>CM019826.1:5119452-6592729 GCA_009763385.1 Coix lacryma-jobi var. lacryma-jobi
AGCCTCGACATCCGGGCCAGGAGGAGGGGGGCCACCCGCACCACTGTTCGCATCGGGGGCAGCACGTCCTCCTCGAAGAGCTTCGCGAACGCCGCCCCGGCCTCTCCACCTTCTCCAGGATCTTGTCGACGCGGCGGTCGTTCCACTCCTCGTCCTTCCCCTCGATCTCGATGAAGCCCTTGGCAACGACGTTGACCGGGTAGCGGAAGCCGGACGGACGGCCGCAAACGCCTGCTTTACGCCGTGGTGGAGAGCGCTCCGGACGCGGTCCCGCGCGGCCACGTCAAGAAGCACAGGGCGTCGACCAGGGCGTCGCCTCGAGCCACCGCGCCCTCCGCCGCGGCCACCGGGTCGGCACCCCACATGGAGCTGAGCCGGTCGAGGGTGCAGCGCGCCCGTTCCGCCACCATGGTCTCACCCCGGAGTTGCTCCACGAGAGTCTGATTCGTCTCACGGAGCTCCTCGGCGGTCTTCTCGACGTCTATGCAACAAACAGAAGGGGGTAAGTCCGCAGCGTGGCAAGAATCCCGAAATCAAAGCAAGACAGGGCATGAAGATTACCTTGGCAGTGCACGCCCAGAGCGGCGAAGTCGCTGGTAAGGACCTCGACGCGCTGCTCTAGTGCACGCTTCTGGGACAGCACGTCGAGCTTTTCGCCCCTAAGGTCCTCGACCAGCTTGCCCGTCTGCGCAAGGGCCAGATCCTTCCGGACCACCTCCTGCCGCGCTGCCTCCTTTGCAGCCAGGGCGGTGGCGGCCTCGCTCTTGGCCTCCTCGGCCTCTTTCTTCGCCGCCTCCGCTGCAGACCGGGCGGTGGCGGCTTCGTTTTGGGCGTCGACGGCCTCCTTCTTCGCCGCCTCCGCTGCAGACCGGGCGGTGGCGGCCTCGCTTCGGGCGTCGGCGGCCTCCTTCTTCGACGACTCCACCGCGGACAAAGCGGTGGTGGCCTCCCTCTTAGCTTGGGCGGCCTCGTCTCGAGCCGCCTGGGCCTCCGCCTGCGCCGCGTTGAGCCGGCTCGCCATCTGCGCGTTCCGACCCAGCTCGGCGCGGAGCTCCTGGAGCTCCCCCTCTGCCTTCGCAAGGGCGGCCGCCACCTGCGCGGACTTCTCCGCCTCCTCCGAGAAGGACCTCTCCGCCTCCGCCACGAGCTCGGCCACCTCCCTGAAGATGGACCGCGCTCCCGCAGAGCCCCCTGCCGAGCCGGCCGCTCGACGGGGATCATGGCGCCGGACGGGCTCGGCGCGTCAGGATACGGCCACGCCGATCGATCGATCTCGACGAGGGGCAGGCCCTCCTCCTCCGGCTCGAGCGGCGCCAGCTGCGGCCCACCAACGGCGGCACAGGCTGCGGCTCCCTCCGCCCCCCGCCGTCTCTCCCGCTGCTCCGTCCCCTCCCGAGGCGACGGCGCGGCCTCGGTGGAGGCGGGGACTCGAGCGGTAGCGGATCGCTCGAGGGGTGGCTCGTCCCCAAGCTCTCCTCCCTCGCCGGGTCTTCCGGCGTCTTGTCGACCCCGGCCAGCGTGCCTCGAGCGCACCTGCTCCAGCTCGTCCAGGAGCTCCTCCACCGCGGCACCCTCTCCACCGACGCCTCTCCCTCCTTCCCTTTCCGCGGGCCGGCTCGCGTCGACTGGGGTCTCGAGGGCCGCCGACCCTTCAGTCCCAGACGCCAACGGAGCCATGCTTGTCTCGGGAGCTCCCCCCGAGATGGTCGTCGCGACGGGGGGAGGAGTGGCCCTCTCGATAGGCGCCACCTGAGGAGGAGGAGGAAGAGGAGGATGCGGTGCCGCGACGGACGCGGTGGCGGCAGGCTCGGCGCCAGGAGCCGTGGTTCCTGCTGAAAAAGGAGAACAACGTCGTCAGGAACAGGAAAAAGCTTCGACCCCCGTGGTCGACGGCGTCGGCCTCACCAAGATCCGCGGCGGCCATCTGGCTTCCCCGAGCCATGGCTGCTCGAGCCTTCGCCAGCCAAGCGGCCTCCCCAGCGGAAGAAGGAGCCATACCTCGAGGTGCTTGGACCTCGGCAGACTCGAGGTCTTGGCCCGCTTGGACGCCGCGGGGACCATCTCCTGCCGGGGCGCTTTTCCCTGAAAAGCCAGAAAACAGCACATATCACCAAAGGTAAAAAGGTAAAGTTTCCCTACCAACGAAATTGAGGAGCACTACTCACCCAAAGCGAGGGCGGGGCTTCTTCCCCGAATCGCCGGACCCGCTCAAGGGCTTCGAGCCCGCCCCATGGCTCGAGCCACGCCCCTGAGCCGTCTCCACGTGGCTTGGACGGGGGGAAGGCTCCCGATGCATCCCGTGGCTCGACCCCGGCGGAGAGCTCTCCTTTTGTCTCCCGTCCCGAGGGGGCGACCGCGTCTCCTTCGAGCGGTCATCTTGACGCCTCTCCCGCCGCGGGCTCCGAGACCTGCTCCGGCGCTCGTGCTGACGGCCACGCCCCCCCCCCCCCCCCCCCCGCGCCTGCCTCCCTCTCCCGCTCTCCTGCGGCGATGTGGAGACGGGCTCCGGGGTCGCTCGCGACTCTCGTCACGGGACGACCGGGGGCTCCCCCCTCGACGGTCTGGTGGCGCGGCTCGATGTCACCCTCGACGCCTTGCGATGGTCGGGCCCGGAGTCCTTCTCGACGTGTTGACCGCTCCTCGACGGTCGGCCCTTCTGGAGACCCCCCGCCTGGGGTCGACGCGGTCCCGGCCTCCTTCTGCGCGCAGCGATGGCGCTCTGGTTCGAGGTTTCCTCGCGTCAGCGGGCACGTCCGGTACGGAGCTCGACGTGCCTGAGCCACCGACGAGGCTGGGCCTAACGGAGCCTTCCGCAGCTGCACCCCGCGCGATCCCTTCGCCGGGGGGGACCTCCAAAACATTCTCCTGCACAGAGGAGGCGATCAGCCCTGACGTCGACGACCCCCGCGCGCCCTCAACAACGCATCCATCCTTCGTCATCACTCTCCTCATCATCATCGTCCTCCTCCTCGAGCTCGAAGGAAACTGAGCTCGGGGGACTCCTCTCCAGGCTGCCGTTACGACGAGCCTTCGCGAGCTTCTGTTCCGGGCCGACCGGCGCAATTTCCTCTCTTTTTCTTTCTCTTCTTTGCATCCTTACTTTTCTTATCTTTCTGAGCAAAGAGGCGCCTCACCTGTCTTTCCGCGGCGTCCTCCCTCACCGGGGCCTCGACGCGCGACATGAGAACACCCCCTTCAAGCAAACAAACTTGATAAGAAAACCATAAGGAGAGTAAAACAAGATTCAGAAAAGAGAAAGGAGGGGAGGCTCGAGACAACATGACTCGAGGGGTGGCTTACCAGGTCGAGACACCCCTCGTCAGGCGCCATGGGGATCAGGTTGGTGTCCTCGGGACAAACGACCCATGGACTGTGATCGACACCCGGGGAGACGCCCTCGCTCCGAGGCAGCCTTTCCTCGGCCATCCTCGACTCGTTGCAGCGCCTCGAGCGGGGCCTCTGGTCCCATCTCATGCACGAGGAGGGGGCGGTCCGCCACAGAAGGACCCTCCGCTGATGGAACGCCCAAATACCGCCTGGACGGTCAAACCCTTGTCCTCCCCCAACGACCGCGTCGTCTTCATCAGCGGCATCAGGTGGCCCTGCCGGTCCGCTGCGACGCCCCAGGGTCCACTTCTCGGGTGCTGGGTGATGACCCACCGGTGTACTGCGGAAGGAGCCCACCCTCGTTCCCAGGTTGGTAAACCAATGGTCGTCCCACCCCGCCTGGTTGGTGGAAGCTTGTAGCGGAGGTATCGCGGGGGACGTTGGCCGACAAGGTCCCAGTCCTCGCGGTGACGGTGAGAGAGCCCGCACGCACGAGCCTCCTCCCGCTGTTTCAAGGCCTTGAGGAAGAGCTTGCCCGGGAAGAGGTGGACGAACATCTCCCAGTGCGGCTCGATCTTCAAATATCCCTCGCACACCGCGGCGAAGATGGCGGCGTGGGAGAGTTGGGGGAGAGGGAGAAGTTTGCAGCTCCACCCGAAGTGGTGAGCTAGCCCCCGCATGAGCGGCTCGGCGGAACGCAAGCCTCATGCGGGTGGTAGCGCGTGAAGCTCACCACATACCCCTCCGGCGGGGTGCGGCTCCCGGTGATCCTCCGACGGAAGAACCATCACGCGGGTCCCTCCTGCGGGTTTGGACAGAGGAGCCCCGGGCCACCAGCGAATCCAGCTCGCGTTGCGTCGTCTTGACGGGTTTCCAGTCTTCGGCCGGCAGCGCTGGAGTCTGAGCGGCCATGGCGGGCACGGCGCGGGGATTCGAGCAGCGGACGGGCGGCCGGGAAAGATTCCCAATTGCAGGCTCGGGAAGAAAGCGTGCGGAGGCTACGTCGGCGGTGAGGGCAAAGGCAAAGTAAAGGTTTCCTCTCCTCTCTTTCGATATTTATAAGAGGGAACCCCAACGAGCGGGGTTTCCCACGACGGCGGAAAAAGTAACCGCACGCATTTAATGTGCTCACCTAACCGCATCTCGAGCTGGTCGACAGGTACACGCGGCAACTCCGCACTCGCTCCACTCCTCCGGGCCACCGCGGCGCCGCTCCGACTTCCTGTCCGTCGCCTGGCGCCAAGATCTCCACTACCTCGCCTAAAAAGGCGCGCCCAACGGGCAGAAGGTTTCCAAGCGACGGAGGCTTCTTCAAGAAGTAAAAACGGGCCCCGGACTCTAAGCCTCGAAGCAGCGAATGCTGGCCCTCGAAGAGGGTTCGACAGCCGGCTTCGAGCACCCGAGTCAGGGACACCAAGGAGCGCCACTCGCAGCATCGCTCGAGGGCCAAGCCCTCGAGGCCCCTCACGTGTATCCAAGCGGGGAGCTCGACATGCAGTGAGATCCCCTCTGAGGGAGGCATCGAGCCACGGGTCCTATCGAATGGACCGGCACTCCTGCAGACTGAGCACCCATGCTTTATGAGATTGCCTCCGGCTACAGTCGACCCATCGAACGGGGCACGAGGTCTCACTGGATTCCCCCATTACCAGCTCACCGAGAACCTCGATACTCGCCCGCTCGTGGTAGTACGAGGCATCCCCCCTCGCATCTGATCGAAAGGACTCGCGGGATGACAAGCCAGGGCAACCGGCGTGCCGGACAGCTCGAAGAGCCGGCCGCGTCGTTCAGCCTGGCACCCCTCGACGAAAGAGGGTCTAAAAACTCGGGGGCTCGACACCCCCGAACCTAAAAAACGCAACTAACATTCACACTCACAAAACAGCCCACGAGGGAGTCCCAACCACTCCCCCGTGGCCTCGGGGGCTACACACGCGGGTGTCGCTCGCACAACACCCACGGAATCAAAACAGCCAAACCCTCGAGACCAGTTAACTAACCCTCGAGATCCCAGTCGGGAGCCCCTGCTCGAGTGCAAGCACTCAAACAAGGGCTCGGAGGCTACTATCGGGGGCCCACAAAAGGGGTACCCCCAATCAACGCAAACAAATAGTTAAACTAGAACACCAATTAATAACAAACCTAACTAGTCCAACCCCTCGAAGCCTACAACGCTGGCCCACCAAGCCGAAACCCGAAAACCCATTAAGCGGAAGTAAGCCGCGTCAGCCAGGCCTCGGGCGAACGCTCATTCTCCGTCTCGCCGAGCCCTCCAAGCAGGCCTCGGACGAACGCTCATTCTCCGTCCTGCCCGAGCCCTCCAAGCCAGGCCTCAGGCAGACGCTCAATCTCCGTCTCGCCCGAGCCCTCCGAGTCAGGCCTCAGGCAGACGCTCAATCTCCGTCTCGCCTGAGCCCTCCGAGCCAGGCCTCGAGCTGGCGCTCGTTCTCCGTCTCACCCGAGCCCTCCGCGTCAGGCCTCGGGCGAGCGCTCCACTACCCTTCAAGCCTCCCGCAAGAAGGGAGCTCCCTGCTTCCTAGCTCTGACAACCGTACTAGCCTCATACTGCGCATTTAATGCGTCCTCTTACTCCGGTCACATCCTCCGGTACACAGCATGTGCCACAGTGAACCGGAGCCAGAGTCAAACTTTGTTTTCACCACAAGCATGGGCAAAAAGGCACAAGTACAACACTGTTCGGCCATACCACGCACTGTAGCACACTCGAGCTTCACCCCGCGGCCTGGGTTCCCGCTGTACGCCGGGGCGTTCCGGGACTTGCCCATACCGCGGGGGCTCGAGCCTCCCGTAGGCGCAACCTCGAGGCCGGCCCTGCGCCCCTCGAGCCCTGACTGCTTTCATGCTATTGGAAGACAGGTACCCAAGACCCGGAGGGACTCTGCCACGTCCTGTACGAGTCGGAATGGGCGTGCACGCCCCCCACGTCGCCACCCTCCACATCCGCGCCCTGGATGGAGGCCACGCTTCAAGGACGCCTCAACAGCAACCCCCACGTCAGCTCCTAAGTATCTTCGACAAGACATAATTCCTACCCTCCGTCGTATTGGGCATTGTACATCCCGACTCATGTATCATTCCTGTGTAAATCCAGGCCTCCTCTTGTTATATAAAAGGGGACGCCAGGGCCCCTCGAGCGCAAGAGACAACGCACGAGTCTACGGTTACACACGGGCTTGCGCGACACGAGTCACACAACACACACTCAAGTCCGGACTCCGGTCCACGCTCATTGAGCTTGTATTGCCCCTGTACAAGCACTTAGGTCCAAGTATTACAAGAAACTCCTCCTCCGCTGGACGTAGGGCCTTCTTTGCCCGAACCAGGATAAATCCTTGTGTCATCTTGCACCACCATCCAGGAAGAGAGCACGCGATTATATTACTCGTTGGTGTCATACCCCCGGGTTCGAAACACCGACAAGACCGATCTATTTCAAACTTAGTCGAAAGATAATATTATAATTAATATAGCATTAATTATAACAATATCGATAGCTAAACCGACCCAAAATGATAAAGTGAGCTTTACTGATTTGGATAGGTTTGATAACTTGTTGATCACATGTTAAACAAAAGATTATTTGACACATGACCAACGATTACTAACTCATATCAATGCATTGCAAAAGATCGGACGAGGCTGTTGCAACCTTACAGAGTAATAATATGAGTCTTGACGGGACTTACAACAAGCTAGAGATAGAACAAGGTCGTTGCATCCCAACTTATTGAAGAACTCGACGAATCTACGTTACTCATACTTCTAGTGTTTTTAGCGTGAAGAGGTTGGTATTGTATTTGATTGTGTAATATCTGATACAATAGTTGAGGTTAGTATTTATTCCCTAGACTTTGAGTCCTATCATAATACGAATTCTGGTCACAAAACAGAAAAAGAACAAAACTTCTACTATTATAGATAACTTGGACTCCACCATTTCCTTTCTTGGCAAAGTCTGACACGTCTTGTCCTTCCCTACCCTGAGCCGTTGATCTTAATCAAAGTTTCGGAGAACAACCAACTCACCATACTGTCGAACCAGGCAACAAAAATAGTCGATCCTCCAAAATCAGCCGATACCAACTCCGAGTCGATTTCATCAAATGATATTTTCAACATACCACTGTGTTCCCACATCCAGTCCAAAATCTGGTGCAAACATAGGTAGATACATTGCTACATGTCAGTTGTCTCGTACGTCGTCTCATGCAGTGCTACATAAGATCTTTTTTGCTCATGTAGAGGGGGAGAGAGAGGAAAGAGAGGAAGAGATCGTGATTTCGTAAAATAACCACCTTATGAGTTAAAATTAGAGCTATGATATAACTATTCTATCATTGTATGAGTTGTTGTTGTCATGTAACTTAGAATTTATTTTATCCTGTCTATAAATTAAGGAATTATGAGTTGCTATAAACAAACTTAAAAACAAACCATTATATGTGTTATCTATCATGATGTCTTAAAATTGTGTGCTACTCCCTCCATCCCAAATTATATGACATTCCAAGAATTTTGAAGAGTCATAGTTTTTTAACTTTGATCAAAATTACAGAGAGAAACACAAAGATTTATAACATCAAATATATATTATGAAAATATAACTAATGAAGAATCTAATTGTACTTAGTTGGTATCATAGATATTATTATCTTATTATATAAATTTGGTCAAAGTTGAAAAACTTTGACTCTCCAAGATTCTTGGAATGTATTATAATTTGGGATGGAGGGAGTACTGTATAAGACCACCTACAAGACACCAGAGGAGCTGAACAACAAAACGTCCTATTACAAATTTGCACCTTTAGTCCTTTACCTCTATGCAATATCCCCATACCTATAACAATTTGTTTTTTTACATAAACATATGTTCTGATCGCTACATACAGTATCATTTTTTGAGTCAGGAATTTTATACTAACGAACTGGAAATATAGTACATACAGTAATACCATATGAAATAGTTGCAGATACTCTGTTTGCCTGAGCAACAAGCTGTTTTGGCTAATTTTTTATGAGAGAAAAAGGGGGGGGGGGGGGGGACACAGTGGGAGCGCTGGGAGGCGCCATCGGCCATCGCTCTGGACCGGCGGGGCACGGGTAGCTAAAGAATTCCGTGTAAGGTCGCATCATCGCGCACACCGGCCGGCGCCGAGAGAGCTTTTGAACGACAGCACTTCTTATCCGCGCGCAACTAGTTGCCCGGAGAATATTTGCAGTTAGTCCATGGATCCTCGCTCGTCGCCCTGTCTCCGTTTATCCAGAGCACGAGGCGGCACCCGCAGCGATAGATGACCGCGGACGTGGAGGGAGGCTGCTGCGCCCGGACGCGAGCCCCCGCGCCGGCGCCCCGCCCCCAGCCACGAAAAAGGATCCGGATTTCTCCCGTCACCCCCACCCCCGCGCCCCGTCGCCCTCAGCCTCAGCGGTCGCGCGCGCCCATGCGCACACGGCCACACCGCCCCCGCCGGGTTCCGATCGCTCCCCGGCTCCCCGTCTCCCTCATCAGCTTCATCTGCACCTGCTGCACGCGGTCGATCGATCGATATTGCTCAGATCACATCCGCGCGCGAACCGAGCGAGAGCGAGAGCGTTGGCGCCCGGTATATTCCTCGTCTCCGCACCGCGAGCGTATTATTCGTATATATTTTGTCCGATCGCGGTGCGGCCCTTTCCGCCTGAATGGAACGGAAAAAAAAAAAAGGCTGCTCCCATTATTTCACGGGGGAGAGCGTACGGGTACGCTCGCATCGTCGTCCTCCTCCTCCTTATCTGATCGCGCGGGGGGCCGATTCGTATCTGGGCGCAACAGGGGGGAAAGGGACGGTGATGATGCACGGAATCGGGTTCCATTCCCCAGCTAGCAGCGGCGCGCGCGGCGGACGGCGTCTGGGACGGGACGGACGGCTGGGGACGTGTATGTATGTGTGCGCCCCCCCCCGTATGCGATCGCAATGCATGCCGAGGCAGACTGGCAGGCACCAGGCAGTGCAAGCTGAGCTGGGGCTGCTGGCGCGGGGGCAAGGGCGCAAGGCATGGGGTATTTCGCCGTTTCGGTGGTCGCTGTGGATTCGATGTGTGTGGGGGCGGCGGCGCACGGGACGGGCTGGAGGGCTGCTGCCGTGCCGTGCCGTGCTGCCTGCCCATAGTGCGGTGTGCGTGCGCTGCGACCTCACCTCGCCGTGTGCGTGTGGTGTGATGAGAGGATGGATGGAATATGTGCCTCGGCCCCTTGCTTTGCTCTGCTTTGCTTCCCTTTCGGATGAGGTCTGCATCTGCATGCAGGTTTATACCCCGGAAATAATCCGTTTCGCCGTCGCCAAATATTCGGTCTCGTTGTTGCTGTCGTCTCGCAGTGCCCCCCGCTGCTGCAGCTAGCTAGCTACAGACAACAGACGCTAGCTGAGCACCGGAGACTGTCCTCTTGATAGACATGCATGGGCAGAGTCAGCTCACAGCCTGATCTTTCTTCTCAGAGATTCTACACGAACGTAGTGCACGCGTACGAGCCGGAAAACAATAAATATAAAAATGCAAGTGTGGCCAATCTAAAAGTCTCGCCTCATCTTTGTGTGCAAGACAAAGGACCAAGGAGGAGATGACGCCCTCTGTTTTCCATCTTCGCGCAGTGGGTGCGCTGCAGTGGCCGTACCAATTTTATACGTGGAGGAAATGGCAACTTGCATTGTCATGCCACGAGTTCTTTATAGGGTTTTTGGTTTGAGGATGGAAGTGGTCCATCATCTTCTCACTCTTCACTTTTTCTATTTGGTTGGTGGGATAGAATGAGTTGATGCATCACCACCTCATTCCTTATAAGCCAATAATTATTATATGGATGAGGAATAAGTTGATTACACCAAAATTCATGGGATGAACTCATGATGCATCACCTCATGAAGCATGACTTGATTCCATGAACCAAACACACTGGTTAACTGATTGAAAAAAAAGGCGAGTGCACCGGGTTCCCAGCTTTCCTCATGTGTTGCCTTTACATAGTGTTTCCATCAGCGAAAAAGAAAAGGCGAAGAACATAATCAGATGCAACTAACAGAAGATTTTTGTAATGCGGTTGACAGTTTGCTCGGATGATCCAAATAATCCTGCTCAGCTGAATTGCCACATTCTCTTCTAACCAATGGAATAAAATACTGGTCATGGGGCATGGGCCCAAAAGCGTGTCGATTGAGCACGAGCATGGTATTTGAGGCCCTGTTTGGGTACAGTGAAATTTCAATCCAAACAAGATTGATTATGTGATGGATTATTATAGCCAAATCTCTTGATTACCACAATCCAATAATCCAAGTGAAACAAGGCTGTAGGGGATGATAGGTGCTGAAAGTCTAGCTTAACCTTAATCGATTGTCTAATTAACTTGCCAAACTATAAAGGATAAAATAGAAATTTCTCGCTTTAACCAATCATAATAAATCATCATAGTCTAGTGAGACACACTCTAATTATTATATAGTAATCTCGTGTATAATCTAGATTATAATAATCTATTAGTCGTGAACCAAATAGGCCCTCAATCCAGGTATGGTTCTCTCTCTAGCTAGCAAACAACAGTTAGTGATTTGCTACTGTTCCTCTGGCGTCTAATTTTGGAGTCGTGAGATTGGATGGTGTTTCGTGCCCCCACGGTCGTCATCGGTCACCAACCAGACAATCCCTAAAACGTGGCACGTGTGAAAAATAGGATTTGTTTGTTACATAGTACCCCCGTATTGGTATTACAAGTCGTTTTAGACAACCTTTGAGTCAAACTTTGGGAATATAAATCATGAATAACTCTCAAGCTGTTAAGTTTGAAATGTGAAAAATTATATAAATAGATGTCTTGAAAAATATTTTCATAAAAGTACACATATATCACTTTTCGATAAATATTTTTATCAAAACAATAAGTTAAAGTTGTGTTTTAGAGACCGTGCCACTGTCCAAAACGACTTCTAATACCAATACGGAGGGAGTATATCACAAGTTGACATGACGGGTCCACGTACTGCTGAAAGTTTAAAATCTTGATTTCATCGTGTCTGTTCCACTAGGACAGTAAGTTATTGTTGCTGTTGCTGTAGCTTATTTATCTCTCTCAATTTCATGTAGCTTATTTATCTCTCTCAATTTCATGCAACTTATTTTTTTTTGTGCAGCCCGAGACACGAAGGCATGACACGTAGCACGAAAAAAAAGTCCAGCCCGGCTCGGAGGATCTCGGGCCCGGGCTGGCCCGGCCCGGTGCCACAACCGTGCCTAGGCCTCCCATCAGGCCCGTGGTCCGACACGAGCATGGCTCGATATCAACAAGAGGCATGGTGGCGGCCCGACCTGCTAAGCCCCACCCCCACCCCTCCCCAAACCCTAACTCCCTCCCAGCTCCCCCAGTCACCAGACTCGCGCAGCTGCTCGCCCTGCTCCCCAGACCCGCGCAGCTGCTGCGGCGCTGCGCTCGCCGCTCCCCCCCCTCCCCAGACCCGCGCAGCCTGCCGCTGCCGCTAGCGCTCGCCCGCTCTCCCCACCCCTCCGCCCTCCCCACAGCAGGCCAGCAGCGCTGCCGCTCGTCGGGCTCTCGGCCGTGCGCACCCCTTCCTCCCGTCGGCAGCCCCTGCGGCCCTGCCCCATCCCCACACGGTCGCCGGCCGGCATCCACATCACCTCCCCAGATCCAACGTGACAGCAGACGAGCGGCGACAGCTTCCTCCGCCCCTCCTGCATCGACGCTCGGCGGCCGCGGAGGCGCAACAGAGGGCGGCGACGTCTCCTTCCTGGAGCTGTGCAGAGGGCGCCGGCCGGCACGAATCGAGCTCGAGGGCGGTCATGGCTCCTCTTCTTCCTCCGACACTTCTCCGAGCTTCGCCCCAAGCTCCGCTTGCCGCCGGCCATAGTTGCCCTGCGCCCCCTGCCTCTGCCCTTCCCGACTTCTGCGGGCCTCGGGCCGCACGGCCCACCAGAAATGTTCGTGCCTGGCGGCCCGGGGCCCGGCACGAAAATAGGCACGTAGGCCCGTGCCTAGGCCGGCGGCCAGGCCCGTGGGCCGCTAAGGCACGACACGGAGGCACGCGGGCCATGTCGGCCTGGCCCGACGCGGGCCGTGCCTAGCCTGGGCCTAGGCCGGGGCGGGCCGGCCCGGCCCGATGGCCATCTATACAGCCGAGGAAGCTGTCACCTAAATCAAAACCTCGTCACATGTTTCCCAACTAAGACGATGTTGTCCTCTTCTCTCTCCTATTTCGATGAAACTTGAGAGATATGGAGTATATAATTTGGAAATTTGGAATGGAGGGAGTACAGTGGTTTTTATGGAGCATGCATGTAAAGTTGTTGTTACCGTTTATTGCCCATCTGAGCGACTGAGCTTTGGGGGGTTGTTCAGGGAGGAGACAGATAAGCGACGACAAATCGGCACCTGGGGTCTGCTAATGAGTAATGACTGCATCATACGGGGGACATGTCGAGGCATGCCTCTGCAGTGTCCCCGATCGACGGAACTCGCGCGCCACCATATTTCGTCCTGACGAGCATGATGATGCATGGTTTATTAGCGCGGCGCGCCCGGCCCCAGCGTAGCGTAAGTCGATCCATCGTCTTAATACTGTAAGTCAAAACCATCAACCCATGCATATATGTTGCGTCCTCCGGCGCCCAGCCGGTAGTGCTGCAGCCACCATGCTCGATCCGTCAGGGTCTTGCCGGCCGGGGCGCACATCTCCATGACTCGCGCGCGGATCGGATTTGGTTGGATCACAGACAGGATCGCCGCTCACGATCGTCCTCGATATCTCACCCGCACCGCATCAGTCACTCACCGCTCCAACAACGTGGAGCACGCATACGTACGCACTAGTTCGTTTTTTTTTTTTCATTCGGCTAAACAACTCCCTTAATTAAGCTCTGCTATTGATCGATCGATCTAGTGCTAGCTCGAAGGCCGCCAGGACTAGCTTTTTTGTGTTGCTGGTAGATGAGGTAAAACTAACGACAACCCTCATTGGTCCTCTAATCCAGCGCACACGCACACGAACACGCAAGCGAAGCACAACGCACCAATCGATCGAGATGGCAGCAAGCTAGCACGCATTGTATTCGTCGGCGTCGTCGTCGCGGATCGATCTTTGGCCCAATGAAGTACGTGGAACGTGCATGCGCGCGTCAATTAGTTGTAAACAAACGGCGTGGCTCAAATTATTGTGCGAGTATCGCAGTACTCCACTGAGCATCGATGGGAGCCGCGCGCTGACCAACCCGGTTTTATCACAACCGCAAGCGGCCGCATACCCTATCCGGCGGCTGGCACTACTCCAAAATTCATGCATGCGTGGGGAAAGGAGAGAGGAAATGAGGAGATATTGAGTAGCACGAATCCCAGAGCATAATGGACGGTGACAGATAGCGCATGCGGCCGCATGCCGTTGCGGTTTTGTGTTTCCGGCGCGCAGACCGTGAGACCCCTGCTAGCTGGCTAGCTGCCGCGCGACCCGCGGCCCCGCGCCAGCAGCAGCAGCCCATCGCGGCCGCGAGCCAGCCGCCGGCGCGCGGCGGCCGCAACAAAGGCCCGGCCCCGCGCATAAGATATTCAGGATCCGGGCGACAGCACACCACCAGGGGCAGGGCTTTTTTGGCCAAAAGAGAAAGAGGCCAGTGGTGAAGTCGACAACAAATGGTGTAAAGCTACGCAGGCGACTGGCTGCTGCGGTGCTCTGGCTCGGCTGCCCCTCCGGCGGCCTCGGCCTCCGCGGCTCCGCCCCCGCCCCCGCCGCGAATCAAAATGGCTTTGTGGAAAGGTCAGCAGGGGAAAGCAACAATGATGACCGGCTTTTGCAAACTCCTTTTAGCTACCTAGCAGCTTCCGGCTACGCCCAGCTAGTGTTGGGTGGGCTAAAATAAACTCCTAGCAGCTTATAAAAAAAATAAAGAGTAATGTTAACCTTCACTCACTCGCAAAGCAAGACTAATAATACAACCAAAGTTTTCTTACAACCTTCTCTCAGCTCACTCGTATAATAGTTATCTCTTCACAATTAATATATATTATATGTTTAATATATTCATTTTGGTTTTTATGTCTAAGCCGGCTATAAGCTTCCGCTTCTCCTCTCGCTCCTTTTTTTTCTCTTCTTCATCTAAACATTTAGTCAGCTTATAGCATGCTATTATATTTTTTCTAGGTGATTCAAGGCTTCTCCACACTTGAATTTTTTTTTACCCAATCCAAACTTTCCATGTGGTCTTTTTCTCTAACGTTTATAAGGTTAGGGTTCAGGGTTTAAGATTCAGAGGCATAACTTTTACTCTGATGGACGTGGAGCGAGACGGAGGTGTGGTGTCATCCCTAAACATAACCTAACAAGCAAAACCTGCGTACTGCTCATAGCATGGATCGGATAATATATGTATGTACTCCGTATGTATGTATATATGTATAAGGTTGTGTCTAGAGTTCTTTTTTGTTTCTAACATGTGCATGCATGTCGTCGTCCAGCTACTAGACAAGGAATGCTGAAGTCACGAAGCACATCGCGATGCATCATGCATGCATATGGAACCAACAAAACCTTAGCTCCCAAGGAATTAGAGGTGCATGACAACGATCCTCTTTTCCAAATGTGTTGCCCTGCTTTCGATATTTTGGATAGGATTACACACTACGGGAAAATCAATCTTTGCCGAGTGGCTGGGGCTTTGCCGAGTGTCAGGCACTCGGCAAAGAGCCTCTTTGCCGAGTGCTGGCCACGTGGCACTCGGCAAAGCGCAAACACAAGGCAAATGATGTTTTGCCGAGTGTCCGACACTCGGCAAAGAAAGGCACTAGGCAAAGAGCCCCTCGCCTTTGCCGAGTGTCAGCCACGTGGCACTCGGCAAAGAATGTGGCCCCGAACTGTGCCACGTGGTCGGGTCTTTGCCGAGTGCCAGCCACGTGGCACTCGGCAAAGAGCTCTTTGCCGAGTGTTTTTTTTACACTCGGCAAAGCCAGTTTTTAAATTACATTTTGAAGCAGTAAATTAATCCAAATAAAAAAGTTTTTAACTACAAAGTTGGTTAACTTATCAAGATGAACAATTTTTGTTTTGGTGATTTTTTCATTTGACAAACTTAAAATAAAATCATTCACAAATCTTATATATCTCTCTGGTAGTTTATAAAACTACAAGAGTGATATATAATGTTTGTGAATAATATTAGAACCACAATGTCAGATGCATAAATGGTCAAACAACCAAAATAAACTTTGTAGATCTTGACAAGTTATGAAAGTTTGTAGTTGATAACTTTTTAATTTGAAGTCATCTAGTTATGCAAAACTGCGTTCGAATTTGAAAAAATTAAAATTCAAATTTTTTAAAATATCTCGGATGGAGAGATGACCAAAATGAAAGTTGTAGATCTCGAAAAGTTATGAAACTTTGGTGTTGACAACCTTTTGATTTGAAATCATCTTGTCAACGAAAACTACGTTTCAAATTTTTATAAATGACCTCAGATGGAAAAACTACAAAAATAAAAGTTGTAGTTCTCAAAAAGTTAGAAAACTTTGTAGTTAACAACTTTTTTATTTGAATTCGTTTAGGGCCTTAAATAAGCAAGTTACACTCGGTTTAGTATAATATATGGGTAACCGAAACGGATATGGAACGTATATGTGTGTAGTGCAGTGGTAGAGGAGGCTCCGCGCAAACGAGAAGTCCTGAGTTCGAATCCTGCTGATTGCGTGACAGAAATTTGCGTGAAAAATATCAGGACTTGCGATTTCGAAGGAGACTTGGGCACTGCCTAGTCGGCCATTTCCCCAATTTAAAAAGTTTTTCTCTATTTTTTTGGATTTTTTTTCGTTTTTTCTTTGCCGAGTGCCAAATATGTCAGGAGTGCCCGATATTTGGCAGCCGAGTGTCCGATATTTGGCACTCGGCAAAGCCTTCGCCGAGTGCCCGATATTTGGCACTCAGTAAAGAACCCTTTGCCGATATTTTCTTCGCCGAGTGCCCTTCGCCGAGTGCGGCACTCGGCGAAGCCTTCACCGAGTGCGAGAGGCCCTTTGCCGAGTGCTGACAGCACTCGGCAAAACCGAAACCTCCTGTAGTGACAGGGAAAGGCGATCGAGGATGGAGGAGAAATTGCACACTAGCTATCTAAATAAAGGAGCAGCCAGCTTTGGAAGCATCCACAGACCGGCCGGCCGGCCGGCCGGGCATCAAAAGATGGAGACGACGAAGGGCTACGCGGTTGGATTGGATGCCCTAGCTAGTGCCGCTTTAGTCACGTTCAGAGGCCATGTTTTTAAAAGCAATTGTTTTTGCCCTAGCAAGCTAAAGGCCGCACCTCGCGCCACTTCTCTAAGCAGTGGCATTGTCAACGTAACATGCACGATCGCTGGACTGGTTTACTAAACAAATTGTTTATACTCGATCTCTTCCGTGAATGCAAGCAATGCAACGAATTCATGCATGATGACCGCATATATCATCGATTGTTAATTCATCAGGTTCGATCAGGGTCAAGTACTATACTGAGCCGGGGCATCAGCCGTAGTGGTTGCAAGCTCGGCAGGCTTTTCTTGATGTTTAAAAATTATCTCCTTCTTCTTTTTTTGAGGAATGTTTAAAAATATATAGAGCTGTACTGCAGGTAGCTTGCTAGTTCAAGCATTTGCATGACAACTTTAGAGAATTGTACTAGTGGGCAATCGGCATCTGAACACACAGCAGATCTCTTGTACAACTGCTAGTACGTACAGTAGTAGTATGAAAGTTGAGTGGAGCCTATAAATTATACATTTATATACCGGGGAGCTCAGTAAATTGTACTGCTGCATTCATGAAATTGGACAAAACCATCGAGTCAGATGGATGCACGCCACCTTGCTTTCCACGTACGCGTACAGTTCCTCTGAATAACACTAGATAATTAAATTAATATATCGCCATGCAAGTAGTTCTATTCTAACCTGATGATCACACTACACATGCATTATTTATGACTATTACATACGAACATAAATTAAATATAGCAGCATCACACAGCTTGCATGCAATTACACTTACTCAGCAGGACGGGAGAGATTAATTACCTGAACAATAGAGCGACAAGCACCCCGTGTGGTGCCAATATACGACAGTTTAACAGGTGTCAGCCTGAAGGCGTGGGCCGCCGAAATAAACCAAACCGTACGCAGCACGCAGCTAGCACTACCGGATTTTCCTTCTTTACACTACGCCACAAATCTTTTACGCAGCAGACATTTTCGCTTTACCGCAGCGGGCGAACGCGCCCACTGCAGATGCAACACCACAGTAAATCGAAGTGGCCCCGCAGCGGGCGCATTAGAATGCCCGCTGCGGTAAATGATTTTGAAAAAAGAAAAAAGAGCCCAGATGGGCTTGGATCTGGGCCGCGATGGACCCAGATCTCGCTGTCGTCGTCGGTCCGCCGCCGCAGCTCCAACCATCGATCTAGATCCGCCCTCGCCATCGCCAAAGAACGCGCCACCGGACGACGGGCGGAGGAGAGGGAGGGGCCGCCATCGTCGTGGGAGGAAGAGGCCTCGCGTCGCTGCGACCTTGCTCCGTGCGGATCCCCGTGCCTCTTGTAGTGTCGTCCATGCTGGATCCTCCCGTGGTACTGTCGCTGCTGGATCTGGAGAGAGGAGGGAGTGAGGGAGATGGAGAGAGGAAAAGGGAGAGGGAGATGAGGTCACCTACCTCGGACGAAACCCTAGGCCACCGGAGACGAAATCGGTCGCGCCGTGGTGCCGTGGATCCACGGGTCGAGCCTCCTTCATCCCCGATCAGGATCTGCGACTCCCCATACGAGTGGCCGGTGCGGAGGAGCCACCGGTTCGGAGGATCTCACTCCTCCCTCCCCGATCTGCTGAGGGGCCGCCGGGTGCTGAGGAGCCGCCGGTGCAGAGTGTCGGGTGAGGGGAGGAGTGCGTTGGCTACTGGGAAGTCGGGGAGAGAAACAGGGAGAGGGAGGAGAGAAGCTCGCGGTGCGGTGGCTGCTGAGCGGCTGAGGTGTGGACTGGGGATGATGGAGGAGCAGCCTTGGTGCGTGAAATTCTAGGGGTTTTTTACATTATATAGTCGGGACGTTAAATGGGCCTCGCCCTGGGCCTCAAGCGCTTGGCAAACGCTAAATGTCCGTTGCGGTAAATCGATTTACCGTGGCGGACAAAAGTTGGCCGTCACGGTAAATTAAAAGTGTCTGCTGCGATAAATCGTGCGATTTACCGCAGCGGACAAAAAAAAAACGTCTGCTACGGAGGGCAAAAATACAACGCCGCGCAAATTCGTTTTTGTGGTAGCGTTATCGATTGCCCGATAAAAAACGATATTTTCACGCAAAATGTGTGGCTAACACGGTCGGTATAAATCAAACCCGCAACCTCTCCCTAGTACGGAGCCTCCTCTATAGGCACTCACATACATTCCTTCTCCGTTACTCGGTTCCTCAAATATTATACTAACCCGAATGTAATTTACTTAATTGAGGCTCTAGAGGAATTCAAATAAAAAAGTTGTCAGTTACAATATTTTTAACTTTTGAGATCTACAACTTTTGTTTTGGTAGATTTTTTCATCCGAGATCGTTTATAAAAAATTGAATTTCAAATTGAGAATTGACACGTAGTTTTCGTTGACAAGATGATTTCAAATTAAAAAGTTATCAACTAAATATTTTCATAACTTTTTGAGATCTACAGCTTTCATTTTAGCCGTTTCTCCATCTAAGGTATTTAAAAAATTCAAATTTCAAAAATTTTAAATTCAAATACAATTTTGCAAGGCAAGATGATTTCAAATCAAAAAATTATCAACTACAAAGTTTTATAACTTTTTGAGATCTACAACTTTTATTTTGGTTATTTCTCCATCCAAGGTATTTTGAAAAAAAACGAATTTATATTTTCAAATTCGGACACAGTTTTGCATAACTAGATGACTTCAAATTTAAAAGTTATCGACTACAAACTTTCATAACTTGGCAAGATCTACAAAGTTTAGTTTGGTTGTTTGTACTTTGTGCATTCAACATTATGGTTATAATATTATTCACAAATCTTATATATCACTTTTGAAAAGTTTTATAAACTATCGGAGATATAGGTAAGATTTGTGAATAAATTTATTTTAAGTTTGTCAAATGAAGAATGAATAAAACAAAAATTGTTTATCTTGATAAGTTAAACAACTTTGTAGTTGATTTTTTCATTTTTGATTAATTTACTGCTTCAAAATGTGATTTGAAAATTGGCTTTGTCGAGTGTAAAAAAACACTCTCGGCAAAGAGTTTTTTGCCGAGTGCTAGAAAAAACACTCAACAAAGAAAATTCTTTGTCGGGTGTTTTTTTGGCACTCGGCTAAAAATTTCTCTTGCCGAGTGCAAAAAAAAAAATAAATTGGCAAATAGCTCGGCACTGGGTAAAGAGAGGTTTTTCGGTAGGGTAGACAAATATCTGGATGAAATTGCGCTTACAAACCAAAAAGGGCTGCATGGACCATTGATGAATCTTCACCGAAAAGGAGCAAGATTTCACCGGCATTTTTTCCACCACATCGCCATGCCTATTCCCTAAAAATATTGCGAGGCTACGAAACTGCAGGCGGCCAGCAGGCTTTATTACATGATCCGATCCTCAGTGAGGTGATGGATCGGTTGTTGGGTCTGCCCTTTCTAGGGTTTCTACCCGACATATGTATCTCTCCCAAGATTTGCAGCGCCTTTTTATCTTTATAATTTTTTACCTCACGGGAGAAATAACGACTTGACAAAATAGTGCCTTTCCACTGCGCGCTGGCGCGCGTCAGCTCGACCCCCAAAGATCTGCAGCTGATCGATCCACTTGTGCATGCCCTCGATGATCTCTTGGAGGAGTACTGGAGTAGCAGTCGATCTGCATCTCCAGCGCTGATGATGCTAGTTTAATCATGTCGTAAAGAAGGCACTGTCAGCGTGGAACTGCTGACGGTGAAAGACGATCAGTGGAGATATTCGAACCCATGATCATTAAACTTCTTTTTTTCCGGACAATACCCATGATCATTAGCCAGTGTCAGAACAATTTGTTAGTGGGAAACATAACTGATTCTAGCTACAAGCAAGGACATTCAGAACAGGCCATTCGTTTTACTGGAGATGAGAACCTTGAGAACTAGTGACTCAAAAATTTTAAACGATCATTTCAAAAAAAAACGCTATATATATTGTACCCGGGGTGAAAAACTTCGGTTTTTTAGAGGAGTTTTACATCTATCTAAATTAAAAGGTGTCATAAGAATTGGGTGAGATATTCCTTTTCTATAACCCAAATTTTAAAACTTGCTTCTCGTCAGCGTCCCACCACTTACATCATAGTCTAGCCACCCGAACCCTTCGGTCGTTAATCAGCTGGTCGTTTTTATTGCTAATTTTGGTTGTTTCAATAGTGTTACCGTGACATGCATAGAGATGTGTAGCTCAACTTTCACCTTTTTTTTAGACTCGCAACAAAGGAGTCGATCTCCTTTTTACGTTGTCGTTATATTTTGCTACAGAAAAGGCATGAAAAGATGTACTTAGAAACATACTCCCTCCGTCTCAAAATAGATGTCACTAGAAAACTGTGTTTCTCTCACAAACACGTTTCTCTAGTGACACCTATTTAGAGACAGAGGGAGTATACTCTATTCAACTAGAACTTTTTTTGTACAAACTAGGAAAACTACTTGTGTAAACCGATCATTGTCACTATTTGTAACTCTACCTCGGGACTATATAAGGTGGAGTAAGGAGGCCTGATCTATCAAACCAAGAGGATCATCCTAGGACATCACAGATAGATCGCTCATCATTTAGATGTCTCCACCCATAAACACACTATTGTGATCACCTACTCGCAACTGACCCTGTAACAATATAAATATGTGTAGCATGTGCTACCCCCTCTAATCTACCACTGTGATACACAAATTATCAAGTCATAAACAGAAAAATAACAACAACTATCAATTTCCCATATGGGACTAGTCCTTCATTGCACTAAAATTTATTATGTGCCTTGGAATCATCCATTTGATTTAAGGCTGGTCAAAACATCATTACCATTGGCATGAACAATATAAATTATTAGTTTTGTTACAACACGACAGATGTTTGCTAGTTAAATATATATTTGTAGTATGCAGTATAGGCTTTTCTGAAAACAAAAGAATTGTTGCCCATAATAGATAATCAGTGGATGCTCGTTCAGTACGTCCAGCGCTGCCTACTTTTGTTGCTGGGATCCAACTGTTGGGAATATTGCCTAACGGCTACCAGAAAAGACTACCAAAGCTGAGTGCGGCTTAGCCAATTAAAAGATGAAGAGAATAACTGCCAAGAATGTCAGTGGATGCTGTTATTTCTTTGGGAGAATTAGGTGTATGGTCCTCGAAAAAACTGCTGGTATATGACCCTTTTTCTTTCGAATTTGGTTCTATGGCCTCAAAACAAAATTTATTTAGCTCTATGGCCTTCCGTCAGTTTTGGGCAGCTAACGGTGTTAAGTCAAAGATAAAAAGACTATTTTACCCCTAGCGAAAAAATAAAACAATTTTCTTTGTAAATAAAAAATTTTGGTACATAGTTTGGCTCAATTACGAAAATTTTTGTTTTACTATACGTACTGTGAATTGTATTCATAATTAAGCCAAACTATGTACTAAATTTTTCTATATACAAACAAAATTATTTATTTATTCGCAAGGGGTAAAATAGTCTTTTTATCCCTGCCTTAACACCATTAGTTGTCCAAAACTGACGGAAGGCCATAGAGCCAAATAAATTTTGTTTTGAGGCCATAGAATCAGATTCAAAAGAAAAAAGGTCATATACCTAAGAGCAGCAGTTTTTTCGAGGGCCATACACCTAATTCTCCTTATTTCTTTTAGTACACAGTAGCTGTTTTATTTCCTTTCCAATTCCTTGTTTGGGCAAAAGCCATACTAGCTAGATATACAGTTTTTTTTACATCAAGCTAGATATTTATTGGATGCCATTCATCTTTGTATTTATTTTTCTTATAGATATAGATGACAGATTGACACAGCAGCGCGCTGCCGCAAATTCGCATCGGAATATTTATTGGATGTAACTGATAGATATTGAAAAGAAACACAATATAATTATAACATACCTTCTGGATATGGTAAATACTAAATGCTATTAGAACGGTATAACTTTTACATAACATGCGTATTGGTTTCCAAATCTTATAACAAAGGCAACATAGAAAAGCTTGAAAGGAACATGAACATAGCAATCTAAAGCAAAGGAACCTCACCATGATAGTGGAATATCGCGGTCGCACCGTCCATATACCAATTGGATTAGGTTTTTCATATCTCATCGAATGCTTACTACATCGGATATTGCCACCATTGAAAACGATATATAGAGCAGATATTATCACCAACCAAAAAAATCATGTTTTTTTCTCAAAGCATTTGAAACTTTCATTAATTAGTTTGCTTTAGGGCAACCATTCTTGGCTATATATGCAGGCAGAAGCATACTCCCTCTATCCCCAAAAAGTGCACATCTTGTTTTTTTAGGACGAAATCAATTTCATGTTTAACTAGATTTGTATAAAAAAAACACTATCAACATTTGCATCTTCAAATAAATTTACTACAAAAATACATTGCACACAACTTATCTACGATGGTAATTCAATAACATAAGTTATTGTTATTTTTAATATTTGGTTAAACTTAATATTAGTTCAAAAAAGATGTATACCATTTTTTTTACAGAAGAGGTACACTAGTATTCGCAGTTTTTTCAAAAAAAAAACGCATTGGTATGTCTAGCACACAACAAAGCCCACGGCTTCAACGTAACTCGGGCTGTGCCTTGCCCGTAGAGGAGGGAGGGAGGGGATCGACCCAGTTACCTGAGCGGTGGGCCCACGCTGCAGGATGTGCCACCGATTTGTTCTCCCCTCGCTGGGGCCGGGGTGACCGGTGACGTCACGCGCGACGCCACACGGGCGGGCGGGCGTGCAAGGGGAAAAAGAAAACGCATCACTAGCACTCAGCACCACGCAGCTCCGTACGCATGTGCCCTTCTGCAATCTACGTACGGAGGAACCAAATCTTCATCGGGAAAACCGCGCAGGGGGCGCGCGCCCTACAGTACACCACTGGGCACTGGCATGCACCGAGCTGCCGCCGCTGCGCGCTTTTCCTTCTCCGTCCGGTCCGGGGCCGGCCGCGCGCACACGCCCACCCGCTGGCACGCGCCCCTGACGCCCACGCGCGCGCCGCAGGCCGCGCACGGCTTTTTCACACACACACAAACACAAGCCGCGCGCCATGCCGCAGCGGCCGGTTGTCACAGCAGCGAGATCGTGATCGAATCTAGTAGAGGACCGGAGGGCGGAGGCCCTCCCCTTTTTTAGGGGGCCTAGCGCAACTTGCAACGGGCCGGGGTGTGCGTCGTTTGCTGGGAGTAGTACCTCGCGCTCGATCGCGTGGTGTGGTGTGGTGCAGCCCTTCTTTTCCCCCGCAGGTATTAGAGACCCTTCACGCCAGGTACATACTCCCTCCGTCCCTAAATAACTGTCTCTAAAAAACCGTGTTTCCCTCACAGACACGCTTTCCGGACGACAGTTAAATAGGGACGGAGGGAGTACGTCTTCTCTGCTAGCTAGCTAGCTCTAGCCATCTTTTCCGCGCACGAGGAGGCTATTACAGAAAGGTTTGTGGCGCGTCGTTGTAAAGAAGAATCGAACATGTGATCTTGGGCAGCATGCAGCGCAAAGGCATAGTAAAACAGTCAACAGTGGAGTACTCAGTATGTACGTTGTGTGTATATATGCGACGAGAGTGTAGTGGTGGACACTGGTGGTGTCACCCCAGCCATGCAAGTTGTTCGGAGCAGTGGCCAATGGCGCGGCGACGCGTGCATGCATCTGCTCGGTAGGGATGTAGGCGTGGCAGATATGTCTCCCACAGATGGATGCGCCTGTCAAAGTGACATGCTGCTGGCTATCCTAGCTAGTAGCTAGCTAGAGACTACTACTCCCTCCGTTCAGGAGAGCAACCACAAACGGGTGTTCGTTTCGGTGTAAAACTTTTCGTTTCGTCTCAGGGAATGTTGTGGCACTAATTTATGTTAGATAAATTAAATTTCTATAATTAGAATCCTACACTCACGGCTTGTAAAAGTTAGATAGGAATTCTATAATTAGAATCCTACACTCTCAGCCTGGACATTCGGTTAACCGAAACCGATCGGATCGGTTCTTCGGTTCTGGACATAAATTCGGTTTCCTAGAAATAGGAACCGATCGGTTCTTCAGAAATCTTGGAACCGATCGGTTCTTCAAAAATCTTGGAACCGAGCAAAATCGGTTTCGGTTAGTTCGGTTCGGTTTCGGTTCTAACCGAACTAACCGAAAATTTACCCAAGTAGAAAAAAATAATTGAAAAATAGGCAAAAAAAAATTTAAAAAAAAACACAAAGCTGAAATTTTAAAAAGTGAGGTTGTGAGGCTATGAGGGAGGTGTTATCCACCTTTTATATCTAGGATTAAGGTAGTATTAGGCCTAGATTATGAGGTTTATTGGACTTGTTCATGGAATTCGGTTCTGTTCGGTTATTTCGGTTAACCGAGGTAGAGAACCGAATTGACCTGCTAAAATTCGGTTCCTGAGAAGTGAGAACCGAATATGGAACCAAATTTTTCGGTTTCGATTATTTCGGTTTCAGTTTCGGTTATTTCGGTTCGGTTCTCGGTTATTTTTGCCCAGGGTGACTACACTCACGGCTTGTAAACTAGATAGATGCATGTAATTAGAGTCTAGGGTGATTCGGACTTGTAGAATAAAAATTTTACAAGTCCGAATCATCATAGACTCTAATTACATGCATTTATCTAGTTTACAAGTCCGGACTTGTAAACAAAAATGTAATTCTCACATCCTGATAAGTCAAACATTGTAAATTTTGACTAAAATTATACGGAAAAAATACTAATAAACACTTATGAGATAAAATAAACATTATTAGATTGGTTGAAAAAATATATTTTTTAATAAATTTATTTAAAGACATAAATGTTAATACTATTTTACTATAAATTTGGTTAAAGCTAAAATACCTTGATTGATATGTTTTCCATAATCACATTCTCTTGTGGACGGAGCCGAGTGACTAGACCGCGGATCCCCGGATCCGACGATCTGCATAGCTAGACCGCGGAATCGGTCGAATGATCGTTCTGTCGGGAATTTCTAGTCGTTCCCGCTCGTTCGTCCTTGCTCTCGTCTGCGCGGCTAGGTGCTGGCGGTGGAAAAGCTAAGCGCTCGGCCACCGTACGTGGCGTGACACCAAAAGTACGTGCGAGTGGCTATAGCTACGCGCAACTAGCCACTAGTAGTAGCTAAGGGCAGGTACAATAATGCACTTATAGCCAAGCAAATGCTGATGTGGATAAGAGAAGAAAGGAGAGAGAGAGGAGAGTTTGACTCTCATGCAAGCACTAAGCTGGGCACGAAAGCATAAGCAATAGTGGGTCCCAATAGAGATGTATGTGAGGAGGAATATGAAAGAGAAATGGTTTGTAGTCAAGTAGAAGACAAACTATTATATAGTTTGGCTCTTATAGCTTGGCTTATAGCCAAGCACTTAGCTCTATTGTTGAGGATGCTCTAATTTGCGTCCCTGGCCTCCCGGGGAATGTGGCGCGGTCTCCGAATAGTCGTCGGCCCAGCCGGCCTCAGCTCGCTCGCGCGAGACGACGAGCCGATCGATCGATCGATTCGACAACGACGACCGACGGCGACGTGCGCGCCTCGCCTCGCCTCGTGTGCGCGCGAGCTCCAGACACAGCGGCGCTGCTAGCGTATGGCTGTGCCGTGCGCGCGCGTGCCGCGGGCCGCCCGGGCCGGGCCGGGGTCACTCACAGCTCGCTCTTCGGTCGTCGGCGCCGCGCGGCCGGAGATCCGGGCCACGAAAAATTGCTGCTGCTTTTTGCTCCGGCCTGTCGTACGTGTGGTCTCCGGTGCTAGCGGCTACCGTATCGCGCCCGGGCAGATTTGTTTGCCAGGCCGGGGCAAAAAGCACCGCAGGCCGGGCGCAGGGTCAACGAGACAACGACGACGAGTACGGGTGCATAGTACGTGTAGTACGTAGTGCGCTGCGATATGGCAGCAGAGACTAGCAGTAGAAAATCTCCCGTGCGTTGCGTGCGTGCGAAAGAGAGGGAGGCGCCGCCACGGTGGTAGCACCAGCACCAGCCGTCCAGCACCGCAGCACGTGACGTGCGTGCCTTCTGGGTTCTGGCCTGGCCGCGTCGGGTCGGGTACTTGGGTCGGTGCCCAAGGACGGGAGGAAGTCGCGCGTGGGCCTGTCCGACGAACAAAAGGGAAAGGAAACGGGCAGTGGCCGGTGCTGTCACGTAGTACGGTGCTTTGGGTTGGGCCACATTTTATGGGCTCTACTCGACTGTCGACACCGATCTTTCGCGCGCCCAACCAACGGGTTGTTTACCAACGCAGAACAAGCGCGCGTGTAGTGTAGGCGGCGGCACAGGAAACGTGCGTAACGTGGACGGCCACAGATATTTTTGTCCTTCCACTGCCAGGAGCGGACGCGATAGTCAGCGGCTAGGTCACTGCCGTAGTGATACGCTGTGTTTTTAATTTTCTCCGCGCGCTTTCGTCGACGTCGTGCGGATTTATTTTCTCTTAGCATCGATCCACTCCGATCCATCATGACAGTTAGGGATGCAAGTTTAAAATATTTTAGGTTGTTGAGTCGACCTAAAAAATTGATCAAATGAACTAGAATGGTATTTTAATAAAATTGGAAAAAATAGCATTTAATCATAATTAGTTAGCTGATTCAAAAAATATCATTGCGTACCCACTTGCATCCCTAACAACAGTCATCTTTATTGGACAGGCTAGCTTGTACATGGTCCTAGTATGGACGATATGCAAGCTCAACTGCTCAAGCTACGTAATCACGATTTTCAATTATCCTGCTTCTTTTTTTTTTGAGTGAAACACAATTATCCTGCTGGAAAATATAAATATGGGAAACCGTCAAAGGGCAAAGGGGCGCGACCGCGAGTCCACGGAGATGCGGAGGCACAGCAGATAAACTGGTGGACAATACAGCACGACCCGTGTTTTAAGCTGCATGTTACTGGGCTTCTTGAGATAGATTCAGTCAGTCAATTGGGCCGATTTCCCATGCGTGGAACAAACTCGTCCAAGTTTTTTTTTCGTTGGAGTTGTGCACTGCACATAGCAGCAGCAAGCCAGCAACTGCTCCTCCTCCTCCAAAGGTACTCTGCTGCCACTGCTTCGAATCACACGGTGCAAGCACCTCATCAATTGCCTGGCTGCCTGCTGCGACGAACGACGTTACCCACCCCAGTTAAGTTTACCTTGCCACCGCCATTTCAGAAGCGCAGCTGGACATCTATTAATCAGCAGTTCACCGCTCTGGCAGCACAGCTGCAGGACCCAGCATGCAGTACTAGTGCCTACTGAGTTTAGAAGCCACACGGCCTATTGGCTGACAACCCGCCGGATCGACGGACTAGTTGCCGTTGCCGTCGCCGTCGGTTACTCGGACACCAGCCACTCACCCCTGTCGAGCTAAGCTAGCATTACTCCTCACAGCTCAGTCAGGCCGGCGGCAGGTGCAGTGGAAACAAAGGAGCCAAGAAGGCAAAAAATCCCTACCACGGCGGCGCATTGAATCCCCGCTGCTGTGCCGCGCTTGGCACTATCCACTTTCCACTATTGGCCGTGCGTGGGCGCGCGGGGCAGAGCCCAGATCGGCATTCGGCAGAGCCTGATGATTAGGCCGCTACTGATGATAATGGAAGCTACGACAACAGCCTACGTGAGGGCGAGTGAGGACTTGGAGAGCATTCAGCGTCGTGTACTGTCCACGCGCGCGGCCGCGGCGGCAGCGACCAGCGAGATCAGAGAGATTCTCGGCATGGCAGGCACGGGCAACTGCCCCCGCGCCGGCCGCATGTGCAGTGTCCTGGCGGCGGCGGCGTCCCCCGGTCATGGCATTGGCATGGCAGGGTGGCAGATGGTACTATACCGCTACCGGTACGCTTCGAGGCCCCGTTTTTCCAAAGCTTCCAAGCGCCGCGTTCACAGTCTGTCTCCGCCCGCGCGTGCCCGCACGCGCCGATGCTTGAAGGGCCGCGCCAGCGCCACAATAACTGCGCCCCGCTCCCGATCGGACACGGACACGGGGGCGCGCGTACTGTACGTGCCGCGTGGGGAAAGAAGGCGATGATCCTCTCGGGGTAGATCACATGGACGAAAGTCGAAATGTCGGCGAGTTAATGCGGGTGAAACCTGGGTGTGGCTGGATCGAGCAATCTTTCTGGTCGATCTCAGGAGCACCCGGTCCCGCGTTACTTGTGGTAAAGGGCCGGCGGCAGTTCAGTTCAACGGGAAAAAAGGGCTGCATCTGCATGCACGGCTGTGACCTGGGCTGTGCTTCAAAAGTCGTAACCACTCCAAGACTTGCCTATTCAAGATGAACTGGAGTGTAACTGTAGTGCCGCCGGACGTCCTGCGCCCCTTTTTTTTTTCCTCTGTCCGATCTCCGATCAGTGATAGTAGATTTCACTGGAAGCTGTTGGAGTGTTGGTGCAGCTACGCTTCG
This sequence comes from Coix lacryma-jobi var. lacryma-jobi, assembly GCA_009763385.1. Classification (NCBI taxonomy): domain Eukaryota; kingdom Viridiplantae; phylum Streptophyta; class Magnoliopsida; order Poales; family Poaceae; genus Coix; species Coix lacryma-jobi. The sequence continues at coordinate 5,148,471 of CM019826.1, forward strand.
TACCGCGCGGTACCACCGTGCCATCATCATTCATCGGCGTACTACGCTACGCGGTACACGCCCCCCAATAATTTGCCAGTAGGGGTTACGGGATCAAATCCCCGGTAATTTGTGTAGTACGTGCTCCCTCCGTCTCTAAACAAGTGTCTCTAGAAATCTGTGTGTCTCACAAACACGTTTTCCGGACGACACTTAGAAAAGGGACGAAGAGAGTAGTACTGTACGTACTACGGAGTAACCATACTATCCAGTTGCACTGCTTCGGCATTTTTCAGAAGGGTTCGGGGTCGGGGTCGGGTCGATCTGGCGCTGCGATTATTGAAGTGTGAATTCAGCAAGAGCCAGCCAGCCAGCTAGCCAGCTCCTGTTTCCCGTGTACACATCGACGACAGAAGCTGGAGCTCCTGGGCTCCTGGGCTCCTGGCTACCCCGGCCGGCCCAATGCTCCAGGCCTCCAGTGGCTCGTGTGCGCTCTGCGCTGCGCCCTACCTACCACAGCCGCGTGGAAATAAATGCGGGCCCACAGCCCGGACGTAACGAGAAGGCCAAACTAGCGTCTTTAGAGCCCAGGCTAAAACTTTAGTCCTATATATATAGGATGTTGTGACACTAATTTAATATATTAAAAATAAATAAAATATAAAATTAATTACATCACTATATTGTAATTAATAAGACAAATCTATTAAGTCAAATTAATCTATTATTAGCAAATTTTTAGTGTGCCAACAAACACCTCCTAAAATCTCCACCCTGTCACTGTTGTCCAATCGAATCCAGGACCACTGAAAATAAGGTCTTGTTTAATTCGTGGATGAAAAGTTTTTGGGTGTCATATCAAATGTTCCAGCAGTAATTTAGTCAAGTAAAAATGAAAAATAGACTAATAAAAAAACAAAAAATAGACTAATAAAAAAAACAAATGACATATTCTGTCTGACAATCCGTCATTAGCACATGTTTACTGTAGTACAATATTATTAAATTATGGACTAATTATAAGTTTAAAAAATTGTCTCATAAAGTTATCGCAATCTGTGTAATTAGTTATTTTTAGTCCATAATTAATACTCTATACATGTGTTCAAACATTGGATGTGGTGGTTGAATTTTTTTTTGGGTGGAAAGTAAACCATGCCTAAATAAAAGATTGCTCTTCCTCTACTTAATGGATAAAAAATAATAATTGGAATTGATACCGTGCAGGTTGCAGGCCGGGTGATGGTATAATAAAACCAGCATCCCCTTGCAGCTTATGATGCGTCGCAGTCGCAGTCCATCGGTTTATCTCATTCTCATCGCAAAGCCATCCTCCAGGCACCCCCCAGCTCGCGCTCCAGCGCCGCTGCTTAATTTGGAGGAGAGGAAATGGGGCGGCGCTCGTGCGCGTGGCAGGTGGTCGCCGTAGCTGCCTTGGCCGTGCTCGCCGCGGCGGCGGCGACGACGGCGAGGGCGGCGCCGCAGGTGCCGTGCTACTTCATCTTCGGCGACTCGCTCGTCGACAACGGCAACAACAACTTCATCGTGTCGATGGCGCGCGCCAACTACCCGCCCTACGGGATCGACTTCGCCGGCGGCCCCACCGGCCGCTTCAGCAACGGCCTCACCACCGTCGATGCCATCGGTAAGCAGGAAGTAAGCTTGCCGTGACAACTGAACTGACAAGTACCGTGACTGCCTAAACTGGGACAGCTAGATCATCACTGGGCCACGGCGAAGATGACCGGGCCTCCACTAGGACTAGGAGAAGTTAATTTTACTCCATCCATATCCATTACTAATATGCATGTGCCATTGTTTGGTCTGTGGCCGTGTGTATGCAGCTAAGCTCCTGGGCTTCGACGACTTCGTGCCCCCGTTCTCCGGCGCGAGCAGCCAGCAGCTCCTCCGCGGCGCCAACTTCGCCTCCGCCGCCGCCGGGATCCGGGAGGAGACGGGCCAGCAGCTGGTACGCATACGCATACGCAATTACGCATGTTAATTAATTAATTCAAATTCAAAATTTACCGCGCGCCCTGTATCTGTATATGCATGCATGACGTGTGAACTGACGCCGCCTATGCAATGCAAATTGCAATGTGCAGGGTGGCCGGATCAGCTTCAGCGGGCAGGTGCAGAACTACCAGTCGGCGGTGCAGGAGGTGGTGAGCATCCTGGGCGACGAGGACACGGCGGCGGCGCACCTGAGCCGGTGCATCTTCAGCGTGGGCATGGGCAGCAACGACTACCTCAACAACTACTTCATGCCGGCCTTCTACAGCACGGGCAGCCGGTACACGCCGGAGCAGTACGCGGACGCGCTGGCGGAGCAGTACGCGGGCCTCCTGCAGGTGATGTACCGGTACGGCGCCCGCAAGGTGGCGCTCATCGGCGTGGGGCAGGTCGGGTGCAGCCCCAACGAGCTGGCGCAGCGCAGCGCCAACGGCGTCGCCTGCGTCGAGCAGATCAACGGCGCCATCCGCGCCTTCAACCGGCGGCTCGTCGCCATGGTGGACAGGTTCAACGACAGGCTCCCCGGCGCGCGCTTCACCTACGTCAACATCTACGGCATCTTCGAGGACATCCTCAGGTCCCCCGGCGCGCATGGCCTCAAGGTGACCAACGCCGGGTGCTGCGGCGTGGGCAGGAACAACGGGCAGGTGACGTGCCTGCCGTTCCAGACGCCCTGCGCCAACCGCCACGAGTACCTTTTCTGGGACGCCTTCCACCCGACGGAGGCGGCCAACATCCTCGTCGCCCAGAGGACCTACAGCGCCAAGCTCGCCTCCGACGTGCACCCGGTCGACCTCCGGACGCTCGCACGCCTCTAGGACGTTGCCTCTAGTTTTATTTTGAGCAGAGAGCTTAAAGGTTTCGCGGTTGTTCAGTTTGTGTTTGTGAATTTGTGACAGATATATGTCGTCTACCATTGTGTGAGCTTATATAGATTATATATATCGAGCCGATATTGTGTTCCAAGTGTGTAATTAGTTTGACATTGCTCCTCAAAAAGAAAAATATAGCTTGGCATTTTGCAGACTTGGAAAACCATGTACGGTTTGGCTTGAATGTAAGGGCATACATGTCTTTTCCCCTCGTCTATGTACGATGATTTTAACAGCAACCCCCCTCGTGAGTTGGGAGCTGACCGAGCTTGTCGTCTCGTGAGACGACGAGAATGGCTCGTGCTCCAATGTTGAAGCGACGAGAAAGCGCCGCGTTGTACGAACCTGTCGTCGAAGACACGCATCTGGTGCGGCACGCCAGAAGAATCGAGGTTGGCGCCAAAATCCCTCTCCCCTCCCACCATATACGTTGCATTGCATCTTCATCCTTCTTCCCCCAATTAGATCCAAAATGAGTCAGGAGGCGTTGGCGGCAACGGCGACAACGAAGCCGAAGGTACCGGCGACGACCGCGGAGCCCAAGGGCACGACATCGATGAGGGAGGCCAATGGATTGGCAACGACAAGGAAGATCAAGAGCGCATCAACGACAATGACATCCTTCCGCAATAAGTAGCACTTGAATCCGCTGCAACCGGTAGCACCTGGATCTGGATCCGCCGCCGCCGTGGGTGCTGGAACGTGGCTACCAGCAATAGTAGAGATTCCTCCATCATCGGTGAAGTCGTATGGTTCAGATCCTTCCCGTGTGTTGCTTCCTCGTTCGTTTTTCACTGGCTTTGTTTTCCTGATTCATTCTTTCAGTAATCAACATGAAAGAATGGTCATAGATCTTAAAATATTACATACATCCATTCTCCCATGGATCTTAAAATACTATATTCCTTCTTCTCTTACTGAATATATCTACTAACTTCAATGGCAGAAGGTAGATAGCTTTCGATTGGTCCATATGCAGTATGTTATATGGTGAGCTTTCTGCCAATGCTATATTCTGTTTTATGCCTAATTGTAGTTCTAGTATTTTAGGATTGATCAGCCTAGCAGTTGAGCCTAGCAGTTGAGCCTTAAGAGGTCTCTTTTTTGTTCCCTGAACTTAAATCCCAAAGCTCCCTGAACTTATATCCGAAAGCTGTTCTCATATGTGTAAAATTGCACTCACATTTGGAGAATATGTTCAGTTGAGTTGATAAGACTGAATGCTCTCGCATACTCACATTTGGCTTCTTGCATTTTTCAGTACAATGACCAAAGAATTGCTACCTGTACAGATTTCTATTCCCTGCTAGTGCACTGGTCGGCCTGCTACCGTGAAGACTATTGCGAGGACACTTGAGAAGACTTGAATTATCTGATTGCCAAGAAGACTACTGTTGAGACTGAAGTTGTGTTCGACTTTGTTTGCCAAATAGCTTGTATGCTTTCTGAAATTTCAGTACGGTCTAAGATGAAATCTTTCTTCAGTTCCAGTTATTGGATGTTGTTAGTATGCAACTGCTGTGAACATGTCAAGATTGGACAAAGAGACGTTGTAATTATATAATATAATTATTAAATTGACAGTTTCTAATAAAATATTGTAATCATGTTCTCTTATTTATGCTTTATATTTTCTATCAAATGGTAACACAGTGGTATACAAATATTTAGTTATTATTAATCTTGGCTATATGCAAAGCATTAAACACCCTACAAACAATGAAATAGACTATGAGTTGTATAACCTGTCTTGTCTGTATAATATATTCGAGTCATTTACAGACACGTACCGTCTGTGGGCTGTACATGCCCTAATAGGTTATATCATCAGTTGCAGCATTGGGAACACGGAGCCAGATTCAGTGACTTTATAGAGTAAAGTCACAGCGTAACTTTACCTCAATCTCCACCATCCAACAAGCATCTAACGGCTGTAGGGACTTCTAGATTCATCAGCCCACAGCAAGCAATGCACAGTAGGCCAGCATAACGCGATTTCATGAAAAAGTATCTAACAGTTTGCAGATTGAAGCAAAAATGACCGATCACTAGTAGCAACTCACTCTCAAAAATAAACTGGCAGTCAACAAAAATATATTGCTAAAAACAACACAAATAACTGTTTTTGTCATCTTTCCAATGGTGTTGTGATGTCTAAGAATACGAGCTCTCTTCGTTTGAACTTATCAGCTGATTTATTGGTTATACTTTGACTTATCATCTCTCACATAATACTATTGAACCAACCAAAATCAGTCATGAATGATAGTTAGAAAATATTTTTTATATATTTTATCTTTCTGAAAATATTTTTTAAAGATATGGCGTGCGTGTGAACATAGAGGAGAATTTTTATATTTTTTATTTAGTATTTTTAAAAAACCATGTCTAAAAAAATATTTGCAGATCTAATTCTTTTGGTCATGCCAGTGTCGTTGACACGACTAAATAATGTCCTCATGCCTTATCTATTGGCGCGACAATATATGTCACGTTGGACGATATTTTGACATGGATAACCTTTGCGTGCCACTCCTCCTAGCGTGACAGTGCAATCTTGTCGCACCATCGGGAGTGGCGTGATAAGACTAGATTTTTAAAAAATCATAACTCTTCAATACGACATCAGATAAAGATGACTTTTATATGGAAATTGTAGAGCTCAATGCGATCTACAATTTTTTAGTTTTGAGTTTTTTTGTTTGAGAAAGTTAAGATGCTCAAAAAATTAGTGTAATATTCAACACCATAATAATCGTGCACTTGTACTTGCCGCATTAGGAAAATCATATATTTTTTTGTATATAGTTAAATGAAGATACAATTTTTGGTTGAGTTTTGAGTTTATGATTTTTCAATTTCTAGCATTAAAGTTCAATTTCTAGTTGTCCCTAGAAAATAGAAAAGAAGTAAAGAAGAACTAAAGCTTTTTAGATACCACTAAAAATATATTTTTGAGGTGGTCGAAGTTTTTAGAGAATGACGTGGCAAGCCCACGTAGTCACGATAGGTGGTGCGGTAGCGGCTGGTTGGGTGTCAATCCTACTTTTTGTTTTTTAGTTTATTTGTAGAGATGGTTTAATTGTTAATCACTCTAAAAAAGATTTCTAAGAGACGCTACAAATTGTTATTTGTAGAGATGGAAGAACAGATGCAGCTAAACCTTTTAACCGCACTATAAAAACGTGATGTGCAGTGAATAATAAATATGTACACGTAAGAAGAGTTTCTAGATTTTGGTATGTTTTTTTACTTCTTTATTTGTAAACGTAAACAATTTTAATTTTGACCAAAATTACAAAAAAATATTAACATTTATAATACAAATAAGTATCAATATATTAAGGATAAAATATATTTTCGTAATAAATATTGTTTAAGACATAAATTTAATACTAATTATTGTAAATTTAGTCAAACTTCACTCAATTTGACTGATACAAACCCTATAATTATGGTTTTTGGGACAGAGTTAGTAATCATTTTTGTTTTAACTTGGAAATTGTAACAAGCTTTTGCTTGAAATTGATTGTGCGTGGCCTGTTTGTGTGGGCTGATGATCTGAAGAGTCCCTACAGCCGTTAGATGCTTATTGGATGGTGGAGATTGAGGCAAAGTTAAGCGGTGACTTTAGTCACTGAATCCGGCTCCTGGGAACACACGCATCCCTCTCACAGCATTCGAGACTAGCTCGTGATACACGAAAACGACAGCATACACATCCTGACGTGCCTGGGACGCGGCTGCTTTGTACCGGCAAGAAGTTCGTGCGAGGAGTTCACGGGCGGCAGCGGCCCATGCAGATGCAGCAGCAGGTCAGGGACGCGACCGCACGGTTCGACAAGTGATGCTCTGCAGATCACCGATTCACCGATCGATGTGTGAAGCGAAACAGAAATGCAGGAGCTACAGCACGCGATTAGCATAACACTACAGCAAAAGGCTCTCGCCCTACAGGCTAACCAGCAGCCCCTTCCAGCCAAGCCAAAATCAAATCACTGATGAACGTTTCAGATTTCACGTCATGGCTTGGCACCCTGAATTTCAATTCATACAGATACAGGCGCTTCACTCACAGCGAAGACCACTTTAGAACTTGTACTAGATCTCCGCGTCTGGCGTCTTGGAAGCCTCATTCTCCAGGGGCTAGTGGTGGCGCGATCGAATGCACAGGCCAGGGGTACACGCTGCTGGCACTCGGCTGCTGTTGCTGTACATGCTTTGCCCCAGGATTCACCAGCTTCACAGGTCTCATCGTGCTGACAGCTTTCGACCATGCAGGATGCGATTCTCTGTTTCCAAGCCGAAGCTCAGCTTCAGCTTCGCCGTCGAGACAGATGGGCGTACCTGCCGTACCACTAGGCTGCGCATCTGGTCTGGATCCACGGAACTCCAAACCCGTTTCTGCAAACGGTAACATATGTAGTCCCTTCTGTGCGACGGTGCAAGGTTTCTTTGGTAAAGTCATGGGCACGTCCTTTTCTGCTGGTCTTTTGCAGTTCCTCAAATGTTCCGAGCCCTCAGGCCTTGATCCCGTCATGGTCCACCTCATGCTCTCAATTCCCAATACTGGGTTACCAGGAGCACTAGGATTGCTCGCTGGATACGGTATGGGAACTGAGGGGTGAAAGGTAGCAGCGGATCCCTGAGGCGTTGGTGCATAGTCAGCGCTGTAAACATGGGAAGGGATGACCGAAGGGGGCAATGGTCGGAGCGACGTGAATTTTGTTTGAGTTGTTAAACCTGGGGTCTTCTGAACAGCATAGCCTGATGCAAAAGAGGATACCGCGGTTCTCGGTGTCATGTTGCTGAACTGTTGTTGCGTGAGATAACTGGACTGGTACGACGCTGGTCCTTTTTCCATCAAGTTTCTGACACTGGTTCTTGTATTGAAAGATGACTCTGGTGCAACAGTTTGAGTGTGTCTGCAGTTTATAGAACCCAACAGCATGTCTTCAGCGTTACTCTGAACTTGATTGGCCATAACTGGCTGCTGATTCCCTAGCACGCTTTCATTGCGCCAGTCCACTGGCTGAACATAAGGATTATTTGCTGTTACTAGTCCAGGTTGCTGATTGTGACCACTTGTTCTGAAACTACTGGTACCAGGCACAAAAGCCCAGACAGCTGCTGGAACAAAAGAAAAATGTGATGATTGTCTCTCTCCATCTGAAATCCTACATGCAGAAGGGGGATCAACCAGTCTTCCGTGAAACAATTGTGGAAAAATTCTTGTATGTGTTCCCTCAAAGAACTGATCTTCAGCTTGACTTTGTTTACTGGAGCATGGAGTTCCATTGTTCAGGCGTCTACACTGTATGCTGCTAGTCCCAAGTGTAACTGTTTTTCCCAGAAGGCGCACTGTTGTTTCGGAATTTTGATGGGTGTCCCGCCCAAAGTTCTGGCTTAGACAGCGGTTTCGCATCCCAAGTAGCTTCTGCTGTGGATTATGACGCCCCAAGCATTCAGAGCAAAAACATTCCATTGAAAGCTCTTGCTGTTTGGTGCATGGATACTTGTTGCTCGGAATTGTATAGTAAGGAATTTTTGTTCTTTCAGAGCTTGGCAACTGCCTGACATCAGTCCCATATGCCATTTGGGCCGTTGGAGTGAAATGAGGATCTGCATGAAAAACAGACTGATCTATTGCACAAATTTGTCGAGCATGATAGTTGGGTCTCAAATTGACATGATCCATGTGGGTAATAGGACTGAAAACGGTTGGAGAAGCTGAGGGACGTGAGGAATTCTCCCCCAAACACTGCCTCCTAAAAATGTCAACAGAATGAGGGGTGCCACCAGGATGAACCTTGACCAATTCACCTCGTGAATTAATAGGAAGGCCGACATAGTCATCACAGTTCTGATTGTTCGATATACAATCAGCAACTTGTGCTGGTTTATTTGATCCTGTTGAGGAGCTTACGCTTCTCACCACGTTACCAGATCTAAGAAGCTCAGAACTAACTTTGCCAAAGGCAACCGCCCTCTCCTGGAATGTGCTTCTGCTCCTATCATATAAACAAGAACCAGAAGGCTGTGACAATGGGCTTCTATCACCTGATATTGCCTTGGCTGCCAAACTAACAGGATTAACTGATGCTTGTGATATCATGTGGTTTTGTTCTCCAAGGCACTCAACATCAAGACTTAAGTTATTGTCACCATTAAGACGAGAGTCCACACTTTTGAAGCTTTGACAAGGCACCTTACTAGATAAGCATGCCAAACTTGCGGAATTCAAACAGTTACTGCCATGAGAAGTTTCTATGCACTGGTTCAGATCCACTGAATTGCCCGGTATAGTGATATCTTTTGGTTTAGTAAGTTGGATTGTACGACAAACACCAGCTGGTACTAAATTTTCAGATAAAGAACTGGTAGTCTCAACGGCCTCTGATATAGCTTCTGCTTGTTGATAAACCAACTGTTGCACATCTGTATTGCGGTGATCATGACCTTCCTGAGTGGGTTGCTGGAATGTCTGTACAGATTGTGGTTGCTTTGTATTCTCTTCAGGTAGATGTGCAGTCCTTCCAAACTTGACTGTGTCATCTGAAAAGGTCACATGCTTTAATTTGCAAGAACTCGGTTTACACCTCGTATCTGTGGTATTCAGTACTGTGCTAACCCCTTGTTTTGACTGGTTCTTACAAATACTTTGAGCTTGAACCCTGTTTGTCACATCCTTTTTATGTCTTTCCAAAATTGACTTTCCGTTTCCCTTCTTACTTTTCTTGACCAGTAAGACTGAGACCTCTTGCTTTTCCTTTTTCTTGCAAGAAGAATTCTTGGGCTCTCCCTTTTTTATGGAATGCTGAAACGACTTAGAAATGCTAATTGAGGTGACCTTTACCCTGCTGTTTTTATCCTGAAATGAGGGGAAAAAACAAATGTGTCACATCTCCCGAGGTATACAACAAACATCTGTAGACATTTTCTGCTCCATATTGTATTTCAAGGTATTATTTGAACCTATCAAGGAAATGGGAGAAAGGCTTCTATTACTTTCACCATTCTATACAGTATAACTATATACCTGTATTACTTGGGAACATTACAAGTATTTTGTAGACAGTTAGTATTCACAGTCAGTCAACCAAACTATTGCACACCTCCATAACAAACAAACAAACAAAAAGAACTATTTTAGTCAGCAGCCTGGCACTTTGGAAAATCTTATGCAAAAGCAAGTGTATCTATAACAATTCAGCAGGCAAGAATATCACATAGGAATAGAAACTACTAAGAAAGTAGCTTTGGATAAAACAATCTAAGCATCTAACTCAAACAACATGAAAATCAAGAACAATAAGGGCATTAGACACATGAGGCCACTAGACACCACAGATGAAAACTAAAGGGAAAATGTGAAAAGTAACCAAACTTTCCAACAGCAGCTAGAAGGTGGTGGGAATTTTTTTTCACACCCAGGGGTGGAGCCAGGCCTTTTTCTAGGGTCAGCCGACCCCAATAAAATCTTGTGATTCCTTTGTAAATCCTTTGCATCTCTAGCTTAAGTTCACAGTTTTAGTAGAGCCGACCCCGACGCCATTTCTAGCTGGCTTCGCCTCTGCTCACACCTTAGCCATTCACAACAAACTATATGGAAACAGTCAATAAGTTGTAAGTTTATTATAGACTGGCAATATTTATGTCATCTGATACACCTTCTATCTAATGAAGGCAAAGTACACTTGAAAATTTTGGCTTGTCAGCAATAACCCAAAAGCAGAAATGGATGAACACAATATTTGGGGGGTTAGTTTTAAAGAGAAAATCCACAACAACCTTTAAGTTTGAATCCTCGAACCTCAGTAAGAGGTTCCCATCAAGTCACTATTCGTGGATCCATTTTCTACTGTTTGTTGCGCAATGACTATTTCCACTCATGGCTAGCATATACTCCTAATTACCTAGTGCTCCACTAGTAGCAGACTATATGAACTCTCAAGGTCAAGGAGTTAGTAATCTGTGCGTATGGTCAGCTGAACAATAAGATCCACTTGTAGCGTGCAAGCTCCGGCAGACCTGTACTTGCCTGAGAATACAAACATTCTATTGTGCCCAACAAAATCGTGATATCAGAAACGGAAAGCAAGTCGATGGTGGATGTCCAATGCAATGCGCTACCTTTTCTGCTCTCGCATTGACCCCGGCCGGAACCTTCTTCTTCTTCTTGGTCTTAACACTGACAGCGAGCACTAGCTTCCCCTTGTCGTCCTTCTCCGCCTTCCTCTTGGCGGCAGCCTTCTTCCCCTTCCCACACCCCTGGCCGCCGCCTCGGGGCACCCGCGGCACGGCGGCGAAGAGCTCGGCGACGGAGCGCTTGCGGCGCTTGGCCGCCATCCTCCTCTCCACCTCCACCTCCTCCTCCTCCACCGCCGCCGCCTCGTCCTGCCACCAGAGGAACCGCCGCACCTCCACGGGCGGCAGCGGCCCCGTTTCCCCGCCGAAGGGCCAGCTCCCGCCGCCCTCCGCTCGCGCCCGCGCCACGTACTCCCTGCGTCGCAGGGACAAAAATGAAACAGTGGCACGATGAGATGAGCAGCCAGCAGCAGCAGCATTGGCGCAACGTGGTACAGTAGTAGAAGCCGGGCCACCGGCCACCAGCGCAATGCAGTACCGGATGGAGAACGGCGTGCCGGCGGCCGCCATCCCCGGCGGCTTTGGCTTTGGCTCCCCCCCCCCCCCCCCCCCCCCCCCCCCCCCCCCGGCTCGGCTCGGCTCGGTTTCCCGCGTCGCGGCGCCGATGGGCGATGGGCGATGGGTGGGGGTGGGGAGAGGGGAAAGCGACGCGGGGACTGGACTGGGCTGGACTGACGCCCGAGTGCCTGACGGAGGCGCGTGGAGGAGGAGTGCGTCGTGCGGCTCTCTGCAGGCTTTCGCAGAATCGCAGTCGCAGACTCGCAGTCGTCCTTTCACTGTTCGGGCGGGGAAAGCGTCACGCGCTCCATGACAGCACAGACGCAGTGCGTTCTGCGTTGTCGGGCCGGCTGGCCCGCCGTCTGCCGTGGGGCGTACTGGGCCGACCGGCCGAGACATGAGAGGCTGGGCCGAGACCGCCAGGCAAGCGCCGCTGCTTCCGCAAGTGCTCCTCTGGCTGGCTCTAGTCCTTTGCAAATAAGAAGGAAGGAAGAAGAAGAAAGTTTCTCAACTCCGCTTACACTCCGCTTACAGGAATGTTGGTCGTCCGTTGGGCATCTGTTCTCAGGCCAAAAATAATTGTTGCCGAGTTTTTGCCTGTGTGGTCATCTATACAAAGCGTCAAACAGGTTTGGATTTGAGAGTTTGAGCCTTTCAAAGCGTGAGTATGATATAGATGAGAATCAGTTTCTGGATACATGTTTTTTCCAGAGTACCTGTAATACGATGATGTACCCAGCTATAATTTAATACAATTCTTCTTTCGTCTAAATAAATAAATATTTTGAGAGCTGCTCGGCTTTTCAAGATAACTCGTCGTTTTGAGTTGGCCATTTCCGCTGTTGTTAATGTTAGGGATTTTTACTAGTTTTCCTTTAATTAATTAACCAAACCATGCAAATGCAAGCTTTTTGGGCCGTATAATAATCTGAGCCATTTTTCTGGTGTTTAAAAAAAGGACAACCCACGTTCAAAAACAAGACACGAGTATTGTTGACGTCGGAAGTGATCCGAATCACACGCCAGCTGGGCTAGAACGCCCGAAGAGGTTGCGGTTCAACGTGAGACAGCAGGAACCCCGGCTAAACCGTCAAAAACCGATCTAGAGACCGATTTGGATCGATCCAGGGTTTTGGGCTCCTGTGTTGATAACTCTAGAACTCCTCCCGGGAAGACCCGCCACGGAGAAGCACGTAGAGGTTGTTCTAGGACCAGCAAGGCCGCCTAAAACGCCATCGAGCCTCGTCGGGAGACACGCCGAACAGCAAGGTAGAGGGGAAAAAAGGGTAAAAGGGATAGTAGATTGAATTTGATCGATTGATGTTGGATGCCTCAATCGGCCATGATCCTCTCATATATAGAGAGGGGGCTGGTCTTATCCCAATAGGAAACATCTCCAGATACGATCTCCAAGTTTCCTATCCGGACTCTATCAAAACATAGAATCCAAGAATTCAATCCGGACGCGACAAGGTAAACCTGATCTTGTCGATCCTTGAATTGACTAAATCAGTCTTAATGGGCTTTATCAGCCCATACTGATCAACGAATCGTCGCCGGACTCAGCATTCATCATAACCATAAGGCCTCCGACTAGCGCCACCTGGTCGGACACAAACATGACTGGTCGGAAGTCCAAAATGATCAGGCCCATTTGACTTAGAACATCCGATGCGTCAAATATGAAATAATAGAAGACAAATTCGACTCTAATATTACAGGTCGAATACCTCTTCTAAATTTACTTTTACCTGTGACACTTTTGAGTGTCAATATATGCCCTCCTGTTTTTAGGTAATCTTTAATAGAACCTAAAAACAAACCGAATAACAACGATGTCCAACTCATCGGTCATTCAGTAACTAGAAATAATTGTTTCTGATTATCTTTTGTTCTAAGGGCGATACATGTATCGGCCATTGCTTGGATAGCACTCAGGCTTCTTGCCAAACACTTGGAAAGTACTTTTTCAGATACCTTCCGTTTATTGCTCTTGGGAGACTTTCACCTTGTAACATCTCTGACACATATGCATTCCCGAATATTACTTTGATCACTCTATAAGGACCTTCCCAACTCGGTGACCACTTGCCAAACTTGTTGCTTCTCGATCCGAGTGGCAGTATAGTCTTCCATACTAACTCTCCCACTTAGAACGATTTGCTTCTCACATTCTTGTTGTAAGCTCTGGCAACCCGGGCTTTGTCTTTCTCCATCTCCTTAAGAGCCTTTAATCTCTTATCGGTCATTTCATCAATGTTGTCCATCATGGCATCATGATACATAACAGCAGATAAATCATTCTGTTTAGCTAATCTATATGCATCCAGATTTACCTCGATGGGTAACACTGCTTCTTGTCCATATACCAGCTCGAAAGGAGTGACTTTTGTTGCACCATGTCTTCGACACACGATGAGCCCATAAAGCTTCAGATAAAACCTCGTGCCACCTCCTTGGATTATCCTCAATCTTCTTTTTAATAAGCTTGATCAAAGTCTTATTACTAGACTCAGCCTGGCCATTAGCTTGAGCATAGTACGAAGATGAATTGAGCATCTTTATTTTGTATAATTCAGCAAAATCTCGCACCTCTTTAGAAATAAAGGACGTCTCTTGATCTATAGTCAACGTTTGAGGTATGCCGAATCTATGTATAATATGCTCAGTAATAAACTCAGTCACTTTCTTGTGCGTCATATTCTTCAAAGGCACCGCTTCAGTCCACTTGGTAAGTAATCTGTAGCGACCAGAACAAAACGATGTCCCTTTGAAGATGGGGGATGAATTTGGCCAATGAAATATAGCCCCCAACCACGAAAAGGCCACAGTTTGATAATAGGATGAAGCATGGCAGCAGGCACAAGCTGTATGTTTCCAAACCATTGACATTCTTCGCATCCTTTGTAGTAACGAAAACAATCGGCCATCATCGTGGGCCAATAAAACCCAGCTCTTCGTAATAGCCACTTCATCTTTGGTGCCGATTGATGTGTACCACAAATACCTTCATGGACCTCCCCCATAGCCACCTTTGCTTGATCAGATCTCAAACATTTAAGCAACAAGTCTTAAGCAGTTCTTCGATAAAGCTCATCATTGTGCAGTACATATTTGAATGCACTCCGCCGAACACTTTGATCAACCTTAGTACTCGGATCATTAAGATATTTAAGCAGGGGAGTTCTCCAATCTTCTAAATCAGTTCCACTCGCTTCGGACCGATTTAGACTCCCTTCAGACAAATTAATCGTTCCATGATCGACCAGGTCAATCGGACGAATTAACTGTCTTGATTCATAAACAACCTGGTCGGTCATAGTATTCTCCCAAGTATGCTTAACATATACCTGGTCTCCATGGCAAGGTGGCTGAACTGGTCTTAAAACAAACTGGTCGGTCATAGAAGCCGACAATACTTCGGCGCGTTGTTGCATCGACTTTATGTGAAAATTACGTCTACTAACATTATAGTCAGATGCTTGCTGAGCTAACATGTTGGCTTTATGATTTTCATGCCTTGGTATATGCCGAATCTGGAATTTGGTAAAATGAGTAATGATGTCAAGGCACATGTCAAGATAAACATTTAGCGATCCCTCTAAGCATTGAAATTTACGAGCAACTTGTTGTACTACTAATAAGGAATCGTCATAAGCTTCAACATGCTTAACCTCCATGGAACATAATATTTCTAAACCGAATAAAAGAGCTTCATATTTGGCTTGATTATTAGTGCACAAGTAATCTAACCGACTCAGCATTTTAAACTCAGCACCATTAGGAGAAATGATGACCACACCAACACCTTGGCCCTCCTTACAAGCCGATCCATCAAAATAAAGTTTTCATGGAGTAAAAGTAAAATAACTGATCTCATATTCTAAACTAATACCATGGTCAACAATGAAATCAACAAGAACTTGACCTTTAAAGCTTTTAATAGTTCATAAGTCAAGTCAAACTCAATCAACGCATACGTCCACTTACCAATCCTTCCTCTAAGGATTGGCCGATATAACATGTGCTTAATTACATCGGCCTGACATGCAACAACACATGTACTAGATAGCAAATAGTGTCTCATTTTAGCACAAGCGTAGTATAAGTGTAACATCCTGTGTTTTTGCATCATTTAAAATTCACTAAAAATTTAAACTTTTTAAAATTTACAACAAATTAAAATTGACTATTTATTTTCCGTAAAACCGTTTTAAAAATAATTTCCAAAACCCTTGCATCAAAATTCACCGTATGTTTTTTCGTTTTGCTATTAAATTGATTGCTTTTGTGTTCGGAGTGTTTGTATGATTGTTTGTTTGTTGAATGCCTATATGTTCGTTTTCTAGAATTTATTTGCGGCACCGAAAATATTCCTTGAAAATATTCCTTGAGTTCCAAAAAAAACAATTCCTTAAAATTTCGCATCTCATTCCTTGAATTTCTGAATCTTACCCATCTCAAATCTCGTATTTAATTTCTAGAAGTATAAAACATCTCTTTATTGCATTTTCGGGTAAAAAGAGAAAATACATCGACATATATTAGGGCCTGTTTGGATCCATGGCAAAAGTGCAAAAGTAGCACTTTTTACTCGTTTTTTGCCATAAGATCCAAACAACTTGGCAAAAAAGTTGGCAAAAGAGCAAAATCAGCTCAAAACTCTCTTGCCACCAAAACCTGGCAAAACCAGGCCAAAACCCTCGGGGTGTGCGCCCGGACGCGCACTACCCCCGGCCCCATCCACCCGACCGTGCCCATCCACCCGCTCGTCCCCCATCCCTATCCTCACCCCGTCTCTTCCACCGCTCCAAGCCCCGTCTTCTCCACTGCGCCGCCTCCGTCCTCTCCTCCACCAAAGCCGCGTCATCCTCTCCTCCACCGCGCATCCCCGCCAGATCCGGCCTGTTCCCCGCCAGATCCGGCCTTTCCCCGTGCAGATCCAGCGACTATGGCCGGCCAAGGGGACGACGGCACCCGGGATTTCTTCTCCCAACCCTTCTCCGCCTTCCCTACCTCCGGCGGGTTTTCTACGCCGCCGTCCGCCACCATGCCCTCCGGAAGTCGCTCGGCTCCGCGGATCAACCTGGATTCGCTCGACCTCAACGCCGAGTCCGAGGATTGGAGCCACCTGCCCTCGTACCAGTCCTACCTGCAGTACGGTGGTCCGGTAGAAGTCGGCGAAGGCAGCTCTTCCCTTCCACCCCTTCGCATCGTCGGAGGTAGACCCAGCGGTACTCGGACGCTCGGCGTCCGGAATCTTCGCAGCGGATCTGGATCTGGAGGAACCCTACCGGTTCCCCCGAGTAGTTCCCGTGCTCGCCGTGCCGGTGGCATGGCTGACCGTCCACTGGTTCGTCGTTCGGAGGCAATTCCACCGGTCCCGGGGTTCGGCGGCGGTGGCCAGCGCAGACGGCGAGCCCAACAGCCTGCTTTGATTCCAGAGGAACCAGGGCGGGTCGACGTCGACGACACCGACGACGAGGACAACAGCGAGGATGTGGACGTCCCTCGGAGTCAGGTACTTCCATTGACCGATCGACTGTTTCTTCAAATCCCATGTTTCTGTTTTAATTTGTATGCACAATCTTGTCATGCATGTACTAGACTAAATCTACCAGAGCGAATTGGTCATATGCCCTTAATGAAACACTGTGTAATTTACTGATTCAACAAGCGGAGTTGGGGAACTTTGTGAATGGTCTTATGAACTCCACTGGATACAAAGACCTCTCAGACAAGTTCTATCAAGCCCAGCAGCTGGCTATAGAGTGTGGAATTCCTGTGGAGAGCCCAATGTTTTATGCACTTAGTCAAATTTTCTTGAATGATATCTTAAGGGAGTTTTTCATTGGAATTCCAACTCCTGAAGGAAGGCTAGAATATATTAAGAACTACTGCACGCACCAGGGGCTGTAGAAAGTGTCCTCTTAGGGCTTTTTTTAATGTGGACGCAATTTGTGTAATGTCTGTCATTCTTGTGATGTTGTGAACACTTTAGCTACTGTTTAATGTGATGCTTTTGAGTGATAATGCAGCTGTAATGTGTTTACTGTTTTATGTGATGCTTTTTCTTGGCATGTTGTTTACAACTTGGATCCATGACTTCAAAGTTAACTATTTTGTTGTTTTGTATAGACTGGTGGAAGTGATTCAGACTCTTCAGTTGACAGTTGGACTAAGACACTTCTCACACTTGTACAAGAAGAAGAGGAGGAGGATGAACAGCAAATGAACACCCTACTCATGCTTGGTATGTACTATGAAACTTATTTGAACAAGGCTAAGAGGAGGAAACCAGCTGAATCTGGAATGGACTGGGTAGAACAGAACCTAGCAAATAGCAGGCAGTGTTTCAACATGTTTAGGATGAGTAGACCTTTGTTCGACCAGCTGCATAACCTGCTGGTTGAATCATATGGGTTGAAATCAACACCCAAGAGTAGTTCAGTTGAGGCATTAGCAATGTTTCTTTGGATGCTAGGGTCATCTCAGTCTGTCAGGCAAGCTGAAAATAGGCTGGTCAGGTCACTAGACACAGTACACCGCAACTTTGACAAAGTTTTAGAGTGTGTGTTGAAATTAGCTGAGGACATAATAAAGCCAGTGGATCCTGAATTTAAGACTAGGCACCCAAGGTTGAACAACCACAGGTTCTATCCGTACTTTAACAACTGTATTGGGGCCATTGATGGGACACACATTCAAGTAGTTGTGCCAACTAATAAAGTGGTTCAGTACATGAGTCGAAAGGGTTACACTACACAGAATGTCATGGCTGTATGTGATTTCGATATGAGATTCACATTTGTTCTTGCTGGCTGGCCTGGATCTGTTCATGACATGAGAGTATTCAACGATGCCACCCAGAAATATGGCCACAAGTTCCCACATCCCCCACCAGGTAGTTTTGTCTTGCACATATAATGATCCAAGTAGTTTTGATTTGCACAACTATTTCTTATATGGGTAACACAACTATTTCTTATATGAAGGTAAATTCTACCTAGTCGACTCGGGATATCCAAATCGTCCAGGATACCTTGCTCCGTACAAGGGATCAAAGTACCATCTTCCCGAGTTCCGCAACGCCGGAATGGCCAAAGGTAAAAAAGAAACATTTAACTATGCACATTCATCACTTAGAAATGTCATAGAGAGGGCATTCGGGGTTTTGAAGATGAAGTGGAGGATTTTGCTTAAAATATCTAAGTACTCGGTATACAAGCAAAGCAAAATTATAGTTGCATGTATGGCACTACACAATTTTATTAGGGACAGTAATATCGGCGATAGACATTTTGCTCGCTGTGATAGCGATGAGAATTATGTTCCCCTACAATCCTGTACCTCCCAGCCGAGTTCGTCAAGAGCTCCAGCTACGGAAGAAGACCGTAACATGAACCGGTTCCGGGATCAAATAGCAAACGGTTTGTTTAGTAGATCGCAGTAGATATGTTACGTTGTTTTGTATGCAAACGGTTTTGACCGTAACACTGATTTTGTTTGTGTATTTGAACAATTCATTTTGTTATTTGTTGAAATAATCATTTGATTTTGGGACGCCTGATTGAATTATTGGGATTGAACAGCAACGTGTTCAATCCCAGCTTCAACGGCTGCATGCATGCAGTTTCATGCATGCAATGCATGCTGCATGCGGCTGCTGCATGCAACTTCATAAATGAGGCCTAATCAGCATTAAATATGGGCAAATCAGTCTTTGTGCAACAATTAATGTAACTTTAGGTATGAGATCCAAACAGCTCTACAAGCTAAAAATTTTGGCTACAAAATTTTTGCCAACCTTTTGCTAGTGGCAAGAAGCATCCAAACAGGGCCTTAGTTCGCTCTGGATGTCAGCCTCCTTTTCTCCAACACCGTGTCTACTCCGCGTGAGGGGAACAACCGACCTTCTCTGGTGTCGCTTCCCGGCGCCCTCATTCCAGTCGGTAAGCTAGCGCATGCGTACACGGTATACCGCCGCAGCCACTTCAGAGTACGACGAGCAGGCCGCCGGAGATATTTTCCCTAGCCACCGACGTCCTCTTCCCAACACAGCAGCACGTGTGTCTCCTTCTCTGCTATCTTCCTCCCTCTAGATGTTGTTGACAACTCAAGCATTCACCAAGCTCTCTGCCAACTCGATGAGGCCCCTACAACAATGGCGTGCCTGCCACCCTTTTCGGCTCACGGACTGGAAAATATCGGCCACTCTCCTTTCCTCTCTCGCCGACGAGCAGGACCCACCGGTCAGCTGCATCCTCTTCCTTCCTGCGCTGACCTTGCGACGCGACGCGTCACCGCCGGACCACGCCGTCACTATGCACCACCGCCTTCCTGTGCCCGCGACGCGCACTGCCGCCTTCCTGTGGAGAACCGCCATACTGTGCAGCACCGCCTTACTTCGCCTATAAAAGGGGCCGGTGAGCTCGCATTTGGGCATGGCCGAAGAAGCTCGGAGCTTAAGCCCCGCGCCCGACATGGTCGGGGTTGCTGACGAGCTCTCTGCATCGAGGTCGTCGCGCCGGAGTCCCCGTCTCGGCCCGCGATCGCCATTGTCGAAGCCGGCCGCTGCCCGACTAGCTCCGCCTGGCCGAGGCTAAGTGTTATACGCACCCGCCTCTGCCCGGCACCGCCCGAGGATGCCGCGGACTCCGTAGACGCTGAAGCAGAGCGCCGCCACCGCGTCGGAGTCGTGCTCGCCACTATCGGGATGCGCGCACCGCCAGAGAGCCTTGACCCGCCTCGAAGTCACGCTCGTCGGAGATTGCCACCACTCGGGTCGCACCTATGCCTGCCGGAGCCGTGAACCGCCGCAGACTGGCCCTACCCCGCTGCCGACCCGCTGGGCAACGGTGAGCTGCCGCTCGCCGCTCATGCCTCTTCCTCCGGGAAGGATCGAACCGGCGTGGTCCTGGCCGCAGCCGTCCGCTTTGGCTAGCCGAAGCCGCTGCCGCCCTCACTTGTTCCCGCGCTGGAGCCCGGAGGAGCGCCGCCACCGCTCGGAGCCGCCCCCGTCTTGGCTGCCGACAACACGCTCCCCTGCTCCGCGTCGCTTTGCTGCTCGCAGCACCGTCGCCGGCGCGCCATGACGCGGTGACGCCTCCGCTCCCTCCGCTCAGCCTTCGTCTCTCTCTGTGTGTTTCCCCCTCTCGCAATCTCTCCCGTTCTCGCTCGTTGACCGTGCGGCAGTCGCGAAGGGATGAGGACGCCTGCGGCGTCCAATACAGAGCCCGTGGCCACGTCGTTCGGGCCAACCAAGGCGCGACACGTCACCCCTTGGGGCCCGCACGGTAGACAAGCAGTACAGCTCCTTCCCGATCCCTCCCTTTTGTGTAAACCACGTTCGCATGAACCAAAGGAGGGGAGGTGGGTAGTCCACGGCACAGCAGGAGCCCGGTCCATGAGCATAACGCCGTCAGACTGGACAGTCAACAGAGGCCCACACGTCAGTCGCTGTTACGCCAAGAAATTACTACGCGAACACGGAAAGAGTACACAGGAGGCCAGCAAACCATTTTCCATGCATCTAAAAATTCATAGAAAATTCCTAAATAAACTAGGTACCTCCTTGACCATACCCTATAATTTTCATTCCATGTGCATTAATATTTATTTCACAAAAATTCTCCCAAACTTATTCTATAATTACTATTTCCTACACTAGAATTGTAATTCTTTTACCCTAACTCTAACTCCACTATTTCCACTTCCTAAATTCTTCTAAAATCATCCCCTACCCATCTATGCCTTTGTTCCATTTTTTGGTGCCCATTTAAATTCTAGTTATGTTTGTTGTTCTGTTTCTTTTATATTAACGCTAACATGTAGTTGCACCACCTGAGCACCGTATATTCGAATATGCGTGTACACTATGACACGTACACAAATACTTGAATATGCATACACTCTCACACATAAAATAATAACAATAGTAGTAGCAGTGATAGTAGTAGTAGTAGTAGTAGTAATAATAATAATAATAATAATAATAATAATAATAATAATAATAGTAGTAGTAGTAGTAGAATAAAAGTCTCAATAATAAACCTGATCACTCTCTTAACCCCGTATATTTGTGTGTCCGTGAACACCTGTCACGTACATGGGTACTCAAATATACGCGCACGTAGTTATAACCTTTCACACGTATGTGGACATATGCTTATTCGTATATCCTTATGTACATAAGTAAGCGATATGTCTTCAAACAGCAAACCCCCTCTTGCTAACTCTTGCGGCATATACATATGCATGTGCGTATATGTCGCTAACCTTAATCTCATGTCCCTCCTCCATCTTAACCCTAGGTTCATACATATGCATATGCATATACGTATGCGCTGCTGATTTGATATAACTAAAAGAAACCCACCAACCTAAAATAAAACCAACCCTCTTGCTTGATCATGCTTGTTTTGCTTGTTGTGTTTTCTTGTTTGTGGACGCTAGACCGCGTAAGATAGAAGACGTAAGAAGACCCCGAAGGAACCCGAAGGATGACGAACCACCGGAGATCAAAGGAACAAGGATCAAGATCGCAAGACAAGGATGCATCGACTGCGAGTGCAGGCAAGTCCTAACCCCACTCTTATCTACTCTAATTAATCACTCACAGATGATTATATGATTGGAATATCATATGGCAAATTTGACTGAATAATGGGCAACTGTGATATGTTCATGTGCTTAAGGCAAACCTGAATTGATGGGAACAAGTGGGGATGTTTATATGCGGATATAACATCTTGGGGTAGACTCGCCTGTTGAGGGACTCTACCTAGGAGACACTTGTTTGCCATACTGAGTAGTTTCATAGGCCACCAAACTTGGTCAGAAACGCGTCCAACCACACGCCTATATGGGTAGGCCTAGTTTCACACCCCGATAGGAAGAAGTATAAAACTTGCCTGGAGGTCGGGTGACAACGGTTTGACAGGAGAAGGCACGACTGCTAAGTGATCTCTCGTGGCCCGGTCGGCGTGGTTGCTAAGTGGTCTTCCACGTTAAATTCTTGTTTGGGCCGTGTGCGAGCCCCCTCTATTGATATTGTTAATTTGCTAGCATTGGACCATGCGTGGTCTGTTTCCGGCCCCTGTGCGAACCGTGGCAAGGTTATATGGAACCTATGGATGCGTCCTCTCGGGTATGGGGCTATGTTGGGACAATCTTGGCCATTGGCCATGGTTGAGGTTGTTTCATCGTGTGGGGAAAATTGGACAACTGCTGTAGTAGTATAACTTCAAATCCTATTCGAATAGCCACGTCCTTGGTAATGGGCAATTGCCGAGATGAGGTCACCTATGGTTAGGATAACAATTATTGCACTGGCACAACCATGAACCTGTGATGACATTGCCTATGTTTCTAAACTAACCGGGAACTAGCGAGAAGGATGACACTCTCCTAGGGCCCAACCTCTCTTTTAATCCTGCTATTTTTCTAGGACTTGCTGAGTACGTATGTACTCAATCCCCTTCGCTACTATGTTTTTAGGAGTGAAGCCACAGGGGCACTCGCAAGAATGAAGCTGTCGATGCACTTGCAAGGATGGAACCATAGGAGGATACCCGAAGATGAAGCTGGATGACCACAAGAAGGAGCTACGCAAGGACGACGACGTAGGAACGAGTATAGGACAAGGTTTACGTCCGCACTCCAGGCTGCCTGTCGGAATAGAGCCACGACGTCATAGGATCGTTGTGTTATACTCTGATGTTTACTATAAGGCCCGTGACCCAAGTCTTGTAATATGAACCACGTGCATGTTTTCTCCGTTAGCAATAAAAAGTATGGATTTTTTATATCAATCTTGTTACTCTGTGCGTATCAGCAACTGATCCAGGGACTGATACAATGCACAGTGGACCCTCTAGAAGGGGGGGCCCTCACAACAAGGATAAACATAATTTTTAAACATGGCGGTACCTTGTCTCGGGATCAAAAAGACGACGACCAATATAAGCAATCACGTACTCTTTTCCTCCATCTTCTTGTGTTAAGACAGCTCCAATGACCTTCTCTTCGGCAGCGACATATAATCTGAAGGGGACTCCTCTCTTAGGCGCCCGAAGAACTGGTGGAGATGACAAATATTCCTTTATTTTCTCAAATGCTTCTTGTTGCTCTGCCCCCCCCCAAATGAACTCAGCTTCATACTTTAATTTTAATATAGGGGTGAAAGGAATAATTTTCTAGACAAGTTTGCAATAAATCTTCTCAAGTAGTTCACTTTTCCGAAGAACTTCTGCAAGTCCTTTTTACATGTAGGCGTTTGAACTTTCTTGATCTTTTCTATCCTTTTAAGATCAATCTCTATGCCTTTGTCGTGAATGATAAACCCTAAAAACTTCCCAGCTGATACACCAAAAGCACATTTTAGTGGGTTCATGTTCAAACCATAGCGGCGCATTCTCTCAAACGCTAGACGTAAATCGGCCAGATGAGACACATGGGTAGCCGATTTAATCACAATATCATCAATATACACTTTCATGATTATCCCAATCAAATCATGAAAGATCAGATTCATGGCGCATTGATAAGTAGCACCTGCATTCTTCAAACCGAATGTCATCACGACCCACTCAAAAAGACCGACAAACCCCAGACAAATGAAGGCCGTTTTGGACATATCCTCCTCGGCCATGAATATCTGATTATAACTAGTGTTGCCATCAAGAAAACTGACAACCTGATGTCCTGAAGCGTCATTGATTAACATATCGGCTATAGGCATAGGATACTCATCTTTGGGAGTGGCTCTATTTAAATCTCTAAAATCAATGCAAACCCCGATCTTCCCAGTGTCTTTCTTCTCCACCGGCGCGATATTAGAGACTCACTCCGCATACCTGCATGGCTGGATAAACCCCGCTTGTAATAACCAATTAATTTCCTCTTTAATTCGGTCATATATTGTAGAATTAAAACGGCGAGGATGTTGCTTGAATGGTCGGAACCCCGGCTTAATAGGAAGCCGATGCTCAACAAGTTCTCGGCTTAACCCGGGCATCTCCGTATAACTCCATGCAAAGCAATCAATATACTCCTTTAGAAGCGTGACTAACTATATTTTATAATTGGCTTCAAGATTTTGATTTACAAAGGTCGGCCTAGGTATAGAACCATCCCCAATATCTACTTGTTCTAAAGGGTCGGCCGACGTGAAACCTTGGCCCAACTTATTGAGCTCATCAAAATCATCAATAGCCTCACAAGTATCGGTCTTACAGGTCCGATACTGCTCAACACGATGTTTTAACCAATCAACATTAGCATCCATTAAATTACATGATAATGTTGAACCGATTGTCGGTCGGCTTTAAAGATACTGGTACGAAACCTTCCCTAGTAACACTAACAAACTGGAAATCAGAAAGGTCCCGACCAGATAAACAAGCAATAGTATCATGCCCCCCGAGCAAAGGAGCATCAGCCGTAGCTACATAGGCCGATGAATCTAAGTGCACCACCTCAACATCGTCTCCCACCCATTGAATGAGAAACTGATGTAAGCTAGAAGGTATGCACCGATTAGCATGAATCCAATCACGCCCAAGTATAAGGTTATAATTACCTTGTATGTCGGCGACGAAGAAAGCGGTGGCCAAAGTCTTGCTCCCAACGGCCAGCTCCATGGACGCAACTCCTTTGGCCGGAATGAGATCTCCTCCTCCGACTCCAGTAATAGTCATGTTGGTCTTGATCAGCTCTTCATCGGTACCGCCGAGCTTCTGGTAAAGCGAGTATGGCATCAAATTCACGATTGCCCCGCTGTCTACCAGCATCTTGTGGACTGGTGTACCATTGATGTGACCTTTTATATGCAACGGCTTAAGATGATTGACGGATTCCTCTGGCTTCTGGAATACAACAGTCTGCGCAACGAAGTTGAACTCTGCTGTCGTTGAATCATCTCCGACCACGTAGTAGTCGACCGATAAGTAAACTACATTAACCTCTGCCCTTTCTGGGGAAGGTTCATAGTCCACCATTTCCTCATCTTGTTCTTCAGGTAATTCTTCACTGGTCGCAGTAATACCAGTGGAGGAATCAGGGTTACTAAGAAGCGAGCCTAATCCCATCGGCACATCAGGAACTGATTCGGTCCTGGACCCTGGTCGGGTCAGCTCAATTCTTGATCCAGTAGTAATCGGTTCAACCTGCTCGACCGCTAAACTGGTCGGCACCTGTTCTGAGGTGGTCGGATTGGTGTCCGACCTGATTGGTTCCGAAGCCACTTTAGTAGATTCGGCACCCAGATTGGTCGGCTCAGGATCCGACTTGTTTAACTCTACTATCGTCAAGGTCGGCTTTTGATTGCAAGCCGGCTCTTCACCTCCTCGCTTGCCCTGAGGGAAAATAGGATGTGTTGAGTTAAATATGTCTTCCCTCATTTTGTTAAGCCGTTCTTTCCTCTGTTTGTTGCAGCGGGCCCTCTGCAGCTTCCTTCGCTGAGTTTTAGTCAAACCAGGAGGACACCATCTGGGCTGCATGTATTTGGGATCACGCTCAACAGGCTTTTCTACTTCTGCCTCAGCCGAAGTATCTTGAGCTTCTGGGACCTCTTCAGCTGGTCCCTCGACCACCATTGGCTCGGGTTCATTGGCAAGAGGAACTTCCATAGACCCGATCGTAATAGTGAGCACAGGATTGGGTTTGATCGGAGAAACAATGGGGACACTCTGCACCTTCTTAGGCACATAGACTTGTCGTGCCTGCGCTTTCCCCGTCTCCTGAGAGGCTAAGGTCCTTGATGTGATCAGCCGATTCTGATTTGCGTTACTAGAACCTGGCCGACCACCCAAGCGATCGAACACTGAGACCCTTGTAGGCTGATTGGTGGGCATTCCCCATCCTGGCTGATAATACATATGTGCCGGCATAGGGTAGGGCACCCATACTCCTTGAGGACCCCATTGTGGTGGTGGCGAAATAGGAGGGGCCCACTGATGGTAATAAGGGCCAGTCTTTGGCGTCGGAGACGCCGCCTGAGACACCATCATCTGTTTGGATTTCTCATCCTCACGCTTCGGAGGAGTAGATTCTCTCTTTTTTAAGGACCGATTCTGGGAATCAGCCTTTTGCTGTTTGTATTTGGCCATGAGCTTGTCAAAAGTACATGGTTCTCTAACGACTTTCCCCTTACTCCTATCCGCATTAGTCTTCCAAGTGTCAACTTCACGTTTCTGCGGGACAAAAGTGTGAATGACATGTACTCCCGAAGGGGCAGAATCTTTAGAAACAGCTAAACCGACTGCATTAGTCGGTTTATTGATCCCACTGGAATTAGTAGAGACCGGCTTGATCTGGTCGGCCTTCTGCACTGGCTGCTTTGAAGATGAACCAGACTGGTCGGCTTGAGAACCCGACCTGGTCGGTCTTTGTTGTGCCGCCCTGGTCTCAAAATATCTTTGTTTATACAAGTGTCGTGCCGACCCTGCAGTGATTGTGAGCTTACTTTTGCCATCATCACC
This sequence comes from Coix lacryma-jobi var. lacryma-jobi, assembly GCA_009763385.1. Lineage (NCBI taxonomy): Eukaryota > Viridiplantae > Streptophyta > Magnoliopsida > Poales > Poaceae > Coix > Coix lacryma-jobi. The sequence continues at coordinate 5,175,463 of CM019826.1, forward strand.
CTTCTCGAGCATCACCTTGCACCCCGAATCGTTCTCAGTATTTGGTACGACCCGTGGTTCGCCGATAACAACGTTCTTGCCTTTGGTTGTATCGGCTTGCTCTGAACGAATTAGAATAGCAGGGTTCCCTGCTTCCACCATGTGAACTGGGAAAAGGGTAGTACTGATCTGCATCTCACTTAGACTCGATCGTCCTTCATTGAGGTCCGATGGGACCTGTCGACGGAAAACATTGCAGTCGTTAGTGGCATGAGAGAAAGAATTATGGTATTTGCAGTAAGCCCTCCTTTTTAATTCATCGGGTGATGGCAAAGTATAATTAATTTTGAGATAACCGAATTTAAGTAATTCATCGAATATTCGGTCACATTTAGAAAAATCAAAAGTAAACATCACCTCCTCACCCTGATTCTTCTGAATCGGTTTAGGGGAAGGACAAGTGACTAGTTTATTTTGCGCTGGCCATAAAACGTCGGCGGCGTAACAATCTTTAGACTCATCGTCGGAACTATCGGAATTTATCTCGGCAATATGCATGCCCGACCGATGAGTCTTATGAGGGTCATAAGGTTCTTTAAAGCGCGATTCTATCGAAACGGCTTTCTGCAACAGTGGATTCACATTGAAGAAATCATGATGCTCAAGTTTATCTTGGATCTCTCGTCGTAGACCAGCTAGACATAGATCTGTTAGATCTCTATCGGAGATCATCAAATGGAAACATCGGTTCTTAATTTCTTTAAAACGCTTAAAGAAGTCGACCACAGACTCACTACGCCCTTGTATAACTGACGTGAGGTGTGACAACCTAGTTTCTTGAACCCCGTCATAAAAGTGATTATGAATTTTTTCTTCTAACTCGGCCCAAGAACCTATGGTGCACTCTGGTAGTGACGTAAACCAGGCGAAAGCTGTACCAGTAAGAGATAAAGGAAAATGTCGTATATTCATAAAATCCAAAGTACTAGCTTCGCCCATTTGTGCGAGGAACATGCTGACATGCTCCATAGTTGTTTTACTACCGTCGCCACTAAACTTATAAAAATATGGTACCCTCCAACCGTCAGGTGCTTTCATAAAATCAAAACATGAAGGGTACGGTTTAGAATATGTGGTCCTGGTAGGCTTGAATTGGACCCCCAAACTGGTCTCGAGAGACCTAGTTATCTCTTCCTTGAACCAATTTATGGCTCGTCCAAAATCGGTGTCAGCAAGATTAGGAGTGCCACTATGCATGGGATTGTGGCTTGGTGACTTCAGTGGATTGGGCAACACTATTCCCTGTCCTCCTGAAGTCCTGTTTGTTGTTGTTCCCTGGTCGGTCTATGTAGTCCGACCAGAGTTATGATGGGCGCTATTGACAATCGCCGAGGTACCGGCTTCACCGTGTCTAGTCTCAACGGACCCTGATTGTCTATAATTGACATGTGAAGTCTGTCCTTTAAAAGAATTAAAAGGCATGTCGAACTGTGGTTGCCCGATTAAAAGTTCGGGTTCGACGGTTTTACCTTCTAATTTATCCATGTGATCGCTAAGTAATTTAAACGAATGCTGAATAGTATTGGTAAGAGTTTTTGAAGAATCATCCAGCATTGCGGAATAATCAGCATGGGTAGGGTAAGAATCTTCAGGCACCTTAGCGTTTACCTTGTTAGTAGCGTCTTCAACGGTTGTATTTGTCGTGGTAGGGACGATCTCGCTGAAGTCCGGCTCCTTGTCCTGAGTGACCCTGCCGCGCCGATCCTTTGAACAACTTTCCAGGAAAGCCTTCAATACAGCGTCGAGCTTGGCCTACGCCTGTTGCTTCAACTCATCGGGGAACTCATCAATGCCCGCAGGACGGACGATGTTATCCTTATCGGTAGCACCGTCTTTGTCGCCCATGTTGGTAGTAGATGAGACTTCAATCTTCCCCAGCGGAGTCGCCAAAAAGTGTGTTGACGTCGGAAGTGATCCGAATCACACACCAGCAGGGCTAGAACGCCCGAAGAGGTTGCGGTTCAACCTGAGACAGCAGGAACCCTGGCTAAACCGTCGAAAACCGATCTAGAGACCGGTTTGGATCGATCTAGGGTTTTGGGCTCCTGTGTTGATAACTTTAGAACTCCTCCCGGGAAGACCTGTCGGGGAGAAGCACGTAGAGGTAGAGGTTGTTCTAGGACCAGCAAGGCCGCCTAGAACGCCGTCGAGCCTCGCCGGGAGACACGCCGAACAACAAGGTAGAGGGAAAAAAAGAGTAAAAGGGATAGTAGATTGAATTTGATAGATTGATGTTGGATGCCTCAATCGGCCATGATCCCCTCGTATATATATAGAGGGGGCTGGTCTTATCCCAATAGGAAACATCTCCAGATACGATCTCCAAGTTTCCTATCCGGACTCTATCAAAGCATAGAATCCAAGAATTCAATCCGGACGCGACAAGGTAAACCTGATCTTGCCGATCCTTGAATCGACTAAATCAGTCTTAATGGGCTTTATCGGCCCATACTGATCAACGAATCGTCGCCGGACTCAGCATTCATCGTAACCATAAGGCCTCCGACCAGCGCCACCTGTCGGACACAAACATGACTGATCGGAAGTCTAAAATGATCAGGCTCATTTGATTTAGAACATCCGATCCGTCAAATATGAAATAATAGAAGACAAATTCGACTCTAATATTACAGGCCGAATACATCTTCTAAATTTACCTTTACTTGTGACACTTTTGAGTGTCAACAAGTAAAAAAAAATACACCAGTGGGGTGTACGTAAGTGTAGCCATCACGGACCAAATTCTATCCCATGTTCAGGGAACGGAGAGCAACAAATATGCAGATATATGGCATGCGCACGCGCTGGTGTGTGGTCTCGGGGTGCAGCACACAACTGCACAAGGCCAAGACCAAGCGCCGCCCGTGGCTAGTGGAGGCGTTGCGTCGGCGAACACACATGACACATCTGCGCTGCGCCTCGCGCTGCATGCCAAGTTGCCAACGCTACAGCTACAGCTGCACCTACACCTCACATACAGAGGCGCGACCGGACCAGACTCCAGAGTCTTCTTGCCAGAAAATCCAGGCACCTTCGGCGAGCTCTGTGTTCTTCAGAGACGTCAGAGTCCAGCCAGGCCTGTTTCGAACACCGGAAAAAGTTACTGTTCCTGTCTTTTTTTTGTGTGTGAAGTTTAACTGATTACTGTAACGTTCCAAACAGGCCCAAAACGAAGCCACACTGGTCTGTCTAATTGCCAGTCTAGCTGAAACCAAGGCCGAAGCCACGCGCCTGGCGTGACGACGAGCAGCAGCTGCTTGACGGTTGACGCCCACCGGCATATGATGGCCTGGTTTGCAGCGAATTGACCAATATATATGAGCGATCTTAAGCGTCAGCTAACAGGTAAGCAATGGCAATTGCTTTTTACTGAATTTGCCAGCAGCAGGAGCCCGCCCGGAGAGCGACATCGAATCTCACATCGACGTCATGCACGCACGGAGGCGCCTTTGCCACCGGCCATGAATCCATGATAATGATATGTCACGTACTAGTACGTAGCACAGCAGCGCCTGCTTTCAGTTTCAGTCAACCTTTGCCATCATCGTCTCGCCTGCGTTTTATGTTTATGCCGGCCGGTGGAATAGCACACACACAGCACCGCATGCTTTCAGCCTTTCACCATCGAGTGGAGAAGAACTAGCTATAGGCCTATAGGCGATGCCGTGACGTCGGTCCGAGAAAGAAAGTTAAACGATCAGGTCTTCAGGTGTGGCACTGGCAGGGCCCAGCCAGCTGGTAGATGATGCATCGATCACGGGTGCAGCAGATCAGATAGATGCCGCTGCGGCTTTGCCCACCAATAATAATGTACAAGCATCATCGCCCACATGTACACCTGACAGCCACAGGCGCACAAAGAGTGATGACAAACAGGCTTCTTTGATAAAAGAATGCAATTCTCACGTCTTGAAAAATCAAATGTCGTAAACATTATCAACTAAAATTATGTGAAAAAATACTAACACTTAGAAGGGACGAAGTAAGCACCATTAGATTAGTTATAAATATATTTTTATAATAAATTTATTTTAAGGCATAAATATTAATATTATTTACTATAAATTTAATTAAAGTCAAAATAGTTTGATTGTATTTTTTATGGATAGAGGGAGTAATGCCCACGAGAGAAGCCATTATTACTCGAGTAAAATCAATCACTGGAGCCCAGACCGGGTACACTTACAAGTCCGGCCAGGATGATATGGGTTGTACCTCCTGTTTTTTTGCAATTTAGCCCCCTTTTAACAAAATTCACGTTTAATCCCCTGGGTGGCGTATTCCCGTCTTTGGACCTTGGGGGTCGGCGCCATGAGTCATGGCGCCGAGGTACCACGTCTCGGCACCATGACCTATGGCGCCGAGGTCCCCGCCCCCGTGCTGTGCTGGCGCTTACGTGGCAGGCAGCTCGGCGCCACAGATCTTGACGCCGAGCTCCCTGCATAAAGCTCGCCCGAGCTTCCCGTGGGCAAGGCTGCCCTCATTTTTTCGTGAAACCTTTCGGTTTCTTCCTCTCCTCAACCCGCCCAATCTCTTGAATGGGTGATTTTCACTGTTGAAACTTGAATTGGATCCATTCATCTTCAGGATTTAGGTTCTCTCTTTCCCCTCTCCATTTTTGTGCTGATTTCATACATATTTCTTGTACAAACCAACCCTAGAGATAGTATTGCTTAGTGTTTGTAATGATTTTTATATTTTGTATGATATTATTGTAGGATGCCAAGACGTGGTAAAACTAGGCAAAGAAGATATTCTATTATCATCTTTTTACCGTATGCTTGTATTTATGAGTATGAAATCAAAACCCTAATTAGGTTTAATTGCAGTTATCGACGGGTGACCGGGAATGCCTTTGATCTATTGCCTCTGCCTAGTGGTGTTCGTGTGCAAATATGCTTTTGCGGTGATCCTTGCAAGGTAGTTGAGTCCGATGAAGATAACACCTACAGGCAGAGGTGTTGGATGTGCTCCAATTTGCATTTGAGCCTCCACTTCGTGCGCACCGCATTAACTTGTTGGTGAGAAATTTATATTGCACATAGCGATTATTTTGTATTGTTTTAGGTTTTGCATGATCTAGCTAATTTGAAACAATTGCAATAATTTCACTCCTCCACTGCTATATGATTTTGAGCAGTGGATTGACACTGAGATCAAACCTGAAGACAAGGAGTGGGTGCAGAAGCTATTGCGTTGGGAGGCGGATGACAAGGAGAGGATAGAGAAGAAACGCAGAGAGGAGGCTGCATAAAAGCAGCACAAAGGAGGAGAAAATGAGACGTGTTGCTGTGTATAGGGAGGAGAGGGAGAGGAAGCTTGAGCGTGCGCGCCGAATGAAAGAAGCGATGGAGGAAAATCCCGATGCTCAGAGGAAGGAAAAGTAGCCTCGTTGCACTCAGTTGTTGTGCAACATGATTTGCTAGTTCTATATTTTATTCCAAAACAATGTTGTTTAGTATTGGACTTCGTATTATCGACACTGTGTTCTTTAGTTTTTAGTTTGTACGCATGTACTGTTGTTCTCGTTGTGTTGGTTGATGTGACGTAGTCTTGTTGGTTTGATTAATTCTAGTCATAAATTAATTATCAGTTTGATCTTGTTGACTTAGTGCAAATAAAACATACCAAAGTAGTTTGATTAGATAAATCAACGTGCACAACACATGATATGGCATGATAGAACATGTACCAAACTTGGTCACAGAGGTCCTAGACTAAATCTAACATGCCTTAGGTAATTTAAACGAACAACAAGGACAAGCAAAAACATGCGAGAACATGTACCAAACAAAGGTACATAGTTCCTTCGACTAACCCTAACATGTCTTAGGTAGTTAAACGAGACAACAAACTCATCGATGCGGTGGTGGTGATAGGGTGCGACCTAGTAGTGTGGCCACATAGCAAACTGTGTTGCTCCTTCTCCATAGTATCTTCCCATTATTGTTGTTGGTGGCGGCGACGACGGTGGCGACGTCTGAGGCCCCTTGTTCCTGTGATTAGGGCAGGTGCAGTATGGATCATTGCATACTGCTGTCTATGAACCCGCACTATTGTTATTGTCATCCTCGTCGTCGTGCTTGTAATCGCTACTGACCTCCCTTTCTAGATCGAAGATACGGTCTTGCAAGTAGTAGATGTACTCCGAATGGGGATAAATAGGTCAAGGATCGACCCACCTAACAAACCCACAATTTTCTTTCGTCTCGGAAGTCTGCACTTATTTTATAATATTAGTTACAGTATAGACCATGACAGTATTGGACAAAGAAATAGTTACATCAATTACCCATGCATGCGGACATTTGAAGAAACGACGACCTCCATCTATACCTTCAGTGAACATTTGCACTAAACAGTCCTCACCGTGCATGCATTTTGGCCACGCCTCCTTGCGGTCATCGTATCGTCTCAGTGGTGCTTCTTTAGTGAAATCACTCTTGCTCTCAACTGGGAATCTATCATATGATGGCTCATCAAAGAAATCAGGACCAAGACTTCCCTCCCACACTATGGGTGCTCCCTTCGCCACGCCCTTTCCTTTCCCACTCACAAACCCCCTTCCTCTCGATGACCCACCAGACATTTAAACTATAACAACACAAAACAAGCTCTGAGTTGTGTGGTGACTGGCAAGCCTTGCAACACTCCTTTTATAGGCGGCTCAAAGTGTAGTAGTCGTTGAATTGTGAAATTATTGCTCCTACAAAGACTAGTAGGTATCACTGTAAAGCCAAGTCACTGAAAATCCTAGCAGGTATCACTGTGAAGCCTAGTCACTAAAAAGTCTAGATTCGAGTACTGAAAAGGCTAGACACTATAGGTGTACTGCAGATGGTAGAAAATTTCGACAGAGTTTCCTTTGTTTTTTATCAAATCCTTCAATAATAAACACATCAATATATATCTCCAATACAACATATACATACACACAAATATATATCATAATTATCTCAACCACTCATGTTGGGCATACGAAAGAGGCCATAATATACATACAATCCATAATAGTCCATAGCAAAAGTCAATAGTATCCATAATAGTGAGTACAGTCCGTAACAAAAGTCCACAGTCCATAATACAAGTCCATCATAGGTCGCAAGTGCTCGATAACACTACAAGTCCAACAGAGGTAACCCTCACTGCCTCCTAGCCTTACCCTTGCCCTTACCAAGGGCGTCAGTGCCTGGAGTGTAAGGGTCTCGTGGACGATGCTGCCTGCGCGGTGGAGGCTGTGTCTCCGGAGCGCCCTCCAACTGAGACCGTCCCATCTCATCGGCCTCGGTCTCCTCCTCCTCCTCGTCACGACCTCTGGTAGTGCGAGACGAGCTCTTGTCGTCCCATAAGGCTCCTCTTCATCATCAATCTGAACATCCACACTATTAGAGGCCCTCCAGTACTGCTCCACATTGACTGCAGGGGCCACAGGTGTCTGAGCAACATTCTCAGGAATATCTCCTACATGGCAAGGAAACAACATCCATTGCATTTAGAAAAAAAGGATGAACACATGGCAAAAGCCTAAATAACATGGAGACAAGAATGAAACCATGAACCAACACTTACTTTGCGGAGGCGAGGACGTCTGGCCGCGGACCGCCTTGCTGGTTTTCCTGACCGCCGGCACCAGCGAAGCTCGCTGCCGGCCACCGGCGCGGACGGACGGCCCGACGCGGTGAGGAAGCGGCTGCCGCGGAGGCCCGACGGACGGCCGCGGGCAGGAGGCAGCTATGACAGCCCGGCGAGGAGAAAGAGAGGGAAAGAGTGGTGCAGGAGGCGACGCGCCGATGGAGCAGGAGGCGGTGCGGCGGAGGAGCAGGAGGCGCCGCGGCGGACGACAAGGAGAAAGAGAGGGAGAGAGTGGCGGACGGCGGCGGGCAGGAGGCGGCGCGGCGGTCGAGCAGAGAGTGAGGGAGAGAGGGCGAGGCCGCCTATGTTCAAACCTTGGCGCCAAGATCTATGGCGCCGAGCTCGGCGTCAACAACTGTGGCGCCGAGCTACCTGCCAGGTCAGCGCCAGCGCGGCACTGGGGTGGAGACCTCGGCACCATGGCTCATGGCGCCGAGCCGTGGTACCTTGGCGCCATGACCTATGGCGCCGACCTCAGGGTCCAAAGACGAGAATACGCCGTCCAGGGGTTAAATGTGAATTTTATTAAAAAAGACTAAATTGTAAAAAATTGGGTACCTCCTAATACCAGCAATATGTGCAAGCAAACCCATCAAACCTTCTGCTAAAAAAACCCATCAAACCTTGGGCCCAAGACAAAACCACATACCATGTACACTCAAGCAGATCTTAAAACTGCTGTTGTTATGAAAAAAAAGGCATCACAATAGTAGCTGATGTTTTGTGGGGTAGAGAAAATCTTAGACTGGCATTTCGCAGGTTAGTTTCTAGACCACAGATGGAAAAACTGGTGCAAGATTCTTACGGTTGCTTGAAGCTAGCGTTCACTTTACTGAGGAAGATTCTATCATATGGAACTATAATTTCAATGACAATTATATATTCGCCCCAGTCTCTTTACATGGCGACGCGCGGTATCTTTTAAGGGAGTTAAACATCTATTCGTGTTCCAGCATCTTCACATGGTGGTGTTATCTTGTAGGGGAGCTAATAAACAGATTTACACTACGGACGTGGAAATTAAAAGTTCCACCGAGAGTGCATATAGATATCTTTCTTCTGTTAATTAGTACGTAGTAGGTAATAATAAAATTTTGACCACAGATGATCTAGCCAGCAGAAGGAAAGTGGACGATATGAGGTGCTTATTTTGCTCATAACTTGAAAGTGTACACCATTATTTGTTGTTTTTTTGGTGATGTGTGGCACGAATAGTTTGGAAAGTGATTGCCGAAACTTGTCTTGTTAACCTTGGTCCAATGGTGCTGCTGATTTTTATCTCGGTAGCAAAGATGGCTGCCTTGAATATGCTGTCAACTGCGGTTTTGTGGGCAATTTGGAAGTAGATGCACCTTGCTTCTGAGTGGAAAAGATGGCTGCATTGCAGATTCTCTCAATAAACAAAACGGGGTGACCCTTTTTCTCTAAACAAATGTACATTCAAGCAAAAGAGAGAATCACAAGGGAAGGCGAATATTGTCCACTCAGTAAAGATATATAAAAGGAGTGATCAAAATGTTCTCGTATTAGATCGCTCGCGTGCCTTTTGGGAACATTTTGTTATCTCCAGGGAAGATATGCTTCTCCTTTCTCATGTTTTAATATTCACCGAGGACTACGGGGCACATCACTCCTTCAGTTTCAGCATCTGATCAGTATATCAGATATTGTCCCCAGTCACTCAACCATAGCCACAGTAAAGACAACAGATAGTAAAAGCTAAGGCCCTGTTTGGTTGGGCTGTGGCTTTTGCAAAAGCTGCTGTGGGCTGTGACTTTTGCAAAAGCTGCTGTGAGAAAACAGCTGTGGGATAAGTAGAAGCTTGTTTGGTTCGATAGCTGTGGCTTTTGGAAAAGCTAGTATCACTTCCATCTGGACCCCACATGCCATACACATGAATCTTCTTCTTCCTCTCGCAGGGAGGTCGTGTTCACGTCACAGGAGAGGAAAGGGGCGAGGGAGATCGGGACTGGGGCTGGGGCTGGCCGGCTCGCCTGGGAGGGCCGCGCCGCCCGCGGGGGCGGCCACGCCATGGGAGGAGGGAGCGCCACCCGCCGAGGCTGGCCGCGCCGCTCGCCTGGGAGGGCCGCGCCGCCCGTCGGACCGGCCGCGCCATGGGAGGAGGGAGCGCCACCCGCCGAGGCTGGCCGCGCCGCTCGCCTGGGAGGGCCGCGTCGCCCGTCGGGACCGGCCGCGCCATGGGAGGAGGGAGCGCCGCCCGCCGGGGCCGACCTCGCCATGGGAGGAGGGAGCGCCGCCCGCCGAGGCCGACCGCGCCGCTCGCCTAGGAGGGCCGCGGCCAGCCGCGCCGCCCGTCTGGGTGGGCCACGGAGCCCACCGGGGCCGGCCACGCCATGGGTCGGAGGAGCTGCGCCATGGGAGGAGTTCTGGCCGTGCGCCATGGTCGGGGTCGGGTCGCGCTCGCGAATGGGAGAAAGGAGGCGGATGAAAAAAAAGAACGAATCGTTTTCTTTCATAACCAGTGGCAGGTGGGTAATTTCTAGACCCAAAAGCCAGTGAAAGCAGGGGGAGAGGTGCTTTTGCATTTGTACTACACAAAAAGCTGCTTTTGGGTAAAAGCAGTTGTGGTTTTTTACCCCTTTGGTTAGCTTTTGGCTTTTGCAAAAGCAAAAGCAGGTTGAAAAGCCCAACCAAAGGGGCCTAAGGTATATATTCACATCTACCCGCCCCATGTGGGCAAGGGCATCTGGATTCTACTTTGCCAGCGAGAGGGACAAACTAGAATCCTTATCCAATTATCATGGAATGAATAAAAGCTGTAGTCATCTTCCAATGTTCAACCGAAAAACCGAGTATGCCAAATCTGAATCTGTGCATACAGCTAAAACATATCCTGCAAATGTAGTAGCTCACTAGGTGAACCTAATGCATTATGAAAAATAGATACCAGATCTCAAAATTACTATGTGGGCATGTTTACCTCCTGGATTCCATAACAATACACAGAAAAATAGAAATCAAGTAAACCAGGGAACAAATGTGTAGTAATTTCATAATACTATGCCGCAATACATGTTAAAAAAAATACATTGAAGGGGGAAAAACATATGCTATGGAAGAAACCCACCAAAGAACTAGGATCAAATTCAGTATGACACCAACTACCTAAGACATTTGGCGAAACTTTGCGTAGAACAAAACAAAGGGTTCAAAAATTCGAGGGGAGCTTGCCTGTAAGCTGGCCTCTAAAATTGTATTTCCCTGCTTCAACATGAGTACAAGATACTATCATCCCCGTCAGAAGCAAGTCCCCTTGTAAATGATTTTAAGGCACCATGGCTCACCGCCTTGCTACCCAGTACCCAGTCACCCAGGCCTTCCTGGCCTAAACTCAATTTCTGAATTCAAATGAAGAAACAACACTCGTGCAACACAGAGAGCACAAAAAAGGCAGTAACTAGTATCAAACTACTTCAGATCTGCAGAACTTGCACAGAACAAAAGAAAAGGCTTCAGAAATTCCTTTGGTAATAACAGAAGAGTCATGTCCCTTCCATGATGAGAACTACCTCATCAGCATCAGTTGAAGAAATTCCAGTTATACATGGTGTTAATGCACCCAACCTCACAGTGACAGCCTTGCAAAGGGGACGTGTTTTGTTATTCCTACTGTAATTTATCTGTGATCCCTAGGTTTAAATGGTATAAGTCCCCTAGATCTTCTCTCCAGCATGTGGGTTCTCAACAAGTGGAAATACAACTCAATGCCGGTGTAAGATTTCAGATTAGATGAAAAGAGAAACAAAACAACAATGATTAGATGTCTAAGCTAATATGCTCTTGCAAGGAAAACAAAACATGCTAAATGCACCTCAATGTTCACACCACTACAGCTGAATGCACTAAAGCTGCCAGTAGTTTATATGCTTTACTCCAGCAAACCACAGAAAAGATAATAACTAAGCTGCTAATCCATATAATTGAAACACTATGCATCCTGACTACACCACAAAATCATGCTTTGGCAAAGAAGCACATTCAGCTATCTAAAGACGTATGACATGACAATGGTATCTAAAATGCTGGAAGTTGAATAAGACAGCCTTCCTCAGCTCCAGTATAAATAGTTCATGCTCAGACTGCAGCTTCCTCAGTCCCACAGGGAAGAAATTCAGAGTTCTAATAAGAGCAACAGCCAATATCATTAACTAGTTATTTTTCTGCAATATATGTCAGCAAGTGATCCTTTGGTTATGGCTAATGTCATACAAGATGTGTTGGATCCCTTTACACCAACCATTCCACTAAGAATAACATACAACAATAGGCTAATTCTGGCAGGTGCTGAGCTAAAGCCATCTGTGGTTGTAAGTAAACCACGAGTCGATATCGGTGGCAATGACATGAGGGCTTTCTACACCCTGGTGAGCCAAGCAATTTACAGATAATGCTACCGGTTGGGAGAATGTATACCAATCCTTTTCTTATGTAACACATAAAAGTATTATGCACTTTGTAGTGGAATTATCAGTTTTAGTTTGAATAAATTTAATAAGAACAAAATGTCTTAAATCATGCAGTATATAAACATGTCTATATGCTAACTTGTTTGTCTTCAACTTGAGAAGGTACTGATTGACCCAGATGCCCCAAGTCCAAGCCATCCATCACTAAGGGAGTACTTGCACTGGTAAATAAAGTACAATATGATCCACTCTTCCTAGATTTGGTTTTTTTAGTCTGCCTTATTATGATATTGGTTAACTATTGTGTAGGATGGTGACAGATATTCCCGAAACAACTAGTGTCAACTTTGGTATGAATGCATATAGTTATTTATCATTCCATTGCGTTTCTGCTGAATATATTATCTGGAGCTTAGGTTGTAGTCTCTTCTTGCTTCTCGGACCTGTTGAGTGTTGACTACCACTGAAATGATGCAGATAAGGATGCAATTAATACATGAAATCAGCAACCACAGACTGAATGCTAGACCAAGTTGTTAGGTGAATGCAGTATGCCAGATTAGCGCTTACATGCGTAGTAATAGTGTCACGGAAGCCACTAACTTAGCATCATAACTAATGAAGCAATCAGGTAGAACTCAGTTTCAATCTAGCCCATTAACAAAGTCTGAATATATTGATATTAAACATAAACAAGTATTTAATAGTGTAAATAAACTGGTATACGTATGATTCACAAGGCCCCTGTTTGTGCTTTAATTGGTTAGTAACTTTGAGGACAATTTCAGCAGAATTAGGCTCATTTACAGTTGTCATATTAAAGCTATATTATAGTACATTTTTTTGTATATATAGGTTTTTCATGCTCGATTTTACCTGAGACTTTGAAACAGATATTGGAAACAAAGCAACCATTAATTGTCTCAAACAAGAGGAGCTATATCTAAAAGGCCTCTCTTTGTCTAAATTGAAAGAATTAAAAACAATAAATAACGATGTTTCCACACTTCAGTGCTCGTTCAGTAGATAATGTCAGAATGCACTTGCAGGCAAAGAGGTAGTATTTTATGAGAGTCCGGACCCAAGATCTGGCATCCACAGGCTGGTATTTGTGCTATTCCGTCAACTTGGCAGGGGGACAGTTTTTGCACCAGAAATGCGCCACAACTTCAGCTGCAGAAGCTTTGCACGGCAATATCACCTCAACATTGCCACTGCTACATATTTCAACTGTCAAAGGGAAGGTGGATCGGGTGGAAGAAGGTTTAGGGAAGAGTAAGAGACCATAGACCACTGCATGGTCACACTACAGAAATATATCATCAATAATGTGCACTATATTGAATGGCAATGTACCACCTATATATGATGAATGTTATGTATCTGAAACTATGATTGTACTGACTTGAAGGGTTGAGAGCTTAGTCTCTTAACGGAATATAGCCCAATATTACTATTTATATTCCATGGTTAATCAGACAAAGTATTCTCCAAGGACAAACCAGTACAGTTTCAGGATCTCACTAGAGTACCTGCTTGTTTCAACAGGTATTAAACAAACTCAGCACAATCTGAATAATCCAAAGTATATTTCATGGAAAACTAACAGAGCACCACAGATTGTATATTTATTCCTTACTACAATCACGAGAGCACAGCACATTATTCCAAATTCCCATTGAAAGTAGTATGCCGGTGATACATACCAGTTGCTTAGAAAGTAGTCAACAAGACGCTACAAAGCATTACAAATTCCCAGAGTTAACTTACAGCAGAATCATCATGGAGAGGAAACTAATCACTTCTTCTCAAGATGGCACACCTCCACCAATTCCCATGACTCCAAGCTTTTATCTGTGGTATCCGTTCTATAGAGCACAATCTCAGAGATCTCAAACTCTAATCCACAGATATCCTTGTCCAGTTCCTCTGCCTTCTTCCTTGCCTCCTCCATCTCCTCATCTGTAAGATCTCCATATAAGAGGCTGACATGCGGCATGTATGCTGCAAATGCCGGAACCAAGTGCCAATAGTCACTAACATGTGATTTTTCATTGAGGGACAAAATTCAGCTAGTACACTCACGAGTTTTTCTCTTGTAACCGAAGTGAGCACAGCAGTGATCGCTCGCTCCGGAGACCTAACAGAGTTCAGATAATTTGATATTAAGAAAGCCAAATGATTCCAATGCACACTGCATCAGCATTCCCTCTGGGTTTCAAATCCAACTGGAAGTTTGAAACTCGGAGAAAAACAAACTTAACTAGGGAACCGATCCGAGGAGAATAGATGCTTAACCTCGGGGGTGGGCTCGAGGAGGAGGTAGACGCATTGGTAGAAGAAGCTGCCACGGGCAACCCCCGTGACACGGGCAGTGTAGGGCTGGACGCCGGCGGCAGCGGCGCGGAGCACCTCGACGGCTTCCGAGCGGCGTCCGCGGAAGTCACCGACGACGGTAGCGTGCGGTTCGAAGGCGGGGCCGCCGTACGCGGCGCGGAGGCCCTCCATGATGCGGCGGAAACGGTCGCGGGCGGGCTCCGGCGGGAGGGCCCACACGGAGTACACCTCCTCCGGAGACTGGTCGGTGGGGTCCATGCGGGCGGTCACTGACCGGCGGTGAGGTCGGAGCACGAGACGGGGCAGCGGGATCAGAGGGAAAGGGAATATGCTGTGCAGCCGAGGAGATGCATCGCAGTTCGCGGGAGGCGCTGCGGCCGCGGGTACTCGCGTCGGTACGGTGCCTTACACGGTGAGACACTGGCTGGTGGGTCCAAGACGGAAACACAAGCTGGCGGGCCCATAGTCAGTGGAATGCGTTAAACGAACTCTGATTACAATGGATGGATAAAGTTTGGATCTAATCTAGCGTGCAAATTTAGATGACTTGCATTGACTTCATCAGGAATAACAAAAGCGCAAATGGATCATCAAATACTAGTCTCTAGGTGGGCCAAGAGCTAGAATGGCACTTATCGGATGGAGAGAGTATTCCATAAACAGGGGGCCATATTTTCTTTCAGTGCAAACTGGCGAGAGTTATTGGACCTGTTTTAAACAAGTGTTGAGGTAGGATCAGATTTCAACATTGATCCCCCTAGACCTTGTTTGGATACACTTCAGTCCGCCACAATCAATGATGTTTTGGCCTGGTCCACCCCAATACATGTTGATATGAGTGGATTGAAGTGCATACAAACAACCTCTGAAACGGTGGTCATTACAATATCAAAATCTTTGAACTCACAATTGTGCTATGGGGTCCGTGGAACATCATCAGAAATAAAATGGGGAATGAAAGGAGATGTCCAAAACCATCTGTGGAAGCGGTCTTCACAGCTGTGCTATGAGGTTCGTGGAACGTCAGAAACAAAATGGGGAATGAAAGGAAATTTCCAAAATCATCTGTGGAAGTGGTCTCCGGAATCTCTTATATAGTGCATTTTTCTGAAGAAGGACGACTACAACTGCTTGGACGCCAAGCTGGACAGAATGAAGCGATGGCCTGATGATTTGGATTTTGGAAGAGAAGACCAAAGACATGGAAGTAGAAAGCCTCATCCGAAGTTCAACAGGAAGTTGGTTTGCTAAGCAGCTGAGTTAACGCTGATAGTTTTCAGTGTTTTGCTGTCAGTGTTGCTAGTTCTCTGGGCAGGTAGTTTGTTTGACTGAGTTTGCTGTAATGGTCTCTTTACGCTGGTATCCCAAGCCTTTTTCCTTTTGTATTCTTTTATATGCCTCTATAAAAGCAGGGATACCCTTGGTCCAAAAAAATGTAAGACATGACAAACATAGATTATATGCAATCAATACTATGTCATCAAATACTAGCTGGTTACCCTTGGTCAAAGAAAAAAGACACCTCATGATTTGTAAGAGATCTCGCATGTACTAATTCATTTAAGTACAGGAAGTGTCGACAAAGATAGTACTGTGTACATGATGTCCAGACATCCACCATCATTGCGTACAAATCTCATTGAGATCAAAGATCCCATTTTGCAGTACTGTTTCAGAACCTCGAACCTAAGATAATCTTCCATTATTCAGTAAAATTCCATCTGGATTAAAGGTCCTACAAAACATTTTTTTACAAAGACTAATTCAAAATAGTGGATCTCACACTGCCAGTGCATTATGCATAACAGTGTGTAAGATCATCTAATGCTTGTCCTCCTTGGGCACAGCATCTTTCTTGGCAGCTTGGGACTCCAACTCCTTCACTGAAGATTGTTCAGTAGATCTATTTTCAAACATGAAAATACATGAGACCATATGGAACTATGGACCAAATGTGATGCTCAAATGTTTATAGTGATTTCAACAGAGCTTCAAAGCAGGACACAAGACACACACAACATTATAGTAGCTACAACAAAAGGTGCATGAACAGAACAAAAATTGGTAACACTGAAGCACCAATGTGACTACTGTAAACTTTGATGTATAAGCACATAATCATTAAATCATTTGAAATGTGATAGTAGATTGCTTCTTCTGAATCCATATAACAATGGTCCATCCAAATAATGCTTCTTCTGAATCCATATAACAATGGTCCATCCAACTAAAAGTTTCAATTCCAGACCAAATAAGGCCACCGAACAATTTATGGTAAAATGGCCAAAGCGTGATGCTCATATCCTCATTGGGGTTGGTGAGTGGCCCTGTGCCATGAGCACAACGCACTGGCTAATTGCAATCTGGACTAGTTGTCTTCGGCTAATTACATCTGCTCATGGACACGACCAATAAGAAAGCTGTATGGCGAAATGCCCCAGCGCATCTTCCTGGGCCGTCATCAGGCGTCTGCACAGCTTGGATGACATGCTAACTGACTTTATAATGGTATAATTAACTAATGGGGACTGTTTAGGTAGCATAAGGGAGGGAAATCTGGAAAATAGTGGCACTGAAGGAAACACTATATTCGAACAGCACACAAGGTAGTGTTATAAGTTTTGATGGTATTCAAGGAATTTTCTCATCTAATTGTGGAGCATCCTGCACCCTGCCTCATCTTGGTCGATTTTATGAATGTTGAGTTATGAACACAGCAAACAGCCTCCCACCTGATAAAGGGTTTCTAGCGATATCATCTCTTAAATGAGATTCATCCACCTGATAAAGAATGGAGAAAACACTAGACATCCAGATCTGGCCACCCTCTCGTTGCTGAGTGTTAGATGTATGATATGGTGTATCAGTAGGGCCAGGGCTATAGGCCAGGCCCCTCTTGTATATTTTGGCAATATGATTAGAGATAGGCAAGGATATCCTTGCTGGGTGATATTTTTTCTATAAAAAAGTCATAGGAATCCTTGCTACATATGTGTACCTTACACCATCTCTAATCAATCTAATAGTTGAAGAGCCAATCCTGTCTTACAATGAGCACTATACCCAGCTGGCACAACCTCCCAGTGGCAAGCACAACACCTAGATCTGTTGCTTCATTTGTTCTTCCATTAAAATTTGTTTTCGTTTTGTCATTTAAATTCAGTTATACGAATTTTCCACCAACTCAATATTTCCACTACACTTCAACTGATCCCAAGGTATTTTATTCCTCTCTTTTTAGTTTTTGGTCAGCTGGTGTGAATTTTGTAGCGTAGCATTTTTTAATGCATCTCATATTCAGTTCATATATGTATGTATTCCTTATCTGAAAATTTCTTATCGCCCAATCTCTCACGTGCAGAAGGTTATCCTTCAGCTCTTGTTTTGACTTGCGCATCACACCACTATGCCATCATTACACAGTGCATCGCCATCACACCAAATATTGCAAATGAGTCCTCTAACTCTATATCACTACCAAAACAAATAATAAAAGAATCCAGGTTTCTTCCATCCTACTCTTGGTTAACTTCTCTGTTCGCTTGAGCTACTATGCTGGCTTTAATCCATATAAATCAGTCGTGGAATAGTATTTTTCTCTCATAAAAATCAGCCGTACGAATCAGCCAAATTTCATCGGTGAACCAGACACAACCTAAATTTCAGTCCCACTTGGCTCAATTGCAGCTCATCTAACCAGATTAAATTAAAACGACACCATAACCAAAAAAAATACCACTGAATAACTAGTAGCAGCTAGGCTATCTGAGATCCAATCCGAGCGGGTCCAGTCACCAAATCAGCCGCCGCAATGGCCGACGAACGGGAAGTGGAGACTACTAGACAGATAGACGCGACAGCACAGAAGGCATGGAGACAGAGGGGCGTACTTGGCGGCGGCGGCGGACTCCTCCTCGAGCCAGTTGCGGATGTGGCGCACGTTGCGGCGGAAGATGGTGGCCGACTGCTTGACGTCTTTCCGCAGCAGCATCACCGCCGCGCCCACCCCCACCACCGTGAGGATGAAGTTCGTGATCGCCATCGCACGCCGCTCGTCCTCGTGGCAACGGACAACCCCCTCTCGCGCGCAGGCGCAGCACCTCACGTCCTCCTTCCCCGCTCGCCTCCCAGGACCAGAAGAAAACCCTAGAGCGGAGAGCCGGTGAAGCCGCCTGCCACCAGACACCACCAGTCGACCGGAAGAGAAGCTAGCTAGCCCGTGGGCCGCCGGTGGCTGATGAAATGGTCTGCACGGGCCGCCAGCCCACGTGCTCCGCCCGTTTTTGTTCAGGCCCATCCACCTGCACCCTGTTTCGGCCGCTCTGCGGCAGTGCGCTATCATCCATCCATGGGATGGGAATCGTTCTCATCCGCTCGTCGGCTCGCCGTGCCATGCCAATCTCTCTCTGCTCGTCCGCCCCGTGCCGATCACCCAGCACGCGAGGCCGCGCCACACGCACCTGCAAACAAATCATGCTAGTATTCCTGGGCCTCGCTGCTCAGACCGAATAGGGGCATGGTGACTCACGAGCAGCAGCAGGCCGGTCAGCGAGCATGGAAGCTGCAGGGGCGGCGAAGGATGCCAACCCAAGCGGGCCATCATCGGAGGTGAGCGCCGCCGCCCGCCGCTTTTGGCGAGGAGCAAGAGGCCCTCGTGCTCATGTCATACCCAACTATACCATGAATTATGCCCAAGAGGAATCATGGGCTGGCAAGCCCATTTGTCGCTGCCACAGCCCAAGTGTCAGTCCAAGAGCAAGGCTACGAAACGACGGCTGCACACATCATCAAGCATCGAAGAATATTGAATCGGACAGAAGTTCTGTTCGTCCACGGCGGCGAATCCTCTCACGTCCCGACGATCCTCGTCGGCGGCCACAGGAACTATCGGTGAGAGCATCCTCGTCTTCCTCACGTCCCGGTCCTCACCGCCGGCGGCCACGGGGTGTGACAGTTGGTATCAAAGCCAGTCATCCTCGGCGTGGGTCTGGGCAGCGTCAGCTCCTTCCCGACGCTAGTTACCGGTTCTTCTCAAGTTGCGCAGCGCTCTGTGGTTCGGCGATTGGCGGCAGTTGGTCGAGATTGGGTCGATTCCGCACTGGGCGACTCCGATTTCCTACCCAGCTTCTCTGATTTACGGTGGCGTGGGGTGACGGGATTCATCGAGTGGAATCTGGTGGCCTGAAGGGGGGGTCCGCTGTTGGCGCATCGGCGGCGGATCCAGTGGTCCGGCGTGACGACTTCATCGATTCGGCGTAATCTACCTTCATCTCTAAGCGGCGCTGCAGCGTAACTCCACTCGGACTCCGTTTCGTTCTGCGACGGCTGGTGGCGTGTGGCATCAGTGTCAAGAATCCTTCTCGACCCGTGTGTTGGCGGCGCAGTGCAAGCGTGGTGGCGTTGGTGAGGAAATTCCTTCGGTGGTGCTGGCAGAGTGAGTGCTCCAACAACACTCAGATCGAGCTCCACTCGTTTCGCGGCGACTCCTTCCTCGGCGGCGCTTCCGGCAACGGTGGCGGTAGATCCTGACAAACGGAGTTCTGACGGCGCAGTCGGCAGGGATTTCTCTTCAGCAACTTCGTACTGTGGCAGAGGGGATTTCTGGGACTTCTTCGGCAACAAAGCATCTCTTGAAGAGGCGTTGGACGAGATGGTGCTGCTTCATCTAGCAAGGAACTCATCTGCAACCTTCTCGAGGGTTGGCCTGGTCTACAGCCACGAAGATATGGTAGTGGGGCACTCTGATCTGTTACAGTCACCAGGTGAGCTGAAGTTGGGCAAAGGTGGCATTGATTTGTTGCTACATAGGCATACTGCCCACAACATGTTTGATGACTTGTCCACTCCAAAGGTGATCTGGGATGAGACAAAGCAATATATGTTCGACCATCCTGGTTTACTGAAGCAACTAGCTGAAGGCAGTAATTACTTTGTTGGTGAAGAGAAGAACCTGACTACTGAGCCACCTATGTATGATGTTCTCACTAATGTTAACGAGTCTTCTTGTCTCTTGGAGCTTGGCATTGAAGCAGTGCAGGAGTTTGATGAAATACATCTTGAGGATACCCATGCAACAAGTCTTGATTGTGTTCAGTTCATGGATCCAGTGCCATCCAAGGGAGATGTACAAGAGGCATATGATGGAACATGTCCCGAGGGCAGAGCAACATCACTGACAGAGAAGGTGACTTTCTTCTACACTTCTAAGTTGTCAGAGTGTGCTACTTTCAAAGTATTCAATGAAGTACTTCTTCCTAATGTGATCTGGGATGATGAGTTACTGCATGGACTTGACTGCCATGAGGAATTAGTGCAGCAAGAAGCTCTGTTCGATGAGTGCTTGAATGTGGACAACACAGAAACAGTTGATCTGCTCACCTTACTGACACATGGCAGTGAAACCTTTCTCAAAGAGGTTGACATGGATACTACAGGTAGATTATTCAATGATTTGCCTCATGAAGTGGATTGGGATGAGGAGATGTCGCCTAATATAGGCATGCATAGTGGCTTGTTGCAGCAGCTTGCATTTGGCAGCAAGAGCACAAACGACATAACTGGACAACTTGATCAGTCTGGCATCAACACACAGGAAGGTATTTTGGAGAAATCTATATGGGAGTTAAATATTGAACAAGGACAGAAAGGCACCAAATTTTCTAACCAAGAGTTGAATTATGACAGTGAGAATTTGGTAATCTGTGAACAAGTGCAAGAATATGATGAACAGACACCATGGAGGCTCAATGTCTTAAGCTCTCGACATTATAATACTGAAATTGCTTGCAGTTGGTTCAGTCCAGGAGCAAACGTAATCCTGCCCATAAGCAGCAAAAACTTGAGATATATAGGATGCTGGAGATACAATGGGACCCAGGTATTCATGGACCTCTGCTCATTCACACAAAAACAGTGTTGATTGTTGGTTCATTCTGGAGGCACGCTAGTCAGCTTGTGGTTCAGGCTACCAGGAACACTTGTAGTTATCATAACTTTGTGAGGGTTGTAACATACATGTGTGACATAGATAACAAGGGAAAGATGATGTTCAACTTCTTATTGGATAGTTATTTGATTGGTCTTCAACACAAGAAGACACATGTTTCTTTTCGGCAGTGGGATCCAGGCATCATACAAGGGGCTGGGCATGAATATAGTTGCTGCAATGCAAGTGTTTCATGGATTGACAGCTTTAATGTTTTGTGCAAGCATTTCATGAACACCACAGCTTGGGGACAAGCTGTGTTTTGCGGCGGGGGTAATGTCATACCCAACTATACCATGAATTATGCCCAAGAGGAACCATGGGCTGGCAAGCCCATTTGTCGCTGCCACAGCCCAAGTGTCAGTCCAAGAGCAAGGCTACAAAACAACGACTGCACACATCATCAAGCATCGAAGAATATTGAATCGGACAGAAGTCCTGTTCGTCCATGGCGGCGAATCCTCGTCGGCGGCCACGGGAACTATCGGTGAGAGCATCCTCGTCTTCCTCAGGTCCCGGTCCTCACCACCGGCGGCCACGGGGTGTGACAGCTCAACGCGTGGAACGCCATGAAGGGCAACTCGGCAATTCGGCATCGTTTGCATTCGCACTCAAGTTCGAATTCCTCAGGTACCGCTAGTCTGCTACTGTTCAGTCGCGTCTTGCTGCCGTTACGCTTCTGAGTTAAGCACCTCTCAGGCTCTTCTCGCTGCTGTTGCCAAATCATATAGTTTAGTGATGCTACAATAGCGCGTTTGAGCTGTCTTGGTGTTTCTAGTGGCCAATTTTAACAAGCTCCCAGTGTCCACGATGGATGATGCCTTGTAGGAACAGTTCATTATTGTTGCTACTTGATCATTCTCCCTGTATTTTCTTCACGGGATCCAGGATCTGTTTCGTCGCTCCAAGTCGCCCAAAGGCTAGGATATGTACGTATAATATAATTCCAGCCTAGCTAGGTTTCTGTCACGTTTATTAGAATATTGCTACCTCCGTCAAGAATGCAATTCTACAAGTTCTATTCATAGTAAAAAAAAAGAAAAAGAAAGTGGAAACGATGTGCATATAAGTATTATATTACAGAATTACAGAAAACAAAAAAAGGAAGTGGGAACGATGTAAATTCTTCCACGACGTGGCCAGCACATGCTTGTCATGGACGGACGATATCACTTTTATGACCCCCAAAGTCAGTCTCCTGGGAATCAGCACGATATCTCACTTTTGATTTGAGGACCAGAAGAAGAAGATGCCTCTCTGCCCCGCTCGCACGCTCAAGAGCCACGCGCCTCTCCGAAAAATCAAATGCTCAGGCAGCAGGGCCACTGGGCCAGCGCCTGTAGCCAGAGGGTTGCCTATATAAACAACGATCAGATCTCGCACCAGAGTAGCATCACGCGGAGAACACAAAGCAGACGACTTGCTGAACAGTACGGTAGATAGGAATGGGGTTCAGTGAGGCACAGGAGGAGGTTGTCGTCAGTTCATGGAAGGCCATGAAGAGCGACTCCGAGTCCATCGCTCTCAAGTTCTTCCTCAGGTGCGATGAGCTGCTGACAGTACATCTGCGTGCAATCTGTCTCCTCGCTAATGAGTAATCACATGTGTTTACTCTGAACCATCATTTTGTTTCGTGCCATGTCAAAACAAAACACACAAAAAAAAAACAGGATCTTTGAGATCGCGCCGGGCGCCAAGCAGATGTTCTCCTTCCTGCGCGACGCCGCCGGCGCCGGCGACGCGCCCCTGGAGAACCACCCCAAGCTCAAGGCCCACGCCGTCACCGTCTTCGTCATGGTCAGCCATCTCGATCTCGCCTCGCCCCCGTCTTCTTCACTCACTGCCGGCCTGCGGCCTGTACGCACGTTTCTATTATCCTCACCGTCTCCTGCTGCTGCTGCTTTGCCTTTTTGGCTTCCAGGCTTGCGAGTCCGCGACGCAGCTGAGGAGCACCGGCGACGTGAAGGTGAGGGAGGCCACCCTGAAGCGGCTGGGCGCGACGCACGTCAAGGCGGGCGTCGCCGACGCGCATTTCGAGGTAATTTAGTTAACCTGCTGTGTTCTACTGTAACGTGTAACATATGGCGCGCGATTAACCACCTCTGCAAGCTCGATCGATCAGGTCGTCAAGACGGCGCTGCTGGACACCATCAGGGACGCGGTCCCGGACATGTGGACGCCGGAGATGAAGGCGGCGTGGGAGGAGGCCTACGACCAGCTGGCCGCCGCCATCAAGGAGGAGATGAAGAACGCCGCCAACAACAGCACCAAGGACAAGGACGACGCCACCAGCATCGAGGAGGAGACCAAGAACGACGCCGCGGCGCTAGGCGCTAGCCGCTAGTTACCGTGACACGCACACCGCTGCGTGACTATAAAACGCGCCGGGGTTGATAACGATGGGTGCTTTTGGACTGGGACTGCCACTACCGCTACGACGCTGTTGCCACTGCTGTTGCATTTTTTGTCTGTCAACCACGTCGTTGTGATGAATAAAAAGTTGAAAATAGAACGGAATTTGACTGTTTTGGTATTAAAATCCTGAAAGGCGTGCGAATTTAAGAGCCAAATATATAGAGTGGCGGAGCTTCAGCCTAAATGCAGGAGAGGGGCCAAGAACGTGCAACCAGAGAAATTACATGAACGATTTGCTTAATTAAGATGGGTTGGTTACTCTTGCTTAAAGGAAATTTGCGAAAGCAAGGGGGTGTCCATGGCCCATCTTAGCCTTCCCTATCCCCCACCACTGCAAATATATAATGACATCTCGCGTTGTAGAAGCAATAGATGTGATAACATACAATAAAAAGTGTTTGGAACTGCGATCTATTCGTTTGAGCTACACGTCAGCTTTAATCCATACAAATCAGCTGTGCAGTAGTATTTTTCTCTAACAGCTCATAATGAGTCCTACCGAACGGAGCATATGACCGTGCGGTGCAGTACGGGGTCCTATGGTTCATTTCATGATTTTTCTTTTCACGGACGGTCATGAGAATCATAGTCGTCACCGCGAGGCGTCTGGTGAGATTTTGTGGATTCTTACAGTGAGGCATCCAGAAATCCGATTATAAAAAGTTCCAAAGAGGGCCATAATTTTAGACATCATTGGTGTCATCAGACCTTGCTCTACTATGTCCTACAATTTTATCTTATTTATTTAAAACTATGTGAATAAATTTTTATATATACTCATATGTGTTATAAAACATGTTGCCAGCGGTTAGGACCTTCCCCTCTCCGTCTCTCATGATCAACATAGTAGATGAAAATAAAACAAGTAGACACAAGATGTAGGGAGACTATTCTTTATTTATCTGAATATCGGTAATTACAACATAGATCTCCCACGTATATATAGTCCTGCCAAGGCCTAGAGTTTTGGTAAGAGCCCACATACAAACGGACTAGGATTAGGATTCTTCCTTCTCCTTTCCTTCTAGGATAGAGTCCTTATGTTTTACAACACTCCCCCTTGGGCGATTACCACGATATGCACATGCCTCGTTAAAAACTCCATCCGAAAACCCAATGGGAAAAAACGGTTCTTGGAGAAAAGAGTACATCACATTCGTTAATTGCATTGCACATATTGCCTCATTAAAAACCTTGTGTGAGAAACCTTCGAGTAAAAACTCACATAGGAAAAAAGAGTACAACATTTAACCTTCTTGGTTATATATTCTTCGGGATATTTTATTCTTCGTGAATAGATATTGATCTTCATGATCTATGCATAAACTTTCATGTTTTAGCAAATAGGATCTACTTGATCTTTATAATTCTAGTGGTTTCAATTATCTTCAAGATAAATTGAATAAAATTGCTCCCCCTCATAAAGTCATCCTTTGAATTTTATTATTCAAACCACACTTTCAAAAAGTTGGCTCATAATTCTTCTATGAATTATATGGGTATAACAAAGAGCAATATGCTTCATATATAAATAACCACTTATTAGTTATGCAAAACAAATAAAAATTTACCCTTCAGGGTAATAAATCCTTTCAGAGGATGATGGAGATAAATAAATTACAATATTCAATATCTTCTAGATAGTGTCAAACTCTTACAAGAGTTTCAATACTAATAATTCTCTCATAATGGATTTTTAAACTTACACATCTTCAAGATTTTCATTGTACCACTAAGTAATAAATCCAGCCTTGCATTTGGCATTTAGGGGATAATTCAAATGTCAAATCACCATTATTCTCATACCTTCTATGGTCTTCTATGGTATTTAGAGGATATCAATATTTTTATTGCTAGCTTTACACTTTCTGAGTGTTTGTATGACAACTTCATGGTGTTTAGAATTCCCCATTTTCTTTCTCTCGGGTCTATATTCACTTCAGGGATAAATGATCTTTCTTCAAGAATTGACCGGTAAATCCTTCATGGATTAGTTCGTTAAAGAATGTTTTTACTCTACTACAATAGAGATTATTTAGTGATATACACAATGAGATAGTGTTATTCACTATGAAGTCATTCGATGACTATTCCTTCTAGGATATGCTCTTCTAGAGACTTCAATACTCATTCATGAATATATTCTACCTTAGACTTAATAGTACTCGTATGAGATTTAATTTTCATATGTTGTAATTTATATTCTTCAGGAATTATATGGATCTTTGTAATCCATTTATTAACTGCATATTTCATATTCATTCATTTCATTTGCCAGAGATATAGCAGAACATTTATTTCTTCTTAGTAGGAGATTCAACCTCAATCGCATTTCTTCATTTGACCCGATATAATCGCTATAAGCGACTTTGCCATGGACTTGTTTTCCGGATCCGGGTTCTCGTAAGAGAAACATTTGCAATTATAGAGGTAGCGTTGTCGACAACTATTATTTTCTCCCAATATTCTCATAATATGAGATTATTTTGTCTCTTTGCCATTTCCCAAACAAGAGATATTTTATTGTTCTGCATACCCAACACTAAAGATGTGCGCACTTAGTGTGTTGGATTTCATCTTCAAGATGATCCTCTTCATGAGGTGCTTAACCTTCTTCATGAGGTGTTCTCTTCATGAGAATGAAGGAGTTTTATTTTATTTCTATTCAGTAAGTATACACTGAAACTATAACCACAGGCGTTCCCGTAGATTTGAGCTTGATAGTATGTAATATTTAGTTTACTACTAGTAAACAAAACTTCTGGTTTATAACTTCAAGTTACTCCTCTAATTTCTAAAAATATCTGGCATATGCTCCGCTTCATGTTTCACAAGAGCATTAGTCAAACTATTAGTTGACTTAGTGCGTGATAATATTCCTGCTTCAAGCTTCAAAGAATATTTTCTCTAGATCATTTTTCTTCTATGTGCAAATAATATTTGGCATTCAAACATAGGCTTTCTCTCCCTCTAACGCCAATATTAGATCTTTAATAGCAAACTCCAATAGATATCCCCTATCGTGGAGTTAAAATAATCAAATTCATGTATCTCCAACTGCAAGTGGAGGCCCATTCATGTATGCTATATATGATAGAGTTTTATGGGAAATATTCACACACATAATTAAACATGGGGGTTATTATACATTATATGCAGCGAGCTAGAATACACATAGTGCACTTAAGAATGTTCAACATTCCTACAAACTCAGGGATGTTCTCCCCCCTGATGTGCACATATCAGAGTTTATAAAACTATTTCATTGTCTAGCTTCTTTATTATTTAGCCAAAATAATTGATTCGCAAGTACTCATACATTAATAAGAATGGATCATATACTTCAAATATATATGCAACATTCAAATTCACATGGAATTTCTTCTAGAATTTTCTAATTGTCATTAATGCAAAATTCCCTTGATGCCTTTTTCTTCGTAAATCCTAAATCATCATGAGTGTGTTATCCATCTTCTTAGTTCCGTAATTATTCACCCCATCGACTAGGTTAGTCTCCATTTAGCAAATTTCATATTATCTCACTCCCTCTGATCTTAGGCTACATGGTCGTAGACCAATCTATTGCTTATGCATACGATACATTGAAAGCAAATGATTTCTTAATTCAACGAGAACCATATAGACATAGCATGCTAGCTAGCCAATTTCATTATGAGGGAAGTGTAAAGGTAGCTACTAGCTACAACTATAGCTTCTATGTTAATATCCATGCAAGAGTGGAGATAGTTTAGCTCAATGAGAGAATAATATAGCAATACACATACATGTGTAATGTGGAATATTGGTATTCAGTCCAATATAATAGATAACAACAAAAATGCAAAGCTACGAGCTTGTGCAATTAGTGCAGTAGAGAAAGTTAACTCGGCCGGAAGGGACGCGGGCAGAACTTCAAGTCCTGATACATGCACTTAGAATAGATTTAGGAAGGCTATGCCTATTAAATATATATTATCATATTTTCTTATGCCTTTACCCAAAATTTCTCTCCCTCATGCCATAATTACTTCAGGTAGTAATATGTTTCTTGCATCATCTATGAATAATCACTTCCAATGTTTCATAGAATACAATCATACTTCTAGTATTCATTGGTTATGGCATTAAATTCACATAGATAGGGTAGAATAAAACTTCTAGTTCTTGGGCTAAAAATATTAGGATTATACTAGTTCTTGACTAAATTTGTCCTTCTAGGAGCAATTTTATATGCCAGTATAGTCCAATTGTTCATGTGCTTCTAGGAAATTCAGTTTCCCTTCTACTTACATGGTAGTGGTTCACAAATAACTATAACCTTCATGGTTAACTGAGGTTTCTTTTGTGGAAACAATAATGCAAAAATATTTAGATAGGCAATTGGCAATTGTTTATATGTGAAACATATAAATCTAATTTATTCCATGAGAAATTAGCATATATTACTTCAGGTAATAATTGCAACTAAGAATATTAGATATTTCACATTAGCCTTCAAGCTAATAAATTAACCATTAATCACTTAATTCAACGGGAATTAAAACTTAATGCACCACCACTACTACTACCAATACTTCGGGATATGAACTTGAAATGCAACAAATTTATAAGCACATGATTTAAGTTTTTCTTCAAGAAAATTCTTAAATATTCTGAATAATATCATTCTCGCATGTCTTAACTTCTATTCTTTGGCAAGCGATAGCTTCATGCTCTATATACAATAGTTATGATATATAGACACAAATCTTCAAGGTGTGTAACATATGCAAGCCACATATTACAACCGATAATATCTTGGGGTTATAAAGCTGTCTAAAAATTCAACTCAATTTCTATTTGAGTAATGGTAAATTTAAATACTTTATGTATTGCATTGCTCTGTGATATTCTACACACAAGAGACATTTCTTCGAGAATATGCATTGATAAAATCTTATTTACCATATTGTCTTCTAGACATTTAGTATAAAGCTTCAAGCTATTATTTATAGAGCAACATTATATCTCAATCTATATAGGCATATAGCTCAAAAAATTCAACTTTCAATGCAACATAATATTCTGTAATTATAATTTGGGATTTTACTCATGCAATGAGTCCCACAATGCCTTAATTTGTTACTTCTCATGACCATATAGTTATTCTAGAGAGTAATTAGAAATTACAATGCTTAAGTCCACTTCACTTCACAGTGACAGAGAATATCCTTCTAGGATTTAATTATGACCATATTAAATAATTATGCCATTCAAGGCAAGTCCAAGATATTCCTTCTTCATGAAGGTATGCTTATATCATTATATTATAAAAACCATGTGCATATAGGTTTACTGCGTGTAAACAAGGAGTAAGGTGCAAAAAGATAGTGGATGATTATTCAAAATAATCTTAGAAGCATCCTAGCAGTTTTCGGGACCATGGTATATGTAAATTTTTAGAATTAATACCAAGTATTTTTGTTCATCCCAAAAATTCATTATGCTAGGAAAAATAAATATGAGCCTAAAAAATGACAAGTCTAAGGTCTGCAGGATTTAGAGAGGACATATACCTTATACCATGTTTTTAGCATAATCATTCGAGATTTTATTCTTGCAATTACATGGCATAGAATGTTTGCACTATCTTTTCATAATTAAATTCGAAACGTAGAAAAATTTCTGAATTAATTCTACTTAATAATTACAGAAAAATAAAGCTAGGCAAAATTAACAATTCATAAAACACAGGGGACAGAAGAACATATACAGTTCATACATGCCGATAGGGTCTAACCGGCTCAATTTATCCAAACTAAAAATTTATCGCAGTGGGTTGACTTCAGGCCTGGTACACATGTATTGTATGCTTCTGACTTATGAGTTTCGAACTGCAGAGGCCATCTCGTCTCTTGCCTGTGCACACATATACCGATGAGATTCTATGCACGTGGAGCTTTGAGCATACGGGCCCACAGTCCAAAGACAAAACATGCAGATTCATGACGCAGAGGTTCAGTGACGGTGGTGTAAGGTAGCAGCGTGCAAGCCACAATCCATGGCATAGAAAGAAGACCATGGTTTGGTACCGAGAGTAGTGAGTTGCAAACACCACGAGACATGGGTATTGGCTTCAAGCAAGGTTGACAATCGTACGTGAATGTGAGTGAGGCAACATGAGTCACGTCACATACGGCGCGATAACGGACATTGATTCGGTGATGGCACGTATATGATGATTTTGCATGGTGTGGTTTATTATACTGCGATAATTGTTCGGATTAAAAAAACAGATCAATCTTCTGGCTGATATAGCAGTTGATGACAAGCGGCCATGCAGCGAGACGTCGTTTAGCCGGAAGACGTGGCGTTCAGGCCAGGAGGGATGGTGCTTTCAGGTTGTGAGACAGCGGTCATGCCGGGCGCACGGTCACAAGCTCATGCATGAGCTTGACACACCACGATAATGTCGTCGTACTTTCCTCCCTTTAATTAACGCTAGATTTAGTCGTTCATGTATATAAATATAAATTGTAGCGTCTGTAGGTACTGTTCATACATGTATGTTTGTTCTCATATGTGTTGATGTACTTCAAGTACAACGCATAATTCTTGAGGAGAAAAACAAATGTCTAGCGGGCATATAGGCAAAGACAAACGTAATCTTCGAGATGATGTGATCTTCTCGTACCTTTTAGAAGGTGTATTTATGCACAGATGAAACATTATACATAGCCTACCAGGCTTATGCGATCTCGTAGCCGCATGCAGACGACACGAAAGTGTCGTTTGTCAAAGCCGATATAAGTAGATTGGAAAAAAAGTCTAGCTCTACAGCTAGACGCAAACCAATCTACTATTAAAACAAATCATACCTTAATTATTTCGGATGCCAATTGATCTACGTCACATGTCACGTAGGACAGTGATTAGTAGATACATACTGCGTAGGGCGTTTGGCATTGTCGTAGGACTGTCTGCTTGACGACGACGGTATACGTCGATGCAGTGCAGATTCGATGGAGGTAGAGATCCGATCCGCTAACAACGTCGGGGACATCGACATCGTCGGAGTAGCCGCGGCAGGGACGTCGGCGCAGACGTCGATGTCGAGGTCGACGGTGGCTTCAACGGCGATGTCGACAAAGAGCTTGTCGTGCTGATAACGTGTTATAAAACATGTTGCCAGCGGTTAGGACCTTTCCCTCTCCGTCTCTCATGATCAACATAGTAGATGAAAATAAAACAAGTAGACACAAGATGTAGGGAGACTATTCTTTATTTATCTGAATATCGGTAATTACAACATAGATCTCCCACGTATATATAGTCTTGCCAAGGCCTAGAGTTTTGGTAAGAGCCCACATACAAACGGACTAGGATTAGGATTCTTCCTTCTCCTTTCCTTCTAGGATAGAGTCCTTATGTTTTACAACAATATGTACATCAAAGAAAATGAACATGTAGTAGCCATCTTTATAAACAATAAAATGGAAACAATTAAAAATAAAAGGGCTTGAAGTGTTTTGCTCTAGAAACACAGAGAAACGGTTCCTCGTTTTGGCCTAGACATGTGAATATGGGCCGAAATGTGGTTTCACGTGAATTTTTATTAAAAAAAATGTCTACCCTCCTAGACGATGGTTGCTACAGTAACAGTGGTTTTGTTTTTTTATTTTCATCGAATATTTGAAAAATTAACAATTATAAATTAGAAAATTTAATTTTCTTGGACTCCACATGAGTAGATATACACAAAGAATATATAATATATTATGCTTTAGTATAAAATTTTTATTATAGCTTTAGATCTATCTATGCTTTCTGTAAATAAAATAAATTTATAACTAAGTTATACATGATCTAATGAATATAAAATTTTTACTACCGTTCTAACTTGCAATAATTAACCCACCATAAAAATTTCACCGTAATTGGACTACAGAAACTACAACGATTAATTGTTCCAACTAATTTCATACAATTATATATTTTTTTCTATAATTAATTAGAATAATTCATAGTTGTAGTTTCTATAGTCTAATTATGGTGGAATTTTTATGGTAGGCTAATTATTGTATTCTTAAATTTAATTACAGAAAAGCATTTATCTAAATCTACAACAAAAAGTATACTAAAGTTTACCATATTTTATGTTCACTGTGTAGATCTACTCATGTGGAGTTCAACAAAGTTGATTTTTTTATTTTATAATTTTTTTATGATTTACTATGATTTTCAAAGATTCAACTAAAATAAATAATAAAAAAGGAAAGACAAAACCATTGCCACTGTAGCAAAACCATTGTTACTGTAACAAAACCACCGTCTAAAACCGCTCAGGGAAATATGAGGGTGTTTAGTTGGAGGGTAAAAAGTTTTTGGATGTCATATCAGATGTTGCGACACTAATAAAAAAATAAATTACATATTCCGTCTCCAAACTATAAGACAAATTTATTAAAATTAATTAATTCATCATTAACACATGTTTATTATAGCACAACATTATCAAATCATAGCGCAAAGTTATCACAATATGTGAAGTTACTCTCTCCGTCCCAAAATAAATGCAACTGTAGGACTAGACATGGTTACCAATACATCAGTAAAATTACCAAAATACCCCTTAAAGATATAATTATTACGCTTTGAGAAACAAAAAAAGTACAAAAAGACGAATAGAGTTCTCTTATCTTATATATAGAATTGCATTTATTTTTGGGACAAATTTGAACTCTAGAATTGCATTTAAGCCTCGTTCAGTTGCCAACATTTCCCAAAAATATTGCGCAGTACCCGCCGCATCGAATCTTTAGACGCATGCATGAAGCATTAAATGTAGGTAAAAAGAACTAATTATACAATTTGTCTGTTCATGTCGAGATTTTTTGAGCCTAGTCAGTTCATGTTTAGACAAAGTTTGTGAAATAACAATGAAAGTGCTACAGGAACTTTTCGTCACAAATTTCGTGAATTGAACAAGGCCTTATTTTAGGACTGAGGGAGTTGTTATTTTTTAGTCTATATTTAATACTTTTATGCATGTGTCTAAATATTCGAAGTGATAGATAAAAAAGGTTTTTAGGGTGAGAACTAAATAGGGCCAAGTTGTATTATTTTTAAAGTTAAGAAAGATGTTCAGTCTGATTTTAAAATAGGAATGTATGCTATGAAAACCAGCCTCTTGTGCAAACTATAGAAACTCTAATCAAGATCACAGAAATCTAATTCGATTGTTAGATGTGAAGATGAGTTATTTTAGCACTTAAACCTCCATTGTGTCCACGCTTGTTTGGATTAGGATAAGATGAGTAGAGGAGTTTAAGTACTAAAATAATCCATCATCAGATTTTCCATAGTATACGTTCTCTTTTAAAATTTAGGGAGGAAAATCAAACTTGAAAGTAAAAATTTTCCTTTTTATTACGACGGAGGTCGCCGATCGCCGTCGCCTAAATTTCCCAAGGCCAACAAGAAAAGAAAAAAAAAAGAGTAAAGTCCATCACCGGTCCTTAAACTTGTGTCGTTGTGTCATCCCGGTCCCTAAACTCGTAAATCGACCGTTTAGGTCCTCAAACTTGTTCGGTTGTGTCATCCCGGTCCCTAAACTTGCAAAACATTCGTTTAGGTCCTTAAACTTAGTCAATTGTGTCATCTTGGTCCCTAAACTTTGTTTTGAGTCTCATCTAAATCTAAATATGATAATTTGAAAACTTTATATCAACAAAAAATTCATAACTTTTTCATATAAACTCGAATGAAGACAAACTTTATATCAAAATTGTAGCCCTCGATGTGATCTACAACTTTGTAGTTGAAAAGTTTTTGATTTAAAACTGTTTAGGGTCCCAAATATTGTTGTATGTTTATAGATTTTCAAATTTAAAATTTAAAATTATCAAACAATCTTCAATATTTACATGATCTATATAAAAGTTATAGTTCTCAATGCAATCTAAAACATTGTAGATAATTTTTTTTATTTAAAGTCATTTATTATCCAAAAAAATAATTTTAAAATTTAAATTTCAAAATCTATAAACATACAACAATATTTTGGGACCCTAAACAGTTTTAAATCAAAAACTTTTCAACTACAAAGTTGTAGATCACATCGAGAGCTACAATTTTGATATAAAGTTTATCTTCATTTGAGTTTATATGAAAAAGTTATGAATTATTTGTTGATATAAAGTTTTAAAATTACCATGTTTAGATCTAGATGAGACTCAAAACAAAGTTTAGGGACCAGGATGACATAACTGACTAAGTTTGAGGACCTAAACGAGTGATTTATAAGTTTATAGACCAGGATGACACAACCGAACAAGTTTAGGGACCGAGATGACACAACCGAACAAGTTTGAGGACCTAAACGGTCGATTTGTGAGTTTAGGGACCGGGATGACACAACGACACAAGTTTAGGGACCGGTGATGGACTTTACTCAAAAAAAAAAAAAAAAAAAAACATCCCCCTCCCATTTTCCCGCTGGCGGAGGCCACACCTGAGTACCTGACCCGGACCGGCGCCTCCCCCGCCGCCTTGACCCGGAGCCTCGCTCCGTAGCAAGCCTTCGTCCCGCAGAGCGCGCCCCGCCCTTCCGCCCGGCGACACCCTAACCCTACCGCGGTACCGCCGGGCGTCTCGCGGCGCCTCTTGCTCCTCCACCTGTCCACCTCCACGCACCGTCGGGTAAGTAAACCCTAGCCTAGTATCCTTTGTTTGCTCGTGCGCCTCGTTCGATCTCGCTCCTGTGGGGTGTTTTCAGTGAGACAGTGACCTGATCCCGCGAATGCGAGCCGAACTCTACTGACGGGCGCCCTAATTCGCCAGGTTCGTTGCGGATTCGCTCACAGTGTTGCGGGGTAGTTTATTGCGTCTGAAATGCAAAGTCTTCGCTGGATCCCAGTTCGGTTCAGCCGAAGGCCTCTCCCCCATGGCCTGGGGAGTGGGTATGTCTCGATCGAGGAACCTTTAGGCCCGAGTTGAGGCGTAGGGACCCGTTTTACAAGCTACCGTGGACCTGGCCAGTGATGTCAAATGTCATTATGCAGCATTAGTCTTTTTGTTTTATGTATTTAATATGCCTTTTGCACCAACGGTAGATTTCATATTAGTCAGGAAGATCTAGAATGTGAAAGTAATCAAAGTATTCATTGTTTACACTTTACAAAAGAAAACATGTGGATGAATCCCAGCGAAAGTGTAAGCAAATAATTCTTTGCTGATTTACTACTAATTGAGAACGCTCAGTACGAAATGCATTGCTACATGGCTACATCCTGCAGCCTGCGATGAATTCCTGATTTTGCATCTAGCTCTATACTGTACTGTTGTTCACTAATATTGAAATCCTGTCATGATTTTGGTTTTGCCTGGCAAGAGAGTACTATGAAATGTTAGTACTTTCTGTGTTTGTGTCATTCTTCGGTGTACATTACAACGTTGTACTACGTATTTGAGTTTTAAGTTAAAATTTGGTGGCGTCTGCTGTCATAGTTGACATCATAACTTGTTTGAAAAAAAATACATCTTGAATTCTTCTACATTATTTTTCTTACAATTTTGTATCTCTAAGGTTAATTTTTTATTAGATGTCCCAACCTATAAAAAAACAAAAAAAACAAGCAGGAATTATGATGTCTGTCGTCACCCCACAGTTTCAACATCAAATCTCAATTTGTATGTGATGAAACAAATAAAATCTTACTAAGGCATAGATTGGACCTACTGAAATAGTTGGGCAAGTAAATCGAACAATTAGTTTAGGGGTTTTTTCAGAACATGGCACCTTACATCTTTACTTGGATGAAGTAATTTGGACCTTTTCCTTTGTATTACTCACCTGTGTCCATTATTAAGTGGAACCTTATATTATCTGTTTCCATTTTTGAGACATTATTAATAATATATCTATTCATGTGCTTATGACTGAGTAATTCATTGGTTCCCTTTCTTAGTCAAACTGGTTATAAACATGCATCTTTGCAGTTTGTCGGTATCCTCTTTGTTTTGAATACTTGCTTGCTGTATCCAGTTTTTCTAACAGAAGGAGAACTACTAAGGATCAGTCTAAGAACATTATAAAGGAGAATTACTAAGTTGCCTGAGTTCCCTAGTTTTTCACTTGGGATTGGTAAAAAGCAAAACTAAAAAGCACTGCAATTTTGTAGTGGATGAAGCTGGAATTCTGAAAATAACTGGCTGTATGTATATGTTTTTTATCTGATTGCCATATTAGTGTGTACTGGTTAGACATAGATCGGTCACAGAATCCTTCATGGCTGCAGCCTGCAGGTGACCTGCGGCAAGAAAAAATGGCTTTATCATCAGTGTTCAGGAGAGTGAATGTCAAAGAACTGGTCTCAAATGCTTCGGTGTATGCTAGTGCAACAGGTGATAACATGTGCCGTTGGTGTAACCTTGCACTTTTCTTCAATTCTGAACAATTATTTTACCTGCCTGAGATAAGCTTGGTTACAGAATCTTCTGGAGGAATGGGCTTGGTGTTTAGACGTTGGGCTACCAAGAAGACTGGCGGATCAACTAAAAATGGTCGTGACTCCAATCCCAAGTATTTGGGTGTAAAAAAGTTTGGTGGAGAGGTACACTCTTCGAATGCATATTACATCTGGTTCCTTTAATCCATGGCATTCAAGAGATTCGATATAACTTAACTCCATGAAAAATTGGTAGCATGCTGATGCTCATTTTCATGTGTCAGACAGAACAACTGAGTTGAAATGATAGTGTTAGTCTGTTAACTGAATGCCTACAAATGTGTTGCTTCTCCAGAAAGTGGAACCGGGAAACATTATTGTCCGCCAAAGGGGAACTCGCTTCCACCCTGGGAACTACGTCGGCATGGGCAAAGATCACACTCTCTTCTGCCTTAAGGAAGGCCATGTGCGGTTCGAGCGCAACAAGCTGACTGGCAGGAAATGGGTTCATGTTGACCCTGAGGCTGGTCATGTTCTACACCCAGTCTACACCAGGGGTTCGACTACTGCAGTCGACCTGGAGGCGCAGTTGTAGTGGTCACTGACCACGCAGTTGCTTCTCCTCCGGCAGATGCTGCTTCTTAAACAATGGAACTTGTTCCAGTAAAGATGCTTGCGAGTAAGAAATGCTTACATTACGTAGTTCCGTGTGCTGAACTGAGAATTTCAGCATGTTTAATGTTTCCATTTTTGTAACAGCACTTTTTCCGGACGTAAGATTAGTGTAGTTTCATGTCTGCTAAATTGTTGTTGACTGATCTACCGCAATTTTATCGTGTGTTTACGAGGAGTGGAAACTCCTGGTGTTGTTTGGGTAAAAGAAATTGTTTATTTGGTTATCTATACGTGAGTCTGTGAGAATGACGTGTGGGTCTGCTATCCACATCTTGCATCCACTAAGCCAAATGCAGGAGAGAACCTTGATTCCACTGAGCTAGACTCCCGTCAGCCTGTATTCATTCATACTCCGTATATTGTTTCCGCTGACATAGGCATATAGGCAACTAAACACGCATGTGGCTCTGCAGGATGAACAGAGTAGATTAACCAAATACGTCACTAATCAGTGCATTCTGTCAGGAGATTAGCAGCAGGTTCTAGCTTTTTTCTTAGGAAAATTCCTGCATCATATTATTTAGAAACTAAAAATAAAATAGGCAATACTCTGAAACCTTAAGGAGCTCCGTCTCGTGCTTTTTTTATCTGTCCTTTTGGTATCCTTGAATTTAATTGCAAAGAGAAAATCTCCCTCCACTGTGTACATAGGTACATCTAGAGTCTGGCAATGGAAAAAGGATCGGGTAGCACTATTTACTGTACTATTTAAATTAGAATCAAATTCAGATGCAAAACACCGGTTTGGCTGATTCGTATGAATGTTTTTCTGGGAGAAAAATATAAAATATTATCTCACGGTTGATTTGTATGAATTAAAGCTAACAGAGTCGCTCAAACGAACATAGCCCAACTCAATTTGGGTGATAGAATTTACTGACAGTTTATCCAATCGGTTTTACTGATGATTTGGAAAGACATAAACATGAGAAAACACCCAACTAGGGATCATACTTGCACACAAAAGATCGTTAATAAAAAAATAATATATTTATAAATCGAGTTTCCTCTAAAAGTTTCCCTAGCGCAGATTCATCTGTTTGTTATGCATTTGTTCTCTAAGCACTCTGTCCTTGTTTTACGAGAGACTCAAACAGAAACTGACGACCATATATATAATCATAGTTTTTATTAATATTTTTATAAATCTAATTAAATTTAAAATCATTTGACTTGTACCAAATCCACCAGATATGCCTAGGGAAAGAATGGATATCCCGTCATTCATAATCATCATAGCAATAGCAGCAGCCCCCCCTTTTTTTTTGTACCAAATCCACCAGATATGCCTAGGGAAAGAATGGATATCCCGTCATTCATAATCATCATAGCAATAGCAGCAGCCCCCCCTTTTTTTTTAATATCAGCAGGCCCGTTGAGAGGCGGGCGGGTTCGTGAATCGTCCCTCCCGGCTGGAGCTGGAGTTGGACAACGTCAACGTCAACGTGGGGGTGGAGAGAGACGGTGGGAGGGAGGGGACCAAATCCAGAACCCGCCCACGGTATTGGCTCCCGCCCACAGAGGCAGCGGAAACAGGGGCCGTCGCTGTACGATTTCCACAAAACCGGGAGCCCCCTCTCCACTCCAGCCTTTGGTTTGGTTTCCTTTCGCCTTTCCGCTCCGCTCGCTCGCCCGGCGGCCCCCACGTTTCTTCCAGCCTTTTTTCCAAGTCCCCGGTATGTGGGCGATAGCTATAGCGCTCTCCGCTAGCTTGGGCGCGCGGCTGCCCACCCCCGGTGCCCAGCCCACGGGACGGGACGGAACGTGGCCGGCCGCAAGCGCCGCGGCCTGCGGGCGCCTCCCACCTTTTTTTTGGTTTTGGATGCTTCTGCCGCCTCCAGTTTCTTGGCTGATCGAAATCCTTTCCTCGGACGCGGCTTCTTGCAAAGGGGGGCAGGTTCAGCACCCACCGGTAGCCAGGCACGCGGCGGGCGCCACATCGCAGTCGCAGTCCGTCCATCCCATTCGACCATTCCGGTTCCGGCCCCGCGGCGCCGAATCCGCCTTCCCCCCACATCTCCAAAACCACAGGCGCCGAACCCAGGCAAAAACGCAGCAGCAGCCCACTGCTCTGCCCCGGTCTCCGCTTATAAAAACCACCCCACCCACTCCCCTCCCTCTCCAACAACTTGGGCGCGAGGCCGGCCTGGTTCGTATAGGATAGCAGTAGCAGCATCATAGCAAGCTCGCGCGCGATCTGTGCGCCCACCACCACCACCAACAAAACCGGTCACCGGAGGAGGAGCTAGCGAAGAAGAAGAAGAAGAAGATGCGGATGAGCTGCAACGGCTGCCGCGTGCTGCGCAAGGGCTGCAGCGACGCGTGCACCATCCGGCCCTGCCTGCAGTGGATCGACACCCCGGAGGCGCAG
This sequence comes from Coix lacryma-jobi var. lacryma-jobi, assembly GCA_009763385.1. NCBI lineage: Eukaryota > Viridiplantae > Streptophyta > Magnoliopsida > Poales > Poaceae > Coix > Coix lacryma-jobi. The sequence goes on from CM019826.1 coordinate 5,214,772, forward strand.
GCCAACGCCACCGTCTTCCTCGCCAAGTTCTACGGCCGGGCGGGGCTGCTCAACCTGCTCGCCGCCGCGCCCGACGACGCCGCCCGCCCCGCCGTCTTCCGCTCCCTGCTCTACGAGGCGTGCGGCCGCATCGTCAACCCGGTCTACGGCTCCGTCGGCCTGCTCTGGTCGCGCCAGTGGCAGAAGTGCGTCGACGCCGTCGACGCCGTGCTCAGGGGCCACCCCGTCGTGCAGGTCGACGCCGCCTCCGACGCCGCCGCGGCCCCGCCGCTGCTCGGCACCGGCGCCGCAGGCGCCGCAGGCGCCGGCGCCAGGCCGGCCGCCTACGACATCCGCCACGTCGCCAGGGACCCCGACGCTGCCGCCGCGGCCGACCTCCTCCGCGTCGCGCGCGGCGGCCGCAAGAGGTTCAAGCGCGCGGGCTCCTCTTCCTCCACCGACTCCAAGGCGGCGAAGCAGCCCCTCCCCGTCAGGGGCAAGGACAAGGCCGGCAGCGGCGACCGCGCGTCGCCCAGCCCTCCAGCTCCGAAGCGTCGACATGAGCAGGAGGCGGAGGAGGCGAAACCGGTGCCGATGGTCGTCGAGCTTGAGCACGGCGAGGAGTCCGCCGGCAGCCACGACCACGACCACCTCCACCTGCAGCTGCAGCAGGCGTCGGAGGAGGAGGACACCGACGTGGAGGCGGCCTCCCACGTGAGCCAAGCCGAGGCCGAGCCGCCGGTCAGCAGCCAGAGCCTGGCAGCAGATCAGGAGGAAGAGAAGGTTGGGCTGGAGCTCACGCTCGGGTTCGAGCCGGTCGTCAGGCAGCAGCCGAGGTTGTCGTGCTGCGACCGGAGCGGCTTGAGCGCGGCATCGAGCCTCATCGGCTTGCGGCTGCAGCTGCCAGCCGCCTGAGCCCTGAGCAGCAAGCAGAGCGAGAGCCTCATCTCTGACAAGTCACAAGTCACCACCACACCTAACAAAGAGAAACAGAGCAGTTTTGTTTGGGACCCGGCGGTGTTGCAATGCTTAAAAGAAAAAGGTTTTGTGCCGACTTCAGATTTCCTAGGTTTCGTTTATCTTTTTCAATTTTTTTTCTTGGATTGGATGTAATTGCAAAGGCTGATGGACTGCACAGTTAGCGTCGTCGTAGTACATCTATGAAATGACCTGATTTTCCACAAAGGGAAAATCCACAGAGTAAGTGTAATAAAACTCTTTCGAGTTAAATTACCCGATAATCCAGTCAAATATCACAGTCCATACTTCGAATAATAAAACTACTTAATACGATAATACATTTATTACATCGCCAACAGGCGAAAATTTAGATAAACAGCATTCGGAACAGCTTAAAGTAGACGAAGAAGCGCGATCGAACTCCAAACTTGAGCGTAGAAGCGAAAACCCCCTACTCCTCGAACTCCTTGGAGTGGTACTTCTCCTCGGAACCTGAAACCTCAATATTCAGTACGATTTGTACTGGCCACACTTTCCCATCCTATATGATTTATATGTGGTAGTGGATGCAACAGGTAAATGAAATTTAGACCTAGCAGGCTGGGTTTTCCTATGCATAACAGTATAATAATTATGTATGTTTATCATGTTTCACCATTTTAACTTATCACCGTATCCATCACCAAATCACCATTCCCACACACACACATACTCTCGCTCAGTCGACAGAGGCCAGCTCCCTCCCAGCCTTTGTCTCAACGGCCCGCAGTCTCACCTGACTCACGGCCGGCACACTCTTACCAGAGGGAGAGAAGAGAAGCTCTCACTAGTCGGAAACAGGTCAGGGAAAAAAAGTCCGCGGCCAACGGATTGGCCAACGTATCGATCGATCAATCATACACTCTGCAGAGGTTCTACAATATCCACAAGATCGCCATCATCAGCACCCCGGATGTGCCTAGGCGGATACCGGCCGCTTGCCAGCCTAGAGTAATGCCACCCTACCACTCAGCTCTGGATTCACCTCAAGTATGTCTGGGTGGCTAAGTCTGTGAAGTCACGATCCCTCTCCCGAAGGGGGAGCCGTGATCGTCTTGGAAGGGTGTGGGACTCTGATACCCGTACCTTCTTCGCACTCTCTCGCCTAGCAGTAATGGCATTACCCTACCAGGTAGTCCGACCGTCCCCGTCCATAAGGAGCGAGTGGCTTGTAAAGGTATTTCCCCGTGGTCCAGATCCCACACCAATCTAGGGTGACTAAGCCAGAATGTCTTCTCAAAGGTTTTCATTATATGTGCCACCACAGCACGCTCCTGATCTGGGCTCCACCAGCGGCTCACACCCAGATCCACCTCATGTCACCATTTAACCCGCCACAGGTTTCACACCACAGCGGCATCCAGATATGTCCCACGACAAGACTCGCACCAGGCTCGTCGTATATTCCGGCTCGGTCGACACAACCCTCACCACCATACTCACCCAAAACACACGCAGCACACTCCCCGATATACACCGTATTACAATATGCACCGGTTTTCACCGTAGCATAAATAAATATGATCAAGATAGTATTTACAGCGCGTGTGTCTATCCTATCAGCTGGGTAGCAGGGGATAGGTTGCGTCAAGGTATGGGCTTACAAGCAAATCTATCATGCAAGTCCTATACTGAGCATCATTAAATTAGAAAGATAATTTAGCATGCGTAATGGGATCTACGAGGTTGGATGGGCTGTGGCACCTTGAGATTGATCGTTGTCTTGTTCCTCCTCGTAGTCGTGATCCTCGTTGTCAGGCGTCCCTTCCGGCTCTGAAAACGTACGAAAACGGTCGCATTAGCGACATCTATAGAATAGCACAAAGAACAAATGAAAATTCAAAAGATCCAAATGCACTCAAACATGGTACCATTAGGTAGATCTCGATTTTAGATGAATTTGGCAACTTGAACCACTATTTTTGGAGTCCATATGAATTAGTTATGAATTTCCGAAGTTTATTCTATTTTTAGAAAATAACAAAAGGCCGATTTAACCAGGTGATGACACGTGTCCAAAACTAATTGGTTGGTGCGTCTGTACAGTATGACAGGTGGGTCCGCGGTCAGCGTTGACTCGGTCAACGGATGCTGATGTCAGCATGATGTCAGCATTACATCATCTCGGACGCTTCTGTTCGCGTCCCTCAAGTAAGTCGAGGCCTCCCTCGGACGGTGATGCCGAGGACGCTACCCTCGAGTAAGTCGAGGCCTCCCTCGGACGGTGATGCCGAGGACGCTACCCTCGAGCCTCGGGCGAATCGGTGTTTTGCTCTGAGGCTTCTCTCGAGCCTTGCGCCTCGGGCGAGGCGGATCTTTGCTCTGAGGCCTCCCTCAGCCTCGAGCCTCGGGCGGGACGGATTTTTGCACCGAGGCCTCCCTCAGCCTCGAGCCTCGGGCGAATCGGAGTTCTCTCCCCCTTTCTCCTCTGTTTTGTTACGGCGGTGCTCCGCCAACGACGAGCTCGCGCCGGTGCTCGACTTCGCCTCTTCGGACTCGATTCTGAGCCCCAGCGTGATCGTGCTTCTACGGCGATTCGATCCAACCCACCAATTGCCTGATTTAGTGCTCCTAGCGGCCGGCGTAGGAGATTTGGCGGCGGAACCGCGGCGGTGTTATGCCGTTTGGCTAGTTCCGCTCCTCCCCAACCAAATTCAATCATACGGTCTCCTTCCCATCTCCTCTACTGCCTCCAGATCATGCTGCTGACCTCGGTAATCCCGGCAGCAACTCCACGCGTATGATCTCGCACGGTGGCACACAGCGGCGCGACCATGCGACATCGGGACAAGCTCATTAACGGGCACCAGTTAATTCTACGGCGCGCACGGTGTTCTCCATCACTCGGTGATGCTATTCGGCCAGTTAGTTTCCCAACTCGTGGCCCGTGGCAACTGGAACACAGGTTCGCCACGGCATGCCCAGCCGTGACGTCGCGCATGGTCACGGCGTCTCGCCCTCTCGGCTAGAGTGCTCCTTGGTCTATGGCTTCAACTAAAGTGTGCACGGGATTCTACTTCGAGTGGTGATCACCATCGGCTATCCCGCATCGTCTCTTGTGGGCTATAGCGTTTGGGACACCGGTTCGCCGCGGCGCGTCAGTCCGCGGCGACGTGCATGCGTTTCATCGCCGTGAGCTCGGTCTCACTACCTAGTTCGGAGTGCGGTTCATGAGGCATCAACGTGTGCGCGGTGGCGTGAGTTCGCTCCGAGCCGGTAGAGGCTCTGGCCTGCGCGCTCCGGTACGGGCGCCATGGCCGATGTAGAGGACGAAGATGGCGAAGGTGGCATGAGGTTTACCGTGGTGGCGGTGAAGATAGGATAGCGGTGCAGGGCGATTCGAGGCCGTGTAGCTCCGGTTGCAGTGCCGTGCAGCTCCTGGTTCACCCCGTGCTCCGCTCGCGGTCTTCTTCCTCGGCGCCGACGAATTCCGCGGCGGCGCCCGATCCTCCACGGCTCCGCTCCTTCGCTACTCTCTTCTCTCGGCTGTGTGGTGTGGTGAGTGCGCCACGGTGTGGCGACGCTTGCTGGGAACCCAGGGGTTTCGGCGAGGGCTCGGTTTATATAGGCACGGGTGCGTGTCACGGCGGATGGCGGATTGGCCGCGCAACCTTGATCAAAGGGTTACGAGACACTCCGATTCCACACGTCTCCAATTCAAATCGCAGGGGACAAGATTCCCTAGTTTGTTAGGGGTTTGTTAGCCGCGGTCGGCCGAGGTGGCATGGTGGGGGCCGCCTCCATCGCCGTGCTCTGCCTTCCGACTTGCGCAAGAAGAAGAACAGAGGTGATGCTCGCTGACGTGTGGGGTCGGGTTGTCGGCGCCACAGAGCTAGCGTGGGCGGTACACAAGCGATGGCGAAACAGCTCCGCGCGCGGTTGGGCTGATCGTGCAGTCGCTGGGCCGGCTGCGTGGGCCGCTTGTGTGCACGCGAGGCCAGTGCTGCGCGCGCTGTGCTGGTCGGTTGGACCGTGCGGTGCACGCGTGGTGACGGGCCGAAATGGCTGCGCGAGTGCTTTCTGCGCGGGAGGTTTCGGCCCAGTCAGTCTGTTCCCCTCTCTCTTTTTCTTTTCCTAATTAGATTAATGCTAATGTTGATACTTATTCCAAATATTAATCTCAAACTTTTAAGGATGTCAAGTAGTATGTTATGTAAAATTTATATATATATGTTTTGGTGCATTTCACACAGAAATCCAAGAAGAACCAAATCACATATGTTTATTAATAGGTTATTAGTTACTTACTATGCAACTTACCTAATGGCTAGGTATGAATGTTAATGCTCACGTTTAGAGATTGATGCACAAGTAAGTTGTCTCACTCATCATGCAAGGTTAAAAAGGAAAGAAAAATTTTGTGGTTGTAATTTTCGGTGTAGGAATTTGTGGGTTGTTACAGTCCTTCCCCCTTATTAGGATCTCGACCCCGAGATTAAACCAAAACGTACCCGGTGAAAAGGTAAGGATACCGCATACGGAGATCAGATTCTTTCTCCCACGTTGCTTCTCTTTCAGAGTGGTTGCTCCATTGAACTTTGCACATCCCGATAGTCTTGCTTCGGGTCTCCTTGGTGTCCCATCCCAATATCTTGATTGGATGTTCTTTATATTCAAGTGTCTCTTGTAGGTCAAGCACATTTGTTGGCACAACTTCCTCGGGTACTCGCAAGCATTTGCGTAACTGGGATACGTGGAACACAGGATGTACTCCTGCTAACTCCCCGGGTAATTCCAGCTTGTATGCAAGCTTCCCGATTCTTTCTGTTATCTTGTACGGTCCCACATATCTCGGTGCCAACTTTCCTTTCTTGTGGAATCTCACTGTGCTTCGAAGTGGTGATACCTTTAGGTATACAAAATCCCCAGCTTCGAATGCGAGATCTCTTCGACGTTTATCCGCGTATTCCTTATATCGATTTTGGTCCATCTTTAGATTTTCACGGACTAAGTTTACTCCTTCCTCGTCATCTTTGATTTTTGCGGGTCCGAAGAGTGATCTCTCTCCTGGATTAGACCACATTAGTGGTGTTTGGCATGATCTTCCATACAAGGCCTCAAATGGGGACATTTTGATGCTTGCCTGATAACTGTTGTTGTAGGCAAACTCGGCATGTGCGAGACATTTCTCCCAGTCCTTGCCGTAATCGAGAACGCTGGCTCGGAGCATATCTTCCAGTATTTGATTCACCCTTTCAGTCTGCCCATCAGTCTGTGGGTGATAAGCTGTACTGTAATCGAGTCTTGTCCCGATTGCCTTGTGCAAAGATTTCCAAAACTGGGATGTAAATTGTGAACCTCGGTCAGATATGATGCTTGAAGGTGCTCCATGAAGCTTAAGGATATGTTCCACGTATAACTCTGCTAATCTCTCAGTAGAATAAGCGGTCTTAATAGGTATGAAATGAGCCACTTTTGTCAACCTGTCCACAATCACCCAAATGGAGTTGTTGCCTTTTTGTGTCCTTGGCAACCCAACTATAAAGTCCATGGTTATGCATTCCCATTTCCACTGAGGAATTTCTAGTGGTTTAAGTAATCCCGCGGGTCTTCCATGCTCAGCTTTAACCCTGCTGCACGTGTCACATTTTGCCACGTGCTCTGCTACAGAGGTTTTCATGCCTTTCCACCAGAAGTGTTTCTTCAAATCTTGGTACATTTTGGCTCCTCCAGGGTGAATATTATACTTAGAGTTATGTGCCTCAGTCAATATTTCATTACGAAGCTCCGGGTTAGTGGGTACACATATTCGATCCTTGTACCAAAGAGTTCCTTGCTCATCTTCTCGGTGATCGGTGCGATACCCAAGCTTCATCAAGCCCTGGATATACTCCATTTCCTCACAATTCTCCTGAGCTTTGCGGATTCTATCTGTGAGGTTGTATTGGATCCGTAACTCATTCAGCATTCCATGCGGTAGAATCTATAACTGGAAGTGATCAATTTCCTCCTTCAGTTCAGCTGGCACAGATTCCGCTATTAGGGTGTGACAATAACTCTTGCGACTGAGTGCATCTGCCACAACATTGGCCTTTCCCGGGTGATAGTGAATTTCTAGATCATAATCTTTAATAAGTTCGAGCCATCGGCGCTGCCTCATATTTAGGTCTTCTTGAGTAAAGAAATATTTCAGGCTCTTGTGATCGGTATAAATATCGCACTTGTTGCCTATCAAGTAATGCCTCCAAATCTTGAGTGCATGTACCACAGCTGCAAGTTCGAGATCATGAGTGGGGTATCGCTGCTCGTGGTCTTTCAGCTGTCGAGAGGCATAGGCTATAGCCTTTCCATTCTGCATCAGAACACATCCGAGTCCTTGACGGGAGGCGTCACAATAGACTACGAAACTCTGATTGATGTCGGGCAGAGCCAACACAGGGGTGGTAGTGAGTCTCTTCTTCAGCTCAAGAAAGCTATTCTCACATTCATCTGACCACTCGAAGTTCTGTGTCTTTTTCAACAGATTGGTCATCGGCCGAGCAATCTTCGAGAAGTTCTCAATAAATCTGCGATAATATCCCGCCAATCCCAGAAAGCTTCTGATCTCACTCACATTACGTGGCGAGTCCCAATCTCTGATAGCTTCTATTTTCGTGGGATCAACAGCTACTCCTTCAGCTGATAGTACGTGTCCCAGAAATGTCACTTCTTCAAGCCAGAACTCACATTTGCTGAACTTAGCATAGAGCAGATTTTGTGCCAATCTTTCAAGTACAGTCCTCAAATGCAGCTCATGCTCTTCCGCAGTGGCTGAGTATATAAGAATGTCGTCAATGAATACTACGACAAACTTATCTAACTCCTCCATAAACACCTTATTCATCATGTTCATGAAATAAACAGGTGCATTTGTGAGTCCAAATGGTACCACTGTGAACTCATACTGTCCATACCTCGTGACAAAAGCTGTTTTGGAAATATCATCTTCTCTGATTCTCATCTGGTGATACCCTGATCGGAGATCAATCTTGGAAAAGTATTTAGCATTCCGCAACTGATCTAGCAGATCATCTATCCTCGGCAATGGGTATTTGTTCTTGATAGTAACCGCATTCAGGCTCCTATAATCAACACACATCCTCATTGTGCCATCCTTCTTCCTCACAAACAGTACAGGAGAACCCCAAGGTGATGCACTAGGCCTGATATATCTCTTATCAGCAAGTTCCTTCAATTGTTTCTTTAATTCAGCCAATTCATCAACAGACATGCGATATGGTCTTTTGGCTATAGGCCCGGTTCCCGGCAACAAATTAATCACAAACTCCACTTCCCGTTCTGGGGGCATCCCTGGTATTTCCTCCGGAAACACATCGGCATGGTCTCTGACTACGGGCACATCATCTACTGTCAAAGGTTTGTCCCGGGGTGTAACCTTGGTTTTAAGGGCACATAGAAGGGTAGCAGTTTTCTCGGCTTGGGGTGTGCATCGAACGGCTTGGCCTGTTGGATGAGTTATTTGAATGTATCTGGGTGAGCAGGATATAATACTCCGGTGCTTGGTTAACCAGTCCATTCCTAAAATAACCTCTAAGCTGGTAGAAGGTAGTAGGGTCAGGTCGGCTGTGAAAACTAATCCCTCGATAGTCAATTTCACTCCCTTACATATATGGGTACTTTTTAGGTCTCCTAAGGGTGAGCTAGTTATGATTGGAAGTTGGCGTGGGCTGACCGGAATGCAATGCTCATGTGCAAACTTTGATGATATGTAAGAACATGTAGCTCCTGAATCGAAAAGAACTGATGCTCTAATGCCGTTAACCAAAAACATACCGTACACCACATCTGGGGCATCTTGGGCATCCTCAGCATTCAGGTGAGTAAGGCGACCACGGGAAGCAGATTCCCGGGGTTGAGGTTGAGCTCTTGGTGGTGCCTTTGGGGCTTTGGCATTTTCTGGACAGTTGGCAATCTTGTGGCCAGGCTGTCCACACTTGAAACACGTCCAAGGCATACTACCGGTAGAAGTTGGTGTGGGTGCCTTCCAAGTAGATGCATTCTGCGTGGTGCGATTCTGAGCAGTACGGTCTTGTGACGCACGAAAGCTCCCTGAACGATCCTGAGTACGAGCCGGAGTACGGTCTTGGTATGAGCGAGAGTATGGAGCAGAATGTGAGCCTCCGCTCCTACTGGATCCAGGGCGAGAGTAACTGGTAACATGGGTCATTCGTGCCTTCTTGCGCTCAGGGTGACGAAAGGAGCCATCTGCTTTGCGCTTCCTCTCTCTGAACTCTTCTCCAGCTTCATTCCGATCCTTTTCGATCTGGATGCTGCGATCTATGAGGTCGCGCAGAGTGTGACTCTTAACTCCTCCCATATTCACCTTGATGCGAGAACTGAGACCCTTGCGGTAGTAGTACAACTTCTCTTCTTCGCTGGTCACTATAGAAAGTGGCGCAAAGCGAAGTAGAGTGGTGAAGCGAGTGGTATACTCAGTAACCTTCTCATTCCCCATCTTAATGTTACGAAACTCTTCTGCCTTAGCTTGCATCACGCCTTCAGGAACGTGATAGTCAATGAAGGCTTCCACGAACTCATCCCAAGTAATCCCAGCTGGATTCTCATGAGAGTCACTGAAACTGTCCCACCAGGCGCGGGCTGCACCAGTGAGCTGATGGGTTGCAGCTCCAACACACTCTTCATCGGACAGCATGGTAAGGTCGAGCTTCTTTTCCATCTCACGTAGCCAGTCGTTGGCAGCGAGTGGATCAGGATCGGTGCCATCATAGGTAGGTGGCCTGAGTTTGATGAATCCTTCAAGCTTCCTTTGAAAGTCATTGTATTGACCACCATTGCGACGATTTGCACCCTCTACGAGTGCAGCTAGCAGCTGAGTCTGATGAGCCATCACTTCAGCCAGACTTGGTGGTGCTGGCGGTGGTGGAGGCGGTGGTGCCGCGCCGATTGGCACGTGATCATCAGCGGGAACATGGTCATCCTCTGCTGGTGGTGGCGTCTGCTCCATATTGAATGGTACTCCACGTCTTCCTCCACGGCCACGACCGTTTCCAGCTCCGCGTCCTCGTCCACGGAATCGCCCAGCTCTTACAGCGGGTTCAGGAGTCAGATCACGCGGGTGGCTCAGACGTACTGAGCGGCGTAGCGACATCTGTGTCATAGAATAGATAGAGTTTTAGTATATATATTAATTGTTTAAACATTGCTTTCAAGTTTTATTGGAGTCATTTCAACGATTTTAAGAAATCATTATTCTGTCCTGCACTCAAACAAAGAAGCGATAAAGATCCATAAGACGCAATAAAATCCGAACACTCATAACATGTTTGTTTTAATAAATAATTTATTCGTACTACGCATCGTGGGTACAACTCTGGAATACATCACATGGGTGACACACACTGGAACTCATCACATGACCACGCAGGGTCATCACTCACACCTACTCCTGCCCGAACACTGCCTCTGGGAAGCGACTGTCCTCAGCTTCGATGTCCTCGTTAGTCTTGTGGAGTCGGGCTACATACTTAAGCGCTTCGGCAAGCTCTTCAGTAGGCTTGGCTCCAGGTAGAACAGGGCAAGCGTCGAGGTTGAGTCGGGTGGGTGCCAGCTCAAAATCCTCAGTCCTGGGTCGGATTTTGACGCGTTCTTCTTTGGGTAGTTTCTCCCAGATGCTCTTCATCTCCCTGAGTCATTTTCTGTCTGACTTCTTCCAGGCATCCCGAGTTCGCTCGCATTTCTCTTGTAAGTACTCTGTGTTCTTGACATATTCTATCAGGTGGCCTTGGTTACGCAACGCTTTCACCTGCATCTCCTTGACTTCTTGTTCCAGGGCCTTCACCTTGTTTTGAAATTTTAGAAACTCCATGCCTTGATTCTTCTTCCGGTTCCAACTCTGGTTTAATGCTTCCGTTCTTTCTTCCAAGTTTCTTTGCAATTCCAGCACTCGACAGTCCAGAAACCAGTTGTCGTTTCCCAAATCTGCAGCCTTGTATCGCAGATCTGCCACTTCCGCCTTGTGTCGTTTCTCTTGTCGCTCCAACTTGTCTTGTAGTTTTGCTAAAGTAGCTCTTAGTTCCTCCTGAACAGATCTCTCAATCTTGGTCGCTTCCTGGCACTCCATCAGGTGGTTACGAGCTGCAGTCTGTTTGAGCTCAAGGTGACTTGCATAGTTGTTCAGGTCATACAAGTGGTAAGCTGTGGTGCGTAGGCAGGGATCGGCTTCGGCAAGCACAGACTGGGTGTAAGCATACTCTTGCTCAACCTGGGTGAGGTGAGGGTGCAAGGCCTGGGGTAGTACCCGGAACTCTGTATTCTTCAAGTGGTCTCTGTTGTCTCGTGTTACAACCTTGAGTGCTTGAAAGGACACAGCCTGCACGCACTCATCAATGGTCTCTCCAATCACCATCTCTGAGTAAGCTGGAACGGATGGCAGGGTTTGACTTGCGGGTATCTCCAGTCTGGCCACTATAGGTGCCCTGAGTCCGCCCTCAAGTGCTGGCTCTCCAGAGCAAGTATACATAATTTGATTAACTGGGACTCCTAGTGCCACAAGGACTTCACGCAGGGTAAGTGGAATTCCTGCGATCCCTTCGCCGTTGGAAACACACTTTGCAGTAAGGCTGAGCAAAGGTCCTAGCGGCGGATACACTGGGGTTGTCTCCATCTGCACGTATCAAAAGCTAAGGTTAGCAAGTCCATAGTAAGATAAGCCTTGCATTGAAAAAGTAAATGCAGGGTCGGTATATAACCGAAGGAGAGTGGCTTCCTGTTTCTAACGTCCATTTTCTAGGGGTTTCGTCCTAAGGTCAAGTATGGCTCTGATACCAACTGAAATGACCTGATTTTCCACGAAGGGAAAATCCACAGAGTCAAGTGTAATAAAACTCATTCGAGTCAAATTACCCGATACTCCAGTCAAATATCACAGTCCATACTTCGAATAATAAAACTACTTAATACGATAATACATTTATTACATCGCCAACAGGCGAAAATTTAGATAAACAGCATCCGGAACAGCTTGAAGTAGACGAAGAAGCGCGATCGAACTCCAAACTTGAGCGTAGAAGCGAAAACCCCCTACTCCTCGAACTCCTCGGAGTGGTACTTCTCCTCGGAACCTGAAACCTCAATATTCAGTACGATTTGTACTGGCCACACTTTCCCATCCTATATGATTTATATGTGGTAGTGGATGCAACAGGTAAATGAAATTTAGACCTAGCAGGCTGGGTTTTCCTATGCATAACACTATAATAATTATGTATGTTTATCATGTTTCACCATTTTCACTTATCACCGTATCCATCACCAAATCACCATTCCCACACACACACATACTCTCGCTCAGTCGACAGAGGCCAGCTCCCTCCCAGCCTTTGTCTCAACGGCCCGCAGTCTCACCTGACTCACGGCCGGCACACTCTTACCAGAGGGAGAGAAGAGAAGCTCTCACTAGTCGGAAACAGGTCAGGGGAAAAAAGTCCGCGGCCAACGGATTGGCCAACGTATCGATCGATCAATCATACACTCTGCAGAGGTTCTACAATATCCACAAGATCGCCATCATCAGCACCCCGGATGTGCCTAGGCGGATACCGGCCGCTTGCCAGCCTAGAGTAATGCCACCCTACCACTCAGCCCTGGATTCACCTCAAGTATGTCTGGGTGGCTAAGTCTGTGAAGTCACGATCCCTCTCCCGAAGGGGGAGCCGTGATCGTCTCGGAAGGGTGTGGGACTCTGATACCCGTACCTTCTTCGCACTCTCTCGCCTAGCAGTAATGGCATTACCCTACCAGGTAGTCCGACCGTCCCCGTCCATAAGGAGCGAGTGGCTTGTAAAGGTATTTCCCCGTGGTCCAGATCCCGCACCAATCTAGGGTGACTAAGCCGGAATGTCTTCTCAAAGGTTTTCATTATATGTGCCACCACAGCACGCTCCTGATCTGGGCTCCACCAGCGGCTCACACCCAGATCCACCTCATGTCACCATTTAACCCGCCACAGGTTTCACACCACAGGGGCATCCAGATATGTCCCACGACAAGACTCGCACCAGGCTCGTCGTATATTCCGGCTCGGTCGACACAACCCTCACCACCATACTCACCCAAAACACACGCAGCACACTCCCCGATATACACCGTATTACAATATGCACCGGTTTTCACCGTAGCATAAATAAATATGATCAAGATAGTATTTACAGCGCGTGTGTCTATCCTATCAGCTGGGTAGCAGGGGATAGGTTGCGTCAAGGTATGGGCTTACAAGCAAATCTATCATGCAAGTCCTATACTGAGCATCATTAAATTAGAAAGATAATTTAGCATGCGTAATGGGATCTACGAGGTTGGATGGGCTGTGGCACCTTGAGATTGATCGTTGTCTTGTTCCTCCTCGTAGTCGTGATCCTCGTTGTCAGGCGTCCCTTCCGGCTCTGAAAACGTACGAAAACGGTCGCATTAGCGACATCTATAGAATAGCACAAAGAACAAATGAAAATTCAAAAGATCCAAATGCACTCAAACATGGTACCATTAGGTAGATCTCGATTTTAGATGAATTTGGCAACTTGAACCACTATTTTTGGAGTCCATATGAATTAGTTATGAATTTCCGAAGTTTATTCTATTTTCAGAAAATAACAAAAGGCCGATTTAACCAGGTGATGACACGTGTCCAAAACTAATTGGTTGGTGCGTCTGTACAGTATGACAGGTGGGTCCGCGGTCAGCGTTGACTCGGTCAACGGATGCTGATGTCAGCATGACGTCAGCATTACATCATCTCGGACGCTTCTGTTCGCGTCCCTCAAGTAAGTCGAGGCCTCCCTCGGACGGTGATGCCGAGGACGCTACCCTCGAGTAAGTCGAGGCCTCCCTCGGACGGTGATGCCGAGGACGCTACCCTCGAGTAAGTCGAGGCCTCCCTCGGACGGTGATGCCGAGGACGCTACCCTCGAGCCTCGGGCGAATCGGTGTTTTGCTCTGAGGCTTCTCTCGAGCCTTGCGCCTCGGGCGAGGCGGATCTTTGCTCTGAGGCCTCCCTCAGCCTCGAGCCTCGGGCGGGACGGATTTTTGCACCGTGGCCTCCCTCAGCCTCGAGCCTCGGGCGAATCGGAGTTCTCTCCCCCTTTCTCCTCTGTTTTGTTACGGCGGTGCTCCGCCAACGACGAGCTCGCGCCGGTGCTCGACTTCGCCTCTTCGGACTCGATTCTGAGCCCCAGCGTGATCGTGCTTCTACGGCGATTCGATCCAACCCACCAATTGCCTGATTTAGTGCTCCTAGCGGCCGGCGTAGGAGATTTGGCGGCGGAACCGCGGCGGTGTTATGCCGTTTGGCTAGTTCCGCTCCTCCCCAACCAAATTCAATCATACGGTCTCCTTCCCATCTCCTCTACTGCCTCCAGATCATGCTGCTGACCTCGGTAATCCCGGCAGCAACTCCACGCGTATGATCTCGCACGGTGGCACACAGCGGCGCGACCATGCGACATCGGGACAAGCTCATTAACGGGCACCAGTTAATTCTACGGCGCGCACGGTGTTCTCCATCACTCGGTGATGCTATTCGGCCAGTTAGTTTCCCAACTCGTGGCCCGTGGCAACTGGAACACAGGTTCGCCACGGCATGCCCAGCCGTGACGTCGCGCATGGTCACGGCGTCTCGCCCTCTCGGCTAGAGTGCTCCTTGGTCTATGGCTTCAACTAAAGTGTGCACAGGATTCTACTTCGAGTGGTGATCACCATCGGCTATCCCGCATCGTCTCTTGTGGGCTATAGCGTTTGGGACACCGGTTCGCCGCGGCGCGTCAGTCCGCGGCGACGTGCATGCGTTTCATCGCCGTGAGCTCGGTCTCACTACCTAGTTCGGAGTGCGGTTCATGGTGCATCAACGTGTGCGCGGTGGCGTGAGTTCGCTCCGAGCCGGTAGAGGCTCTGGCCTGCGCGCTCCGGTACGGGCGCCATGGCCGATGTAGAGGACGAAGATGGCGAAGGTGGCATGAGGTTTACCGTGGTGGCGGTGAAGATAGGATAGCGGTGCAGGGCGATTCGAGGCCGTGTAGCTCCGGTTGCAGTGCCGTGCAGCTCCTGGTTCACCCCGTGCTCCGCTCGCGGTCTTCTTCCTCGGCGCCGACGAATTCCGCGGCGGCGCCCGATCCTCCACGGCTCCGCTCCTTCGCTACTCTCTTCTCTCGGCTGTGTGGTGTGGTGAGTGCGCCACGGTGTGGCGACGCTTGCTGGGAACCCAGGGGTTTCGGCGAGGGCTCGGTTTATATAGGCACGGGTGCGTGTCACGGCGGATGGCGGATTGGCCGCGCAACCTTGATCAAAGGGTTACGAGACACTCCGATTCCACACGTCTCCAATTCAAATCGCAGGGGACAAGATTCCCTAGTTTGTTAGGGGTTTGTTAGCCGCGGTCGGCCGAGGTGGCATGGTGGGGGCCGCCTCCATCGCCGTGCTCTGCCTTCCGACTTGCGCAAGAAGAAGAACAGAGGTGATGCTCGCTGACGTGTGGGGTCGGGTTGTCGGCGCCACAGAGCTAGCGTGGGCGGTACACAAGCGATGGCGAAACAGCTCTGCGCGCGGTTGGGTTGATCGTGCAGTCGCTGGGCCGGCTGCGTGGGCCGCTTGTGTGCACGCGAGGCCGGTGCTGCGCGCGCTGTGCTGGTCGGTTGGACCGTGCGGTGCACGCGTGGTGACGGGCCGAAATGGCTGCGCGAGTGCTTTCTGCGCGGGAGGTTTCGGCCCAGTCAGTCTGTTCCCCTCTCTCTTTTTCTTTTCCTAATTAGATTAATGCTAATGTTGATACTTATTCCAAATATTAATCTCAAACTTTTAAGGATGTCAAGTAGTATGTTATGTAAAATTTATATATATATGTTTTGGTGCATTTCACACAGAAATCCAAGAAGAACCAAATCACATATGTTTATTAATAGGTTATTAGTTACTTACTATGCAACTTACCTAATGGCTAGGTATGAATGTTAATGCTCACGTTTAGAGATTGATGCACAAGTAAGTTGTCTCACTCATCATGCAAGGTTAAAAAGGAAAGAAAAATTTTGTGGTTGTAATTTTCGGTGTAGGAATTTGTGGGTTGTTACAGTCCTTCCCCCTTATTAGGATCTCGACCCCGAGATTAAACCAAAACGTACCCGGTGAAAAGGTAAGGATACCGCATACGGAGATCAGATTCTTTCTCCCACGTTGCTTCTCTTTCAGAGTGGTTGCTCCATTGAACTTTGCACATCCCGATAGTCTTGCTTCGGGTCTCCTTGGTGTCCCATCCCAATATCTTGATTGGATGTTCTTTATATTCAAGTGTCTCTTGTAGGTCAAGCACATTTGTTGGCACAACTTCCTCGGGTACTCGCAAGCATTTGCGTAACTGGGATACGTGGAACACAGGATGTACTCCTGCTAACTCCCCGGGTAATTCCAGCTTGTATGCAAGCTTCCCGATTCTTTCTGTTATCTTGTACGGTCCCACATATCTCGGTGCCAACTTTCCTTTCTTGTGGAATCTCACTGTGCTTCGAAGTGGTGATACCTTTAGGTATACAAAATCCCCAGCTTCGAATGCGAGATCTCTTCGACGTTTATCCGCGTATTCCTTATATCGATTTTGGTCCATCTTTAGATTTTCACGGACTAAGTTTACTCCTTCCTCGTCATCTTTGATTTTTGCGGGTCCGAAGAGTGATCTCTCTCCTGGATTAGACCACATTAGTGGTGTTTGGCATGATCTTCCATACAAGGCCTCAAATGGGGACATTTTGATGCTTGCCTGATAACTGTTGTTGTAGGCAAACTCGGCATGTGCGAGACATTTCTCCCAGTCCTTGCCGTAATCGAGAACGCTGGCTCGGAGCATATCTTCCAGTATTTGATTCACCCTTTCAGTCTGCCCATCAGTCTGTGGGTGATAAGCTGTACTGTAATCGAGTCTTGTCCCGATTGCCTTGTGCAAAGATTTCCAAAACTGGGATGTAAATTGTGAACCTCGGTCAGATATGATGCTTGAAGGTGCTCCATGAAGCTTAAGGATATGTTCCACGTATAACTCTGCTAATCTCTCAGTAGAATAAGCGGTCTTAATAGGTATGAAATGAGCCACTTTTGTCAACCTGTCCACAATCACCCAAATGGAGTTGTTGCCTTTTTGTGTCCTTGGCAACCCAACTATAAAGTCCATGGTTATGCATTCCCATTTCCACTGAGGAATTTCTAGTGGTTTAAGTAATCCCGCGGGTCTTCCATGCTCAGCTTTAACCCTGCTGCACGTGTCACATTTTGCCACGTGCTCTGCTACAGAGGTTTTCATGCCTTTCCACCAGAAGTGTTTCTTCAAATCTTGGTACATTTTGGCTCCTCCAGGGTGAATATTATACTTAGAGTTATGTGCCTCAGTCAATATTTCATTACGAAGCTCCGGGTTAGTGGGTACACATATTCGATCCTTGTACCAAAGAGTTCCTTGCTCATCTTCTCGGTGATCGGTGCGATACCCAAGCTTCATCAAGCCCTGGATATACTCCATTTCCTCACAATTCTCCTGAGCTTTGCGGATTCTATCTGTGAGGTTGTATTGGATCCGTAACTCATTCAGCATTCCATGCGGTAGAATCTATAACTGGAAGTGATCAATTTCCTCCTTCAGTTCAGCTGGCACAGATTCCGCTATTAGGGTGTGACAATAACTCTTGCGACTGAGTGCATCTGCCACAACATTGGCCTTTCCCGGGTGATAGTGAATTTCTAGATCATAATCTTTAATAAGTTCGAGCCATCGGCGCTGCCTCATATTTAGGTCTTCTTGAGTAAAGAAATATTTCAGGCTCTTGTGATCGGTATAAATATCGCACTTGTTGCCTATCAAGTAATGCCTCCAAATCTTGAGTGCATGTACCACAGCTGCAAGTTCGAGATCATGAGTGGGGTATCGCTGCTCGTGGTCTTTCAGCTGTCGAGAGGCATAGGCTATAGCCTTTCCATTCTGCATCAGAACACATCCGAGTCCTTGACGGGAGGCGTCACAATAGACTACGAAACTCTGATTGATGTCGGGCAGAGCCAACACAGGGGTGGTAGTGAGTCTCTTCTTCAGCTCAAGAAAGCTATTCTCACATTCATCTGACCACTCGAAGTTCTGTGTCTTTTTCAACAGATTGGTCATCGGCCGAGCAATCTTCGAGAAGTTCTCAATAAATCTGCGATAATATCCCGCCAATCCCAGAAAGCTTCTGATCTCACTCACATTACGTGGCGAGTCCCAATCTCTGATAGCTTCTATTTTCGTGGGATCAACAGCTACTCCTTCAGCTGATAGTACGTGTCCCAGAAATGTCACTTCTTCAAGCCAGAACTCACATTTGCTGAACTTAGCATAGAGCAGATTTTGTGCCAATCTTTCAAGTACAGTCCTCAAATGCAGCTCATGCTCTTCCGCAGTGGCTGAGTATATAAGAATGTCGTCAATGAATACTACGACAAACTTATCTAACTCCTCCATAAACACCTTATTCATCATGTTCATGAAATAAACAGGTGCATTTGTGAGTCCAAATGGTACCACTGTGAACTCATACTGTCCATACCTCGTGACAAAAGCTGTTTTGGAAATATCATCTTCTCTGATTCTCATCTGGTGATACCCTGATCGGAGATCAATCTTGGAAAAGTATTTAGCATTCCGCAACTGATCTAGCAGATCATCTATCCTCGGCAATGGGTATTTGTTCTTGATAGTAACCGCATTCAGGCTCCTATAATCAACACACATCCTCATTGTGCCATCCTTCTTCCTCACAAACAGTACAGGAGAACCCCAAGGTGATGCACTAGGCCTGATATATCTCTTATCAGCAAGTTCCTTCAATTGTTTCTTTAATTCAGCCAATTCATCAACAGACATGCGATATGGTCTTTTGGCTATAGGCCCGGTTCCCGGCAACAAATTAATCACAAACTCCACTTCCCGTTCTGGGGGCATCCCTGGTATTTCCTCCGGAAACACATCGGCATGGTCTCTGACTACGGGCACATCATCTACTGTCAAAGGTTTGTCCCGGGGTGTAACCTTGGTTTTAAGGGCACATAGAAGGGTAGCAGTTTTCTCGGCTTGGGGTGTGCATCGAACGGCTTGGCCTGTTGGATGAGTTATTTGAATGTATCTGGGTGAGCAGGATATAATACTCCGGTGCTTGGTTAACCAGTCCATTCCTAAAATAACCTCTAAGCTGGTAGAAGGTAGTAGGGTCAGGTCGGCTGTGAAAACTAATCCCTCGATAGTCAATTTCACTCCCTTACATATATGGGTACTTTTTAGGTCTCCTAAGGGTGAGCTAGTTATGATTGGAAGTTGGCGTGGGCTGACCGGAATGCAATGCTCATGTGCAAACTTTGATGATATGTAAGAACATGTAGCTCCTGAATCGAAAAGAACTGATGCTCTAATGCCGTTAACCAAAAACATACCGTACACCACATCTGGGGCATCTTGGGCATCCTCAGCATTCAGGTGAGTAAGGCGACCACGGGAAGCAGATTCCCGGGGTTGAGGTTGAGCTCTTGGTGGTGCCTTTGGGGCTTTGGCATTTTCTGGACAGTTGGCAATCTTGTGGCCAGGCTGTCCACACTTGAAACACGTCCAAGGCATACTACCGGTAGAAGTTGGTGTGGGTGCCTTCCAAGTAGATGCATTCTGCGTGGTGCGATTCTGAGCAGTACGGTCTTGTGACGCACGAAAGCTCCCTGAACGATCCTGAGTACGAGCCGGAGTACGGTCTTGGTATGAGCGAGAGTATGGAGCAGAATGTGAGCCTCCGCTCCTACTGGATCCAGGGCGAGAGTAACTGGTAACATGGGTCATTCGTGCCTTCTTGCGCTCAGGGTGACGAAAGGAGCCATCTGCTTTGCGCTTCCTCTCTCTGAACTCTTCTCCAGCTTCATTCCGATCCTTTTCGATCTGGATGCTGCGATCTATGAGGTCGCGCAGAGTGTGACTCTTAACTCCTCCCATATTCACCTTGATGCGAGAACTGAGACCCTTGCGGTAGTAGTACAACTTCTCTTCTTCGCTGGTCACTATAGAAAGTGGCGCAAAGCGAAGTAGAGTGGTGAAGCGAGTGGTATACTCAGTAACCTTCTCATTCCCCATCTTAATGTTACGAAACTCTTCTGCCTTAGCTTGCATCACGCCTTCAGGAACGTGATAGTCAATGAAGGCTTCCACGAACTCATCCCAAGTAATCCCAGCTGGATTCTCATGAGAGTCACTGAAACTGTCCCACCAGGCGCGGGCTGCACCAGTGAGCTGATGGGTTGCAGCTCCAACACACTCTTCATCGGACAGCATGGTAAGGTCGAGCTTCTTTTCCATCTCACGTAGCCAGTCGTTGGCAGCGAGTGGATCAGGATCGGTGCCATCATAGGTAGGTGGCCTGAGTTTGATGAATCCTTCAAGCTTCCTTTGAAAGTCATTGTATTGACCACCATTGCGACGATTTGCACCCTCTACGAGTGCAGCTAGCAGCTGAGTCTGATGAGCCATCACTTCAGCCAGACTTGGTGGTGCTGGCGGTGGTGGAGGCGGTGGTGCCGCGCCGATTGGCACGTGATCATCAGCGGGAACATGGTCATCCTCTGCTGGTGGTGGCGTCTGCTCCATATTGAATGGTACTCCACGTCTTCCTCCACGGCCACGACCGTTTCCAGCTCCGCGTCCTCGTCCACGGAATCGCCCAGCTCTTACAGCGGGTTCAGGAGTCAGATCACGCGGGTGGCTCAGACGTACTGAGCGGCGTAGCGACATCTGTGTCATAGAATAGATAGAGTTTTAGTATATATATTAATTGTTTAAACATTGCTTTCAAGTTTTATTGGAGTCATTTCAACGATTTTAAGAAATCATTATTCTGTCCTGCACTCAAACAAAGAAGCGATAAAGATCCATAAGACGCAATAAAATCCGAACACTCATAACATGTTTGTTTTAATAAATAATTTATTCGTACTACGCATCGTGGGTACAACTCTGGAATACATCACATGGGTGACACACACTGGAACTCATCACATGACCACGCAGGGTCATCACTCACACCTACTCCTGCCCGAACACTGCTTCTGGGAAGCGACTGTCCTCAGCTTCGATGTCCTCGTTAGTCTTGTGGAGTCGGGCTACATACTTAAGCGCTTCGGCAAGCTCTTCAGTAGGCTTGGCTCCAGGTAGAACAGGGCAAGCGTCGAGGTTGAGTCGGGTGGGTGCCAGCTCAAAATCCTCAGTCCTGGGTCGGATTTTGACGCGTTCTTCTTTGGGTAGTTTCTCCCAGATGCTCTTCATCTCCCTGAGTCATTTTCTGTCTGACTTCTTCCAGGCATCCCGAGTTCGCTCGCATTTCTCTTGTAAGTACTCTGTGTTCTTGACATATTCTATCAGGTGGCCTTGGTTACGCAACGCTTTCACCTGCATCTCCTTGACTTCTTGTTCCAGGGCCTTCACCTTGTTTTGAAGTTTTAGAAACTCCATGCCTTGATTCTTCTTCCGGTTCCAACTCTGGTTTAATGCTTCCGTTCTTTCTTCCAAGTTTCTTTGCAATTTCAGCACTCGACAGTCCAGAAACCAGTTGTCGTTTCCCAAATGTGCAGCCTTGTATCGCAGATCTGCCACTTCCGCCTTGTGCCGTTCCTCTTGTCGCTCCAACTTGTCTTGTAGTTTTGCTAAAGTAGCTCTTAGTTCCTCCTGAACGGATCTCTCAATCTTGGTCGCTTCCTGGCACTCCATCAGGTGGTTACGAGCTGCAGTCTGTTTGAGCTCAAGGTGACTTGCATAGTTGTTCAGGTCATACAAGTGGTAAGCTGTGGTGCGTAGGCAGGGATCGGCTTCGGCAAGCACAGACTGGGTGTAAGCATACTCTTGCTCAACCTGGGTGAGGTGAGGGTGCAAGGCCTGGGGTAGTACCCGGAACTATGTATTCTTCATGTGGTCTCTGTTGTCTCGTGTTACAACCTTGAGTGCTTGAAAGGACACAGCCTGCACGCACTCATCAATGGTCTCTCCAATCACCATCTCTGAGTAAGCTGGAACGGATGGCAGGGTTTGACTTGCGGGTATCTCCAGTCTGGCCACTATAGGTGCCCTGAGTCCGCCCTCAAGTGCTGGCTCTCCAGAGCAAGTATACAGAATTTGATTAACTGGGACTCCTAGTGCCACAAGGACTTCACGCAGGGTAAGTGGAATTCCTGCGATCCCTTCGCCGTTGGAAACACACTTTGCAGTAAGGCTGAGCAAAGGTCCTAGCGGCGGATACACTGGGGTTGTCTCCATCTGCACGTATCAAAAGCTAAGGTTAGCAAGTCCATAGTAAGATAAGCCTTGCATTGAAAAAGTAAATGCAGGGTCGGTATATAACTGAAGGAGAGTGGCTTCCTGTTTCTAACGTCCATTTTCTAGGGGTTTCGTCCTAAGGTCAAGTATGGCTCTGATACCAACTGAAATGACCTGATTTTCCACGAAGGGAAAATCCACAGAGTCAAGTGTAATAAAACTCTTTCGAGTCAAATTACCCGATAATCCAGTCAAATATCACAGTCCATACTTCGAATAATAAAACTACTTAATACGATAATACATTTATTACATCGCCAACAGGCGAAAATTTAGATAAACAGCATCCGGAACAGCTTGAAGTAGACGAAGAAGCGCGATCGAACTCCAAACTTGAGCGTAGAAGCGAAAACCCCCTACTCCTCGAACTCCTCGGAGTGGTACTTCTCCTCGGAACCTGAAACCTCAATATTCAGTACGATTTGTACTGGCCACACTTTCCCATCCTATATGATTTATATGTGGTAGTGGATGCAACAGGTAAATGAAATTTAGACCTAGCAGGCTGGGTTTTCCTATGCATAACAGTATAATAATTATGTATGTTTATCATGTTTCACCATTTTAACTTATCACCGTATCCATCACCAAATCACCATTCCCACACACACACATACTCTCGCTCAGTCGACAGAGGCCAGCTCCCTCCCAGCCTTTGTCTCAACAGCCCGCAGTCTCACCTGACTCACGGCCGGCACACTCTTACCAGAGGGAGAGAAGAGAAGCTCTCACTAGTCGGAAACAGGTCAGGGAAAAAAAGTCCGCGGCCAACGGATTGGCCAACGTATCGATTGATCAATCATACACTCTGCAGAGGTTCTAAAAAATCCACAAGATCGCCATCATCAGCACCCCGGATGTGCCTAGGCGGATACCGGCCGCTTGCCAGCCTAGAGTAATGCCACCCTACCACTCAGCCCTGGATTCACCTCAAGTATGTCTGGGTGGCTAAGTCTGTGAAGTCACGATCCCTCTCCCGAAGGGGGAGCCGTGATCGTCTCGGAAGGGTGTGGGACTCTGATACCCGTACCTTCTTGGCACTCTCTCGCCTAGCAGTAATGGCATTACCCTACCAGGTAGTCCGACCGTCCCCGTCCATAAGGAGCGAGTGGCTTGTAAAGGTATTTCCCCGTGGTCCAGATCCCGCACCAATCTAGGGTGACTAAGCCGGAATGTCTTCTCAAAGGTTTTCATTATATGTGCCACCACAGCACGCTCCTGATCTGGGCTCCACCAGCGGCTCACACCCAGATCCACCTCATGTCACCATTTAACCCGCCACAGGTTTCACACCACAGGGGCATCCAGATATGTCCCACGACAAGACTCGCACCAGGCTCGTCGTATATTCCGGCTCGGTCGACACAACCCTCACCACCATACTCACCCAAAACACACGCAGCACACTCCCCGATATACACCGTATTACAATATGCACCGGTTTTCACCGTAGCATAAATAAATATGATCAAGATAGTATTTACAGCGCGTGTGTCTATCCTATCAGCTGGGTAGCAGGGGATAGGTTGCGTCAAGGTATGGGCTTACAAGCAAATCTATCATGCAAGTCCTATACTGAGCATCATTAAATTAGAAAGATAATTTAGCATGCGTAATGGGATCTACGAGGTTGGATGGGCTGTGGCACCTTGAGATTGATCGTTGTCTTGTTCCTCCTCGTAGTCGTGATCCTCGTTGTCAGGCGTCCCTTCCGGCTCTGAAAACGTACGAAAACGGTCGCATTAGCGACATCTATAGAATAGCACAAAGAACAAATGAAAATTCAAAAGATCCAAATGTACTCAAACATGGTATCATTAGGTAGATCTCGATTTTAGATGAATTTGGCAACTTGAACCACTATTTTTGGAGTCCATATGAATTAGTTATGAATTTCCGAAGTTTATTCTATTTTCAGAAAATAACAAAAGGCCGATTTAACCAGGTGATGACACGTGTCCAAAACTAATTGGTTGGTGCGTCTGTACAGTATGACAGGTGGGTCCGCGGTCAGCGTTGACTCGGTCAACGGATGCTGATGTCAGCATGACGTCAGCATTACATCATCTCGGACGCTTCTGTTCGCGTCCCTCAAGTAAGTCGAGGCCTCCCTCGGACGGTGATGCCGAGGACGCTACCCTCGAGTAAGTCGAGGCCTCCCTCGGACGGTGATGCCGAGGACGCTACCCTCGAGTAAGTCGAGGCCTCCCTCGGACGGTGATGCCGAGGACGCTACCCTCGAGCCTCGGGCGAATCGGTGTTTTGCTCTGAGGCTTCTCTCGAGCCTTGCGCCTCGGGCGAGGCGGATCTTTGCTCTGAGGCCTCCCTCAGCCTCGAGCCTCGGGCGGGACGGATTTTTGCACCGAGGCCTCCCTCAGCCTCGAGCCTCGGGCGAATCGGAGTTCTCTCCCCCTTTCTCCTCTGTTTTGTTACGGCGGTGCTCCGCCAACGACGAGCTCGCGCCGGTGCTCGACTTCGCCTCTTCGGACTCGATTCTGAGCCCCAGCGTGATCGTGCTTCTACGGCGATTCGATCCAAACCACCAATTGCCTGATTTAGTGCTCCTAGCGGCCGGCGTAGGAGATTTGGCGGCGGAACCGCGGCGGTGTTATGCCGTTTGGCTAGTTCCGCTCCTCCCCAACCAAATTCAATCATACGGTCTCCTTCCCATCTCCTCTACTGCCTCCAAATCATGCTGCTGACCTCGGTAATCCCGACAGCAACTCCACGCGTATGATCTCGCACGGTGGCACACAGCGGCGCGACCATGCGACATCGGGACAAGCTCATTAACGGGCACCAGTTAATTCTACGGCGCGCACGGTGTTCTCCATCACTCGGTGATGCTATTCGGCCAGTTAGTTTCCCAACTCGTGGCCCGTGGCAACTGGAACACAGGTTCGCCACGGCATGCCCAGCCGTGACATCGCGCATGGTCACGGCGTCTCGCCCTCTCGGCTAGAGTGCTCCTTGGTCTATGGCTTCAACTAAAGTGTGCACGGGATTCTACTTCGAGTGGTGATCACCATCGGCTATCCCGCATCGTCTCTTGTGGGCTATAGCGTTTGGGACACCGGTTCGCCGCGGCGCGTCAGTCCGCGGCGACGTGCATGCGTTTCATCGCCGTGAGCTCGGTCTCCCTACCTAGTTCGGAGTGCGGTTCATGAGGCATCAACGTGTGCGCGTTGGCGTGAGTTCGCTCCGAGCCGGTAGAGGCTCTGGCCTGCGCGCTCCGGTACGGGCGCCATGGCCGATGTAGAGGACGAAGATGGCGAAGGTGGCATGAGGTTTACCGTGGTGGCGGTGAAGATAGGATAGCGGTGCAGGGCGATTCGAGGCCGTGTAGCTCCGGTTGCAGTGCCGTGCAGCTCCTGGTTCACCCCGTGCTCCGCTCGCGGTCTTCTTCCTCGGCGCCGACGAATTCTGCGGCGGCGCCCGATCCTCCACGGCTCCGCTCCTTCGCTACTCTCTTCTCTCGGCTGTGTGGTGTGGTGAGTGCGCCACGGTGTGGCGACGCTTGCTGGGAACCCAGGGGTTTCGGCGAGGGCTCGGTTTATATAGGCACGGGTGCGTGTCACGGCGGATGGCGGATTGGCCGCGCAACCTTGATCAAAGGGCTACGAGACACTCCGATTCCACACGTCTCCAATTCAAATCGCAGGGGACAAGATTCCCTAGTTTGTTAGGGGTTTGTTAGCCGCGGTCGGCCGAGGTGGCATGGTGGGGGCCGCCTCCGTCGCCGTGCTCTGCCTTCCGACTTGCGCAAGAAGAAGAACAGAGGTGATGCTCGCTGACGCGTGGGGTCGGGTTGTCGGCGCCACAGAGCTAGCGTGGGCGGTACACAAGCGATGGCGAAACAGCTCCGCGCGCGGTTGGGCTGATCGTGCAGTCGCTGGGCCGGCTGCGTGGGCCGCTTGTGTGCACGCGAGGCCGGTGCTGCGCGCGCTGTGCTGGTCGGTTGGACCGTACGGTGCACGCGTGGTGACGGGCCGAAATGGCTGCGCGAGTGCTTTCTGCGCAGGAGGTTTCGGCCCAGTCAGTCTGTTCGCCTCTCTCTTTTTCTTTTACTAATTAGATTAATGCTAATGTTGATACTTATTCCAAATATTAATCTCAAACTTTTAAGGATGTCAAGTAGTATGTTATGTAAAATTTATATATATATATGTTTTGGTGCATTTCACACAGAAATCCAAGAAGAACCAAATCACATATGTTTATTAATAGGTTATTAGTTACTTACTATGCAACTTACCTAATGGCTAGGTATGAATGTTAATGCTCACGTTTAGAGATTGATGCACAAGTAAGTTGTCTCACTCATCATGCAAGGTTAAAAAGGAAAGAAAAATTTTGTGGTTGTAATTTTCGGTGTAGGAATTTGTGGGTTGTTACAATCTACTTCTTTGTTGCGGCATGTACTAGTACTCCTGTACCCATGTGATGTGCTCGCTTGTTGGCCAGGATATGAGAAGCTTTACCCTTCATAATCATACAGAGAGGATCTTCTGTGATATTTTTCCATTTTAGCTCTTTTTTAAAATATTTTTTTGCAAATAGACCTGTTTGAAAACTTTGTTCAAAAATGAGACAAAAGGGTTGGTGTCATGGGACAAGCTCGGCGTCATGTGACATGACGCCGACCCCCTGCTCGGCGTCATGTGACTGTGGCTCGGCGTCATGGGACATGACGCCGACCCTTTTGTCTTATTTTTGAACAAAGTTTCTAAACATATCTGTTTACAAAAAATGTTTCAAAAAAGAGCTAAAATGCAAAAATACCTAAGATCTTCTTGGTTGGACAGCTCCCGGAGCTGCTGCTTTGCCCCTTTTCTCTAACAAACGGGTCACAAGAGAGGTTTTCCTCCCTTGGAGCTTCTGAAATCGCATCCAATTTGCTCGCTCTAGCGGGCCGATGTGCGTGGCCCGGACCATTTTTTGCTCTGGCCCGGCGCAACGAAGGTAGAGCGCACGCACGAAGGCGAGCCGGAGCACCACCGCAGTGACAACGAGGTTGAGGGTGTGGGTCGTGCGGGCATGACGAATTGACAAGGAGGAAGGGTGGCAGTGTGCTTGAATCGAATCACGTCTAAAGTGACCTAGACAACTGGAACTTGTCTATTTCCACTGGTTCACAAATTACTCAACCAGATTCAGCAATTAACCAACAAGGAAATAAATCAAACAAACAAAAGGGTTTAAGGCCATGTTCAGTTGGCCAAAAGAGCCCAAATATTTTGCGCAGTGTAATCTTTAGACACATGCATGAAGCATTAAATGTAGGTAAAAAAAATAACTAATTGTACTTTTAGTCTGCTCATGTCGAGACGAATCTTTTGAGTCTAGTTGGGTCATGTTTGGACAAAGTTTGTCAAATAACAACGAAAATGGTACAGTAACTTTTCGCCAAATATTTCGCGAACTGAACGAGCCCTAGATGTAAGAGTCGGTGATTAAAAAGAACAAGTGATAATTAATAATTTATCTCATGCCTGATGGCGGCACACGGTGTTACGTATTGTGTACTAGGCTGCATGCACTGCAGACTGGTGCATTCTCGCAAAGAGTTCAGACTGAAGTATTGCCACGAACTCGCATAGTCCAGAAGGCCGCTGGGACCGGAACTCGAATACTCGCCAGAGCTCGTCTTGACGTGGGCCACGATCTCATAGACGGCTGCTGCTGGAACCTCAACTTGCAGTTGCAGACGCCCGGACCGCCGTCCGCCGGACGAGATCACGATTGTTCACGAATCACGTCAAGTCGGCAAGTCACATACACAGTCGGCAGAACGTGACACAGCCACAGAGGCTTAAAGGTTCATGTGTGGCTGGACCTGGATGCGCCGGCCCAAAAACGAACGAAGGCCCAGAATACCAAATACCGATTTAGTCGCAGAGCAAACGTTATTGCGTTGGAATTCCTATTGCGCGCCGAGTCGCGCTCGTGGCGAGCGAGCGACCCCCAAGCACGCGGCCTGCCTTCACTTGCGGCCTGGCCCACGGGAACGAGCGACCATCAGACTCAGAGGCCTTGCCACAAAGTTGTTTTGTGTGTTGCAATATATTTTTATTTCTTCTTTTATTTGTTTTCTAGTATTCTTTGTATTTTGTTTGTTTGTCAATTTTTAGATACATATTTCATTTCTTTTCTTTTTATATTATTTTTTCAGTTTCATTATTTCATATTTCACTATGTCTTTTACTTTGACTTAATGAGTTAATTTTTTTCTTTTTCTTATTTATATTGTTTTTAATCAATTTTAAGTCAAGTTGTTTTAATGATTTTTAGCTTTAATTTTTAGTTATCTTTTAGATTCAAATGTATTTTAGTTGACATTTTATGTAATGTTTCTTCTAGTAAATTTCTTCTGAGTACAGTTTGTCTTATTTTGGATCTCTACTCTTGTCTTTTTAGTGAATGTCCCTCTAAGTTTTAGCTAGTCAGGTTTCTCTGTTTATATAATGAATTTTATAATAACTTACCCCTCTAGTCGGTAGCTTATGCAACGTTTGTTCTAATAATTTGCCTCAGGTTGTAGATTATGTTGTTTTGTATTGCTACCCTCATTTTTAATAAATGCCTCTAGTTGACAGCAAGTCATATTTTCTAGTTTTATTTTTGTAATTTGTTAGGGCACCTCCAGTGTGTGGTTGAAATCGAACCATGGAACATGCAAATCGAACCGTCAACACTGGAGTATGCGAACCATTTGTGTCAGAAGTAAAAGCGAAGCTTGCAGAAGAGTCGAACTCTACAGATTAAAATATTACATGGCCGTTGGGATTCCTTCTCCAATTCAATAAAATAATACGGCTACAGGGTATATGGCCGTTGGCCAAGGAGCCGCTAGCCCAGGCAGGCTTGCCTCCTTCCTCCTACATATACAAGACCATTGGATGAATACAAATTCATACACTCATCATTACACTTGACTTGAAATATGGAGAACTCATCCAGACCTAGATTCACAAATATGATGAACTCTGCAATGGCAAGTTCAGATCAACAGAACACAACCAACCAACAAGGCCAGCAGCCCCCTTTTTCCATGAACTTTCCACCATATCAGTTTGGTCCCAACTTTTGGAATCCCTTCTACTCACAAAGTTTCCATCCATTTGGAGGTCCTCCAAGTTTCCAGCAACTTCCAAGTTCAGGATACCATCATGGCATTCCTTTCCATGGTAATTTCCATGGTGCGGATATGATCGGCAGTCCTTCATCACCAGTTGTTTCAGCATCATTGTTTGGAGTTGGTGGTGGCAATGGTTCAACATGTGAGGGCTCAGCTTCACCGGTAAGCTCTCCAATACCTCCTGTAGAGAATACAAACAAAGATCCAATTAGAATTCAAGAATGGAGTGATGCTGGTTCAGATGAGGAAAAAAAAGGTGGGCACATGTATTGGTCTGAAAAAGACAACCTGCGACTACTAAGTGCTTGGATCAACAACTCAAATGACCCAATTGATGGCAATTCAAAGGCAGGAGCTCGTTACTGGAAGGAAGTTGCTGCTGAATACAACAAGACTGCTCCTAAGGACAGGAAAAGAACAGCTACACAATGCAAGAATCATTACAATACAACCAATGCACTTGTCACAAGGTTCCATGGATGTTGGACAGAAATAAGCAACACATATGAAAGTGGTCGATCTGATGAGCAACTAATGGAGAAGGTCCATGCGGAATACAAAAGGGTCAAGGAAACTGACAAGCCATTCCCATTTGAGTACTGGTGGAAAGTGGTGAAGGACGAACCCAAATGGTTTAATCGAGATGTGGCTGCTAACATTAGGAATAAGAGAACCAAGGTGTCTTCCTCAGGAGCTTACACTTCTTCTTCAAATCAAGACACTAATGAGCCAACTGAACGTCGTCGACCACAAGGGCAGAAAGCAGCGAAAGAGCAGCGGAAGGGAAAGAGTAAGGCTGGGAAGACCTGGTTAACAGATGAAAATGTTGCACAGTTCAATGGTCTCCAGGTAGAAAAAAAGCAGCAATAGATAACATGGCTGCAGCTGCAAGAGAACATGCTCAAGCACTAGCTCAACATGCTGCAACTGAGAAGGAGAAGGTGAAGTTGGAAAAAATCAAGGAGTACAAGGAACTGTTGATGATTGACACCTCTTCATACAGTGAGGACCAAAAAGCAAGTTTAAAGAAAATGCTAGAGTTCCTATCTGCTGATATATATGGTAGCTAGAGGGACGTAGGTTTATTAGGCAGTATGTATTAGTGCTGATCGTGTATGCTAGATTTTCTATCTGATGTTGTAATGTAGTCTAGATT
The DNA here is from genome assembly GCA_009763385.1 of Coix lacryma-jobi var. lacryma-jobi. Taxonomy (NCBI): domain Eukaryota; kingdom Viridiplantae; phylum Streptophyta; class Magnoliopsida; order Poales; family Poaceae; genus Coix; species Coix lacryma-jobi. The sequence goes on from CM019826.1 coordinate 5,245,405, forward strand.
TGCTATCATGTGTTGTAAGGTATGCTAGAATTCCTATCGTTAATGCATCTGAATCTTACTGTAATCTGTCATTTTGCCATCAAATATAAATGTTGGTACCAGCTCACCTGCATGTAATGTACCTGCAAAAGTAGCTGTTCAAAAAGTAGCTGTTGTAAAAGTAACTTGTTGTAAAAGTAACTGTTGGAAAATAGCTGTTGGAAAACTAGCTGTTAGAAAGCAGCTGTTGGAAAACTAGCTGTTGGAAAGTAGCTGTTGGAAAACTAGTTGTTGGGAACTTGCTCTACAAAAAGAGGTCACTCCACTCTTCTCCCAACCAGTCCCTCACATTCATTCTACTCCACCAGGTTGCCAACAGATTGCCATCCACTCTTCCCCAACAAAGCAAAAATGTCCACACATTATTCGAACTCCCAGCATGACAGTTCTCAAGTTAGCAACTTCGATGTTATCCCATTTGACATGATTTGGGAGTACATCAACGATCCAATTGATAGTCAGATTGAAGAGCAAATTCAGTCTCAAATTCAAGAGCAAGAGAGACATCAACAACAAAGGTTTTCTCGAAGGTACATTAGAAGGAATCGTGAGGATGCTGAAAATCGATTGAGGGCTTACTATTTTTCAGAAAACCCAATGTACACTGATCTCCAATTTCGCCAGAGATATAGGATGAGGAAGCATCTATTTGAGCATATTGTGCAAACACTTGGTGATTGGTCTCCAATATTCCGTCAAAGGAGAGATGCTTTCGGTAAGGTTGGCTTTTCACCTATCCTCAAATGCACTGCAGCTTTGCGAATGTTGGCATATGGAACTTGTGTTGATATGTTTGATGAAAATTTACAAATTGCTGAAAGCACTGTCATTGAGACTTTGGAGATTTTTTGCAAAGGTATTATTGAATGTTTTGGGCCAACCTATCTAAGAAGGCCCACTGCAGAAGACATTCAGAGGTTGCTTCATGTAGGAGAGGCTCGCGGGTTCCCTGGTATGTTGGGAAGTATTGACTGCATGCATTGGGAGTGGAAAAACTGTCCAATAGCATGGAAAGGACAGTACACCCGAGGTGATCATGGCGTGCCGACTGTCATGCTTGAAGCTGTTGCCTCACATGACTTGTGGATATGGCATGCATTTTTTGGGGTGGCTGGGTCAAATAATGATATCAATGTGTTAAACCAATCGCCATTGTTCACAACACAAAGACAAGGAATAGCTCCAGAGGTTCACTTTACAGTCAATGGCAACGAATATGACATGGGTTACTATCTAGCTGATGGCATATATCCTGAGTGGGCGGCCTTTGTCAAATCATATAAAGTTCCTCAAGATGAGAAGCACCAGCTATTTGCTCAACATCAAGAATCGGGAAGAAAAGATATTGAATGTGCATTTGGTGTGTTACAATCTCATTTTGCCATTTTACGTGCCCCGACACGTATGTGGAAAGCAAGGACTCTTGGTGAGATCATGTATGCTTGCATTATAATGCATAACATGATCGTCGAGGATGAAAGAGAGGCTTATCAAGGTCGCCATGACTATAACTATGAGCAAGGGATCTCTCCTGTACCATTGAACGCATATGGTCAAGGGCCAATTCATGGATTTGATAGGGTTCTTGAGATAGGTGTGGCTATTCGGAGTAGAGAAATGCATCGTCGACTCAAGAATGACCTGACTGAGCACATCTGGGAAAAATTTAGACCCAACCAAGCTAGACAGTAATTATGTATGCATTAGTCCTATTTTTATGTACTAAATATTGCACTATCTAATTATCTTCTTTTCTTGAATGTATCTGTGCTCCTATTTAGCCTTGTAACGGAACCTTCTAAGATGCATTAGTCCTATTTTTATGTACTAAATATTGTACTATATAATTATATTCTTTTCTTGAAAGTGAATGTGCTCCTAGTTAGGCTTGTCGAACCTTCTAGTATAGCTTTTAAAAAATAAAATCAATGTCAGCTACAAAAACTGCACTGAAGAGGGTTCGATTCAATTATTCAACAGTTGTGGACCTGAAGATCTATATGCAGAGAAAATTAACTGATGGCTAGAAAAATCTTCTTGAGGCACTCAAGATTGAAGAGCTCTGTGTGAGATCAGAGTTTCAGGTACATACTGATTCACGGGGAACCGCTCAAATTTGGAAGGGACAACAAGGACCTCTAGTGCTATGGAGTCTGAGCATTTAGAAATATTTGTTTTCAACACCAAAGCTTCTAATGTTGCTTTTAAAAAATAAAATCAATATCAGCAACTTAATACTAGAGAAGCCGATGTTGCTAGAGCCCGAGGAGTTGCGAGTGTCCAGGCCATGCGCCAACCGCATCGTCCCCTCCGGAGGGTCTCACCGCCACTGGGGCACGCACGCCTTGCTGCTGCAGCGCCCAGCAGAGGCAGGCTGACCGACCGGGCGGCTGGAAGAACGACGTCCTCTCCTCCTCTTTCGTCTCTGTGCCCACCCCAGGCCGCGAGCTTTCCCTGCGATGCGGCGGCTCGCCTGCTGGTTGCTGCGACCGAAGAAGCTCGATGTCGTCGTCTCGCATGCTAGCTGCTGCAACCCCCACTCTAATTCTGATTCGATTATGTGGATCTATAAGGGGTCGATCTGATCTATTTATCTGCAAGACTAATTTCTAGGTTTATTGCATGATTTTTGGGATCGATTGAGGGGAGGGAGGGAGGAGGCGACGGAAGCGGAGAGGCGGCGGCCGAGACGAAGACTGGGTGGATATTTCCGTCTGATCGCGCGAGAAAGGGAATACCAAGGGAGAGAAATTTTTTTATTATGTATGGGGCCCTTAAAACCGATGCAGACGCTAGAGTTAGCGAACCATACTTCAATTCGCTATCTCCGAATGGTTCGGTTCGCTTCATACACTGGAGGTGCCCTTATACCTCTAATTGACAAGCTTTTGTAATATTTATTTTAATAATTTGTCTCTCCAGGTTGTAGCTTGGTTAGTAGTTTTATGTAAATATTATATAGCAATTTTATTATATTTTCACGGCAGCAATCAATATGCATACTGTGTAAAAACTTAAGTATACTTTGAAGTAGCAAGTTTAGTATTATAGTGTAGCGATTTCTTCATAAATTTTCTATCATATTTTCATACATAAATTCCTACTAAAATAAAATTCTTCAAAACATAGACAAATGATGTTTAGTTTTGTTTTGTTAGGTTGATCTCTACCAGGGGCCCAACGGCCACCTGGATCCCGTGATTATCGCGCCCTGATCGGGGGCGCCCAGCCCAAGATTGGCTGGTGGGCCCCCGTCGCACTGTGCAATATAAAAGGGGTGGGGTGCCGGCGGGCTCTATATACGAGGTTTCTCGGAGCCGTCCATACCCGACCTACAAACCCTAAACCGATCAAGAGGGTGCGCAGCGAGCGGCGGGAAGTACCACCGGCGGCGCTGTCACCGTCTTCCCTTCCGGACAGCGACGACCGGCGACCCTCTTCACCAACCGTCGCTGCCCGTGCGCAGATCTTCACCGACGAACGTGATGGCGGGCTCCTCCTCCAACTCCGATGGTATGTGTCCCTATTCCTCCCTTTCTCCCTCTCGGATCTAGTGTGTACTCTCTGTTCTTGCCGTGTATGAGATTATAGCCCCACTGATCTACACCTAGAAGGTCCTAGGGACTCTACAATGGTATCGGAGCCTCGATCTAGTGTGTAGATCGAGATGGGGAGTACCGACGCCGGTTTACCGACGTACGGACACAGAGAATAGGGGAAACCCTAATGCCCGCCGCCGGCCTTGCCGACGTTCGGGAAAAGAAAGGGGGAGGATTGGATCCAAACCCGTATGAACCCTAACCCTAATCAGAGAGGACGAAGGCGAAAGGGAGATTAGCCTACCTGGATCTCACCGCCGTTGCGGCCACCGTTGTGACCGCCGTCGCTCGTACAGGGCTGCGCCGTCGCATGGGGCATGGACACGCCCCGGCTTCGCTGCGCACGCGATAGGGCGCCGCCCGCAAGGCCACTCGACGGCGGCGCGCTCAGCGAGGGGCAAGCGCGCGCGCCGACCAGAGGCCCTACGGCGGCGCCGTCTTCTCTTTCTTCTCCGGTGAAGGTCGCTGTCTTGCTCCGGTTCGTCGTTGCTGTGCGGCCGGGAGTGGAGAGCAGAGGGAAGGAGAGAAATGAGAGTTAGGGTTTTGGGGAGCGGCCGCAGGCGGGGTTTTGTTCGCGCGGACGACGCGGACAACCGTCGGATCGGATCCGACGGCCACCAGCGCACTGGACCTCTTTCGGCCCAGGCGGGGGAGAGGTTTCCCGGCCCAGGCCCAGGTTGCGGCCTGGGCGCGGGGGAGCGCCCTGCTGGGCCGTGTGGGCCGCCGATGGCCAAATGGCCTTAAGCACAGTGATGTATTTGTTTTATTTTCCGTTTTCAGAAGCATAATTAGCATATTTTCCATAGCATTTGTGTTTTAATCTCTGTAAATTTTGCACCAACGTGTTATTTTTCCAGAGATTAAAAGTTTACAGTATTGATGCTTCTGAAAAATAAAGTTTTCATGTTTCCGCTGCGTGTTTACGGTTGTTATTTTCATTATTAAATTCGAACCAACGGGAGAATTTAATTTTGAAAAATGGATATTGTTTTCAGATTATTATAATATTGTTATTATTCTGACCAACGTTAATTAATATCAATATTATGATGTCATGGTTTTGTTATGCATTTTGTCTATTTCTGCCCAACGGTGATGTAGATTTAATGTATAATTAATTGTATGTTTTAATTTTGACCAACGTTGAAAATAAGGCATGCAGTTATTATGATTTGTTTTATTCTCACTATATATATGAATCATGGTTGTGGTTTCAGGTAGTTTCTCCTTGATGAGCTGCATCAAGGATATCCCCGTGCTCAAAGGAGACAACTATGGGGAATGGAGGAGGAAGATAGACCTAGCATTCACCCTGGCTGAGGTGGACTGGGTAGTCACCGAACCGTGTCCCACAGAGCCTGTGGAACCGGTGCGGGAGGCTAATGAGGTTGATGCCGTATGGCAAACCAGACAGAGGGACTTTGCTCCCGTACGGATGTCCTATGACTTGGAGCATAGGAAATGGGTCATGGCAAACAAGAAGTGTTTGGCCGTGGTAAAGAACACGATTGAGCCAGCTATTGTGGGTTCAATCCCAGAGTGTCTCACTGTCACAGAGTACCTGGACAGGATTAAGAGTCAGTTTACTGGCTCTTCAAAGACTTATGCCACCCAGCTGATAAAGCAGCTGGTAACAGAGAGGTACCATGGAGGTGGTACTGGCATAAGAGAGCACATACTGAGGATGAGCACTTTGGCATCCAAGCTCAAACCAATGGATTTGGCACTCAAGGATGAGTTCCTTATTCATCTGATTTTTGCTTCTTTGCCAAAAGACTTTGATACTTTTGTTGTTAATTATAACATTCATCCTGAAAAGTGGGACTTAGAAAAGCTCATTGCTATGTGTGTGCAAGAGGAGGAGAGAATTAAGGCCTCACATGGTGGATCTATAAACCATGTGAGGGATAATAAGAAAAGAAATTTTAATGCTCCTTCCTCTTCAAGGTTCAAGGGAAAGACTCCATATCAGCCCCGGCAGTATCAGCCCCAGCAGTATCAGCAGTACACTGTTGATAAAGATCAGTGTCTCCATTGCAAGAAGAAGGGCCACTTAAAGAAGGATTGTCCTGACTTCTTGAAAACGTTTATGGCAAACAGAGGTGAGAATATTATTACATTTGTGAATGAATCATTGTATATACAGTATTCCAAATCTACTTGGTGGATTGACTCAGGTGCAACTGTTCATGTTGCAAATTCTTTGCAGGGGTTCACTTCGATGAGGACTTTGCAAAGAAACGAAAGATGTATTAAAGTTGCAAATGGAGTTCGGGCAGACGTCGAAGCTGTTGGAGATCTTTCATTAGAGCTTCCAGATGGCGTAGCACTTCTGCTTAGAGATGTTTTATTTGTTCCATCTTTGATGAGAAACTTAATAAGTGTATCACGTTTGGATAATGATGGTTATGGTTGTCATTTTGGACATGGAAAATGTGTAATAATGTTTAATGATCAATGTATTGGTCTCGCCTTTCAACAAGACGAGCTTTATTTATTGTCTCTTCGTGAAAAAGCGAACTCCATATGCAATGTGAATCATAATACATCCTCGAGTGTGAATGAAAATAGAAAGCGAAAGAGAACTCTAAATGAGTCATCGAAATTATGGCACTGTCGTTTAGGCCATATTTCGAGGGGGAGAATAGAAAGATTAGTTAAGAATGAAATTCTTCCTCCATTAGAGTTCTCAGATCTAGAGCAATGCATAGATTGCATTAAAGGTAAATTTGTAAAGCAAATAAAGAAAAATGCTAAACGAAGTACAGGAATTTTACAGATCATTCACACAGACATTTGCGGTCCTTTTCCTGTAAAGAGTGTGGATGGCTATGACTCATTCATAACATTCACAGATGATTACTCCCGATATGGTTATATTTATCCAATCAAAGAAAAATCAGAGGCATTGGATAAATTTAAGATCTTTAAGGCTGAGGTTGAAAATCAGCATGACTTAAAGATAAAGATAGTCAGATCCGACCGTGGGGGGGAGTACTATGGTCGGCATACCCCGTATGGACAAGTGCCTGGACCTTTTGCAAGGTTTCTCCAGGAGAATGGTATAGTTGCCCAGTATTCTACACCGGGCGAGCCTCAACAGAATGGAGTAGCTGAAAGGCGTAATCGTACCTTAATGGATATGGTGCGCAGTATGGTCAGTTACTCCACCTTACCGTTGAGTCTGTGGATGGAGGCGCTGAAAACCGCCATTCACATTCTCAATAGAGTTCCAAGTAAGTCGGTGCCCAAAACACCGTATGAATTGTGGACAGGAAAAGTGCCTTCACTAAATCACTTGCGTGTGTGGGGCAGTCCTGCTGAGGCTAAAGTGTTTAACCCAAACATTGGGAAGCTGGATCCCAAAACGGAGAGTTGTCATTTTATTGGCTACCCTGAAAAGTCAAAAGGTTTTCGTTTCTACTGTCCAGATAGATATACAAAGTTTGTAGAAACGAGACATGCTGTCTTCTTGGAAGAGCAGATGATTAGGGGGAGCACGACAGCACGAAAAATTGATCTTGAGGAGAAGCGGGTATATGTGCCCACTCCAATGATTCAGGAACCATTTTTTGTGTTGCCTGTTCCTGCTGCACCAACAGTGCATGACACTGTAGTGACAGCACCTGTTGTATGTCCTTCCATGGCAACAACGAGTGAACATGTGGAACCTGTCCCTCAGGAGCCCGTGGAAACCATTGTTGCGCATGAGGAAGAGCAGCAACAGCCCCCTATAGAACCGGGGCCATCTGAGGTCGCCCCTAGAAGGTCTCAAAGAGTCAGGAGATCTGCTATTCCTGATGATTATGAAGTGTATAACACTGAGGAGTTTCAAATGGAGGATGATCCCACCTCATTTGAAGAAGCCATGAGAAGCGAACACTCATCCAAATGGTTTGAGGCCATGGAAGAAGAGATGAGATCAATGAGTATCAACAAGGTTTGGGACTTGGAGGTAATTCCCAAAGGAGCCAAAACTGTGGGTTGTAAATGGGTTTACAAGACCAAGTATGACTCCCAAGGGAATATAGAAAAATATAAAGCGCGACTTGTGGCAAAAGGCTTTACGCAAAGGGAAGGAATTGATTACAATGAGACTTTTTCACCAGTCTCATGTAAGGATTCTTTCAGAATCATAATGGCTCTTGTAGCCCATTATGATTTAGAGTTACATCAAATGGATGTGAAGACAACGTTTCTAAATGGGGATTTAGAAGAGAATGTTTACATGGCACAACCGAAAGGTTTTGTCATAAAAGGAAAAGAACAAATGGGGTGCCGCCTAAAGAAATCCATTTATGGATTAAAACAAGCTTCAAGACAGTGGTATTTGAAGTTTGATGGCACAATAAAGAAGTTTGGGTTTAAAGAAAATATTGAGGACAATTGCGTTTATGCAAAGTTTAAGAATGGAAAGTATATCTTCCTAATCCTGTATGTGGATGATATCTTGCTAGCTAGTAAGGATGTCAGTCTACTGCAGGAGACAAAGAAGTTCTTGTCCTCAAACTTTGATATGAAAGATCTTGGTGAAGCCTCATTCGTTCTAGGGATCGAGATTCATCGAGATAGAAGCAAAGGGGTATTAGGACTATCACAAAAGGCATACTTGGAAAAGGTTCTAAAGAAATTCAGTATGCACAAAAGTAAACCTTCACCTGCACCCATAGTCAAGGGCGATAGATATGGGGACTTTCAGTGTCCTAGGAACCAGTATGAGATCGATCAAATGAAAGCGGTTCCATATGCTTCAGCTGTCGGAAGCCTACAGTATGCTCAAGTTTGTACACGCCCTGACTTAGCATTTGTTACCGGGTTACTTGGCAGATTTCAAAGCAATCCAGGCCTAGAACACTGGAAACTTGTAAAGAAAGTCTTGCGTTATCTGCAAGGCACAAAAGGCCTCATGTTGACATACAGAAAATCAGAATCCTTGCGCATAGAAGGGTACTCAGATTCTGATTATGCGGGAGATGATAGGAAGTCCACGTCTGGATATGTTTTCACTCTCGCAGGGGGAGCCATATCGTGGAAAAGCTCCAAACAAACCGTCACTACATCGTCCACAATGTATGCCGAGTTTGTTGCATGTTTCGAGGCCTCGGGGCAGGTGAACTGGCTAAAGAAGTTCATACCCGGTTTGAAAGTGGTTGACGACATCCATGGACCACTAAAGTTGTACTGTGATAATTATCCAGCAGTACAGTATGCTCACAACAATAGGTCAAGTGGTGCTGCCAAACACATTGACATAAAGTACTATGTTGTGAAAGATAAAGTCCGGGATCAAACTATTAGTCTTGAGCACATTAGTACAAGTAAGATGCTCGCGGATCCGCTGACAAAAGGCTTACCACCCAACGTGTTCAGGGAACATGTAGCCGGCATGGGTTTAAGGGAAAGCCTATGATTCCTGGACTATAAGGGGCCCAAAAGGCAATGGAACTATTTCGGAACAAAGATGTGTGTTGTAGCTGTTGAATCTATCGGCAACTGACCGTGACGATGAAGCATGCTCTATGCACTATCTGTGAAGAAATGGGAAAGTCAAGTTAAAGATAAAAGGTACAGTATACAGTTGAGATCAAGGGGGAGATTGTTAGGTTGATCTCTACCAGGGGCCCAACGGCCACCTGGATCCCGTGATTATCGCGCCCTGATCGGGGGCGCCCAGCCCAAGATTGGCTGGTGGGCCCCCGTCGCACTGTGCAATATAAAAGGGGTGGGGTGCCGGCGGGCTCTATATACGAGGTTTCTCGGAGCCGTCCATACCCGACCTACAAACCCTAAACCGATCAAGAGGGTGCGCAGCGAGCGGCGGGAAGTACCACCGGCGGCGCTGTCACCGTCTTCCCTTCCGGACAGCGACGACCGGCGACCCTCTTCACCAACCGTCGCTGCCCGTGCGCAGATCTTCACCGACGAACGTGATGGCGGGCTCCTCCTCCAACTCCGATGGTATGTGTCCCTATTCCTCCCTTTCTCCCTCTCGGATCTAGTGTGTACTCTCTGTTCTTGCCGTGTATGAGATTATAGCCCCACTGATCTACACCTAGAAGGTCCTAGGGACTCTACATGTTTGTCTCACCTATATTAGTGCAAAAGGGATTGAAAACGGACATGTCTTTTAAAAGTTATAGCAATTTAATTAAAATATTTTTTGTGCTTGTGTTAGCCTGACGTCATATTGAAAGCGACCATACTCTTTAGACTACTTTATTTCCGTAGACACGTTGGCAGACATCACGCAGATATAAAGCCTGCATGTCAATGAATGGTTGGGTAGATGGAAAAGGAAAGGACGAGCATTAGAGTGTAGCCGGTTACACGAGTGGTGGTGGGACGCGCGATGTCCTATAGCGCGACGATCACGCGTTAACTACGTCCTTTCTTCTTCCTCTAGACGACGTTCACAAATCAACGCCTCTTGTCCATGGCGGATTAGTGGAAGGGGCAGCGATTCAGGAGAGCCGTGGTGGAACCATACCTTGCCATATCGAGTACTGCGCTTCTAGGTGTGAGCAGTGGTCTAATTGACCTAAATATTTCGCAAAGCACTAATGTATTCTTTTAAGCACTTTAGTGGCTACAACCAGAATGAACCTAGGCTCTTCTATACCTTCCTTGAGCTCCAACAAACTCCAAATGTCCGGTCGAGGGTATAAATATCCCAACACTTGAAACTAGTTGTTGACAAAATGCTACAGTATCTGCACACTCACCGGAAGTTTTGGTGGAGTCATCAGAGATTTCTGGTGTCTTCCCCGCAGCTAGCCATTCGACCCGCACCATTTAACTAGCCGTTGGGCATTGTTCACTATCGTGCGCTTTCTCCAGTGCCGACCATCGGAGAATTCTGGTGACCGATTCTCCTCTCTAGTGATGACCTTATCTTCTGGTGCCCTCATTCAGCACACACAAGAGAGTTTTTCGGTGAATGGAAACCATTGTGAACAATGCTGCCGCACGTTTCACTGTTGGCTCCTCCGGACCATGAGATCTTTTGAGGGCCTCTATCTTCATATTTTTTCGTGTGTTGTATCTCTTTAACTAGTGCCCTCTCCTCTGTAGCATTGAACCTTTTTTATCATGTATAATTTAGACACACACAACTCACACACTCTACACGCACTTCACATGTACATATATGCGTGTTAGGTTTTCTAGCCTCCAGAATGAGGGAAACGCATAATACTACTGAACACGTACGTATACGTGTACCCTAAATTTTCAAAATTAAAAAAAGACCTATTTTTTTTGGAAAAATCCAGAAAAGGTACGAAGACCGTCCTAGTGGATAGTCCTAGTACTGAACCACAAGTCCATTCACACTGTGAGTTTTTATTAAAAAGGAAAGCCAAGGGCCATTTAGAGGAGAAAGCACAATAAATAAAAAAATAAAAACCACCCAAGAGGTCGAGGACCAGGTTTTGTTTAAGGCACATGGACCATTTCGGACAGGAGCTAGCACAGAAACAGACCACAAGAAATAAATCTAACGCACCACATGTTTGAGGAAATGCCCTCTTGGCCGCCGCCATGCGTAGCGATGCCCGTCCCCTCCGCTGCCGCGTCTTACTGCGCTACTGCCTCCTCGGTGCGGTCCACCAGAGCTTTCTTGTGGCTTCCCTCACCCGCTCTCGCCTCCCTAGCTCTACTCGCTTTATGGCACCCGCGCACACGTGCAGAACGCGGAGCCACCATGTCCGCACGTGAGCTCCCAGCGTCGCCACCACACCCCTCCTCCTCCAACATCTCCCATCCCCAATCGCAAGCGCTGCTCGACTCCCCATGTCGTGCCGCCCTTTTCACACTTTCTCACGGTCGATGCTATCACTGTGGGGCCTGTGGCGCCGCCTTTCGCTGCCACCGATGTGGCCGAGGCAGCGGAACCGCTCGCGTGGGTGGCCAGGCGACCACGGACGGCCACAGAGCAAGTTGGGGCCTCTAGCGGGCACAACCTACCTCTACGCAGGTGTAGTGGACTAGTGGCCTGTCCTCCGGTCGAAATCTACCGTGCCGAGCCCGTGCTCTGCTCCAATTCATAAAGAAGGAGAAGGAGGACTTCGCTCCCAAATAGAAACAAAAGGAGGGGGTTTTCCTTTTCTTTTTAGAAATTCATAGTAAATTATAGAAAAATCATAAAATAGGAAATGAAGATGTTTTATGTAGTGAATTCATAGCCATGTGAGTAGATCTATGCAGCGAAACTATAATATTATATAATTGAGTAGAAAGTTTTTGCTGTAGAATTATATCTATGTTAATTAGGGTTTGCTATAGCTAAGTTCATATATGTTGTTGTTTTGGTCCAATTGGTGTGATTTTTTTATGATACACTATTTATGTGATGATTGTTGGGTCGTAAAAATTTCAGATTCATTGGTGCATGTATGACTGTGTTCTTGATTTAACTTGTTTAATGGTTGTTAAATGGTTTATAAATAATATATTTATGTACAAAAAATAAAATGTGGCTCCACTATATTTGTATAAAATTGTTGTGGCTTGAAAAACCTTAACGTGGTCATGTGTTTGCAGAAAATGTTGATGTTTAGATTTATCTTGCTCTCGCATGTCTTTTTGCAATTAAAACTTGTTTACACTGTAATAATTAATTTATGAAACCTAAGCATGTAGTTTTTGTACAACGATCATGTTTTGTCATCACGTATCATTCATATAAATCTGAGCTCCAAACTAGATGCTTGGAACATCACCTAAAAGTAATATATATGCTTTGTATATACAAACTTAATGATATTAAGCATATGAATGTTTCTTGTGATGCTCTAATGCTTGTTTATTTACTGGTATGTTGCGTAGAGATGTTAGAAAAGGTTGGGCTACGTACCTGACTATGCATATGTTCTCTTGTTAATAGAACAAGTAGTGTCTTTTAATCTATTTGATGAAGGCTTGCATATGGTTGTTTGAGTAACTTAAATGTGACTAGGGTTTGATCTTCAACTGTTTTAGCATGTGTGGGATGTACTCTTGCTGCTGCTAAGTTGTGTATGAGAACATAAGCATAGTAGTATCATTTCTGGTTGTTGTCCTATGTTGCTCATGCAAGCTTGAATAAGTGCTTGAACTCTTGCTAAGTATGTATCACTCTTGTTTCTTCTTTTAGCTTGTGACCAAGACAATGTTGCTAAGTATGTAGTAGTAGTTTTGGTCTAATTAAGTGGTTATGTGTGTACTCTTTGTTGGAGAAACAAGGGAAGAACTATTTTTGCTTATGTGTTGAAATGGTTGCTAGGATAGTTTCTGTTGTGATGATAACTTTGTTATGCAAATGGTGTTTTCTGTAGATGTGATAAATACGAACGTTGTATATAACTTCTATATAGTGCTTGTCATAAAATTTCATGATTTTAGGCCAATTAGTTTGAGAGTTATAGATGTTATAAGTTCTTTGTCAGGTTCTGCATGTGCTCTGTACATATATGAAAGATTGTGTTGTTTGACTTACTCAAAATTTGAATCACCTTTTGGTGATAACTAAAAAAGTTGTAGTGATTTTCTTAATATTTTCAAAATATCTGAGATCACTACTTTTGGTAGTCTTGTAACACCTCTGGTGTTTAATCTGTAATTAACCTGACATGTCATCATCATTAGTCATAATCATTCTTGTCATGCATTAATGTTTGTCTAGTGGTTGCTTGCCTTTACCTTTTCCTAAAAGGTATTTTGTCGTGTAGTGATCTCTTTTCAAAAACCCTAAATGCTCAAATCTTCCTTTAAGGGCAAAATGGTAATTTCAAATCTGTGCCTAGTCTTGTGTATTTCTTGTTCAGTTTAGTGTCTTGAAGCTTTGTTGTGTTGTTCAAAACCCAAAATCAAAAACAGATTTCAAATCCTTTTGAAAAAACCCTAATTTCCAAACCCTGGCTTTTACCCCTCTTTTAATAATTTAAAAACTATTCAAAATTTGGACTTGGTCGAAAAAGAAAAGTTGTAGATCTTGTCAAGAGAAACAACTTTGGTGTTTACAAATTTTCAAGTTTCTATATAAAATCAAAAGTAATTTTGAAATTATTCAAATCTTAAAAGTGTCCCCTTTTCTGATTTCAAAAAAAAATTCAAGAACTGTTTGGAATTTGAAAATATTCTTTTTGACAAAGTTGTAGATCTCCTTTTTCTGCACAACTTTGGTATTTTGAGTTTTTCCTGCTCAGTTTAATTTTTGGGAGAAATTTGCAAAATACAGAAAGTCAAACCCTACACCCTAGCCCTGTTCATCTTCTACCTAGGGCCAGGGGGGCCGGTCATGGCAGCTCGCCGGCGCCGCGTGCGCCACGCGCCTGGCAGCTACTCGCCTACCTCCAACCTGTCGCCGCTGTCCGCGCCATCATGCCGCATCCGCACGCGCAAGCGCTGACCTCCGCCCCCGTCCCCCACTGCTCCCCGACGTCGCCGCCGCGTGGCCGTCGCCGGCAAGCACGACGCCCGGGTCCCAAACTGATTTCCATCCTTTCTTCATCATGAGATCGATAGCACGCGCCACGGACATTCTTATCCACCCTCGCGCGCTCTCTATCTGCCCCTGGCCGCGCCTATAAAAGGCCCGCCGGCCGGCCGGAGCTCCGCACTCACCCCACCACCGTGGCCAGCACACTCCAGAGTCTCCGCAGCTCAACCAACTAGCCCAGCAGCTCCGCCTTGAGCCCGTGCAGCTTCCCAGCTCCTCAATTCCACCGCTACCGCCTCCCACCGCCGAGTGCAAGCCTGTCTTCCTCAGCGCCGGTGAGAAGCCGTCTGACTCGGGTCGACGAAATTCGCCGCCGTCGCTTCACCTCTCCTCCCTCTGACCTCTGATCTTCTTTCCTTGCCTTCTTGCGCTCCTAACCGGCTACTGGTGGCCGTGCCTGGTGTACAGGGTCGCCGGATCGCCGGAGTTCTGCCGCGGTCGTCTCCTTCCTCGACCCGCACCCTCGACCGTATCGAGCCCCAAGCCTCGGGCGAATCGCACTACCCTCGAGCATGTTCCCGAGCCACACCCTCGAGCACATCCTCGAACCCCGCCCCTCGAAGCAGCCGAGACTAGCCTCAGCCTCGGGCGAATCGCAGCTACCCTCGGGCTGTAAGCCTCGAGTGAGCCGAGGCCACCCTCGAGAGGCTAGCCGCAAGAGAACCCCGCCGAGGCCTCGCCGTCGAGCCCTCTTTTCCATCCGCCTCGTCGAGCCTTGCATCTGACTCTCGGTGAGCCCAGCCTCTGTTTTCTCAGCCGAGCCTCGAGCCTCGACGTCGAGCCCGCCCCGACTCGAGCTCAGTGCTCTTTTCCTTTTCAAAAATATGAATAGTCTTGTTATTTCATCTTTTTGTATGATTTTCTGTATTGCTCTAAAAATTCTGAAAATTTTACAGTTGAGTCTTTATACTATGTAGTATTTTATAAAAATATGAAACTTGACTTTTCTGCAAGAATTTGAAAATGTAAAATCCCTCTTTTAATTAATAAATGGATGGTTTTGGATTTTTTAGAAAATCTTTTATAACTCCAAAAATCATGAGATAAATTTTTTTGAGCTTCCTATGCCATGTTTAGTCTCTGGTGAAATTTTGAAGTCTTTTGGAACAAGTTGATTTGTGAGCATTTATCTTTAATTGTTAAATAGTGCCTTTTGTTAATTAATGTCTGATTTTATTTGAGTACCTTAATGACCTCCAAAAATTATGAAATTTGTTTTGCCATCTATCTACACCATAATAAACTTATGTGATTAATTTGGTAATTTTTGGAGCAACTGCATAAAATGACCTTTTTAAATAATTAAGAAAAACAGAAAAGGTGATTAAGGTTCATGTTGTATGCCCTGTGTTGCATTGTTCATGCTAGCATACTCATGAGCATGCATCATTGCATTCATATAGTCACCGAAGAAGGCGTCAAGATCGAGGCAGCCGCTGACGAACCTGTCCCTGAGGCTACCCCGAGCTCCGATAACTGCCCTGCCGCCCTCGAGCCTGCCCTCTTTGCTCTTCAAGGCAAGCCCCGGTGCATTTAACCCCTTTCCTTGAATTTATAAAATGATTTCCTTAAATGCTTTTGAGTTAAATGATTGCATTAGGTTTATAGGAGTTGTGTGCTATCCTAATTGATGCACTATCCACCTTGACCACTGATACACCCGATACCTGCTTTTCAAAAGTATTTGAAAAATGCTTAGCAATGCTTATTGAATTAGACTTTGCAATAAAATGCCATTTTTAAAAGTGTGATCACTGAAAGAATCTTTATGGGAATTTGGCTTTACTTCCCGTTCGATGACTGCTTGCCTAGCTAGCATGTGGTCATTGTCGAGAAGAGGTTGTCCGCGCGTACGGTGCCGTCATGTTGTAGTCCGGGACTCAACAGTTGACACCGACCGGGACAGGGTTGAAAAACCGACAGGACCTGTACTCTTGGGTTAGAGTCCCGAGGTGCTTGTCGCTGGCGGAAAAATGTAGGGACCATCCGTATGGGGGCCTGCTGGTCAAGACTTGTAACTATTCACATACTTCGGAAAGCTCTGGCTCCGAGGAATCCTTTATTGGACCGACAACCGTGCACTGGAAGTGGAGAGGTGGCGGAAGTAGCATGTACCCAAGTGGTCGTCGTACCTGGATAGGAGTGGTGTACTGTACTTCCGGGTGGCGTAGGACCGGGTCCAATCTTGGAGGAATCGTGGAAGACGAGTTGGCATATGCAAGCTTGGGTGCTACATATGCAGTGTGGATAGGGATCCTCAGCTGAGTATTATTTATCCAGATTAACGTTGCTCCTCGATTATGGAGACTTGGTCCACTGACTGTCAACGGAGAGTGGTTCTCAACTAGGTATGTTTTGAAATGTAAAATGAATCAGGAACGATGAAGAATTGAGGAATACTGAATCTTTCCAAAATAAAATAAGGTTTACAAAAATGCTTTTCTGCAAATACTTGATCTTGCTTAAGCCTTACCTTGACTACCCTAAGCCTCTCATTCCTGAGTCTTCTCCCTTTTCTTTAGTCGGGTAAGTCTTGTTGAGTACCCCAGTACTCAGGGTTTGTTACCCATGCTGCAGGTATGACTGAGACCCCGATGTGTCTTGCGCCCTGCTGCATGACCATCGTCCAGGAAGAGGCCGATGAGGCCGAAGAATAGTTGTGCACCCTCGGGCTGGGTGATTATCAGTATCTTTATTTTGTTGTACTCCGCTACGTTGCCTATGTCTATCTCTATTGTCAGAACTTGGTTTGTAATAACTGCACCTTAATTTCTATTTGGAACCCTGCTTTGTAAAACTATTGTTATTTAAGTCTTCCGCTCTTTATTCCGATGTTATTTGTAAAAGTATGCAATGCTGTAACCGAATTGTGAGATGATCCTGCAGACATTGGGCACTGATGTAGCCCGGTGGCGAACAGGTCTTAATCACATGGAACATGGGTTCGGCTGTCAGAGGTTGACAGGGACACGTGGGCCATGAGATTAGGGCTGTTCCGTCACAAGTCTAGAACTCTAGTTTTGAGTATTTAAAATTTAATCTCGGAATTTGTCCAAATCTAGATATATTTGTTTCTTTGTGTTGTTTTGTCTTATTAACTATGGAATCATCTTAAGATGATAATAAGCTATATATAACTTAATATGATTTCCAAAAAGTTAATAATAATGTTTGTTGGAAGTCGGGAACTCCGGATATGAATCTCTGAAGTTACTATCAGTTTTCTATCCATGTTTGCACAATTATGCTTCTTGGTGTGTTTTGACCTTGCTAGATTTTCAGTGAGCTTTGGGTGTTAATAGTAAAATTGTAGACAATTTCGTAAGCTTTCTAGAAAGTATAGAATCACCTTTGTTAGACTTTTGGATCTCTAGTTATAGTTAAAACAAGTGACTCTTGTGCTGTTGTCCACAAACTGCTTGTGCTTAAAAGTTGATTGCTTCACTTTGCTCTACTTTGTGAGTTGATAAGTGTGGTTCATACCTTTGATGTATTAAGTTAATATATCTGAGACCTCTTGTAACCTTGTGTCATGATGTGCAACTAAAACTTATGGTGCCCCACTAATTAACTAATAAATGGTCTTATGTGCTTGATGTTGTATGAATGTTTTGTGTACATCTCTGGTTAGATTCTTCTTCGTATTTGGTTTGTAGCTTACTTTTGCATGTGTTCTCTAAACTCCTATGTAACACACTTAAATTACCTTTAACTTGTTGGTTGTATGAAGTGCCCATGTTTGTTAAGTTTGTGTTTGGACGATGCTTAGTAAACAACTCTAGGTGCTTATGTATGTCTGGTATAACCTTGTGCTTGTCTAAGTACCTTTGTTTGATGCATCAAGTGTTGCCATGCATCCTATTAATACATATGTATTATTGTATCTCATGTATGTACACTAGATGCTCGATGCGAGGAACTGAAGGATGTTGTGATTGGAACCAAACAGTCTTGGTAGATGGATCCTAAAGATGGAAGGACCAATGTAGTACATGATTGCAGAATGGAGTAGAGATGTTTCCCAAGGGTAGTGCAAGCTAACTTAACTGACATTGTGTCAGATCCTAGACAAGCCCCAGAACATCCAAAGTCTCCTATCCTCTCTTTTAAAAAGGCACTTGAGCATGTATATCTATGTTATTCATTAGGTTATAACCATTGTTGCATGATTTACTTTGTCCACAATATACATATAAGTGTACCCTTACTAGTATGAGTAGGTCATTCTATGCTTAGCCAGGCTTAGACCGTTAGAAGTCAAGTGATTACTTTCACCTGCAAGTTAGGTGGCCACTCTACCACATTTTGCTATATTTGCTATCATGAAAAATAACCATGTGAAGATGGATAAATCGAGACCGGGCGTGATTTGGTGACTGAGAGACAACATGACATGGAGGTCTTGTGTGTGCATGATTTATCTTGCCTGTGTCGGTTAAACATCATTTAAAGGTCTTTTTTGGTTTTGGTAATTGAGTAACAACCTAGGTGGACTAATATGCGTTTATGTGAGATACACAAGAAATTAATCCGTAGGTACAAATATGATGAAGGAGCTTATCACATATGAGACATGACATGGAGTCATGTGACTAGATGGAGAAGATCAAGACAAGGCTTTCCTTGATGGACAGGTTGCAAGTTGGCAAGTTGGAGGCTTCGAAGCGATAAACTGCATGCCGGAAAAGCTTGAGCAAATACTTAGCGCCGATGGACTAAGGCAACAGTGGAGAGCAGTAAGGTCAAGATCGATGAACTAATAAGATCACATGATGATATGAAGTGGATCATATTATTTGTGATGAAGGTTGGTTCTTGTGTAGCATCAACACTAGAGGAGATGAAATGGAATGCACAAGACAATGGTATATTTGTATAGGTGAACAAATAAGGTCACATGGGAAGCTCCATGTTTGTGAATACTTCAACTTACATTTTATAGATAATGTAGGGTAATGTCCCATCATGGGGGATTGAGATTGATCATACAAGTGTAGAATTTTGGTGCACTAAGTAGGTGCAATGCAACAAATTGATTGTCTGCTATATATAGTATTAGTTATATTTTATTTAGTATAGTGGATTAGGTATTTAGGTATACACATTATTTATTTTGCCCCAAGGTTTTGATATAAGCATAAACGGGTAGTCTAAATCTATTTTGTACTAGTTGTCTTCATCTAAAAATAATTTTAGATTTAGTCTATTCTAAGTCAAACTATCTTAATTTTTCTAAGTTCATAGAAAATAGTATTAATATTTATGACTTCAAATATGTACATTATAAAATTATATTCTATGGTGAAACCTAAGGGTACTCATTTTATGTAATAAATATTAATATATCCTGTAAATTTGGTCAAACTTAACCTAGTTTGACTTGGCACTATGCTAGAATTGTATTTCTTCTAGCCAAAAGGAGTACTACTATACTATTGTGTTGATATTGAGGGTATTTTTCCAACAATTACTTTATGGTGTGTGTGGCATGTGGGATTGTTTATATCGGGAATGTGGAAGAGGGAAAACTTACCCAAGTTTATAGAAAAACATACTTTGTGTCTACCACTTTCACTAGCATGGATTTGGAACTGAGTTGATGATTACATGGAAACAACAAAAGAGATATCAGGAAATATTTGACAGAAGCTATAAAAATAACTTACTAGAATTTCAAGATTGCATTTCAAAACATAAGAAAGGATATGTCACTTAATGACCACTTTAGTATACCTCGTGAAAAGAAATTGCATATGGACTAGAATATGTTTTTTCTCAAGAACTGAATTGATCAAAGTAGGATATATGATGGTGCATTTTAGGAAGCACATGCCACATAGAATAATAATTAAGTACCGCACCTTACTGTCATTGGTGCGTATAATAGTGGTCTCACAAGGATGGAAGAAAAAGGGTTAGATGTGAATGTAACTATCTTCATTATCATTCATGTTGTTGCACTGGTCATATGCATTATACGTCATTGAACCCTGACATCTATCCACATTTCTAATATCCATATGCATGTCATGTTGATATATTCGAATAATGTAAATCGTCGTATGTTTGTGCAAAATACAAATAAAATTCCTTATCATTCTTAGTAGAATCAAAGATGGGGTTCAATGTGCAGAATGTAGACAACCATTAGGAATGGGTGCAGTTGAGAGGGCGATAATAAAATATCATGAACCAAGGAAAGTGGTCTTATTAGAGGTCATAATGTTTAGCCGTATATTGATTTAACATTTGATTCTAATGCTCAAGCAATTGATAGTTCAACAAACTTCACTGCTCGAAGGTGATTTTGGTATTGGCGAAGAAAACATTGAAAAGAACAATGATGGTTATCAAACTATATATGAGGGAGGTTGTTTATTTGAGGCGGGTAATTGCATTTGTCTACTAATGTTTACAAGATGAGAGACCACAATCATAAAATCTTTACACCACATTGAATTTGTGAAATGTATTTTTGGCATGGAGAGATGAAAATAAGCCAAGAACAAGACTAAATGTTTGTAGATGTCGGGCAACGATTATCCTTTAGCACACCGATGACAATGGTTAGTTCATGTTAGCATATGTCAAGGAACACAACCATAAGTTGTTATAACTACAAATGATTAGAAAAGGAATAAAATTCCTTTATCTAAAAATGATTACAAAAAATAATGGAATTCTTATAGGAGTGTCAATGCACATGAGATATGATCAATTGTGTGAAGATAATATCACACTAAGCAAGACTTGTTTCATATAATGACATGCCTATTTGGAAGCATGGACAACATACCTTTCACCATAAGGTCATTTGGACCACAAGAGAAGATGAACATTGATAGAAGAAAGATGCAAGAGATATTTAGGAAGACATCTGCATAAGATCTAGGGCTATGGTTTGACTTTCGAGTTAACCTTGATACATGAACCAAATTAAATCCCTGATTTGGATAAATGGAAAGAAATTATAGAATTGTAATTGTTTTGGAGATGTTGTACATTTGACACCACGTGTACTACACAAACTTTAAAAACCCATTAGTCATATTCTTCATCATTGTTTTTTGAAAAGGGGTAAAACCCAACTTTTATAGAAAGATATGAACGTCATTACATCAAACCAAAACCTACTAGGGAGGCCAACTTACAAGATAGCAAACATAACAACAGAAAATCCACCTGACCAACATTAACACCCGAGCCTATCACTACCATGGATATTAAAAG
Source organism: Coix lacryma-jobi var. lacryma-jobi (assembly GCA_009763385.1). Taxonomy (NCBI): domain Eukaryota; kingdom Viridiplantae; phylum Streptophyta; class Magnoliopsida; order Poales; family Poaceae; genus Coix; species Coix lacryma-jobi. The sequence continues at coordinate 5,266,750 of CM019826.1, forward strand.
AAAATTTCTTCTAGGAAAATAAACAAAATAAAAACTAAAGGCCACGTTCGATCTTTATCTCTTCAAAATTCCTCCAGAAATCTTGTAACCAAGTCTTCACCCATGAAATTTTGTCATCTGGGCAGCCTGTTCCTTCAGAAGTATATGCCATTTCTGCATAAAAACAAAAAATGTGTGGAAAACCTCTTTAGAATTGTGTGGGAAAACATTTTTAATCTCCATCATATTTCTTATAGTCCAAAGACCCCACAATAATATAGAGAACATAGAGAGCTTAGTATGATAATCACTACACCCTAGAGGTATCCAATAATAAAAAACATCTTGTATATTCCAAGGAGCTCTATCCCATCCTAGTGCTTCTTTGAAGCAGTGCCAAATGATCCTAGAGATATTACCGTCAAAGAAAATGTGATCCCATGTTTCCTACCTACCACATAGGTAGCAATTCTTATTACCCCTCCACTCTTTCTTCTTCAAATTTATTCCAATTTGGAGTCTATCTTTCACTGCCTCCACATAAAAATTAATTTTGTTTGGCAGTTTTCTATAATTTCATCCTCCTCCTATTGTTGAACCCCTGAAAGCCAATCGTCTATGCATAGACCTTGTGGTGTAAGATCTAGATTTATCTAAGCACCAAACAAAATCATCCCTGTCACTATTTAGCCAAAAATCATCAAGTCTCTTCATTAATCTCTCTCATTCCTTCATATCATTTTACCCCAAAGCTCACCTAAAAGGTATGTTCAAACTATCCTGTTCCCAGTAGTTACTAGCTAAGCAATATGTATCACTACAAATTGAGTACAGAGAAGGAAAGTCAAGTTTCTGAGGAATTTCACCCACCCAAACATTTTCCCAAATCCTACTATTCTTACTATTCCTAACTTTAACCTTGCAATCCCATTTTGAAATGCCTCTTGTTTTCAGAACCCCTTTCTAGAAACTATAACCATTTTCCTTAGACCATTGAAAGAAGGATTACCTCCCCAAATATTTCCTTCTCAACATATTGATACAAAAGAACATTACTATCAGTAGTCAGAATCCTCCAACCCCATTTGCGTATTAGTGCTTCATTCATATTTCTAGTCTCAATAATGCCTAGATCCTCAAAATCCTTTGGAATACTTAAGTTTTTCCATCTGACCATATGGTATTTGAATTTGTCATTAGCCCCTTGCCAAAAGAACTTTGATCTTATGGTATCCATCTATTGGTGTAAACCTTCTTATAGTTTGTACATGCCCATGGTATAAATCAGAAGGCTAATTAATGAAGTATTATTTAAGATGAGTCCTTCCCTGGAGGTCATATTACTACCCTTCCATGGTTCTAATCTTCCTCAACTTGTCTAGTATCCCCCTTAAAATATTTACGCTCAGGTGTGAATCAGAAGTTGGAATCCCCAAGTTGGTCATTAAGAAAGAGCCAATTTTACAGTTTAACATGTTAGCCACTTTAATTTTCTCCTCCTCAGTTAAGCTCATAAAATAAACCTTAGATTTATGATAATGAATTTTTAAACCCATCATCCATTAATTCAAAATAGTATAACAAAAATTTAATGTTTATAATGGTTTTCTCAATAACAAGATGGTTTCATCCGCATATTGGAGTTGAGTTAGATCTCCTTCCTCCAAATGAGGAACTAGGCCTTTGATATGTCCTTTTATTTTTAGCCTTATTCAAAATGTGAGCTAAGACGTCCCCTACCAGGTTGAAAAGAAGTGGTGATAAAGGATCTCAATGTCTTAACCCCCTATGTGTTGTATTCTTCATTATTCTGATAATGCAAGTGTTTAATATGTAATGGAAATGAGTAGAATTACATTTAAGTTTTTAAAGGATTTATGATTTTGATGGGTATGTAGATCCACAAATGATAGTAACTAGCTGATTTTCATGTTCCGTTGTAGTAATTTATAATTGAAACAAATTTATTGAATGGTTGGTTTTGGATGTATAAAACTAATGAATTGTCTTTTCAAATCAATGGATGGCCACAGAGATGGCAATAAAATAAACTATATGTGGAACATTACATGTTTGGTGCACATGGAATCTATAAGAAGGTTTGGGGCAATCTATAAGAAGGATGGACCTTGTGCGATGAGTTCCATAAAGTCATCGATGAAATGCTAATGGTTAGTGAACTAGAAGCTTCTTTGGAGCAGTTTCTTAGGAAGTATGATTCGATGGAGCATTATTTCTTGATCAAGGATTACAATAGGGCTACTGGGACATGACAAGCACCAAAGTGTCTAAAAGTGTAAACAACATGTTAAACAATATATATGATCTATACATTACATGAGAGGACAAACTAGAAAAGTACAATGGGATCATCAAGATGCACTACTGGAAGAGAAAAGAAATAGTATACCTTTGGATCTTGTAGTATTTCCACTTTAGTTGTTTAATTAGTTTTTTTGTTTATTTTTGTTTGTAAACAAACAAGATGGACCAGTTCTGCAGTTGTCTCAGTTTCATCATGGAATGACGGCTATTTTTACATCACCAAACATGGAAATGGATTTTGCTTCTTTTGATATGTGGTGTTGAATGAAATTAAGTTCAGGATTAATAGCGATGTCTCCTTTCCTTGACATTTATCATAATATACAAGATTGACACGTTACAATCTTGACTGCTCAGTTTAGCATGTAGACCACTACCTATTCAAGTTTTGTTTAATTTTAGCCCATGGAGGCAATTGTTATATGGGTCAGTTGTGCCATAATCTAGATCAAGATGATTAATTTTGTCATGACATTTGTGCCACATCACTAACACATCAATTGCCATGTCATCATCCACGTGGCAACTCATACACAATAGATTATGACATTTTCTATGATGATTTAAAGTGTCATAAATTTTTTATGAGAATGTAATTGTCATAAAATCATTGATATTTTATGTTTTATCATGGAAGATGCACCTTCTATGACAATAGTTTTTTTAATCATAGAGAAGTCATAGATTAGGTAATATGACAACAATAACCTTGTTAGTGGCAATACATGTTTGTCATAGAAGGCCACACATGTGTTTGGAATGGCTTAATGGTTGGATAGTTACGCTTCTTAATCATTTTTCCACTTTGATTGTTACTAAATCCTTAGTACCATTGTTTATTTCAAATTTATATCATAGTTTTCAAGCACATGAAGTGAATGGATTTTGATGGCCATGACACCATTTATGTTCAATGCTTACATATATACAAACTCTTTATAGTCATTCTTTTCTTTTGGCCAATCATTAGTTTTCCTAGGCGTATTAAATTAGTATGAAGCATTGCAAACCTATAGTGTCATCTCACAAAGGATATTTCATATCCATATTTCTATTTTCGCATCAGAGTTCATTGGTTTTTGTTACTATTATTGCTTCCTATTCATAAATATTTATGTGGCCTAGCAAAACTATATATTTGACCTAGAATGTTCTATTTATTTGTCCTATTGTCCAAAGATTTGGATCTCATTGGAATTAAAGTGTGTTGGTTAATGCAAGTGTTTTTTTACAGTTATCATCTAGTTTACTAGCTTATACTAATGTCATGGGTTCTTAGCCATGTCATCATTATTGAATATTTGGTCTCCTTATTGATCTCAAATGAAGAAAACAAACTAGGACTTTTTAGATCTCATTGGTTGATACAAATTCGTATAGAGTGTGTCTCCATCTAAAGTCGTTCATAAAGTTTTTAGTTCATGCTCTAAATAAAAAGGTCATGAACTAAAAAGTTGTAGAACACATTGAGGCTACAAATTTGGTATAGAGCATGACTCCCTCTAAATTTCTTTGGAAAATTCAAAATATTCAAAATGGGATGTTAAAGAGAATATTTGGGCCTCTAAACAGTCTCAAACAAAAACTTACCCAGTTCAAATCTATAGATGGCGTTGAGAGCTACAAATTTGTTATATATGTCTACACCCGAGATGATTTGAAAAAAAATACAAAAATATAAGATCTTATAAAAAAAATATTTGGTTTTTTTAAAGAACACCAAGCACTTGTAATATGTGTGTCTAGAATGTTTGTGGTACACATAGCGGTAAAATGGAAAAGTCAGATAATAATGTCTGCTATATAACATAAATCATATTATAGTAAGATTTGAACGTTTAGCACAACACAACGGAAATGATTCTTAGTCTTCTCTTCGGGCTTCCATTTTCCACATGGAGGATCGATTGGTGGAGCACACACCTAACACTTGTGAAACTCTTCTGAAAATTCATAATATCCACCATCTAGTACCAAACTGATATTTTGTTGAATTAAAACAAGTGTAAGCACCAGCTCACTCAGTAAGTATAACACAAGTTTATGCAAAGCTCAAAGGCTAGACACAGTTAAAATGAGGCATGCATTTTAGTTAACCATATTTTATTTGTTAAACCTGAGTAACTAGGGAACATAAGTAATTAACATCAGGAGTGAAAGGATGTGATAGACAGGAGGGGTGTTTCTGAGCTTCCCACATGATGGTTATGCATATGATGCTCATGATAACTCAAATACATCATTGACAGATCATGACAGCCTATTTGTTTTTTTACCTAGGTAAGCCTACCTGGCATTACTAGCGATAGCCAACGCTAACAACCATATAGTTTGAATTTAGGTTTGCATTCCTCGATTTGGGTGATAGCTTATCCATTTGTTTATAAATGTGATTAGAAGAATGAAATTATGATAAAAGCACTCAATTAGGGATCAAATATGAGTATATAATGGCAACCGATTGTTAGGTAACCACAACATGTTTTAAATGAATATTATTTTAATAAAAATATTATAAATTGATAATAAATTTCTAAAATAAATAAAAATACCATATTTGATAATGAGTTGCATAAATGTATTAATTTTAAACAAAATAAAAAATTATCATATATCCTCTTTAAGTGCTTTGTTGCACATGAATAGAAATAAATGCAGAATATCCATCTAGATCCGCATTTATTTCCATGTATATTTGAATTCGAATGATGAAAAGTGAATTGGAATATATCTACTCTACTATCCCTATTAATAATATGAATGTAGATTTGGATATCCATATTAACATTTTATTAGCAGATATGGACTTCTACAATCTGAATATTTTCATTTCCACCCCTAAAACTCAATGACTTACCTACCCCTAAAACCTATCATCGACATACCTAAGGTTTTCTCCCAAAGTCTGCCTAGCATAGGTTCCATTTTTTTGTTTTAGTATCCCTGTGTTGTGTATTTGTCAGACACTACTAGAGAACGGGCCTTTGGACGATCTATCAACTGAGCTTTAGTCTCAGCAGACTATTAGTCCCGGTTGGGGAACGGGCCTTTGGACGATCTATCAACTGAGCTTTAGTCTCAGCAGACTATTAGTCCCGGTTGGGACTAAAGGTTCTTCACGAGTGGATTGAAAAGGAAAACGTCCAGAACTATAGTATGCGGGTTGTGTAGCTCAGTTGATAGGTGAGTTGTGCGGGAGGCGAAAACTGCTGAGTTCGAATCTCACAGACGCACTATTTTTTCTCGTGGAAGCCGGTTGGGAGCACCCGGGACTAAAGGTTGGGACCTTTAGTCCCGGATTGGTAGCCCCGGTTGGGAAAACCGGGGCTAAAGGCCCTTCCCAAGCGGGGCTAAAGGCCGTTTGTGCAGTAGTGAGAACCCCACCTGTTTGCTTGGACCAACCATGTAAAATGGATGGTGAAATAAATCACCAAGTACCCTTTGTGCAGAACACAATGTCAAGCTTCGACCAGCAATATATAGAAAAAAATATCAATATCTAAGATATCAAATAAATGTCGTTAAGTATATTTTTATATAATATATTGTCTCACAAATATTAATATTTTTACTTATACATTTGGTCAAATTTCAGGTGTTTTAATAAAAAAACTACACCTAGACTAATTGTATTATTCTCTTTGGGACGACAAAGGTTCTAATTTAAAAGAAAGAAGAAAACACAAACGGTGAACCTACTATACTACAGGGACTATTTTAAAATGTACAATGGAAATGGAGAAACCTAATCAATAACAATCAATTCCACAAAATCTGACTTGAGGCTTCTCATGTTACATTAAATATAAAGAGAGCCCGTGCACATCCAGGCGTTGGGTGACTTCAATTCCTCGGCCGGCCATCTCCTCCGGCCGCGTCGCAACTAGTGCAGTGGAATACATTCCTCGGACGCCGAATCCGGCCTCCAAAACCACTGGCGCCCGCACAGAATGCAGCCCACTGTGTGCCCCGCGCGGCCTCCACTTATTAAACCGCGCCCTCTCCAACAACGTGGGCGCCGTGTAGGGTATAGGAAACTACTCGTAGACAAGAAACATGCCCCCGATCAGCGGATCCACCTCCACCGCCGACGGGGCGAAGTCGCGGATGGTCTCGAGCTGCAACGGCTGCCGCGCGCTGCGCAAGGGCTGCAGCGACGACTGCGCCATCCGCCCCTGCCTGCAGTGGATCAAGAGCCCCGAGGCGCAGGGCATGGCCACCGTCTTCCTCGCCAAGTTCTACGGCCGCGCGGGGCTGCTCAACCTCATCGCCGCCGCGCCGGGTGACGCCGCCGACCGGCGCCAGGCGGTCTTCCGCTCCCTGCTCTACGAGGCGTGCGGCCGCATCGTCAACCCGGTGTACGGCGCCGTCGGCCTGCTCTGGTCGGGCGACTGGGAGAAGTGCGTCGACGCCGTCGAGGCCGTGCTCAGGGGGGAGCTGGCCCTCGTCGCGCCGGTCGACGCCGCCGTGCTCGACGGGGACCGGGACCCCACCGTTCAGGTGGCAGTCGACGTCGCTGCCGCGTCGTCCGAGGCAGCAAAGGCAGACGTGGCCGCGGCCCCGCTGCCGCCGCGTGGCGCCAGGCCAGGCAAAGGCAGGCCGCCGGCTGCCTACGACATCCGCCACATTGCCAAGGATTCCGACGCCGCCGTCGCAGCCGATCTCCTCCGCTTCGCTCGCGCCGGCCGCACGGGGTTCAAGCGCGCGGCGGGTTCGTCTTCCAGCAACTCTTCCATGGCCAAGCTCCCCGAGGGCAAGGCCAAGCTCGTCGTCAAGGGCAAAGGCAAGGGCAAGGCCAGCAGCAGCAACGTGCGCGCGCCGCCCAGCCCTCCTTTGGGGCAACAACAAGAGGCGGAGGAGCTGGTGCCGGTGCCGATGGTCATGGAGCTTGAGCACGACGGCGGCCACGACCACCACCTGAAGGGAAAGGGACCGAAGGAGAACACCGACGTGGAGGCGGCCTCCCAGGTGATCCAGGCCGAGGCCGAGCCGCCAGCCGGCATGCAGGTGCTGGTAGCGGAACAGGAGGAAGAGGAGGTCGGGCTGGAGCTCACGCTCGGGTTCTAGCCGGTGCCAGTCGTCAGGCAGCATAGGCCGAGGTCGTCGTGTGGCGAGTGGCGACCAAACAGGGTCGAGCGGCCTTCGGCTGCAGCCTGCAGCTGCCGGCTCAACTATAGTCAGCGGTGCCATGATGAGACAGACAGCAGTCGACAACAAATTTCCATTTTACTTTATCAAACAACAACAACAACAAATCTCCTAGGTTTCGTTTCGCTTTTTTTTTCCCAAATTTTCTTCCTAATGTAAAACGCTGGTGGACAGGACATCAGAGTCATCGTTGGCGTACGACTTCTTTCTTGCGTCTTTTACCCAGGTGATGTACTGGCCGGCTTGTTGGCCCGGATATGATAAGCTGGATTGGCTATGATAAGCTTTGTACATTTTTTTTAATAAAGGATAATCAATATCCGGCCTCTACATCCAGGGATGTACACAGCCAATTATTACAAAATTTTGACAAGCAAAGAGACAACCGTGGTCTTATAGATCGACCCGGGCATTACATTAAACAATATAAATGTTTCCATCCTTTATTCGATATCTCTAGGGCAATCATTTCTAATTTTTTGCTCATCGTAGAGAGGATGTCCTGGGTTGTCCCGTCATGCTGCAACTGGGCCCAAGAGCGAAGCCAATATGCTCCCCTGAAGATGACCTGCATAATAGAGTTAGTTTTCATTTTATTAAAGATAACATCATTACGGCATCTCCAGATCGCCCAACAAAAGGCAGCGACCCCAACCCAGATCATACTTCTAATCTTTTTATCTTGATTAGTAAGCCCGTTGCCGAACATATGGCTGATAGATCTTGGTTGGATCAGATTAGTAGCATAGAAGATAATCCTCCATATCATTTTTGCAAGCGGGCAGTCAAGGAACAAATGTTGTATGGTCTCATTTATATTACAGCTAATGCATTTCTGACTCCCTGTCCAATTTTTCCTTGTAAGGTTGTCTTTGGTTAATACGACACTCTTTTGAAGAAACCAGAGGAAGATTTTGATTTTTAGAGGGATTTTCATCTTCCAGATCTTCTTGTGTAGTTGGCCCGGATATGATAAGATTTCCTAGGTTTCGTTCGGTTATTGACAAATCATTTCCTGAAAAAAAATTCAGCCGGATTGGTTATGTAATAATTTATATAAGCTTGAGCAAGCCGGAATGATTCCAGGGCTCAAAAGAGGTCTACCGAACGAACACTTATCCAGTTACCCGGCCTGCGATCATAACATAGCATAAGCGAATTGCTGCAAGTTGATTTTTTGAGCATATTCCGTTTTCCATCTCAATATCTCACAACATGAGTTCTAATAGTTCTTGATTGGTGTTACATCGATCAAACAACTTTAATTTTGTGACAAGCGGAGTCAAACACAAACACAAACATCAAAAAATTTGAACAAAGACTCTAGAGTGGATTTCTTGCAAAAACCCTGTGAGTAGTTGTGGATCTAGGGTTTCAAGGCTGTGAGGTTGGCCTAGACCATAACCATCTACCATTGTCAACACACTATGGTCTTGTTTGGATACAATCAGATTTGCATCAATCCATATGTGTGGTGGTGGATTGGAGCAAAACTTTGAACTAAATTTCACCTCAATCCACCTCATATGCACACACACATGTGGATTGAGGTAAATCTGATAACATCAAAATAAGGCCTACATGATGTCACGCCTGTGCTGTGTGCATGTCGATGAGTCTAGCAAATGGCCTAGCGTTACTGTGGGGATTGCGATTTGGAAGAGGCAACAAGATTAGGAGCGTGTGAGAAACTGAGAATTGGCCATTGATGCAGCAGATACCACCATGTGTGATTGAGGGTGTCTAGTCTAGGCGAAGAAGTTTACTGTGAGCCTGTTGGCGAATGGCAATTTCCATCTGCTTGAATAAGGCTCGATGGATTGTGGTGGAAGGAGGTTAGAGGAAACAGTTTTTGATAAAACAATGACAAGAAAATAAAGAAAATGAAGCACAACTAACATATACACATTTGTCCACAATATAGACATAATGCTTTTTCTAAATTGTTGGGTATTCATAGTGATACTCGGGAATCATTACTGAATCCACCCCTTTTGTGTACAAGGGATTATCATCTTATCGAGACTGCTAGTACACTTGCTGCTTCATTTCTTGATAATGTGGAACCAAAAATTCAATGAAAAAAATTGGGACCAGCAGGGTCATCAGAGTGAATTCAGTTTTGCCTCGTTTTTGAAGCACACAAAGGATTTCTCAACTGAATTCTTGAGTTATTTCCTCATTTTGAAGCACACAAGATTTTTCGTTTTTGAAGCACACAATGAAAAAAAAGTTGAATGCTATAGGATAAGAGACAAAAACTTCATATTCTTAACATGAATGCAATTGTGAGTTTCTAGGGAAAAGCACACTTGTCTGTATTGTTTGCCCTGACATGAATTGAAAATGATAATAGGGATAATGATATAATTTACAAGGAAGGAAACTAAAGAAGAGATGTCAGAAACTCAAGGAGGTATACGCACTTAGCCGACAGAATTAGCATACCTAACAAAAAGGAATTGCACAAATTAACTAGAATTATAGGTTTGTTAAACAATCGAATCAGTTAAAACTAGGAGATGATAGCAAGTCACACAAACCAAGGGCACACAAAATAGAAACCAAGTTTGCCAACTTACTCGATTGACGACAATCAACATATGTCAGTAGATGTAGCACGAGCACACAAGGATGGAAGAAAAATGTTTGAATTGAATGTAACTATTTACATTAACATTAATCTTGCTTTACACTAACCATATGTGTGACACCCTAGTGTCAAGCACTGCATTAGGAACTACATTTAGCTACTAACAATGCATAAGCAATGCATGGCATCATCCATGTGCATAAGAGTGTTTTGCATTTTTCTTATTGATGGATTTTGGATTTCTATTGGACTGATGGGTTAAGTGGATTTCTGCTAGTGGTTTCTTTGTCTTGGCAAATAAGTGGATTTCTGTCTAAGTGGATTTCTGTCTTGGCAAATAATTTTATAAAATAAAGAATACTGAGTATAACACCTTTTATGTGGCATCTTGACCTAGTTCAAAATGGTTTAAGCAAATAAAGACAAGGTAAACAAAATGATTTATGTCTCAAAATGGCTTTATTTATGTGGAACTTATTTTAAGCGTTTTTGAAATGGTTCAAAGTTTGAAAAGTTTGGAAAAAAGAAAAAGGCAACAAAACGATGTTTTCTGGCGCTTCACATTCGGACCATTCGGCCTTCTCCGGCCAACTCGCGCCGCGCAGGAACGCGCCTCTACCTGCTTCCCGCACGCGTGTAAAACCCTCTGGTGTTTAATAAGTAATTAACCTGACATGTCATCATCATTAGTCATTAATCATCCTTGCCTTGCATTTTGTTTGCTTAGTACTTGTGTAGCAATCTCTTTTCAAAACCCTAAAAGCCCTAACCTTCCTATAAGGGCAAAAATGGTAATTTCACCTCTGTGCCTAGCTTTGTGTAATTTTTGTTCAGTTGGATGTCTTGAAGTTTTGTTTGTGTGGCCAAGTTCAAAAATCAAAATCAGATTTCAAATCCTTTGCAAAACCCTGATTTCCAAACCCTGGATTTATCCCTCTTTTGTAATTCAAAAATTATTCAAAATTCTTGAGTTGGTTCAAAAAGCAAAGTTGTGAAGCTGATCAAGAGGAACAACTTTGGTATTACAAATTCAAAGTTTCTATATAAAATTTGAAGTAATTTCAAATTCATTCAAATTCCAGTTTTTGTCCCCTTTTCAGTTTTAAAAATTTATTCAAAAACTATTGAGTTTCAGAAAAAGTGTATATTAGCAAGTTATAGGTTTGATAAAAGAAACAACTTTCATATTTGCAGATTTCCAACTTTCAGTGTAAAATCAAAAGTAATTTTGAATTATTCAAATCCCAAAAGTGTTCCCTTTTCTGTTTTCAATGTGGTTCAAAAACTATTTGGATTTTGAAAATTCATTTGACAAAGTTGTAGATCTCTTTTTTCTGAACAACTTTGGTGTTTTGAGTTTTTCCTGTGCAGTTCAATTTTTGAGAGTAATTTGCAAAATACAGAGTCAGCCAAAAGTCAAACCCTAAGACCTAGCCCTGTTCATCTTCCACCTACAGCTAGGGGGGCCCGGCCATGGCCGCGCGCCAGCGCCGCCTGCGCCACGCGCGCCTGGCAGCCGCACACCCGCCCTCGACTTGTCGCCTGCGCCCGCGCCACATCTTCCGCACCCGCACGCGCCAGTTGACACCTCCGCCCGTCCCCCACTGCTCCCGCGCTCGCCGCCGCGTGGCCAACCGGCGCGAACGCACCCGGCCCCTGCACGCACGCCTGTCCTTTCCGCCAGAGCGCAATCGAGTGCGCACGCTCTCGCCGAGCTTATCCACCCCACCCCGTGCTCTCTACCGGCCCCTGGCCGCGGCTATTAAGCCCGCCGGAGCCCGAGCTTCTCACTCACCTCCGCCACCGTGGCCAGCCCACTCCAGACCCTCCGCCGCTCAACCTAGCCCGAAAGCTCCGCCTTGAGCTCGTGAAGCTTTCCCACCCCTCAATTTCACCTTCCCGCCTCCAATCGCCCGGCGTAACTCCATCTTCCCAACTCCGACGGAAAACCGGTGAACTCGGGTTCGTCAAATACCCTCTCCGGTCACGGATACCTTCCCCTGACCCCTGTGTCAGCTTCCTTGGCTCCGCGCGACTCTAACCAGGCCCTTGCGGTCTCGTGTGTTGAGCAGGATCGCCGGAGCGCCGCGCCGCGGTCGTCTCCTCCCTCGAGCCTCACCCTCGAGCACGTGTCGAGCCTCACCCTCGAGAACGTGTCGAGCCTCACCCTCGAGCACGTGTCGAGCCTCACCCTCGAGCACGTGTCGAGCCTCACCTCGAGCCCTGCCTCCGACCGTGGTAAGCACCCGAAGCCTCCACTCGTTTCGCCCGAGCCTCCCCGTCAGGCCTCGGACGGAGGCTTGCTTTTCCGTCTCGCCCGAGCCTTCGTCTCGCCCGAGCCCGTTCGCTCGAGCCAAGCCTCGGCGAGCGCATCCTCTCCGCTTCGCCCGAGTCAGGCCTCGGACGGAGGCTTGCTCTCCGTCTCGCCCGAGCCTCCGGGCCAGGCCTCGGACGAAGCAGTCGCTTCCGTCTCGACCGAGCCCGTTTCGCCCGAGCCCCGCGCGATTCGCCGAGCCCTGCTAGAAGGAGCACAGTGCTCTTTCTTTTCTGAGAGATGTGAATAGTGCTCTGTTTTTCTTTTTGTGTGAATTAATCTGTTGTTCCTTAAATCCTGATAAAATTATGGTATGCTCCATGCACTGTGTAGTATTTTATAAAAATATGAAACCTGACTTTTCTGCAAGAATTTGAAAATGTAAAATCCTCTTTTAATTAATAAATGGATGGTTTTGGATTTTTAGAAAAACATTTATAACTCCAAAAATCTTGAGATAAATTTTTGTGAGCTTCCTATGCCATGTGTCAGTCTCTGGTGAAATTTTGAAGTCTTTGGAACAAGTTGATTTTTGAGCATTAATCTTTAATTGTTAAATAGTGCCTTTTGTTAATTAATGTCTGGATTTATTGAGCACTTAATGACCTCCAAAAATTATGAAATTTGTTTTGCCATCTATTTAGTCATAATGAACTTATGTGATTAATTTGGTAATTTTTGGAGCAACTTCATAAAATGACCTTTTTAATAATAGGAAAATAGAAAGAAATGATTAGAATGAAATGATTAGGGTTCATGTGTATGTCCTGTTTGCATTGTTCATGCTAGCATACTCATGTGCATGCATCATTGCATTCGTATAGTCACGAAGAAGGAGTCAAGATCGAGGGCAGCCGCCGACGAACCTGTCCCGAGGCTACCCCGAGCTCCGACTCTGCCCTCCGCCCTAGCCAGCTGTCTTTGCTCTTCAAGGCAAGCCCCGGTGCATTTAACCCTTCCTTGGATTTATAAAATGTTTCCTTAAATGCTTTTGAGTTAAACTACTGCATTAGGTTATAGGAGTTGTGTGATGACCTATTACCTGCATTATTTACCTCCACCAGAAGATCCATCAGCCCTGCTTTAAAACTATTTGCAAAATGCTTAGTGATGCTATACTATAGATTTGCAATAAAATGCCATTTTCAAAGTGTGATCACTGAAAGAATCTTTATGGGAATTTGGCTTTACTTCCCGTTCGATGACTGCTTGCCTAGCTAGCATGTGGTCATTGTCGAGAAGAGGTTGTCCGCGCGTACGGTGCCGTCATGTTGTAGTCGGGGACTCAACAGTTGACACCGACCGGGACAGGGTTGAAAAACTGACAGGACTATTACGCTTGGGTGAGATATGACCAAGGTGTAGTTCTGGCTGGAAAATTAGGGACCATCCGTATGGGGGCCTGCTGGCCAAGACTTGCAACTATTCACATACTACGGAAAGCTCTGGCTCCGAGGAATCCTTTATTGGACCGACAACCGCGCACTGGGAGTGGAGAGATGGAGATGCGGAAGTAGCATGTACCCACGTGGGTTAAAGTCCCGGATTGGAGTGGTGTACTGTACTTCCGGGTGGCGGGGGCGTAGGACCGGGCCCAATCTTGGAGGAATCGTGGTAGACGAGTTGGCATATGCAAGCTTGGGTGCTACATATGCAGTGTGGATAGGGATCCTCAGCTGAGTATTATTTATCCGGATTAACGTTGCTCCTCGGTTATGGAGACTTGGTCACTGACTGTCAACGGAGAGTGGTTCTCAACTAGGTATGTTTTGAAATGTAAAATGAATCATGGACAATGAAGAATTGAGAAATGCTTGAATCTTTCCAAAATAAAACAAGGTTTACAAAATGCTTTTTCTGCAAAATACTTAAGCCTTACCTTGACTACCCTAAGCCTTTCATTCCTGAGTCTTCTCCCTTTTTCTTTAGTCGGGTAAGTCTTGTTGAGTACCCCAGTACTCAGGGTTTGTTAATCCCTGTTGCAGGTTTCTATTAGGTGGTGTTGATCATGATCATGTCAGTGGGCTTGACGTGATCTGGTTGTTCCTCTTCTCCAACTTAGGTACTCCGCCTAAGGTGGTTCTGTCATACTACTCTACTTCCGCAATACCAGTTATTTTTATGTAAAAAGTAACATCTCATAATTTGTAAAGTTTTCTATCTTGCTTCCGCACTCCGATGGTATTTTGTATCAACTGTTGTAATGTTGTAATTATTCCAACTTCATGATGATGGTCCTGTGGCTCGTGAGTAATTCGGGGTCCTCTCGGGGACACCCGACGGATCTTTCCAGTAACGTGTTTCATTTGCACAGTCATTGGGCTCCCTATGACGATGACGTGTGCAAGTGGGCCACATTATTGGGCGGTTCTGTCACAGAATGGTATCGGAGCAGGATTGTCATCAAGGGAAGACTGGTTACAACATTACTTTTGAAAAACTTCAAAATGGTTTCTTAATCTAAAAGTTTTTTTTTGAAGTAACAAATTAAAAATGATCCTTCCCTAAGTTTCTTGCTTTGCTGGAAGACTTCGTGAAGACTATACTAGTGATTCCGACAGAAGGTACCAAGTCAGTGAAGCTAGTATATAAAGTATAGCCCTATATCTAACTAACAGGTGGAGACAGAGATCTCCTGTCAGTGAGAGAGGTCGTATAGGACGAGCATGCATCATATCATGCATAATAATAAAATGTGCTTCTTCTCTAAATTCTAAAAGCAGCTATGATCCCCGATAGTTGATCGTCCCTAGATTCTGTTGCTCTTGCTACTTTCATTCCATAATTCCTAATCCTTGGGAATTTTGGATATCTTTCATACACTCTACCACATAAAGTCAGAATCATGGTAAAGTCCTTGGTTCTTCTGGAAAGCGCGTGTCATGCCTTGAATTGGCACGTGCTGGTTGCTTGGTGTCGTGAAAACGACGAATGGTGTGTTGAAAGTTATTGAAATTGTGTTCTTTGAAAGGACCCTGATCTATGGACCGGATAAAAGCGTGGGAACCTGAAGTCGCCTATGGATGGCCACCATAGAGCGTTACGGCCAGGTGCTCGCTAATATCCAGGCCTATAGTCATAATTCCTTCTAGTCCACTATGAAAGTGCTTTCATTCTGAATGCCCGAAAGGGAGTTCAAAGCCACTTTTCTTGTAGTTATAACCAACCTTGTTTCTGGTTTAAATTCCTTCTTATTGAAATGAGGGATATAGAAGTTGTGCTCTATTATGGTGCCATGATTGGCGACCACGGTGCCGCGACGGAACCCAAAGAATCCTGTGTGCCGGATTGCACAAGTTTCCATTGGGTGCGCGCAGGTATCGAGGTCTACAGTTATGATCCATTATAACCCACAGCTAATGTACGCTCTCTCTTGGTTCTTGATAATTTTTCTTGCTCCACTCAATTGTCTTCTACCTTGCTACTTGCAACCGCGTTCTGATCCCAGTTGTAATCCCAACCGCAACCCAGTTGCCTTGTGAACTCCTTGCGAGAAACAAGTGTGACACATTTCTTTTTTCATTACTCAACCCCAGCCTTTAAGCACTTTAAATCTCGGGACGAGATTCTTTTAGGGGGAAGGCTGTAACACCTCTGGTGTTTAATAAGTAATTAACCTGACATGTCATCATCATTAGTCATTAATCATCCTTGCCTTGCATTTTGTTTGCTTAGTACTTGTGTAGCAATCTCTTTTCAAAACCCTAAAAGCCCTAACCTTCCTATAAGGCAAAAATGGTAATTTCACCTCTGTGCCTAGCTTTGTGTAATTTTTGTTCAGTTGGATGTCTTGAAGTTTTGTGTGTGGCAAGTTCAAAAATCAAAATCAGATTTCAAATCCCTTTGCAAAACCCTGATTTCCAAACCCTGGATTTTATCCCTCTTTTGTAATTCAAAAATTATTTAAAAATTTTGAGTTGATTCAAAAAGCAAAGTTGTGAAGGATCAAGAGGAACAACTTTGGTATTACAAATTTCAAAGTTTCTATATAAAATTGAAGTAATTTCAAATTCATTCAAATTCCAGTTTTTGTCCCCTTTTCAGTTTTAAAAATTTATTCAAAAACTATTGAGTTTCAGAAAAAGTGTATATTAGCAAAGTTATAGTTTTGATAAAAGGAACAACTTTCATATTTGCAGATTTCCAACTTTCAGTGTAAAATCAAAAGTAATTTGAATTTATTCAAATCCCAAAAGTGTTCCCTTTTCTGTTTTCAAATGTGGTCCAAAAACTATTTGGATTTTGAAAATTGTTCATTTGACAAAGTTGTAGATCTCTTTTCTGAACAACTTTGGTGTTTTGAGTTTTCCTGTGCAGTTCAATTTTTGAGAGTAATTTGCAAAATACAGAGATCAGCCAAAAGTCAAACCCAAAGACCTAGCCCTGTTCATCTTCCACCTACAGCTAGGGGGCCCGGCCATGGCCGCGCGACAGCGCCGCCTGCGCCACGCGCGCTGGCAGCCGCACACCCGCCCTCGACTTGTCGCCCGCGCCCGCGCCATCATCCGCCCCGCACGCACGCCAGTTGACCTCCGCCCCGTCCCCCACTGTTTCCCGCGCGCGCCGCCCGCTGGCCGTCGCGGCGAGCACGCCCGGCCCCTGGGCACGCCTGTCTTTCCGCCGAGCACAATCGAGTGCGCACGCTCTCGCCGAGCTTATCCACCCCACCCCGTGCTCTCTACCGGCCCCTGGCCGCGGCTATATAAGCCCGCGGAGCCCCGAGCTTCTCACTCACCTCCGCCACCGTGGCCAGCCCACTCCAGACCTCCGCCGCTCAACCACTAGCCGAAAGCTCCGCCTTGAGTCGTGAAGCTTCCCACCCTCAATTTCACCTCCCCGCCTCCAATCGCCCGGCGTAACTCCATCTTCCAAACTCCGACGGAACACCGGTGAACTCGGGTTCGTCAAATACTCCCTCTCCGGTCACGGATACCTTCCCCTGACCCCTGTGTCAGCTTCCTTGGCTCCGCGCGACTCTAACCAGGCCCTTGCGGTCTCGTGTGTTGAGCAGGATCGCCGGAGCGCCGCCGCGGTCGTCTCCTCCCTCGAGCCTCACCCTCGAGCACGTGTCGAGCCTCACCCTCGAGAACGTGTCGAGCCTCACCCTCGAGCACGTGTCGAGCCTCACCCTCGAGCACGTGTCGAGCCTCACCCTCGAGCCCTGCCTCCGACCCGTGGTAAGCACCCGAAGCCTCCACTCCGTTTCGCCGAGCCTCCCGTCAGGCCTCGGACGGAGGCTTGCTTTTCCGTCTCGCCCGAGCCTTCCGTCTCGCCCGAGCCCGTTCCGCTCGAGCCAAGCCTCGGCGAGCGCATCCTCTCCGCTTCGCCCGAGTCAGGCCTCGGACGGAGGCTTGCTTCTCCGTCTCGCCCGAGCCTCCGGGCCAGGCCTCGGACGAAGCAGTCGCTCCCGTCTCGACCGAGCCCGTTTCGCCCGAGCCCCGCGCGATTCGCCGAGCCCTGCTTAGAAGGAGCACAGTGCTCTTTTCTTTTTCTGAGAGATGTGAATAGTGCTCTGTTTTCTTTTTTGTGTGAATTAATCTGTTGTTTCTTAAATCCTGATAAAATTATGGTATGCTCCATGCACTGTGTAGTATTTTATAAAAATATGAAACTTGACTTTTCTGCAAGAATTGAAAATGTAAAATCCCTCTTTTAATTAATAAATGGATGGTTTTGGATTTTTAGAAAATCATTTATAACTCCAAAAATCTTGAGATAAATTTTTGTGAGCTTCCTATGCCATGTTAGTCTCTGGTGAAATTTTGAAGTCTTTTGGAACAGTTGATTTTTGAGCATTAATTTTAATTGTTAAAAGTGCCTTTTGTTAATTAATGTCTGATTTATTGAGCACCTTAATGACTCCAAAAATTATGAAATTTGTTTTGCCATCTATTTAGTCATAATGAACTTATGTGATTAATTTGGTAATTTTTGGAGCAACTTCATAAAATGACCTTTTTTAATAATTAAGGAAAAATAGAAAGAAATGATTAGGGTTCATGTTGTATGTCCTGTTTTGCATTGTTCATACTAGCATACTCATGTGCATGCATCATTGCATTCGTATAGTCACCGAAGAAGGAGTCAAGATCGAGGCAGCCGCCGACGAACCTGCTCCCGAAGTACTCCGAGCTCGACTCTGCACCTCCACCCTGAGCCAGCTGTCTTTGCTCTTCAAGGCAAGCCCCGGTGCATTTAACCCTTCCTTGGATTTATAAAATGTTTTCCTTAAATGCTTTTGAGTTAAACTACTGCATTAGGTTATAGGAGTTGTGTGATGACCTATTACCTGCATTATTTACCTCCACCAGAAGATCCATCAGCCCTGCTTTAAAACTATTTGCAAAATGCTTAGTGATGCTATACTATAGATTTGCAATAAAATGCCATTTTCAAAAGTGTGATCACTGAAAGAATCTTTATGGGAATTTGGCTTTACTTCCCGTTCGATGACTGCTTGCCTAGCTAGCATGTGGTCATTGTCGAGAAGAGGTTGTCCGCGCGTACGGTGCCGTCATGTTGTAGTCCGGGACTCAACAGTTGACACCGACCGGGACAGGGTTGAAAAACTGACAGGACTATTACGCTTGGGTGAGATATGACCAAGGTATAGTTCTGGCTGGAAAATTAGGGACCATCCGTATGGGGGCCTGCTGGCCAAGACTTGCAACTATTCACATACTACGGAAAGCTCTGGCTCCGAGGAATCCTTATTGGACCGACAACCGCGCACTGGGAGTGGAGAGATGGCGGAAGTAGCATGTACCCACGTGGGTTAAAGTCCCGGATTGGAGTGGTGTACTGTACTTCCGGGTGGCGTAGGACCGGGCCCAATCTTGGAGGAATCGTGGTAGACGAGTTGGCATATGCAAGCTTGGGTGCTACATATGCAGTGTGGATAGGGATCCTCAGCTGAGTATTATTTATCCGGATTAACGTTGCTCCTCGGTTATGGAGACTTGGTCACTGACTGTCAACGGAGAGTGGTTCTCAACTAGGTATGTTTTGAAATGTAAAATGAATCATGGACAATGAAGAATTGAGAAATGCTTGAATCTTTCCAAAATAAAACAAGGTTTACAAAATGCTTTTTCTGCAAAATACTTAAGCCTTACCTTGACTACCCTAAGCCTTTCATTCCTGAGTCTTCTCCTTTTTCTTTAGTCGGGTAAGTCTTGTTGAGTACCCAGTACTCAGGGTTTGTTAATCCCCTGTTGCAGGTTTCTATTAGGTGGTGTTGATCATGATCATGTCAGTGGGCTTGACGTGATCTGGTTGTTCCTCTTCTCCAACTTAGGTACTCCGCCTAAGTGTGGTTCTGTCATACTACTCTACTTCCGCAATACCAGTTATTTTTATGTAAAAAGTAACATCTTCATAATTTGTAAAGTTTATCTATCTTGCTTCCGCACTCCGATGGTATTTTGTATCAACTGTTGTAATGTTGTAATTATTCCAACCTTCATGATGATGGTCCTGGCTCGTGAGTAATTCGGGGTCCTCTCGGGGACACCCGACGGATCTTTCCAGTAACGTGTTTCATTTGCACAGTCATTGGGCTCCCTATGACGATGACGTGTGCAAGTGGGCCACATTATTTGGGCGGTTCTGTCACAACAGCGCTTGCCGCGCAGCGCCGCGCCGGTCGCCCCGACCACGCCGTGCGCGCGCCGGCGATTGCGCCACGTTGTCGCCGTCTCCTGCCTCCAAATCTCGCGCGGCCACTCCCCCTCCGATCCTTCTCCGCCCGATCACGCCCCAACTATCTCCCTCGCCCACTCCCTCGCCGCCTCGCCTGCCGCGCTGCCTCGCGGCCAGCGCTCGCCAATCGCCGTCGCCGGCCGCGGGACCCGCCACGACCGGCTGTCGCTCGGCCAGCCGAGCAAAACCGGCTCCGCTCCCGCTCACCCTCTCATTCACCGTTCACTCAGCTCACTCGTGCTCGCTCTCGCGGTTCCCTCTCTCCCGCGAAACAAACGCGCAAGGCCGAGCGCTCGACTCGCCTTGGCCACCGCACGCCACCGCAAGCCGCCCTCGCCGTTCCCACCGCCCTAGAGCCTCTCGGCTCGATTCCTCGCACAACCATCCCGCCTCCACCCAGGACGCCGGGTGCTCGCGCTAGCGCCACCAGCCGAGCCCCGCTGACGCCGGAGTCCGAGGAGCGCCGCCCGCGGTCACCATCAGCGCCGCTCGGAGCCCGGAGCCGTTAGCCTCCGACCAAAGCTCCGCCACCTCCCTCCTTCACTCGCCAGCTTCGCCAAGGAAAGGCAAGGTGAGAACACTAGTTCGCGAGCTCTCTACCGCCCCGTAGCTCTCCCTCCACCTCCGCCCGAGCACCATGGCCGCCGCCATGGCCGTGCCCGAGGCCAAGCTCCTCTGGAGCTTCACAGGCCAAACCAAGCCCTCTGATAGCCTCCCTAGGGTTTGCTAGTTCTCCCCTTCCATCAATTGGCCGGCGACCGCCGGAAACGGCGTAGCCGTAAGTCTCCGCCGCCGCCGTCCGCCACCGCTCGCCGCCAGTGAGCTACGGCCATGCGCTAGCCAAACCAACCCCACCAATTGGTCCGTCTCGTCGAGGGGAGAACGATGAGCCCGGTCCCACCGCCGGCGACCTCGCCGCCGGCGAGAACCGCGTGGTCAACCCTCTTCCCCTATTTTCTCTCTCTGACGGGTGGGTCCCGTTGACCAGTGGGTCCCCCGCGTCAGTCGCTCACGGTCTATGGACCAGGTCTGCGCAAATTGAGCCGGGAAGTTTAAAATAATTTTTCCTTTTTGTTTTAAATTCCAGAAAGGCTTGTTATTTTTGTGTAGCACGTTTTAAAAGTTTCAATGAAGTGCTTTCAGTTTTGATAGCTTGCTCATGAGTAGATCTATCAGGGGGAAAAATATGAAAGTATTTTTGGTGGAAGTTTATATTACTGTTTTTATTTATTTTAGTTTATGTGCCTTGTTGAGATAAATGGGTTTATATGTTTTCTTGTCGAGTTAATTCATGGAAAATTTTGTGTAGGTTCCTTATCAGGTTATGTACCTGTAAAAAATATATAATCCCTATTTATGTAGAAAAAACTGTCTGTTATGGTTTTAAAGTCCTTTTTAGCTGATTTCTGGAATAAGTGTTAAGGTGTTTTATATGTCAAAATAAAATATAGGAAAATTTTTGTTAGCCTTTGTGTGTTATGTTCCAGTTAGGAAAAATGTTAAACATAGGTGTTATATGGAAAAATGTGAAGTTACTTTATAAATGTACTTTTTTGTGTTTTTCTTTGGAAATTCATGTAGGAAGTAATATAATGTTTCTGTTCATGGAACTTTCTTGATAAATATGAAATAGAGTGTAGAGTCTGAGAAAAATATGGAAATGAGTATGTCACCCTTTTCCAGTAGGGTTGTAGTTCAAATGGTTGGTTTGGGTTAAATTTGTTTATTTTGGGTAGGGTGATATATTTATGTTTTGGCAGTGCACTTTCTGCAGTAGAGTGTTTATGAGTAGATGAAACTAAGAAAATTATGAAATCTGCTGTTGACACTTTTGTGTGAAAAGTTAGTTCAAAGCACTTTTTGAGTAGTGTAATTCATCTTTTTGTAGCCGTTTTGTTCTGTATTTTATCTCTTGCTGAAAATCGGTCAGTGAAGTCCAGTTAGTGTCAGTTATCTTCTGGAATTTTTGTGAATTTTTCTGAGTTCAAAAAAATACACTTGCAGTTCAAACTTGAGTTTCTTTTGAAATTCTAAATGGAAAAAGTTGAAATAATGATTTTTGTTTTATGAGGTAAATAAGTATTTACCTCAATGTCAAAAGTGGTTCAACAAGTTGGTTTTGTTGGTTTGCAAGAAATGTTACTTTTCATACCACCATCTTGCACCTTGCATTACTTAATTATGTACCACATTGCAAATAGCATCGACAATCTCGGAGTCGACCCCAGAGCAGGAAGCAAGCGCCGAACAAGAGATCCCGGAACTTCATCAAGCCGAGGAGGTCGACCCCGGACAGGAAACTAACTTGCCCGAGTGCCCCTCCCACGAGGCCTCGGTCTTCGCTCAAGGCAAGCCCCGGAGCATTCTTAAGTCTCCCAGTTTTTATAATTAATTTACTTGAGTATTTTATATTGTGATGCATTAGGTGTAGGAGTTGATTGAATCCTACTTGCTACATTACCATTCCTTGATTATTGATTAATATCTACCTCGTTATCCTGTTATTTATTTACAATATAGAATTGCTTAGCCTGCTTAATAAAAGCAGCAGTTAAGGAGCTTTCCGTAATACCCCAATGGGTAGTTATCGGATCACGGTTGACTATATTTGCTATCGTGGAAAGGAACCTGAGTAGTAAAGAAATACGGTCAACTGGAAGGCAAGGCACAAGTTTGGAAACTTGGGGCAGTCCGTCCGTTGGATCGTGTAGGTTTGTATCGATGTTGGCCCTCGTTTATTTTTGAACGCGCCCTTTTACTTAGGGATATGTCGGTGCTGTAATCATCGACCCCAAAGCCGGTTTAGAAGCTGTTCGGGCCGGAATCAACCCGAGTCGCGCCCTCTAGTATGGAAATGTGATCTGCCGTGAGAGGCCATCGCCAGGTTCCAATGGGCGGTCGTGCCGTGCTTGAACCGCTACGATTACCACCACGAACAAGCATCGAGCGGTATCCAATGCATGGACCCGATGGGGAAAGTGTGGGTTGGTATTAAAGGTCTTTCACCAGCTGGTTTGGAATTCGATTCGAGTCGCCGTCTCCCCGGTTAGTGGGAAACTATGGCGAGCTTCACCACGATACTACTCCATGTAATGTTTTAAAGGTTCAACTAAAATATGGATAAGTCAACTGGATATGGTTATATTTTTGCTTGTTAGACTCAAGTGTGTGTAATAGTTCAGGTGCAAACCTAGAGTAAGAGATAGGACTAAAAACTGACAGCTCATCAATGTCATTAATACTCCTTATCTTAATTTTGAGCTTTTAGCAACTAAAAATCCCAGCTCCACCAAAAAGGCCTTGCATATCTTTATTTTCAGTTGGACGGGTAAGTCTAGCTGAGTACATTCCCGTACTCAGGGTTTATCCCGTTGTTGCAGATGGCTAGGTCTACTATGGCTATTGTAAGCACTGCCTCTACTCGGTGGAAGGTGATGAGGAGTAGGCCCAGGGCAGGGTCGTCCAGAAGCTTCCCTTTTTCTTTTGCTGGATTGAGACTACTAGTGGCACATTACTTGAAAAAGGAGGAGTGAGTTGTGTTGAGTTGAAGTTATCAAACGTTGTTTTATTGGAGCACATGTGTGGTGGTCGTGTTTCGAAAACTTATTTAAGCTTCCGCACTTTAAATTTGGTATTGCAATAACTCTGTTTAAAATTCGCACCCTGACGTTTTAAATCCGATTTCGTTTATCTGTGATGTATCCTTACGAATGTAATTCTTGAACAATGTGATCCTGTATGTTGTATGATGATAGAAATCCTTCGAGATTTCCGGACTACCGGGGGGTTTATGGGTTCAATATGAGTCGATGTCAGGCGGATTTGACTAAGACAGTACTTGAGCTCTTATAATCAGGACGGTTCCGCCACAATATGTACTATACATAATTTGAATCTTTATGTATGTCCACACTTTTAGTATCCATATTCATGTCATGCATAATGTAAATGATTGTATGTCTACAAAAGTACAACTAAAATTTCTTATTCTTCAAGGAGGAGAATGGAAGATGGTGCTCGACATGCAAAAACTTTTCGAGAACACATCCGTTGGCGTGTCTTCCATTAAGAAGAGTTGCAAAATAGAACATGACATGGCCGAGAGAGACCCATAGCACAGTTTGCAAAACCACAAAGAAACTAGTTAGCAACCTGAGACAAACAAAGCAATAGAAAGAAAGAGAGAGAGAGAGATGGTAAGACAGGGACCCTCCATCTCAAATCCTAACCAACAGAAAGAAAGAGAGATGGCTTCATCTTCATTGTTGGCAGCCTTTGCATTGATGTATTCTCATATGAAGACAAATGTTCTAAAAGATCATGAAATTTCATATGAAGATACATCTATGCACATGAGAATTGCTCATGTACTACGTGGGAATTATAGGGACCATGATGCCTAAGAGGGGTGAATTAGGTAACTTAAACTCTACTTCCTAACTATTACCTATAATTTTCACCCAATTAAACATATGCAAGAAAGTAATCTATCTAAATGTGTAACTACAGTTTTGTTAGGTGTGTTGCTATCTCCATCGCAAAAGAGTTATGCAACCTAGGTTCCTATCAACTAAGCTAGGAAAGATAAAAACACACAAATATAGCAAAGTAAATGTGGAAGCTAAAGATGAGATGAAGATGCAAACTCTCATCGATGATTCTGGTATTTTTACTGTGGTATCGAGAAGCGTGTAAAATCATAAGGAAACCCTCCCAAGAGCCAAGATCTGGTCGGGTAACTCCGTGGATAGCCTCAGGCCTTCTCCACACACAAGTGGGTCTCTCATGTGCCTTCCGGCAAGCCTCTCCCGGACCGCTTCCCGTCGTCTTCACTATCAAGCTTCCGGTCTAAACGCCACGAGCCTTGTTTTCTGCGATACATGGTGGCAGCCACACCACAAACACAGTTGGTATGATCTCGCAAGACTACAAGTCCCGTCGAGTACAAACACGGTGCGTGCAAGCACTTTTAAATAAGAGGTATGCAAACCTCACTAAACTCTAGGTCTAACACCTAAAGCAAGTGCAAAGCATGGTCTAACTAACCTAGCACTTCACAGAGCGTCTACGCTAATCACCTAATAATTCACTAAGCACTTTGGTGTCTAGAGCATATCAAAATGAGTCGCAACTCTTGTGGCACTTCCTTGAGCTCCTAACACCTTTCATTTGGTCAGCCATGGAGGTATAAATAGACCCCCAAGCAAATAGAGTCATTGGACATTGAGATGGGCAAACCTGTCATCAACCGAATGCTGGTCACGCCCTGACCGGACGCGTTCGGTCTCTCACAACGAGCATCTGGCTGCTTGCGTAGCGTAGTCCACTTATCGACGCATTTTTTCCAACTTCCGGTCATTGTTGTAGCTCTCTCTAGAACCTCTCTGGATGTGATCGATGCCATCTTAAATACCGGTATTCTAGACTAGTATTTTTGCAAGTGTGTCAATGCATGATGAAAATGTTCAAAATTACGAGTTGGTGTTTAAAGGATTCTTGATACTAATGGGTTGTGTTGCGACCAGAAATAATAGTAACAACTACTACCTCTGTCCCAAAATAGATGTTATTCTCGCTTCCTGAGAAACAAATGCCAACAATTATATATTAAAATATATAAATATTTATACTAAGTAATTAGTATCATCGAAAAGATCTTTAAGTCTAGTTTTTTAATAAATTTATTTAGAGATATAAATATTGCACGTATTTTATATAAAATTGAGTCAAACTTGTGACATAAAAACCCAAAACGACTTCTTTCTGGGACAGAGGGAGTAGTACTTCCATGTTTTTCTGCAACAGTTTAGATTACAAAAAAAGTTTTGTTCAATGGTTGATTGTTGGATGTATAAAACTAATTTTTATCTTTCTAGATCAATGCATGGTCATAGGGACAAAAAATTGGCATCTGTTTTGTGATGCAAGGATAAGTTAGGACAAATCTATATGTAGGATCGACCTTGTGAGTTGAGTTCCACATGGTGAGCATGAATATGTTATAACCATTAGTGGATTTGAAGCTATTTGGGCATAATTGCTTAAGAATTATGATTTGGTGGAGCATTGTTTCTTGGTCAATGCGTATGATGAGAGAAAAAAGTGGACCAAGGATTACAACATGGGAAAATTCTGCGGCAACATGGCAAGCAACCAACGGTTCAAAAGTGCAAACAACATGCTAAAATCTATTGTGCCAAGGAATTCAGCAATGAACATATCGATTGGAAACCTAAAATTTTGATGTTATATGCTCGATACGCTGAAGAAGTGATGAAAAAGTAAATGGTGTCATTAATATGTAGTACTATAAGTAGTCTCAATTTCTCACAATACAAATTTATTGGTACTTAGTCTACATTAAAATCTAGTAGTATGTCTATTCTTCTAGTTTCTTGTTTCTTAGTTTATTTTGTTTGCAAACGGAACAACATGGGTCCATAGTTCTATATTTCCTCAATTTTTTTTATGGAGTGTGGGTCGTTTGTTTATCTCACCAAGCATGTAACTCTAGTTTATTTCTTTTGATATTTAATCTATAATGACAATTATTTTATTTCAAGATCAATAGAAATTTCATTATCTTCGATATTCATTACTAGAATGATGTTTTAAAATCATGGCTACTCAGTTTTAGTATGTAGGCACTTCTTATTCAACTATGGTTTAGTTATTGTACTATTGGTTGGAATAATGGTATGATTTTTTAGCATTTTTCTACTTTGATTTTTTACTAAATATGGTGGTTGTAAAGCACATAAAATGAAGGGATTGACAATAACTATGACAACATTTCTGTTCTATGCTTACATCCTAGAGAAGCTTAATAATTCCTTATTTTTTGTCGAGCATGTGTTTTTCTACTTGTATTGAAATTGAATCAACAGGAAACATTGCAAATTTGTAGTGACCTCATACCTAGGATATTTTATATTCATTCCCTGTTGTTAGTTCCGGAAGCATTACTTCATGTCCATAATCTTAAGGTGTTTTTTGTATTTTTTTTTTAAATTCCTAGTTAGTGGTTCTTCTATTTATTTTTCAATTAGCAAGAAGTATTTATGTGGCCTAGCAAATATATATTTGACATACAATGTTCTATGTATTGGACCTATTGGCCAAAGATTTGGCTCTAGTTAGGCTTAAAGTGTGGTTAATACAAGTTTTGTTCCTTTTTATCATTATCATCTAGTTAGTATCGCTTCTACAAATCCTACTAAATTCATATTATGTTATGGATTAACATTTATATAAATGACATGTTTTATTATTCATGTGATGAATTATGTACACTTCTTACTTAGTAATATGATACAATTTTAGGAGAGGCCAACATTTGTTACCCAAGAATGAAGTCTTTGATGATGGTGCGGTGGAAATGTCCTAGATATGGTGTCCATTCCTAAGAAACATGCTTTGAAGCTTATGGAACATGTAAGTGTTGAATTTCCCACGTTGTGGTAAGAGGCTAAATAAGGAGGAAGATCACTCGAATCAAGGATAATGGAAGTGTCAAGCAAGGAACATCATCTAAAGAGTATTAAGTGAAGAAAGGATAATGGAAATGTCGAGGAACATTATCCAAAAATATTAAGAGCAACAAGGCAGGAGTCGGATCATCAACACCTATTGTACCCAATGTCTCGCATATCATGAAGACATGAGTCAAAGTTCCTTAAGATGGTTCCTATGGGTGCCTCGTATGAAGCTCATGATTACATCTTCACTCATGACAATAATGATGATATTATTATTGAGATGTTTGGGGTATTTTAAAAGAGATGTACTCTTTTGGGAAGGATAGTTCATGCAAAAATATGAGATCCTTTTGGAATAATGGTTTGCCTTCCTACTCTTAACACTTTAGTCATGCAACCATTGGGGTTTAGACCGATAAATGGAGTGGTTATGTGTTGTTTCTCTTTATAGTGACACTTTTATACCACTTATACTAACATTAATTCAACAAAACAACATATTGTGTTTTATGAGGCATGTTTACTAAATCACATTAAAATAGGTTTAGATGAGCACTTTGTGTAAATGATCTAAAGCAATGTTCTTGTAATCAAGATGAACCTTAAGAGCACGCCAAACACATCAAGGCCCAAAGTGAAACACACGAGCAGGGCATGGCACCGTCTTGCACTAAAATTGCACCGTTCAACACTAGGTCCCTAGATCTCAAGATGAGCTAAATCCCTGTCATTGACTCCAACTCCCGACATAGAAGAAAGCATAAAAGATGCATGCATACCACCATTGTACAATACACACAAGATGGTAGGAAGCAAGAGAAGGCCATCATAATACCTACAGGATTTCGCTGCAACCACCAAGAAGATCACCAATATCCACGTCTTACATGAATGAGAAGTACAAGGGCATAGCCATGCATGCCACACCGCACCACCCGACATCGCCTAGTGCACCGCTTAATGCCACCTCTTGCCTACTTGGTTGTTCTAAAGTTTCGCCTATAGAACCCCTTGAAAGGTTCGAGAGTTACCCCTAGAGGGTGATAGGTGTTTTTTGATCTCTAAAACTTTGCAACTAAGTTACTCCAAACCGGTCACCCGAAATTCATGGAAAACAGAAGTCAAAGTGACTTGACCCACCTTCATGATCCACATAGTATTCTAAATATGTCGATGAGGTCTAGTAACCTTTTATATTGTAAACAAGTGGTATAAATATACAAAATTAAGACTATAGAACCATATCAAAACTAGGTCACCTAGTTTCCTCAAGTTTGCATAGCATAAAGTGAAACTCATCCTCTATAACTAGAACTTCACACTTGATATCATGGACGGTTTACAAGACTTCCCTAGAGTAGAATCACAAAGCAATACACACAAATTCACATGACACAAGTAGATAAAAGCAAAACACAAAGTAATGCAAACAAATCATAGGAGCAACATAATGATGCAATTTACCAAAGTTTGGGTCCACCACCCGAACCCTATGTCTCCATTGAGGAAGCCGTGAGTGCCCACCAAATTCATGATCTAGTCGAATTTCTTTAAATCACTTTTCCCGATCCGCTAGTTCATTTTCTTTTGCTTTGGAAGGCAAGATCGTAGTCCTCACAAACTTGCTTATGGCCTTCCACAGGCTCAGAAGCCCCCACAAATTTGCTTATGGCTTATAAACCTATTTTGCTTATAAACGTCTTATAATTGTAACAATTGCTTGATTTTAATCCTATGATAGTACTACATTGTTTATGCTTATAAACCTTTGAGTACTACATTATGATGGCACAGGATCACAATCATGTCATCACTAGTAGTAGACTGGAAAAATAATTAAAAAAAGTTAACGAGTGGCAACCCACTGTGCAACCGTGCAACACGTCAAATGTGCCATGAACGTTGTTGTATGCTCTAGCTACTCCTTTCCGTATGCGGCGCGACAATAGACAAACCCTCTGCAGATCTACATCTACACAGCGGATTCGAGATAAGGCCAGTTCAGATTCTAAAATTTCCCAATTTTTTTTTAAGATTCTCCGTTACATCGAGTATTTAGACGCATGCATGGAGTATTAAATGTATGTAAAAAATAACTAATTGTATTTTCAGTCTGTACATGTCGAGACGAATCTTTTAAGTCTACTTAGTTAATATTTAATTAAAATTTATCAAATAACAATAAAAGTGCTATATTATCACTATACAAAAAAATTTCACAAACTAAACAAGGCCTTAAGCATCGCTGTCAGCTTTTGCTTGAGAAACGAGGCTCTCCGGCTACTCGTCTCCTCGTCGGCAATGCCCAATCCGGTCAAGCTGACGTTCCAAAATAATCGGTCCAAGAAGATGTCGTCGTCAGTGGAAGTGGGCCGAGAGGCGAGAGCGACACGAAAACGACTGGTGACGGCTGGAACCGACGCTCCGGTGCCCCGTACGGAGTAGCTTCTTAAACCGGTCCGCCGTCTGGCGTCCGTCAGACACAGATCACCGTCAGATCCTGGCGGGCGACGCACGCCAGTGCTGCCAATGGACTCGCGCTGCCCTCACCTGCTCCTGCTCCCCCTCATCCTGGCCGCCCTCCTGCCCCCGCCGTCGTCGGGGGCGGCGGCGGCGGCGCCGGGGGTCATCCGGCTGCCGACGGGCGGGAAAGCGGGGCCCTGGCCTGCGCGCCGCCGGACCCCGCCGTGTACGACCGCCCTGTCATCGGCATCGTCTCGCACCCGGGGGACGGCTCAGGCGGCAGGATCAGCAACACCACCGCCACCTCCTACATCGGCGCCTCCTACGTCAAGTTCGTCGAGGCCGCCGGCGCGCGCGTCATCCCGCTCGTCTACAACGAGCCCGAGGAGCGCCTCCTCGAGGTGCGTGCGTGCTCCACATTGCTCGCCTCCGCCGGTTTTCACCCTTTCCCCTTTTCTCCCCCGTCGCGTCCTGGATACTGGATAGGCAACGCGTCGTCGAGTACACGTTTCATGCTTCCGTTTGCATATGCGATTTCGCGAATTGGGATATGGGCATATGGCTCTTGGCCCGCCATAGCGCTGCTGGTCAATTCTCACTGTTTACTATAGTATTTTGTTACAGCAGTCCGTTCATTTAAATTTTCAAAAAGAATTCTCGAGAGGGGAATTCGAAATGGGATAATCTGAATCTCACTCAGAGTCAGCTGATGCCCCTGATCGTATGGCGGTACTGATCCTGATAATTTAGGCAATTTCCCCAGTGTCAAAATTGCTTGATGAACATGTCTGGGAAGACTTTCGCTAATGGGGTGACCAAACACAAATCGAGTTAGTTGTTGGAGTAAATTGTTTCAAGCGCAAGCAACCTACTCAGGAGTAATTTGTATATTTTAGATCTGATGAATGGGGTCCCCAGGTCCCCAAGCTACTGATGGTCCTTCATTACAATGGCTACTGACTTTCAAACAGTTGCTTGTGGTTGAGGAGGCCCTGCCTTTAACATATTACCTTGTTGACTCTTCCCTGCAGAAACTGAGTTTGCTGAATGGAGTGCTGTTCACTGGTGGATCAGAGAAGCAAGGTGTATATTTTGAGACGATAAAAAAAGTGTTTCAGGTACAATGTGATTATGAACATTGTTTGAAATTGATATTGATGTTGATGATTGTATGGGACCACTTGAGTATCACAAGCTTGGATTTTCTATGTTACATGCTCCAGCCTTAACAATATTGAACCAAATAATCATGATTTACTCTAACAGTTCCTTTCTGTTTCATTTTAGTATGTTTTAGACAAGAATGATGCAGGTGAACCATTTCCTTTGTTTGCTCAATGTCTTGGCTTTGAGCTTGTAAGCATGATTGTCAGCAAGGTAATTTAACTTCTCAGAAATTTACCATATTGCCAACTTATTTATTAATAAAATATAGAAGAGTATGATAGCTTATTAATTATTGTCAATTATGAAATAGATAAAAACTATACACGCGATGGAAGAGTAATGCTTAGTTTGAAGTTAGAGTATCATTTGCCTGCCTGTTATTAGGTACTGGAGCAAAGTGCTGCAGCCTTCTATTCCATGAAGGCACCATGATTCATTTCTTTTTACTTTGCCAAAGTGGGCACTAATTGTTCTCTTGCCATTGTGCTAGGACAATGATATCTTGGAGACGTTTGACGCCGAAGATCAAGCATCCACTCTTCAGTTTCCCAGCCTTGCTTTGGAGGGCTCAGTGTTTCAAAGGTGGCTGCTTCATGCTAAGCATGTCTTTATTTTGCTACTGCTTGATGGGGACATTTAGAATTTAAATAAGTTATCTTGTAGTGTGATATGGGGCAAGTAAATGTTATAGAATGGTTCCCATGGAATAACATCTTTTAATTACTGTGTTACCATTTACCAAAACTGAAACTATAGAATATGCAAATGGGTTAAGCTGACGTATTTATGCATTCAGATAGCTTCATAAATGACTACTAAAACATGATTTGTCTACAATGGGTCTGACTACATGACCAAATGCACTCCAACGGAGCGCAGTTAATTAAAAGAACGACTGGAAATAAATTTCTTATGAGAATATGTGGTTACTATAGTAAAAATTATTGTTTTACTTGTGGTTTTGTGAATTCCACTTGTTGTAGCTACTGACTGGCAATCGGCTCAAAGGTTTGACCCTGATCTCATCAGAAAGTCAGCACCAGCGTCTTGTCATGCAGAAATCATAGAGTAAGTGCCACCATTGGTTCTGATTACTTCTTGGTCCTTTTTTAAAAAAATTCAACACTACACCTACTTTAATGCACTGGGCTCAATCCTTTATGGCTGGTGATTCTGATAACATGTTTATCCTAACAAGTCTGATTTGTCATTTGGTTGAAGTATGGTATATCACCTAGGCGATATCGAGAGAATAATGCACTATCAAGTTTCTTCAAAATCTTGACTACATCACCTGATGAAAACGGCAAGGTATGTCATACTTTGGCTCCTACATACTCCCTCCGTATCGCTTTTAGATGACGTTTTGGACAAGGTTTGAGTCAAACATTGGGAATATAAATCATGAATAACTTTTTAAATTATTGAGTTTAGATATATAAAAATCATATAAATAAATTTGTCTTGAAAAGTACTTTCATAAAAGTATACATATACCATTTTACAACAAATATTTTTTAAAAAAACAAGTGGTCAAAGTTGCACGTTGGAGACCGTGTCGCTGTCCTAAACGTCATCTAAATGCGATACAGAGGGAGTACTAATCTATCCGGAAGGTGTTATGTGATTAGTATAAACAGAATAACTTTGATGAAATTTGCAAATATTCCCAAAGTAGCTGATCTAGGTTAATGCCCATTAATTCTTCTATTGCACAAATTAACATTCTCTGTATGTCAAATCAGGTCTATGTCTCAACTGTACAAGCCAATAACTATCCAATCACTTGCACACAATGGCATCCTGAGGTATTAAGTAGTATTGGGAGTTCCATATTAAGTGTTCTTATTGGTTCTGCCTTTTTTTCTTGTGCACTGTATTTTTTCTAAAATTAATATCCACAACATATCAAATTGTGGCCACTCACCAAATACCAGTGGCTTTACACAGCTATAAAACTGTCCTCATTTAATGCAGAAAGCAATTTTTGAGTGGAGGAAACCAATGATTCCACACAGCGAAGATACAGTACAGGTTACTCAACATTTTGCCAATCATTTTATCAGGTTTGTTGTTGTAGGCTATAACCTCTATTATACATTTCAAGTTGGCAATACTTCATCTGGTTATTTCTGGGTCTATCCACCGGCTTTACCATTATTTTGTGGAGATGTACGGGAAATTGATCAAATACTACACGCCTTTTCTTTTGCTGTCAGTAACTCTGTCGTTCTCTTACCTTTGAAACTTCTGTTTTCTAGTAGTGTTTCATTCTCAGGAGTTCTGGTGGTAGTGCTTAGATGTCTTGATTTAAGCATTGTTAGAATAGGGCTAGCCACATGGGCCTTGGCGCCCACGCCTGGTGGCTGGGCTGCCTCAAGGGTTTTATGGTAGTTGATCACAGGTTAGGCAAGGATGAAACTTGCAAGAGCGATGAAAGAAAAATGGAGTTCATGCTGCTTACCTTGCCCTTCTCTGTGTCGTGAAACAGCCAAGCACGCAAGTCTCCAAACAGGCCTCCTGCCGACAAAGTGCTGGATAACTTAATTTACAACTACAGCCCGACATTTAGTGGGAAAAAATCGTGAGTCCCTGTATCTTTATTCTTTACCCCCAAACCGATGTGCAATCCATTCAACAGCTAGACTAATGTATGTATTTGGTAGGAAATCGTTTGAGGAGGTCTACATCTTTGCCTGAGACTGCCTGTCTTCAGGAATCAGCACTGCGTTGCTATTGTATTGTGATTGTGTATAACGCGTGGTACCTGGAAGTGTACAGATTTCTTGCACTGCCTGTATTGCAGTAACCTTTCCGGGTGGCTCTATAATATGTATATAAGCAGGAATAATAACAATAATATAATGAACTGAAAAATACTTGTATGGAGATTTTCTGAATGTAAAAGTGTCTCCAAATCAGGTGAAGGTTGAATGTTCTTGGATCAATTTCATGAAATCCGTCAAAACTTGAGTTGAATGTACTGGGCTAGTTGTGCATGTGTTCCATAGATTCTTGTTTGGAGTGTCGTCTCCGCTATGGCACAAGCATCTTGGCATCTTGCGCCCAGAAGGTCGCCATGTTACCTGGCCGGCCGCCGGGCATAGCATTGGAGAATTGTAGCAGGAATCGGGAACAACAGAGCAAGGATAGGAAACACGGATGAATGCTTTATTCAAAGAGATTAATTGAGTTCATACGATCTTTACCATCCACTGCTCGCATCACAGGGTTTATAATTTTACTGGACCGTAACATTGCCCCTAGCCCTAGCAGACATCGTTACATTGCAGTGGAAATGTGGAATATATAACTTGCGCCATCTGTTTCAAATTTACATCTCAAAATTTGAATATGTACCATGATTGGATGTGCTCTATCTAACTCATGTAAGGACGGCAGTGAGTTAGGTTAGGACCGGACAATATCAATTAGGACTTATATTTGATTCATTAAGTACTACTCCCTCCGTCCCTGAATAAATATATTCTGAGTTGTCCTGAGTCAAACTTTTTAAACTTTGACCAATTTTTAGAAAAAATTACCAAGATTTATTATATCAAATTAACATCATTAAATACATCATAGAATAGATTCATTTTATATCATATATGTTTTTCCTTTTTTATAAAGTTAGTCAAACTTTAAAAAATTATTGGAGTATATATTCATTTTGACGGGCACGAATTATAAGAATTGGTTTATTCAGAGAGTATATACTATTCTTAGTAAAATTAGACGAAACTCTCATGCTCGAGGGGGTGGAGGGACAAACGGACTCGGGAGAAAGTGAAGAACGAAAATCAAAGGGAAAGAAAAACTCACTCTTTATTATACTAGCAAATGTATCTACGTGTTGCGACAAGGCATATTTTGGATGTTCGACTGATCGTTTTTACGGCTAATTTCGACTGTTTCAATAGTGTTCTATAAGAAAGAATAAGCCGAAGTACGGCTGATAAGACAAATGAACAGGGACAACTCACTACATGCGGACATGCGACCGAACAACGACAACCGACGGACACTCAATGCCGCCGAACAATTTCCAACCCCGGGCCACTCAATGAGCCCCACGTTCACAACTCAATACATGTGACTCAGCACCCCGCACGTAAACCTTTTTTTCGTCTTTTGGCTTGACACCCAGGCAGACGTGTCCTCGGCCAGAGCCCAGAAGGCCTCGGGCACAACTTGCGTTCAAAAACTCGATGCTCAAATTATTTTCTTTAAATCATTGTAATTTTGGAATGGTTTATTCGTTTTAAATTCCATCTGTACCGGTATATTTTATGTAACGAGACGATCAAAACTAGGTTTGTAGTTTATAAGTTTGCTCTCACTTTAATGTAGAAAGCCATTTTTGAGTGGGGGGAGCCGATGACTCCACACAGTGAAGATGCAGTACAAGTGACTCAACATTTTGCCAATTATTTGTCAGGTATGTGGTTCTCACCTCTTTTATTACTACATTTAGTTTAACTTGGCACTGCATTATCTGGCAATTTGTAGATCTGCTTATCATTTTTATCGTTCTCTGATGGAAATCACACCACAAATTAGTAGCGAAGTACACGTCCATTTTCCTCCTAATCACCCTATTGGCTAACTCATCTCAATTTTCAATTTTTGCTATGACGTGAATCAGCCAAGCTCGCAAGTCCCTGAACAGGGCTCCCGCGGACAAGGTGCTGAACAGCCTAATTGAAAACTACACCCCCAGATTTGGATCCTCGTGAGCATCTATGTTTCTCTACATTGCAACTGCTTCCATTCGTATCCTCCTCCAAATATCAGCTAAGTTTGTCCATGGACTCTTTCTAGGAAATATTTTGATGAGGTGTATAACTTCTCCTAAGATGGTATCGGATTCCTCGGCATCGCATTGCTACTATTGTTGTATTGTTAGTGAATTGATCCTACATCGAACTGTGAAGGCTTTACTTTCTGCTATTCATACACTTGCCTCTGCAGAGACCTCTCTAATTGTTACAAATAATTGGTATAAACTGTCAAAACGATTTTCATGTTTTTTCAGAAAACATGTGGCACTATATAGAAAACACAAAAAACATACCTGCATGATGCTTGATTTCTAACTACAACCTAAAAGATTTCATACTTGCAATGGCAAGCTTTTTTTAGCGGTGATCTTTGTGCAGAGCTTCGCTAAACCTCTGTTGTAAACCTTGTGGTGAGCTGGTGAATGTTTAGCAGTGCTGCTGTGGTAATGTTCGAACTGTGTGCCATGTTGGGGGCTTGGGGTCTTCTCGCAGTCTTCTCTTCACTCGACTTCATACCCGGAAGCACCTCGTCAAGAAGGCATAAATAAGTCCACACCTGTATTCTTCCTTTAATTCGTTAATAAGCCTAGAAACACAAAACATACTCAGGGTGTGTTTAGATGCCAAATTTTGCAAAAATTTTCACTATACCACGTTCGTTGTTATTTGACAAACTTTGTCCAAATATAGACTAACTAGGCTCAAAAGATTCGTCTCGACATGTACATACTAAAAGTACAATTAGTTAATTTTATCTACATTTAATGCTTCATATATGCGTCCAAATATTGATGTGATGGTTGATGTAATGGAGAGAGGATGAAAAATGAGACTAATGTCAGACGTCTGACACATAATATATGAATATAAATAAATACTCTATTCGTATCACAAATAGAAGACGTTTAGGACAACGACACAGTCTCCAAAACATAACTTTGACCATTTATTTTTTTTAAAATATTTGTTGTAAAGTGATATATATATATATACTTTTATAAAAATACTTTTCAAGATAAATTTATTTATATGATTTTTATATTTTTAAACTTAATAATTTAAAAGTTATTCATCATTTATATTTCCAATGTTTGACCGAAATCTTTTCCAAAACGTCTTTTATTTACAATACGGAGGGAGTAGACCATTGGACAGTACCACAACAAATATAAAGCGAGTGCCGAGAAACCCCTCTTACGGTTGCCCGCGCTGAGCAGGTGACTGATTACCAGTATACCACTTCAAAAGTATAAGGAAGGCCATTCTTAACAGGTAATCCTATACTCCATCAGTATAGAAAATAGATTACGTTTTGGACAACAATCCGTACATCACTGACAGCAGCAACCGTAATAGGGAACAACAATCCGTACTGGTCATGTTTGATGACAACAGCAACAAAAATATAATAACCAGGTAAATAAGGATGATATATATTAGGCCATCAAATGATGAGATCAAGCAACATCCTTCACAATACCACACTATTACAATTCAAAACGAACAAATCATATGTTTTTTCCTGACTAGACAATCTAGCTGTTAGCTTAGTCAGCAAACACTGAACCACATGTGGCAGCGACATGTGCCTTTTTGCAGGCTCTAACCAATGCATTTCACTAAATCTTCACAAAAAAAAAGTGCATTTCACTGGCCTGGCGCCCTTACATTTTACCAACCACGTGTCTATTACATTTCATATTCCAATGAAGATGTCGATGCAGAAAAAAGTGGAGCGATGAAATTTGAAAGAACGTAAGGAATCAGCTATGGACAGATGAATTTCCTTGGCACCAACTGATCATGATGCCCGAACCAAGTGCAGAATAAGGCCATTGAAGCTGATCATGTAATATCTGCAGAATTAGGATTTTTGCTGGTTAGTTTTCATCACCAGCTCACCTGGACAACAGACTATCATCTACAATGAATCAATTAGCTTGCTGACGTGTCGCGCAGAGCATCTTTAGCCCTGCTGTCAATTTTCATTTGATGTGATCCATCAACAAGAAAAACTTTGCAAGTCAATGATCATAGCATGTAGTTTCTGGGAGTTCAAACCTAAGATCCTTCATCCCTTCTATTACCAAGCTGTGGTGGTTCATCCCTGATATCTATGCCTGAGACAAATGTAGCCAAGTCATCCTCCAACTCTATTACAGGGTCAGGTTCGGAAGCATCTGCTAGCAATCTCAGCATATTGACTACTTCAAATGTATCATCGAGGTAGAACCTGGCTTTGCTCGGTTTCTGCCCCACTGTACATGCAAATAGCGGTGTCTTTGGAGCAACAATGTTTCTCTTCATGACATCAGCGATATTTTCAAACATGTCCTCATCTGACCTGTCATCGCCGATGCATAATACAAAATCTGCTTGCTGCCCTTTCTCCTTCATCAATGTAAGTATCTTCTCAGCTACAAGACCTTTGCTAACACCCTGTGGCAAAGGAAGATAATTTAAGAAATTAATAGTTGTGCATTAATGCATAAGTCAGAATGAAAAAACAGGAGAAGGTAGTGTCATAAAAAAAACATGTATGCTTGTTTTTCTGTTGAAGGCGCAAAAAACTGGCAATTGTAGGACTGGAAGCGATAAATAACAAACCTGTGGTTTCACTTCGACAATGAACTGGCCACTCTTAACTGCGACTGGTTCATTTGCTAGTACACTTTCCAGGTGATCCAGCATCTCCTTGGCCTGGGAAGACCCAAAGCCTGGGTCAGCATCCTGATGATGCCATACCAAAGCAGTTTCTTTCGTCTCAATATAGGACCCATCGGTTGATTCTGTATAAAGATTCATCACTGGCTCTGCCATTTGCATCCATCCAAAGTCTGAGGTATGGGTGCTCCATTGCCACCCTTCATCTCTCGTCCACCTACAGTGAAACATAGCATTTCATCATCCACTTAATTTTAAACAAAAGAAACCTAATGGAACTGCAGTATCTTAATATTCGAAGGTTAACACAAATAAGAAGACATAACATTTTCAGTTCTGATTCCTTTAGACCCACTACTATTGTTATGAGAAGGCAGCAAATAGTCAATCTAGTTAGCTGCTGAGCAATACACAAAAGGTTCATGCTTTACATCTCTTGAGAGAAACACTAACGCAAATAAAAATATATTAGCTTATAACAAACAAAAAGTTAGAACAAACATTAAAATCTAGTACTACTGCATCAAGTACATTCTAGCACCAAACAAGAGATTGAACAATGCACATGTGAAAATTGTACCTTAAGAAGTAACCGTGTTCTGCTGCAATTCCTAGCTTGGGGCATGATGCAAACATTGATCCCAAGCTATCCCTACTTCTCCCACTGACAATGAAAACATTGTTATTGCTATCCGAACATAGGGTATTGATGGTTCTCAATATTTCTGAACTTGGTTTCTTATCGATTGAAGTCTGTGGTACCAATGTACCATCATAATCAAGTAATATGACCCTACTCTTTGCTCTCTCGTAAGACATGACGATTGTATCCAAATTAAGCTTTGTGAAATGTGGATCTAGCGCCACCACCCTAAATCCAAACCCTAGTCCTATACCCCAGCATGGCTTCCTAAAATGATCCTTGCAGGCCCTCTCCAGATCCTGGACAAAGCTCTTTGACCAGTATGCAACATCATGGGTACTGACATAGCGGTAATGTTTTCCATGCCTCAGCTGCTTCTCTTGTTCTGACATTGAGATGGCCTCATTCAATGCCTCAGCAGTTGTTTCAACATTCCAAGGGTTAACACGAATAGCACCACTCAATGAAGGTGAGCACCCAATGAATTCCGACACAACAAGCATGCTCTTCTTTGGTCCACCCACCTCTGGTGCAGACTCTGAGCCAGGTATCCCCTGCCGGCAGACAATGTACTCATAAGGTGTCAAGTTCATTCCATCCCTCACAGCTGTCACTACCACACACTCGGCTATTGTGTAATATGCAAGCTTCTCCACACTTGACACATTGCGGTCAATGAAGACAATGGGGCTATACCCAGTCTGGCCGAAATCCCTATTAATCCTATCACAACTCTCTCGGATCTCAGCCTGGATGGCCTCCATCTCCTTACCCTTCCCACGCGGAGGGTTGGCTATCTGCACCAGCACAGCTCTCCCCTGCCACTTGGGATGCATCCTCAGCATATTCTCAAATGCAAGAAGCTTCAAATTGATCCCTTTAAAGATATCTGTATCATCTACGCCAAGCAACACAGCTTTCCCCTGGAATCGGTGCCGCAGCTCAGCAACCTTGTCCTCCTTCTCAGGTAACCGCAGCACAGATTGCAGTTGGCCCATATGGATTCCACTGGGCATGATCTTGATCCCAACAGTGCGGCCAAAGTACTCCAAACCAATGTATCCACGCTTTGACTGGTACTCTAGACCAAGCATCCTACTGCAGCAAGAGAGGAAGTGTCTGGCATAATCAAAGGTGTGGAAGCCGATGAGATCGCAATTGAGCAGTGTCCGTAGAACCTCCTCCCGGACAGGGAGTGTGCGGTAGATCTCCGATGAGGGAAACGGGCTGTGGAGGAAGAAGCCGATCCGGAGGCGGTTGAAGCGTCGGCGGAGGAAGGTGGGCAGCGCCATGAGATGGTAGTCGTGGACCCAGACGTAGTCATCCTCTGGGTTGATGACCTCAACCACCTTCTCGTAGAAGTGCTTGTTCGCGAGCACATACGCCTCCCAGGCGCTGCGGTCGAACCGGCCGCCGTCGCCGGACGCGGCCGCCTCCGCCGTCGGTGGCAACTGGGAGGCAAAGGGGAGCATGTAGTGGAACAGCGGCCAGAGGTACCGCTTGCAGAAGTGATGGTAGAACCGGTCGTTGAGCTCGGGCGTGAGGAAGACGGGGACACATCGGAAGCCGTCGATGAGCGACTGCGAGACCTCGTCCTGCTCCCCGGGCGGCACGTCGGCGCGGAGCGAGCCGACGAAGAAGACCTCCATCTCGTCGGGGACGCCGTCCCGGAGCCGGAGGAGGAGCGAGTCGTCGTCCCAGGAGAAGGCCCAGCCGCGGCCGTCGGGGCGGCGGCGCGCGACGACGGGGAGCTGGTTCGCCACGACGATGAGGCGCTCCCCGACCGCGGACGAGGGCACGTCGGAGGCGACGCTGCTCGTGGCCGCCTGCTCGTCGTCGTCGTCGTCGAGGTCGGACAGCGTCCCGGGCACCGTCATGACCCGGGGCATCCGCTTCGTCCCGAACGACCCCAGCCGCCTCCTCCCGCCGCCCGACGGGCCAAGCGCCGCGAAGTTGCCCGCGGCGAGGTCGAGGAGGTTGGTGTACGACCTTGACATCATGGCTGGAGCAGCGCGCCTGGGTCGAAACCCTACCCGGCGCTCGGTCCGTGGAATGGGAGGTTTTAAGCAGCCAAACCCTAGGCGGCCAGGCCCGTGGTGCGCGGCGGCGGCTTGATCTGATCTGGCTCGGCGTTTCGATTTCGGAATGGGGGAAGGTGGGAGTTTGTGGGGGGTGGGAGAGCCGCGAGGAAGGAAGACGACCACGGTATATTCCACGGGCGCCTGGACCCAGCTCACGGCGCTGCGTCGTGGACGCCTCGTCACCGACACGCGGGCCCACGCTCGCCGTTGGCCGCTGCCGGTCCAGTAGGCCGCGTTTGGGGAGGTGCCGCATCGGGAAAAGAGGATAAGGTAGTGCGTGCCCCCACCGGCGCCAGCTGGCGCCGCGCTGCCACCTGACGCCGCGGGCCCTACCGGAGCGGACGAAGCGGGCCCCGCCGGAGGGCCGCCGGCTTGTGGATTTTTTTAGAAAATCCTCGTTCCATTTGCCCGGCGGGTTTATGAGCCGCCGCCGCTGTCGTCGTCTTTCTCCGTGATGCAAGGCACCACCACGCACCATCACAGCACAGCAGCGAGCCTCCAACAAACCCGCCGGGGCCGGTCGCCGGTCGGGCCGGTGGCGCACCGGGCAGGCGTGAAGCACGTGTCGCGTAGCGGTGGGGGCCACGCCGGCGTGAGAGTGACGACACACGTGACCAACCACGGCACTGCTGCTACTGTGCATAATCATGATTTTGATTAGGTTTTTGCTGGCAAGAAATCGTTTTCGAGCACACTTAAAACCCATAATTTCGTTCACCGCGCATACAATTTGGGAAGAAAAAGAATTAGCTAAATTTTAGGTACCTGCATGCGATGGTTATTGCATATTGTTTTATACTAAAATTGCAATTTTACAGTTTCCAAAATAAAAAAACAGTTAGGTAAAACCACAAACCCGACAAAAAAAACTGATATGAGGTGTCATAAAGATGATTTGAAAATTTGTATTGGATAAAATTTTAATATGTTATGTCACCAAAACAGGTAGCAAATGACAATTTATTTCTACTATAATTGATAGTAAAAAAGTATTATCTAAAATATAATCTTAAAATTTAGACACTTAAAATATAGCAGAAGAGAGAGAATGCAGCGAGAAAATGCAGCCACTGCCATCAGCCGTGATAGGTAGGGCAAGCTGGCAGTGAATCATCGCCATCGAGAGGTTGGACTTGGAGCCCCGCGCCTCTGACCGGTACAGCTGTGGCCACGTGGACCGTCCCACCCACGGACGCGTCGGCCGACGCCATGTCAGCCTCGTGCTGACCAGGCTCTGACTCAGCATCACCCCTTCCATTTCCATTTGCATCCACAAGACCACAAGCAAAAACGCCTCCAAAACAACAAACAAACAATACACTCCAGCAGCAGCAGCAGCAAGAGCAAGAGCAACGGCAGAAAGCTGAAAGCCAACAGCCACTCTAGTCGCCTAGGCTGTCATGAGCAACCAAGCAAGCAAAGCGAGGTTAATGGGGGGCAATTAAGAGTGAGGCGCACGGGCCACCAACCAGAACCTCATGGAGAGCTGCATGGCAATAGCATATCCTAATTTTATTCGGATATAGTATATAAATAT
This sequence comes from Coix lacryma-jobi var. lacryma-jobi, assembly GCA_009763385.1. Classification (NCBI taxonomy): domain Eukaryota; kingdom Viridiplantae; phylum Streptophyta; class Magnoliopsida; order Poales; family Poaceae; genus Coix; species Coix lacryma-jobi. The sequence continues at coordinate 5,309,627 of CM019826.1, forward strand.
ATAATTCCGTCACTGTCCTACCCTATCCAATAGCGCCACTTGACTGTGAACAGGGGCAGGGGGGGCAACTGGTCAAGCTTTTCTGGTGGGCTGGAATCTCCTCCCCATTGCTGTGCATGATGAAGGCAGAATAGTCGAGCAGTGGGGCCCACTGCCGATTTGGCGTTGCGGTTTGTGTTATCCATGTGATTAGCTCCCTAGGTTTGTGTGATCCATGTGATTAGCTCCGTGGAGTGTACTCCCTCCATATAGTAATATATATACTCACTTCACACATATATTAGTTGTCGTTTAGTACAGCGACACGGTCTTTAAAATACTATTTTGACCTCTTATTTTTATAAAAGTGTTTACGAAAAAGCGATAGTGCGTATACTCCCTCCGTATCACAATTAGAGTTCGTTTGGAAAAGTTTTCGGTCAAACATTGAGAATATAAATCATGAATAACTTTTAAATTATTGAGTTTAGAAATGTAAAAATCATATAAATAAATTTATCTTGAAAAGTACTTTCATAAAAGTATATATATATCACTTTATAACAAATATTTTTAAAGAAATAAGTGGTCAAAGTTATGCTTTGGAGACCGTGTCGCTGTCCAAAACGAACTCTAATTGTGATACGGAGGGAGTATGTATACTTTTACAAAAGTATTATTTTCAAGATAAATCTATTCATATAATTTCATATTTGCAAACTTAGAAACTTAATAGTTATTGATGATTTATATTCCTATGTTTGACCTAAATCTTCTCTAAAACGATAATTAATATAGGTAAGGAGGGAGTATGTATATCAAAAGTGTCTGTTAGAAGCAACTGCTAGTACTCAAGTGCAACTTTAGTAGGTTATTAAAGATAGTACTTTATATAGGATTAGAAATATTTTTTTGGCTCAGCTGGATCACCTGGAGTTCCAAAGTTTTAAAAGGTGATTCTCTCTCTCTCTCTGAACATGCTAATGTCTCTGTTGCTCTATAGTTAGTGTAGTTTATGCAAGGTTGAGGGTAAACTTTTAGAACATTTTCCCCGGATGGATGGCAAAACAGAAGCTAAGCTATAAATTTGTTAGGAATAAAAAAAACAAAAACTTTGACTACTAATAACTCTTATATTTTTTTAGTTTTAAGAAAGTAAGACCAACATGTATTGATATTAAACTACTAGTTTCATCCCAAAAAATATATAATCCTTGCTGCGGACTAGTTTATAAAAATACTATCGGCATTTGTACTCTAAATAGATTTATTATAAAAATATATTTCAATATATATATATATATGGCCAAACTTGAAAACGGATTAACTCGTTGAAAAATAAGAAGTATATTCTTTTTTTAGATGGATGAGGTATATATATTTGTTGTTCTTACATATATTAAAAATAGAGAGATAGTCTATGTTTTGAGGACCATGGTTGGAACTTTTACCGACTGATGGTTTGATACTATTTGTCCCTTTTAGCGATTGGCGTTTAAGACTATATTAGTGTCGTGGTGTAATGTCAATATCATTATCGAGTATGATCATAATTATGGAACGAGACTGATGAGCATGAGCGGATTCGGGGGGGCGGGGGCTTGCCCAAAAACATGCATAGGATTATAGCTAAGATTAGTATAATTTTGCTTTAAATTAGTCTAAAATCTCCTGCGGCCTAGAAAATAATGGAAAATTCAGTCTAAATCATCTTAAAATCTACCAAAAACCTCTTGTAGGCCAAAAATACAAGGATTTTAGCTAAAATTAGTATAATTTTTCTTTAAATTAGTCCAAAATCTGCTGCGGGCAAGAAAAATAATGGAAAATTCAGTCCAAATCATCTTAAAATCTACCAAAAAACTCTCGTGAGCAAAAAATACAAGGAGTATTTTGGTTCAAACTCGGTTCTTTATGTATTTAGCCCCCCCTCGTGAGCTGACTCTGGATCCGCCACTGCTGATGAGCTTGTTTATATATGCAAGACAGAGATGTCTGGACATAACTTGCACTGTTCAGTCTATTTGAAAATTATTAAGCAGACCATGAGATATTTTACATGCATGGTTTTGGCCAACTTGGTCGGGGAGCGTTGTCGTTGGACCCGAGCCGCTGTCCAAATCGGCTAGAAAGCACTGGATGGTAGGGCACGCGAGAGCGAGTGCGTTTGGCTTTAGCTGGGCACTTGGGGTCGGACGAGGTAGAGAACTAGAGATGAGAACATCTCAAGCAACACTATCAATCGCACTAACTATGCTTAATTTGGATAGCAGAGGGCAAAAAAATCACTCCAGCAGAGCAGACGACTACTCTCGTCCAAAATAATTGTCATTTTGGGTTTTCGTAAAGTATGTCTTGCTAGATTTATAGAAAATACGCTTCAAATAAATATGTTAAAAACTAGATTTAAAAATCTTTCTAATGATACAAATTATGTACCATAAATATCAATTTTTTAAAAAATATATTTAGTTAACGAAAAAGACACTGATCTTAGGAGGAAGGGAATACCTACAAGGCCCAATAAATATTAATATTTTGGGACAGCTACCTAAATTCTCCTCTTCACTACTGGTCCCGTTGGGCCAAAGATTGCTACCCAAATTTTTCTGGATTTGTCTCTTCCCCGCTGCAGTCGTGCCCGACGACGCTACCTGCCCAACAACACCCGCAAGAAGGCCTCGATTGCGACCATCCACGATCTCGTGTGTCGCCCTAGGTGAGGCTATCAGTGTCGCCCGACAGACGCCCCTCACCGGCGTGGCCCTCCCGTCCCCGACATGGCAGGTGCTCGCCGACTCGAGCCCCCTCCCCAACACGGGCCTCACCGGCACGACCAACACTCAGGGGCGTTTGCGAGCGTTTCGCCGAGCAGATTTTCTGGGAGAATCACTCTCTAACTGCTAAACATATTTTTCAGCGAGAAGTGATTCTTCACTAATTCTATGAACTGATTTTCTGAAATGAAATAAGAGGCTGAGAGCTGAAAAAATAACTTCACCTGATTCCGTGAAGTGATTCTCTATCCTGATTTTGAGAGTTTATGCTAAAAAATCAAAGAGAATCACTTTCAGTGATAGAGTCACTTCACCAGAGAATAAATATGTACAGCTGAAGAATCATGGAGCACAGCTCTCCCAAACAGGTCCTCACCGACACGAGCTCCTCCTAGGCGCGATGACCCTGCCCTGCCATTTAGCGGGTGTTTTTACGGCAGCGTGGCCTTCCCCGGTGCGGCAGCCCTGCCCTCGGCCATCTTTCCCTCCAGCGTCGGCCGTCTTCTAGTCGTCGTTGAAGAGAACCAAACGAAGAAGATAACATAACAATGCATCATATCATCCACGGGTAGATTTCATTAGGTAGTCTGTTTTAGACTGTCTCCAATAATAATACCAAAAATACAAAACTCATTTAACATATGGGTAGCGCTATAGACAAATAGTTTCAATAACTATTTGACATCTTTTCTAACAACAAGACTCAAAAGATAATCCTTTCTGTAAATGAGTTTTCAGAAGAGAGGATACTTATATTTAGGTTATGCCTCTCAGACAACCTAAAATGGGTCTTGCGTATAGATATTTTGTTGGAGGCTGATTTTAGGTCTCCTGCTATCCATTTTGGATTTGAGTATTCATATAGCTATAGGTCCTTTGTTGGAGATAGTAGGTAGTGTGTTTTGGGTAGCATCGCTAGTGTGACGGAACGGCCCTAATCTCATGGCCCACAGGTCCCTGTCAACCTCTGACAGCCGATCCCATGTTCCACTTAATTAAGACTGTCCATCACTGGGCTACATCAGCGCCCAATGTCCGCAGGATCATCTCACAATTCGGTTACAGCATTGCATACTTTTACAAATAATATCGGAATAAAGAGCGGAAGACTTAAATAACAATAGTTTTACAAAGCAGGGTTCCAAATAGAAATTAAGGTGTAGTTATTACAACCCAAGTTCTGATAATAGGAATAGACATAGGCAACATAGTGGAGAACAGCAAAGATACTTATAATCACCCAGCCGAGGGTGTACAACTATTCTTCGGCCTCATCGGCCTCTTCCTGGACGATGGTCACACAGCAGGGTGCAAGACACATCGGGGATTCTGTCATACCTGCAGCATGGGTAACAAACCCTGAGTACTGGGGTACTCAACAAGACTTACCCGACTAAGAAAAAGGGAGAAGACTCAGGAATGAGAGGCTTAGGGTAGTCAAGGTAAGGTTTAAGCAAGATCAAGTATTTTGCAGAAAAGCATTTTTGTAAATCTTATTTTACTTTGGAAAGATTCAGTATTCCTCAATTCTTCATCGTTCATGATTCATTTTACATTTCAAAACATACCTAGGTGAGAACCACTCTCCGTTGACAGTCAGTGACCAAGTCTCCATAACCGAGGAGCAACGTTAATCCGGATAAATAATGCTCAGCTGAGGATCCCTATCCACACTGCATATGTAGCACCCAAGCTTGCATATGCCAACTCGTCTTCCACGATTCCTCCAAGATTGGGCCCGGTCCTACGCCACCCGGAAGTACAGTACACCACTCCTATCCAGGTACGACGACCACGTGGGTACATGCTACTTCCGCCATCTCTCCACTCCCAGTGCGCGGTTGTCGGTCCAATAAAGGATTCCTCGGAGCCAAAGCTTTCCGAAGTATGTGAATAGTTACAAGTCTTGACCAGCAGGCCCCCATACGGATGTTCCCTAATTTTTCAGCCAGAACTATACCTTGGTTATATCTCACCCAAGCGTAATAGTCCTGTCAGTTTTTCAAGCATGTCCCGGTCGGTGTCAACTGTTGAGTCCCGGACTACAACATGACGGCACCGTACGCTCGGACAACCTCTCCTCGCAATTGACAAGGTACGGATCAGATACCAAGTCAATGGCCGGGGAGTAAAACCAAATTCCCATAAAAGTTCTTTAAGTGATCACACTTTTGAAATTGGCATTTTATCGCAAATCTATTGTATAGCAATGCTAAGCATTTTTGCAAATAGTTTCAAACAGGGTAGGGGATCTTTGGTGGAGGTAAAGTGCAGTAATAGGTCATCACACAACTCCTATAACTTAATGCAGTAGTAGTTTAACTCAAAACATTTCAAGTAAACTTTATAAAAAGCAAGGTAGGGTTAAATGCACCGGGGCTTGCCTTGAAGAGCAAAGAGGGCAGGCTCGAGAGCGGCGGAGCAGTTGTCGGAGCTCGGGGTAGCCTCGGGGACAGGTTCGTCAGCGGCTGCCTCGATCTTGACTCCTTCTTCAGTGACTATACGAATGCAATGATGCATGCACATGAGTATGCTAGCATGAACAATGCAAAACAGGGCATACAACATGAACCCTAATCCCTTTTCTATTTTTCTTAATCATTTAAAAAGGTCATTTTATGCAGTTGCTCCAAAAATTACCAAATTAATCACATAAGTTTATTATGGTGTAGATAGATGGCAAAAACAAATTTCATAATTTTTGGAGGTCATTAAGGTGCTCAAATAAAATCAGACATTAATTAACAGAAGACACTATTTAACAATTAAAATAAATGCTCAAAAATCAACTTGCTCCAAAAGACTTCAAATTTCACCAGAGACTAAACATGGCATAGGAAGCTCACAAAAATTTATCTCATGATTTTTGGAGTTATAAATGATTTTCTAAAAATCCAAAACCATCCATTTATTAATTAAAAGGGGGATTTTACATTTTTAAATTCTTGCAGAAAAGTCAAGTTTCATATTTTTCTAAAATACTACATGGTATAGAGAGTCAATTGTAAAATTTTCAGAATTTTTAGACCAATACAGAAAATCATACAAAAAGATGAAAACTGAAACACTATTCACATATTTGAAAGAAAAGGGAAAAGAGCACTGTGCTCTTCCCGATCGCCGGCGGCCGGCCGACGGCGGCGGCGCTGCTGCGCCGGCCACGGCGAGGCTCGGCAGACGAAACCAAGGGCATGGGAAGCTTCAGGGAGCTCACCGGCGCTGATGTAGCTCAGTGATGGACAGTCTTAATTAAGTGGAACATGGGATCGGCTGTCAGAGGTTGACAGGGACCTGTGGGCCATGAGATTAGGGCCGTTCCGTCACAGAATGGTATCGGAGCCGACTCTCGCGGTTTCACGGGCGCGTATGTCGCAGTTGCGCAGGCATAGTGCGCATGGCTGGTGTGGATCCGGAGTGGTCACACAGCATGGCATATGCGCTGGCATTGGGCATACGGACGTGGCCAAGAGAGGACGTTCCTGGCCTGGGATTGATCGACGAGGACGTCGATCTCTTAAGGGGGTGAGATTGTAACATCTCGGCTCAGGGCTTAATAGGATTAATAGAATACTCATACCAATAAGTTGCAACTTCTTTTCGGAAGCCCGTCTCCAAAGAACTCTAAAGTTAAGCGTGCTTGGCCTGGAGAAATTTAGGGATGGGTGACCGACGGGAAGTTCTTTCGGGGTGCGCACGAGTGAGCAACAAAAAGCGAAAAGACTGGTGTTGGTCTGTGAGGGAAGTCTATGTCCTATGAAAGCTGCCTGATGTAAGCGGGCCCGGCCTCGAGGAGGCGGGACGTTACAGCTAGAGACGCCGGTCATCCTTCCTGCATTGTGGATTGGATTGGCCAAATTTGGGAAAGGAAAGGGTGTTGCGCCTTGCGCTCTGATAAAGAAGCAGATCCGGGTGGGACCACTTGGATAATACTCCCTCCGTATCACAAATAGAGTTCGTTTTGGACAGCGACACGGTCTCCAAAGCATAACTTTGACCACTTATTTTTTTAAAAAATATTTGTTATAAAGTGGTATATATATGCTTTTATGAAAGTACTTTTCAAGATAAATTTATTTATATAATTTTTACATTTCTAAACTCAATAATTTAAAAGTTATTAATGATTTATATTCCCAATGTTTGACCGAAACCTTTTTTAAAACGAACTCTATTTGTGATACGGAGCGAGTACGTAGTATTGCCCCTTTGTCGTTTGTCCCCTCTTGCCTCTTGGATTTTTTTGTAGGCATGATGCCATGAGACCCGGCAGAAGATTGGTTCCCGTCCCTTTCAGATTTGAACAGTGTGAGCTGCATGATTCCAGGTTCAGACAGGTTTTTCCTATCGGATCCAACTGATGGTGAGCCGAAACGACATGCTCGTGCGTCTCAACGTTCCGCGACGTCACATACATGCATTGTGAATGTCATGAAACGAAGCGTTCGTGTTATTATGGGTCCTGCCTGCTTCAGCCTGTTTGGTTCCCCTGCTACTAAAATTTAGTGACTAAAATTTAGTCATTTTTAGTAGCTAAGTTGCCAAACACTCCTACTAAAAGGGACTAAAAAACCATTTTAGTTCATTTTAGTCCCTTTTAGGGCCTGTTTGGTTCCCTCCCACTAAAATTCAGTGACTAAACTTTAGTCACTTTTAGTAGCTAAGTTATCAAACACCCCTAGTAAAAGGGACTAAAAAGCCATTTTAGTTCCTTTTAGTCTCTTTTAATAAGGGTGTTGCTACTAAGGGCCTGTTTGGTTCCCTTCCACTAAAATTTAGTGACTAAACTTTAGTCACTTTTAGTAGGTAAATTGTCAAACACCCCCACTAAAAGGGACTAAAAAAGTTATTTTAGTAACTTTTAGTCCCTTTTAGTAAGTGTGTTGCTACTAAAAGTGATTAAAGTTTATTCACTAAATTTTAATGTGAGGAACCAAACAGGCCCTAAAAGTGACTAAAGTTTAGTCACTAAATTTTAGTGGGAGGGAACCAAACAGGCCCTTAGTAAGGGTGTTGCTACTAAAAGTGACTAAAGTTTAGTCACTAAATTTTAGTAGGAGGGAACCAAACATGCCCTCAGTCTCTGCCATCGGTTGAGGTTGGTAGGGTGTCTCGAGCTCAAAATTGCCTGCATCTGAAATTGCAGTAGAAGGAATGAAACAAGATAGAAGCTTGTGCATCTCTACCAGCCGCCTACTACTGTTCAGTGTCGGCTCAAAATATCGTCATGCTTTTTGGTGTGTGTGTGGGGGGGATCACTTTCAACTACCAGTTGAACACTGTTGTATCGCCCTTTAGATCTCCAAATGATTCAGTACATCGGCTATCGTCTCTTCATCGGAACTATAGAAATGCAGCGAGTGACGGATCTACCAGGGCCACCACGGCCCAATAATGCTTATTCAGACAAGGCTCTCTTCGGACATGCCGTCGCGGATGGGGAAACTGGCCCGTGAAGGAATGGTTCAGACGTCGCGCTGTTCCTTCTTCAGGAATCAGGACTACGGAGTAACACAACACATGGAAGGAAAGGGCCTCCTTCCCTTTGGGAACTCGACGAGCATCCATCACAATTCTCAAGTTCAGAGCAAGGCACCCCCGAGATCTCATCGTGCAGGACAGGACACGCTCCATCTCAGGAAGAGTGCGCTCCTCAGATTGTTAATTCAGTCAGCCATTCAGAGCAGCATGGAGGGGCTCAGGGCAGGGCCAAGCATATGCTAGTGTATTCACCTGCCGTACAGCCCGCAGCCCGGACACCTTGGACAGGCACGCCTACATGGAGCAGTGGCAAAAGCAAAGGAAAAAAAAGACCTGAGACCTCGGTTCAAATCTGAAGTTGTTACTGTGCCAAACAACAGCCAACAATGCTTACACGGCGCTAGTAGTACAGTACAAGTTAAATTGCTAGTAGTAGTACATCCCAATGCAAAAGTGATTACTGGGCAGAATTTTTACAACAACGGTTTGGCTCCGTTCGCTTGAACTTATTCAGTTGATTTCGGCTATTTCAATAATATTACATGAGAGAGAATAAATCGTAGTACGACTAATAAGCCGGCTCATAAGTTCAAGCTAAAAAAACCTTAGTTTCTTGGTAGCCGTCAATCTGGCAACGGGTGATTCTGGCGTGCGGCTTGCAGTTGACGAAAGCCATTAGGTGGCGGGACTTTGTTCACACGACTGAAGAAAGATGAACAGCAACAGAAGCTCGAGGAGGAGGAGGCAGCGCTACTGACTACTGAAGACACAAAAGCAAGCCATGGTAACCAGCAGCCCCCTAGTACGAGCACAGCCCCAGTCGCCGAGTCGCCGGACGCCGGCTCCTGCTGTTGGAGCCAATCCTACGAAAAAGGGATGTCCATTCTAAGGCTACGTCCTACGGTCAGTTCAGCTCTGATACTAATTTGTAACACTCGGATTTACGAATAAAATCGAGTAAAATATATGTAGGCCCAGAGAATCCCAAATCCACATATACCACAAAATATATATCATTATAGCACGAACAAAACGTTATTAAACTTATTACGTGACATGAGGATTGTTCATCACTGAGAACATATATGATGAATGATTGACATTGATGAGGAGGTTTGAGGCTTTACCTGGTTTAGTCCATATCTCGCTATGCGCTTAATGTTTATGACTAACCGGTGGCGTTGAGTTGTGGTGTTCATGTGTTGGTGTGCGTGTGCAACATGTGTCTCTTGGCTGTGTTGATGTGCAGGTGTTGAGCTCGGATACAGTGGTCAATGGCGAGGTGAAGGTCAAGTAGAGACGTACCGTGCTGACGGACCGGGAGCGGTGAAGGATGGGCGTGTCGTGCGGCGGACGTGCCATGCCGATGTACCCAGAGCGGTGAAAGGCGGACGTGAGGCTTGGACAGACGGACCAGAGGGCCAGAGGACCAGCTGTGGTAGCTGGCACGTGGCATCGGCGAGCGAGAGCACATGGGGATGTGCGATGCATCGGCCGAGTCAGGAGGAAGACGATGGCGTCGTGGCACTTGGCGGAGGTCGGACAAGGGCTTGCGTGCGGCGCAAGTGCCGTCGACCGAGTCAAGAAGGAAGGCGAAGGCGTTGTGCCCGGCGTGGAGGTTGGACATGCATCGGCATCGGTGCCGGTGGTCGGGGTGTGCGAACCACATCCCGTCTACGGCGCGGGTTCGGTAGCTGAGCCTCAAAAAGCTACCATCGACGGTTTCCGAGTTTGAGCCTCAAAACTCGGGATGGACGGTTTCCAGGTTTGGACCTCAAAACCTGGGCTCGCGGGTTTCCGAGTTTGGGCCTCAAAACTCGGGGTGGACGGTTTTCAGGTTTGAGCCTCAAAACCTGGGCTGACAGGTTTCCCGGTTTGGGCCTCAAAACCGAGGGAAGGTCCAAAAGGACGGTCGACGCGTGGCGGCGTGAAGAGGCTGGCGCGGCGGCGAAGCTATCCACGAGAAGGCGCGGTGGTCGACGGTGGCGGCACGTGGCGGCATCCTGGAACTTGCGTCGAGGCGAAGCAAAGGATGAGAAGGCGCGTGGCCATCGGATGGAAACTGTCAAGTTTGGACGGTTTTACCCCTGGGGGGTATTTGGGTTGAGTGCTTCATGTGAGGGCGTTTTGGTCTTCGGACGTGCGCCTATATATATGAAGGGGGCTGGTTAGGGCAGCCCATCCTTGGACGGTGTCTCTCTCATTTTGTTCCTGTGTGAGAAGGCTAGAGTTAGAGGAGAGTTGACTCTTGTTCTTGAGCTTTTCGTCATCCAAGCTTTGTGTTGCTAGGAGTGGCTTGTAGCCCGACACCGAGTGCTAAATCAATCATCCATTCCTCTGAATCCAAGGATCAAATTCGTGGTTGAATTTGCGTTTTGAATTTGTTCTTCGCGTTCTTCTTTTCTCCACGATTTTCCCCTCACTCGATCTCCCTCTACGCTGCGTCTTTTGCGATTCCGTTTGAATCAACTTGATCTTTGAAGTGAGGAGAACATTTCCACCGAATGAATTCATCTCTACCCTCACGAACAAGTAGATCGGGTCGAAATCATTTTTGTTCTTCTTTCTTCCCTTTTTCTAGTGTTCTTCGGATTTCTCATGGATTAGTTGGGTTGAAGCGATGATATCCTAGGATTAGCTTCCCAACACGTAGAAGAACACTCGGAAGAAGTTTGGTTGCAGCCCCATTCGATTTGGTGAGGATCCAATCGATTTTGGTTTTGTCCCGTGGCGTTTTTGGGCGTTCTGGGCGCTGGCGGACTGTCCGCCCCTCCAGCCGCGGATAGTCCGTGAGTCGGGGCTTCAGCCGAGCAGTGGCTGCTCGCCTCGGGCCTTTTCCTCTCGGGTGACGGCGGACAGTCTGCCGTTGACTGGCGCGGACAGTCGCGAGTCGCGCGGGACGTCCAGCAGCTTCGCTGTTTTTGTTTGTGTAGCCGGCGGAAGTCCGGACCCCTAGTGGCGGACAGTCCAGCCCACATCGGACAGTCCGGGAGCCTGACGGCGGACTGTCGGGATTTGCAACAGGGGTAACAAACACTGAGTACTAGGGTACTCACAAGACTTACCCGACTAAGGAAAAAAGGGAGAAGACTCAGGAATGAGAGGATTAGGTAGTCAAGGTAAGGCTTAAGCAAGATCAAGTATTTTGCAGAAAGAGCATTTTGAAATCCTTGTTGTATTTTTGAAAAGATTCCAGTATTCTCAATCTTCATTTTCATGATTCATTTACCTTTCAAAAACATACCTAGTTGTAGAACCATCTCCGGTTGACAGTCAGTGACCAAGTCTCCATAAACCGAGGAGCAACGTTAATCCGGATAAATAAAACTCAGCTGAAGGATCCCTATCCAACTGCATATGTAGAACCCAAGCTTGCATATGGAAACTCGTTCTACCACGATTCCTCCAAGATTGGCCGGTCCACGCTGTGTGAAAGGTCCTAGTTTGGTTTTGGTAATTGAGTGACAACTTAGGTGGACTAATATGTGTTTAAAGTGAACACACAGGTGATTAGTCCATAGGTGATCATGTGTGAGCAACATATGCCATAGAGGTGAAATGGCTTGAAGGATGTTGCAATGCTCATGCATGAGATGAAGAAGGAGCTTAATGCATATGAAACATGACATGTGGTCATATGGCTAAGATGGAAGATCAAGGCAAGACTTGGCTTGATGGACCGGTTGCGAAGGTGAAGGGCAAGTTGAGGCTTTGAAGCCGTTGGTACCGAGTGTCGGGAGGCTTAAGCAAGACTTGGCGCCGAAGGACCGAAGCGATGGTGAAGAGCAAGTGATGTCAAGATCGATGGACCATGGAGGCCATGTGATGATATGAAGTGGATCATATCATTTGAAGATAGGTTGGTGCATGTGTTGCATCAACACCGAAGGAGATGGAATGGAATGCGCAAGGCAAAGGTATATTTGTAGGGCATTTCATTTCACCGGTCATAGGTGTGTAGAGAAGATTATGACCGGGTTTAGGATAGATGGCCGTACTATTAAGAGGAGCAAACTTGTTTGCATATCGGTCATCTAGTGCCACTTGAGCGATCTAACTTTGCGATGTTACTATGATCGAGTGGCGTGGTGAGTGCAAGTGAAAATCCTTTGAAAAATGATTGTGAAAATGCTAACACACTTGCACAAGATGATGAACACTGGTGGGTGTTAGCACATTTGCAAAGGAGAAGTTGTTGAAATAGTTTGGATCAACTCAGAGATGGAAATGAAGTTTTCTGTGTGTTGTCGGTGGTACCGACCTGGGGGTGTCGGTGGTACCGCCCAGGATGCAGCGTGCAGACCTCTCTGGTTGGGGCGTTTTTGGCCTGGCGGTGGTACCGCCATTATCTCGGTACTACCGCCGGCGGTGGTACCGACCAGGGGTCGGTGGTACCGTGGCCCTGAAGGGGTTTGCGGAGCTCTCTGGAAGTGGCCAGTTTTGGCCTACCGGTAGTACCGCCATTACCTCGGTAGTACCGCGCTCGGTGCTACCGACTCAAGGCCGGTGGTTGGCAAGTTTGCGGAGCTCTCTGGTTGAGTGGAAGATGACCTGGCGGTGTACCGCCATAGGGCCGGTACCACCGGGTCGGAAGTACCGACCAGGGGGTCGGTAGTTCAAGAGTCAGGAGGAAGTTTTGAATGCGTTCGAAAGTAGCCTGGCGGTAGTACCGCCATAGGGCCGGTACTACCGACCTCGGAGGAACCGACCAGGGGTCGGTGGTTCGCCTAAATCAGCGGGCCGTGTGGTAACGGCTAGTTTGACTAAGCCGGTAGTACCGCCCAGGAGGGGTCGGTACTACACCGGCCGCCGAGGCGCAGAGAAAGGGAAACGGCTAGTTGGCCGCTCCCCTCTATAAATAGGAGTTGAGGCCGGCTTAGGGCCGGCTGCTGAGCACTCCAAAGCCTTGGTGGCTTGAGTGGATGTGCCTGGGAGCCCTCTAACTCGCTTGTGCTTGCTAGTGCGCGAATCTATTGCGAGTGAGCGATTCTAGTGCGTTGCTTTGAGAGATAGCATCGAGTGGCACTAGGTGTTCGAGTTGCAAGCCGGTGGTGCTTATTACTCTTGGAGGTTGCCACCTCCTAGACGGCTTGGTGATCGAGTCTCCGTCGTGAAGCCCGCGTGAAGATTGTGCGTGGCTCCGGAGAAGGATTGTGAGGGGCATTGTGCTCGCCCGCGGGGATCGCGAAGAGCAACTCTAGTGGATTGCGCGTGTCATTGAGTTACCCTCACTTGTGGGTGAGTTCTTGCGGCGCTCGAGTGTCGAGCTAGGTGTGGTGCCTATTAGCCGCCGAACTACCAAAGTGTGTGGTCGACACAACGGGGACTAGCTTGGTGGCAACCAAGTGAACCTCGGGGAAAAATCACCGTGTCAACATTGTCTACTCTTCTCGGTGGTTTGCAATCTCCTTACACAAGCTTGTATTTACTTTCATACATATTGTGCTTGTGTAGCTATCTTGCTTGTGTAGCATAGAGTTGATCCCATGAGTGACTAGTTGACTTGTAGTCTTGCTAGTCACATTGCTTAGTTTGTGTAGCTAAGTTGAGCTCTCTAATTTGGCTTGTGTAGCCTTGTTATTGAGCATTGCTAGTGAGCTTAGGCTTGCGCTTTTGCTTAGTGGCATGTGTAGGAGCTCCCCGGTTGTTTGAGTACTAGTTGCTTAGGTTTGTGTAACCTTGCAAGCTAGAATTGTTTAGGAGCTCTAGCTAGCCCGACACCTTATTTGCATTGTTTAGGATCTTTTGTAAGGTGTCATAGAGTATAGGTAGAGGGGTGTAGTCTTGGCTAGACCGATAGTTTTTAATTCCGCATTTGTTTCGGTTAGCCATTCTACTACGATTAAGTTTAAGTTTTTAAAAAGGACTATTCACCCCCCCTCTAGTCCGCCATCTCGACCCTTCAATTGGTATCGGAGCAAGGTCTCTCATTTGTGGTCTTCACCGACCCGAGAGGATGGCGTCTAGTGGGCTAGATGATGTGTGTGATACACATATTTTTGATGGCACACACTTTGCACAATGGAAACACCATATGCTTGATCATTTTCGTGCAAAGGGGCCAAAGTTTTGGTGGATTATCACTAGTGGTCTCACTCATGTTTTGGACCATAGAAATCTCACCAAAGCTCAAAAGGATCTCTTTGAACTTGATGCAAATGCTTATTGTTATCTAATGGATGCATTGAGTTTTGAGTTGTTTTATAAGATCAACTCCAAAGGGACCGCCCATGAGATGTGGGAATCCATCAAGACCACCTTCGGTGATCCCTCCACGTTTGATGATGGCAAGTTCATAAAGGAGGATGAACCGGTGGCATATGAGGATGTTGAGCAAGACCACAACTCCGTGATTGTGGAAGATTGCTCCACCTCACGTTCAAGTGATGCAATCAATGAAGATACTTCAAGCACACTTGACAAGATGGAAGATGATGCCTCAAGTGATGCAAGTGATGATTCAACCTCAAGCACACTTGATGGTAATGATGGTACATGCTCCAATGATGATGCTACCACAAGCTCTCCAACATCATCATATTGCTTCATGTCACAAGGTGACACTAAGGTATCAAATTGCAATGTGATTGATCATGATTCCTATGATGAGCTTGTTAGTAGACTTGCTAGCATGACCATTGCCTTAGAAAATGAGTTAGCTAAAAATGAAAAATTAGAAAAAAAAACTCATTTCTAAAGAACACATGTGAACAAACAAAACATCTACTTTATGTTAGTAGTTGTTCACATGAGGAGCTTAAATTGACTCATGAGGAACTATGTGTTGCTCATGATAACTTGGTGCAAGACCATGCTTTTCTCACTAGTAAACTTTCTAATGAACAAATTAAAACTAGTGAGAGCTCATCACATGGGTCATTTGATCAATCACATATTTTGCTAACCCTTGTGATGTAGGCAAGAAGAATGTATCCACCTCTTGCAATGATTTAATATCTATGCCATGTTCCTCACAATTAGATGCTTGTTCTACTTCTATGTCTTGTGAGACTAACCTTTTGAAGGAGAACAATGAGCTCAAAAGTGAAGTGAAGAACTTGAGCAACAAGTTAGAGAGGTGGTGCAAATCAAAGGTCACCCATGAGCACATGATGAAGAATCAAAGAAGCTATGGTGACAAGAGTGGCATTGGCTTCAACAAAAGCAATGCCAAGGGCAAGAAAATGAGGAAGCAAGAAGAAAAGAAGCTATCTCATTTCATGTGCTATCAATGCCATGAGATGGGACATCTTGCAAAAGCTTGCCCCAACAAGAAGAAGCCCCAAGTTCAAATCAAGAACAACCATCATGATGGTGACTTGATGAAGAAGAAGAAAACAAGAAGGGGCGGAAGAGCAAGGCATCCAACTCACATTCAAGATGCCAAAATGATGATGAGCAAGAATGAAGAAAAAAGAAGAAAGTTTGGCTCACATCAAGTGCTACAATTGTGATGAATTGGGCCACTAGCTTCGGGTGTCCAAACAAGCTTGAGAAGAAGGATCAAGCAAACAAGAAGAAGCAAGGCAATGAGAAGCAAAAATGAGCAAAGAAGAAAAGGCTCAATCAAAGAGAGTTGCTACTCATGCCGGGAAAGGGGACACATGGCTCATTCATGTCCCCTAGGTATGACCCCTAAGCCTATTTCAATTGTTAATGATTCTATGCTTAGGAAGGATGAAAATGGTACCTCTAAGGCTACTATTGCAACTCATCCCGCTACTCATACTAAGGCTATGCCTAAGTATGTTGCTCCTAACTTGAGAGGACCCAAACTAGTTTGGGTACCATCAAAAAGTGGATGAATGTGTGTAGGTACCATGCATTGGAGGCTTGACTCAATTGATTTCATATTATTCATCATGTGATTGAGTCAAGAAATGAAGCTTATTGCTATTATCATCCCAATGCCAAGTGAAGTGAAGTGAAGTCCAAGTGCTACAACGAACAAGTGCAAAAGATCAAGTTGTGGTGGTTGTTTGGAAATATTTGAAGGCTTGCAAACAATTGAGTGAAGCTTGCTATTTGATGATCATGAGCTACTAAGGTATATCTCTAGTTGATCATGTTCTTTTAAATGCATATGAGTTGATTGAATCGGATATATATATATGTTGCTTGCTATAAGATGATTGAATGGATAAATTGCTTAGTGATCAAAATTGAGTTAGTTTGAATGGATATGTTCATGAGACTTCTTTTAGTAAGTGATTTGAATGGATATATGTCTTGTGAGAGTATTCAAACATGTTAGCTCAAGTTTGATTCATATTGGTAGAGTATAGCTCAATTGCTCAAAGTTGTCAAAAATCTGAAATCTGAGCTAGCTGTGATAATAGCCATGTTTGAATGATCAAATCTATTTGGATTGGCTTGAAATTTGGTACACATGCTCTACACTTGTGATATTAGTCGCTGTGCAAAATTCATGATTATTGGATAAGATGTACTTTGGTTTTGGAGTAGATCTTGTCAACTATTGTGCAGCAGTTTTCAGCATGTAGTACTATGGAAAGAATTGAAATCTGGTAGCAATCTAGAAAGCCAATGAAGCTCAAATTTTTATGGCTGCTAGAACACTTAGAGAGGCACATCTCCACCAAATTTCATAGTCATTAGACTTATATTTTGGGAGATATGCATGTTTCTTTGAGAAGGACAGAATCTGCCAGAAAAGTGACAATTATTGGATTAATCTAGAGTCACTTTGATTGAAAGGCCCTCAAGTTGGAATCATGTTTATAAGTGGTTGAGGGACCTATGTTTGGTTTTGAGATGAGCTAGAAGCATGACAAAGATGAGAAGATTGAGTGTATTTGGCACACATTTGGTACTCAAATTGAAGATCAAGACCAACATCAAATGAAGATAAAGATCAAGTTCTAGTATCAAATGAAGATCATTTTGGAAGAAAGAAAAGGACAAAAAGGACTAAGAAGGATTCAAAGTCACATTTCAAGAAGAGTTCAAATGGATCAATCAAACAAAGTCAATTCAAGTAAGTATCAAGGATGGTTCTTTGGAGAGAGGTCACTTCTCCCTTTTGTAGGGGCTTGCCGCCTTTTGTAGGTTAACCAAGCGAGGCTTGGAAGGCTAACATGGAAGTGGTGATCTAAAGTGTCATTGGAGATGCTTAGTTGAAGCAATCTAAAGGATTGACCAAGCAAAGCAAGCAACATCCAAGATAGAAAAGCAAATCATGACAATTCAAGTGGTATTCATATGCAAGCTATGTTCAAATGAAGAAGCAAGCCAACCACAACAAGATAGTGCACTTAATCATATGGTGAAGATTTGTTCTATCAATTGGTATATATTGGTCTTCACCATGGACTTCACATTGCTATTTGGAGCTTAATTGGAATCAAATGACTATCCTCTACTCCAAGATAGCAAAGGTATCATTGTAATGTGCATGATCATTTCATCCCTTACTAGTATGCGGTTAGTGCATATAGTACATGCTCAATAGGATCATGCATAACAATGAAAAGTTTAAATTCATAGCCTACCACTATTGCTTGTTTGATTATATGATCTAGTGGTTAGTATATGAGTTTGTTCATGAGCTAGTGAACCCAAGTACTTGATCTAGAAGATGAACATTCAAGTGTCTAATTCAACATGAGTAAGATAACCATTGAAAGATGTGTGAAGAAGCTTACTCTAGAGCAAACCGAGTTAGATATCTTGTGCAATATTGCCTAGTTCAAGTCACAAATGAGAAGCTCATGAAGATGACAAGAGTTCAAGAAAAAGACAATAATGCCAATGGATATCAAGTTTCAATTTTCATTCAAGTGGTATCCTACAAGACTTCAAGTGATCCTCAACTTTAAGTGATCAATTCAAGCACATGGTCCATTCCAACAATAGCTGGTGGTGTCCATAAAAAATGAAGCCTAAAGGTCCACCACTACCCTAGTGCCCCCTTTGTAAGAAAAGAGCAAGAGCATACCTTTTATGGTCATGATGACAAAAGGGGGAGAAAGTTATGTTCAACCCTATGTCAATTATGATAAGTCAATTATGATATGTCAATGACAAAGGGGGAGAATAGAAGATGGTCATGGATATGTCAAGGACAAGAGGGAGAAAAGAAGATGGACATGGATCAAGAGGGAGCAAGAGAAATTGAAGGATCAAAATTCTTGGACAATGAGAGCACACAAGTAGGGGGAGCAAGCTCATGAACTTGGTTGTTGCATTTGATATGTGCATAATCATGTGCTTGCTTGCATTGCATAAGTTTTAAAATTTTATATGCATGCTTGTGTGGTGTATGCTAGTTATAGGATTTAATTGATGATTGATAACTAGCATGCATAGGTTAATAGCTAGACTTGTGCTTTTAATGCAAAACTAGACCCTTGCTATTAATGTTGATCTCACGGGGTTTTCTAGTTTTTATGATGTCTAGCTACTCTTCGATGCTAAGGATGAATCAAAATGTGGTATGCACGCTTCAAAGGTAAAATTTCATCATGTATACCTTAGCATCACTTAGTAGTGCTAACACTCCCACAAATTTCATATTTATGCATGTGTGCAAGCTTGAAACCAAACCATTTGAGCACACATGTAGGGGGAGTTAACACTACAAAGTCGGGTTGTATGGTGCTTATCCAAATTCTCTTATATGGTCTTAATGTTGGATAAGTAACATAGAATCCAAAGAGCTTAATTTCCATATCTTTGTAGAGTTGTCATCAATTACCAAAAAGGGGGAGATTGAAAGGTCCTAGTTTGGTTTTGGTAATTGAGTGACAACTTAGGTGGACTAATATGTGTTTAAAGTGAATTACACAGGTGATTAGTCCATAGGTGATCATGTGTGAGCAACATATGCCATAGAGGTGAATGGCTTGAAGGATGTTGCAATGCTCATGCATGAGATGAAGAAGGAGCTTAATGCATATGTGACATGACATGTGGTCATATGGCTAAGATGGAGAAGATCAAGGCAAGACTTGGCTTGATGGACCGGTTGCGAAGGTGAAGGGCAAGTTGAGGCTTTGAAGCCGTTGGTACCGAGTGTCGGGAGGCTTAAGCAAGACTTGGCGCCGAAGGACCGAAGCGATGGTGAAGAGCAAGTGATGTCAAGATCGATGGACCATGGAGGCCATGTGATGATATGAAGTGGATCATATCATTTGAAGATAGGTTGGTGCATGTGTTGCATCAACACCGAAGGAGATGGAATGGAATGCGCAAGGCAAAGGTATATTTGTAGGGCATTTCATTTCACCGGTCATAGGTGTGTAGAGAAGATTATGACCGGGTTTAGGATAGATGGCCGTACTATTAAGAGGAGCAAACTTGTTTGCATATCGGTCATCTAGTGCCACTTGAGCGATCTAACTTTGCGATGTTACTATGATCGAGTGGCGTGGTGAGTGCAAGTGAAAATCCTTTGAAAAATGATTGTGAAAATGCTAACACACTTGCACAAGATGATGAACTTGGTGGTGTTAGCACATTTGCAAAGGAGAAGTTGTTGAAATAGTTTTGGATCAACTCAGAGATGAAATGAAGTTTTCTGTGTGTGTCGGTGGTACCGACCTGGGGGGTGTCGGTGGTACCGCCCAAGGATGCAGCGTGCAGACCTCTCTGTGTTGGGCGTTTTTGGCCTGGCGGTGGTACCGCTATTACCTCGGTACTACGCCGGCGGTGGTACCGACCAGGGGTCGGTGGTACCGTGGCCCTGAGGGGTTTTGCGGAGCTCTCTGGAAGTGGCCAGTTTTGGCCTACCGGTAGTACCGCCATTACCTCGGTAGTACCGCGCTCGGTGCTACCGACTCAAGGCCGGTGGTTGGCAAGTTTGCGGAGCTCTCTGAGTTGAGTGGAAGATGATGGCGGTGGTACGCCATAGGGCCGGTACCACGGGCTCGGAAGTACCGACCAGGGGGTCGGTAGTAGTTCAAGAGTCAGGAGGAAGTTTTTGAATGCGTTCGAAAGTAGCCTGTCGGTAGTACCGCCATAGGGCCTCGGTACTACCGACCTCGGAGGTACCGACCAGGAGAGTCGGTGCTTCGCCTAAATCAGCGGGCGTGTGGTAACGGCTAGTTTGACTAAGCCGGTAGTACCGCCCAGGAGGGGGTCGGTACCGACCGAGGCGCAGAGAAAGGGGAAACGGCTAGTTGGCCGCTCCCCTCTATAAATAGGAGTTGAGGCCGGCTTAGGGCCGGTGCTGAGCACTCCAAAGCCTTGGTGGCTTGAGTGGATGTGCCTGGGAGCCCTCTAACTCGCTTGTGCTTGCTAGTGCGCGAATCTATTGCGAGTGAGCGATTCTAGTGCGTTGCTTTGAGAGATAGCATCGAGTGGCACTAGGTGTTCGAGTTGCAAGCCGGTGGTGCTTATTACTCTTGGAGGTTGCCACCTCCTAGACGGCTTGGTGATCGAGTCTCCGTCGTGAAGCCCGCGTGAAGATTGTGCGTGGCTCCGGAGAAGGATTGTGAGGGGCATTGTGCTCGCCCCGCGGGGATCGCGAAGAGCAACTCTAGTGGATTGCGCGTGTCATTGAGTTACCCTCACTTGTGGGTGAGTTCTTGCGGCGCTCGAGTGTCGAGCTAGGTGTGGTGCCTATTAGCCGCCGAACTACCAAAGTGTGTGGTCGACACAACGGGGACTAGCTTGGTGGCAACCAAGTGAACCTCGGGGAAAAATCACCGTGTCAACATTGTCTACTCTTCTCGGTGGTTTGCAATCTCCTTACACAAGCTTGTATTTACTTTCATACATATTGTGCTGTGTGTAGCTTCTTGCTTGTGTAGCATAGAGTTGATCCCATGAGTGACTAGTTGACTTGTAGTCTTGCTAGTCACATTGCTTAGTTTGTGTAGCTAAGTTGAGCTCTCTAATTTGGCTTGTGTAGCCTTGTTATTGAGCATTGCTAGTGAGCTTAGGCTTGCGCTTTTGCTTAGTGGCATGTGTAGGAGCTCCCCGGTTGTTTGAGTACTAGTTGCTTAGGTTTGTGTAACCTTGCAAGCTAGAATTGTTTAGGTGAGCTCTAGCTAGCCCGACACCTTATTTGCATTGTTTAGGATCTTTTGTAAGGTGTCATAGAGTATAGGTAGAGGGGTGTAGTCTTGGCTAGACCGATAGTTTTTAATTCCGCATTTGTTTCGGTTAGCCATTCTACTGCGATTAAGTTTAAGTTTTTAAAAAGGACTATTCACCCCCCCTCTAGTCCGCCATCTCGACCCTTCATACGCCACCCGGAGTACAGTACACCAATCCATCAGGTACGACGACCACGTTTGGGTAAATGCTATTCCGCCATCTCTCCACTCCCAGTGCGCGGTTTGTCGGTCCAAATAAAGGATTCCTCGGGCCAGAGCTTCCGAAGTATGTGAATAGTTGCCTGCAAGTCTTGGCCAGCAGGCCCCCATACGGATGGTCCCAAATTTTTTTCCGCCAGCGACAAGCACCTTGGGACTCTAACCCAAAAGAGTACAGGTCTGTGGTTTTTCAACCCTGTCCGGTCGGTTGTCAACTTTGAGTTCGGAACTACAACATGACGGCAACCGTACGCTCGGACAACCTCTCCTCGCTGTTGATAGGTACGGATCAGACTTAGCAAAAGGCAGGGAGGAAAGCCAAACTTTCCCATAAAAATTCTTTAATGATCACACTTTTGAATTGGCATTTTATTGCAATTATGTATAAGCATCACTAAGCATTTTGCAAATAGTTTTTAAAAAGGGCAGGTGGATCTTCTGGTGGAGGTAAACAATGCAGGTAATAGGTTATACACAATCTATAACCTAATGCAGTAGTTTAACTCAAAAGCATTTTTAGAAAACTTTGTAAAAGCGCGGTGGGGTAGGGTTTTAAAAGCACCGGGCTTGCCTTGAGAGCAAAGAGAACAGGCTCGCGGTCGGCAGTGTAGGCGTCGGAGCTCGGGGTCACCTCGGTGGTAGGTTCGTCAGGGCTGCCTCAACTTTGACGTTCTCTCCTTCGGTCACTATACGTATGCAATGATGTATGCTTATGAGGATGCTGACATGAACAAAACAGCATAGGACAAAACTACTGATTCTAGAGTACACTTTCCAACGCGCAAGTAACTTCTTAGTGTGGACATAAAGTTACTTATCTTCATCCCTAAGCAAAATAATCAAACCTATTAAGCATCAGTTATCCGACCTAAACACAAATCATTGCATGGCATCACAAACATCATAGACCAAATGGGTGGGGGTCTATGAACAGCAAACAATCCCAAAAGTAACTCACAGGGCATACAACATGAACTCTACTTGATTTTCTATTTTTCCTAATTATATAAAAAGGTCATTTTATGCAGTTGCTCCAAAATTTACCCAATTAATCTCATAGGTTCATTATGGTATAAATAGATGTCGAAACAAATTTCATAAATTTTGGAGATCATTAAGGTGCTTAACAAAAATCAAACATTTAATAACAAAGGCACTATTTAACAATTTAAATAAATACCCAAAATCAACTTGCTCCAAAAGGCTCAAAATAGCACTAGAGACTAAACATGACATAACCAGTACATAAAAATTATCTCATGAATTTTGGAGCTACACATGATTTTCTAAAAATCTAAAACCATTCATATCTTAAATAAAAGGGAGATTTTTCATTTTCAAATTTTGCACAAAGTCCAAGTTTCAGATTTTTTCTAAAATACTACATGGTATAAAGAGTCTACCATCAAATTTTTAGAATTTTGGAACCATACAAAAAATCATACAAAAAATGAAAAAGGAACACTATTCACATCTTTCCAAAAAGGAAAAAGAGCAGTGTGCTCCTTCCTCGCAGGGCTCGGACGAATCGCGCGACGGACCGCAAGGCTCGGGCGAAACGGAAACAATCGTCCGTCCGAGGCCTGGCTGGGAGGCTCGGGCGAGACGGAAACAATCGTCCGTCCGAGGCCTGACTGGGAGGCTCGGGCGAGACGGAAACAATCGTCCGTCCGAGGCCTGGCTGGGAGGCTCGGGTGGTGAGACGGAAACGCGGGGTTCGTTCGAGGCTTGGCTCGGGCGAAGCGGAGGGTGCACTCTTGCTCGAGGCTAGGCTCGGCGAAGTGGTGAGGGTGTGTGTCTACTCGAGACCTGGCTCGAGCTAGACAGTGTGTGAGTACTTGCTCGAGGCCTGGCTCGAACAAAGCGGTGTGGGGTGTGTGAGTCCGCTCGAGGCCTGGCTCGAGCGAGACGGGAAACGTGTGCTCGAGGCCTGGCTCGAGCTAACGGTGAACGCGTATCCGCTCGAGGCCTGGCGAGCTTTGCACCGTGAAAGCAGAGACCGGGGGGCTTTGAGTACTCACCACGGGTCGGGGGCGAGGGTCGGCGAGGCGGAACAAGGGTCGAAGGAGGAGGAAACTCGACGGTGGCGGCGCCTCGGCGGAACTCCTCGGCGGCGAGCGGCGTTCCGGCGGCTCTGTCCACCAAGAGGGGTTACCGATGTGCGGATAGGAGCGCAAGGAGGCAAGGAAGATGAAGCAGGGGTCGGTGTGAAAGAAAATCACGGCCGGGGAGTAAATATTTCTCAATCCGTGCTTACCGGTGTTTTCGCCGGAGTTTGGGAACATGGGGTTACGCCGGGCGATTGGAGGCGGCGGAGGTAAATTGAGGAGGGGAAAAGCTTCGCGAGGACACGGCGGAGCTTCTGAGCTAGGTGGTTGGATGGCGGAGGCTCTGGACTGGCCTGGCGACGGTGGCGGAGGTGGGTGAGAACTCCGGCTGACCGGCGGTGGTTTTTATAGGCGTGCTCGGGGGCAGATAAGTGTCGCGTGCAGGCGGATAGCTTGGCCGAAGCGTGCGCAATCGATTGCACACTGGCGGAAGGACGGGCGTGCGCGCAGGGACCGGGCGTAAGCTCGCGGCGTTGAACACGCGGCGGCGGCTTGCTGGGCACTGTGGGGGACGGGAGAGGAGGTCAGCGCTTTGCGCGTGCGGGGGCGGAATGATCACGCGGCCGCAGGCGGCAAGGTCGGGAGCAGGCGAGCGGCAGCCCAACGCGTGGCGCGCGCAGCTCCGGCGGGGGTGGCCAGGGCCGGGGCCCCTAGCTCTAGGTTGAGGATGAACAGGAGTAGGGTCTAGGGTTTGACTTTGAACTGATTTCTCTATTTTGCAAATTACTCCCAAAATTTGAACTGAGCAGCAAAAACTCAAAACACCAAAGTGTGCAGAAAAAAGAGATCTACAACTTTGTCAATATGAACATTTTCAAAATCCAAATAGTTTTTAAATCACATTTGAAATTTGAAAAAGGGACACTTTTGGGATTTAATAAATTCAAAATTACTTTTGATTTTATATCGAAGTTGAGAAAATCTGTAAACATGCAAGTTGTTCCTTTGTCAAAACCATAACTTTGCTATTATACATTTTTCCGAAACTCATTAGTTTTTGAAATAATTTGAAAACTAAAAAGGGGACAAAAACTGGGGTTTGAATGAATTTGAAATTACTTCAAACTTTGTATAGAAACTTGAAAATTTGTAAATACCAAAGTTGTTTATCTTGATCAGATCTACAACTTTGCTTTTTGGACCAACTCCAAATTTTGAATCGTTTTTAAATTAATAAAAGAGGGTAAAAACCAGGGTTTGGAAATCAGGGTTTTTCAAAAGAAATTCCAATTCTATTTTTGATTTTTGAACTTTGATCAACACAACAAAACATCAAGACACTCAAATTACACAAAGCTAGACACAGAGGTGAAATTACCATTTTGCCCTTATAGGAAGATTTGGGCCTTTAGGGTTTTTTAAAAGAGATTCAATACACAAGTCACCTCAGGAAAAAGGTAAAAGCAAAGCAAGCTTTAGGCAAACATAAATGCATGGCAAGAATGATTAATGACTAAAGATGATGACATGTCAGGTTAATTACTTATTAAACACCAGAGGTGTTACAGTCAACCTCAGTAGTCCAGCACGTCTTCAGGATACTCCTCATAGCCTCCTCCATCTGGTACCCATCCGGGATTTTTATATGAACCAACGACAAGCGTCGGTTCATCATGCTCAACAAGTACAACTACGGGAATGCAAGGCTCAAAGGTTTGACTCGGTTAACTGCGGTTAGTATTTTAAGTTGATCATATTTTATTTTAACCTTATATTACTAGATGTATAAACCTTGTTGTTCCATGGTAAGCAATAATTATTATGTTAAAAGAGGTAGGCAACCAACCACCAACATACCCCATCATGGATCACTTAAAAAGGATTCGAGCCACTTGTATCCGTGAGCACGACTAATATATCAGATTTACACTCTTTAGAGGTTGTACACTTTCACCCTAGGCTGTGATTCCCATATGTCGGTGTTTGCAAGGCCCACATCACCTCCTCTATGGAAGTATGATAGGGTTTCACTATGAAGCCTTTCCAAAGTTGATCTAACAAGTCGTAGTCGCTAAGGTTTGAGTCTCCCGAGAGTTATAGACACCTTCCCACTAAGGTAACACTCATCCACAAAAGCAATCACCATAGCAGGACAGGGCCCATAAGCTATATGGTAACCTCTCTCTTGCCTCCTTTCGGTAAGCTACAGACGAGCTAGAACAATCAGAGTACTTAGCTAAGATCAGAGCCATATAATTCCCAAGGCTGCACGGGATCTCTCGGGTAGCCGCTTTAAAACAT
This sequence comes from Coix lacryma-jobi var. lacryma-jobi, assembly GCA_009763385.1. Lineage (NCBI taxonomy): Eukaryota > Viridiplantae > Streptophyta > Magnoliopsida > Poales > Poaceae > Coix > Coix lacryma-jobi. Next base: position 5,335,490 of record CM019826.1, read on the forward strand.
AGTCCCTGAGGTGGGCTACTGAGCGAAAAACATGCCCCAGTACCCTATATGTGGTTAAAAAGCTTCTTTTAACATTTGTTTCGTAGTCATTAATTAATATTAAACATTTAGCATTTAAGTAGCGCATAGTATTTCTAATCATATTATGCAAAAAACCTCCCATAGATACAAGGTAATAAGATCAAGTGATTCTAGTATTGTCCTATAGTTCATCAAGTTATGACACATGCATAATGATTATATGGTCTTGCAGTTAATAGGTAACAAGAAAATCGTAGGTTATACTTGCCTTGGTCACAAACCTGGTCCTAGTGTTGCTCTTGAAACTCTAGCTCCTCGAACACTTCACCGTCTGGACTCACGAACAATCACCAACACAGGATCCAATCATTCATTACATGCAAATAAAATATACTTTTATTAGAACAGTACACCAAACATTAAAAACAGTTAGAGAAACACTTATAAAACTATTCTACTCGTCGATACGATCACATGAACGTAAAGATCACTCTAATCGAACTAGAAACGAGAAAATTATGAAAAAAACAAGTTTCAGAGGCTATTTTCTAAATAAAAAACTCTTTCCTGGGGGGCTAGCCTGCGAAAACTGAGGGGACACGCGAAACTGATCGCCTTGGACTGCGGGTTCAAAAACTGGGTTCTACAGGGTCTAAAACATAAGAAAACAGGACTAAAATCTAATTATTTTGAACTGCACTAGGACTGCGGGTTGATTACTAAAAAGCTCAGGGGCCCTTTTGCAAAACCGGTGGCTGCAGCTGTGCTGGCACTGACACAACGCCACGCGGCGCGTCGGGGTTGGCTGGGTCCACCAGCTTGGCTTTGGACCGCGCGCTGGCTCGGGTCCACGGGCCTACGCGGCCGGCGCATACCACTTCGTAACGCGGGCCCTAATCTGGACTGCACAGCTCGGATCGAACGGCGCAGGGGGACTCCGGCGGCGCGACGACGGCGGGCTTAGCGGCGCTGCCACCCGAACACGGCGGCGTCATGGCCGTGGTCACTGGAGCACGCCGGAGAGCGCTCCAGGCCTTGGTTGGCTAAACAGATTTCACCGAGGGGTTGCGGAGACGACGGCGAACACGATGGAGGTCTCGGTACCGGCGGGGAGCTCACCGGGGCGTCGGACGACGACGGAGCGGATCTGCACAGAGACCCGGGGGGAGCTCACCGGCCGTCGGGACGACGACGGAAGCGGATCGCACAGGACAGAAAACGCTCGGATGAGCTTGGTTTCGCGCAAAAGAACAAAGGAAGGGGTACGAGGCTTCTTGGATGGCCGCGTGTCACCTGGAAGGGCTCGGAGAGGTGCCCCGGGGGGGGGGGGGGCGGCAGGATCTCTAACGATGGCAGAGAGGAGGGGTGACAGCGGGGTGTGGGGAGAGGGCTCGGGGCCTCGGTCCTGCTTTTATAGGGTTCGGGTGGGTGCGGTGGCGGCTGAAAGTGCTCCACCGAGGACCGATTGAAGGCCGAGTGGCCATTAGGCCACTTCACCGACGGTTTCGGGAGGGGAAGGGAGCGTCGGCGGCGGCACGAGAGGGTGCGAGGTAGGGTAAGAGTCGGAGAGGCTGACGGGTGGGATCGGGTGGCAGGCGGAGCGGGCGTGGCTGACGGGCGGGGCAGGGCGGTCAGCGGTGGGACAACGCGGGTGCGGGCACTGCGCGCGTGCGAGCGGGCTGCGGAGATGCGCGACTTGGGCCGGGGATCTGGGACGCGAACGCGTGCAGGGAGAGGGAGCGGGGGCGAGCTGGGCGCGGCTAGGCCAGCGCGAACGCGGGCGAGCGGGCCAAGCTGGGCCGGTGCAGGAGCGGTAAAGGGGAGAGCGAGGGAGCTGCGGGCCGGGTTGGCTTCACCGGTTGGGCCAAAAGGTTTGGGAGGGACAAGGAGTAAGAAGAAAAAACTTTTTCTTTTATAAACTTTTGCCAACTTTGCTCAAATTCAAACCACTCAAGTCTAGCCCTACACTCAAACAAAATACTATGCACCAACATAAATACAATAAAAAAATTTTTACGCCCCAACTAAATTTATTAATTCACCAAAAATTTATTATTTGATCTATGTGTTTCATGAAAAATAAATAAACAAGGTCATGATCAAACCCTAATTTCCTAAAATTTGATTTTTAGGGTGTTACAGTTTCTTGGTAGCCGTCAATCTGGCAACGGGTGATTCCGGCGTGCGGCGTGCAGTTGACGAAAGCCATTAGGTGGCGGGACTTTGTTCAAACGACTGAAGAAAGATGGACAGCAACAGAAGCTGGAGGAGGAGGCAGCGGTACTAACTACTGAAGACAGCCGACAGGCAATCACAATTGGCACAAAAGCAAGCAAGCCATGGTAACCAGCAGCCCCCTGGTACGAGCACAGCCCCAGTCGCCGAATCGCCGGACGCCGGCTCCTGCTGTTGGAGCCGGGTCCCGAGCTTTCAGCCATCAAGCCACTTTTCCCCCCTGCTTTGTCTCCTTCCTTGCTCTCTCTCCCAGTCAGCCATGCCTGATTGCCTGCCCCTTTGCACGGCCATGCTCAGTCAGTCTGGTGAACGCAGAGGGGACGGCAGAAAGTGTACAAGGGAGACGCACGCAAAGGAGTGGTGGACTGTGGACTAATGAATGGGTGCATCATGAGTGTCTGTCTGCCTGAATGCGAGGGCCGGGGCCGGCGGACTCCGAGAGCCCTGAAGCCGCCAGCTCCTTTCGAAAACCCATGCATTCTTTGGCGCTTTGCCGTGCAGTGCAGACTGCTGCAGACATGAACTTCAGATCACGCCTGTCGTCTCTCTTCCCCTTTCCATTCTCCGATGCTGCCTTCTGTCATGTGTACTACCACTCCTAGCAGCCGTAGCACTCACCCACTGTGTGTCTGCCTTTGTCCTGCGAGAAAATTTGAAAGCTCGAAGGAGCCCAAGTCCCAATACCGGCACGCCGGCACTGCAACTAAACCGCCAAAACTCACGAGCTTTAAATCGCACACGCTTCCCTCCCCGGTCGCCTGTCCCACTGCACTGCGCTCTCCAAGCTTCGCGCGCCGAAGTGGTGGTAGCAGCACGGACTAGGATCCTAGCCAAGCCAGCCATGAGATGGGGCATTCGGAAGCAGAATGCAGCAGCGCCGTCTGCGCGGTGCGAGGAAGATGATGGAGGGGAGAGAGGGAGCAAGGGCAGCAGGGGCAGGGGGCCGTTCTCATTCTCGCCTCTCTCGTGGCTCGCCAAGCTCGCAGCCAGGGAGAAGCCCTGTGCGGCCGCAAAGCGCGCGCCCGCGTCCGCGGCCAAGAGCCGCGCCGCGGCGGCACCCGCGCTCCCGTCGTGCCTCTCCAAGCCGCGCACCGGCCCGAGCCCTGCGCCGGTGGCGGCCACGCCAGGCCCGTCCAGCTTCAGCCCGCCGCGTCGCTCCGCGGCGGACGCCGTGCCGCGGCGCCTGTCGGTCGGCAACGACAATGCCGACTCCGTCGCCGCGCGGCGGCGGCACGACCGCCGCGCCATGCTCCGTCGGCGGGGACCGTGAGCTCACGCCGCTGGGCCGCCTGATCCCCTTCTCCCTCGCCGGCACCCCCGCGCGAACCGCTGCCGCGGCGGCGGCACCGTCAGACACGGACGCCGCCGGCGGCGCGGCGCGGTCGCGGCGGCGGCGCCGCCGCCGGAGCACCGGCGGCTCAGCGTGAGCGGCGGCAGTGGCCGACAGGCGTCATTCTCCGGGTCCGGGAGGATGCTGCTGCCCCGCGGCCGCGGGTGCGCGTCGTGCGGTCGCCGAGGCGCGCCGCCGCCGCCACCGTGGCGCCGTCGGAGCTGGAGAGCCTCGTGGTGGTGCGGCGGACGCGGGACCCGCAGCGCGCGTTCCGCGAGTCGATGGTGGAGATGATCGCCAGCGCGGGCGGCGGCGGCGGTGGCGGGCACGCCGCGCCTCCGCGGCCGGAGGAGCTGGAGCGGCTGCTGGCGTGCTACCTGTCCCTGAACGCGGACGAGCACCACGACTGCATCGTCAAGGTGTTCCGCCAGGTCTGGTTCGAGTACGTCAGCTTGCTGCCCCGCCCGGAGGCCGGCAGGAGACGACGCCGTCCGACGGCAACGGCACGGCGCTGCTGATCATCGCCCGGCACGACGACTCTGCCATCGCAGACAACGCGTCCCCTGACTCCGACGCTGGTCTGTCGCGCATCAGAGTCGGAGTCCCCACGCGGCGGTGATTCAAATGTCGACTCTCGACTGCCATGCCATGGTTGTTCTGTAGTGTAGCGGCCGGTTGAATTGTGTGTACGCGCGCGTGCCTGCCTGCGCCGAGTTGCGCCGGCGGCACGTGCGGCGCGCCCTGAGGTGCTTCCTTGTCCGCGTGCGGCGGCGGCGGCAATGCATTGAGGCGTGGCGCCGATGGATTTAAGTAGAGCTGGAGGTACAGTCCAGCGCGAGGTCTCAAATTGTCTGGTGTGGCGGCGTGTACTACTGTACTAGACTGTAGTATGCTGCATGGAACTTGTAGTGGCAGCTGTAGATTCCAAAAGTCCCCAGTTTCTAGAATTCAAATTCAAATATCTGAATCACGTTGTGCCGCCCTTGTTTTGTTTTGTTGTTTGATGCTGTGTTGTGCACCGAGCGAGAGCTGGTGGTTCAGGTGTTGTCACAGTCACGGTCTCACGGATTTGCATTGGGGCAGCGGCATCATCAGTTCAGGTTCAGGGCTTCAGGCTCAGACGCTCAGTTCCAAAGGGAAAAAAAAAAATCCCAAGCTGAACAGATGATGGTTGTCTGTCTATGGGCCTTAATCCTCGTGGACTCGAATTTGTTAATGGGCCAGCGCCCAACCATCAGAAATGGGAGCTGCTGAGCCAGCAGATGGCCCAGCGCCATCAGCACGCGCGGCTGTCAGAAACGTTCGGATGGGGAGTCCCTCTCTGATCTCGTGGGCGAGCGGAAGGGGGGGGTGCAACGCCCAGATCACGAGGATACCGCCGACGCCGGCCGAGCCGAGCAACCGACCGGCCGGCCCGCCGCCCGCGATCTCATGAGCGTATCCGCCAATTCCCCTGGTTGCGCTATCCACCTCACGAAAACCTCCTCCCGCTAGCCGATTCTTTTTTTTGGTTTTAGCTAAAATCCAAAGTCACATTTTTTTTTAGAAAAAAAACATCCTAGTCACTTAGACCGTGCACAGCAATTTATCCTTTCCGTGTATAGAGTGCAGACGGAGTCCGGCTAGGCAGAGCTTCCTATTTGCCATAAACCATGTCGGATACGGATCATCCAACCTATAAATCGGCTTTAATCCGTATAAATCAACCGTGCAACAACATTTTCTTCTCGTAACAAACAACCGAGCAAAAGAGTCGAATCGGCTTATTGATAAGCCGAACAAAGCCCAATTGAGAACACTTTTTATTGCAAAAAAACTATTTTAAAATACATCCCAAAAATATCTCATTTATTTAGTGTTTTTATAAGCTTGGTAAGCATAATATTTTGTTGCATACGTTTTAGAACAAAAAAAACTCTCCACGCACTAAAGAAAAATAGACACCTCTAATAAACACATTTCTTCATTACTCATACATAAACCAAGGCTCATCAAACTGGATATTTGAGTTGTTGGGGGAAAGGACCCTCGGCAGAGGCGCCGCCCGAACTGGTGGTCTAAATCAGCCCTCGCGCAACGCCCGGTGTGCTTGCGAGGTCCCTCTCCTATTGGAGACCGTTACCCTGACCCCGGATGCGGGGAAAACCCTCGACGCTTTGTTGCACTTTGTGCAAGGTCCAAGGCGACGGTCGCGCTGCAGGAAACCATCGCTGACTCACGACGCCACCTTCGCTTGGAGCGAAGGTCCAGGCAAGCAGCAAGCGTTGTGTCGCCCCAAGGGTGGGCGAAGCCGAAGGTCCGGCGAGCACGGCCAAAGGCTAAAACTTTCGTCTTTCTCCGAGAGGCAAGTGAAGCCGGAGGTCCGGCAGATGACGAAGGTGCGCGGGCCCAAGGGCGGGCGCGCCGAAGGTCAAGACCGCTGCACCTCTCCCGAAGGTGAACAAGGGCCAGGTGGCGGCGCGCTGGGGTGTGACCGATTAGGGTTTCCGCTTCAGCTGTGTGTTTACGCTTTTGCCCTTCCTCCCTGCGTGGAGGCGAGGAATCTTTGCTGTACCCTCTTGTAATTTGGCCCGTACCCTTGGCATTCCTATAAATACCAGGGGGGGGAACAGTGTAAGGACGAATTTTTGGGGAATTCGAGCACTTTCCACTTCCGTTTCACCTTTGTTGCTGCATCCGACACTTGGCCACCTTCGCTCCTTCCCCTGCACAAGTGCGGAGGTTGGACAAGTGTGTTCCCAACAGTTTGGCGCCGTCCGTGGGGAGTGAAGTCTGAAATGGCGGGAAACAGGAGAGCACCTTCGACGAGGGACCAGCGCGTTGCCAGAGAGGTGGTGGCGGCGGTGGTCCCGCTGCCGGAAGAAATTGTGCAACCCTCGGGGGAAGAGAATGTCACCCCAGAACCCCAATCCCTGGGCCCTCAGGTCCAAATGGCGACGCAGCCGCACCCTCACACCTCGGGAGAAGGAGGACGAGAAGAAGAGGAGATGGGCCTCGAAGCCCTCGAAAGGCTCGAAGCCGAGCTGCAAGAGAAGAAGAGGCGCCTGGAACAGCTAGAGAGGCATAACCGATTGCGCTCAATCAGGCAGAGGGCTGACGAGGCAAGGGAGCAGCTTCGCCGTATGGGGAATCCTCGCTGCGGCAGAAGAAGCCGAAGCCGAAGGCTGGACGATGAGGAGATACCCCCGCTGCAAGAGGGAAACGAGGAACAGAATCAAGATAACCATCGTAACCATCCTCCACCCCCACCACCACCAGCACACCCAGAGCCATACCCTGTGAGACACCCAAACTTTCGCCAACTCTACCCAGATGAGAGAGAACAAAACCTTCGCATTCAGCGGAGGCATCAGCAACACCAAATGCCCTATGATCCAAAGTCACCACTCTCCCAAACACTCCAAACCCAGCCCTGGCCACCATGTTACAATCCACAAAACCTACCTCGCTACGATGGGCTTTCCGACCCTCGCCAGTTCATCATGAGCTACGAAGCGGCAGTCGCCGCAGCAGGCGGGGATGAATCAACAATGGCAAAATCCTTCGTCATCATTCTGCGAGACATCGCACAACTTGGTACAGCAACCTTCGCCCTGGAACTGTGGATTCCTGGATCACCCTCAGAGACAAGCTGTGTACAAACTTCAAGGGCATTACCCCAGCCCCCCTAAACCCCATCGAGCTTTTCAATTGCAAGCAAGAAGAGCGCGAACCGCTCCAAGATTACTGGCGAAGGTTCATTCAAATCAGAGCAAGGACCCCTGGGATATCTGACGAGGCTGTCATCCTCGCTGCAGTCAGTGGCCTGCGCCCAGGACCATGCTCCTCAAAATTCGCCAGGAAACCGGCAAACTCGATCGAGGAGTTGCATGAAACAATGGAAAGATACTGTAGAGCTGATATGGATTTCAGAGCGAAGTCCGACGCTCGGAGGTCTCAGCAGAGGCCACAGCCGAGGCCTCAACCGAGAGAGAAAGCAACCTTCGCCAAGAGCAAAGCAACGTCGGTGCAATCAACAAAGCAACAAATATGAACATCAAACACGGGACGCTCAACATCCGAGCAGCCAAGCCCCGCAGGTTTTACCACCTCCGCCTAACCAGCGCTACCAGCAGCGAGATCCTGCCAAAATGTATTGTCACTTCTGTGGAATGGGAAAGGGGCACACAACAAAGCAATGCGAATGCTTCGCCAAGGGAAAAGAATACCAGGAATCCAGGAAACCTGCTTCGTCAGACCCCCGAACCATAAACCACACAAAGGAAACCAAGCTTCCACCCACCAATCCAACATACCACTATACCCCCATAAACTACGGCCTACTTCGCAACAACCCCTTACACCCACCACCCACTCTACAACCAAACACATTATCAGCCAACCACCACCCCACAACGCCAAAACCCACCTTACACAGTCACATACCCAGCTACCCCCAAAACCAAATTCCAACAACCCACCAAGCCACCAGCGCTCTGCCACCACCACCGCCAATCCCCGCGTACCAGCACCACAACCCGTGAAAGCCGAAGCCCCGAGCCAAACAACCATCAACAACCCAACTTCGACCTTCGGTGTGATTCTAGCTATCACCGGAGGTTCAAATGAAGACCATGGTAACAAACGGCAGAGGAAGGAACACGCCAGACGCGTTCACCACGTGGCCGTCGAAGGACCACATAAATTCGGCCGTTGGTCCCACATCCCCATAACCTTCGATTCCAGTGACATGAAGCTAAGAGATTACCCTCACACAGATGCCATGGTGATCGAAACCAACCTCGCTGGGTGGACTGTCACCAAAATACTGGTCGATACAGGTAGCTCCGCTGACATCTTGTTCGCCTCAACCTTCGACAGCATGAAGCTTGACAGAAATCTTTTGCAACCGGCCGACACCCCCCTATACGGTTTCGGTGGTCAACAAGTGAGAGCCGTCGGGAAAATTTCTCTGCCCGTGACCTTCGGCGACCAAATAAACTGCAGGACGGAACATATAACATTTGATGTCGTCGACATGTTCTACCCATACAATGCCATTTTCGGCCGAGGGGTCACAACACGTTCAATGCGGTCATCCATCCCGCCTACCTATGCATGAAACTTCCCGCTCCGAAGGTGTGGTCGCGTAGTATTTGGGGACCAGGACATTGCAAGGACAGCTGAAGGGAACGTAGCCCCGGGGCAACGTAATGTACACAATTTGTCAAAACCTCAAACCCCCGGTATCAGCGTCGAGGGCGAGGTCCGCAACGACAGAGTGAAGGCGGCGCCAAAGGACGAAACCAAACAAGTCCAACTCTTCGAGGGTAATGCCGAAAGAAAGGTGATCATCTCAGCCAATCTAGACCCTCAATCAGAAGCAACCTCGTCACATTCCTCAGAGAAAATTCCGACACCTTCGCTTGGTCCGCCGAAGACCTAAAAGGAGTCAACAGATCAATGATCGAGCATAGCCTGAACATCAAAGCAGGTTATCGCCCAATCAAACAAAAGCTTCGCAAGATGTCAGAAGAAAGAAAGGAGGCAGCGAAGGCTGAGGTAAAAAGACTTCTGGACGCAGGCGTCATCCGCCCAGTCAAATACCCAACTTGGCTCTCAAATGTGGTCCTAGTCCAAAAGAAGAATAAAAAATGGCGAATGTGCGTCGATTTCACCTGCTTGAACAAAGGCTGTCCGAAGGATGACTTCCCCCTCCCGAACATAAGCACCCTGGTCGACAGAGCGGCGGCAGGCTGCCAAATGCTATCCCTCCTCGATTGCTTCTCAGGCTATCACCAAATCTGGATGAATGAAGACGACGAAGAAAAAACAAGCTTTATCACACCCACCCTCGGGCACCTTTGCTTCCGAAGGATGGCAGAAGGTTTGAAAAATGCAGGATCACCCTTCGCTCGCATGACCTCCGAAGTGTTCCAAGGATGAGCATTGGTCTCCGCCTATGTCGACGACCTAGTGGTCCAAAGCGAACTAAAAGAGAACCACATACAGACTTATCGAGGGTATTCAGCAACCTCCGGTCCGCCGGACTGAAACTAAACCAGAAAAATGTGTTTTTGGGGTAAGCGAGGCAAGTTGCTAGGTTTGCATCGTCTCAGCCAGAGGAATCGAAGCCAACCCTGAGAGATTGATGCCATCATGAACATGGAACCCCCGAGACCAAGAAAGCCGACGCACTCCGTCATAACAGCTCAGCGTCTGACCGTCGATTTGGCAGCATTAGCAGATTCATCTCAAGATCCGCGAGCGGGGGTTACCATTTTTCGAAACACTCAGAAGAACGCTCCATTCAACTGGGGTCCCAGCAGCAAAAGGCCTTCGAGGAGTTGAAAAAGTATCTGACCAGCTGACTGCCCTACCAGCCCAAGCAAGGGGAGACTTATTGTTACTTTACGTCGCAGCTTCGCCACACGCTGCAAGCGCAGTCCTCATCAAGGAGCTCCGCGAAAACAACAGAACCAGACAAGCCCCAATCTATTATGTTTCAGAAACCCTCGAAGGCCCAAAGAGAAATTATTCGGAGCTTGAGAAAATAGCATATGCCGTCGTCATGGCATCAAGAAAGCTAAAGCACTATTTCCAGCGCGACACGAAATACATGTACCTTCGACGTACCCTTCGAGAACATCTTCAAAAACAACAACGAAGCTGTTGGAAGAATAGCAAAATGGGCAGTGGAGCTTAATAGTTATGCTGTAACCTTCGTTGGTAGAACAGCGATCAAATCGCAGGTGCTGGTGTGATTTCATAGCAGAATGGACACCCGACCCTCGCCCCGGCGAGCTGCAGCAGGACCAGTTTTGGATCGTCTACGTCGACGGGGCCTGGGGCGCAACCGAGCCGGTGCCTCGGCCATTTTAGTCTCGCCCTCCGGGTCGAAGCTGAGAGATACGCACGAAGGCTGGACTTCAAGTGCACAAACAACTCCGCTGAATATGAGGCTGTGATTCTGCACTTTCAAAGTTGCGATCGTTACAGTCCGAAGGGCACTCATTAACACAGACTCTCAAGTCATTGCGGGGCACATTGAAAGAACTACAAAGCAAAGATCCAGAACTCACAAGTATTTCAATATGTACGAAGGTTAGAATCTTTCTTCCTCGGCATAACAGTAAAAGCAATACGAGGACTGAAAACAGCGAAGCAGATTGCTTAGCCAAAGCAGCCGCCCCGCAGCAGCTACAGCTCCCTCCGGACGTGTTCTACGAGGTTTCCACTCGGTCAGCTTTCGAAGCTTCCGAAATCAGCATCAAGCTGATCAACACAATTCAGTGCGAGGATTGGAGAGCACTATCATGGCCTACATCAAAGGACTCCATGAACCCAGCTCCAAAGAAGAAGAGAACAGACTAAAGCAAAGAGTGCGAGGGTACAAGATTGTGGATGACACCTTGTTCAAAGCTTCGGTAACCTCACCTTGGCTCAAGTGCGTGTCACAGTCCGAAGGTAACGACATCCTCAAACTCATCCACGAAGGTATATGTGGTTCACACAACGGCCCAAGAGCACTAGTAGGAAAGGCTTTCCGGCAAGGTTTTACTGGCCAACTGCGCTGAGAACGCGGAAACCATCGTCAAGAAGTGCGAAGGTTGTCAACTGACAGCAAAAAACCAAAACACCCCAGGGGCTCCCACAACCCTCATATGCCCAACTGGCCCCTACAAGGTGGGCAATGGATCTCGTGGGCCCACTACCGACGGCTCGGGGGAACCTTCGCTATGCGGTGGTGGCCGTGGAATATTTCACCAAATGGACCGAAACAAGACCGCTGTCCTCCATAACCTCCCTCGCAGTAAAAAGGTTTTTCTGGCAGCAGATAGTTTGTCGCTTCGGAGTCCCAAAACATCTAACCGTCGACAACGGCACCCAGTTTGACAGCGAGGTTTTCAAAGAGTTCTGTGCACAAATCGGAACAATACTATGCTTCGCCTCAGTCCGTCACCCGCAGTCCAACGGCCTAGTCGAAAGAGCCAACGCAACAGTCTTCCAATCCATATCCAAAAAATTGCAAGGCAGACCCAAAGGCAAATGGGCAGACGAGCTAACTGCAGTCACCTGGTCTCACAACACCTCTGAATGCAGAGCAACCAAGTTCACACCCTTCAAACTGCTGTTCGGCGAAGAAGAAGCTGTGTTACCAGAGGAGCTAAAATTTGTTCACCAAGAACAACCCTCGCAAGTGATGAGCCAGCCATACTAACTGACAAGGACTTGCTAGAAGAGACAAGATGCAGCGCAGTTCACAACCTCCGCAAGTATCAGGAAGAGACCAAGAAGTGGAGAGATAAAAAGGTCAGAATCAAGAACCTGCAGAAGGGTGACCTCGTCCTCATCCGTAAACAAAACGCCAGCTTGGCCGGAAAATTCCAGCCTAAGTGGACAGGCCCGTTCCTGATCGCAGAATGCAATCGCCCAGGCTCTTTCCACCTCTCCGACAGCGAAGGTAATATCCTGCCCACACCTGGAACATCGACGACCTTCGCAAATTCTACCCATAGCGGAGCCTTAGCGAGCCCTCGCGTCATGTAATTTTTCTACTTTTTATGGTACATACTCTCATGTACTTAACAAAAACAGGAGCTGCACTCTTTTTCCTTACGAAGGGGCGTAAGGTTTTTAACGAGGCAGCATCCAAAGCATTAATACAGGCTAGAACCCCCAAAAAAGTAAAATCTCCAACCCTCTACCCCCAAACATCGAAAAAGCGGATCTCTTTCAAGAGCGCTACATTCGATGAAAACCTGCTAAGATTGCTTCGAAAAACATTCCTTTTCTTTTCAAAGCAAACTTCACCTCCGCCTAAGATAAGGGGAGGTCGAAAAAGTCGAGCACCCTGGCACAAAACGACAGGGGCTCGCAAAAAAGCAATTTCCACCTCCGCCTAAGACAAGGGAGGTCGAAAAAGTCGAGCACCCTGGCACAAACGACAGGGGCTCGCAAAAAAGCAATTTCCACCTCCGCCTAGACAAGGGGAGGTCGAAAAAGTCGAGCACCCGCACAAACGACGGGGCTCGCAAAAAAGCAATTTCCACCCCGCCTAAGACAAGGGGAGGTCGAAAAGTCGAGCACCCTGGCACAAACGACAGGGGCTCGCAAAAAAGCAATTTCCACTCCGCCTAAGACAAGGGGAGGTCGAAAAAGTCGAGCACCCTGGCACAAACGACAGGGGCTCGCAAAAAAGCAATTTCCACCTCCGCCTAAGACAAGGGGAGGTCGAAAAAGTCGAGCACCCTGGCACAAACTACAGGGGCTCGCAAAAAAGCAATTTCCACCTCCGCCTAAGACAAGGGGAGGTCGAAAAAGTCGAGCACCTGGCACAAACGACAGGGGCTCGCAAAAAGCGAATCCCACCTCCGCCCAAGATAAGGGGAGGCGCGAAAGCCCAAAAACCCGAGCACATCCGCCCGAGCCCTCCAAGCTAGGCCTCGGGCGGACCCACCTTTTCCGTCCCGCCCGAGCCCTGCAAGCTAGGCCTCGGGCGGGCCCACTTTTTCCGTCCCGCCCGAGCCCTCCAAGCTAGGCCTCGGGCGGGCGCCCGACTTTTTCCCTTCCGCCCCTCCGAGCCTGGCCTCCAAGCTAGGCCTCGGGGGCGGCCCACCTTTTCCGCCCCGCCCGAGCCCTCCGAGCTAGGCCTCGGGCGGGGCCCCACTTTTTCCGCCCCGCCCGAGCCCTTAGGCCTCGTGGGCGGGCCCACTTTTTCCGCCCCAGCCCTCGGGCTAATTCAGGCATCGGGCGGGTCCAAAAAGCAGAACACTCTCGCACAACACGCCAGGGGCTCGAAAAGCAGCACCCTCGCAAAACACATCGCCCAAGTTACGTGACGCGCGAAGCCCTAAAAGCTCATCACATCTATTAGCTTAAAGCTCACGAGAGCAAATGCGCGAGCCTCGCTAAACAAAGGGGGGGGCGTCGCTGTTTTTTCAAACAAGCTCACGAGAGCAAATGCGCGAGCCTCGCTAAAGAAAAGGGGGCGTCGCTGTTTTTTCAAAACAAGCTCACGAGAGCAAATGCGCGAGCCTCGCTAAAGACAAAAGGGGGGCGTCGCTGTTTTTCAAAACAAGCTCACGAGAGCAAATGCGCGAGCCTCGCTAAAGAAAAAAGGGGGCGTCGCTGTTTTTTCAAACCCGCTCAAAGAGCAAATGCGCGAGCTCGCTAAAAGAAAAAGGGGCGTGATGTTTTTTCAAAACAAGCTCACGAGAGCAAATGCGAGAGCCTCGCTAAAAGAAAAAGGGGGCGTCGCTGTTTTTTCAAAACAAGCTCACGAGAGCAAATGCGCGAGCCTCGCTAAAGACAAAAGGGGGGCGTCGCTGTTTTTTCAAAACAAGCTCACGAGAGCAAATGCGCGAGCCTCGCTAAAGAAAAAAGGGGGGCGTCGCTGTTTTTCAAAACCCGCTCACAAGAGCAAATGCGCGAGCCTCGCTAAGAAAAAGGGGGCGTCGCTTTTTTTCAAAACAAGCTCACGAGAGCAAATGCGCGAGCCTCGCTAAAAGAAAAAGGGGGCGTCGCTGTTTTTTCAAAAAAAGCTCACGAGAGCAAATGCGCGAGCCTCGCTAAAGAAAAAGGGTGGCGTCGCTGTTTTTCAAAACAAGCTCACGAGAGCAAATGCGCGAGCCTCGCTAAAGAAAAAGGGGGGCGCGCCTGCTTTTTCAACACAAGCTCACAAGAGCAAATGCGTGAGCCTCGCCAAAAGAAACGAAGTGTCGTTGTACACAAATTAATCTTTCCCTGACAGTTCATAGAATATTTTACAACCACAAACCAAAACAATGCAAATTACAAAAGATTACAAGGAACCGTCGTTCCCTTCTATCAGCATCAAATCATCAGGGCCCCCGTTAAATTCCTCAAACTCCGGCTCAACCGCAACTATGGGCCCCACAACAAAGGAGTTACCGGCACAATCGGCAACTCACCAGTCAAAACCCTCGCCCGATACATATACGCGCGGGGGCACTTCGTCAACCTCCAACGGTTCCTCCTTCGGAACCACCAGCGACCCGGCGGAGTCCACTGCAAGATTGCTTCGCCCGAATAAATAGTCCAACGCAGTGCTATCATCGATATCATCATAAACGGCTTGCGAAGTCGAAGACGAACCAAACAAATAACGCGTAGCTTGCCGATCAGTAAAGTCAGCATCACGCCAAAAGCTGCTCGACCTACTATTCTTCAAATCGTACCTTCGCACCTTCGACCACCAAAAACGCTCGAAGGACAACGAAGGATGTTTTAACTTCGCACGAGCCCAGGACTCACCAGTTATAAAAACATCCTGGTAGTTAAGTGTTAACGGCGTCACGTCAAAAACCTCAAGCACGGTTCCATCAGGAACCTGCATTCACATAAAACATTATAAAATGTCTCAGCATGCATCGAAGTCATTACAAGCATCATGGCTACTACCAACACATCCCCATCTACACAATCCCACGCGATCACACCTGCCGGGCTTCTTCAACCTCAGCCGTCACAGCTTCGCCAGCAGCATTCTTCGCATCCTGCGCGGTTTTGCCACTCGCAGCCGCACCTTGTGAGGTACCCTCGCCGACGATTGTCTTTTCCACGCCACCGGCAGCACCTCCGCAGAGGTGAGAGTCTGAGCGCCTTCGGAGCTGCAACCGGCCTCTTGAGCAGTAGGCGGCGAAGGCATCGCATCCTTCCGAGCCTGTAAAAAACCAAAAGGACCAAACAGTTCAATTCTCAACTCCAAACTCACAATCATCAAACAATACCGAAGAAACAACACCCTCAACACAAACCTGACGAGTAGCCTCGGCCGCCTCCTCGAAGGCAAGAGCCCGACCGCCGCCTGCAATCCAAAATCGGCGAAGGAACCGCATTGCACAATTCCGGACCCTCGGCGTCATCAATCTTCATCTGTCGAACCTCTTCGACGGTTGGAAAAATGTGGTTGGGCTTCTTTATCTTGCGAAGATGCTCGCAGTCTGCTTGGCGAAGCGTTCCAGCCATCGCCAGCGCCCCAGCATACCCGCCAAAGTCAGCAGCATTCCCAACCAACGAGCTGAACACATCTAGCTCGTTACTTAACCAACCTTCGAAGGCCTCAGCGCCAACCACAGGAAGTGGCTCCCCAGCTGAACCCCCGGCTTCAGTTAAGCATGCATCTATCTTGGTTTTAACCCTCGACAGACTACCACGCCAAGCTTCGGCTGGGCCGCCACCTCCGCCGACAAATCCTCCACGCGCTTTTTCATAGACACCAAGTCCTTATCCTTTTGCTGACCCGCGGCGATGAGCTCCGCGTTGGCCTTCGCAACCTCTTGCCTTTCCTTCTTCCATTTCTCAGCCTCCTCCAAGGCGGCCCTCAGCTCACCATCTTTATCTTGCAAGCTCCGGCGAAGGTCTTTGTTCTCTTTCTGCACGTCTTTCAACCGGTCGTTCAGATAATGCAGGTTATAGCTGGCCCTTCGACGTGCCGACCGGTTGAGAAGCATCAGCTCCGCCACTTTCACATCAATATCATCGTGGATATTGTCCAAAGGCTCGCCGGCGAGCCGAAGTTCCACTTCCGGCAGACAAACCCGGTCAAATACACGGCCCAAGAATCGCCTCTCCTCCGGAGAGCAAGGCAAGCGGGTGGCTGAAGATCCGCACTTGTATACAAATGAGTCGCCGGGTCCGTAACACCTAGCTCCCTCGCATAGTAAGGAAGGCTCGCAGGCTAGCTTCGCCATACGGCCTCTTTCAGGGGCCTGGTCCGGGCCAACATCACCCTTAATTTCGGACCCCTCGACCCAAATGTGTGAACCAGCATAATCGGGCACAGACCCCCGTCGTGGGCTCACCCCCTCCACATCCCGCAGCACTTCCTCAATATCTTGGGTAGCCGCATCAACAGCGCTGGATGCAGCTATCCTCTTGCCTCGGCTGTCCTCCTCAGAAACGTCTTCATCGGAGTCATCCTCGCTACTGGATGAAGTACTGCCCTCGCCGGAAGACACGACATCCTTTTCCCCTCCTTTCTCTTCCTCATCGGAGTCCTCGGAAACGCCTTCGTCTTCCGAGGTCTGAACTAAAGCCCCGATACCGCCCACGCGAGGCGCTCGCCCTCAGTTTTTTCAAAACCTCGACCACTCGAGGCCACGGCCGAGGATGAAGTTCCTACGGCACCAGAGCTCGTAACAATCTTCGATGAAATAACTTTTGCCCGGCCGCCGGTGCCACCCCGACCTCCGCCGCGACCCTCTTCGGCCGCGAAACCACACCGCTATCCTCCGCAGGAACGCGTTTCCTTTTCTTGGGCGCGTCGTCGCTCGTCGGCGCAGGCCAATTTGTATATTCTATCCCAAGCAGGTCAAACACCCTGTTAATACGACCCCCGCTCCCCACTGAGCTGTGGATAGCTTTAACCTCGAGGGTGGTCAACTTCCCAACGAGATTCTCAACCCTCTGCTGAACTCGTTTGTAAATGCATCAACACCATCCTGACGTCTCGGAAACTTCTTAAAAACCCTCTCCCAAATCTTGCCCAAATTGAGCTTCGGCTTCTTTAATCCACGAGCCTCGTACCTCGCATCGTCCTCCACCGGAAACCAAGCCTGTCTCCGGCTTAGCGGCCGCGTCGGCGCAGCAATACTCTTCGACCAGATCACGAGCGCATTGGGAACGCGCAACCACCCTCAAACAGTCAACAGCGGCGTGCGCCTCGGGGCTCATCTGAGCTTCGGCACTCACATCGCCAAGCGGAGGAAGGTCGCCGCAAAGCTCCGAACCCACATCAAACTTATAATAGAACCAAAACTCTTGCCATCCGCTGGCCCACTTGTTCTTCTGCGCCTGCGCCGGTAGCTCCGACCCAGCACGGTGGCAAAAGGTGTACACTCCAAACTGTCCCTGCCTCGCAATACCTTCGCTGTCAGAAACCCTGCGAGGCTGCATGTGCACACGGTGTGTCCGAACAAAACCCTCGACCTGGGGAGCAATACCTTGCGACCGACAGGCCCAAACATACACCGACATCTTCGTAAAACACGAAGGTGTTAGCTGGTGAAATCTAAGCTTAAACCTCCGCAGAACGGCCGTAACAAACGAGTCAACTGGAAAACGTAGACCAGCTTCAAAAAACTCCTCAAACACGACGATTTCATCTGCACCAGGCTTCGGAACCGTCTCTCCAGAGCTGATCCTCGCCTTTCCCTCCTCGATCCACCCTCGCTTCAAATAGGCCGCCAGTTCAGAACTCCCAACGCGGCTCAAACCAAACTCAAAGCTGATGCCCTCGACACCAGTAGAGGGCGAAACAGCGCGGCAGTTTGCTTCAGCCTCGCCATCACTATCTAAGCCTCGCAAGTTGCCGAACAAAAGAACCCTCGCAAATCACTAGAACACAACCTTCGCTACGGGCAGACAGCAGCAGCAGGGAGGCTAGAGCAAAATGAGGCCACAAGGTCTCCACATCCCAGCTACCCCTCCTATTTATAGGCCAAGTAGCGGGCACCCCCCGCGACAGTATCGGCACGACAACCAAAAAACGCGGCGCGAAAAAACGAAACAGGCCTCATAGTACAAAACAACACAACGGCCCAGCCCAAAGCAGCCGCGGGCGTCGCTGCCGAGGGCCCCGTTCTGTCCCCATTAAAAAGGCGCTGCTTGGGCCTAAACACGGTTTTTAGATCCAAGACAACGAGGGGCTACTGTTGGGGGAAAGGACCCTCGGCAGAGGCGCCGCCCGAACTGGTGGTCTAAATCAGCCCTCGCGCAACGCCCGGTGTGCTTGCGAGGTCCCTCTCCTATTGGAGACCGTTACCCTGACCCCCGGATGCGGGGACAACCCTCGACGCTTTGTTGCACTTTTGTGCAGGTCCAAGGCGACGGTCGCGCGCTGCAGGAAACCATCGCTGACTCACGACGCCACCTTCGCTTGGAGCGAAGGTCCAGGCAAGCAGCAAGCGTGTGTCGCCCCAAGGGTGGGCGAAGCCGAAGGTCCGGCGAGCACGGCCAAAGGCTAAAACTTTCGTCTTTCTCCCGAGAGGCAAGTGAAGCCGGAGGTCCGGCAGATGACGAAGGTGCGCGGGCCAAGGGCGGGCGCGGCCGAAGGTCAAGACCGCTGCACCTCTCCCCGAAGGTGAACAAGGGCCAGGTGGGCGGCGCGCTGGGGTGTGACCGATTAGGGTTTCCGCTTCAGCTGTGTGTTTACGCTTTTGCCCTTCCTCCCTGCGTGGAGGCGAGGAATCTTTGCTGTACCCTCTTGTAATTTGGCCCGTACCCCTTGGCATTCCCTATAAATACCAGGGGGGTGAACAGTGTAAGGACGACTTTTTTGGGGAATTCGAGCACTTTCCACTTCCGTTTCACCTTTGTTGCTGCATCCGACACTTGGCCACCTTCGCTCCTTCCCCTGCACAAGTGCGGAGGTTGGACAAGTGTGTTCCAAACATGAGTCCTCAGTGCTTTTACCAAGTTATGGCTTTGTAATTATTTTCTCCATTTCTTTGTACTATCCATCTTCATATCTTATCACCCATAGCTCATGTTACTATTGGACTATTTCACACGATTTATTGTGTCTGTTCTATAACTAAAAAGTAGGGTTGATTTTGGTTGATAAGCTTAAGGGGACATGGCCTATATCTGTCATTGTTGACTGTCGCTATACTAGTTGAGCTTAGTTGTATTGTTATGTAACGCCCTCTAGAACCTATCAAATGGCGGTCATATACACCATGGCCCATAGGGTTCTCACCTAGTTGCCACTATACTCTCACATTCCCTACCACTACCAAGTCGCCCCACCTATATTTAGTGGCGGAGCCTGGGTGCATATGTAGGGGGGGGGGGCATTTCAAAGTTAGTATTGGAGAGCAGTTAGCAGCCTGCAATTGCAGCATGCATACATGCAGCCTGTAGACTTTCAGTGCGCGTGGCTGTGTAAATGACAGAGAGCAAGGGGGGCCATGGCCCAGTATGGCCCCAACAGGGCTCCGCCAGTGCCTATATTGCTCTCTATCCTCAAGAATGAGAGGAGAGAGCCTTTGGAGATGGTTAGATCCCCAATCCTAATATGATGCTCCTAAATCCAACCCTAGTTTTGTGTCTGACCTAAATTTGTTCAAGCATTGGATTAAGTTTGGATCATGCTAAAAAAAACCTTTTTTAGGCTGGACCGAGCTCGATTTGAGAATGACACTGTTTTTTTTTGTCTCGTGCCACCCAACGATCAGATGGGGCTATTTCTTGGGTTTGGATCAGATTTTGGGTTCACATGTGTGATGTGATAATTGTTGCAGATTGAAAATCATAGTATGAACCTATTTAATGTACTTGTCAAATCAGGTTCTTTTTATTAGGTCAAATCATAGTAGCTATGAAACTTGTTAAAGGTTAATGCTACATGAATTTTAAACAAAAAAAAAAAAAAAAAAAGAAAATATAAATTAAAAATTTAAATATTATAACATAAATATAATTAGTGGTTGCATCATCTTGTACAGGATATATACTAATAGTATACAATCTTATATTTATAAAGAGAGACAACATGCCCTTTTATTTCGAACTGTGTAAAAGAAGTTGTGCAGCCTTATTAGGTGCACAAGCAAAAGTTTCATCTTCTATATTTTTTTAGAAAAATAGCTTTCCTATCTCTTTTATATCACCAAAACATGAGGAGTTTCCGGTCAAAAAAAAAGAGAAGTTTTGAGAAGTAATAAAGAACCGAAAGTAAACACTGCCAACCACTCTTCCGTCTTCAACCCTTTGGCAACTGGCAAACAAATACTACCAGTACTGCAGCTCCACTCCTTGATTGCCGCCTCACTGGCACCGCTCCCAATTCCAGTGACACTGCACCACCCGGCTCCTGCGAGATCCAGTTCCAAAACCCCACCTCGCCTACGCTAGCAGGCTAGCAGCAGCCATCCTCTGCCTGAGGAAGGGAAGGGATCGGAAGCAATGGTTGCCAACGGAGGCGGGTACCGGGCGGAGGACGACTACGACTACCTCTTCAAGGTGGTGCTCATCGGCGACTCCGGCGTCGGCAAGTCCAACCTCCTCTCCCGCTTCACCAAGAACGAGTTCAGCCTCGAGTCCAAGTCCACCATCGGCGTCGAGTTCGCCACCCGCAGTCTCCATGTCGACGGCAAGGTCATCAAGGCCCAGATTTGGGACACCGCCGGCCAGGAGAGGTACCCCCATGATCTGCTCTGAACGTCTTCGCTTGCCGTCCTCGGTGCATTGGTGTAGATTTGTTCTCGATTTTCTCGCGCGCGCTCCACCAGCGGTGAGCAAAATGTGATCTTGGGAGCCTCCTTTGCTTGATCTTGGGTTGGGAGGCTGCCTTACTGTTTGGTCGCGGTTGCTTGTTTATAGGGAGCTAAATTTCGTAACGCTATTTTGGCAATTGCCACGATTGGTGATCTGTAGGTGATTTCCTATATGCTTAATTTTACTGCGAGTAAAATCTCTGAGGAATCCCCCAGCGTTGGCAAGATTTTGTGAAACACGGGATCTTTGGGGTGGTCGATTACTCGTGTGGTTCAGATGTCCATTAGCTGTTTCTACCAGGTAGATGTGTGGGCACTTTTTGATCTTTGGTAGTTGAGATGTCGTTTCCTGTCATGCCTTGTTGTCAACTGCACAGCAGCACGGGTAGATTTCTTTGTCCCTTGGTGTCTATCCATTCTATTTGTGGCTCTACTTCCTTCCCAGACAAAATAGGGGCTATATAGGTTGTCATATTTTGGAAGAGATCTCACTGCAAACTTGATGCCAACTGCACACTGTTGAAGAATCAGAAATTTTAGACAACTAGATGAGTTTGATGCTACTAACTGTCAGCAATGCTGAACTTTTAGTTGTCCGACATTTTACTTTGGCCAAGTCTGTACAAAAAATGTACCAACATCTAGGATACCAAATAAATGCGCTATTAAGACATTTTCATGTGTGTTTTAGTGATTTTTTATGCTCTAAATGTTGTTGCATTTTTCTACAAACTTGGTCAAAGTTAGACTAGTTTGTCTTAGGACAAACTAAAACAACTTACATTTTTGATTTTTTTAAGGCAGGAGAAGTTGAGGGTTAATGCTCCAGAATTGTATATTTGTCAGAATTGTCTTGCCTCAACTTCAGATTTTCATACAAGAGATGCCGACAAACAAACTTGCTGCTTTGTGATATTTCATTTTTATACCATAAGCGAACATGCAGATACACAGTTCGTTTATAAGCAAGCAGCCTCATGTATTTTGTTTGATGACTTTGGGAAGGTACATTGTACAAATTAGGCTGTGCATCCCTTCTCCACAACACAGTTTTAGTTGTAGTGAATAATCGGAAGTGGTATAAGTCGCTATTTCTTTTTACTTTTTCATTAGTTTTAGCATCTCATAAGCTGTTTGAGATGATAAATGTCAGTATGTCACCCATGCTAGTTCAATCAGGAATTGTTTCCTTCTTTTTTGTGCCAGAATTTTGTTTGGAGTTTAGACAAATCAGCTGAAAGCAGCCCTGTCAGAGGTTGGTTGGCAAAGGCATAGATTCAGTGTGTGTGTGTGTGTGTGTGTGTTCCAGAACCGTTAATGGAGCTATGGGCACACTATTTGAAACTACAATTGACCGTATTGCTGAATTAAGTGGATCTAGAATGGTCACTACGTATAACTAGTAGCTGCAAAAACTCTGGAGCTGTCCACACCTGTTTTTAGGTAGATTGGGAATTTAGGCTGGTTTACCTCTCTCATTTGCAAAAACCATCACAAGAAGATAGAAAGTATCCATTTATATTATCTTCTCTCATTGTTTTCTGCTTGGTTTTCAGGTACCGTGCTATCACAAGTGCCTATTACCGAGGAGCTGTAGGGGCATTACTTGTCTATGATGTCACCCGCCATGCTACATTCGACAACGTGGGCCGTTGGCTAAGGGAGCTCAGAGACCACACAGACCAAAGCATCGTCGTGATGCTGATTGGCAACAAGTCCGATCTACGCCACTTGGTGGCCGTCTCAACTGATGACGCCAAGGAGTTTGCCGAGGCCGAGTCCATGTACTTCATGGAAACGTCCGCCCTCGACGCCACCAATGTGGACAGCGCGTTCTCCGAGGTGCTGACCCAGATATACCAGATCGTGAGCAAGAAGACGGTGGAGGCACCGGAGGAAGGCGCGGCTGCCCCGGGCAAAGGGGAGAAGATAAACGTGAAGGATGACGTTTCTGCGATGAAGAGAGTTGGGTGCTGCTCAAACTGAGGCGAGTAGCCGAACACATCAAACAGTTTGTTCATTTTTCATGTAGGTATATTGCACGGCCGGCTTGCGTTAAAACAAATCTGTTCGATTGTCTTTCTGGTGGTGGTACCGAGGGTTTTAGTAGGGTCAGTCAAACCGTTGATACTATCAGTTCAAATTATTTATCAGCTCTGAATTTATGCTTCTGTCAAATTCAATCATTTGGTGTTCTCTAATGCCTACTGCTGCGATGCTTTTACGTTTCTATTTTTATTAACTGAAGAATTTTCAGCCAATCCTTTTGTCGGCGGAGGAATTTGTGTGCCCTGGCTGCTGTTCGCTTGAACTTATTCACGGGGCTGATGAAGTTGCAAAACAGTTTATACATCCAATCAATTTAGAGATCTAGTATTACTATATAATGATGGATCTTGAACTCTAAAATATAACTGTAATGGATCTGTGGGCCGACTCTCCTACTGTGCTCGGCTCGCCCATTCATCCGGACCAGGTGGAATCAGCGGCCTGGATCAGCTGCGCGCAAACGAGGAACAGCGTCGCCGGCACGCCGAGCAGCAGCACCGCCAGCAGGCCGGCGCCGAGCCCCGGGCGCGTGTTGACGAGGAGCACCTCGAGAAGGCCTACCGCGCCGCGCACCCCCGCCACGTAGCTCCCGTGGTGCCGCCGCTCCAGCTCCGTCCACTCAGTCGGCAGCGGCATGCCGGCGCCGGCGGCATCGACGTCCGCGTCAAAAGTGTCCTCCTCCTCTGACGACTCCGCCCGCGCCTCTCGGATACGCCGCCGCAGCGTCGCCATGTCCTCGTCCACCAGCCGGCCGCCCTCAGAGGAGGACGACGAACCATTGTCGGCGCGCCGCCCGACGCCAAGGAGCACGGCCCTGTTCCCGCCGCCGCCGGCGGCCGCGGCGGCGCGACGTGGCAGCCGAGTTGAAGGTGGCACTAAGAAACTGCCCTTGGAGATCAAACGACTAGGGACCGAGCCACAAGTAGCTCGGCTTGCTACTGCCGGCGCCATCGCCATTACCTGCCGCCGCCGCCTACACTACACTTCACGGCTAGCCCTGCGACGTACGACGAGAGTCTGTGCCAGATGCCAGCTGCCACCGTGCCACGTCCCCGCCGTCGTATATATATGCCGATGATGGCCGGGGCAGGGGACAGGCGGACAGGGAGAGGCTGGTGGTGTAACGTAGCGGGATTTGCGCGCGTGATTGGGCGAAGGGAAAACGTGGGGAGAATGGTTAGCTAGACAGCACGGCAAAGGATCTGTCGACAGCCGTGTGCGGGCCGCGTCGTTTAGACGGTTAGCCCGCCGGCCGTGTTCTCATGCGTGCTCACTGGCCCTGGCCGCCAGGACGTGCACAGGCCGGCGCCCTTTTTTTCGTTTTTTATTCCTTTTTATTCCTCGCTTTCAACGTGCCATTATCGCCGCTGCTGCGCAAACGAGCAGGCATATTACTATAGGAGAACGAAGTCGACATCGGCAAGGTCTGTGTTCCACAGCCTCCTCAGTCCTCACAGGAGTCACAGGTCCCCGAGTCTTTCGACTCTTTGAAAAATTGAGAACGTTTCGGGGTTTCGGATTTTGATGCCTATAGGGTTTTGCTCCAAAAAAAAACAAACAAAGGATGGCTATACTGAATTTGCAGACGCGTTTTGCACTGAATTTATGGTGACAAACTGGCCAGAAGAGGAGGCATTTAACGGTATTATAGGGAAATTGCTATTCTTCGGGAGCCAAAAATCGGGCTTTCTTCCGGACGCAGATCAACATCCGAGGACACACACTGGCCCCTGCTGCCAGCCCCCGTCCTGCCGTTGCGCTAGGTCCGCAGCGGCCTCCCTCTTTCCCTCCCCCACAACCACTATCTTCTCTAGCTCCGGTGACCTCATCCTTTATCATCTTCTCTAAGGCCTTGTTTACTTTCTACTGTAAAAACTTTTCACTCATCACATCGAATATTTGTATATATACAAAGTATTAAACGTAGACTAAACTAATTATATAGATTGTGTATAATTTATGAGACGATTTTTAAGCCTAATAATTTTATGTTTTGACAATATTATGCTACAGTAAACATATGTTAATAACAGATTAATTAATCTTAATAAATTCATGTCACAGTTTCTAGACAGAATATATAATTTATTTTCTTATTAGTTTATTTTCAATAGACTAAATAAATACAGAAACATCCGTTATGACAAGACAAACTTTTTTTATGCTCCAACTAAACAAGGCCTAACTTGACAGAGAAAGAGGATGGGGAGGGAGCTGTCGGCTGAAGAGTTCAAGACTTTTCTGTCGTCTGATGTTTAGGAAACGTGAGTATTATAACATCTCTTTTCCGCCAGAACGAGTGTAGCAACTCGCATTGAAGCAAAAAGCGTGGAAAAAAAGCGATTCCCAGATATCCAAATCCATACTCACCCACACAAAACCAAGCGATTCCCAGATATCCAAATCCATACTCACCCACACAAAACCAAGCGATTCCAAGACATCCAATCCATACTCTTCCCACACAAAACCATAAAGGATGAACTTTAGTTTACACTTACTCTTATTTTGCCCAATCGTATTCACAAGGTATGACGCTACTGATGAAACTGCACAAAGTCCGCGAATTGACTAGCATGGGGCAGGCGCCCTTGGGTACATAGCAGGAGACTGGAAACATAACAAATGGAATACGGATCCGTAGATAACCATGGAGAGGTATTGTTTGGGTCACTGCATAGCCGATGATGATCACAACGCCTCGTGATTCCTGATGACTTTAACAGCAACCAGATGATCTCTGGGCCCGGTTGCCACCCACCACGTCCACGGTATCTGGCACATACCTTCAAGAACAAATCGATAAGATTAAAAAAGGAGGCTGGACAGAAATATACAACCAAAGAAAAAACCAATGGTTCTAGTCCTGAAACTATGCAAACTATTCCCCACGAAAAGGAGTAAAGGACCGACACATTGAAACAAAACACAGGTCAGGTCCTAAGGAAACCAAAAGCTATTGATTATTTGACATAGATAATACTGAAAAAGAGACCAACAGAAGAGCTATTTATATTCAAGTGTTACTACTCTAGTCTTATGGCCGCGAATGTTGCTAGTCCTACAAACAGGATCAGAAAAAAGTGACTAATTTTGTTGATGACTAACAACTGGAGCAAAAAAACAACAGAAGGACCAATTGATATTTCAAACATAACTACTCTTACTGCAGTGCTCCGTTTTCTAGTACTTGCAACGATTAATATCACATAAAACCAGTACTGTCAAATGTCAATCAAACATGCAGAGAAAGGAGAATCCCAGAGTGCTTACAATTCTTCCTCTGGTTCATTCTTCAGAGCGTTCTTTACGATACACTGGAAAGCATCTTCCACGTTCGTTCCATCCTTAGCAGATGTCTCAAAGTACGGGATGTTCCCTTTAGAAGCACACCATGCCTTTGCCTTTTTCTCCGATACCTAAAATGAAAGCAGTTCACATTCTAATCGGTACAATCTAATATAAGAGAAATTTATTCAGAGAGCAAATCGTTTAGTGGTATTTACCACACGGCTGTTGCCACCATCTACATCAACTTTGTTACCCAACAGAACAAAAGGGAAATTATCAGGATCTGATGGGCTAGCCTGCAAAGGGGAACATCCAAAGTTAGACAAAAAAAAAAAAACAGGATTATTATGAGACTGAATTAATAAACCATTGAAAATATTTCACCTGAATTAGAAACTCTTCACGCCAGTTGTTCAGGTTATCAAATGATTTCATAGAATTAACGTCATAAACTAGGACACAACAATCTGCTCCCCGGTAGAATGCAACGCCAAGACTCTGAAACCTTTCCTGACCAGCAGTGTCCCATATCTACAAAGACATATCAAACACCATAAACCAGCAGATACAAGATGACTGGTAGAAAATTCATCTCTTCAAATGGTATTAATCTGAATCTACATATAGCTTCCTTATGTACCTAACAATAGATTCGATGAAGATGATGCTTTATTAAGAAGCAGCAAAAACATAAGAAACTACTTTAAATAGTTATGATATGTAGAAGGTTTGAAACGATCTGAACAGTCATTTGTTGATTAAGTGAAAAACAAGATTATTATGGGAAAGTATAAAGAATAAATAAAGAAGGGTTACTACTATAGCTGCCAAATGCCCGTATGCTAATCTAAACAACATCATGCTAATATCAGCAGCAAAATCTGATTCAAAAGTAAAGAATGAAAAACAATGCAGGCGACTAGAAGTTCTAAAGAGTACACCTTTTACTACTAGTGTTTTTCTCTTGGAATATTTAGGAGGCACTTTTTCTAGCAGAATACTTCACTGCATTGTTGCCAAATACAGTAAATCAACGAAGCAATGAAATCGATGAAACTGACCTTTTTGTCAACAGGAGCTAGTACTAGAGCTAGATATTTCAAGTGCAAGCAAACTGCCTAGACAAAACAGTGTATTGAGTAGACTGAACCAGCGGCAACAAGCACAATGGTATGGCCTAACAAGCAAGCATACAAGTGTTCAACGGCAAATATCCTCTCCTATACTTTTTATAAACATCACAGCGAACATCCTCTCCTATACTTTTTATAAACATCACAGCAAACATCCTGTCATATACTATTTATAAACATCACAGTTGATCAGTTCGAGAACTAATTAAGAAAGTACTAATCGGGGCTGAAGTTGACCTAAAGAAACCGAACAACTCGCAGCATATGGCTAGGGGAACCAATCTTACTTGCAGGGTGAAGAGCCTGTCCTCGAACTGCACCTCCTTGGTGAGGAAATCCGCGCCAATCGTAGCCTTGTACTGGTTGCTGAACTTCTTGTTCACATATCTGAATTACACATCACAGCTCAAAGAAAACACAGCCCAAACCAACCAACCAACCAACCAGAAGAATAATAATAAAAAAAACAACGGAAAGAAATCAAGTCAGCTAGGCAAAAATCGATCCGAATCGCAGGATACTGGTTCATCAAGGACGTCTTCCCAACCCTAGATCACAGGAAAACAGAGGTCAGCGAGACACAACAGGCAAAGCCCTCGCAGGGGGAAGGGGAAGGGGAGATCCGAAGCGCTCACCCGCTGTCGCCGAGTATGATGACCTTCAGAAGGGTGCGGCGGCGCGAGGCCATCGGGATCTAGGGCCCACCCGGGGCGGCGATCTCGCGTGCGGGGGGGACTGGAAGGGGAAGGGAGAGAGGCCGACGAGACCCGAGAGGTAGACCTGGCCAGAGGAGAGTCGGGGAGTTGCGGGGGTTGGGGAGCCGTCGCGATGCGTTGCGTTTTGTGGTGGGCCGCTCCAAGGAGGCTACAGATGAAAACGGTCGGGAAAACACCTCTACCGTTTTCGTTTCTATATTTTTTAGCGGAAACGGAACGAAATCGGGATAAAAACGAAATTAAAAACAGATAGAGATATACGGAAATACGGAAACGGATAAATACGGACGAAGAGTCGGAAAATTAAGTTAGAATAATATGATCAAATTTTCTCGTATATATACGAATAAAGTCACAAAATAGGATACACATACGAAGTTAGAGGTCTAATATTCACTAACATAAGTTGTGTTAACATATTAACATACATAATTGATGATTAAAAGGTCTATGAACATATAAATTTCTAGATATATCTAACATGGATTGAAAACGGGATCAAAACAGAATAAATACGGATCAATTCCGGTTATAAACGGGATTTTTCGGAAACGGTCGAAAAAACCCCTCTCCCGTTTTCGTAAATACGAAAACGGAATTCCACGAATACGAAAACGAACGGAATAAAATAGAAAACGAAACCGGACGGAACGGGATTTTTCCCGTCCGTTTTCAACCTTAAAGGAGGCAACGACACAAGCAAGAAGGCAGGGAACGGAACGGAACGGCATGTGTGATGACTGGTGATGAGGTGGCGGCCACACCGTGGGCCACAGCGGGAGCAAGCGCATCAGTTTTATTTGCGATTGTTTAGATTATTTTTTTAAAAAAAATACTATTTTGGATTTTAAACAGCTTGATCGCTGCTTTTATTATTATTTGGTTTGTTGTTGGCTGTTGCTCCGAAACAACAACCAAACGATCAAGGATCTAGTTATTTAAATTTATTAGTTATTTTATCAATTATACTTTAATTTATTCTCTCTTACATAATCCTATTGAAATAGTCGTAAATAATTTCAAACGAAGCTAAATACAAATGCTGCCTCCTCCAGTCCTTTCCACAATTCTAGCCTCAAAATGTAGTTTTGACTATAACTTACTACTGTTGTTTTATTAAAGTAGGTTTATGACTAATCTACCTCTGATGTCTAGACTAAATATTCAAAATTAAATTAATAGTCAAGATTGTAAAAAATCAAATTTCACCTTGTTTAAAATAACAGGAAATATAAAAATGGAGGGAGCGTATAAAATTGTAGATACTAGTTCATCAACACGTGTTATATGACTAATAAATTTACGAGATACTTTCTCTTTCTCTAAAAAAGAGTCATTCTCGTTTCAAAAAAAATCAACAGTCTTTAACTTTAACCAAATATTTATAATAAAATATTAATATTTATGATACATAATTAATATCGTTGAATAGATCTTTGAATATATTTTTATAATTAATTTATTTCGAGATATAAATGTTACATGTAATTTCTATAAACCTAGTTAAACTTGAGAAAGTTTGACTGCCATGTATCTCATAGCAATTCTATTTTTTAGATGGAGGGAGTAAGTCCTAGAAATTCATAAAAGGTTTAGTACACATAGCTAATCAAAGTTAGATATCTTTATTCTCTCTAATGTGTACATATGTAATACCCATATAAATGTTTTCTTATCTTTTCTATCCATATTACTTATAGTTATGAAATACTTTATATGTTTATTTTTATTCATATACCCATAGGTTTTTTTATAGTGCACATTTTGGTTGTAACCTTAAGTTATGTGTTTAATCGAGAAATAGATATGATCATTGTTTATAACTTCTAACATACATTTATACTGAATGCATAACCCCTGTATGTTGTCGCGGGACTCGTGAATGAATTTTAGTCTATGGTGTGGTAATGCTAATGTGAATAAATGCATACATATTAGTGGGTCATATGATTTGTCTATGTGGATAGCTTGCATGATTAGATAAATGTCATAATTACATGGGCTAGAGGGTTGCTCATATAGATGGCTTAAATGTGGAGATAGAATTCTAGCCGGGATTAAGATTATAAGATATATAGATGTAGACTGTGATGACAAAACATTATTCATTTGTTACTTTAATCAATTTTTTTTTGTAGTTTATAATAACAAACATCGTTTACAAGTATATTTCTGAACTGATTTGGGTTTTTTTTATAGTGTTAGATGTAATTGTTTAGATGCATATTTATGTGTTATTTTTATTAATACTAGAGATGTATAATTTAGATGCAAATTAAGACGTTGCTATATTTGTTTTTAATACTATCAGAGTTGAGTAATTTAGAGGTTACTTTAGATGATTTTTTATTATGAAAAACATGGTTATTTCATTTGACGATTAGAGGCCATTTTTATAACAGTACATGCGAGTAATTTTGATGTAGGTTGTCACTCTAGTTCTGAGTATCCATAATGGTAGAGGTTAGATATAGATATAAATTCAGATGTTATCTTATAGACTTTATAGAAAGACTAGTTATTATTGTCAATAGTGATAAAGTTTTGCCAAAGATTTCAAAAACATGTATTATGAGGATCATGTGACTTCAGGGTATGGTTGTATCGGGTTCTGAATACATATAGATGTATATTTTTTGACTGTCAAGTAGGGAAAGACTCCCCACCTGATTAGTTTTTCATCAATCTAGGCTTTCAGGATCCATCCCAATTTACATCATCATTTATATTTCCAGACATTCAAACTCCTGATTTTACATATTAAGGTAGAAGAGTTTAGAGACAGAACGACACACTTTAAACGAGCATCCTAGGAGGTTTAGATGTAGCGGTGCAAGACTAGACCATCCTAATATACTGATACAAATGTTATATTACTAACCAAAAGACGAGTGGAGCTTCGCTTTAGGAAACAATCTTCCGTTGACGCTGCTTCTTGTGCGACCCTACCTCGCTGTCCGAAAATAGGGCACGCAACGCTTCGACATTGGAAGCAGTCACGTCCACCTTGAAGAGATCCTCGTATGCCTTCGTTTGGCGTGAAGAGAACCCTTCTTATAAGTAGGCGCAACCTCCATATCTTCGCATCATTGTGAATTAACATAACATGAAGACTTGCCAATGAGTGCAATGCTCATTTCTAAATATCGCTGTGTCTGTATTTCTCCGTTTCTACAGATGCCAGTAACATAGTGCAGCAAAAGTTGAAAAGTGCTTGGGGACTAACAAGAAAGTTCCATTCAGCTCAATCTCTATCACGAGACAAATCAAGCACCTACAATCTCTATCACTGAAAGTTTTGCAATTTGAGCCAAAAAAAAAAAAATCACTACCAATTTTATCCAGCAAAACATTGGACCAAAATGATATGAGACAAGCTAGAAAAGTTCTACACTTCTACTCCTACCACTAACCTGAATTCCTGATTGCCTGTATTGTGTAACCCTGAATAAAGAACGTTAAATAAAAATTAAAGCCCCAAGAATAAACTTTTAAGGTAACCGGTGGCAAAAAGAATCAACTCCATCGCGAGCGTGAAGCGTCACTCGTCGGCGCGTCCCGGGCGCGTGCCGCGGCGGATCATCCCCTCGGCGGCGCCGATCTCGCCGGACCTCTGCCCTTCCCTCCCCGCCGCCGCGACTGCGGCGCTGGGCACGGTGGTCTGCGGCCGGCTCGTGGTGCCGTGCGCGCTGCTGGCCGCCGCCTCGCTCGTGGCGTCGTCGTCGCTGGAGCTGGACGACGACGGGTGCAGCCCGTACTCGCTCGTCGCCTCGCTCACGTAGCTTCTGCTCACCATGTTCTCGGTGAGGAAACCCCCGGTGGTGGACGCCCCCGGCACGAACGCCATCCGCCGCATCCGCCGCAGCTGCTCGGCCGCGCCGTCGTCGTCCACGACCTCGCTCTGCCCCGGCGCCACGCCGGCGTTCAGGGCCTCCACCGACATCTGCCCCTCCAGGAACCGCACGATCTGACGCAAGAACGAAAACAACACGTGCACACTGTTGTTAGCTCCCTGCCAAAAGTCTGCGGGCGAACGAAAGAAGAAATGGCCGCGATCGGTCAGTGTCAGTCGTCACCTGGCTCATCCGCGGGCGGGACCGGGCCGTGGTCCGCACGGCGGCGGCGGCGCAGGCGACGAGCCGGCGCATGTCGACGCCGTCGTAGTCGGTGCCCAGGCTCGGGTCGGTCAGCCCGTCCAGGACGTCCTCCACGAGAGCTCTTGTCAGCCTAGGCCTTGACTGCACCAACAACAATTTCACCGGAAGAATGGAAGGATTAGTCACCTCGCTCTGCGTTAACAGGCAGTCAAAAATTCAGAACAATGATGAGTCAAAATTGCAGGGTAACCCTTAACCCACCCAGGAAACCAGGGTCTCGTCGTTGTCTGGCTCCGGTGACAGGACAGGCGTCATCCCTGTTATCAGTTCCAGAAGCACCACTCCGAAGGAGTAGACGTCGGACCGGTCGGTGACTTTGCCGGTGGTGGCGTACTCCGGCGCCAAGTATCTGAAAAAAAAAATCGAGTTTTTGTCACTGACAATGCTTTCTAGCTAGTTCCTAGAAGATACAGTCAGAAACTTATTAGTCACTTGTGTGTTAACTCTAAAATGTTGTGGAGCAACCGGGTTTACCCGAAGGTTCCCATGACGCGCGTGGAAACGTGAGTGTCATCCGCAGGCTGGATCTTGGCCAACCCAAAGTCTGAAACCTGCGCAGCAGATGCTCGTTTTCAGAGAAATGCATGCATGAGCATGACATCCAGAATTCAGACACGGGTAAACGAAGAACGAATCGATGTGATAACTGATAAGCGCTGAAATCACTTGCCTTGGGCTCGAAATTGTAATCCAGAAGTATGTTTGCCGCCTTGATGTCACGGTGGATAATCTTAGGATCACCTGATATACCAAGACAGAGTCTCTCGTCTCAGAAAAAAAAAAGGAAAAAGAAATTCAGACAAGCAGAGGCAGAGGCAGAGTGCTGGGACTTACAGTCCTCGTGCAAGTAGGCCAATCCCTTGGCCGACCCAAGCGCGATCCTCCACCTCTGCTGCCAATCCAGCGCCGGGCGACCACTATTCCCTGGAACAATGCATGCAAAAGCCATGTCAGTCAGGTAAACCCCGTGCAAACCGGCGGCGGCGAGCGAGCTACGCACGCACACGCACGCATGGACATGACACGTACCGTGCAGGTGGAGCTCGAGCGTCTTGTTGGGCACGTGCTCGTAGACGAGCAGGCGCTGGTCGCCGTGGATGCAGTAGCCGACGAGGGAGACGAGGTGGCGGTGGTGCACGCGACTGATGATCTCCACCTCGGCGCGGAACTCGCGGTCGCCCTGCCCGCTTCCGGGCCGCAGCCGCTTGATGGCCACCACCTCCTCGCCGCCGCCGCCGCCGCCGGCCCGCTCCAGCGTGCCGCGGTACACGTGCCCGAACCCGCCCTGCCCGAGCAGGTTCGCGTCCGAGAACCCGCCCGTCGCCGCGACCAGCTCCGCGTACGACACCGTGCCGCCCGTCACCGGCGGCGGCGGCGGAGGCGGGCGCAGCGGACCCGAGAGCGCGCCGCTGCCGCTGCTGGTCTGCCACGACTGGCCGGCCATCATCTGCTGCGGCGTGGACTGTGACGGCGCTGATGACGGCGGCGGCGGCGGCTTCGATTGCTGCTGCGACGACGTCACCGGCAGCCGGGCCCCGTAGACGTTTCCTGAGGCGGTCATGGTATGTTAGAACAACAGCAGAAGAAAGCTGATCTGAAAAAAATCGTTGACGACTGCAGTGTCACGGAGCACCAAAATACGACGTGGAATTTTGACTTCTTTTTGGTCACCAGTCGACAGGGGCGAAGCCACGTTAAGCTTGCAAGGTGCCAATGCACCACGTTAAGAAAAGATTTACCACTGACTAAACAAATTTTTACCATATATTTCTATCGAATTATGAATATCCTCTTAGCAGTGCACCACCATAGATTTAGAACTAGCTTCGCCCCTGCCAGTCGACACTGGGGCGGTCATGATTTGTGACGATGACTTACCAGTCTAGTCGACCTAGAAGCAGACG
This sequence comes from Coix lacryma-jobi var. lacryma-jobi, assembly GCA_009763385.1. NCBI lineage: Eukaryota > Viridiplantae > Streptophyta > Magnoliopsida > Poales > Poaceae > Coix > Coix lacryma-jobi. The sequence continues at coordinate 5,369,548 of CM019826.1, forward strand.
ATCAATGCAACAAGAAAATAAAGCAGCATGCAAGTATCAAACACGTGAAGCGACCAATGACGGAAGAGAACTCTAGATTGTATAAGCAGTAAGTATGCAATTACCAAACACGTAAAAGTGATCAATGACGCAGAGAACTCTAGACAGTATACACTTGTATAGCCATTGCGTCGACGAGTTCATCAACAACCGAATTTTACGCGGCAAAGCTGCCATGAGTAGTTAGTCACGCACTGGAAAAGAAAGGCGCACAGACTATGCAGGAAAACACGGTTTATCCACAAAACCAAACCGGCCGGCCGTGTTCAGCTTCAACAAGACAACAAACCAACTCCCCGGTCGTTCATGGTGCACGTACGTGTCGCCATCGTCACCAACACCGGCAAAGGTTGCTCCTGTGACGCCGGCGGCGCACGAGTGGCGAGTGCGCGTCGTGATGCGTCGTCCGAGCTATATAGCCGCGGGCCCCGCGTGCGGCCACGCGATGGATTTTCTTACGTTGCTTGACGCGCGCGCGCACTCACTCACGCGCGTCGATGCGCAGTACGTGCGTGGCCATCCACATCCCTAAGCTTGCTAGCTACTGCGACCTGCGCGGTGGTGCGCTTGCACCGGTCAAGCCAGAGCGTGTCAAGCGTATGGCTTGGCTGCTGGCATACGTACCGGACGGAGAGCTGCGGCGGCGTTGGCGGCGCTTCTTGGAGCAGCAGTAGATGAGGCCGGCTATGAGGCCGAGCACGACCACCGTTGCGACGGCCACGGAGACGCCGATCACAGTCCCATTCGAAGCTGATGATGGCGATGGCGACGACGGCGCCGGAGGTGTGAATAATGACGGCGAGGAAGGGCCGTCACTTGGGGGCGACGGGATTATTACGCCAGGAGGTGGGGACGACGGGATTACGCCAGGAGGTGCGGGACGAGCATGAGGGGACGGTGGAACAGGAGACGGCGAGGGCGGAGGCCGTCTGGGCGCCGCTGGAGGATCTGGCCTGAGTGGAGATGGCGTCACGGGCGGTGGCTCCGGCGCCCTTCGCGGGGATGGTGGTATGTTTGGCGCCGGGACACCCGGGGGCGATGGAGTCACTGGAGAAGGTGGAGACGGCCTTGGTGGCACGGGCGACGCCGGGGGAGGCGGAGAAGGCAACGGTGGCGCTGGTACTGGTATTGATGGAGATGGCGTCACTGGAGAAGGCGGCGGAGACGGCACTGGTGGCCCTGGCGTCACGGGCGCAGGCGGCGACGGCACTGGAGGTGGCACTGGCGTCACGGGAGCAGGCGGCGACGGCACTGGAGATGGCGTCACGGGAGAAGGCGGCGACGGCAATGGTGGTGCAGGCGTTGACGGAGATGGAGGACTGGGTGTTGGTTGTACCGGCGCCACGGGAGGAGTGGACGGCGTTGCTGGTGCTGGCACCGCAGGGGATGGCGTCACTGGAGGCGACGGCGTGGGCGTTGGTGCAGGCGCCGGTGGCGATGGCACTGGTGGCGCAGGTGGCATTGGAGGCGCCGGAGCGGGCGTTGATGGCGAAGGCGGCATGACCGGAGGGGACGGCTTGGACGTGGGCGTTGGTGGTGGCGCAGGGATCACTGGCGGCGACGGCGTTGGTGTTGATGGAGCAGGCAACGGTGGTGGCATCACCGGCGGGGCTGTCCCCGGTGGAGATGTGGGCGGTGCTGACGGCGTGGGCGGCGCCACCGGTGCAGGCGGGGAAGGTATTGGTGGCTGCGGTATAGGAGGAGACGCCGGCGGTGCAGCTGGCGTCGCCGGTGGCTGCGGCGTAGGAGGAGACGCTGGTGGTGCAGCTGGTGTCGCCGGTGGCTGCGGTACAGGAGGAGACGCCGCCGGCGGCGGAGCAGCAGGCGTCGCTGGTGATTGCGGGGGAGGTGACGATGGCGCCGTCGGAACAGATGGTGTGGGTTGCGGAGGTGGAGTAGATGGCGCCGGCGGGTCAGCTGGTGGTGCCGGTGGCGGCTGCGTAGGAGGGGAAGACGGCGGCGGATCAGTTGGTGCCGCTGGCGGCAGCGGTGGAGGTGAAGAAGGTGCAGGCGGAGGAGATGGACTCGTCGGTGGCGGCTGCAGTGGAGCCGAGGGAAGCGGCGGGGCGGGCGGCGAAGAAGCCGGAGGAGGATCAGGCGGCGCAAACACCGGTGCCGGTGGGACAGCAGCAGCAGCAGGAGGAGGATGAGGCGTCCCTGGAGGAGGAACAGCCGGCGGAGCAACCGGGGTCGGCGGCGGCGGCGGCGGCGGAGCTGGCGCCTGCTGCAGTGGTGGTGGAGCGGCCGGCACCGCGGCGGGTGATGGAATCGACGGGGCTGCCGCAGCGGACGTGGTCGACGGCTCTGGAGTGCTTGGAGAAGGAGGCGACCGGGCTTGTGGGGCTGCAGGTGGAGTAGTTGTAGATGGAGGCGGCGAAGTATTTGACGGCGGGGCCGACATGGCGGCGCCTGCGCGGCCACTGCCCCCTCGTCACGCGTCGCCCTGGGACTGGGAGGGGCGTGTCACGGCTGTAGCGCGGAGGAGTTCCCGTAGATTCCGTTCGCTTTTAAGCGTGGCGCCACTGTAGACCTCCCGAAATCTTAACAAACTTTTTTTCTTCGTTTTTATTTGGATTGGACTGTGTGGTGAAGTGTGGAAAACATATCCCAACAACAAAATGAGCACGGCATCTTGACGAACAGCGCCGCCGCACGGACAGGCCATATTTTCTTTCTTCTTTTTAGAAACGCAACTGGCATGCGTGTTCCACGCCTCCACGGGCCGACGAGAACAACTAAGCTGGACCCTCTTGTCAAAAAAAAAACTAAGCTGGACCGTGACGGTCCGTGCCGATCTGGCTCGCGAGATGTGTGCCGCAGTCTGAGCCCGCTGACGGCCCAAACGTTCCTGGCAGCCCGTTCCACAGATTTGTTAGGGCAGTCCCAATAAAAGAAACTAACTACTCCCTCCGTCCCAAAAATAGAGTCGCTATGGGATGCGTGCTGGTCAAACTTTCTCAACTTTGACTGAATTTATACAAAATGTGTGCAATATTTTTATCTCCAAATAATTTTATTATAAAAGTACATTCAAAGATCTATTCAATGATACTAATTATGTAATATAAATATTAATACTTTATTTTATATATTTGGTCAAAGTTGATATCTGTTGACTTTTTGAAAGCGAGAATGACTCTTTTTTAGAGACGGAGGGAGTAGTTTCTATAACATAGGATACCGTATCAAGAAACTACTCCTTCCCAATAATCAGTTTCTATAACAGTGTATAATCAATCAGTTACTTAAATGTAGCATCAAAGACAGGTTGATCTACTGTGGCAACTCTTTATGCAGGCAAAAATGTGTCGAGAACACACGAACAAATAAAATTGCTCGGCCAGTTGTATAGCGATATATAGCTGTCAACAAATCAAACGGCTGGCAAACATACATCAATTTTTTTTGCATTCGAACACACTTTCCAGAAACAGATATTATCATATAGCAACCCATACTCCAAAATATAACAGCATCCAGAAACGGCTGGTATCACATATACTCCCTCCGTCCCTAAATAAGTGTCGTTGTTGGTGTGCGTGCCACGTGTTTGACTCAATTTATAGAAAATATGTGCAATATTTATATCTCCAAATAATGTTGTTAAAAAACTAGATGTAAAGATCTTTCCGATGATACTAATTACTTAACATAAATATTAATATATTTTAATATATAATTGCCGGTAACTTTTTCTCAGGAAGCGAGAACGACACTTATTTAAGGACGAAGGGAGTAGTTCATAAAAAGTTCATGATAGGCAAAGTAAAATATAACAGGGTGCAGTCCACTTGACAAATAGGTTGCCCATGTACTCCAAAATCCATCAGAACGCTCAAATCTGCAGAGACCATCATCTGGAAGGAAATAAATAATGATCAGATTATTAAAAAATAGTACTGAAAAATTCCTTTGGGCAGAAATCGGCGGGTACCTTGGGAGGGCGAGGGGTGATGCTTCTTGTCGGTGCCCGGTGGCCGGCCGCGGCGCTTCTTCTGCGCGGGGTCCTCCATCCCAGAGCTGACGAGCATGTCGGGACCAGACGACAGGGACCCCATCCTGGGCAGCGCGGCGACGAGGTGCTGCTGCTGCTGCGACGCCGCGGCCGCCTGGTGCTGCTGCTTCATGGTGCCGTCTGGCCCGTACTTGCGCGGCCTCCATCTCTTGCGCTTGACGGGCTCCGCGGGGGCCGGCGGCGGGACGGTGCCTGAGGCGGAACCACCCATGGCGGTGGTGGCGGTGTGCAGCAATGGCGGCGGCGGCGGGTCCATCTGGAACTGCATGCCGGCGAGGGAGCCCCCGCCGATGGAGTTGAGGATCGCCGTGGGGCTCATGTTCATGTTGGAGGCAGCAGTGCCGGGTGAAGACAAAATCGAGCGCGCAGGGGAGGGAAACCAGAGGCGAAGCGGAGGCGGGCGAGCGCGCCGAATAGCTGCGCGGCGGCGCGCGGGAGAAGAGAGCGCGGCAGGAGCAAGGCGCGGGAGAATGGCACGGGAAAGGGCGACTGCGCGCGGGAGCAGCGGCTAGGGCGCGCCATCCCAACTCGCGCGCGCGTGGAGCAGTGGATCCGACATTGATGAGCTCGACACCGGTGGTTTCTCCCCAACGAGATTTCAGTCGAGTCTATGCGCCTTGTTTCTGTCGTCGACGTCGTTGCCAGGTGAAGAAACGATTTCTTTCTTTTTTCCTCTCTCTCATCATTTATTCTAGTGCCACATCAGCAAAATGATGAGGTGACAAGGTAATTAATAGAGATAGAAACTGCTATTAATGCACCATTGGGACTGCCCTTACACAGCAGGAGACGACGGTATCGAAATCGGGGTTGTCTTAAATTTGTCATCTTGATGATGAGTTCTTGACAGCGTCTACTGCGTCTTCAGTTGGGTGCAGCCATCTGATCCGATTTGGTGTTCACGATGATGATATAGAATTCGCTTCCAAAAACAATGATAAGTTTATCTCTGCGTGCAATCACACTTGTTTAAGAATCATGTACCAAACGGGATCTTAGTATATCGGTAATGCTACGGCTAGGGCGTCCGTTCCTCATTAATTCGTCCGGACATAGTTAGCTGGGCCTGTAAACCAGCCCACAAGTCTACTCCCCTAACCACCACGGCATACAAAGGTTCTAAAAAAAAGAAAATAAAGCGATATTGTGTTTCCCCATTCCGCATCAGCCACCACGGCATCTGCATCCTGTCCGCATCGACCGTCCTGCTTATCTCCACCGCACTGGCCGCTCTCTCTCGCTTTCTCCGTCGCCGTGGCCGCTTCGACCGACTGGCGCTGCTGCCTGACCGCCGCCCGCCCGGGAAGAGAGAGACCGCAGCTGCCGCCGGCTGTAGTTGACTCCCGCATGCCGCGCAACCTCGTCATCACCCGCGGTCATCCCTCGGAGCGAGCTTGTCGGCGTCGGGATGCAGGCCTAGCGTGCCCTTCCTCCTCGCATGCCCGCCTACCACTGTTCTTCCTCTACTGCTTCGCCGCTGCGACCCAAGCCCCTCGCCATTGCTGCCATCGTAGGCGACCTGACTCTTCCACTCAAGCTAGATGCGACAACGGTAAAGTCTAGATGTTTGCTTGCGGATTTTGTTCATTTTTTCTAGGATTTCTATTGTGATTTTTGTTTGCCCTCTCTATAGGATTTGTGATGTTTCAATGTTTGATTTTGCATATTCCAATGGTTTGATTTGACATGGTAATGTGGGAATTGGTGTTGCCATGGGGTATCCTTCTTTCTCGCTAGCTGACTTTATGCAGGCAACACTTTCATGTTCCAACTGAATGAATTTGATGTTGCAGTAGCCTTGTTCTAATGTTGCAACAAGTAATGTCTGTTTGTTGTATTAGTCCTTTTTTTCCGATGTCTGATCTCGTGTTGCAGTAGCCTTGTTCTAATGTTTTAGTAGTATTGTTCTAATGCTGCAGTAGGCTTGTTGAGATGTTATTCTTTTTTTTCAAATGTTGTAGTAGCCTTATTTTGATGCTGCGGTAGCCTTGTTCAGATGATATTCTTCTTTTTTCCAAATGTTGCAATAGTCTTATTCAGATATTTCAGTAGCCTTGTTCCGATGTTGCAGTAGCCTTGTTCATATATTGTTCATTTTTCAGTTAGATGTTGCAGTAGCTTTGTTCTGATATTGCAACAAGTAATACTTCTGATGTTGCATCTCGCATTGCTCCGTGTTGCAACAGACTTTCGATGGAAAATTTAGACATTTGGGTGATGGAGCGCGGTGGGGATCGAGCACAGAGGGCAAGGCACGTAGAAAATGGCTGCGTGGCCGCGGAGGATGGTTGTGTGGCGTAATGGCGTGGGATGGCAGCATAGCGGGGACAGGCTGCCGCGACTCCACGAGTAGGATGAGCGGGCGCTCATGTCATGTTATGGGCAGGGATACGCTGAATAGGTGCAGTCGTTTCCCTGTTGAACCGTTACAGGGCAGAATTGGACGACTCCTGTTCGTCCAATCAAATGACCTTGACCTGCGTCCGAACACGCTACTAGGGCTGGACGTCCGGGCGCCAGTGCCTCCGTTAATATATATGCCTACGCTACGTACCAGAGGTTGAACAGTTAGTATGTGTACGGCAAATTTGGCGAAGTCTGTTCGGATTGTTTCACACGACAAGAAATTGCATGCAACTACCTCGTGAACTCAGCTCGTGTTATGGTAGGCCAGTTGGGTTCCCGTTATGTGTACAGCCAATTAAGGATGCAAATGTGCTTAATTTATTTCTATAGCAACACTAATTATATATGCGACCTGCCATCGTATTTTATTTTAGCACAAGTTTTTGGTTGACACTTCTAGATTTAAAGATTTATTATGTATCTAGATATGTATATATACAGGGTCGTCTCAATTATTTTGAGGGCCCTTGGGCAAGTTAATAAAGATTCAACAATTTAGGCTATGTTCGGCAGGACTTATGAGCTAGCTGATAAGCTGAAATAACTGATTTGCTATGAGAGAAAAATACTGTTCCACGACTGATTGTATGAATTTAAGTCGGCTTGTAACTTTTTAATATGACAAAAACTAACTTATATATACATCTAATATGTTTAAATAAATATATATAGGCAGAATTAGGAGAAAGGCCTCGAAAAAAACTTGGTTTAGGTATCTGGCCTTTTTATTTTCGAATTTGGGTGGAAGGCCCTGGAATTTTTTTTCTTACGTGGAAGACCTTCCGTCCATTTTCAATACTTGACGGTGTTAAGTATGGGATAAAAAGACGATCTTACCCCTTAGTCAAAAAAATAAAAAAATCCATTTGTTTATAATATTTTGAGTATATGTATATATTTATATTATTCTCCATAGTGAAAAAATCATTTTTTATTTTGTTCGCTACGGAGAATAATATAAATATATACATATACTCAAAATATTATAAACAATCAGAATTTTTTTTTTATTTTTTTGACTCAGGGGCAAAATTGTCTTTTTATCCCCTACTTAGCACCGTCAAGTGCTGAAAATGGATGGAAGGTCTTTCATCTATTTTTTTTGTTTCAGGGCTTTTCACCCAAATTCAAAAATAAAAAGGCCTGATACTTAAACCGGGTTTTTTTCATGGCCTTCCACTTAATTCTCCCATAAATATATTGGTAAAGTTTAAAGAAAAAACATAATTATATAATAGTGATATGGTACGATAGAAATTTAAAACAAATTACCTACACCCTACCGGTCCAAGGACTTGGAAAATCTCCGGTTCTTGTGCCCTCAATCGCTCCCTCACTAGATAAATGGATCAACTATAGATGCAAATTGTTTGACGCTTGATGCCTATATGGACCAGATCAAAAGGATACATAAAGCAAATTGAAGTTGTCAACTCGAACTGTATTTGATAATGGAACTAAAATCAAGACATCCAAGGTGTCTACCGTCTCCTCTATCTTATCTGGCTATTTATATTTGTTTTTTGTGCAGCGCCAGCCACCGGTGGAGATTAAGACGAGACAAGATGTCGAGAGTCAGACGGAAACAACTGTCGTAGATCGTGCAAAGTCGTGAAATAAAACCACATGCAAACACGAAAGGCCGCAGGTGATAGATACGTGTAAAGACGTGAAATCATAGACTAGACCTGGAAGTCTGACCTGATAAAAAAAATACCAAGATCTATTATACTAATAAGTGGATCAAATAGATATCCTATATATTTTTTGAGTGGTGGATATACTATATATATATACATAATACATACATATTTATGGGCCCTTAGACGGTACGGGTCCCCGACCGTCGCACAGCCTGCCCCTCCCTCTGGGACGGGCCTGTATATATAGGTGCATAACAAAAACTAGCAGCATGTTTGTTTGAGGTTATCGTTCAGAACCAATTCTACTTTATGGCCATGGAACAGTATTCTTCTCTCGTACACATCAGCCGAACTGTAGAAACCATCGGTCAAACAAACTCTATAAATCTAGAAAAGTCAAACGTTTATAATTTAAAACAGAGATAGCAGAACTTATATATATGTATCTATATACAACATTATCATTATATGCAATACGAACCTTCTTTCTTCCTCAATGCAGACACTGGAATTCATCTCCGTCATTAATTAATGTTTCTTCTTATTATTATTTTCTTTGATGCTAAAGCCCTGTGTAGGAGCATATTGGAGTGGGTGTGTGCAACTTTGAATATTGTAGCTGGTGTAGTGGTGTGTCTATGTACTTGAGAGTTGAGACTACTGGTACGGTCCACATTTTAGGTGCAAGTGTACAGCGGGGTTGGCACTATCTTCAGCTAGCTAGCAATGATGATCCTTTCATAGGAAGCACCGTCATATAATTGGGGTGGTCCTCTCACTAACTACGCATTTAAGCTCCAGTGATCATTGCTGCTAATGATGGGCGATCAACAACTTTCCAGAAAGGATACAGGATAAAGCTAGTAGATATACTACACCTCTATTTCTTTTTTATAATTATATACGGAATAATAATGTTTATCAGCCAGAGTAGCAACAAGGAGCACATAAACAACTTGCTAATGTACTAGCATTTTGGCTTGATATTCAGTGTCGTGTCTACTGCCACTTTTACTCGGGGTCTCCTTCCAAAACCCACCCCACACCCCATCAAAAGAAGACCTATACAATGTATATTATAAAAAAAGTACTCACTCTGTTTACAATACAAGGTATTTGTAGGTTGTAACACCTTATGTTTTTTTTCCTTGATATTATGTTGCAACCAACTAAAAGAATTGAACTTTTTAAAATTGTATAACAAACTAAAAGATATTGTCTTGTTTACATGCAAAACCATTTTTGAAAAAATGTTTTTAAATCTTCCATAAAATTCATCACATTCATTTTTAGTGTTTCTATGTTTTCCTAAATTTATTTGTGGCACCAAATAAAAATAGCTGTTTTAAATTCAAAATCAAATACTTCAAGACACTTCTCCCCTAAGGCCAACCACCATTTTTTGCATACTTCTTGTGTTTGACTTAATTGCTATTTTGGCGGTTTTTAGACTTCTTTCTTTTGAAACTACTTCCCCTTTGTCTTAGTAAACCTCTCTTCAAAATCTTGTTGTGTTGATATCTTGAATTCCCTCATCAAAACCCTATTTCTTTCTTTTTTGTAAATATATATGTTCGTTCTTATTTGGAATGTCTACTTCAAATCCCTGCTTTACTCTTACTTTCAAAATCTCTCCCACTTTTTTTTTTGAAAATCTCCTTTGTTTTGAAATACCTTTTCTTTGAAAATCTATCTTTTTCTTCTGTAGTGTACAACTTTCTTCTCTATTTCATCTTTTGAAACCACTCGGTTACCACACCTACCACTCTAAGCATTCTCCTCTGAATCCTAAGTCCACCTAAACAACCCAAAATCCTACCCTAGCTAAACCCCTCTTGTGTTAGGGTTCACTGAGTACTCGACCCTAGCTATACTATGTTGTGTTTTTAGGGAAGAATAGTAATATGAGCTTATACAAGGATACATGAGGACATGAGGTTGGTACCATAAAGCCCACGCAAGGGGAAGACACAAGCGTTCATACAAGGATAAAGATATAAAATGCACAATACATCAATCCTTATTCCAATATATGTCCATATGTTCAGGTTTTTAGGTCCCATTTTATTTTTCGGTTCTCATCTCTCTGTGAACTCCTCTCTTCTCGAGTCATCTCCTCTCCCTATCTTCTCTCGTCCTAGGTGTCATCTGCTATGCCTCTTTTTCATTCCTCCTGGGGCGGCAACTATGCCCCTCTTCTCTACATCGACACCCCCCTCTTCCATGCTAGGGCCATGTCCCACCCCCTATTCGACTACACTGACACCCGCTCCCCTATGTCAGCGACCTGCATGTAGCGATGGTGCAAACGGGAGATAGCATCCCATGTTTGCACTTCGTGGATGCTGAGGAGACGCTCACATGGTGAGCCCTTCTTGATCACCTGTCGTGAAAAGGCTAGTAGCGGCTCTCATAAGGCCCAATGATAACTTTCTCTCTTTCTTTATTTTAATTTTCTCTTTTCCATGTAGGATAAAAAATGAGTTAGATCTCTTTTTCTTTTCAATGTATCTTGTTTGATAGAGCTTTTGACCGGCTTTGGCTCTGTTTCTTGCATGTAATGTAGTAAAGAACTATTTTCATCTCTCCTCTTAAAATGAACTAGGAGACTAGAAGCTGATAAAGCCACTATTTTATGTTTACCGGCTCTGACTCTTTCGTGTACTATGTAAGGAGTCAGAGTAGTTTGGAGCCGTATTAAATTGAATCTTTAGACAGTTAGACTGCTTACTGAGAGCTAACGTGGCAATGTTGAGCATGTTCTTATGACAAAACTAGATGGGCCCATATTTGTGACCATGGAAAATACTATACTTTATTAGAGCAGCATTAGATCCTAAGTTTGGGAACTCACAAGTATTAGCTGGTATAGTACGGGTACAGGGGGTATGCATATGCACAGCCGCTGGAACTGTCTCGCAGCTCGATATAAACCAGTGAACGTGAGCCACCTCGAGTCCTCCTCGACCTCTCCAGTCTCCACCCCACACTGGCACACCTTGGCACACCTTGCTCAGCAGCCGCCTCTCTCTCTCTCTCTCGGTCTCTCTCCCCTCCTCTCAACTCAGCCATGGCCCTGGACATGGACAGCGAGCCGTCGACGCCGACGGCCCATCAGTCCTCCTACTTCTCGGGCTGCATGGCCTCGCCAGCGTGGCTGCCGCCGGGCGTGCGCCGGAGCCCCGCGCGCTTCCAGCTGCTCGCCCGCGGGGACGACGACGACGCGGCGGGCCGCGGCGGCGGCGGCGGCCGGCGCGCGTGGAGAGGGCTGCTCCGGCGGCTGGTGCGCGAGAGCAAGAGCATCTGCAGCAGCGCGTGCAGGGCGCGCGTCGCGGCCACCTTCAAGTACGACGCCGACAGCTACGCCAAGAACTTCGACGACGGCCGCTGGCACCGGCCCTGCGCTGCAGCCGCCGCTGGCTGTTGCCCCGCGCCGTCGCCGCCGCCGTCGAGCCGCTGCCCCGTCGGTCATCAGTCCACCGGAGAGAGCTAGCTAGCTTCCAGCTGTAGTTGTATTAGTAGATTCTTGCTCATCTTTTCCCGCACTTTTTTTTTGGTTAGTTGAGCTGTAGCTGTTGATCTTGAATCGGTGGTGGTTGCAACGCCGGTGTCGAGGATGATGGATGGATGGCTTCATCACCATGCCTTTGCGTTGCTTCTTGGTTGTACTTGTACAGAGGATTTGGGATGTCTGAAACAGAGTTTCTTGGCAGAACTCCTCCTATGCGTGCGTCCCATCCGGCCTCGCTCTCGATTTCGCTTGTCTTCATGACGTCTTGTGAATCGAGATGATATATAAAAAATCAGCCCACTGTCCTAGAAAGGAGCACTGGAGCACTCATCACCCGTTAGAGAAGAATATAATTGGGTTGGAACTTGGAAGGGAATGAGGTTAGTGCTACGGGAGTGGTGGGGACGAATTGTTTAACAGGAAAGTGAGCAAAGGGCAACGCGGCGCAGATCAACCACCTGAGGAAAAATCACGCGAGATGATGGGAAAAAAAAGCAAAGCCTTCACTGTCAGGGTGATGTCTGGTCAGCATCAAACTCAATAACTAAACCGTGTGGAATTAATCCATCGATTTTTTGCTTTGCATTTGCATTGCATCTGATGTCAGTAGCGTTACGTTAGTGCCATCGTATTCATATCTGATTTCTTCAGGGCATGCAATAGATATCCCCTTTGCTTTTTTTTTTTGGATAATTTTTGCTTTGCTCGCAAAGCCAAACAGCCGGTCCCGGCGTAGGGTGACGAAGGCGGCCTTTTGGATCTCTGACGCATGTTGGGTCAAATCCGTCTTGACCTGGCATTCCCGGCACGGCATTGCTTGTGGCAAGAGGCCATTGGCTGGCTGGCTGGCTCGTCCTGAATTCTGTAGCGTGCCATCTGAAACCGAACAACATTACATTAGCTTACTTCGTCCGTCCATAAATAAGTGTCATCCGAAAAGCGTATTTGTGAGTGAAACACGGATTTCTAGAGACACTTATTTTGGGACGGAGGGAGTAGGTACTGTATACTACAGTAGTACTCCATCAGTCCCAAAATGTCTGTCTCTAGAAATCTTTGTTTCCCTCACAGACACGCTTTCCGGACGACCAATATTTTGGGACGGAGGGAGTCGCGTGGAGCAGCATTGCATCAAGTCCTAAATCCGTAGCAACAGTAGTCTAGTACTCCATCCATATTGAAAAAGCTGACGTTTTGGACAAGGTGATGTTTTTTTAGACCATGTCGCTGTTTGAAACGTGAGCTTTTTCAATATGGAGGGAGACCCCGTTCAGCAAATGTCTGGTCGTGAGGAGCAGTAATGAAGAATGTCAGGCCGAGGACAGGCCGCCAGCCAGCCAGGCCAGAATGATTGGGCTCGTCGTCCGGACCGAGCTTTGCTGGAGCTTTGGTGCAGCGATTGATTTCGCTTTGAATGGATGTCGCAAGCAATGAAACAATACCAACATCAGTGTGTGCTTATGCTTATTATTAAGGCCTTGTTTAGATGCACCTATTTTGCAAAAATTTTCATCACATCAACCATCACATCAATGTTTGGACGCATGTATGGAGCATTAAATGTAGATAAAAAAATAACTAATTGTACTTTTAGTATGTACATGTCGAGACGAATCTTTTGAGTCTAGTTGGTCCATATTTGGACAAAGTTTATCAAATAACAACGAAAATGATACAGTGAAAAATTTTGCAAAATTTCCAAACTAAACGCACCCTAAGACTGGAGTACTATGATGGGCCTGTTTAGTTTGCGGCCAAAATTTGTCGTGCCAAAGATTTGAAAACCAAAAACTGAGAAACAAATTGACATGGATTTGACAAACCAAATGCGAGAGGTTGACAAGTTTTGGTAGCAAACTAATAATAGCCAAAAACAAATTGTGGTTTGCCAAATTTTTGGTTTGGTATGTTCCGGGGACTGACGACTTACATGCGCCTACTACCACACCTCGATGAACCTGCTGGTGTGAGTGCGATTTTCTTCTCTGAGTAACTGCATTTCTAGATGTTTGAGAATTATAATATATTTCTAAGCGTAAACAACAAGGACTCCGTGGCCCAATGGATAAGGCGCTGGTCTACGGAACCAGAGATTCTGGGTTCGATCCCCAGCGGAGTCGTATTATTAAACCTTTCTGTTCTCTAATTCTATTTACATTTTTGTTAACTCTTTCCCACCTTTCCCTTGTCCATTTTGCTTTTACATTTTTTTCCCCTTCTCCACGTCGTATTCTTTTTCTTCATTTCTAACCTTTCCCTTCTCTAATTTTATTTACATTTTTTTACTCTTTCCACCTTTCCTTTCTCCTTTTTTTAACAATTTTTTACCCTTTTCCACTTTTCCCTTCTCCCTCTTTTTTTTTTGTTTATATGCATTGTTAAGGGAAACAAGAGGAACACAAGACTTGTTAAAATCTGTCTCGAGCTCACATTCAAATCTCGATACTTAAAAAATTGTAGTACATATTGGTAGTCCGCATCTTCACAAACATGTCTATTTCACCGAGCCTCTCTCCGAGACAGTGCCCAGATCGTCGCCTTTCGTGCGGGACAGAACTTACCTGAGAAGGAATTTCACTACCTTAGGAACCCAAGACAAAGTTTAGAAAGCCAAACATACAATTTGCATCATTGCATGTAAAGAGAACCAGATGAGAATTCTAGACAAATTTAAATACAACCAGTGAAATTTACACCAAGACAAAAATTGTGAGAGCCTTGAGAAAGTCGCACACTTGAAGAACAAGTTCCCCAGAAAAAAAATCGACAGGTAGGGAGAGTATTTGCAACAAATCAACTAGGGTAAGGATAACTTCATTTAATCCATTGTTTATATTGCAAGGCTGATTCTGATTCACAACGTAGCAGGTTAAGGAACAAGGATCTAAGATTGGATAAAAACATACACCATGCCATACGAAAGTATTGGTGGACTTAGCACTTACTCCCTCCGTCTCAGAATATAAGGCGCGATTTGACTTGGTGCGGTCTTCAAGATTATACTTTGACCATTAATTTATATTATTTTATATAACTAATGGAAACAACAAAAATATCATTAGAAAGTATTTGTAAAGATAAATCTAATGGTACCATTATTGTACTATATATTTTTTATTTTATTAGACTTATTATTGGTCAAAGTTAATAATATTTAAATTTTGAAATACGTGCATGCCTTATATCCTGAGACGGAGTGAGTAGTTGTTATTGCTCTACTGCATGCACAAAGCTGACAGGGTGGTCATTACTCATCACCCACCACCATTGAAAAGCCATCCATACTCCTCAAATGGTAAATGAGTACAGTTAATGGGATCCCAACTAATATCAGAAGCAGGGGAATTACTACTAGCATTCAGCTACACATCTCCCATGAAACCATCGTGTTCATACTTTGGCAGGTCACTTGCGCGCTTCAGCCTTCCTCTCTTCTTTGGCTGCCAACAGTAGCAAGTGTCAGCACGAAATGTGAAAGAGCATAAGCAAATGACTTTATGTAAAACTCATTAATAATCATGAAGCAAAAGCTGTTACTATTTATTTTGATTTAAATTGAATAAAACACGTATACTATCAAAGACAAGTATGTGGGCTTAGTGGAAAAGCACAGTGTAAAATTTGAATGGCAGCTGCAACTGGCTATGCAATATGCCAACAAGATTAAATTAAATGTTAACAGGTGAAGGTAGCAAGAGACATACCAGCCTTTTCCTCTTCTCGCTTCTTTGCAGCTTCTTCTCTTTGTTGACGAATTAAAGTAAGGCGCTCTACATTAGCAAAAGGATAGGCAAAGTCATCAGTGTTTTGCAAGTGATCAAGCAACACTGTGATAAGCAAACATTTGGTAAAATGCACGGTAGCTTATATATACACATTAGAAGCGAGAAGCTGTAAAAAAAGGAAAGACAGACATGGTGGTGCATATAGAACTATCCCTACTGGGGGTACAGAAAGGATCATTAAGACTTTAGAGTGCAGCAAATAGTATAACATGGCAGTTGGCAGTAAATGCATAATCTAATCTTCTGTGGTGCATTTATGCGAATAACAGAAATACGACCCAAGTCATCAACTACAATATCTAATCTAATCTTCTGAAATGAAACTACGATGTCTAATCTAAGTACAGAACAATGTCTCACCTAAATCTTTCCTAGCCTGGTCTGTTTTTCCTTGCTCTTGACGCTTCATGTAACGCTCATGAGATTTCTGTTTTTCAAGCTCCTCTCTGCAGCAAGAATACTCGTAAGAACATTGAAAATAAGGTCATAAAAACTGGGGGGCTTCAAGAACAGATGATCTTTTCTACAGTACCATTTATCTTTAGGAATACTATATATTACAGGTTAGAGATAATGATATGACGAGAGGAACAAATGATCTTTTCTACCATTTATCTTTAGGAATACTATATGTTACAGGTTAGAGATAATGATATGACGAGAGCAACTACTGAAAGAATCTAAAAACATTGCAATTGTCTAATAATCTGGAGTGTACATAGTCCACCTTTGGTGTCAGTGATATTGGCAAATAATTTATCACTTTCTAATTCAGTCATCATTATTTATTACTTTGTTTACAAAATGATCAGCAAACAGTTTTGACAACAATATTCTTCCATTGTTTACAAACATTAGAAATATATTTACAAAATTGTATATAAAAACAAAGCAAACATAGCATGCAGTAGAAAATGCACAATCGATTGACAGAAAGACAAGTGTATAAGCCCACCTTTCACGCCTGGAGATGTCAGTTGTCTTACCAATCTGCAACATTACAAAACCAGTCAGCTTATAGAAGTATTATGACATAAAAATGATGAAAACATGTTAGCAACAGATAAACGTTATGAAGAACTACCAGAACAGGGAAAATGTTTAACTTATTATTTAAGGCCACTACTAGCAGGTTCAGTAAGTACATGGAGTAAGACGATTTTAGCATGTTTTGCTGTATAAATGCATTGCATAACGCTTATTCCAACTTATCACATTTGCACAGCATCATACCTTTGCTTAATATATATAGTTATGAGTAAATTTTCTTCCTAATAAAGCAACGAACTTATGCATACATGTCTAACAACATCAGGAAAATATTATATCATATTTGACGGCATATAGGAAACAAAGCACCAAGTATCCCACTTACATCAATGTCCTTGACCTTTATATTCTTTGATTTCACCAGGTTTGGATTCTCAATCTCGATCAGACCTTCTGTACCTTTGTGTTTCTGAGGATGGTAACAAAAGTAGTTTATCATATGATCAAACAACAATGAAGAGTATGGAATTTGTGTGTTTCAAAATTTCAAAATGATATAACATCCTACTGGTTTCGCAAAATCTTCAGATTCTTCTTCTTCTGGTTCCCCCCTTCTATTGTGGACATCCTTTTCATCAAGCTATATTTTGATTAAAGAAACAAGTCAGCCACCAAAAATAAGCATGGGATATCATATAATATGTGTTTCGATTAAATAAAAGGCAGGCTAAGTTCATTTCTTCTAATCAATTATGGACAGAATTAAACTACAGTAACGGAGCAGAGCTTGGAACATAAGTTTCTTGTGCAAATTAAACAAGACATTTGGCAACCTTTCTTCTAAAAAAAATAAACAAGTCATTTGTTAAATAACAAGTAAATTTTGTTGTCAAGTTCAGATTTGGAGAGAAAATAGAAGCAGCAATTGTTAACTGAACATCAATAGAAAATAAATTGTTAGAAAGAAAAGGGTGGAAACCTTGCTAAAGGTCCTTGGACGGCCTGCTGAAGTACCCGCCGCTGCATTCAGTTCAACATGAATCATATGAGAGATTGTAAAAAAAACAAAGGCTCAGTTTGCTAGGCTGAAATATCAAATTAAGCATAACAAACTGTTTAATGTTTGTTCCACCAGGTCACTTTGTTTGTTTATTAAGGAGCAGCAGCTAGTTTGGTGTGCTCAACAACAAACTATTCAAGAGTGCCACCTCAATATCATCAAAATCGATAATGTATTGGAACATCTACTGGGACTACTGGTTGAACCACACACATAAATATCTTCCAGAAGGAAGATGCACTTATCAGAAAACATTCCATGTTCACAGATTATGTAAAAATGGTTAATCAAGCGGAAACTCAGTTAATAGTTGCTCATAGTCATAGTTAGCCACAGCCCCTGACCCTGAGCATCTACATCCACTCTGCACAATGGATCTGAATGGGACAGTCGACAACCTACAAATTGAGCAGTAAAACCTCGATCATGGCTGTCCATAATTTCACGTACGCTGCTACCACAACCAATCAACTACTGCCCCTCCCAAGCATTCAAAACGCCGCAAGGGAACACGAGGCCTGATCAAACAGAACAGAGTGCAAGGGGGAAAAACAACTCCCGCTCCAATCGCCCTTCCTACATAAACACAGCAGTCTGACGCTAATAGCAGCATGTGCCCTGGCCAATCAAGCCAACAAGCAACCAACTAATCAAGGCCACTCCGCTCGATCCACCCCTGCCTCGCCCATCGTGCGATCGGCAATCGAGCCAGCAAGGGTGGCCAGTAAACTGTAAACCCTACCCTAAGCCGTCGAAAGCGCCGCCGAACTAAACTGCAAACTGAAGGGGAAGAGGAAGGCGAAGGCGAAGGCGAAGGCGAAGGCGCATTGCGTAGCGCAGCGTACACGTACCGATCTCCTCGGGGCTGGAGAAGGTGCGCTGCCCCGTGGGCTTGTGCTTGACCTTGCCTTTGGCCATGGACGCGGACTGCGGCGGCCGCGCGGCGGTGCCAAAGCTCTTCTTCCTTCGGCAGCTGCTTTGGTTCGTCGACTCGTCGGTGGTGTCACCCGTCCGTGTGTGGCCTACTGGGTTCTCGCCGCGGGGGTTTTGGTTCGCTTTATTGCCTCTGCCTGGCGACTGGCGAGAGGAGCCGAGGAGTTGGGAACCGAACCGACTCGGAAGCCACCACCTGCGCGACCGCCTTGGCCGCTACGAATCCCGCCGTCTACCCGTCTCTGGTCGTAGTGGCCGAGGAGTACAGCTTTTGACTGCTGATAATTTAATTTGACTTTTTTTTTCCTTACAACTGTCTTTTCCGATCCCGAATTGATGAAGTTTATCGATTGTTCGACGAATTTAACGGACGGGTACCCGTACACTTGTTATTTTTAAGTGATTAAACTGTGGATTTCTCACAATTCAGCTGGATTTAACTCTGTGATTGGTTAATGAAGAATTTATCTTTTGGCCGAAGTTTTCTCCATCGGCGGAGGTTTTAGGACACGTTTGTACAAGCCTCCCATTGCCTTACGTTGTTAGGAACAGAAGGATATAATGGTTTTGAGGTTTGGCTCTCCACTCCTCAATGGGTAAAGTTACATTCCCCTGGATGAGCAAGGCTAACAAGGTTAGCTCCACATCTAAACATACCCTTACCTTCCAATTCTAAGTGTATTTCTACTATTTGTGATTATTGTATCCCTACAAGGTTGAGGGTCTGTTTGGATCTTTAGAATTGAATCTATTTTAAAAATCATAATTTAGACACATGTTAATTAAACTAATATAGCTGTATATGGATTATATTTCTATATTTTTGTTGGATATATACGAGAGAGATATTCGTATGTTTGTATTACTACCGTAAAGGAGTGATTGAAGAAAGTGTTACAAGTTACAAAGTATGAACATAGCATGACGATCTATAGAATCTTTTTTTTCACTCTACAAAATAAAAATAGACTTATATGTGAACTTTGCAAAGTGGTTGAATATTAAATTTTAAGCTAAATAGCCTAGTTTATTAAGTGGGTTCAATTCATTAAAATGAAGAGATTCAAACGCGCCCTAAGTGTATGTCTACCATCTGCGATTATTGGCTCCATTCATTTAAGTTACTTTATTTGCTTTAATTTATACAAATCAGTCATAAAATCGTATTTTTCTCTCACGACAAATCAAATCAGCTCCACCGAACAGAGCCATATGATTATCATGCTTGATGTACTTTTTTGCAATCTTGATAACGGTTCTTGAAAGGTGAGGTGATCAGGTGAGTGGGACTGGGGGGACTATTCTTCGGAAAAATGGAATAGACAACCGGTGCGAGTCAAAGCAAGAGTTTATTCGCTTCGAGTTACAATTTCCTGCTCTGTCACCCTGGGCATTTGCCAACCGCAAACCACAAACCGAACTGAACGGCACTGAACTATCGGTTATTTCGGTTTTCAGTTGCGGGTTTGGTTTCTGGTTTTGGACTGTTCGGCTTCGACTTCGGTTTTATATACAAACCGAACCGAGTAACCAGCAGGGAGCAGGCACACCGCACATGCACCAGCAGCCCACCACGACACCATGGCCATCAGCCCGCGTCCAGCACCCGTACGGCCGCACGCCCGCATGGGCACGCCGCAATTCCCCCATCCCCCGTTTCCCTTTCCCCATTCGACCATTCCCACGCGACACGGACGCCCGACCCGACCCCCAGCAGTCGCCAGCCACACCCAAATCCTAAATCGCGTTGACCAGGCGGAGGCGGCAAGCACGTCGGCGGACCGCGGACGCCGGAGGCAGAGCTCTGCTAGCGCCTAACGGCCAGCACGCGGTCGCAGTCGCCGCTCCCAGTCGCCTCCAGAGCTCGGCGCCTCAGCAGGGACGGTGTCGCGGACTCGCGGCGAGGAGAAGGCGGCTGCCAGGCGACGGCTGGCCGGCCGGGGCGGCCGGCAACACCCTCGTTGAGTTCGCCGACCAAGACACCATAGCGGCGCGGACGAAGCAGTCCTCTTGTAATTGTGTACTGTTGTATTGCTTGAGCCTTGAGCCTTGAGGCTTGTTGATTGTTGTTGTTGGCTGGTTGCTATTGATTTGTGTAGTGTTAGATATCGAAGCTACTTTTAAAATTTTAATTCTTGCTGGGATGGTGCTGCTTGTAATTCATGTAATTCTGCATTGTGCTAGGATGGTGCTGCTTGTAATTCATGTAATTCTGCATTGTTGCCGCTGCTGGCACTATGTTCGGTTATTACGGTTAAAAACCAAAAACCAAATTTACAAAACGAAACCGAATTTGAAGTTTTTGTTTTTCTGGATAACCGATTGGTGGCTACAGGTTAGAAACCGAAATACAGGGTGACTGCTTTGGGTGCTGCTTTGACCGGGAACATAGACTATAGACCCAATCCAACTTCACAGATTTCTCACATATAAATAGGCACATAACAAAAAGAAACGGTCATGTGTATAGCCATCTCAATTCAAAACAAAAACAACGGCTCAAGAAACTTAGGACTCAAAAACCTAGGTACCTAACATACCCGCCGAGCAGCAACTGGTACAGAAGACTCTATTTTACATTCAGATTGGCAGCTTGGACACCGGGCTATATTTTACGAACTAAATGCAAGTATATACCTCTGTATTTCAAAATTCAAATACATCGGCCAGCCAGGCTCCCATGCAGAAACCAATCAATTAGAGATTTTGAAAATGTGAAGGGCCACGCTATTCAACCCCATAACTTGGTTGATGATGTTAGACTTTTTGCTTGATAAGTGTCATACAATGTATGAGCAGCTACATGATGTTGATGATGCATCTTCAAGTCCCGTCACTTGGGTTCCAAAAGAAGCTGCTTCCTTCGGCTGAGTATCCATGTGGAAGATGAGGCCCATAGACAACGTTTTCAGAATGTGGAAGATGAGGTCCATAGACGACGTTTTCAGAATGGGGAAGGTGAGGTCCATAAACAACGTTCCCATTCAGAAATGTCATTTGGTTCACATGCGGTG
Organism: Coix lacryma-jobi var. lacryma-jobi; assembly: GCA_009763385.1. Taxonomy (NCBI): domain Eukaryota; kingdom Viridiplantae; phylum Streptophyta; class Magnoliopsida; order Poales; family Poaceae; genus Coix; species Coix lacryma-jobi. The sequence goes on from CM019826.1 coordinate 5,390,944, forward strand.
TTGTTTGATAGGCATTTGGAGCAGTAACTTGACTGGGGGTGTTAACATGTGGATGAATATTTGCATTGGTATCCTTCTGGTTAGCCTTTGGCTTGCTCCTAGCAGTCCGTTTGTTTTCCACAGGACTGTCTGCAGTCAGCCTGCCCATTTGCTGCTGGATTTCATTCAGTGGACTAGTAGCCAGTTTTGACTTGGCACTCTTTTTGGAGTCAGAAGACTTGTACTCAAGACGGTACAAGGCGAGGGCATCAGAAGCATTGATCTCATACTCGAAAAGATGCCACTCATGGCTGCTTGATGGTTGTGGGTCCATGTAATAGGACCTCTTCAGACCTGCGAAATCTTTCATTACCTGCTTCCTTGATTCATGCCACCCACGACCACTGTAATCTGGCAATGACCTTTGCTTCCGGTTGCCACTCTCAAATGCTCTTCTTGGAGTGTCAAAGAACAGCCATTCTCTAAGAGATTCACCCTCCAGAAGAGTAAGATCAAAAAGTTCTGCAACAACAGCACAAAACATAAGTTAGCAAAATAATTTGAAACTATCAAAATTAACCAGACATGCTAGCACTAATATAACAAAACTTACCAGGAGCATTCCATGGCGATTTAGAAGTAGCAGCACCTCCACACACAGGAATACCAACATTCTTTCCTTGTACTTTTGCAATGAGAGCAGCAAACAGTGGCCCATCTTTCAAATCAATACCTTTTGGACGCATCACAGGTCTTGTCCCAAGAAGACCATCATCATTCAAAGCCAAACCAGCATGGTAAGGGTTGCAGTAATCTCCAGAGTCCTCTGTCCCTCCAACTGGCCTACCACAATCCCAAAGTGCACATTTTGGCCCCAAATACTGAGAGGGTGATGGCCATATTGTTGTAAGCAAGTCCGACATGTGAACAAAGACATCTCCAGTATTTTGCTCAGAGTTATTTGCATCAGCATATGAATGAGTAGGTGGCAGATCTAATGGCAAATCAAACTGTTGATGTTCCAACTGGCCAACCCCATGCATGTTATTGAACTGATCTTCATTAGAACCAGAAATATTTATTTTGTAATCATCATCACCACAAAGAAAATCATCAATACTAAGTTCGTTGTCCATATAGTACATCTGCAAGCAAAGTAAGACAGGCTCATTAAAGCTATCAATAGAGATGGCAAAAGAAACGCGATACACTACATGCACCCAAAAAAAATGGAATGGAATGAAACGTCTTGTTGTCGGCTAACCCAACCCCTGCTGGTTCATTGTCCTCTGTTTTGTGTCTAGGTTCGTAGTCATGTTTCAAATCCTACAAGTAACATAAAGTGTGCATATGCTCCTTTGTCACAAGGTACAGTTTAGAGCCCATAACAATTGAATTGAATCAGAAACTCGAAGCTCTGAGACATGAGGCCTAAACTTGTGATATTGTAAGTTTATCATTATTTTTTATATACAAGCCTAACTGCACAAAGATATACTGTTATGACTTGTACTCTTTAGAAGCTTAACAAATAGTACTAGCACATGGTTCCACATTCATCAACATATTTGTCTATGATACTCAAGTACAGCACTCCAGTATCGGACACTGCAAGTTGAAACGAGTCATCACTTGTGAATGAAGTTAGTTTATGGTGCTGATCTATACTATGGTCTATAACAATGTTTTCAGGTCGGCTGGTCGAACCTGGTCGACCTGGGACCGACCAGACGACTAATCGCGATTAGTCGTCGTCCAGGCCGATTAATTGTCCCTGGTCGACCCTGGTCGTCCATATATATCAGGACATACACCTATATATATATACCTCTATATATACACTATATTATACACAATAAAGGAAGCATCAAAACTGCATAGTGTTCAGCTGGTTACTTATGGGAGTTGTTTCCTTCTCTTTTCTGTCCAGAGATCCAAATTCGTCCCAAACTCCACTCCTTTGTTGACTTGCTGCTGGAAGCCTAGAATACCGTCGTCGGAGCAGCTCATCACGAAGACCGGTGGCGACTCTGACAAAGGGCGTCGATGGCTTCCTGCTGCTCACCACAGAGCAGACGACCATTGATGAGGTGGGAGACAGGGAAGTCGCGCGGGAAGGAGGGAAAAGCGCGCGGGGGAGGAGGGAAAAGCGCGCGGGGGAGGAGGGAAGACGCGCGCGGGGGAGTGAAATCGCGAGCGCGGGGGAAATTGCGGCTGTCATCCCTGCGTGCCTCCTATATTCAGTGTAACCCTAAGTTCCTAACTCGCCAAACTTCAAGCCCACTAGCCCTCAGGCCTGCCCGGTTAAAAGAGGCCCAAAACAGAGAAATAAAGCTGGTCGTCCATGTCCTGGTCGGACGACTAATCGCGATTAGTCGACGACTAATCGCGATTAGTCGACGACTAATCGGACGACCAGCTTTCTGGTCAACCTGATCGAGTCGGACCTCCTGATCGAACCCCAGGGGCGACCAGGACGATTAATCGGACGACCTGAAAACATTGGTCTATAATCTGCAACTAAACAACATAACAAGATGAAAGAAAAATAGCGAGTTCTTGTGCAAAATTGTAATTTGGCAACATGATACTGTATCCAGTTGACATGTTTTTTTATTGTGATGATATCATCAACATAGTAATTAATAAAAGACCATCCTACACACATACATATCCTCTAGAGCGAAAAGAGAGAATGCGTAAGTCACCAATCACTCGAGAGACACTATCCAACAAAAATCACATGCTTGAATTATTAGAATGATTATGGCAGCACAATGTTAGTAATTCATCGACAAAAAAATAAGCCTGACAGACAAGCTCGTCCACATTATCAATCTGGAAAAAAGAGAACAACTTCCAGCTCGATAATTGAAAATGCAAATACTACCTGATCATTGAACATTGCATTAGCAACAGCAGCCACTTCTCCACAATCTCCCTCCACTCCCTGACCTAGAGAGTGCTGCGCAGGAGCAGTGCCCCCATCCATAGCCTCTTCACACTGCTGATCAGTATTGGCCATCCTGCTGTCCTGCCCGTGCTCGTGGCTCTGATGAGGAGGCGGCGCCTGCTGCGTCGATTGGGGCACCAGGAGCTTACTGGTGGCGTCGTCCTCCTCCTCGGGCACCACCAGCTGCAGCAGTCGCAGCGTATCCGACGGTGGATCCGAAGCCTCCCGGTTGTTCCCCTGCGAGTTCTGCGCCGCACCACAACTACCCGTCAGCACCAATCTACCGCGCGCGAAAGGGGAACGGTGGGACGGCCGGAGGGCTAGGGTTCCGGGGGAACTTGCCTGGAGAGAGGAAGCCGGGGATGGGACGCTGAGCTCGGAACGCCACTCACGGAGCATCTGGTGGACCTGCTCCTCGAGGACGGCGGCGTCGGCAGAGCGGCTCTCCTTGCGAGCGGACTGGAGACCGCAGAACATCTCCTGTAGGTCGTCCACGCGGACCTTGGCTAGGTCGCGGAACTGCCGGTGCCGCGTCGACGAGCGAGAACTCTTGCTCCCCGACGCGGGGTGGGCGTTGCCGCCGCCCCCGGCGGCCGGATCTCCCGCCATGATCAAGGCGGCTGTGGTGACGGGGCTGCGGTGGGCTGGGGACGGACGATTGACTCGATTCGCCCTTTTTTTTAGCACAAAACTCGATTCGCCCTTTGAGTTGGTTTGTAAAAATTTCCCCTCCCTTTTCTTTCTTCTGTGTAATGTTATTATGGAGTATTTTTTATGGATTTTTTATACTATAACTACCTATGCTTACCTAATGTTTTGTTTGAGGAAATTGCGGGGAAGAAACACCATCCTTTCTCTTTGCTTATTAATATTATCTTTCTCTTTTGAGTGGACTCCAAATGCAAAATGCTACGCTAGCTAATAAAACTGAGAAATACCAATATCATACTCGTAAGAATTTTGATAAATTCTACGCATATGATGAAAATTTCAGTGAGACAAAATGTGAAAATTTCAGTGAGACAAAATATGAAAATTTTAGTGAGACAAAATAAGAGGGTCTTGAGTAAAGCATATTGCATGGCGACGTCATGTGGTGCTCGAGTCACGTCTAGCTACAAGGTAATAGACCTTTGTTACGTGGACCCTCGCTATCTCTAGATCTTTTCACTCGAGCCGTTTGTTGGTTATAGTGGCATTAGTGGACACGCATACGCCCACGAGGATGGCGATGATGTGCACTCATGGACTATGAAGTGATTTGTCCTCTCCATTTATTGTCGTACGCTTGACCTGTTCTAGATGGGCAAGCGTAAGTGTCTACTTTGAAGATATGATCAAATGGATAGATATAAACAATGGCCGGGTAGTCTGATTGCTTGCTTTGGTGGTCTAACTATAGATAAATTTACGACTACTTCTTAAAACATCGTATATGTATCTGGTTAGACTCATAGAATCTCTTCTTCGGTTGTTTCATCTTATCCTTCACATGGACCTGCACATACTAGATCGTGCTTATTGTCTAGCTCGCGACATTGTCATCATAGGGTGGTCTAGTGACAGATATAGGAAAATATATTCTTAGGGATTTTTTTCATTATCTTTCATCTCTAGTCCCTCCTATTAAACTAACATAGATACTAATTTGTACCATGTTTCGAGTAGCGGTAGTATGAGTTTGAGCCAACTCTGCTTTGATGCTAGATTCTCCCTAGAGTGGCCCATATAAAAAAATATTAAACATTGTTTGATAGAGTTCCTCAGACAGCTTCAGGAGTCGTTTTGGGTCGCCGCCAACCAAACGAGTCATTTAGTCGTCACTCCACGCCGCTTCTTTCCAATTCCCGCTCTCTAAAGCCAGATGAGATCGAGGAAGAGAAAAAGTAGTTTCATCTGGTTTCTCGATCAGATCTTCTCTAGATCACCCATACACGAACGAGGTACCAGGATGCAGGGCCACGAGGCTGTATAGTTGTTGGGGGCATTGGGCACGGAGCTGCGAAGCCGTAGAGTTGTCGTGGCACCAGGCGCGTGCCTGCTAGCGCTGCGATCCGTCAGGGGCAATGAACATGTGAAAACCCTTATTTAGTTTTAAATAATCGATGAAACCTATGTATACCAATCTTTGGCTCAAAATATGAGATAGGTTTGTACACACCAAGTGATGAAGCAAATGAATTATGATAGTTAAGTGATAGTTGATCAAGTGCTCTAACATGGAAAAGAAGAAACAAAAAGATGAAATGGGCTCAAGACAAAGATATATTTGATAGTCATTTTGTTTTTGTGGTCAAAAAACTATAGAGAGCGTGACCACGTATAGAATTGATAGTCAATTATTAAGAGGAGTAAAACTCATTTGTGGAATGCAGTTATAAAAAATGTCACTAGATGATCTACATCTCACATGAGCATTTAGATGATCTATACTTTGCATTACGCTTAGTAGAGAAATTGAAACAATTACTGTGCAATTCTATCATCTTATAATGCAAGCCCAATTTTATATGAATCAATGCAAAACATGTAGGTCTAATTCATATATGTAACGATTTTATTTTTAAGAAAATCCCGCAACCGCAACCGCAACCGCAACAATGTTTAGGGTACGCTTCACATCACATAACCCTAGAGAAATAGCAGTCCGTTTTTTATACCATTTTTTAATATTTTTAGTACAATAGATTTCGATAGAAATAGACATCTTTTATCTTTTATTTATTTATACATATACACATGCATCTTTTTAGATGACTAGCAAAATGTGCTTATGTGTTGTAATGAGATGCATCATTAGACCATTCTTAGTGAAAGTTTCATAAAGTTTTATGAGTATTTAATACGTTGACATGACACTATATTGATGAAGAGAGATGATAAGAGTTTCATAGAAGTAGAGATAGTTTCATCTCCATGAAAGTCTTTTGCACTGTTTTCAAAATCTGAATATATTAGAAACTAAGAGATGAAATCTCCACTGAGACTGAACTTAGGTGATCAACTAAGTTGGCTATTTTTATTTGATTTAATTAGGTAATTTTACCAAACTTAAATGACTGATCAAAACTCTTTTCAATAATATCACAGAAGGAGCATGCCCCTCCTGTTCTTATAGAAACTACGCTCCCAAACTCTACATTGAGAAGGGTGGTTTTTTAGATTAGAGATATAGAAACTGAGTAGTTTCGTAGTGCCCAGAGTACCATTGCATATTTTAATGAGCGTCATTTCTTATCACAAAATCCAACGACGTCGAGCACCAACTCTAGACACACAAATATATAGGGCTCACAGCCATGATGACAGCATGCTTCATTTCGGATTACTTGGAATGAGGCAACCTCTGCTAGATTTGATTGTGATTAGCTAAAAGCCTAACGATAGGATGACAAATTGACAACCAGTAGGCCCGCCGTACGCGCGAGCATGTTGTTGCGCGCCCCGCCATTAACTAGCGGCACACGGGCGCTGCTTTGCCTCTCTGACTGACGTCGCGGCCGCCGATCTGCTGGCCGTCAATGCCCTGGGCCTGGATGGCGTTTTCCAGTCGACTCCCTCCTGTCCTCAAACTGCACGAACCCGAAGCCACCGGACCTCCCCGTCTCACGATCGATCACCACCTGCAAACAAAGTGAAGATCCGCATATACATGATAGAAACATCCATGAATAATATGAAGACACACCCCCTTGAAAACAAACAAGAAACAACTCCAGATCGACAACCCACCGCGAGCCCAAACTGAACAAAATTAAGAGAGCACATAATGAAAGAGACGATACTTACTCTTACTTCTAGTATAAACAATTGCACGGCCCCTGAGTCGCTCCCCACGCGGGCGACTCGGGCGGCAGCCAAACCCTAGCCGCCGCCTACCTCCTCCTCCCCTCCCACATCGCGTCGCCGCCGGAGTGGGCTGCTGGCAGGGCTGCGCGGCCTGCAGGGATGGCGGCGGCGGGACTCCCTTGGCGTTTGGCGGCGTGGAAAGCAGTTGGTCGGCGGGGCGAGGCTTCGCGCGAGCCGCGTGGGGCTCGACGGAGGCGCTCGCTGGGGCTGCGGCGACGCCGGCCGGAGCCCTTCCGGCACGAGGTGGCGGTGGCGTCTCTCTCCCGTCCTCCCCTTCCTCCATGGCGTGGCGGCGACGTGGGCGCGCTGGCCTAGGCCACTTCGGGGCCTGGGCGGCCGGATCCGGCGCTTAGGTGGTCGGATTTGGCGTCCCAGCAGGGGGACGACGGCTGATGTGGCGGCCACGACGCTGGTTTGGGGCAAAGGATCCTCGGCCCTAGCAGCCAGATCCGGCGCCCGGTGGGCTGGGGGCGGCGCCCATGGAGGTGGGGTACTCGCTCTTGGCGGTGGACGACAGAGGTTGTCAGTGTCGAGAGCGGATGCCAGAGCCGGCGATGACGACCAGTGGTGGCTTTGGTCGACCAGTGATGGCTTCGGCGTGCGGCGGGTTTGCGAGCGGCAGAGTAAACCCGGTCTCTGCTTGTGGCCTGGTCGGAGGGGGTGGCGATCGACGCAGCTACGCGGCTGCGGCGTGCAGCTGGCGCGTCGATGCCCCTCGGGAGGGGCTTCTGCAGGACGTCAGGGCAGTGACGGTGGCGGCGGCGAGCTTGGTTTCCGGCATTCTAGCCTAGCGTTTGTGCCGGGGGCACCATGGGCGAAAGCCTCGACGACAGTGACGCCCGTGGGCGCCACTTTCCCTGTTGAGGGTGTTGTATCCCCAGCACGTCTTCCACGGGTGAAAACCCAGTCCATTCCTTGGATGAGCGACAACGGCGCTATTAGCGTCGTTCCCTCCGTGGAGGTGTTGCTTTTGGAATTCGTCAAGGCTTCGGTGTCACTTTCGGTGGGCGTCTTCACTTCTCGGCACCCAATTCGTGTGAGAAGGGGGATCTGGCTGCATGAAGTCGGAGCTGCTGCGTCAGGGGGGCGTGGCTCGGCAACGATGACATGAGGCGAACCCCTTCTTTGGGTTCTGGGTTTTTGCTTGGGAGGTTTGGCATACGCCGAGGTGGGGCATGAAGTCGGAGCTGCTCTTCGTCTTGAGTTTGGCAACAATGACTTATCATGGGCTCTTGCTTCGGACCATTTTGTTTGGCGTCACTATTCATCTATGTACTCTGCTGTGTCGCGTGGTTGGGTTAACCTTCGGGTGTCTGGTGTGGGGCACCTTGTTTGGTTACCCTTTTCTGTATATATTTTCATTCGTCTTAATTGAAAGGCAGAGCTCCTGCTATTGTTTTAAAAAAAAACAATTGCACTGAGAAAGCGACACAAATAAACTGGGTCATCAAGTACACGAGAGGCCGTCGAACGAAACGGAAACCGCTCACCTGGAAGCTGATGGGGCCGTACTCGGAGAAAGCATCCTTGAGAGTTGAGGGTGGCCTCGGTGGTCAAGCTGCTGCAACATAATGTGGGTATTTTCTCACTTCTAGTGCTAAATTCAGCTCTAATTTGTAAATTTTTTTAGTGAACGTTGTCCACTTTGAAACTTATTTTGTAAAATTATCAGAAAAATTCTTTTATTTACCGAAAGTATAAGAGCACTCAAAGGTTAGTGCCATATATTACCATGATAGTGCTTAAACCTTAATTGCTGTCCTTATTTTCTTCTGCTCCGAACTAAAAGCAAATGATTAAGAGCTTTTCTTTCGTCTCATTGTGCCAAGCAGCATTTCTTTTCGAAACCATGTCGAGTAGCAAATCCTTTTTGAAAGCTTAACTTCACACACTATATTCAGAACCTTTCTAAAGAAGGCAAACGGGATAATGCAAGGTAATCCAACAAATGGAATGTCATGTACTGGATTTATTCCGTAATTTCAGATATGCCCTCCAGTTGTTTGTGCAGTCATGAGCACAAGCGGCAGTTGCGCTAACATCAGTTGATCCAAAAAAATGATCAAAAGAGAGAACTTGTGCAAAACAATGGAGGTGAATCAAGTTCATGGACAATTGCAGAAATGATGAGATGCTTACCAACGATTGTTTTTTGAGAAGCTGGAACTTGGAAATGTTTCTGCCTCTTGTCCGCTTTGTCTGGTAGCACTAGGGTGAAGGGTTAGTTGGAACCTTCTTCTGGCACATTGTTGTAGAAGCTTTCCAAAGATTGCTGTGCGGCCTGTAGGAGAGATGCTATGTTCTCTGTCACATGAAGAATCACTTGCTTCTGTTTCTATCTAGACATAGTATGCCAGATTCAGGCCAATTGTGGAGCAAAAGGAATAACAATCACAAGTATATTTTAGCAGTTGTTGGGCTTGTGCAGCACACATTTGACCACACTGACCCCGGCTGTGTCAAACTTGGTACGAACTACACCATCATGCTTAGGGACATTAAGCTATTCATAACTAAGCAAGGGATCTAACTGCCAATGCAGGAAAAGCTTGTGCGGCACTGATTCAAAACATTATCAGAAGCGTGCTTTTTTTGTTGGAAATGCACATTGGCTGGTTAAGTGTATTGACCCCTCAACAGGTTGGGAGAGTCGGACTCGGACAGCTGTTAGCTGCAACACTCTATCTAGTTATCTGAATCATTTCAGATGTGCAGTTGTGGATTTGTTTGGAAGTGGAGAACTACACAAGCATGCCAGATTCAGGGCAGCTTCAGCACGCACAACGAGAGATATATCAACTGTACTGAAGCAATTGTGAGGCGGCAATACATAGAATTTTACCATGTTCAGAAAATAAAAAGGCTGGTGTGATGCATCAGAATTCAGAACAGTATGCAGGTTTGCCATTGCCAAAGTTGACATAAGTGCCATCAGAATTTGTTTGCGGAAGGAATCAATGCAGTTGCTATTCGCGCATGCAGTGCAGCACCCGTGTAATCTGAATCAAATATGGGGGGAAGTAATGAAATGGAAGCAACATGGTACTAGTTGACAGCGCTGGATAAAGTTGCTTTCCATATGCTTCGACAGAAACAAATACCACAAACAGCGAGAGCAGTGAAATTACCTGGACAAGGATGATCATAGCTACGGACGTGTTGTTGGATAACCTGCCAATGTCCGGGAATGTAATTAATACTTGTCCATGCTAACAGGATGAAAAGAGTGCTGAACCTGTTTAATCTGAAAATGCTAGAAAAATGAACTGCAGACGCATAGCTGTTGACAGCGCTCGATCAAAGCGAACCCACATCAGAAATGACATATGATTCATCAGAAACAGATAACTAGCATAAACTGCAAGAGCACAGATATTTATGGCCTGTTGCATAAGATCGCAGGACAAGATGAAGGTGTGGTACTGACCCAAGTGCAAACAGCGTGTCAAAGCCTTTTTTCCTAGCACACTGCACAGAGTTGTTGCCATCTCTCACAAATTTCTGAGTGCACTGACGGTAGAGTCTAAGTGATGTGCAGACTGCAGAGCACTGCATATCTCCCAGCTCCCACCATACCTTGGGTGTGAAGATGCAGGAAATGAGCAGATGGTCAGTATATTATAGGTGCTTTCTGAAAGCCAAGCATAGGAAAATCTTGAATTTCATCGGGGCCCAAGTTTCCAGATCAAGGAGCTTCCCTAAAATGGCAGCGATCCTTGGCGCAGCATCAGGTAGGCAGACTTCTCTGTGTATTCACCATGGGTGGTCCATCTCCAGATGAAAGATCTTCAGTGTGTTCTTGAGCAATATTTCTGACAGTCTCTGTCTCACAATTGGAGGCATTTGACCATCGCTGGCATTGACAGGACTCCTCGTATTTATCTGATCCAGTGTCCACCTTGTGGTGGATGCGCCGCAGTCTGGTTCCATGCACTTGATCCGTGCAGCACCACCGAATAGCCACCTCCCGTGAACGGCAAGCACCAACGCACCAAGACGAGACTGCATATAACATCATCGTTGCCAAGCTCGTTGCTCCCTAGCAAACAAGCAACTCCGACTCTGCCATCGCAATCTAGACTAGGAATGACGGATCACGGATGTATACTGAAAGCAATAGACAGCCGAAGTAGGCAGAGGCCACATCGACACCTCGGCAAGCACAGTTGGATTGGGACATCAACCAGCGCTGCACAACATCACCTTAACCTAAGCTACTTGAAGAAAAAACAACCGGAACTTGGTCATCATTGCCGAGCTTGGGGCACACTACACCCAAGCAGCTCCTGACTCCCAAGCATGCTTACTCCAGGACCGCTGTCGAGCATCGCCGGGCCAGAGGACCTCCTAGGCAATGCCTTCAAGAAGGACACAACATCGCAGATGCTGTCGCTGCCCAATCCAGCAAGCCAGAGTTGATTTTCACCCGGAGGTCCATCCCAGTTTGCAGGATACACCACGACAACGCCTCAAGCGAGGGCCACGATGCCTGAAGGCGCCGTCGTTGTCGACACCGACACCAGGCCGGGTAGGGCTTTCGCCAGGTGCCCCTGCCCTGCACGACGGCAGCACTGCCACAGCATGAAGGATGGACTGCAAAGAATGGGGAGCACAGCGAGGCAGGGCCACGCCGGCATGGCCAACCTGCAGCCGCCTCATGCTCGCGCGCCTCAAAGGCCTGCGCGCGGGCGACAGGGACAGGTAGGGAGTGCCCGCCACCCGCGTCGCCAAAGCCGACAGCGGCCAACGCGTGGAAGGCGAGGCCACCGGCAACCAGCCCCACCCCCCCCCCCCCCCCCCCCCCCCCCCCACCAACCAGCACCGCCGGCGACGGGGGACGCTGCCGCTCGGGCACCCACCGGAGCTGCGCCGGTCACCATCAGATCTGGGCGAGTCCGGTAGCCAGCGAGCCAGCGAGCGGACCCGGCCGCCAGCCAAGCCCAGTCACCACCGGAGCAAGCGAGGGAAACGAGGGGAGAAGGAGGAGTAGAGAGGAAAAAGAGGAGGGGCAGGGAAACGCGGCGGCCGCCCTGGGCTCGGTTTCCCTAGGGCAGAAACGATTCGCACCTGCAATCGGGCAGGCGCCCGTCGCCATAGAACCACAGCGCCGCCGCTTCACCACCGCCTTTGCCATGCCATCGGCAAAGGAGCCAGGTGGATCCTGTCCTGCGCGCCCCGCGAGCATGTTTGTCGGCGCGGTGCTCCACCGTGGCCCGTGGGAGGGAGCACCGACACTGCAGCTGCAGCTCGCTGGAAGCCATGCTGAAAATTGGATCCAAAATCGAAATTGCACAATTGCAGCCTCAAATCGAACAATACCGACGGGTTCAACTACTAACCTTGCCCAATTGGGGACAAAATTGATACGGTTATGGCCCTATGCTATGGACACCCGATTGGGGAGAAACGAACTGCACATCGTAACCGTGTGATGAGTAACCAAAAACAAAACGAACAAAGGAAAGGAGGACATAAAGTTCCCCCTGCAGAAGAGAAATGAATCTTCTAATCCTCGTCCGAGTCCGGATCCGAATCCACCGGTGGAGATTGGGGCCCCTCGTCTTCGTCTTCGTCTTCATTCGCCTCGATAGCAAGCAGACGAATATCGAACAAACACTCTACGCAGCAGATGTCCCCTGCCTGGTCAACTGATTCGTGGCAGTAGAGGTTCGCGCAGCTGTTGGCGCCCTGCGCATCTGGCACGTGGCGCCTGCAGACAGCAACCATCTGAACACCGTTTGCGGCGATCCTCTGCAATTTGAAACAGTAGAATAATCAGGATGATCCTCTAACAATAACAACCCCAACACCCCCACAACATGTAGATTAATCAGGGTTCTCAAACGAACATGCATGATCACGTACCTTAAGTCGTCCGAAGTGTATGGGCTGGCCGATGAAGTCCTCGCTGATAAGCTTCCACCCGTCCTGCTCTGTGATTTGGACTAAGACGGGGGCCTGGTCGGGGGCTGCATTGGCACCATGGATGTGAACAGTGTGGTTTGCGCAATGCGCCGAAGCAAATGCCTGTAGGCAGTCCAGGCAGAATACATCTCGAACAGGTTCTTCATCGAAGTCCATATTGACTAGATCCTGCACCAAATTTGCATTCTGCCCATTGGGCTTGTGCTGGATCTGCACGAGAACAAAATGAACATTAAAAAATCTGCGGGAAATCGGTATTGCGACGTCCAAACAAGGAATAAGCTTGCCTTGCAAGTGGGGCTGCAGTAATCCGTCTTCGCTCGAATTCGGCCATTGCAATTCTTGCACCGGTCCTTTAGCCTTCTGTCCTCAGGCTGCTGGTGGATGAAAATTCTTTTCTCCCCGAAGATCTTCTTCCTGTGAATCCTACGCCAATCAAACCCAAGATTGGTGACCTTTACTTGCCTGGACAGGAGAGTCGCCATTCCCTTGAACTTGCAAATCTGCAATAAAACGAAATCAAGGCCAAATCATTAACAAAAGCGGAGCAAGAATAGTTCTTGCAAGAAAATGAGCAGGATCAAATCTTTAAACCGAGCAGCAGAGAGAAGTTGTGGCAATAAAACGAAAGCAAAATGGAAGCAGCAAGAACAATCGTGTGCTGAAGAACAAGCGTGTCAGTGCCTAAGCCCAAGAATACGAACGCCCAGGATGCAAGAAAACGAAAGTCAAATATTTAAACCGAGCAGAGAAGTTATCACAATAAACCAAAGCAAAATCTAAGCAGCAAGAACAAGCCCGTCAGAGTTTCGCCTAATCTCAAGAACGCGAACGCCCAAGAACGTCCAAAGCACAAGAACACAAACGCCCAGCACACAAGAACAACAACAAAAACAAGAATCCCGCCCAAGAACAACAACAAGGAGAAGAATCCCGCTCAAGAACGCCCAACGCACAAGAACAAGAAGAAGAATCCCGCCCAAGAAAGAAGAGAAGCGTACCCAAAGGAGCTTGGCGCCGGCATCACCATGGTGGCGAGCGGCGTGATCACGACAGCAGATTACACAGGTTCTCCCGCGGCAGGCCGAGCAAAACCATCTGCACAAACATGGCTTGCCGAATCCGGAGACCGTCATAGCATTCACGATCTCCATCTCCGTTGAGCTCGGAGGCAAGCGCCCTGGCGGAACAGGAAGTGGCAAGAAGGGCAAGGATTGGAGCGGCAAGAAGAAGCAGCAGGAGGGGAAGAAGAAGTAGCACGGGCTCGATATATAGGCGGGGAAATGGTGCACGATGGAACGCGGGAGGAAACCGACTTACTCGAATAGAGTTCAACGGCTATGTATATAGTGGTAATACTTACTAACAAGTACATAGCAGGCTAGCATGAAGGACTGGGTTCGTTCTTTCTTTGATGAACCTTAGATGCCTCTCGCACCCTGAGAGCGGCCACGCCACCGCCGCCGGCAGCCCCTAAATTATACTTTATCCGTGTATAAAAACATATAACTATAAGTTTCATACCAGAAAACTACTTCATATTTAATCATGTTTATAGTAAATAATGACCCTATTCTTTTGACTTATCAGTCGGCTTATTAGTCGTACTTCAGTTTATTCTCTCTCACAGAACACTATTTAAACAGTCGATATCAGCCATACAAACGACCAGTCGAACAACACCAATATTAATATTTATTAATCCAAATAAATTTCACTACACCACAACACTAATATAGCGTTATATGTGTCGTTATAAATATACTAGTATTGTTGAACTGTTGTTCGGTATAGTTGTCCCAGGATCAAGCGTCGAAAGAATACATTTTTTGTGTTGATCTATTGGTCAGTAAATTTTGGAATTAGTGTACGGGATTGAAGATTCCGACAAAGTTAAGTCTGCGTTTTCAGGCCCAGATGTCAGAACTACAAGCACTACTACAGAACAGGGTCATAGGCCGATTCTCAAAATCACCTTTAGTCTCGGCGTTTTTGCCGCCCGGGACTAATAGACCCTTTAGTCCCGGTCGGTAGCACGAACCGGGACTAAATTAAAGGGTCTGCCCCAACGGCTACTGCGCAGAGCTGCCGGGGCAGGGACCCTTTAGTCCCGGTCCGTGTTACCAGCCGGGACTAAAGGGCACTCTTTAGTCCCGGTTGGTGCCACGGACCGGGACTAAAGATTTAGCCACGGTTTGTGGCTTGCCCCGAGATAAATGATCACCGTTTAGCCCCAGTTTTTAATACGAACCGGGATTAGAGCTCCTGGTTTTATAACCAGCCAACTTCTTCCTCCCCCGAGCTAGAGACATTCAAATTTCAGTGAGCTTCTTGCTTGTTCTTGCTGTTGCTATTGCTTGTTCTTGCTTGTTCTTCATTGTTCTTCGTCTCCGGCGTCAATTGGTGATCTTCTTCGACTCCGTCATCGTCTCTTTGCGTTTAGAGGTAACTATTTTCATCTCCTACCATGTCTTTTGAATATGAGAGGAATTTAATTAAAATATATAGTTTGCAAGAACAAGCATAGAGAGTTGAGTAGTTTAAATTGGTTCATCACAATCACTTGATAGTTTTCTACTGCTAGGTAGTATCCATTCTATATTTCATACTTATGCAAGACGAGTAATATTGAATTTTAGTGTCTTTTTAGCATATTTTCTTTCGAAAAATGTGGAATTTATAATAGTTTGCAACAATAAATATAGAGAGTAGATAATGTGGAAATTGGTATTGTTATATCATATTTTTCGATTATCTAAACAAATAGAAAAATTTAGAGTCTTTTTTATTTATAATTGTTTAGAAAATTAGGAATTTGCATGTAATAGTTTAAAAATGAGCATGAATATAGTAGATGGCAACCGTGACCGGGTCCTCAGCCTCTCATCATCGGGATCCGAAGCGTTTGCGGCCGGATCTTCCTCTCATTGCTTGCGGCGAGTGTAAGCAGAAGATTGTGAAGGAGTACCGAGTGAAAAAAGAGGGAATCAACAAGGGTCGTATATTCTACAAGTGTCCGGACCATGAGGTGGTTTATTATTTACCCGCATTTGATTAATATGGTTCATTCGTATAGGTTTTGCTTGATGATGTTGTTTAAATTTCTTATTCTTTGTTCTAATTGCAGTGGGAGGGCACCGGCGGATGTAAAGGTTGGTAGTGGGAGGAAGAGTACGTTCAGCACGTACGAAATTCTGTTGCACAGGAGGTTGCCGCTGAAGGTGATGAGGCAGTGAGTCAGCGGCAGCAGCCCATCCATGCTGATGAAGCGAATGATCTGTCTATTTTAGTTGGGATCGGACGCGATCTAATTATGTTGCTTAAGTGCATTTTATTTTTAGTTTTTTTAATGCTAGCTGCGATAGTCTTCGTTGTAGTCAAGCTTGTTTGAATTAATCAATCATGTGATGTCATGAGTGTTGTGCAATAACATGAGAAACTACTAAGTGCATGGTTGTAATATTTAATGCAGATGTTGTCACGCAATTGGATGTATAATGTCGATCGCCGCTCCAAAGAGTTCATTCCTGGCGTGCACTATTTTTTAGGTGTGGCTGAGGCAAACAAGCAAGATGGTTTCATGTGCTGCCCATGCGCCGTCTGTAAGAATTTGAAGGAATATTCATGCCAAGGACTCTTCATACGCATTTGTTGAAGTCGGGTTTCGTAACAAACTATATTTGTTGGACGAAGCATGGAGAAAGGGGGTTGTAATGGATGATGGTGAAAAAGGTGAAGAAGAATTGGCCCACGCTGATATTATTGCTCAGTACGGTGCCTTTGATGATGATGCAGTGGGGGGAGATGGTGAAGAAGATGCGGCAGCGACAGAAGATGTGACAGCTGATGTTGATGCTCTTGGTGATGCCATTCGTGATGCACAAAGTAAATGTGAAAGTGACAAGGAGAAGGTCAAGTTTGAGCGCATGCTAGAGGATCATAGGAAATTGTTATATCCCACTGCTGAAGATGGCCAAAAAAAGCTGGGTACTACGCTGGAACTGCTGCAATGGAAGGCAAAGAATGGTACATCCGATAAAGCATTTGGGCAATTATTGAAGATAATGAAAAAGATGCTTCCGAAAGCGAACGAATTGCCCACCACTACGTACGAAGCAAAACATGTCGTCTGCCCTTTGGGATTAGAAATCCAGCAGATACACGCATGTCCTAATGACTGCATCCTGTACCGTGGGGAGGAATATGAGAATTTGGATGCATGCCCGGTATGTGAAGCATCACGGTATAAGATAAGGCGAGATGATCCTGGCGACGTAGAGGGTGAAGAACGTCCAAGCAGGAAGAAAATCCCTGCCAAGGTTATGTGGTATGCTCCTATAATACCACGCTTGAAACGTTTGTTCAGAAATAAGGACAATGCAAAGATGTTGCGGTGGCATAAAGAAGACCGTAAGGTAGACAATATGCTGAGGCACCCAGCTGATGGATCTCAGTGGAGAGCGATAGATAGAGAATTCCCAGAGTTTGCAGATGAGGCTAGAAACTTGAGGTTCATTTTAAGTACGGATGGTTTTAATCCTTTTGCGGAGCAAAGCAGTAGTCATAGCACTTGGCCAGTTACTCTATGTATCTACAACATTCCTCCGTGGTTATGCATGAAGCGGAAGTTCATTATAATGCCGTTGCTCATCCAAGGGCCGAAGCAACCTGGCAACGACATCGATGTCTACCTGAGGCCATTAGTTGAGGAACTTCTACTTCTATGGAGCAAATCAGGCATACGCGTGTGGGATGAGTACAAACAGGAACACTTTGACCTGCGAGCCTTATTGTTCGTACCAATCAATGATTGGCCGGCTCTAAGTAATCTTTCAGGCCAGACAAACAAGGGATATAATGCATGCACACACTGTTTTGAAGACCTTGATAGTTTATTTTTGAAAAACTGTCGGAAGGTCGTGTATGTTGGGCACCGTCGGTTTCTTCCTGTGGGCCACCCAGTAAGAAAGAAAAGCAAACATTTTAAAGGTAAGGCAGATCACCAAACCAAGCCTCGTAACCGAACCGGAGATGATATACTTGAAATGGTGAAGGATACGAAAGTAGTATTTGGAAAGGGACGGGGCAGCGAACCTGTTCCTAAAGACGCTTCGGGACACGCACCCATGTGGAAGAAGAAGTCCATATTCTGGGAGCTACCCTACTGGCATGTCCTAGAGGTCCGCCATGCGATCGACGTGATGCACCTGACAAAGAACCTTTGTGTGAACCTGCTTGGATTCATGGGTGTCTACGGAAAGCCTAAGGATTCACTTGAAGCACGACAGGACTTGCAGCGCATGAAAGAACGAGACAACTTGCATCCGGAGAAGACAGATGACGGGCAATCAATCCAGAGGAACTTTCTACTTTGCAGAATGATGTCGTTCAATGTCTCGTCAGCTTTGAGTTGGTGTTCCCTCCATCCTTCTTTGATATCATCACACACCTCCTAGTTCACCTGGTCAAGGAGATCATTATTCTCGGTCCTGTGTTCCTACACACCATGTTCCCATTCGAGAGGTTCATGAGTGTCCTGAAAAAATATGTTAATAACCGTTCTCGGCCTGAAGGAAGCATCGCCCAGGGCTACGGAACAGAGGAGGTCATAGAGTTTTGTGTGGACTTTATTCCAGACCTTGACCCGATTGGCGTTCCTGAATCGCGACACGAGGGCAGACTCAGTGGCAAGGGAACACTAGGGAAGAAAACATATATCGGTACAGGAGACGATTACTTCGATAAAGCACACTACACAGTTCTACAGAACTCCTCATTGGTAGATCCATATATCGAGGTACATAAGGATTTCCTTCGATCCAAGTGGCCCGGGAAGAGTGAATCTTGGATTACACGTCAGCACATGCAAACCTTCGGCGATTGGTTGCGAAAACAATGTCAGGGTGATGACAACATAGATGAGCAGCTTTATTTGTTGGCCAGACAACCATCGTGGCATATCAGCACGTACAAAGGGTACGAGATCAATGGGAATACATTTTACACAGTAGCCCAAGACGCAAGGAGCACCAACCAAAATAGTGGTGTACGCGTGGATGTCACGGATCCAAATGGGAACAAACAAACATATTATGGCCGCATACATGACATATGGGAACTAGACTACGCACCTAATTTTAAAGTCCCTTTGTTCCGGTGTAAATGGGTCAAGATGACCGGTACCGGAGGTGGGGTAACAGTCGACAAGGAGTATGGGATGACATCAGTGGACCTCAACAATATTGGGTACAAAGACGAACCATTTGTCCTTGCCGCAGATGTGAGTCAAGTGTTCTATGTGAAAGACATGTCTAGAAAACCAAAAAGAGGGAAAAATGATAACAACTCGATCGTCAACGAGCCAAAGCGCCATATAGTTCTTTCAGGGAAAAGAAACATTGTCGGAATTGAGGAAAAGTCAGACATGTCAGGTGATTATGAAAGAGATGATCGAATTCCGCCATTCAAAGTGAACAAAGACCCAAGCATTTTGTTAAACAATGAGGAAATTCCATGGTTAAGGAATGATCATAACCAAGGGACATATGTCAAGAGGAGGTTCACAGTTGTGCCCGCTTAATAGTGGGTTGTAAATATATTATGTAATAATTAATTAATTAAGACTTCATTTATTTAATAATGGATTTATATATATATTTAGTAGTAGTGATCATTGATTTATGTGCTTCTCTAGATGTGAATCTCATACTAATTTTTAAAAGAAAGTATATCAAATATTCAATTTTCTGTTCAATTAGAAAGATTTAAGATATATTTAAAAAAACTAAATTTAAAAATCTAAAACTACTGCATCTGTCGCGTATAAAAAAATTGGGCAATGATTGTTTAGGTTTTAAACAAAAGATTAACGTCCAAATGATATAAAAATAAATTTTCTATTGAAAGCCAACAATTTTTTAAATTTAAATTGAACATTACATTTTTGCATTAACCAAATATGAATGGTTATTTAAATTTATATTCGTTATTATAAAAAAAAGAAAAGAATTTATGCTACAAAATTTTCTACTATACAATAAGGTTAAAGGATATACAACTGTTATTTTTAAGTAATTTTATGCCTACTGTTCAATTTACTATGCAATTAACAAGAATTACAACATATTTATATAGTGGAAACTTAATACAAAACCCAAAATACTGAAAACCCAAAACTGTGGCGGGAAAGAACCCTTTAGTCCCGGGCCGTCTTACGCACCGGGACTAAAGACCCGCCCCGGGACTAAAGGCCCTCCCGGGTATATAGGGCACAGGGCACAGTGCCCTCCAATCTTCCCGGCCATATCGACGTTTGCCCCGCGCCGCCGCACTCACCTCGCCGTCGAGCCTTTGTCCGCGCCGCCGTCCTCCTCGCCGTCGAGCTCCGCGCCGCCGTCCTCCTCGTCGTCGAGCTCCGCGCCGCCGTCCTCCTCGGCCTCACTACCCTCCGCCGCCGTACAGCGTCGTCCTCGCCGCCGTCCTCCGCGCCGCTGCCGTACGGCCTGTGCGTGTGTGTGCGTGTGCAGTGTGCGTGGTGTGCGTGTGTAGCAGTGTCCAGTAGTGGGTGTGTGAGAGTGTAAAAAAAAGAAATGAAAAAGAAATATATATCTAGAAACTAAATATAGAAAGTGATATATAAATAGATATATATAGAAACTAAATATATATGTATTTAGAAATAGAAAGTGATATATATAAAATAAATATAAATAGATATATATATTTATAGATTATTTTCTATTTAACTTTTTCATTTCTTCTTTTCTAGAAATAGATATATACAAATAATGAATATGAATAGATATATTTATAGAAAAAGGAAAATCATATATATGTTTTTTTAACCTAACAAATATGTGTTCGACCTGTAATCCTGGTGACCGCTGCACCGACCTCGCCGCCGTCCACTGTCATCCGCACCGTCGTCATCCTTGCTGTTGTCCGCCGTCGTCGTTCTCGTCCACGGTGTGTAAATCTGTCGGTGTTTCGTACCCGGGGGTATCACACCAACGAGTAATGTGATCGCGTGATTCTCTTCCTGGATGGTGATGCAAGAGGACACAAGGATTTATCCTGGTTCGGGCAAGGAAGGCCCTACGTCCAGCGGGGGGATGTTCTTGTATTACTTGCACCTAAGTGCTTGTACAGGGGCGAATACAAGCTCAGTGAGCGTGGACCGGAGTCCGGACTCGTGTGTTGTGTGTGGACTCGTGTCTTGTGTCCCTCGTCCCCTCTTCGCGGAGACCCCTGGCGTCCTCCTTTTATAGAGCAAGGGGAGGCCAGGTTTACATGGGAGACACAGGGAAGGTACAGGAAATGTACTGGAGACGCACGTCTGGCGTCCAACGCGAAGGAGGGTCGGAACCCTGTCTTGTCTGAGTTGTTGTAGTCGGCGTGGGGGTTGCTGTGGCAGCGTCCTTTGAAGCATGGCCTCCGTCCTGAGTGCAGACATGGCGACGTGGCGGAGTGGAAGCCGTACAGCGCCCATTCCGGCTGGTACAGGATGTAGCGGGGTCCCTCCAGGTCTTGGAGTACCTGTCTTCCAAGAGTGAGAGAGCTCGTCAGGGCTCGAGGGGCGCGGGGCCGGCCTCGAGGTGATGCCACGGGGGCTCGAAGGGCGCGGAGCCGGCCTCGAGGTATTGCCACGGGGGCTCGAGGGGCGCGGAGCCGGCCTCGAGGTGTTACAGCGCATGGTATGGCCGAACAGTGCTGTACTGGTACACTTTTGCCCATACTTGCGGTGAAAACGGGACTTGACCTTTACACCGAGTTACTGTGATACATGCTGCGCACTAGTGGACATGACCGGAGTGGGTGAAGGCATTAAATGTGTGGTATGGGCTGGTACGGCTGTCTGTACAACTCGAGGTCCGTTCGTTAAGGCTCGAGGTGTAGGGACGCGCTCGCCCGAGGCCTGGAGGGCTCGGGCGAGACGGAGAGCGATCGTGCTCGTCCGAGACCTTGTTCGGAGGGCTCGAGCGATCGTTCGCCCGAGGCCTGGCTGGGAGGGCTCGGGCGAGACGGAGATAGAGCGTTCGTCCGGGTGTTTGCGTCGATTGGGGGTACCTTTTGTTGTACCACCGACAGTAGCCCCCGAGCCCTTGTTTGAGTGCTTGCACTCGAGCAGGGGCTCCAGATTAGGATCTCGAGGGTTTTGTCGATTTGATTTCGGGGGTGTGGTTGGAACTCCCTCGTGGGCTTCCCGAAGAATCCTCCGTCGTTTGGGGACCTTCTGCCCAGCGGGCGCGCCTTTTGAGGCGGAAATCGTCAGGGAGCGGAGATCGCGGCGCCGTGTGTACCTGTGAACAGGCTCGAGACGTGGTTTGGTAGTAATATTCAAACATTCGCGGTAACCTATCCTTTGTCGTGGGAGACTCTGTCCGAGGCTTGGCTCGGAGGGCTCGGACGAGGCGGAGAACGGGCGTTCGTCCGGGGCCTGGTCTCGAGGTCTCAGGCGAGTCGAGGGTCGAGCGTCCGCCCGAGGCCTGAAAATCTCATGTTCACACAAGGAAAAGAGATTAGTCGTAACTGTTCGAGTTTTTAGACCCTCTTTCGTCGAGGGGTGCCAGGCTGAACCGACTGGCCGGCTCCTCGAGCTGTCCGGTATGTCGATTGCCCTGGCTTGTCATCCCGCGAGTCCTTTCGATCGGATGCGAGGGGGGATGTCTCGTACTACCCCGAGTGGGCGAGTACCGAGGTTCCCGGTGAGCTGGTAACGGGGAATCCAAGTGAGAGCTCGTGCCCCGTTCGTTAGGGGTCGACTGTGGCCCGGAGGCGGTCTCATAAAGCATGGGCGCTCAGTCTGCAGGAGTGCCAGGTCCATTCGATAGGACCTGGTGGCCCGATGCCTCCCTCCGAGGGGATCTCACTGCATGTCGAGTTCCCCGCCTTGGATACACGTGAGGGGCCTCGAGGGCTTGGCCCTCGAGTGATGCCGCAAATGGCGCCCCTCGGTGTCCCTGACTCGGGTGCTCGAAGCCGGCTGTCGAACCCTCTTCGAGGGCCAGCCTTCGCTGCTTCGAGGCTTGGGGCCGGGGCCCGTTTTTACCTTCGTGAAGGAGCCTCCGTCGTCTGGGAATCCTTCCGCCCGTTGGGCGCGCCTTTTTAGGCAAGGTAGCGGAGGTCGTGGCGCCAGTGGCGATGGACGCGAAGTCGAAGCGGCGGCCGCGGAGGGCCCCGGTAGTTGAGCGAATGAGGGGCTGCCGCGTGTTCCCTGCATCCGGCTCGAGACGTAGTTAGGTGGGCGCATTAAATGCTATACGGTTACCTTTTTCGTCACCGTGGGATGCCTCGCCTGCTCGGTGTCCTTTGGTATAAATATCGAAAAAGGGGGGAGAGGATTCGTTTACTTTGCCTTTGCCTCCACTTTCTCCGTAGCCTGTGCACGCCTTCTTCCCAATCTCGCAATTGGAAATCTTCCCGGTCGCCCGTCCGCAGCTCAGATCCGTGCCGTTGCCGACATGGCCGCCCAATCTCAAGTGCTGCCGGCTGAAGACTGGAGCCCAACGAAGACGACGCAGGAGGAGTTGGCGACGCTGGTGGAGCGTGGGCTCCTGCGCCCCAACCCGGAGGCGGGGCCGGCATGGTGGATTCTTCCATCGGCGGACCACCGTGAGCCGCTCCCGCCGGAGGGGTACGTGGTGAGCTTTACTCGTTACCACCGTATGGGGCTCGGTGTTCCGCCGAGCCGCTTCATGCGGGCGCTCACCCACCACTTCGAGGCGGAGCTGCACCACTTCTCCCCCAACTCGATCTCGCACGCCGCCATCTTCGCCGCGGTGTGCGAGGGATATTTGAAGATGGAGCCGCACTGGGAGATGTTCGTCCACCTCTTCCGGGGCGAGCTCTTCGTCAAGGCTTCGAAGTCCGGCGGGAGGCGGTACGTGCGCATGGGCTCCTTGGCCATCACCGCGAGGACTGGACCATCTCCGGCCGGCGTTCCTCGCGAGTACCTGCGCTACAAGCTTTCTTCTAACCAGGCGGGGTGGGACGACCACTGGTTCTACTTGCGGAACGAAGATGGCCTATTTCCGCAGTATACCGGTGGTGTCCTCACCCGACGCCCGGAGAAGTGGACTTGGGGCGTCGCGTCGGACCGGCAGCGCCACCTGGTGCCGCTAATGAAGGCGATGAAGACGTTGGTGGAGGAGAAGGGGCTGACCGTCGCGGCGGTCATCTGGGCGTTCCACCAGCGGAGGGTTCTTCCCCTGGCGGACCGTCCCCTCCTCATGTTCGAGATGGGGCCTAAGGCCTCGCTCGAGGGGTTGAGGCGCTCGAGGTTGGCCGAGGTGGAGCTGTCCCGGAATGAAGCCGTCTCCCGGGTGTCGATCACGATCCAAGGGACGTTCCGCCCCGAGGAAGCCAACCTGATCGTTATGGCACCTGGCACGGAGTGTCCTGACTTGGTAAGCTTCCCTCGAGCTGGTTGGCCTCGAGCCTTTCCTTCCTCCTTTCTTCTTGTGATCCTCCTTTTCTGTTTTATCCTCGCAGGGGGCGTTTACTTATCGTGCGTCGAGGCCTCCGGTGAAGGAGGACGCCGCGGATACCCAGGTGAGGCGCCTTTCTGCTCAAAAAGATAAGGAGAGCAAGGACGCCAAAAAGAAGAAGGAGAAAACAAAGAACTTGCGCCGCTCGGCTCGGGAGCAGAGGCTGGCGAAGGCTCGTCGCCACCGCCAGCCCGGAGACGAGTCCCCAGAGCTGAGCTCCTCGAGCTCGGAAGAGGGGAGCGATGACGAGGATGACGACGATGACGAAGGGATGGACGCGCGTCTGAGGCGCGCGGGGGTCTTTGGCGCCGAGGCTGACCCCTCCTTCCTGCAGGAGGAAGTCTTGGAGGTCCCCCCGGCGAAGGGATCGCGCGGTGGGCAGCCGCGGAAGGCCGTGTCGGGTCAGGCTTCGCTGGATGCCCAGGGGACCTCGAGCTCCGCGCTGGACGTGCCGGCCGCCGTGAAGAAGCCGCGGACCAGGAGCGCTGTCGACGCGGCGAAGAAGGGGTCGTCGTCGGCATCGACCCAGGCGGAGGATCCCGAGGGGGGCCGGTCCTCGAGGAGTGGTCCTTGCGTCGAGACGGATCCCGAGCCCGCACGTCGCGAAGCCTCAAGGTGGACTTCGAGCCCCCGGTGGGGCGGACAGCACGACGGGGCGTCGAGCCCCCGCCACCATGACCGCCGTGGGAGGAGCCTCCGGTCGTCTCGTGATGGTGGCCGCGAGCGGCCTCGGAGCCCGTCGCCGCACCCGCGTCGGGAGAGGGAGGCAGATGCGGGGAGGCGCGACCGTCGCGTTGAGCGTCGGAGTAGGTCCCGGAGCCCGCGTCGGGAGGGGCGCCAGGAGGACCGCTCGACGGAGACAAGGCCCCCCTCCCGGGGCGAGAGACCCGGGGATAGCTCTCCGTCGGGGTCCAGCCACAGGAGGGAGCGGGAGCTTTCCCCCCACCCGAGCCACGTGGAAACGGCCCAGGTGCGTGGCTCGAGCCAACGGTCGGGCTCGAAGCCCCCGAGCGGGTCTGGTGACTCGGGGAAAAAGCTCAGCCGTCGTTTTGGGTAAGTGCTATTTCAATTCTGATGGTAGTGAGGATTTGCCTTTTTCCTTTTGATGATACGTGCTGTCTCTGGATTTTCCAGAGAGAAGCGCACTCGGCAGGAGGTCGTGCTTGCTGCGTCCAAGCGGGCCAGGACTTCGAGCTCCGCGGACGTCCAGGCCCCTCGAGGTATGGGCCTTTCTTCTGCCGATGAGGCGGCTTGGCTGGCGAAGGCTCGAGCGGCTATGGCTCGAGGAAGACAGATGGCCGCGGTGGATCTTGGTGAGGCTGGCGATGCCGACCGCGGGGGTCGAAGTCCTTTTCGGTCCTGACGATGCTGTTTTCTTCTGTAGCAGGGACCTCGACTCCTGGCGTCGAGCCTGCCGTGACTGCGTTGGCCACGGCCCCGCCCCCCTCTTCCCCGGCCACGACGGCCGCCGCGGGGGGTGCGCCGGAGGTAGGGGCGGCCTCGGTGGAGCTCGAGGCCGAGGAGGTTACGGGCCTTGGGGCCCCAGACGCCATGGGCCGATCCGCTGGTCAAAGCCCCCCTCCGCCGGAGCCTCTCGCGCCCCCGGAGCAGGAGAACGCCGAGGGGGTGTCGGGGGCGAGGACGCCCACGGTGGAGGAGCTCTTAGAAGAGCTGGAGAAGGTGCCGCCTCCGGTGGAGGCTCCCGCACTGGAGGAGGGGCCTGAGGCACCGTCCGGAGCCGACCAAGGGCCGGGGAAGTCGAGCCACCCGTTGCAGCTCGAGCTCCCGCGTTCTGATGCACCGAGCTCGGACGGAACCATGGTCCTTGTCGAGCGGTCGGCTTGGCAGGGGGCTCCGCGGGAGGCGCGAGCCATCTTCAAGGAGGTGGCAGGGCTCATGGCGGAGGCGGAGCGGGCTCTGTCGGAGGAGACGGAGAAATCCGCGCAGGTGGTGGCTGCCCTTACGAGGGCGGAGGAAGAGCTCGTGGCGCTCCGCGCCGAGCTGGGCCGAAACGCCCAGATGGCGGACCGGCTTCGTGCGGCGGAAGCGGAGGTCCAGGCGGCTCGTGACGAAGCCGCCCAAGCTAGGAGGGAGGCCGCCACTGCGTCTGCCGCAGCAGAGGCGTCGAAGAAGGAGGCCGCCGACGCCCAGAGCGAAGCCGTCGCCGCCCGAGCCGCAACGGACGCCGCGAAAACGGAGGCCGCCGCTGCCCAGGATGAAGCCACCACCGCTCGGTCCGCGGCGGAGGCGTCGCGGCAAGAGGTGATCCAGAAGGATCTAGCCCTTGCGGAGGCGGGCAGGCTGGTCGAAGTCCTCAGGGTCGAGAAGCTCGACGCGCTGTCTCGGGTGAGCACGCTCGAGCAGCGCGTCGAGGTCCTCACCAGCGATTTTGCCACTTTGAACGTGCACTGCCGAGGTACCTTTCCTGCTTTGCTTTGTCTTGCTTTCGAGGTGCTTGCTATGCTGCAGGCTCACTTTTTCCTGTTTACTGTATAGACGTCGAGACGACCGCAGAGAAGCTCCGCGAGACGAACCAGGTTCTCGTGGGGCAACTTCAAGGCGAGACGATGGTGTCGGAGAGGGCGCGCGCCACCCTCGACAGGCTTAGCTCCGTGTGGGGTGCCGACCCGGTCGCCGCAGCAGAGGTTACGGTGGCTCGAGGCGATGCCTTGGTCGACGCCCTGTGCTACTTCGATGTGGCCGCGCGGGACCGCGTCCGGCTCGCTCTCCATCATGGCGTCAAGCAGGCGCTCGCGGCGGTTCGCTCCGGTTTCCGCTACCCGGTCAACGTTGTTGCCAAGGGCTTCATCGAGATCGAGGGGAAGGATGAGGAGTGGAACATCCGTCGCGTCGACGCGATCTTGAAGAAGATGGAGAAGCCAGGCGCGGTGCTAGCGAAGCTGTTCGAGGAGGACGTGATGCCTCCCGACGTGAGCAGTGGCGTAGAGGGTGCTCCTCTTCTTGGCTCGAGCGTCGAGGTTGGGACCTCCGTTGGAGACCTCGGGGAGGAGTACCAGACCGATGAGGATTGAGACCTGCGTGTCAAATTTGGGCGTCGAGGCCCCTGTAAGAATTTGTGACATTAATGAGGGTACGTCAAGACCCGAATGTATATATGTGACTTGTTATTGAAAGAGTTGTTTTCTTTTCAAATGCGTTTGACCACTTCTCTTTGTTGCAAGCTCGAGTTTCTGCTAGCTTAGTCTGTGTTCCTTCGATACGTCGCGAGCTCCTCAAGGGGAGGCGTAGGTAGGGTACCGTAGCCCGGGGGCGTAGGTGGGGTCTATGTCGACGCCTCCCGACCCTTGGAGGCCCGAGGTGTCTTAGGATTTAGACGTCGCTAATTCGCTCGAGGTACGAGTCGAGACGAGGGTCGAGCTTTTGAAAAGAAAACGCGCTTTTTCCGGGGTCTAGGGGGGTCCCCCTGTCAGCCCCCGAGGGAGGCTCGACCCTGAGCAAGGCAGGGTCGAGGCTACCTCAAGTTGCTAAGTAAAAAATGAACGACAATGCGCGAGCTTGTTCATTCATGTTTGACATGTTTGTACAAAGCAACAAAATGAACAAGGCCTCGATGCCTTTAAGGGTAGAAGCGACGTAGCTGAGATATGTTCCACGCGTTCGCCAGGATCCTGCCTTGGCCGTCGTAGAGCTTGTATGTTCCTGGCTTGAGCACTTCAGCTACGGTGTATGGTCCTTCCCACGGAGGGGTGAGCTTATGGCGCCCTCGATTATCTTGCAGCCGTCGAAGCACGAGGTCCCCCACCGCTAGGTCCCTTTTGCGCACGTGCTTGTCGTGGTAGCGTCGAAGTGTTTGCTGGTAGCGTGCGGAGTTGATGAGCTCCACGTCTCGGGCCTCCTCGAGCTGGTCCTTGGCGTTGGCAAGCCTCTCGTCGTTGTTTTGCTCGTTGTAGGCTCGAAGTCGAGGGGAGCCGTACTCGAGATCCGTAGGCAAGACTGCCTCGGCGCCGTAGGTTAGGAAAAACGGAGTGAACCCGGTGGCTCGACTCGGCGTAGTCCTGAGGCCCCACAGCACCGAGGGGAGCTCTGCGGCCCACCCCTTTCCGAAATTTTTGAGGGTCGGGAACAGCCTCGGCTTCAGCCCATGGAGTATCATGCCGTTGGCGCGCTCGACCTGCCCGTTGCATTGAGGGTACGCAACCGAGGCCCAGGTCACGCGAATGCCGCTGTCGTCGCAGAAGCTGGTAAACTTTTTGCCCGTGAATTGGGTGCCATTGTCGGTGATGATGACGTTAGGCACTCCGAACCGGTACATGATGTCTGTGATGAACTCGACGGCTTTCTCGGAGGTGGGGTCACCTATGGGCTTGGCCTCGATCCATTTGGTGAATTTGTCGATGGCCACGAGCACGTGCGTGTACTTTCCGGTTGTCATCTTGAGGGGACCCACGAGGTCGAGCCCCCAGACGGCAAACGGCCAAGTAATGGGGATCATCTGCAGGGCGTGCGCGGGCTGGTGCGTTTGCTTGGCGTAGAATTGACACCCATGGCATGCTCGGACCAAGCGCTTGGCGTCCCCAATGGCGGTCGGCCAATAGAAGCCTTGTCGGAAGGCGTTCCCCACCAGGGTCCTTGGTGCTGCGTGGTGGCCGCAAGCCCCCGAGTGCATGTCGTCGAGGAGCTTGCGTCCTTCCTCGAGGGGGATGCAACGTTGAAGGATTCCTGATGGGCTTCGTCGGTACAGCTCTCGTTCGTCGCCGTAGATGACGTAGGTCTTGGCCCTTCGAGCGATGCGTCGGGCCTCTGTCTTATCCTCCGGCAGCACGCCTTGCGTCAAGTAGTCGAGGAACGGCGTCCGCCAGTCGAGGCGTCGTGATGACGGAGTGGTGGGCGCGTCGATTTGCATCGCTTCAACGGATGTCGAGGGGTCATTCCCGAGGGGTGGCGTTGAAGGTCGAGCCCCCGTGTCTGGCTCGAGGGGTGGCGTCGAGGTACCAGCCCCCGGGTTGATTTCGACGGATGGCTCGAAGACGTCCCTCGAGAAGACGTCTGGCGGTACCGTGCCGCGCGTGGCCGCCATCTTTGCCAGCTCGTCTGCGGCCTCGTTGTGCTTCCGAGCTATATGGTTGAGCTCGAGGCCGTAAAACTTGTCTTCCAGCTTGCGCACCTCCCCGCAGTATGCCTCCATCTTGGGATCGATGCAGCTTGAGGCCTTCATAACCTGGTTGATGACGAGCTGCGAGTCTCCTCGGGCGTCGAGGCGTCGGACCCCGAGCTCGAGGGCGATGCGCAGCCCATTGACGAGGGCCTCGTACTCGGCGACGTTGTTGGAGGCGGGGAAGTGCAAGCGTAGCATGTAGCGCATGTGTACTCCGAGGGGTGAGATGAAGAGCAGGCCTGCTCCTGCCCCCATCTTTGTGAGGGATCCATCGAAGTACATGGTCCAGAGCTCGGCTTGAATCTGCGCCGGCGGGAGCTGAGTGTCGGTCCATTCAGCAACGAAGTCCGCCAACGCTTGCGACTTGATGGCCTTTCGCGGGGCATAGGTGATGGTCTCCCCCATTAGCTCGGCGGACCACTTGGCGATGCGCCCCGTGGCCTCCCGATTATTGACGATCTCTCCGAGGGGGAAGGACGATACCACCGTCACGGGATGAGCGAGGAAGTAGTGCTGGAGCTTGCGCCTTGTGACGATGATGCCGTAGAGCAGCTTTTGGATGTGTGGATACCGGACCTTGGCCTCGGAGAGAACCTCACTGGTGAAGTATACCGGTCGCTGGACCGGCAATGTATGACCCTCCTCGTGCCTCTCGACGACTATGACCGCGCTAACCACCTGAGTGGTTGCGGCCACATAGAGGAGGAGGGGCTCGGGGGGATCGTCACCTTTGGCTGGTCGCGGGGGCACGAGAATTGGTGCAGAAGTCAGCAACCCCTTCAACTTGGTTAAGGCCTCCTCGGCGTCGGCGGTCCACGCAAAGTGTTCCGTCTTTTTTAGCAGGCGGTAGAGGGGTAGTGCTTTTTCCCCCAGCCTCGAGATGAATCTGCTGAGGGCGGCTAGGCAGCCTGTCACTTTCTGCACACCCTTGAGGTCACGAATCGGGCCCATCCTCGTGACTGCCGAGATTTTTTCAGGGTTTGCCTCGATCCCCCGTTGTGAGACGATGTAGCCAAGTAGCATGCCTCGAGGCACACCAAAGACACACTTCTCGGGGTTGAGCTTCACATTCTTGGCCCGGAGGCACTCGAACGTGGTCTCGAGGTCGCTGATGAGGTTCCCGACTTTTTTAGTTTTAACTACGATGTCATCGACGTAGGCCTCGACGGTCTTGCCTATGTGCTCGCCAAAGATGTGCTGCATACATCGCTGGTACGTTGCCCCGGCGTTTCGTAGGCCGAAGGGCATCGTAACATAGCAATACATACCAAATGGCGTGACAAAGGAGGTCGCGAGTTCATCGGATTTTCTCATCCTAATTTGGTGGTAACCGGAATACGCATCAAGGAACGAAAGCACCTCGCACCCAGCAGTGGAATCGACGATCTGGTCAATTCTAGGTAAAGGAAATGGAACTTTTGGACATGCTTTATTCAGACCAGTGTAATCTACACACATCCGCATTTTCCCATTCTTTTTCCTAACTAGTACAGGGTTAGCTAGCCACTCTGGGTAAAATACCTCCTTGATGAATCCGGCCGCCAAAAGTTTGTGCACCTCCTCGCCGATGATCCTGCGCTTTTCCTCGTCGAAGCGGCGCAGGCGTTGCTTCACTGGTCTGGACCCGGCCTGGATCTCCAAGGCGTGCTCGGCGACTTCCCTTGGTATGCTCGGCATGTCCGAGGGGCTCCATGCAAACATGTCGATGTTTGCGCGGAGAAAGTCGACGAGCACTGCTTCCTATTTGGGCTCGAGGTTGGCGCTGATGGTCAACGTCTTGCCATTGGTCGAGGTCGGGTCGACGGGTACCTGCTTGGTGTGCTCAGCCGGCTCGAAGGTGCCGGCGTGGCGCTTTGCTTCTGGGGCCTCCTCGGTGGCCAAGGCTGCCAAGGCCTCGAGCGAGTCGAGGTGGACGTTGGCCTCCCCACGCTCGACGCACTCCACGTCGCAGTGGTACGCGTGCTCGTAGGAGGTGTCGACGGTGATGACCCCTTTTGGCCCCGGCATCTTGAGCTTCAAGTACGTGTAGTTGGGAACCGCCATGAACTTGGCGTAGCCTGGCCGGCCGATGATGGCGTGGTAGGTCCCTTGGAAGCCGACCACCTCGAAGGCGAGCGTTTCCCGGTGGAAGTTAGCCGGTGTGCCAAAGCAAACTGACAGGTCGATGCGCCCGAGGGGGTGGGCTTTCTTCCCTGGTACTACTTCGTGGAACCCCCCGACGCTGGGTCGGAGCTGACCCTCGGAAATCCCCAGGAGGTCGAGGGTCTCGAGGTATATGATGTTGAGGCTCGAGCCCCCATCCATCAATACCTTGGAGAACCGAACGTCGACTATGACGGGGTCGACGACGAGGGGGTAAGCCCCCGGGTTTATGACACGGTCCGGATGGTCGTCACGGTCGAACGTGATTGGCACATCGGACCAGTCCAGGTACCGGGGGCCGTCGTGGCCAAGCGAAAAGATTTCCCGGCGCTCCTTCTTTCTTTCTCGAGCTGAGAGCCCGACGGTCGGCCCCCCGTAGATCATGTAGCAGTCGCGCACCGGGGGGAAGTCGCCGTCTGCGTTCCTGCCGCCGCGTGGATCGGTATCCTTTCCCTTAGGCGCGTCTTTCCTCTTATCGCCGAGCTTGGAGTAGTAGCCCTTCATCAGTCGGCAGTCTTTCAGCTTGTGGTTTACGGGGCCCCTGTGGTAGGTGCAGGGATCCTCGAGCATCTGGTCGAAAACAGCCCCGTCAGGGGGGCCTCGGGGCTTCTTAGGCTCGAGGGTGCCCGCGAGCACCTCTTTGTCGTCGTCGCCATCGGCGCCACGCTTCACCTTCTGGCCCTTGCGTTTGTTTTTCTTCCTTTTGTTGCCGTCATTGCTGTCGTTCTTGGCGTCGATGCCCTTGTTGGAGCCCTCCGGTGCGATCACCACCTTGCCTTTGTCCGTGGAACGGCCAAAGAAGGCCCCCACTGCTTCGTCGCCCGAAGCAAAGCTGGTGACGCGATCCATCAGGTCCTCGACCGTCCTGGGACGGTAGCGTCCTAGCTCGTGAACAAGCTCTTGGCATGTCGTGCCCGCGAGGAACGCTGAGATGACGTCCTCGTCAGGCACGTGGGGGAGCTCGAGGCGCTGCTTCGAGAATCGTCGAGCAAAGTCGCGGAGGGGCTCCTCCGCCGCCTGCCTGCAACGCCGTAGGTCCCAGGGGTTGCCTGGGCGCACGCAAGTCCCCTTGAAATTTCCGTCGAAGACCCTGACTAGGTCGGCCCAGTCGTCGATCCGATCCGGCGGGAGCCCCTCGAGCCACCGGCGGGCGGTGTCCGAGAGGTAAAGTGGGAGTTGGCGTATGATCACACGGTCATCGTTCTTCGCTCCGCCCAGTTGGCAGCCTAGGCGGAAGTCCGAGAGCCAGAGCTTGGGCTCGACCTCCCCGTCGTACTTCACGATGTTGGTCGGTGGTCGGAAGCGGTCGGGGAGGGTTGAGCTTCGGATGGCCCGGCTGAAGACTCTGGGGCCCGGGGGCTCGAGGTCTTGCCGGTCCTCGTCGCTGTCGTAGCGCCCTCCTCGATGGGCGCTATAGCCACGCTCCTGGGCCCCCTTGTCCTTGCGCCGGCGGTTGATGTCGTTGCGGGCGTCGTTGGGGTCTCGAGGTGGCCGGTTGTCGATGATCCGCTCGCGGACTGGCTTAGCTCGAGAGGCGTCCGGCTGGTGGACGGATGCCTCGCGCTCGTTGCGGGGTGTGTCCGCCGGCTTCTCCGAGGCTGCTCCGCGCCGGCGTGACGCCGAGCTCTCGGCTTGCTGCACAGCGGCTGTCTCGAGGAGGTTCTTCATTTCCCCAAGCATGCGCCTGGCGTCAGGGTTGGAGACGGCGGGCAGATCGCGGAGCAGCATTGCCGCCGCCACCACGTTCTGCCCCGCTCGCGAGAAACGCACCTCGGGGCGTGCTGGAGCCCCGTCCTCGAGGATCTGCCGGTGGACCTCTCGAGCTCGGCCACGAGCGCCAGCGCCTCGAGGCTGAGCCGGTTCTTGTGCTAGGGTTTTCTCGAGCTGCAGCAGGCGTTGTCTGTCCTCTTCGGCCTTGGCGATGGCCTCCCGCAGCTGCGCGAGCTGCGCCACTCGGTCATCGCTGTACTGGGATGGTGCAGCCGGTGCCGGGGGCTCGTTTCTCCCGTGAACACGCGACCCGCCTGCCGCAGCCACGTCTCCGGGCCCTTCGAGGTTGAGCGCCGGCCTGCCGTCGTCGCCCTCGTCCTCGGTGTCGTATATGACCCCCTCGAGTTGGAAGCACTCCCGGGTGGGATCCCAGAGGTCTGGGTCGTGGTAGTCGTATTCGTCGGAGTCGGAACCGGTGATGCCGCGCCGCCTTGGCTCGTGGCGGGGCTGCAGCTCGCGGTACCACTCCCCGAAGGTGGCTGGACGAGGTGGCCCGACGGCTCGTGTGAGGCCGCGGTCGGCGCGTGCGGGGTGGACAATCTCCAGGCTGGCCATGGCCTGCAGCAGCACGCCCGGGCGTTCCTCCTGCTCCGCCGGCTGTCGGCCCCGACTGCTCTCGTTGAGCTGGCGGGCGCAGGCTGCCGCGGAGCCGTCGAGGCCGAGCGGGTACGGGCGGCGTCGAGCGCGGTACACCCCGTGCGGGAGGAGGCTGGGCGGCGTCGACAGTGCGCGGCTCGGAGGCCTCTGGCCTGGCTCCTGGTCCGTGCGCATGACGAACGCGAAGTCGCTGGGCGGGCGCGGGCGCGCCCGGGGAGTCTCCTGCCGTGCGCCGGGCAAGCTCCCCCCTGGGAACTCCGCGCCGGGCGCGGGGAGATGGGCGTATGCCGCCGGCACCGCCTGTGCCTGGCGACGATGGTGGCGACGGCGCCGCTCACGGGGTGGTGACGCGTGATGGTGTGGACGACGTGCCATGCTCCTCGCACGGGGCGGCGCGACACGCCATCCGCTCGGGCCCTCGATGGAGAGCAAGGTCAGCTCGTTGCGGTCGTCAGTGGCGAGGAACTCGAGGCTCCCGAACCAGATGACGGCACCGGCAGAAAACGAAGGAGTCGAAGCAGCCATCCAGGAAACGGCGAGAAACCGACTCGACACGCGAAGGCCCCTACCTGGCGCGCCAACTGTCGGTGTTTCGTACCCGGGGGTATCACACCAACGAGTAATGTGATCGCGTGATTCTCTTCCTGGATGGTGATGCAAGAGGACACAAGGATTTATCCTGGTTCGGGCAAGGAAGGCCCTACGTCCAGCGGGGGGGGGGGGATGTTCTTGTATTACTTGCACCTAAGTGCTTGTACAGGGGCGAATACAAGCTCAGTGAGCGTGGACCGGAGTCCGGACTCGTGTGTTGTGTGTGGACTCGTGTCTTGTGTCCCTCGTCCCCTCTTCACGGAGACCCCTGGCGTCCTCCTTTTATAGAGCAAGGGGAGGCCAGGTTTACATGGGAGACACAGGGAAGGTACAGGAAATGTACTGGAGACGCACGTCTGACGTCCAACGCGAAGGAGGGTCGGAACCCTGTCTTGTCTGAGTTGTTGTAGTCGGCGTGGGGGTTGCTGTGGCAGCGTCCTTTGAAGCATGGCCTCCGTCCTGAGTGCAGACATGGCGACGTGGCGGAGTGGAAGCCGTACAGCGCCCATTCCGGCTAGTACAGGATGTAGCGGGGTCCCTCCAGGTCTTGGAGTACCTGTCTTCCAAGAGTGAGAGAGCTCGTCAGGGCTCGAGGGGCGCGGGGCCGGCCTCGAGGTGATGCCACGGGGGCTCGAAGGGCGCGGAGCCGGCCTCGAGGTATTGCCACGGGGGCTCGAGGGGCGCGGAGCCGGCCTCGAGGTGTTACAGCGCATGGTATGGCCGAACAGTGCTGTACTGGTACACTTTTGCCCATACTTGCGGTGAAAACGGGACTTGACCTTTACACCGAGTTACTGTGATACATGCTGCGCACTAGTGGACATGACCGGAGTGGGTGAAGGCATTAAATGTGTGGTATGGGCTGGTACGGCTGTCTGTACAACTCGAGGTCCGTTCGTTAAGGCTCGAGGTGTAGGGACGCGCTCGCCCGAGGCCTGGAGGGCTCGGGCGAGACGGAGAGCGATCGTGCTCGTCCGAGACCTTGTTCGGAGGGCTCGAGCGATCGTTCGCCCGAGGCCTGGCTGGGAGGGCTCGGGCGAGACGGAGATAGAGCGTTCGTCCGGGTGTTTGCGTCGATTGGGGGTACCTTTTGTTGTACCACCGACAAAATCACGTGACAAGGATATGTTTAAACATGTATTTATTACTCTTAGAAATATGTGTTCATAGAAAATCATGTGTCATGTCAGAACATGTATTTATTACTCTTTACGAATATATGTTATTGTCATGTTATTTTTATGAATTGTCATGTTATTTTTATGAATTGCCTAAAACTCGAAACCCTAAAACCTGAAACCCTAACCCTAAACCCTCGAACCTAAACCACTAAACCCTCAAACCCTGAAACCCCGAAACCCTAAAACCCGAAACCCCGAACCCCTAACTCTAAACCCTCAAACCCCTAAACCCCAAAACCCGAAACCCCGAACCCCTAAACCCCGAAACCCTGAACCCTGGAACCCCGAACCCCTAAACCCTGAAACCCCGAACCCCGCAACCGCGAACCCCTAAACCCCGAAACGCTAAACCCCGAAACCCCGTACCCCTAAACCCCGAAACCGTAAAACCTGAAACCATAACCCTAAACCCTCAAACCATAAACCCCGAAACCCTAAACCCCGAAACCTTAAACCCTAAACCCCAAGACCCCAAACCCTAAACCCTTAACCCCTAATTAAACCCCTGGTTTTCGGTTTTCGTTTCACATACATGTATAAAGCTCCTTTAAGTGTTCGATCATATTGTATATATATTTTAATATTCACAAAAATGGCCGACCCCTTCAAGGCTCTAAATCCTTCAGCGACTTGGAGCGATGAGTCGTGTACGAATCTCATGAGGTTCTTCGTGAACCAAAAAGATAGAGAAAGAATTCTCTTCCCATACAACTTTAAGTGCGTGAGACATATATAGTTCATAATAAGTATGTGCATATTTTATTTTACTTAACCCTAATAATATATATATGAATCATGTGTATGAACAGCTATCACTGGATATTGATGGTCATCGATCTCAAACAAAGCAATGTGTTAATCTATGACTCGTTGAGCAAACCACAAGCAGATTACCAAGATATGATAGACATCCTCCAAAGGTAATTTTTCGATCCCTACCTTGCATGCTTATAGTATAGACTAAGTTTGTATATGTATACTAATTAAATAATGATCCAACTATTAATGTTTCATTGGCCGGATTAGGGTTTGGGAAAAATTCATTGCTCGGGAACATATGAGTCAGTGTAAGGCCCCACTTACAATAAAGCCACGACTACCAGTAAGTTTACACCTTCGTCAATGTACGTGTATCTTTATTATATCATGTCATATATCATATCTTTATTACGAGTTGAATCTTTTCATTCTACAGTGGATTTTGAGACAAGAACAGGGCAACAACTTATGCGGATTCTATGTTTGCGAGTATATGATGATAGAATCAAATAGAATTCCTGAAGAAATCATCAAAGTACGTAACCTGTTTCTTTTTATTTTTTATAGACTTAATATTGATAATATAGATATAACTAATATCTTTTTTAATTCCAATTGAAGACTGACTGGTTGAAGCAAAAAGTGATGCTACAAGGCCAATTGAAAGCAATACAAGAGACAATAGCAGGATTTCTTCGGGAACAAGTCATAAATCCAAAGGGTGAGTTCTACTATAATACCAACGAGAAGTTGATTCCAAACAATGATGATCATTTGTATGCCCTGTAGATCTTTAGATGGAGTACAACTTGTAATAGGTTTACAGTACTAACTTTGGAGTACAACTTGTGTAGATATATATTTGCACACCTTCTATATGTATATTGCTTGTAATTTTATGTACATATATTTATATATATATATATGTAGTTCTATAGTTCAATTATATATGCATGCAATAAGCTTATTGTGTTATGTTGCTAATATATTAGCAGCAAAGAATATATATTGGAAAACCTATTAAATAAATAAACAAAACTGAAAACAGAACTGAAATGAAAATAAAAAGGAAAAAACCAGGGGACCCTTTAGTCCCGGCTGGTAATACCAGCCGGGGCTAAAGGGTGCTGCTGCGGTGCACCGCTGGCAGCACCCTTTAGTCCCGGCTGGTATTACCAACCGGGACTAAAGGGTGGGCTTTAGCCCCGGTAGCCGGAGCCGGGACTAAAGGGGGGCCTTTAGTCCCGGAAGCGTAGTCCCGGCTCGGCAACCGGGGCTAAAGGCTCTTGCCGATCGGGGTTAAAGGCATGTTTCTGTAGTAGTGAAGAGCCGGTTCGGGATCAGCTAATCCGAAGAAAATCGATCGAAGAAGATGATATCGACAAACCTGCTCAGGGTCAGGCAAGGAGCCAGAAGACGTGTCAAATACGAGATTTCTGCCAAGCGAAAATCTACAACAGAAAGGAAAGAATAGAGCCCAAATTATCTTTTAAGGTAGATTACTATATTTTGCAACGGGAGTTCGTATTCGAATAGGACTCGTGAGTCTCAGGGTATAAATATTAATCCATACGTAACATTAGAAGGACAATCAATCAAACAACACAAATACATCTTTTTCGGCTCCGGCCAAACCCTAGAAGTAGGAGTAGAGTAGATTCCGACAATATATTCAAACATGCAGAGCTGCATCGGTTAGGTCCGACCTCCAGTTTGCTTATAAGTATTGCCACGACTTATATCATATTTGCAAGCCTGCATTGGTTATGTCCAACCTCGTGCAAATTCGGTGTAAGCTAGTTATCGGTTTATATTTAGCTTGTAAGGCTGCATTGGTTATATCCAAACTCATACAAGCTCGTTATAAGCTAGTTATCAGCTCTGCTAGATTGACAATCTAGTAGATTCATTAAATTATCGATATTGTTTATTTTTATTTATTATTTTATTTGTAACAATATCATTGCCCAATCAAGATGGTCAGATCTAGCTCTGAGCTTTCACTAAAGACCTTCTTTTGCAAGCCTCTACGTCGTCATAAAGCTTTCACTAATGATCGAATACAGACTCGCATCAGCTAATCTGTCGATCTTAGTTGTATAAGGTTTTAAATCTTAAAGTATAATGTTTTAAATATGGTAATATAAAGTTTCTAAATTCAAATTATAAAGTTTAAATTTACAAACCTCTAAATATGCTAATATAAATTTCCTGAATTATAAAATTAAGTTTAAAATTATAGAATTTTAAATCTCAATGTATAAAGTTTTAAATGGACCAGTATCAACTTCCTAAATTTATAATGTAAATTTTGAAAATTTAAAATTATAAATCTTGAAATACAAAATTTCAATGTGCTAGTATAAACTTCCTGGATTTTTAAAATGGAGTTTTTAATTTAAAGTATAAAGTTTTTGAAATAAAATATACATTAAAATTACAAAATTTTAAATCTTCAAATACATAGTTTTAAATGTGCTAATATAAACTTCATAAATTATAGAAATAAAATTTTAAATAGGCTAGTATTAACTTCCTAAATTTTTAATGTAAAGTTTAAAATCTTGAAATTTTAAATCCTAAAATACAAATGCTAGT
Source organism: Coix lacryma-jobi var. lacryma-jobi (assembly GCA_009763385.1). Lineage (NCBI taxonomy): Eukaryota > Viridiplantae > Streptophyta > Magnoliopsida > Poales > Poaceae > Coix > Coix lacryma-jobi. Next base: position 5,429,890 of record CM019826.1, read on the forward strand.
TTTAAATGCGCTAGCATAAAATTCAGGTGCTCGGATACAAAGTTTTTAGCATCCTAACTGAAAGTTGTTCGATGAAAAAAACATTTTTTTTCCTGCTAGTGATTCCACGTAATAAATATTTTTTTCTTTTATTTTCTTAAAACTAGTTGATATTATTTTTTATTCTAGCTTATTACTCCCTCTATTCGCAAAAGAATATAATTATGGAAAGCGTAGCGGTTAAACTATTTCAACTTTGACTAAATTTATAGTAAATAGTATTAGTATTTATGTCTTAAAATAAATTTATTATGGAAATATATTGTACAACTAATCTAATAGTGTTTATTTTATCTCATAAATATTATATAATTTTAGTCAAAATTTAAAATGCTTGACTCCTTGGAATGTGAAAATTGTATTCTTTTGTGAACGGAGGGAGTACTTCTATACATATATAAGTAAAACCGTCTTCCTACCCATTCGCTACCTATACACCTGCTATTCCCAAAGAGAAAAATAAATAAACTAGAAAGAAAAATAGTGTTTAAATAAACTAGACAAGAAAATAAAAGAGACATTACGATGAAGTTAGATAGGGGAATGAACTGGGCTGCAAAGTTCAATAACCAGGACTTACGACAACTCATCATAGTTAACTCGAAGTAAAAGACGTGCATCACTATCCATCCAAACGCGTGCGCGTTACTATCTTTCGTGACGCGCCGCGCGTCCACCGAGCATTCACTCCGCGGGCATCGACGGTAGCGGCACAACGCAAGCCGTTAGGGCTTGTTTGGCTGCACACGAATACACCTTAATCCACGTGGTTTAAGAGGGATTAAGGTGTAATTTAGTTCAAGTTCTCCTCCAATCTACTTTAATCCATGTGGATTAAGGTGTATTTAGGTGCAGCCAAACAAGACCTTAGGTGGGTTTTTTTCGCGATAGATAATCGTGGACGCGTGATTGGGCGAAAATAAACGGACCCTAAGACCAATTATAAATAGTCCAAGATCAAAATCATGCCATGTAATAAATACCATTAGTCCTCTTTAACTTCTGCGGTGTTAGGGCTTGTTTGGATCGTGACTGGCACACAGATTCCTGGCCAGGCAACGATCTTGATCTCAAGCGGATGAAATCTTACGCCCGGTATTGCTTGCCAGTGCCTAGCAAATTCTCAGTAGAGCATCCAAACACGCCCTTAAACACCATAGGTAATAGAGATATGATACATTACCATACATAAATGTACTCTAAAATTATGTGCATCACAAATGTATACAACCTGTTTATCTTATACCTATATAATAAAAGTAGGTACGGATATGCTTTGCACTCTCGCGTGGGATGCCGTCCCTTCGTATTGGTGTAGCTTTAGTTGTTTTTTCGATGGAACAAGAATTATATTACATAATGGGAACGTATCATATGCAAACTAGACTCCTGTGCAAACTCTAATTAAGACCACAAGAATCTAATCTGATGGCTGGTAATTTTAGCACTTAAAACCCCTCCACTCATGGGGTGTTTTGCAACAGCCGGATAAGATGAGTGAGGGGTTTGAGTGCTAAAATTACCAGCCATCGGATTATATTCTTGTGGTCTTGATTAAAGTTTGCATAGTTTGCACAAGAGTCTAGTTTACATAAGATATGTTCTCATACATATACATAATAGCCGAGTACATCAATATGTTACAAGCACTGTGGATTATAAAATTATACTTATGTTGTGAATAGCATAACTCAAAACCTAACTAGCTAGATGTTTTGCATACGCAACGTGTGGAGTAATAGATTTGTGTGTCCACCCCTAGCTTATCTCCCTTCTCCCATACGTAATAGGTTTTTGCTTCCGATATCTCCCCACTCCTAAATGTATCGGCATGGTGCTTTGAGATTCGTGCTCTACTTTCCAATACGTTACCCCGGTGCTCCCACTCCGTTGGATAAGCCGTGCTCGCCTTCCCCATCGTGGAAAGGTGAAGCGAGCTGTGATGGACGCAAGGAGTGCGGCGAGGTCCATCTCGTACCCATACAGGTTCCTCCAGGAGTTGCACTCGACGCCGTCGGCCAGCTTGTCGACCGACCTTGTCGCGAGGTTCAACGCGAAGGCGCCGCTGGTGCTGCCGCCTTCCCCGATCGTGAAGAAGAGCGTGCCGCTCTTCTCGCCGAACCACCGCATCTTGAGCTCGAGCTCCGCCGACGTCGGCACCGTGATCTGGGTCAGGTCGATGGCTTCGACCCGCACCCACTCAGCACCCGCCGCCGCGCTCACGTCCAAGGTCTCGATCAGGAAGCTGAGCTCGCCCCCCACCACGGCGGCGCTAACGTAGCTCAGCTTCCCGTCCGGCGTCGTGCCGAGCAGCCTCCAGTCCGGTAAAGGGTCCCGCATCCTGTAAGGCACGACGTGCACGTCCATGACCGCCGCCGCGGCGCCACCGTCTAGCCGCGCGGCCAGAGCTGCTGTGGCGACCATGATGGGCATGGGCCAGTAGACCACCCTACGAAGCACGACGGCCGGGCCTAGCCGGTGAAGGTCGTGGCCGCTAATACGGGCGCCGGGCTTCCTGAATTCCGGGCCCCAGCCGCCGCCGCCAGCGTCGTCGGAGGTGTAGCACCGAAGAGCCGTGAAGCTGCGGCGGTTGTAGACTAGGACAAGGCTGAAGAAGGACGATTCCGGCTGATGTGCATGTGCGTCGTCGTCGAGGTCGTCGGCGGTGAGTACCGCGCACGCGTAGTCGTGCCCGGGGAAGTCGTCGCCGGCGAGGGGCGGGACGAGGGCCACGTCCCCTATCATCGGGTTGCACACGCTGAGGGCGACGCCGTCGGCACGGGTCTTGGTCTGGAGCTCGAAGACGACGCGGCCGCCGCGGGACGCCACCGGGCGCGCGTAGTGGAAGAGGCCGCCGCCGCTTCTGGCGGCGGCGTCACCGCCCTCAGGAAGGCCCGGGAACGGCGAGCCTAGGAGGACGTAGGCGGACGGCGTCGGGATGAAGCACGGGTCCATCTGCGCCTGGGCAAACGGCTGCCGGCGCCTGGTGCTGCTGAGGTCACGCTGCCCGCCGTGGAAGAAGCCGAGGGCGAGGCTGGGGAGGAACCGATCGGGCGGCGGCAGAGCGCGGAGGATGGCGGCCTCGCGCGCGGCGACGATGCGGCCCCAGCGCCTGCACACGGCGGCGCAGCGGGCGACGTCGCCGGCATCCGAGAACACCAGGGAGAAGATTCTGTCGAAGAGCAGTTCGTCGGACACGGTGGCCAGAGGATCAATGGCGCGCCTGCTGCTGCTGCCTCTTCGGTGTTTGGCAGGGCGGCGACAACGGGACAGCCACCCTTTCGTGTTGTGGGGCTGCGTCTGCGGCGGCGCGGCAGTGCGGCGCGGTGGAGCCATCGATGGATCGGATCTCCCGTCCACTCCGGCCGGATTGAGGTATACGAATACGAAGCTAGGGAAAAAAAGGAACAGATGCAATGCACGAAAGGTTGGCGGCATCGCGAGTTTTATAGGCCAGCATACGCGATTGGTCGTCCGGATCGGATTGGGCACCGTCTCGAAATCGGTCAAAAAAATTTCTTCCATCTTCTTCTATCTATATAAAGTATCTACGTACATCTACACATCTATCCATACACCGTAAAGGCAGCAGTCCCATGCATGACGCGCAATCTCGAGACGACCTAAACAAATAATTTCGACCACGCGCTAGCGTCCGGACGTCTGGACCACACGTTCATCTGAACGCAACTCTCGAAATCTATTGAACATCCGTCCTTCAGCCTTTATGCACGCCCCCTCCGCCCCGACGCACGCACCTATGTCGTCCCGCACTAGGAACAAAGTCTCCCTCCACGCACGCAACATGGATTTGCCCCGGCCCCAACCTCACTGATCCCAACACATCTGCCCCACCACCAGCTCACCACCGTAGTCGAAAACGCAATGCCGCAACGGCAAGTGGCCGCATACGCAATCTGTACCCGTCCATTTTTGCTTCGTGATTCGTGCTGGTGAACACTTCTCTCATTCTCTCTCCTTTCTCCACTGTGGGCACGAATCTTGGAGCACTGCGAACCGTCCGATAGTGTATGCGGCCGCTACCCATAGTGGGAAAACCGGGTTGCCACCGTAGTCTGCCCTCCAGATGCAATAAGGGAAAAAGACTATTGCAACATCGAAAGACAACCTAATGGAACAATCAGAAAAAAAACTTACAACCGGAAAAAGCTATTGAAACATCGAAAGAACTAATGGAACAAAACAAAAACATGAACTACAACATCAAAAAATAACTACTGCACACATTGAAAACACATTCACTGCAATAGCAGGGGAGAATCTATTGCAATAAAAAAAGAAAAAAATATTGCATCATCAAAAGCAATACTAATGCAGCATCAGAAAAAACGCATGTTGCAAAAATAAAAATCTAATACAACATCAGGAGGAACTGCTACAACAACGAGAAAACTATTGAAATGTCTCAAAAACCACTCCTACAACATCACAGAAACACATGTTGCAACAACAAAAAAAAGTATCATTGCTACGTTCCATATCATCTGTTGTAAACATTGAAAATTGTCGGTGTTTTGAAACCGGGGGTATGACACCAACGAGTAATATGATCGCGTGCTTCTCTTCCTGGATGGTGATACAAGGGGACACAAGGATTTATCCTGGTTCGGGCAAAGAAGGCCCTACGTCCAGCGGCGGGGGGATGTTCTTGTATTACTTGCACCTAAGTGCTTGTACAGGGGCGGATACAAGCTCAGTGAGCATGGACCGGGGTCCGGGCTCGAGTGTGTGCGTGGACTCGGGTGTAGACCTGAGAGCCTAAAGAAGCCTCTGAGGACGTGTGAGTGAGTGGCCGAGTGTGGAGACCTGAAAGCCTGAAGACCTCTCCCTCACCTCGCGGAGGCCCCTGGCGTCCTCCTTTTATAGAGCAAGGGGAGGCCAGGTTTACATGGGAGATACAGGGATGGTACAGGAAATATACTGGAGACGCACGTCCGACATCCAATCTGAAGGAGGGTAGGAACCCTGTCTTGTCGGAGATGTCGGAGCCGGCGTGGGGGTCACTGTTGAGGTGTACTGGAGGCGCGGCCTCGGTACTGAGCGTAGACGTGGCGGCGTGGCATCGTGGAGGCCATGCTGCATATGTACTGGTCGTGCTGGTCGTAGCTGGGCCCCTCCGGAACCTCGGGGTACCTGCTCTTAAAGGACAAGAGATTCGTCAGGGCTCGAGGGGCTTAGAGCCAGCCTCGAAGGAGTGTTAAAGGGGGGCTCGATGCCCCGCTGGTATGGTCGGCTCCGGAAAAACCTGTTGGGACGGCGGGCATCCGGGTCTCGAGGTAGGGGCTCGAACGTGTACAGCGCGGGGTATGGCTGAACAGTGTTGTACTTTGTGCCTTTTTGCCCATGCCGATGGTGAAAACGAGACTTGACCTTTACACCGAGTCACTGTGGTACGTGTCGTGCACCAGTGGACATGACCGGAGTAGGTGGGTGCATTAAATGCGGGGTATGGGCTGGCATCCGATGTTTGGTGCTGCTCGAGGGAAGCGTGATGCGCCTCGAGGGATCGGCTGCCGTGTTGGAGGGGCTCGAGCTTCCCGCGAGGGTTTCGAGATGTGGTATAGGGGCGCCCTCGCTCGAGACCTGGAGGGCTCGGGCGGGACGGAGAACGCGTGCTCGCCCGAGGCCTGGAGGGCTCGGGAGAGACGGAGGACGCGTACTCGCCCGAGGCCCGGAGGGCTCGGGCGAGACGGAGGACGTGTACTCGCCCGAGGCCTGGAGGGCTCGGGCGAGACGGAGGATGTGTGGTCGTCCGAGGCCTGGAGGGGGGCTCGGACGAGGCGGGGAGCATGTGTCCGCCCGAGGCTTGGTGGAGGGCTTGGACGTGGCGGGTTCCGGAGGGTTGGTTAGCCTAGCTGTGGTTTATTAATTGGTGTTCTAGGTTTAACCTATTTATTTGCGTTGATTGGGGGTACCCCTTTTATAAACCCCCGACAGTAGCCCCCGAGCCCTTGTTTGAGTGGTTGCACTCGAGCAGGGGCTCTTAACCTTGGTTGTGAGGGCTCGGCTGTGTTGGATCTCGAGGGTTTTTAGCCGTGTTGGGTCTGTGGGTGTCGCGCGAGCGACACCCACAGGTGTAGCCCCCGAGGCCACGGGGGAGTGATTTAGGACTCCCTCGTGGTCTTTGTGCATTTTAGTTGCATTTTTTAAGTTCGAGAGTGCCGAGCTCCCGAGTTTTTTGACCCTCTTTCGTCGAGGGGTGCCAGGCTGAGCCGACCGTCCGGCTCTTCGAGCTGTCCGGTATGCCGGCTGCCCTGGCTTGTCATCCCGCCGAGTCCTTTCGATCGGATGCGGGGTGGGATGCCTCTTACGACCACGATCGGGCGATATCGAGGGGTTCCCGGTGAGCTGGTAACGGGGAATCCAAGTGAGAGCTCGTGCCCGTTCGATAGGGGCGATGTGGCCCGGAGGGCCGTCTATAAAGCTTGTGCTCAGTCTGCAGGAGTGCCGGGTCATTCGATAGGCCGGTGGCTCGATGCCTCCCTCCGAGGGGGATCTCACTGCATGTCGTGCTCCCAGCCTTGGATTACACGTGAGGGGCCTCGAAGGCTTGGCCCTCGAGCGATGCTGCGAGTAGTGGCGCCCCTTAGTGTCCCTGACTCGGGTGCTCGAAGCCGGCTGTCGAACCCTTTTTGGGGGCCAGCCTTCGCTGCTTCGAGACTTAGGGCGTAGCCCGTTTTTACCTTCCTGAAGAAGCCTTCGTCGGGAGTGGAGATCGTGGCGCCGGGCGACGGGCGCGAAGTTGGAGCGGCGGGCCTCGGAGGGCCCGGAAGCTGAGCGGACGGGGTGTTGCCATGCGAACCTGTCAACCGGCTCAAGACGCGGTTAGATGGGCACATTAGAAGTATTCGGTTACCTCCTCGACGTTGTGGGAGACGGCTGGTTGTCGATAAGGGCGTGCTGCCTTTGATGCGGACGGTGGTGTAGGTGGCCTTTCTCCTTTGGCTTGACATCGAGGCTGAGCCGCGGCAGAAGATTTTGGGGAGGATGAGTACCAGACCACGGCCTTGACCGTTGCAGAGCTTACAGGCAGTCGAGGGAGGCGTCCGTCCGTCAGGGTTCCGGCTCGAAAGGTGGCGTCGAAGGTCGAGCCCCCACGTCTGGTTCGATGGGTGCGTCGAAGGTCGAGTCCCAAATCCGGTTCGAGGTGTGGCGTCGAAGTCGAGCCCCAGAGTCCGGTCGAGGGGTGACGTCGAGGTCGAGCCCCCGAGCCGTTCGAGGGGTGGCGTCGAAGTCGAGCCCCCAGAGTCCGGCTCGAGGGGTGACGTCGAGGTCGAGCCCCGAGCCCGGTTCGAGGGGTGGCGTCGAAGTCGAGCCCCACGTCTGGTTCGAGGGACGGCGTCGAAGGTCGTCAAGTCTCTTCGCTGGCTCGAGGGGTGACGTCGAAGGGCCAGCCCCCAGAGTCCGGCTCGAGGGGTGACGTCGAGGTCGAGCCCCGGGCCCGTTCGAGGGGTGGCGTCGAAGTCGAGCCCCCAGAGTCGGCTCGAGGGGGTGACGTCGAGGTCGAGCCCCCGAGCCCGGTTCGAGGGGTGGCGTCGAAGTCGAGCCCCCACGTCTGGTTCTAGGGACGGCGTCGAAGGTCGTCAAGTCTCTTCGCTTGGCTCGAGGGGTGACGTCGAAGGGCCAGCCCCCGGGCCGATTTTGACGGACGGCTTGAAAATGTCCCTCGAGAGGACATTCGGTGGGACGGTGCCGTGCGCGGGTGCCAACTTAGTCAGCTCGTCTGCGGCGGGCGCCCACGGGCACTTCCTCATCGTCGTTGCCATCGGCGTCGCGCCTTGACTTCTGACCTCTGCCTTCGTCCTCGGAGCGACCAAAGAAAGCCCCCACCGCCTCGTCGCCTGAGGCGAAGCCGGTGACCCGATCCATTAGAACCTCGATCGTCCTGGGACGGTAGCGCCCTAACTCGTGGACTAGCCTTTGGCACGTCGTGCCTACGAGGAACGCTGAGATGACCTCCTCATCAGGTATGTGAGGGAGCTCGAGGCGCTGCTTCGAGAACCGCCGAGCGAAGTCGCGGAGGGGTTCATCCGCTGCCTGCCTGCAACGTCGCAGATCCCAGGAGTTGCCTGGGCGCGCACAAGTCCCCTTGAAATTCCTGTCGAAGATCCTAACTAGGTCGGCCCAGTCGTGGATCTGATCCGGCAGGAGCCCCTCAAGCCACCGGCGGGCGGTGTCCGAGAGGTAAAGTGGGAGTTGGCGTATGACTACACGGTCGTCGCCCTTCACTCCGCCCAGTTGGCAGCCTAGGCGGAAGTCTGAGAGCCAGAGCTTGGGCTCGACCTCCCCGTCATACTTCGCGATGTTGGTCGGTGGTCGAAAGCGGTCGGGGAGGGTCGAGCCGCGGATGGCTCAGCTGAAGACCCTGGGGCCCGGGGGCTCGAGGGTTTGCCGGCTGTCGGCGACCCGCTCTTGGGCTGGTCTGGCTCGAGGGGCGTCCGGCTGGCGGACCGACGTCTCGTGCTTGCTGCGGGGCGCGTCCGCTGGCTTCTCCGAGGCTACCCTGCGCTGGCGCGAGGCCGAGCTCTCGGCTATCTGCACAGCGGCCGTTTCGAGGAGGCTCTTTACTTCCCCAAGCATGCGTCTGGCGTCGGGGTTGGAGACGGCGGGTAGATCGCGGAGCAGCATTGCGGCCCGCCACCACGTTCTGCCCAGCTCGCGGGAAGCACACCTCGGGGCGTGCTGGCGCCCCGTCCTCGAGGATCCGCCGGGGGACCTCTCGAGCCGACTTCGAGCTCCAGCTCCTCGGGGCTGCGGTGGTTCCTGCATCAGAGTTGCTGGAGCTGCCAGCAGGCGTTGTCGTTCCTCCTCGGTCTTGGCGATTGCCTCCCGCACCTGCACGAGTTGCGCCGCCCGGCTGTCGTCGTGTTGAGGCGGTGCACCCGAGGCCGAGGGTTTGCTTCTTGCCTGAACGCGCGAACCGCCCACCGCAGCCACGTCGTTGGGCGCTTCGAGGTTGAGCGTTGGCCTGGCGTCGTCGTCGCCGTCGTCTTCGGTATCGCTCACAACCCCTCGAGCTGGAAGCACTCTGGTGGGATACCAGACGTCCCGGTCCGCATGCGCGACGGATGCGAACTCGCTGGGGGAGCGCGCCCGCGCCTTGGAGGTCGTCGGCCGCTCGCCGGGCAGGTTTCCCCTCGGGGATTCTGCGCGGCCGCGGGGAAGTGGGCGTACGCCGCCGGCGCGGACCGCCTCGTGCGCCTGGCGACGATGGTGACCACGGCGCCGCTCGCGAGGTGGCGACGCGTGGTGGTGCGGACGACGCGCCACGCCCCCCGCGCGGGGTGGCGTGACACGCCCTCCGCTCGGGCTCTCCGTGGAGAGCAGGGTCAGCTCGTTGTCGCCGCCGGTGGCCAGGAACTCAAGGCTCCCGAACCAAACGATGACACCAGCAGAGAACGGAGGAGTGGAAAAGAGCCATCCAGGAAACAACGAGAAATCGACTCGGACACGCGAAGGTCCCCTACCTGGCGCGCCAACTGTCGGTGTTTTGAAACCGGGGGTATGACACCAACGAGTAATATGATCGCGTGCTTCTCTTCCTGGATGGTCATGCAAGGGGACACAAGGATTTATCCTGGTTCGGGCAAAGAAGGTCCTACGTCCAGCGGCGGGGGGATGTTCTTGTATTACTTGCACCTAAGTGCTTGTACAGGGGCGGATACAAGCTCAGTGAGCATGGACGGGGTCCGGGCTCGAGTGTGTGCGTGGACTCGGGTGTAGACCTGAGAGCCTAAAGAAGCCTCTGAGGACGTGTGAGTGAGTGGCCGAGTGTGGAGACCTGAAAGCCTGAAGACCTCTCCCTCACCTCGCGGAGGCCCCTGGCGTCCTCCTTTTATAGAGCAAGGGGAGGCCAGGTTTACATGGGAGATACAGGGATGGTACAGGAAATATACTGGAGACGCACGTCCGACATCCAATCTGAAGGAGGGTAGGAACCCTGTCTTGTCGGAGATGTCGGAGCCGGCGTGGGGGTCACTGTTGAGGTGTACTGGAGGCGCGGCCTCGGTACTGAGCGTAGACGTGGCGGCGTGGCGTCGTGGAGGCCATGCTGCATATGTACTGGTCGTACTGGTCGTAGCTGGGCCCCTCCGGAACCTCGGGGTACCTGCTCTTAAAGGACAAGAGATTCGTCAGGGCTCGAGGGGCTTAGAGCCGGCCTCGAAGGAGTGTTAAAGGGGGGCTCGAGGCCCCGCTGGTATGGTCGGCTCCGGAAAAACCCGTTGGGACGGCGGGCATCCGGGTCTCGAGGTAGGGGCTCGACGTGTACAGGTGCGGGGTATGGCTGAACAGTGTTGTACTTTGTGCCTTTTTGCCCATGCCGATGGTGAAAACGAGACTTGACCTTTACACCGAGTCACTGTGGTACGTGCCGTGCACCAGTGGACATGACCGGAGTAGGTGAGTGCATTAAATGCGGGGTATGGGCTGGCATCCGATGTTTGGTGCTGCTCGAGGGAAGCGTGATGCGCCTCGAGGGATCGGCTGCCGTGTTGGAGGGGCTCGAGCTTCCCGCGAGGGTCTCGAGATGTGGTGTAGGGGCGCCCTCGCCCGAGACCTGGAGGGCTCGGGCGGGACGGAGAATGCGTGCTCGCCCGAGGCCTGGAGGGCTCGGGCGAGACGGAGAACGCGTACTCGCCCGAGGCCCGGAGGGCTCGGGCGAGACGGAGGACGTGTACTCGCCCGAGGCCTGGAGGGCTCGGTCGAGACGGAGGATGTGTGGTCGTCCGAGGCCTGGAGGGGGGCTCGGACGAGGCGGAGAGCATGTGTCCGCCCGAGGCTTGGTGGAGGGCTTGGACGTGGCGGGTTCCGGGGGGTTGGTTAGCCTAGCTGTGGTTTATTAACTGGTGTTCTAGGTTTAACCTATTTATTTGCGTTGATTGGGGGTACCCCTTTTATAAACCCTGACAAAAATGAATTATTGTTACAATGAAAATCATCTCAAAGATCTGACTCACCCTGAAATCCTAGCACCACCAAAACCTTAAATCTAGAGAAGGAGGAGGAGGAGGAGAGACCATAAATCCAGAGGAAGGATGAATGGGGAGGCCGTAGATTCAGATCCTTCCCCACCTAACTCGTTGGAGCCGCACCGTCGTCCTTCATCTCCAGATGCATGGAGGTTGCGGCGCGTGAGGACACGAGCAGAGGGAGGACAGCAAGGTGCGCGGGCTCACTGGATGCCGCCGCCGTAGCCCCCATCCCGGTGGTGAAGAGGACGTAGAGGTCGCATCGGGAGTAAGGGATGGGGAGAGGGGAGGGAGGAAGGGAGGAGGAAGGGGCAGGAAGGAAGGGGCTCGCTGCTGCCGTCGCAGAAGGGTCAAGGCTGCAAAGAGGAGCACATGTGGGCACGATGCTAGAACAAAGCGTGTGCGAGCGAAGCTTTACGGAGAAAAGCGAGGAAGAGGTAGGAGACAGGCAACGGAGCGAGTGCGAGTGTGCATCCGTCCGACGCGTCAGACGTGCTCGTTCCCGTTTTTATTTTACCAGGGGCGTCATGTTTAGACGGGAGGGAGCCGTGTCCGTCCGCCCGAACGCCTGTACAGAAGTATTTTCAAAATAATTTATATGATATAGGTTGTCTTAAGAGCATCTATAAGAGAGGAGTTAAATTATTTTGTAAAGCTAAATATAGTCATTATTAAAAAAAATGTCTCAAACAGACTCTCCAAATAACTCTTCAAATTTAGATCTCCTCCACGAGGGAGCACCGAAAGCCTTGCATTCTGAAGATACATACAGAGAGAAGGGAGCAGGAAGGGCCAGACTGGGCCGCCACATGGGCCAACACTCAGGAGGCCGAGCACGCGTGCAACGGGTCCAGAGTGGACAAGCTAGCTAGCCTCTTCTCCTCCACCTGCGTGTGGGCCGGATATGTCCCGAGCCATGGCTGGCAACTTGCAAGACATAACTGAATCCCTGAACCTCGAATCATTCCTCTTCGCTATCTCCATCTCTGTTCTTGTCCTGCCTCTGCTCTAGTCTAGGTACTACTGCATCCCTGAAAAAGCGCTATCTATGGCAGCCTCGCTCGCCATCTGACCTCCACACGCCGAGCCGAGTGGCACCTTCTCGTGAGCACCCGCTTGTCGTAGGCATGCGACCTGTGTGCGTGCGAACTCCTTCTCCGCCTCTGTCGTCGGAATACCGGAATGCCCAAGTACACGTCGCACCACCACGAACCAGCGCCGACGATGCTCTGCAATCCTACACCTTCGTACCGTACCCGGGGTAGCACCTCCGTCGGCGCGTCAGACGACACCTTCCATGGCGGCGCGAGCACCTCCCACTCCCACGCGATGATGACTTCTGCAGGCGCCGGAGCCTCAGCGTGAGAACCTCGTACACGATTACTGTACACGAACAAGTGCGATAATCGTCAGCTGCTTATGTCGCCGGCTTGCAGTTGCAGGGCCCTTCCCGCCACCGCCGATCGACTGCAGCAGGACTGCAGGGCACGCCGCCGCACGCGCGGCTTGCCTAGTGGTGCAAGGAATGACTGCCCCCACCTGCTCTGTTGATTGGCTGCCCTTATGTGCTTTCTTATTGGCTACCGGCTGTATCGATCATGAGTAGGCTGGCCGGAGGCAGACTTCCTAGCAGCACAGAAGTTTGGAACCGGAGAAGATAAAGTCGTGGTGTACACACGTCGAAGAAAGCCTCATCAATCTAGTAAAGTTATGTTGACATGACACTTTACTAGATTGATGAGCGGAGACGGAGGCATGGGCTGCAGCCAGACGACGCTTGCGCCCTTTGCTCGCAGCAGCCTGAGACCATCGACCATCTATTCGCATCTTGCGTCTTTGCGCGAGAACTCTGGCACCGGACTCTCGCTCGAGGTGGGCTTACCCACCTTGGCCCATCGTCTGACTCGCGCCTGGTTGACTGGTGGCTCTCATGTCGCACCGCTCTCCCTCCTCATCGGCGACGTGCTTTCGACTCCCTCGTCCTTCTCGTCGCCTGGACGCTCTGGAAGGAACGAAACAGAAGGACCTTCGACGGCTGCGCATCGACAGGGAGCAAGGTGCTGGCCGCCCTGCTCACTGAGGCCGACGATTGGGTCCTGGCAGGGTTCAGGGCCCTGGCAACGCTAGCAGCAGCGTCGGCTGGATAGTGCTTAGCGCTCTTCCCTGTCGCCTGGCCACTCGGTCGCAAAATCCATTACCTCTTTAGTACGACCCCGTGGCTCCACCGTAAAGCCGGTGCCTTCTGTATGTGTCCTCCTGCCGTCTAGCTACATGACAGCTCACCATTTGGAGCAGCGGTTGTACCGAACTTTCTAACTACTCTTAATGAAATACGTGCCACGCATGTTCTCGAAAAAAACATGACACTTTTAAAAATGGAGAGTCCATGTTTACAGAGTCTGGTGAAGTAGTCTAGATTTTTTTTTAAATCTATTTTATTTAGAGAGCAGACAAATTATTAAATTTAGCTAGTCTTTTTAGCTAATCTTTTGGAGACGGTTGTCTCGTAGTAACTCTATTTCCTTACTTCTGTACATAGAAAAAACGCCAGACATCCTTTATCGTCGGAACATGACGGACCACAACAGCTCTGTGCGCTATATGTGCGGTGCTCAGGACTCCTGGTGTCATTCTTTGCTTGAGTGCAATATGGCACGGTGTGTGTGGGCGCTTGAGCATCATTTGCTTGAGGAAGAGATTGTAGAACATCTGAATGAGATGCAGGAGGAAGATGCAAGGGTATGGGTGGCTGCTTTAGTCAAATCAGTGCCCCGTGTAGTCAAATCAGTGCCCCGTGGCGCCTCATTCGAGTGGTGGTGACGATGTGGGCTATTTTGGTATGCAACAAGGAAAGCGATACGCAAGAGCATCTTCTACAGTTCGCTATCGACACACAACTTTGTTAATAACTAGTATGTGTCTGGACGTCTGGTATTCTAGCGTCTAAGACTACCCGCACTCATATATCCTCTATATCATACTCTATATATCCTGGTCATCGATATTCTCTCCTCTATATCACTTTCTCCCGCACTCATCCCTCCTCTATATTTTCCTCTATACCAACTACCATCTCCTCTCTCTCCTCATTTTTCTTTTCTTTTTCCCCCTCTTCTTCTCCGCCCGACGCCCCCTCCTTTTCTTCTCCACCCGACGCCCCCTCCTCTTCTTCCTCGGGCGCGAGCGGAGGCAGGCGGGCCATGGCGCGGCGCCCCCTCCTCTTCTTCTCCGCTCGGCGCCCCCTCCTCTTCTTCCTCGGGCGTGAGCGGAGGCAGGCGGGCCATGGCGCGGCGCCCCCTCCTCTTCTTCTCCGCCCGCGCCCCCTCCTCTTCTTCCTCGGGCGCGAGCGGAGGCAGGCGCGAGGCGGGCGGGCCATGGCGCGACACCCCCTCCTCTTCTTCCCGGGCGCGAGCAGATCCGCGGGCGGGCCAGCCAGGCGCGGCGGCGGGCGGGGGGCGCGGCGGATCCGGCCACGGCGCGAGGGCGGGCGGGCGGCGCGGCGGATCCGGCCACGGCGCGACGGGCGGGCGGGCGGGCGCGGCGGATCCGGCCACGGCGCGACGGGCGGGCGGGCGGGCGCGGCGGATCCGGCCATGACGCTCGCCCTCCTCTCCTTCCTCGGATCCGGCGGCGAGCAGTACGCGGGCGCAGCGGAGCTCGGCGAGGCGGCAAGGCGGCGAGGCGACGCTCCTCTCTCCTCTTCTTCCTCCCTCTTCTCTCTCCCCTTCCTGCGCGCGACGGGAGCTCCTGCCCGCGGGCCCACGCCCTGTAGCGGGCTTCCTCTACCATGCGCCGCCTCCGCTCCATGTAGCGGACGAACCGGAGTCCAGGTCCGTTTACCGTCCCCCGCTGCGGCATTTTTTTACGCTACCGAGGTAGCGGCTTCGTTTACAGGAGCCCGGTGCGGATGGTCTAAGCCGCCTCGGGTGGTAAAGGCGTTGGTCTAGACCAAGAATCCACAGTGTGGTTACCACCTCCAGCAAGATGTACAAAAGTTAATGTTGATGCAACAATGTTCAAGGAGTGGTTCACGAAGGTGTTAAGTCAATCTCATTGGAGGTTTTATTTACATTAAATAGGTTGCCACATAAGCATTTTCGATGACATGACAGTGTATTTAAGAAGTGAGAGAAGAAATGACGATTAGCAACTCTCCATGAGTCATGAAATTAAATGCATATGAAACTATATAATAAAACTCTCACTCTCAGTGAAGAGTTTCATTTCATTTCAAACAACATGACAGTCTTAGAAACAGCGCAATGAAACTCTCTACTGACACTGTCCTTACTGATGTTGAAACAACCAAGGCTATCGCATGCATGCAGGGAAGGTTTACTTTTAGCGTTGGCTACTAATTAATCTAACACTCCAATCCATATCTCGATAGCTTCAGACAACGCTAATGTCATAAGAAGCCTTGAATAAACGGGCATGTGTCCATATGGCCAAGTTGTGAAGGAGGTGAAGACTTGGGCTCATGATTTTAATTTTGTTGGTTTTGCTTATGAGAATAGAAACTCAACTGTTGATGCTCACAACCTAGCTAGAAGCTTAATCTCTTTTGTATGGAGCAAGCATGTCTGGCTGCTTGCTCTGCCTGAAGGTATCTTTAAGTCGTATGACCAATTCAATCAATAAAGAATGTGGTGTTTTTAAAAAAAAAAACAGCAGCACGACATCATTATGGAGTTTTAAGGTCGCGACGCTCCCATCACCGTGCCCATGCCGCTGTTGTCCGCGAGTGCTGCGCTAGCGTTGCACTCACGGTGTGTAGTCTACGCATCTCCACACGCCATTGATGTGCCGCCAGGCCAGGGCACCTCCTTATAAATTCAAAATATCCGGACCTAAACCTGTAATTATCTGATTATAAATTTAGATAGTACCTTAAGGTATCTGAAATTAATTTGGATAGTTCGGGTAGCAAGCTGCGGTACCCGAATTAACCAGAGATCCGATCTATACAGGAATGCGAACGCTGAACGTCTGAACCCCAACCAACTAGGCAACATGAGCGAAAGCCCATCGTAGCAGAGCGACCCAGCCCCAGCACAAGTCAGTTGCCCACCTCACACGTCACGAGTCCCAGTCTCGCTGAGACCGAGAAATCGAGACCTCCAAGGAGACCATAGAGCTGGGCCACGCACGCACGTGGACCCAACACTCGCACCGCTGCACCAGCAGATCGAGTGACGAGGATCGAGCCGAGGAGGTGCATGCACCTGGTCTTCCACTCTTGGCCTGTCGTGATTGTGGAACTTATTTGCTTGGTACTTGGTGCTCCCTCCGTCCCTAAAAGGAATGTTGCTGTAGGATACGTGCTACAAGTTTGACTCAATTTATAGAAAATACTCTCTCCGTATAAAAAAAGAAGGTCGTCCTGGCACTTAAACCGTTTTGTACAAAGAAAGTCGCCAGCAAATTTTGGACGTAGCTGCCCCTGTGAACGCTCCGTCTTCTGATCCGCATTTATATCGCCTCAGCCTCAGCCGCATCCGCATGCAGGCCACCGCTCCTGGCCAACAAAACGAGCCCAAACCACTCCATGCGACCAATAAAAAAAAGCAAGGATGCGGGAGGACTCGAACTAGCAACCACCTGCCTCGGGGCATGCAGGACTAACCACTTGGGCTACGCATCTTCATTGAAAGAATAGTAACAGCAGCCCTATTTAATAAGAGTAGACATGGAAAAATACCCTCTAATCACTCCTTGGTAAGCGTAATCATGTACTAAACGACTTTTATTTCCTATATGGAGGGAGTACGTGCAACATTTAAATCTTTAAAAAAATTTGTTAAAAAACTAGATTCAAAGATCTTTCTAATGATTCTAATTATGTACCATAACTACTAATAATTTTTAATATATAATTAGTTAAAATCGTTTCTCGGAAAGCGAAGCGACACTCTTTTAGGGACAGAGGGAGTACTTTGGTATTTGCTAGCTAAAGTTTCCTTTATATATATTTTTTTTGTGTGGATATAAAACTGCGTTTACTGGGATTGCTGCTGAAGTTCTACGGTGTGATGGTTTTGTGAATTTCGGATAGGATGAGTATTACCTGAACCCAAACCCAAAATATCGGATAATGTTTTTTCCGGGACGAAGTTCGGATACCAAATTCTGTTAGGTGAATTTCTCGTTACCCGAACTACCCGATCTGAGAATTTTAGGCTTGAAGATTTTGGGTTAGCCGAATGTCCAGGCCTCCATCCGAGTCTCATTATGGTCCACAGTACGATAGTCCTATTTCCATCACATATATGTATATAGGGCCACTTTTTTTTTTAAAAAAAAAATACAGGGAACAACGAACAAGCCTCTGCCGATTGCATTGCATTGCTACATCCCTATCACACGTTTCTAGGACCCATCGATGAGATTGCGAAACAGCAACCAAGACCACATAACTAGCACATGGCTGTAACAAAACGATAGAAACTGTTTACCCAGCTGCATCTGTTTTACAGACCACAAATTGGTGCAGCTGGGGGTGTTCTGAATAGTCAGCAGGCACGCCCGTCGTCCTCCAACTGTCAGTCCCAACACCAACAGGTTGGCTAGCTCCTCGCCCAGCATGTGTTTTTCACAACGCGTGTTGCTCCAAATGTTTGACAGGTCACATCGTCACATCACAACTACCGAACAATTGAACACCACAATTTGTGCAAACCGAGTCAATCTATGGCCCTGTTTAGTCCCCCATTTCTCAAAATTTTCCATCACATCAACCATCACATCAATGTTCGGACATATGCATGGTGTTGGAAACACACTTGTCCTACCTCCGCACACGTGCAGGGGGGAAGGTGGCCAGTCGTCAGAACCAAGCGAAAGTGCAAAGGAACAGTGACACGATGGCTCTATTCCAAAAAAAAACGTCACATTACACTGTTCACCCCCCCGGTATTTATAGGGGATACCAAGAGGTACTAACTAGATTACAAAAGGGTACAAGAAAGATTCTTCTGCGCCGTGCTACGGAAGGGCAGAATTGTACAAACACAACTGGAGTCGAAACCCTAGCCTGCTTTCGTCCTGCCCGCCGCCACCGGGCCTTGCTCGCCTTCGCGGAAGAACCGGGGTCCGACCCTCGGCTCTGCCGGTGGCGAGGTCGGACCCCCGCCGTGTTCATGATGCTCGAGGGCCTGCTTCCCTCCTGCGTTCCGGGCGCGCCATTGCCTGCAAGACACGCAGCGAACCCCGAGGGTCGAACTCATGTGCGAAGGTTAGCAAACCTGCCCGAAGGGTCCAAGAGACGGAGATGATAGAGTCGAGAGCGGGTCACGCGAAGGTCGCTCCTCGATCCAGCCTGAGCGGCGCCACTGCCGAGGGTCTCTTCCCCCAACAGTAGCCCCTCATTGCCTTGGTCCTAAAGAACAGTGTTTGGGCCCAAGCAACGTTTTTTCTTGATGTAGCTAGACCCTTGGCAGCGACGCCCGCGGCTAGCTTGGGCCGGGCCGTTACATTTTAGTTTGTACTGTTGAGGCCCGCCTCGTTGTTTGTGCCGTGTATTTTGGTTGTCGTGCCGGTTTTGACGGGCGGGGTGACTCGTCCCCCGGCCTATAAAAAGAAGGGGTTGGTGGGGGCTTGAATTTGTGCCCTCCTTTGCTATAGCCATCCTGCTGCTGCGCAATTCTCTTTGCGAAGGTTGGTTTTGTCCAATTTCGAAGGTTTTGTTTGTCGAGTTCTGCTAAGGCTCTAGTTTGAGAGATGACTAGGTTGAAGCAAACCGCTCGTGCTGCTTCCCCTTCTGCTGCGGATGAAGGAGTGACCTTCGAGTTTGGTCTCAGCCGAATTTGTGCCTCGGAGTTGGCATCTTATGTCAAGCGGGGCTGGATCGAGGATGGGAAAGCGAGGACCAGCGCTGGGGAGACGGTGCCGAAGCCTAATGCTGATGAAGTTGTTGTTTTCGAGGAGTTCTTCGCGGCTGGTCTGCGATTCCCAGCTGCCTCCTTTGTGACCTCAGTTTAGAGAGGTTTAATCTGAGGTTCCATCAACTGACACCTTCGTGCTTTACGAAGATGTTGGTGTATGTTTGGGCGTGCCGCTCCCAGGGAATTGTCCCTCATGTCGAGGGTTTTATTCGCACTCATCGTGTGCATATGCAGCCTCGGAAGATTGTTAATGACGAAGGTAACACCAGTCTCGGACAATGAACAGTGTAATGGGACGTTTTTTGGGGAATAGAGCCATCGTGTCACTGTTCCTTTGCACTTTCGCTTGGTTCTGACGACTGGCCACCTTCGCCACCCCCCCTGCACGTGTGCGGAGGTAGGGCAAGTGTGTTTCCAACAGTTTGGCGCCGTCCGTGGGGAAACGGAGTTCGAAATGACAGGAAACAGGAGAGCGCCCACTACGAGAGACCCTCGCGTGACCAGAGAGGCCACGACGATAATCCAGCCTATGGAAGAGAATGTAGTACCCTCGGAAACAGAAGAAGTCGCTCCAGGGACGGAGGTCCCGGGCCCTCACACTCGGCCGGTATCACCGCCACACCCGCATACCTCCGGAGGAGATGGGGAAGGAGATGAGGAGGAGTTGGGCCTCGAGGCTTTAGAAAGACTTCAAGCTGAGTTACAGAACAAGAAGAGGCGCCTGGACCAGCTTGAAAGGCACAACCGGCTGCGCCTTATCAGGCAAAAGGCGGATGAAGCAAGAGAGCAGCTTCGCCGAATGGAGGAGTCCCTCGCAGCAGCTGAGGCCGAAGCCGAGGATTGGAATGACAGGCAAATGCCGCCGCTTCGAGAGGAGAATGTTGGGCAGGGACAGGGCAACGCTCATCAGCCACCACCACCCCCACCACCACCAAACTTTCGCCACCTCTACCCAGAAGAGCGAGAGCCAAACCTTCGTATACAGCGAAGGGCCCAACACCACTAGATGCCCTATGACCCAAGATCACCACTCTCTCAAATACTACAAACCCAACCCTGGCCACCATGCTACAATCCACAAAATCTCCCCCGTTACGATAGACTTTCCGACCCCCGCCAATTCATAATGAGTTATGAGGCAGCAGTCGCCGCGGCGGGGGGCGATGAATCAACAATGGCAAAGTCTTTTGTCATCATCCTGCGTGAAATCGCACAAACTTGGTACAACAACCTTCGCCCCGGAACCGTGGATTCCTGGGCCAACCTCAGAGATAGGCTCTGTACAAACTTCAAAGGTATTACAGCAGCCCCATCAAACCCCATTGAGTTGTTCAACTGCAAACAAGAAGAGCGCGAACCACTTCAAGATTATTGGCGAAGGTTTATCCAAATCAGAGCAAGAACTCCGGGGATATCCGACGAGGCTGTCATCCTCGCTGCAGTCAGCGGTCTGCGCCCAGGCCCATGCTCTTCGAAATTTGCCAAGAAGCCGGCAAATACAATCGAGGAATTACATGAGACAATGGAAAGATACTGTAGAGCGGACATGGACTTCAGGGCAAAGTCCAATGCTCGGAGGTCACAACAGAAGCCGCAGCCGAGGCCTCAACCGAGAGAAAACAACCCTCGCCAAGAACAAAGCAACATTGGTGCTATCAACAAGGCAACCCACTTTGAAGACCAAAGACGGGGCGCTCAACCTTCGAGCAACCAAAACCCTCAAGGTTTGCCACCCCCGCCGGATCAACAGAACCAACAGAAAGATCCCGTGAAAATGTATTGTCATTTTTGTGGTCTTGGAAAGGGACACACCACCAAACAATGCGAGTGCTTCGCTAAGGGGAAAGAGTACCAAGAGTACAAAAGAGCCGCTTCGGCAGACAACTGAACCATCAACCATACCAGAAAACCAAACTTCAACCCACCAAATCCACAATACCACTACACCCCCATAAATTACGGCCTACCTTCGCACCAACCCTTCTACGTGCATCACCCTCACTACAACCAAGCCTCTTATCAGTCAGCCACCATCCCTCAACGCCAAAACACTCCATACACCGTTACATACCCAACAACTCCTCAAACCCAAACCCAAACCAACCAACAAGTAAACAATGCTCTGCCACCACCACCACCAATACCAGCATTGCCAGCGCCCCAACCCGTCAAATCCGAAGCCCAGAACCAGACAACCATCAACAACCCAACATCAACCTTCGGTGTGATACTAGCCATCACCGGAGGCTCAAATGAAGATCATGGCAACAAGCGACAGAGGAAGGAACATGCTAGACGAGTACACCATGTAGCCGTCGAAGGACCACACAAATTTGGCCGATGGTCTCATATTCCTATAACCTTCGACTCCAGTGATATGAAGTTAAGGGATTACCCTCACACCGACGCTATGGTGATCGAAACCAATCTAGCAGGGTGGACAGTCACCAAAATTCTGGTCGATACAGGAAGCTCCGCAGACATCCTGTTCGCCTCAACCTTCGACAGCATGAAGCTTGATAGAAACCTCCTGCAACCCGCTGACAACCCTCTATACGGCTTCGGCGGTCAACAAGTGAGAGCCGTCGGAAAAATATCTTTGCCTGTGACCTTCGGCGACCAGATGAACTGCAGAACCGAGCACATAACCTTCGACGTGGTCGACATGTTTTATCCGTACAATGCAATATTTGGTCCGGGGTCACCAATGCATTTAATGCAGTCATCCACCCTGCTTACCTCTGCATGAAGCTTCCCACTCTGAAGGGGGTGTTTGCAGTATATGGAGACCAAGACATTGCAATGGCAGCTGAGGGAACAGTAGCACCAGGACAACGCAATGTTCACAACTTGTCAAAACCTCGTGCAACAAACCCCAAAACTGAAGGTGAGGTATGCCCTGACCGAGAAAAAGCATCACCCAAGGAAGAGACTAAACGAGTCCAACTCTTTGAGGGCAACTCCGAAAGAAGAGTGCTCATCTCAGCCAACTTAGATCCCCAATCAGAAAACAACCTCGTACTTTTTCTCAAGGAAAACTCCGACACCTTCGCCTGGTCTGCGGATGACCTAAAGGGAGTAAACAGAGCTTTGATAGAGCATAGCCTAAACATTAAGCCAGGTTACCGCCCAGTTAAGCAAAAACTTCGCAAAATGTCAGAAGAAAGAAAAGAAGCAGCAAGGGCTGAGGTAAAAAGACTCTTGGACGCAGGTGTCATCCGTCCAGTCAAATACCCAACATGGCTTTCAAATGTGGTTTTAGTCCAGAAAAAGAACAAGAAGTGGAGAATGTGCGTAGACTTTACGTGCTTGAACAAAGCATGCCCGAAGGATGATTTTCCCCTGCCAAACATAAGCACTCTGGTTGACAGAGCAGCTGGTTGCCAAACGCTTTCTCTCCTCGACTGTTTCTCAGGATATCATCAGATCTGGATGAATGAAGAAGACGAGGAAAAAACAAGCTTCATCACACCTTCGGGCACATTTTTCTTTCGTAGAATGGCAGAAGGTTTGAGAAATGCAGGATCAACCTTCGCTCGCATGACATCTGAAGTCTTCAAATATGAACACGCCATCTCTGCCTACGTCGATGATTTGATTGTCCAAAGCGAGCTAAAGGAAAACCACATATCAGACTTATCAAGAGTGTTCAGCAACCTTCGGTCCACCGGATTAAAGCTGAACCACGAAAAATGTGTTTTCGGGGTAAACGAAGGAAAATTGCTAGGCTGTATCGTCTCAGCAAGGGGAATCGAAGCCAATCCCGAGAAGATTGATGCTATCATCAGTATGGAACCTCCGACAACCAAAAAAGCAGCTCAGCGTTTGTCAGGCCGATTGGCAGCACTCAGCAGATTCATCTCCAGGTCAGCAGAGCGAGGGCTACCTTTCTTTGAAACTTTGAGAAGCGTAGCCCCTTTCAATTGGGGACCTCGGCAACAGAAAGCTTTTGAGGATTTGAAAAAATATCTCACCAACTTAACTGTCTTAACCAGCCCAAACAAAGGGGACTTGTTACTGCTATATGTCGCAGCCTCGCCTCACGCAACAAGCGCAGTTCTTATCAAAGAATTGCACGAGAACAACACAACAAAGCAAGCCCCAATCTACTATGTCTTAGAAAATCTCGAAGGTCCTAAAAAAACTACTCAGAGCTCGAGAAGGTAGCTTACGTCGTGGTCATGGCGTCAAGGAAGCTAAAACATTACTTTTAGGCCCACGAGATCCATGTACCTTCGGCATACCCACTTGACAACATTTTCAAGAACAATGAAGCAGTCGGTAGAATAGCGAAATGGGCAGTCGAGCTGAACAGCTACGCTATAACCTTCGTCGGAAGAACAACAATCAAATCGCAGGCAATAGCAGATTTTATAGCTGAATGGACCCCGGACCCTCGCAATAATGAAGACCACTCAAAGCCGTTTTGGACAGTGTACGTCGATGGAGCCTGGGGAGCAGCCGGAGCAGGAGCCTCGGCCACCTTAGTTTCACCATCCGGGACGAAGCTAAGATACACCAAAAGACTCGATTTCAAGTGCACAAACAACTCTGCAGAGTACGAAGCTGTGATACTAGCACTATCAAAGCTCTGATCCTTGTCAGTCCGAAGGGCGGTCATTAACACAGACTCCCAAGTTATCGCCGGACACATTGAGAAAAATTACAAAGCAAAAGACCCAGAGCTCCAAAAATACTTTCAGTATGTGCGAAGGTTGGAATCATTCTTCCTCGGCATAACAGTGAAAGCCATACCGAGGTCGGAGAACTACGAGGCAGACAGCCTAGCTAAAGCAGCAACACAGAAGCTGCAGCTACCGCCAGACGTCTTTACGAGGTAACAACTCAACCAGCATTCGAAACCTCCGAAAAGAATGCCAAACTAGTCAATGCAATCCAGAACGAAGATTGGAGAGCTCCCATCATGGCCTATATCAACGGGTTGCACGAACCCGACTCCAAAGAGGAAGAAAACAGACTGAAACAAAGAGTTCGAGGGTACAAAATTGTAGACAACATTCTGCTCAAAGTTTCGGTAACCTCGCCTTGGCTCAAATGCGTCTCACAGACTGAAGGAAATGACATTCTTAAACTCATTCACGAAGGTATCTGCGGTTCACACAACGGCCCGAGGGCGTTAGTCGGTAAAGCTTTCCGACAAGGTTTCTACTGGCCAACAGCGTTAAGAGACGCAGAAAGCATCGTCAAACGTTGCGAGGGTTGCCAACTAACGGCAAAGACACAAAACGCCCCAGGGGCGCCAACAACTCCGATATGCCCAACATGGCCGTTGCAAAGATGGGCAATGAACCTCGTCGGTCCACTTCCAACAGCTCCAGGAAACCTTCGCTACGCAGTCGTAGCTGCGGAATACTTCACGAAATGGATTGAAACTAGACCACTGGCTTCCATCACCTCCTTGGTCGTGAAGAAGTTTTTCTGGCAGCAAATAATTTGCCGGTTCGGAGTCCCCAAATACCTAACTGTCGACAATGGTACTCAATTCGACAACGAGGTTTTCAAAGAATTATGCGCTCAAATCGGAACAATCCTATGCTTCGCCTCAGTCCGGCACCCTCAATCCAACGGCTTAGTCGAAAGAGCCAACGCAACAATTTTCCAAGCCGTATCAAAGAAATTGCAAGGCAGGCCCAAGGGAAAGTGGGCGGAAGAGCTAACTTCCGTCACCTGGTCCCATAACACCTCGGAATGCAGAGCCACCAAATTCACACCCTTCAGACTCCTGTTTGGAGAAGAAGCTGTGTTACCAGAAGAGTTGAAGCATGTATCACTCAGAACTACCTTCGAATCAGATGAACAAAACCAACTACTTGACAAAGACTTACTCGAAGAAACAAGATGCAACGCAGTGCACAACCTTCGCAAGTATCAATAAGAAACAAAAAAATGGAGAGACAAAAAGGTGAGAATCAAAGAACTAAAGAAGGGTGACCTCGTTCTCATTCGAAAGCAACACGCCAGCATGGCGGGGAAGTTTCAGCCAAAGTGGACAGGTCCATACCTAATAGCAGAATGCAATCGTCCCGGCTCCTTTCACCTCTCTGACAGCGACGGAAACATCCTGCCTCACACCTGGAATGTCGACGACCTTCGCAAATACTACCCATAGCGGAGCCTTAGCGAGCCCTCGCAATATGTAATTTGTTATTTCATTTATGTCTTCTTCCATTTCTAAGCATGTAACAAAAACAAGGGAGCTGCACTCTTTTTCCTTACGAAGGGGCGTAAGGTTTTTTAATGAGGCAGAATCCAAATTCTTAATACAGGCTAAAACCCCGGAAAAAGTAAGACTCCAAATTATTACCTTTACTAACAAACATAAAAAAAGCAGCTCTTCTTCAAGAGCGCTATAATCGATGATAACCCTCAAAGATTGCTTCAAAAAAAAACTTTTTTCAAAGCAAACTTCACCTCCACCTAAGACAAGGGGAGGCGCGAAGTACAAAAAGTCGAGCACCCTCGCAAAACACGCCAGGGGCTCGCAAAAAAGCAAACTTCACCTCCACCTAAGACAAGGGGAGGCGCGAAGTACAAAAAGTCAAGCACCCTCGCAAAACACGCCAGGGGCTCGCAAAGCAAACTTCACCTCCACCCAAGACAAGGGAAGGCGCGAAGTACAAAAAGTCGAGCACCCTCGCAAAACACGCCAGGGGCTCGCAAAAAAGCAAAACTTCACCTACACACAAGGGGAGGCGCGAAGTACAAAAACATCGAGCACCCTCGCAAATCGCGCCAGGGGCTCGCAAAACAAACTTCACCTCCACCTAAGACAAGGGGAGGCGCGAAGTCCAAAAAAGTCGAGCACCCTCGCAAAAACGCCTGGGGCTCGCAAAACAAATCCCACCTCCACCTAAGACAAGGGGAGGCGTGAAATCCAAAAGTCGAGTACCCCCGCATAACCAAAAGCGTTAAGCGAGCCTCGCTAAAAGAAAAGGGGGGCGTCGCTGTTTTCCTAATCAGCTTACAAAAGCGCTAAGCGAGCCTCGCTAAAAGAAAAGGGGGCGTCGCTGTTTTCCTAATCAGCTTACAAAAGCGCTAAGCGAGCCTCGCTAAAAGAAAAGGGGGCGTCGCTGTTTTCCTAATCAGCTTACAAAAGCGCTAAGCGAGCCTCGCTAAAAGAAAAGGGGGCGTCGCTGTTTTCCTAATCAGCTTACAAAAGCGCTAAGCGAGCCTCGCTAAAAGGAAAGAGGGTGTCGCTGTTTTCCTAATCAGCTTACAAAAGCGCTAAGCGAGCCTCGCTAAAAGAAAAGGGGGCGTCGTTGTTTTCCTAATCAGCTTACAAAAGCGCTAAACGAGCCTCGCTAAAAGAAAAGGAGGCGTCGCTGTTTTCCTAATCAGCTTACAAAAGCGATTAAACGAGCCTCGCTAAAAAAAAAGGGGGCGTTGCTGTTTTTCCAAATCAGCTTACAAAAGCGTTAAACGAGCCTCGCTAATAGAAAAGGGGGCGTCGCTGTTTTCCTAATCAACTTACAAAAGCGTTAAGCGAGCCTCGCTAAAAGAAAAGGGGGCGTCGCTGTTTTCCAAAGAACACCTCTCTTAAACGAAAAGCGAGCCTCGAGAGTCAAGTATTATCTCAATCAAATAGCAAAAAAATGAATAGCACCTCCACAAAGCAACACCACAAGTTGTTCGCTTCTGTCGACAGTATGATATACAATCAATAGAAAGAATAAAATTACAAGGATTCGTCACCATCCTCAATCATCATTAAATCATCAAAACCCTCGCTACCCTCATCAAACCCCACTTCCACTGGAACTATGGGTCCCCACAACAAAGGAGCCACAGGAACAATCGGCAATTCCCCGGGCAAAACCCTCGCCCTGTACATATATCTCTGGTCCGTATCACTAACCTCTGAAGGCTCCTCCTTCGGAATTACAAGTGAACCATCGGAACCAACCTCTAGATTACTTCTTCCAAACAAAAAATCCAAAGCCGTTCTATCGTCGATATCATCATCAACAGCAGCTGGCGTGGACGAAGAAGAACCAAAAAAAAAACGTGTAGCTTGCCGATCGGTATAATCCGCTTCGCGCCAAAAACGACTCGACCTGTTGTTCTTCAAGTCGTACCTTCACAGCTTCGACCACCAAAAACGCTCAAAACTCAGCGAAGGATGTTTTAATTTAGCTCGAGCCCAAGATTCACCAGTCATAAAGACATCCTGATAATTTAACATCAATGGCGTCACATCAAAAACCTCTAGCACGGTTCCGTCAGGAACCTGCATTTTCACAGATATAAAAAGTGTCTCAGTGTCATCAAGTCTTTCTAACTACACACATATTACAAAACAACCCCCTCGTCCGAGCGAGCCTAATTTTTCACACCTGTTCGGCTCCCCCTTGCTCATCCGCCCTAACTTCGCTGGCCACAGCATCCAAACCCTCGTCGGCTGCAGCATCCAACCTCTCAGCAGGCGCCTCGACTGTCGCATCCTCTTCAACGTTAGCTTCTTCTTTGATCGAAGCATCCTTCGCCGAGGGCACAACTTCGATTGGTGGAACCTCCGCAGAGTCGGGCACGGGAGCAGAACCGGAACAACCAGCATCAGCATCAGTCGTAGGCGGCGAGGGAATCACGTCCTTCCGAGCCTGCAAGGAAAAATAAAGGACGAGCCCTCCAAAATCAATAACAAACCCCTCATCACATAAATAAACCCAACCACAATTTTCACCAAAAACACAAACGTGACGAGTAGCCTCGGCAGCTTCTTCGAAAGCAAGAGCTCGGCCACCACCAGCAATCCAGAACTTGCGAAGCAATCGCATCGCACAATTCCGAACCTCGGCGTCATCAACTTTCATCCGGTGCACCTCGTCAACTCTCGGAAAGGCATGGTTTGGCTTTCTGATCTTGCGAAGGTGCTCGCAATCCGCTTGACGAAGCGTACTGGCCATCGCCAAAGCTCCGGCATAGCCACCAAAATCGGTCGCGTTACCAACCAACGAGCTAAAGACATCAAGCTCGTTGCACAACAAACCTTCGAAGGCCTCCGCGTTAGACGCAGGCAGCGGTTCCCTGGTGTGAGCATCTAGGCCCCCAGTGGGGTTCGGTGATTGGATGACAACGGTAAATTACTATGACTAACGTGTGTTTTGCAGAAACAATTGAGTTAGGTCATGGTAATGGTGATCGTGAGGGCACTATGGTATTCATGCCCCCTTATTGATGGAATTCGTTCGGTTTTCAAAGGATGGACGACGAAGACGGTGATAGGCTAGTTCTAAGTGTCATTTGGTGTTGAAGGACACTTAGAGTAGCATAGGTCTTTGTTTTATCTTTGGCCGTACTATTAAGAGGGGTTTGAATAGGTAGCTTGACCTAGGTGAGACTTTGAGTTAGGTGTGGTGCACACTTGTTAACCAAAGCCCTAGGTATCTTAGAAAGGTCCCTAAGATCATAAGGAAGAAAGTTCGTGAAGGGAGCGTCGCAAACCGAAGTCGTTTTGGACTTCAAATTGCGACCGGACGCTGCGAACCCTAGTGACCGGACGCTGGGCATGCGTTCGGTCAGTAGTGTTGGCTGAGGAGGGGTCTGGCTGTGACCGGACGCTCCTCAGTAATCGACCGGACGCACCAGGGGGGTGAGTCCGGTCGCATGCAGAGAGGTTCCAGAGAGCAAAAAACATGGACCGGACGTGTCCGGTCAGTGGTGACCGGACGCATGAGAGCGTCCGATCAACGCTTCGTACAGGTGTCAGGGTAGACGTCACGTAGCCGTTGGGCACTGACCGGACGCGTCCGGTCACCCCGACAGTGCGTCCGGTCAGTGTGTAAACTGGCTGGACTTACCCTTTCGTGCATGTTTCGAGTTGGGGGGTATAAATATGCCTCCCTCTCATTCATGCTGTTACTCTTGCTCATTTGAAAGGTTGACAAACACATTGTGATTCCAAGTGAGTGCAAGAGGCCTAGTGAGGTTGAGAGATTTGATAATTGAGTGATCAAACACCTCATTAGTGAATAGAGAGTAGCAAGTGTGCATCCACCCATCTCATTAGCCTTGCGTTGGTCAAGTGAGAGTTCTTGCTTGTTACTCTTGGTGATCGGCATCACCTAGACGGCTTGGTGGCGATCGGAGAGCTTGGTGATCATCCGGAGGCATTGTGGATGACCCAAGCCAAGTTGTGACCGGTAGCGAGCGATTCACCGGGCCGGAGTGGCGAAGAATCAGCTCGTAGTGAGCACTTGATCCTTGCGCGGATCAAGGGGGAGCGATACCCTTGCGCGGGTGCTCCAACGAGGACTAGGGGGGTGTGCCGACACCTCGATACCTCGGCAAAAAGATCGTCGTGTCATCTCTACTCTCTTTACTACGCATTTACCTTGAGCAATTCAATTTCGCATTTACTTGTTGTTCTCTCATAAGTTGAATTGCCATGCTAGAGTAGAAATGGTTTAGCGATAGTCTTTTGTGCGATTGTTTCTTGTCTTTCACACTTCTAGGCACTAGGGGGTTAATTGGGGCTTGATAGGTTTTATTATTGCAAGAAGTTTTAGAAAAGCCCAATTCACCCCCCTCTTGGGCATCTTGATCCTTTCAATTGGTATCGGAGCCTCGTGCTCTCGATTTAGGCTTAACCGCCTAGAGTTAAGATGTCCGGAGGTGATGGACCACCTCCCATGTTTGAGGGAGACGACTTTCCATATTGGAAAATCCGTATGGAGTCGTACCTAGAAGCGGTTGATGTGAAATGCCGTGATGCCGCCATAACCGGCTTTGCCAAGCCCAAGGAAGGCACAAGCCTCACTCCTAATGAGGAGGAAAATGAGAAATGGAATGCAAAGGCCAAAAACATTCTTTTTAGAGGCATTTGCAAAGATGTGTTCAACCGTGTTCGGAACCACAAAAATGCCCATGATCTATGGGAAAACATTTGTGCGCTCCATGAGGGAACCAAGAGTGAGCGTGAGGAACGCTATCATTTGGTTATGCAAAAGCTTCACTCTTTTGATATGCATGCTAATGAAAGTGCAAATGAAATGTACTCACGGTTGAATGTTCTTGTAGAAGAGCTAAATGGACTTGGCCTCACACAAATGCAACCATCCGATGTTGTGAGGAAGATTCTTTGTGTCCTTCCAATTGAGAAGTATGGACACATCGTGACGGTGCTACATCAAGGTGATCTTTCCACCGCTACACCAACTCAAATCTTGGGAAAGATCAATGCACATGAGATGTACATGCACATCACACCAAGTGGTGGCTCCTCCACCGACAAGAAGAAGGACTTGGCCTTCAAAGCTAGCCATGACAAGAAGGGCAAGTCCAAGGCTATTGTGGTGCATCATGAGAGCACAAGTGATGAAGAAGATGATTCCAACATTGCTCTCATGGTGAGAAGGACCACCAAGATGTTGAAGAAGCTTCACAAGAATGGAGTCAACTTTGACTCAAGAAAGAAGAAGTTCTTCACAAGTAGCAAGAGGAGGCCAATCTCCGAAATGGATTGCTACAATTGCGGTGAGCTTGGCCATCTTGCTCATCAATGCACCAAGCCCAAGAAAGAGAGCTACAAGAACAAGAACAAGGGCAAGAAGTATGATCATCAAGTGAAGATGAGAAGAAGGATGAAAAGCCCTACTACAAGAAGGATGGCAAGAAGAAGAAGCAATACCACAAGAAAGGTGGAAAGGCTTACATTGTTGGTGATTGGCTCACCGACATTGATTCCTCCGGTGGCTCATCAAATGAAGATAGTGATGATGAGAAGGAGAAGGTGGCCGCTCTAGTCATTGGCTCCTCTACACCACCACACCACCATCGCCATCATCATCTACACACCTATGCCTTATGGCCAAGGGTGACCGGAAGGTACAAAACGATGATGACTCTAGTGATAGTGATAGTGATGGTGATTTGAGGCTCCCACTTATGATGAACTTGTCAAATTGCTAAATGACTACTCTAAAATCATAAGAAAGACTAGAGCTAAAAATGAGAAGCTTGTTGATGAAAATGAATCTCTTGTTGAAAAATGTGATCATGCTATTCATACTAGTGATGAACTAAAAGATGAACTTGCAACTATGTCATCCACTATCAAGGAGCTCAAGTCCTCTAACAAGGAGCTCAAAGCTAAAAATGAAAAACTTGATAAGATGCATAGTGACTTCACCACTAGTTATGCTTTGCTAAAAGAACAATACACTCAAGTGAAAGTTGACTATGATGCTCTCACCATTTCTTATGATATGCTTTCACATGAGACACATGATGCTCCTAACCTTGTTGTTAAGTGTGACATAGCAACATCTTGTGAGGACTTGGTTAGTGAGCATGATGAGCAAAGAGCTAGTGGCAAAGGCAAGAGTGTGGTTGTGGCCGATCACTATGATGATTACATCAAGATCAAGAATGAGAATGCAAAGCTCAAGGTTGATCTAGAGAAGCTTGCAACCACAAAGCAAGTCATTGTTGAGACCCAAGATGATGAGTATAGCATGACACTTGAGCTTGACATGCTAAAAGAAGAGAACAAGAGATTGAAGATGGAGAGAGATTACAAGATGACACCATCTCAATTAGAGCTCCAACAAGAGAATGACAAGCTCAAGAGAGAGAAAGGAACACCTCACCACCGGATTGAGGAACTTCACAAAGGGTCAATGTCTTCAAAGTGAGCTTCTCATGAACACCGTCATGAAGACAAATAGAAGTGGCATTGGCTTTCTTGAAGAGAAGATGAAGCAACGCAAGAGCATCACTAAGCCAAAGAAGAAGAAGATTGGAAGATGCTATGAGTGTGGAAAGGAAGGTCACTTTGCTCATGATTGTGAAGAGCCAAAGCCCACACCCTTGCCCAAGCATGCTAGGCCCTTTGCTTTCAATGCTCACTACATGCTTAGACAAGATTCTAGTGGCAAAGTGAAGTCATGTTTATGGGGCCACCTAACAAGAGTAGGCCAAATCAAATTTGGGTTGCAAAGTCACTAGTAGAGAAGGTTAAGGGACCGCAACAAGTTTGGGTCCCAAAAGCTCAAGCTTGATTTCTTGTGTGTGTAGGTGAACTACAAGACCGGTGGATCTCATTGGGTGATTGATAGTGGTTGCACACAACATATGACCGGTGATCCCCGGATGTTCACCTCACTAGAAGAGAATGTCAATGACCAAGAAAAGATTACATTTGGTGACAACTCAAAGGGCAATGTCAAGGGATTGGGCAAAGTGGCTATATCAAATGATCATACCATCTCCAATGTGCTACTAGTTGCATCATTGAGCTTCAACTTGCTATCCGTTGGGCAACTATGTGATCTTGGCTTTCAATGTTTGTTCACCGACAAGGAAGTGGTTGTGACCAAGAAAGATGATACACAAGTGATATTCAAAGGCTTTAGATATAACAATCTCTATCTAGTGGATTTCACCTCCGAAGATGCCAACTTGAAGACATGCTTGTTCACTAAGCAATCACTTGGTTGGCTATGGCATAGAAGATTAGCACATGTTGGAATGAACACTCTCAACAAACTATTGAAGAAGGATTTGGTTAGGGGCTTGAAGGA
Organism: Coix lacryma-jobi var. lacryma-jobi; assembly: GCA_009763385.1. Lineage (NCBI taxonomy): Eukaryota > Viridiplantae > Streptophyta > Magnoliopsida > Poales > Poaceae > Coix > Coix lacryma-jobi. The sequence goes on from CM019826.1 coordinate 5,462,344, forward strand.
TGTCAAATTTGAGAAGGACAAATTGTGTAGTGCATGTCAAGCGGCAAGCAAGTTGCAAATACACATCCAACCAAAGCTTTGTGTCAACATCAAGAGAGTTAGAGCTACTTCACATGGATCTATTTGGACCAACAACATATGCTAGCTTGGGTGGAAATCTCTATTGCCTAGTGATCGTTGATGACTACTCTAGATACACTTGGGTATTCTTTCTTCATGACAAATCCGAAGCAACCCCTTCATTCAAGAAATTGCCAAGAGAGCCCAAAATGAGTTTGACTTGAAGATCAAAAAGATAAGAAGTGACAATGGAAGAGAGTTCGACACAACACCCACATTGAGCAATATTGTGATGAAGTTGGGATCAAGCATGAAGTTTCCGCAACCTACACACACAACAAAATGGGGTAGTTGAGAGGAAGAACCGGACTCTAATCACCCTAGCAAGGACAATGCTAGATGAGTACACTACACCGGAAGATTTTGGGCGGAAGCAATCAACACCGCTTGCTATGCATCAAATCGATTGTTCCCCCATCGTCTACTTGGCAAGACCCCCTATGAGCTACTCAACAACAAGAAGCCGGATGTATCCTTCTTTAGAGTGTTTGGGTGCAAATGCTACATCTACAAGAAGCGCCAACACCTAGGGAAGTTTCAACGCCGATGTGATATTGGTTTTCTTGTTGGTTACTCATTGAAGTCCAAAGCATATCGAGTATTCAACCATGCCACCCGGGATGGTAGAAGAAACATATGATGTGGAATTCGATGAATCTAATGGCTCTCAAGGAGAGCATGAAAATCTTGATGATGTAGGTGATGAAACCATTGAGGGAAGCAATGAAGAACATGCCGGTTGGAGCCATCAAGCCTAAAGATGATGATGATGATGTGCAAGTCATTGACAAGCCATCATCATCCAATGTACCACATGTTGATGACAAAGAAGGGAGAGATCCATTTGAAGATACTCATGTCTCCCATGATCAAATGGTGGTACAAGCTCAAGATGTTGACGCTCCACGAGCGGCCCCTCAAGTGGTTGATCAAAGGACTACTCCTCTACTACAAGCTCATCCCCAAGATCTCATCATAGGGATTCCTACAAGGGGTGTAATGACTCGATCTCAAAAACTTGCTTTATTTATTGAACATCACTCCTTTGTGTCTCTTGTTGAGCCCACCATTGTAGATGAAGCTCTAGGTGATCCGGATTGGGTGAATGCTATGCATGAAGAATTGAACAACTTCACCCGCAATCAAGTTTGGACACTTGAAGAGCGACCCAAAGGCGCAAGAGTCATTGGAACAAAATGGGTGTTTAGAAACAAGCAAGATGATCAAGGCAAGGTTGTTAGAAACAAGGCAAGGCTAGTAGCAAAGGGGTTCTCTCAAGTTGAAGGTTTGGATTTTGGAGAGACCTTTGCACCGGTTGCAAGACTCGAAGCCATCCGTATCCTCCTTGCATATGCATCACATCATGACATTAAATTATATCAAATGGATGTAAAAAGTGCGTTTTTAAATGGCTTCATAAATGAACTAGTCTATGTTGATCAACCTCCGGGTTTGAAGACCCTAGATATCCTAATCATGTTTATAGGTTGTCTAAGGCGCTATATGGGCTCAAGCAAGCCCCAAGAGCATGGTACGAGCGCCTCCAGGACTTCCTCATTGAGAAGGGCTTCACCATTGGGATGGTCGACACCACACTATTCACCAAGAAGCTTGATGGAGAGATCTTCATTTGTCAAGTCTACGTTGATGATATCATCTTCGGGTCAACAAATAAAGCATATTGCAAGGAATTTGGTGACTTGATGGCACCAAACTATTGGAAACACACTTGCCCTACCTCCGCACACGTGCAGGGGGGGTGGCGAAGGTGGCAGTCGTCAGAACCAAGCGAAAGTGCAAAGGAACAGTGACACGATGGCTCTATTCCCCAAAAAACGTCCCATTACACTGTTCACCCCCTCCCCCGTATTTATACGGGATACCAAGGGGCACTAACCAGATTACAAAAGGTACAAGAAAGATTCTTCTGCGCCGTGCTATGGAAGGGCAGAATTGTACAAACACAACTGGAGTCGAAACCCTAGCCTGCTTTCCTCCTGCCCGCCGCCACCGGGCCTTGCTCGCCTTCGCGGAAGCACCGGGGTCCGACCCTCGGCTCTGCCGGTGGCGAGGTCGGACCCCCGCCGTGTTCATGATGCTCGAGGGCCTCCTTCCCTCCTGCGTTCCGGGCGCGCCATTGCCTGCAAGACACGCAGCGAACCCCGAGGGTCGAACTCATGTGCGAAGGTTAGCAAACCTGCCCGAAGGGTCCAGAGACGGAGATGATAGAGTCGAGAGCGGGTCACGCGAAGGTCGCTCCTCGATCCAGCCTGAGCGGCGCCATTGCCGAGGGTCTCTTCCCCCAACACATGGAGTATTAAATATAGGTAAAAAAATAACTAATTGTATTTTTAGTATGTACATGTTGAGACGAATCTTTGGAGTCTACGTAGTCCATATTTGGACAAAGTTTGTTATATAACAACAAAAACGCTACAGGAAAAATTTTGCCATCTAAACAAGGCCTATATACATTCTGAAAGAAGAACTTTCTCAATTTCCACAGGCATGGAGAGGCAACTGTTGCTGGCATGTTAAAAAACCAGGTCTTTCTTTTCACAAATTAAAGCGCTAATGTTTGGCTAAACATTCCATATCCATTGATCACAGGATATATATATATATATATATATATATATATATATATATATAGACACACACACAGTGTGCTCTGTAGTGATCAGACCTATGACCTTTCTAGCAACATAGCATGGAGTAAAGAGAAAAATGGATGATGATGAATTATTCTTAGTACATAAAAAAAAATACTCCGTCCATTTACAAATTTTAAGATGTTAGATATATATTGCCAGATACCCAGTAAAACCAAGGTATATAGAAAAACTAAAATGTCTCGTAGAATTTGGAACGGAGGAAGTTTATCATCAATATATCTTCGTTTAGCTTAGGCCTTTTTTGGTTTGAACCTCCAGGAACTACTTTAGTCCTCTGGGATTAAACTTTAATCCTAGACTACTTGATTCCAGGGGCTAAAGGAGACTAAAGGACATTAAAGTTACTATATAAAGACCAAAATATCCATCCCGGCACCCATGGCGGAGCTTGTGAAGAAGAGAAGGTGGCCACCAGCGAAGTCTGGCCAGCCACCACGTGGGTGAGCGGCTGGCGGAGCTCCGGCCGATGCGCCGGTCGCCACTCGGTGAACCTCCGGCCCGCCATCACGCAGGCGACCTCGCGCGGGAGCATCGGTCCGCCGACACACGGGCATGCTCGTGTAAGCGCCGACCTGCCAGCACGCGGGCGACCTCGTGGGGGGAGCGCCCGCCTGCCGCCGCGAGCGTGAGCCCCAACTAGTGGCGGATCCAGGGGGGTGCAGCCCCCTTGGCCAAAAAAAATATATATGATATACACATATTTTAGTTAAAATTAGTCTAATTTTTCTTTAAATTAGTCCAAAAATCTTCTGCGGGCTAGAACAATAATGGAAAATTTAGTCCAAATCACTTTAAAATCTACCAAAAACCTCTTGTGGACCAAAAATACAAGAAAAATTTCGGTCCAAACTCGGCTCTCTATGTATTTAGCCCCCCTCGTGGGCTCATCCTGGATCCGCCAATGGCCCCAACCCCTCAGCATCTCAGCTACAGTGCATTGATAAGAGCACAACTCGTGTGCTTTTGGCCTTTAAAGTCAGTCTCAGTAAGAGTTTCATGTAAGTTTCACACTACTGTACAAAGGCATTCCATCCGTCTTGGTGGTAAGGCCTATTTTTGGCCGACTTCTGTAAGGTGCCCATCTGCCATCACGAGGACAGCTCCGCCACCGAGTGCGTGAGCCCCAACCTCTCAGCAGCTCAGCTGCAGTGCACTGATGAGAGCGCAACTCGTGTGCTTTTGGCCTTTTAGGCCAGTCTCAGTGAAAGTTTCATATAAGTTTCACACTATTATACAAAGGCATTCCACCTGTCTTCGTGTGCTAAGGCCTACTTTTGGCGGACATTTATAAGGTGCCCACCTTACTTATTAATTAACAGAGGTGGACATTTATAAGGTGTCCGCCTCGATTAATGTTTTTTAGAAAACCAAAAAACTTGTAATTTTGGAGAATCAAACTCACGACCTCACACATCATACTATTACATCTCTATCACTGCACCTCACACACAATCATATCTACATATAAAATATTATTGTTTTATATCATTATTTCATAATCTTGTATTAAATATTTGGACTAAATAAACTCAAATGAAAAAACTTACAACTACAAAGTTTAAATCTTGTCAAATACTACAACTTTGGTATAGGATGTATCACCACCAGAGATTAAAAATTCAAAAAAATTGAGTCTTAAAACATGTGAATTTTAAACACATACTTGAGACTCTAGATGATTTTAAAATAAAAACTTGTCAATATTAAAGATGTATTTCAGGTTGGTCATTACAACTTTGGTATGAACTATGTGAAAATTTGAGATTGTTTAAAAATTCTAAATTTTAAATTTCAAAATCTATAACATTCGAACACATATTTGAGACTCTAAACAACTTCAAATTAAAAATTTTCAAATACAAAGTTGTAGATTCTATTGAGAACTATAACTTTTGTGTAGACCATGTCAACATATGAGATCATTTGATAATTTTAAATTTTAAATTTTAAAATCTGTGCACTTATAACAATATTTTGGGACTCTAAATAGTTTCCAATCAAAAACTTTTCAACTATAAAGTTGTAGATCTCGCTGAGGGCTACAATTTTGATATAAAGTTTGTCTTTATCTAAATTTATTTGAAATAATTATGACTTATTTTTTGTTGCAGTTATTAACCAAGACGGACAACTTAAGGCGCGTGTCTCGGTTAATGGATTTACCGAGGCGGTCGTTAAAACAATCGTCTTAAATTAATAATTGATTAACTGAGGCAGTTGTCTTGTGACCGTCTCAGTTAATCAATTAACCGAGACAGACACTGGATGTCTGCCTTGGTAAATATAAACCGAGGCGGGCACTGGACGTCCGCCTCGGTTAATTCAAATATGGTGTCTCGAAAAATCTTTTGTGTAGTAGTGTCATTTGCATTAAATATGTTGTCACATAAGCGTTTTTGATGATATGACATTGTATTTAAGAAAAGAGAGAAACTCTATTGGCACGAATATCAACTCTCTATAAGTTATAAAATTTAATGTCTATGAAACTTTCAAATGAAACTCTCACTCTCAACGGAGAGTTTCATTAAGTATCACTTTATTTCATATGACATGGTAGTCTCGGAATATATCAACGTAATATAACTCACTATTGAGAGTTGTCTTAGGTCAATCTCAATAGGGTTTCATAGAGTTTTATGAGCATTAAATATGTTGATATATTACTATATTAATTAGGAGAGAGGTGATAAGAGTTTCATGATAGTAGAGAGAGTTTCATGAGGATGAAACTCTTGTGCATTGTTTCTAAAATCTGAGTGCGTTAGAAATTGTGACATAAAACTTGCATTGAGGATGACCTTAGTCCTTTCTAGTCACAATTTGGTGATTAGATGATTAAAGATCATTTAATTTCACCTAATCATTTTATTTGACTGAAAAGTAACTAAAACAACCTAAATTTAATTGAGGTCCAAACCAAGTATGTCCTTACTTATCCCTAGTGAATAATTTATTCTTTGACTATATTCTATAAGGAGACAGACGAGTAGACACGCAGGGAGGAGTGGTATTGTTACACTGCTCCGTCATGATCAACGGTACATAAGGAAAACATCATGCTGTCTATTTTCTTCCGATACTCCCTCTTTATAGAAAATAGATATCGTTTTGAATAAAATTAAAAATCAAACATTAGTAATATAAATTATGATGAATAACTATTAAATTGTTGAATTTAGAGATGTAAAAATCATATAAATAAATTTGTCTTGAAAAATATTTTTATAAAAATATATGTATACCACTTTACAACAAATATTTTTAAAAAACAAGTGGTTAAAGTTATGTTTTGTAGACCGTATCGCTGTCCTAAAATATCTATTTTTTATATGGAGCGAGTGACACTCTTAACGAATTTTCATCGTTAGAGCAATCACATTATATGGAGACGGGGTATTTCTATTTATAAATAAATGGACCTTACGGCGATTAGACGTTATCTGTTGCTTGGCTCATAACGTTTGCACCGGGAGCCAGTTCCGTATGCACAACCCTCACGGACAAAAAGAAGAGACCATTGTTCCCCAAACTTCCCTCCTCCATCTTCTTCCATGCACTGCCAAAGAACAGACTTTTGAACCTACCTAAATTTAGATTTAGTTTCGACTAGAATTAAATTTAGGACCCCCACGGGAGGTGTTGGGGGGAGGGCAGAGCCTATGAGAGGGCCCCCCACGTAGCTCCGCCAATGATTACCGATACCATGAAAGAGATGAGAGCTCATGAGAGGCTTGAGAAATAACTCATGGGAGCATGAAAGCTAAAAAAAGACAGTGAGATCGGTCACTTTGAAACAACCATAGACACCTATATATAGTAGATTCACAACACATATCCATACGGTTGGATGTATGCAAATATAAGCATGTGTGCCCATAGTTGTGTTAGGGGACCCATTCCTACTACTTTTTAATAATTGGTTGTTTAATACTCTCTCAATTCTAAATTATTAGACATTATGATATTTGTAGATATGTAAGTTTCACTATGTATGTAAACATAGCATATATCTAAGAGCATAGCAAAAAGCTAAGCACAACATAGACACTCACAACACACACTAACTTTGTATGATTGGACTGATAAATACTAAAAATTGACGAGTCACTATAGTCGCCTCGCAGTCGACAACAATATTATCTACCACTAAAAGAATAACACCGTTGAATCCTCTCACGATGAGTCAAACTCACGACCTGAGATGCTACTCAAAACTCTCGTAACAACCAGGCTATACAATATTAGAACAACCATAACGTCTTATAGTTTAGAATATAGGTTAAAAGTTAACGGATCTTCAGTACATTTTACTTTGAAGTATTTATAAGTTGTAACCCTTGATTTATTAGCCACCTGCACCTTTGGTACATCAGCCGTAAGTCCAGTACGAATACGACTTATATTTTCCTAGCCAGATTCAATTCCTCCTCGATCTCCCGTATCCAATTTGCTTTGCTTCGATCCCTTCACGCTTAAAGGTCCAATAATATATACTGATGTGTCGCTAATTTGGCCAATCAAGTATCCAAATGATACGATGGATTATCGGATCACAGATACTCTTATATTTTTTTTTATGAGATACAGATACTCTTATATTATTATTATTATTATTATTATTATTATTAACCGCGAGCTCTATATATAGCGACGTTTTATTGCACCCATGAAGCTACAGCACACACGACACAAGTCGAGCACAGGCTGCACAGTGCAGAGCAAAGGCGCGCCCCTGCGCCATGGCGCTCAGCAAGGAGCAACAACACACAAACACTGGTGACCAGCAGGCCATGCTGGATGCTGAGGTCCAGCTCTGGCACCACACCTTCGGCTATACGTCAAGTCCATGGCGCTCAAGGCCGCCCTCGACCTCGGCATCCCCGACGCCATCCACCAGCACGGCGGCTCGGCCACCCTCCCGCAGATACTCACCAAGGTCACGCTCCACCCGTCCAAGACGCCATGCCTGCGACGCCTCATGCGCGTGCTCACTCTGACCGGCGTCTTCGGCGTCGTCCACCAGCACCAGCACTCGACGACGACGGCCGACGCCGACGGCGGCGGCGAGCCTGTGTACGGCCTCACGCCGGCGTCCCGTCTTCTGGTGGGCTCGGCGCAGAACGTGAGTCCTTTTCTGACCTTGATGCTTGTGGTCCACTCGTCGTGTCTTCCTTCCTCGACCTCGGCGAGTGGTTCCGGCACGAGCTGCCGGACCCGTCCCCCTTCAAGATGACGCACGGACAGGAGATATGGGAACTGGTCGGCCACGACGCGAGCTTCAGCAAGCTCTTCGACGGCGGGATGGCCGCGGACAGCGGTTTCATCATGGACGTCGTGGTCAAGGAGTGCGGCGGCGTATTCCAAGGGATCAGCTCCCTTGTCGACGTCGCCGGCGGGCTCGGCGGCGCGACGCAGGCCATCGCAAAGGCGTTCCCGGATTTGGAGTGCAGCGTGCTGGATCTCCCACACGTTGTCGCCGGTGCTCCCACTGACACCAGTGTGAAGTACATTGCCGGTGACATGTTTGAGAGCATTCCGTCGGCAAACGCTGTCTTCCTTAAGGTACGCTAGCTCCTACTTTTTTTTTTTTGTTTCCTTTTTCCTGCCTTTTTTAGCACTTTTTTTCCCTTTCCTGAACGTGTGCTCTTGAGATGCAGCGGGAGGGAAAAATTTTTTTTATCAGGTACAGCTTGGACGCACATAACCCACACACACCACACTCACACCACCACACGCACACACACGCGTGCGCGTCCGTACACATGCAAAGAGAGATTGGGAAGCTCGCCGTCTCCAGGTCGCCTCCAGTGCGTGGGAAACGCGCAGTACCACCGAACGTGCACGCGTGCATGTACCTGCAAAATCTGGAAAAATTCCAGAGAAAAGGTGCGACACCAGGGTTGGGTAGCGTCCCACCGGACTGCCCTACCACCGGACCACTTGAAAGTTCTAGCAGGCTTTTTTTCTTAATGGATTTTCGTACCTCTCAGATAATTTTCCTATGTGTAATTTTAATAACCGTCAGGGATAATACACAAACTTACAGGCTAATATAATATTTTTAGAGTTATTAAAAATCGACAAGGTAATTAATTATCCTAATGGTTTCTTAAACTCACAGATTAATATGCTTTTTCCATGACGGTTACGTATTTTCCCTTTGAGTTTTACAAAAACCGCCAAAAAAAATTCATTTGTCCTGACGGTTTATCAATAACCTCCACAAAAATTGAAACCGTCAAGAAATTTCGAGTTTCCAATCGTGATATACACTACTATATATGTATATTTTGATTCGTCACCTAGGTAGCTTTAATTTTTTTCTAGTGGATCTGCATGACTGGAGTGATGCCGAATGTGTTAAGATATTGAAGAACTGCAAGAAGGCTATAGCATCTCAAGGAGGGAAGGTAATAATATTGGATATGGTGGTTGGAGCAGGGTCCTCCGAGGAGAGGCATGTCGAGACGCAAATCTTGTTTGATCTCTTTTATGATGTTTATCAATGGTGTCGAGCGAGATGCATGAGCAAGAGTGGAAGAAGGTTATTTTTGAAGCTGGATTTAGCCATTACAAGATCATCCCTGTTCTAGGTGTTCGGTCGATAATCGAGGTCTACCCGTAAAAATCTATGTAACTCAAGTGTATACTGAAAAATCTGCATGGAAACTCAAGAAGTGTTTTGCCATGTGCTCATTTTCGTTGTTAAATGCATCACATGTGCTGTAATAAGTCTGTAGTACAGGAATGGGAGGGAGTTACGGCTCCTCATTATTCCTCAACGAGGTGTAATGAAACGAGTTTTTAGTCTTCACATGTAGTCAGGTCAGTCTCAATAATACACAGTTTCATCTCTCGGTTTTCAAGACAAATAAAATCATACTCCCTCTGTATCGTCAAAGGACGCCGTTCTGGCGTTTGCAGCGATTGCGCAAAGGACGTCGTTTTACCTACGCATGCGGTAGTTTGGACGCGATTGACCCTCCTTAATTGTCGTCGTCCGCAACGCCTTGTTTTCCATCCGCGTGAGCAAAACAATCGAGCGACAGCCAGCAAACGCAAATCCACGACCAAAAAAACGAGCGTCAGCCAGAGACCTAGCGTCCCAAGTGCCTCATGCAGCGGACGGGCCCAACAAACAGTGTACGTATGCAAAATCACGCGAACGGAAAAAAGTGAAAAAACTAAGACCACAAGAGATCGAACCCGCGCCCTCATGACTCAACTTGGCGTACTAAGGGCAGTCCCAATGATAGAAACTATACACGATTTCCATAACGGCCACGTCGTCCGTAGAAACTATCTCAGACAATGGATGAGTCTTTGTGCAATAAATATTACGTTTTTCAAGTAGCCGGTGAGCTTGGCCTTGTCATGTCACGCATGAACTTTGCTCTCATCTCGCTCACCTGGAGCATGGCCTGTACGGACGACGGCGAGAGCTAGGTGGGCGGTGGCGGCACGCGGCGAGCGCTTCCTGTACGGACAGAGGCACGACGAGCACTGTCTGGGTGGTGGCGGTCCGACGAGTACGACAGCAACGGCGGCCTGGACGACGGCGACGCGACCAATACGGACGAAGGCGTGACGAGCACCGCATGGGCGATGGCAGCTCGCGGCGAGTGCTGCGTGGGCGGCATGCGGCGAGCGCTGCCTGGACGGTGGCGGCGCGGCAAGCGCAGCACCAACTGCGGCCTCTGGGCGAGCGACATAGCAGGTAGCAGCAAGCGGAAAAGTTCCATCACAGGCGTAGAAACGAGTAAACGACCCGTTTCCTCCCAACGCGAAAATAGTAGTTTCTTCATTCCTCGGGACATGAGTAGACTCGGTTTCTCCAGTAAGAAACAATTTCGTCACATTTTCTTCTCTTTCTTCTTTAATTAGATTGTCACATCAGATTTTTGCTTAGGTAGCATCTCATTTAATAGGGGTAGAAATCATCATCAATGTACCATTGGGGCTGCCCTAACCACCTGCACTGCATTAGATTGTTGTCTAAAAGTAACTGCAGTCGTATATTTCTGCATTAGATTGTTGTCTAAAAGTAACTGCAGCCATATTTAATAAGGGCAAACAAAGAAAAATATACCCTATTTAATGACTCCTTGGTATGCACAATCTTATCCTAAACATCATCTAATACCAGTATGGAGGGAGTAGATGAAATAGATATCTCTCTCAATGTACATTTTAATGCACAGTTCCATATGTTTCATGGTCCTATGATCCTTCTTTCTTTCTTCTTTTACTCTCTTGAGCCACGCGTGTTGTATGAGATGAAACACAATGACGCTCGATATGAGGGTTTCACCGAGATTTCACTATTTTGGAAACAACGCTCAAAGGTTTCCTAGGGATGAAACATGTTTCTTCTCTCTCCTCATAGTTTCATAAAAAAAAAACTGATGTGACGTCCTATAATTTAATGTGTATGAAACCTCAATGAAAGTTCAATGAGACTAGCCTTAGAGAAAATAGATGCAAAGCGCATCAAGCTGACATGCATTCTATTCAAGATTAAAGTTATCACTGCTGGTTGGAATGCATCGATTATTGTAATGTAACCTCTATTATGACTGCTGATTATCACGAACAAGATGGTGATGGGTCTGCCGACCCAACGATGATAAAGAATCTATAGCATAGATTATATATACTAGTGAATCTAATTGCCAGAACATGATTAGTGGAATGAGATTTAATTCCAGGGATCTAAACATGATTTTATCACCATGCACTGCACCTAAAGACATCCGGCCTTGTTCAGTTGAGGATTTTTTTTTGGTTTTGCTATTGTAGCTCTTTTGTTGTCAATTCACAAACTTTGTTTAAATATAGACTAACTAGGTTCAAATATTTATCTCGACATTTACAAACTAAAAGTATAATTAGTTATTTTTTATCTATATTTAATGTTTTATACATGCGTCTAAAGATTCGATGTGATAGAGAATCTTGAAAAAATTTAGAATACATTATTATTGTACGAGAGAGACGTTTGGAGCAGGTGACGAAACATAACTTCACCGGATATATGGGAGGCGATCTAGTCTTAGGATTGAATGTTATTAGAGTATGCCCAGTCTTTTAATTTTTAGCTATGTGTCTGTTGTTTAGTCAGAGGCTGGAACTCGTTCCAAAGTTATGTATCGAGAGAGATGCATATCAGCCAAAGACGTACCGGTACGAATACTCTCCTGTCTGCTCATTCAATTCGGCCAGCTGTCGCTTTCACTCTTACTGTAGGTGTCGTGTCCCTAATGCATTTTCGATACGGTGCCGCTGCCTGCTCAACGTGTCCCTATTTGTCAAAAAAAAAAAAAACGTGTCCCTAATGCCGTAATGCGCAAAGGTCTCTGTTTCACGATTATATTGCTGGTGGGTTCTCCATTAACATGACAGGTCATGGCGAGACGATAAGATGACCTTTCGCGTAGATCCACCCCCCCCCCCCCCCCCCCCCCCACACACACACACACACCACCTTGTGTGTCATATGATGGCAATCGTTCGATAGGCGAACAAAGGAGCGTACTGTCGCTGATCTGGAATTGGGTGCTCACACACCCTTCTCGCGTGAAATTCGTGCACGCCGGAGCATTTCCATATGGCTTATACCAGCAATTAAACCATGTTGTACAATCAAATAAATCAAGTAGGCAGATCATCGTAGATTCATAGTGTCAACATCGATCTCAAAAAGATGACCAGAGCGCTCGATCACTATATATGGAGGCGTTTTGCACACAAGGAGACTATAACATTTGCAGGTGATCAACACAAGCTCGATCTCTGTGCCATGGCACCCACCAAGGCGCAACACACTGACCAGCAGGCCATGCTGGACGCTCAGCTCCAGCTGTGGCACCACACCTTCGGCTACGTCAAGTCCATGGCGCTCAAGGCCGCCCTCGACCTCGGCATCCCCGACGCCATCCACCAGCACGGCGGCTCGGCCACCCTCCCGCAGATACTCACCAAGGCCACGCTGCACCCGTCCAAGACACCGTGCCTGCGACGCCTCATGCGCGTGCTCACCGTGACCGGCGTCTTCCGCGTCGTCCACCAGCACTCGACCGACGACGCCGACGGCGGCGGCTTGGAGCCTGTCTACGAGCTCACGCCGGCGTCTCGGCTCCTGGTGGGGTCGTCGCCGACGGCGCCGAACGTGAGTCCCTTTCTGAGCATGGTGCTCGGCACCGTCTTCGTGTCTTCCTTCCTCGACCTCGGCGAGTGGTTCCGCCGGCACGACGAGCTGACGCCGGGCCCGTCCCCGTCGTCGTCCCCGTTCAAGTTGGCGCACGGACGGCACGTGTGGGAGATGGCCAGCCACGACGCGAGCTTCGCCGAGCTCTGCGACAACGGGATGGTCGCCGACAGCGGCTTCATCATGGACGTCGCGGTCCAGGAGTGCGGCGGCGTGTTCCGAGGGATCAGCGGAGCCTTGGTCGACGTCGCCGGCGGGCTCGGCGGCGCTGCCCGGGCCATCGCGAGGGCGTTTCCGCACATCCAGTGCAGCGTGCTCGACCTCCCGAACGTCGTCGCCGCTGCTCCCGCTGACACCGACGTCAAGTACGTCGCCGGCGACATGTTTGAGAGCGTTCCACCGGCAAACGTTGTCTTCCTCAAGGTACACGTATCACGTACGGGATCATATTTATTATTATAACAAAAAAAGGTTCATAATTTTGGTTCATAATTTTGCGAATCTCTACTTATTACATGTATTTGGTTTAATTCAGTGGGTTCTGCATGACTGGGGTGATGCTGAATGTGTCAAGATATTAAAGAACTGTAAGAGGGCTATAGCATCTCAAGGAGGAGGGAAGGTAATAATAATGGATATCGTGGTTGGAGCAGGGTCGTCATCCGACCAGAAGAAGCATGTGGAGACGCAAGTCTTGTTTGATCTCTTTATCATGGCTATCAATGGCGTTGAACGAGACGAGAAAGAGTGGAAGAAGATTATTTTTGAAGCCGGGTTTAGCTCTTACAAGATTATACCTGTTCTGGGTGTTCGATCGATCATAGAGGTCTATCCATAGAAGTTAATGGTGGTGGTGTGGGCCGGCGGCCCTGTAATGTACGTCGTTGGCTGTTGCAGGTTGTTGACAGATACTATACTAAATTAAAAAGGGTTGTTGTTCAAAGCGTCCAGAACTCCAGGCTCCAGGTGCTAGAATGAACAGCCAGCCACACAGTCGTTATTTGCATCACGTGGACAACTTTTTGTAAGTGGTGACAACTTTAGTCATTGATGTTGACTACTTTGGGTGGGTACGTAATAATATATAATTGTCGACTGTTGTCTGTTCTATGAAAAAGTCTATAGAGCATGAAAAAGGGAAATATTAACGAATAAGTTGAAACGGTTGATTTGTTAGGAGAGAAAAATAATGTTTCACGACTGATTTGTACGGATTAAAGTCGGCTTATAGCTCAAGCGAACAAAGCCTTGCTCTCTACCATCCGAGGATAATACACAACTTAAAAAATTACAAAAAAAAACATTTAAGCTCACTTCTCACACTAGAGCACAAGAACCAGAACCAAACGAAGCAAGCACGATACATGGAACAACCAAAGACTATGCCTCAATTTTATCCCGAATTTTCACCCAAATTTTGCAAACACCTCTGTGACAATTGTCTCCAAAATCTGACATCCAGTCTTGATGATTGGTCTCTCGATCTTCTTCTCCAGTTTATAAGGACCAAATCCAGATCTAATCTGTCTCCCTGAAAATGACCTACGGCCGTCGTCCGGGAGTTTGCAAGGCAATTCACGATACCGTTGTAAACCCTGATCGTCAAGGCCCCGCCTTGACATCAGTCTCGCTGCTCACCATCATCGGCTTCACTTCGTCGCAGCAGCCGTCTCAAGGCCAAAAGCCACTCTCGTGCCGCGAACGCCACCCTCCGAGCGCGGAAGGTGCACTTGTCGAAGTCGGATCCCAAAGCCCCCATGTAACAACTGGATACTCAGGTATTAAATGCTTTTCGACTGACTTTTCAGGAGATGATTCACTCGTCCAAGAGTTTAGCACCGCGGACGCTACGTCCAGCTGACAAATGTCAACTTGGCATTCAACAACTTGCTCGAGGATCCTTGCTAGCTTCGACAGAGTCTCTCTTTGCTCGTCGCCATTTGTGTGTGATTATAATAATTATTGATGTTGTTGTCAACTCGTTGTAAACTTTTATTGTAAATTAGGCCTTACTTTGTTCGTAGTGTTGGGTCACTTACTTGCTTGGTAATTCCCAAATTACCTAGGTTGTTGTAACCTTTTAAACTATTCTTCTGCTTAATGAAATGTGTGACACATTCATGAAAAAATAACCTACTAAAAGGTGTTAGACTTATCATTGTTGAACACCATAACATTTCTATTCAACCACATCGCTCGACAAAAAGCCGCAACATCAACACTGAGTCAGAATCAACAAACAACAACCGAGAGTTGCCTCGCCTATGAGAAGCATATGGGTTCCAACCTACGCAACTCTTTAGGGAGGAAGCCTCATGGAGGAAGGGCCATTGATAGGAGAACAAGGAGATCCAAGAGGGGGATCTTGGTCTCATCCCGACATAAGATGAGACGGAGAACTCTAGTGGGGATGATGAAGTAAGCCATTAAAGATGACTAAGCCAACATGCAATGTGCGCAAAAGCAAAGAGTAGGACGACAATTAAACTGGAGTGGAGATAAGTGCAAGAAAAGTCAAGGAAGAGCTCAAGGTGGCATCGAGACATGGATGGACACATGTATGCTTTTAACGACGCCTTCAACAAGGAGAGTGATATGCATAGACACCACCGTTATAGGCTGACACAGGGAGGGCTTTCACCCCGAGATAAGCTTTGTCGAGCAACAACAGCAGTAGAATCTTCAGCGACTCCTCTAAGGAGTGGTATGATGTTGGGGCGTCGTAGCCAGAACTAGATGGATATGTTCCACTTAGAGAAACCATTCAGTTTGCAATCACGTCTACCTTATTACTACCTTCTTCTCTAAAAGAGTATCAATGAGTCTCAATGACCTCTAACTTATTACTATAATACTATCTCCATCTCAAAAAGATTGTCATTCTCACTTTTTGAGGAATTACTAGATATATACTCCCTCCATAGAGAAAATAGATGTCGTTTTGGACAAAATTTGAGTTAAACATTGAGAATATAAATCATGTATAACTTTTAAATTGTTAAGTTTAGAGATATAAAAATCATATAAATAAATTTGTCTTGAAAAATACTTTATATATATATATACACACACACACCACTTTACAATAAATATTTTCAAAGAAACAAGTGATTAAAGTTATGCTTTAGAGACCGTGTCATTGTCCTAAATAACATCTATTTTTTTTATATAGATGGAGTATATATAAAAAGGTTCTAATAATATTTCTAAGCTGCACTAGCATAGTATCACTAGATGAATTGTGAAATCTATTTTTCCTAATTAATTAATATGAGAAATAAATATTGATAATACTTGTTATAAATAAAGTCCTTGTCTATATACCATATAAAATTATTTTGCGTTCTACAGTAAATGTTGGAACACTAATTTAGAGTATTAAACGTGAATTAATGATAAAAACTCATTCCACAACCCCTGATAAAATCGCGACACATTTCTAATGAGCATAATTAGGCCATGATTAGATAATGGTGTGCTACAGTAAATAGTCGGCTTAATAGATAGATCTCGCGATTTTTCGTTCACCGTGTAATTAGTTTTCTATTTAGATCATATTTAGTTCTCCTAATTTTTGATTTACAAATACTACAGTAAATTTTGCAAAAAAATAAATAAAAAAATTTAGGAACTAAACAAGACCCAAATTAAACTTAAAAATATTTTGATTTAATTTTAAGCTCGAATATAGTCTTCGGGGGACAGGGCACACGTAGCAGAAGATATGGCGGATCGGAATCGTCATTCACTGATCGTCCGATGCACACTTGCTTGACGTGATGCGTCATCTTTATCGCTTTCTTGAGGTACACGTGCTCTTTATTATATTTATATTTGTACAGGAAAAGTACCACATGAATATGCTTAATAACTGCACATACTACTTACCCACATTATTAAATCCTACTTCCGTTTTCATGTATATATATAGTTCAGTTCTGTTATATAAGTTAAATTTCTCTAGTTTTAATCGGGTTTTTTCAAAAATATATTACCATCTGTAATAAATTTAAATTAATACACTATCATCAAAACATATTTCAAAAATACTAAATTTAACAAAACTTATTTGATATTATAAATGTTAATATTTTTATATATATAAATTTGCACGTGGCCCAGTTTGCAAAAAAAAGTGTAGTTTGAATTTGGAAGCCAAGAGCCCAAAATATAAAAATTATGTCTTGGGGGATGAGTCTGACACTCTTTACTCCTGCCATCTTGCAAAAACTTTTAAGACATCTAAATAAATTTTGCAAAATACAGGTTGCAAAGAGGTTTACATCCAAAAACATTTATACAAAAAAATTTCGGCCAAACTGAGAACTAAACATGATCTTATTATAAGTTTGATCAACTTTACAGTAAAAGATAATAGTACATCTATAACACTAAATAAGTATGTTACGAAGAAATGTTTCACATGTTGTATCTAGTTATACTAAAAATTCGTTAGCCTATCAACTTGTGGGTCTATGTCGATTGGGTATGCTTGTGAAGAAAAATAAATTGAGGGGGGTTTTGTAAAATAAAAACGTAAAGCGAAGAGGTATAGACTTTTTATACACAGCTAATCAAGGTTCTGGACCCAAAAAATAAACCTTCAAACCTGATGGACCAAATTGACACAGGCTGGTAAGTTGATAGACTAAGAATCGTATATTATTTCTGTTTTCTATAAATTTGGTAAATTTAAAATAGTTTGGCATGGGACCACCCTAGAAATTGATTTAATTGGTGACATGAGTAATTTTTAGCCCGAGGTCCAAACCAGCTCTATATATGTTGGCGTTACTTCTCTCCATTTCCACCTATCCTAGTCGTAGAAGCCAAAAAAAAAAAAAACTCTACAGTTGCTAGCTACCATTGCACCATGGCACTCGCTGGCATCACCACCCAGGCTTTGCTCGACGCCGAGGTTGAGCTTTGGCACAACACCTTCGCCTACATCAAATCCATGGCACTCAAGTCCGCCTTGGACCTTGGCCTCGCCGACGCCATCCACCACCACGGCGGCAGCGCCACGCTGCCGCAGATCATCGCCAGGGTCACGCTCCACCCGTCCAAGACCCTCCACCTGCGCCGCCTCATGCGCGTGCTCGCCGCCACCGGTGTCTTCGGCGTCGAGCACCCGTCGCCGCCGTCGGCCGGCGGTGCCAGCAGCGGCAGTGACGATGAGCCCGTCTACAAGCTCACGCCGATGTCCGCCCTCCTCGTCGGCCCGCGCCGCAACATTGCTCCGCTCGCCGCTCTGGTCGTCCACCCGGCCCTCGTCACGCCCTTCTTCGAGCTCGGCGAATGGTTCCGGCGCGAGCTGCCGGACCCGTGCAGCATCTTCAAGCAGGCGCATGGCGAGACCTTGTGGGAGCACGCCAGCGGCGACGCGGCCTTCGGCGCGCTCCTCAACGACGGGATGCTCGCGGACAGCCACTTCATCATGGACATTGCCATCAAGGAGTGCGCGCATGTCTTCCAGGGGATAGGCTCCCTGGTGGACGTCGGCGGAGGGCTCGGCGCGGCCGCGCAGGCCATCTCAGTGGCGTTCCCGAGTGTCAAGTGCAGCGTGCTGGATTTGGACCACGTCGTCGACAGGGCTCCCAGTGACACTCAAGTGCACTACATTGGTGGCGACATGTTTGAATCTGTACCACCGGCAAATGCCATGTTCCTCAAGGTGAGCCATCTAATGCTGCATTGTTTGTACAGCTACACCTACTACCGTGTAATACCAAAAGTATTTTTTAATATATTAGTAGTTGACTGAAAATTGACCCCTACCGTTTTTGTTAAACTCACTCTTTGTCTCATCACACATTCTAAGGGCTTCTGTCTATCTTATGTGCACTTGAAGAATCAGCTCTGTTTTTCATCTTTAGTTAGCGAGAAACATGGAACAGAGGATGATAATATTTAGAGATTTAATTGAAGAAGTCATTAAAGGACCTTTTTAACTAAATCTATATATTTATATCGATATGAAAGGATAAAAAGGCTCCTGTTGCTATAAGAAACTAGCTAGAGAGGTCACCTTGGTGGGTGCGAATATTTTGTTCCTGAATCCTGAGACGAATACTGTACAATCCATCGAAAGAATAGCATGATGATAGAGACAAGAGAACCAGACCTTTTTTTTAAGTAATATATTGATGATGCTGATCATAATACTTTCCAGAGCACCCATGCTTTTCAGATATAATAAAGTAATTTCACGTGTCAGAAACTTAAGAAATTGAAACCTAATAAGTGGTTGTACTACATATGTATAATATATTTCTAAATGGAGGAAAGTAGCTAACCGGCCTCTGTTTATTATTTCAGAGAAAATAAACCATTTGCTTTTAAATAAGCTGTCAGAATGGTGCCTGTAGTTTCTTGGTGCTTAAAATCATCAAAAGCATACCTAACCCATCCATGCGGAAGGAATCGAGATTTGATCAATGCTTAGTATTACACTATTTCTTTCTTTTCTGGCTCTCGATCAATAATACATCTAATTTAATCTGTTACGTTGCAGTGGGTTCTGCATGACTGGGGCCACGAGGAGTGTGTCAAGATACTGAAAAATTGCAGGAAAGCGATTCCTCCAAGAGAAGGCGGAGGGAAGGTTATAATCATAGACATTGTGGTTGGGGCAGCAGGACCATCATCGGACTCGAGGCACAAAGAGATTCAGGCCTTGTTCGATCTGTATATCATGGTCGTCAATGGCATGGAGCGAGATGAGCAGGAGTGGAGCAACATCTTCCTGGAGGCTGGATTCAGCGACTACAAAATAACACCAATCCTAGGTGTCCGATCCATCATCGAGGTTTACCCGTGAATGAACAAACGCACGTCTGATATATATGATGAGCACAAGTGGTTCAGTTGGCTGTTGGCAATTGGCATATAGTACTACGCATGATGTTCGTGTGGATTTTTGTATCCTAAATACATGTGTGGTACTACTACTACTCTGTATTATTTTTTGTTTTGTATTTCTGCATTGTGAAGACAGCATGTCGGTGCTCAAGGGCCAGACACATGTGTTGTCCTTGTGTTTTAGTATTAAAGTAGTATCTTGCAGCCCGAATACAATGGAACAGAGCATGATCATGGCCACTCGATCTGTTCGTTGTTTACAAGGCCATAGCTTTGTGTGCCAGGTATTTTCATCAATGTATGTCGGTTTATATTTAAAAAGGCTACTGTCAGTGGGAGTTTTATCTCGGTTTCATTCACATTTAATAAGTTACCATGTAGTAGGTGATTTTTGATGATGTAACACTATATCTAAGAAGAGAAAAAAACGAGTGTCATAGGGATAATACTAATCTGACATAGTTACCAACTCGTAATGAGTCATGTAATTAAATGTCTATGAAATTCTAGAATAAAACTATCGCTCTCAATTCATAGTTTCATTTAAGTTCCATTGTATTTTGTTTGATGAGGCAATCTTGGAAACCGACAAATAAAACCCACCACTGAGACTAAGCCTGGACAAAACACCCGATACTCATTACCCGTATCCGAATTATCCGAACCCAGACCTGAAGTACCTGATCCCAAATTCGGATAGTGAATTGGATTACCTGAAATTAGTTTGGGTAATTCGGGTAATATGCCCCGGTACCCAAACTACTTGAACTACCCAAAGATTTATTTGTGTCTTTGTAATTATCATGTGTTGTTAGTAGAACACTAGAATCTATCACTTTATTAGAATATAATTCTCTCTGTTTGAACAAGTGGTTTTAATATATTATTCTCTTCAAATAGTTATCAAAATTCTATACAAATTATTGCTGAAATTATGTATAATAAATTGCTACTTAAATTTTGTATAGTGTGTTATTTTCTAAAAATTCGGGTAGATCGGGAATACCCATATTGATTTGTTTTCATACGCCCGCATATTCTGATCCCATTTCCGTACATGCATTTTCCGAACCTAATTCTGCTTTCACTAAAAATAATATAGAAACAAACATAGAAATAAGGTTTTTTCTTCTTCTATTTTCATCGCTATTTGGGAGCTATCAAACAGGACCTTAGAGGCCATTTAGTATATCTTTTTAGACAGCTCCAAGAGCTGTTTTAGGGCTTCACCATCTAAACGCCCTTCTAGTCAACTGCTCCACGCGAGGAGTCCCACAAATTACGCTCATTAGAGTCGCTTTGGATAATTAGAGCTGAAAAAATAAGCTTCATCCTCCCCCTCCTCCCCCCCATAGGCAGCACGAGGAAGGGAGAGGAGAGGTCAGCGTGGGAAGGAGCCATTGTGGTATGGCGCGGACAGACCGAGACGGGTCAAGGCGGAGGTCGGCATATGACTGCGGAGGAGATCAGCATCGAGAAGACGCAGATGAATGGGCCCTGGTCTCTTTCAGCGGAGGAGGATGAGAAAAGATTGAGTCCTTGTTCGATTACTTTGAAACAGAGCCGTTTCGGCCGGATTGATCTCATTCGGTTTTAAATTTGGACTATAGGAAAATAGTCGTTTGGTTGAGACTTGGTTCCGGACGAATTGATGTAGTCCGGTTTGAATTTAGCTTATTTCTCATGCTCTGAGACTCAGATTTATTTCCCAGCTCTTAAGGCCAGAAACAGAAACCAGCGGATTAAGTGAATCCCTCTAGTTCACTTATTCGCAATTTATAATGGTTTTGGACCCTATTATAATAAAAGGAAAATGAACGAGCCCCGAGCGATCTTCGAGTGGTGCGGTGGAGATTCTAGTGGAGATACGGAAAGAGAAGAAATAATGAAAGAAAATATGAAGGAAAAAAGAAAACAAAAAGAAAAGAAAGGATATAATATATTATAGACATTTTATCATTTTATACATCTATATTTAGGAAAAGTTGTTATATCAGATTTTTTTGGGGTCCAAAGAAAATATTTAGGAAAGAGAAGATGTTTTTTAAAGCCAAAAGGAGCTGCTCGTCTGCTCCACTATAAAAGTGAGAGCTGAAGGTGTTTTGTATGTATGCGGTTGAAGCTCCACTACGAAGGGGTGTTGTCTGCTCCACTATAAATTTGCATTGGCATGGCACGTTAGTCGTTAGGTGTGTCTGTGCCACCTGTGCGCGGCTGCACCCGGCCTAGTGGCCTACCACCCTGATATGATGGTGGTAGCAGCCAGCAGGTGTGGGTGTGGCCGTCACGTCACGTGAGTGATGGGCCTGGGTTCTCGTTGTAGCATGGCGCATCTGTGACTACTTGATTGCCGGCCTTATTGTCTGCACGAGTTAACAGGTACAGTACGTGCTCGGTGCTCAGCACCGACACTAGCGCCGTTCTGCAGCCAACCTGTTTAACACATGCAATTAGCTAAAAGAAGAGAGTTTACTCTATAATAACTAAACTAAAAGTGCACATTAATATTGCATGTTCACTTCATCTCTGTTCATTGCCACACAAGGCACTTCTTCTATATGTAGAGAGAGAGTTCTAGCCACCCTCACACACGAATCAATTCAATACACGGCGTACACAGTACAGCACAAACAGCGGCACCATCATGGCGGCGCTCACCACGATCACTAACAACAACAACCAAGCCTTGCTTGACGCCCAGCTAGAGCTCTGGCACACGACCTTTGCTTACATGAAGTCCATGGCGCTCAAGTCCGCGCTGGACCTCGGCATCGCCGACGCCATCCACGGCCACGGCGGCAACGCCACCCTGCCCCAGATAGTTTCTTCCAAGGCCACGCCCACGCTCCACCCGTCCAAGATCCCCTGCCTGCGTCGCCTCATGCGCGTACTCACAGCCACCGGCATCTTCAGCAGCGCCGGCGCCCCGCACCACTCGTCGCCGGACGACGGCGACGGCGAGCTCGTGTACGGGCTCACGCCGGCGTCCCAGCTCTTGGTTGGCGGCTCGTCGTCGAGCCTGACTCCGTTCGCGTCCCTGGTGTTGCACGGGATCTACGTGTCCCCGTTCCTCGGCCTCGGCACCTGGCTACGACAGCACGAGCGTTCAGACCCGTCCCTGTCCCTGTTCGAGATGACGCACGGGCAGACCGTGTGGGACCTGAACGACCGCAACCCTGCCTTCGGCGAGCTCTTCAACCAGGCGATGGTCTGCGACAGCAGCTTCATCATGGACATCGTCGTCAAGGAGTGCGGCGACGTCTTCCGGGGGCTGACCTCCCTTGTCGACGTCGCCGGCGGGCTTGGAGGCGCGGCCATGGCCATCTCGGCCGCGTTCCCGGGTGTCCAGTGCAGCGTGCTGGATCTGCCGCATGTCGCCGCCGGTGCTCCCGCCGGCGCCGGCGTGGAGTATATTGCCGGTGACATGTTTGACAGCATCCCACCGGCAGACGCCGTCTTCCTCAAGGTAAAATTTTGTTATTACTGATGATAAATTTTGTTGGTTCATCTTTTATTTATCTGCTGCTTTCAGTGGGTTTTGCATGACTGGGGCGATGCTGAGTGTATCAAGATACTGAAGAATTGCAAGAAAGCTATACCTCCCAGGGATGCAGGAGGAAAGGTGATAATCCTGGACATGGTTGTTGGGGGCCAATCGTCAAACACTAAGCACAAAGAGACTCAGGTCTTGTTTGATCTCTTCATCATGTTTGTCAACGGCGTCGAGCGAGACGAGCAAGAGTGGAAGAAGATCATTTCTGAAGCCGGATTTAGCGGTTACAAAATCATACCCGTTCTTGGTGTTCGGTCCATCATCGAGGTCTACCCATGATTATTGTTTGGTGAGAAGGTGCTTTTTTGGTACCTTTTCTGAATAAGTTGTCTGGTTAACTACCATGGGGGGGGGGGGGGGGGGGGGGGGGGCATGTGTCCGTGAGATCATGTGCGATGAAAAATTAGTTTATGATGAAATTAGCACTACGTACAAAGTACGTAATTAAGTGTTGCAATTTGATTAGTACGTACCATAGAATCTGTTCACGCATTGCTTAAGGCATAACGTGGTTAGTAACGGGCTAGAACTAGGTTCGAGTGGAACCAAGGTTTCAGAAATGAATTCAGGGAGAAACGATTGTGTTGTCAAGAATGCCGCAAGTATTTTAATTTATCTATGGCTGCTGATGTTACCAGTCTCACTGCGACTGCTAGCAGTCGTCTGACCGAATAAAGATGTTTACCATGGTGGCCTACATGGACAATGTTGAGCGCACTTGGATGGTTGGATCTCAAGCAAAGACCACGACCAATGCAAGTAGTGTGTGTCGGCTGCAGGCGAGGCTCCCCTGCCGTAGTGCTCGCCGGACCACACGCTCTAGCCTCCGGCGAACTCGTGCGGACTGCCTCCGGGGAACTGGTGGATAGCGAGGAATGCGTGTGTGAATGGCAGCAGCTAGCAGGGCAGCGGCGTGGTGGAGATAGAATCTGTCTGAGACTGAGAAGAGAGAGAATCTGTCTGAGACTGAGAAGAGAGAGGTGGCCTCGTTTTATAGGCCAACTCGAGAGTTTGGAGCTCGGCGCGCCGCCACTTGTTCGTTGGTGATGGAGAATTGGAGACGTGGCGAGCTACGAGCCCGAAGCCCCCGACGATCGAATTTGAATTCAAAATTGGGTCTTAGAGAAATGTTACGGTGAGGACGTCCGTCTGCCCGGACGCCCCTTGACTGGATAGTAAACCGGCCCAACAAGCTTGCTCCGTCACACACCATGGGCCGAGCCGGCCCGAATGAGTAGGAACAAGTTTTGTGCGGTGCTTGCTTGGGTCGGGCCAAAAATCTCAGGCTACGTGCTGGCCCATGGCCCCATGTCTTTTAGACAACTATATATTTAAAGACATAATTAGGGGTGCATTTGGCAACGAGAAACCTTTCAGATTTTCACTAGAATCACCAAATCAAATTCGAATGCCACAAAGAGAAACGTTTTACGGAGAATCTACTCGGTAACAATTCTTGTTTTTTTAATGACCGGAGGTGGTATAAATTGTGAGGTACCCAAACATAATACCCAAGGTGCTAAAAGCCGGTTTCTATGTATCAAATTCCAAGCTACAATTTTGACGATGAACCTCTAGCTTAGACATGAAAAGAACATGATTAGTTACAATTTTTCTCTCCCTCCCACATAGCTTTGATATGCTTCGGTCAGTGGCGAAGTTAGAGCAAACTAAAGAGAGTACAATTAGCTTATAGGTGCATATATGGTGAAATTTCAAATAAATCTACTGTTTTTTTTTTAATTTTGGAGAGGTGCATGGGTCTTAAGAGATGATATGTAGCATCACTGCATCAGCATACAATTAAAAACGGAATTCATATGCCGGACATATTAGTCAAGTCCAACGCGATGAAAATGACGTTAGGATTACATAAATCTAACTACTATAAAACTAAGCAAAACAGCATCATATTCCGAACGGGGCAGCGCAGAGAGCATGCAGAGCACCGGGCGTAGAATGGCCGTGCCCAAACAAATCTAGAACCCGGGGAGTTTGCCGGTCCGCTTCGTAGTTCCCTTCTTTCACACCACCTCCCTCTGTTCCAAGGATCTTCTCAGTCAAGGAGAAACCAAAAAGCTTACAGCTGCTTCGCGCGATGCCCCTGTCGACCGATCCTGAATTAGCGACCCTTGCAGGGGCTGAGGCTTCAGTTGTGCCGAGAGGCTCCCTTCCATTTTCATTCACTCTTTGCCGCTGCGTGGATGGCCATGGTTCAGCTTCTCTCTGTATTGCAATGGATGAGTACCTGCTGCCATATGCTTCTTCACGGTTGGTCACACCATCTAGCTCAGCATGTGGTACTATGGTTTGGTTAAACATAAGAACAGAAGAGGGCGAATGCACTTCTGTTGCTGGCAGATTAAACTGCTGGAGACCATATCCTGGCGTTGCAGCCGATCCCTGCACATAATCAAATGATCGAACCCTGCCATTCTGTGTGCCAGAGTTGAAAGCAGCTCTCATGAAGGAAGGAACCACCTGAGACATTTCTTGACCTTGCAAGACCTCTGAGAATTTGACAGATTCACTGAAGCCTAGGGGCTTGTAAGCAAACCCAGTGGCATTTAGGTGTCGATGCCCACTCATTGCATCATTCATCTTGCAGTTCCACACATCAGCAGAGAATCTCCTTCCACCATATGAGTCTTGACATGTTGGGGTATCTGATGAATGAGAGCATGCAACACCATGAATCCTAGAGTGCACCAATTCTTGACCTTGCAAGACCTGGTGGAAACGCTCAGTTTCCACAGAGTCTGGACGACCATTTCCATCTACATATTTCATGCAAATAGTTAAGAGAATGGACCTGACTAAAGGAACCTTTAAGCTATGCATCTGTATCAGTTTCATGCTGTGGAACTAGGGATGCAAGTTTAAAATATTTTGGGTCATTGGGTCGACCCAAAAAATTGATCAAATGAACAAGAATGACGTTTTTGTAGTTTGAGGAAAGTGAAGAAATGAACTAGAATGACATTTAACCGTAATTAGTTAGCTGACCCAAAAAACCCATTGGGTACCCACTTGCATCCCTATCAGTGGAACCCACCTAGAATAGGCTCGTCCAAATCGCCTGGAGGGAAGCACAGTTTTGTTCTCTTCGAAACAGAAGATGAAAGACAGTGAGTAACTGAAACTGAGCTGCCAACTCTCTCAATGTCCCATGGAGATACTCTATTCTGGTGGCTGTACTTAGTATCACCATCCCACTTTACCTGTAAATCATGCAAAACAGATTAGGAGGAAAAGTCAAGTACCCCCATGCCATACATTAGGTCTAAATAAGTACTAACTCACTTCAACACTAGATCCATTTCTATTTATATTGTACGAGGTTAGATTATAAAAGCACCAAGAATCTTTTACACCTTCATCTCATCATATTTAAGCATACTTGGACTATGGGGCTGTCTGGGAGCGCTCCACGGAGCAGATTCTCAGGGAGAATCACTCTCTGGCTGGCAAACGTATTTTTCAGGGAGAAATGATATTTTGCTGATTCTATGAAGTGATTCTCTAAAATGAATTAAGAGGCTGAGAGCTGAAAAAAGTAGCTTCTCTTGATTCTGTGGAGTGATTCTCCGTCCTAATTTTAAGAGTTTATGCTAAAGAAGCAAAGAGAATCACTTCATGAGAAAATCAAGTAGCACAGCTAGAGAATCAGGGAGCACAGCTCTGCCAAATGGGCCCTTAGATTTGGGTACACGAACCAATCTAGGTTACACTTTTCCTCCCCCAACATATATATAGTCATCCGCCTGTTAATGGGGCGGGGCGAAACGGGTGTTTTGGGTGGGTCCTGATACTGAGTGTGTACAGATGGGTGAAAATGGGTTTTTCTATTTTACGGGTCAGGGCGGGTTGGGTTCACATAGAAATGGGTTTCTGCGGGTTGGGACTTGGGGCAACCTCTCTTTTTTCTGCGCTCGCCCAAAAAGTATCGTACGTGGCTATGTGTGTACCCTCTCCAAATGCAGTGCATGCTTTATTCTAATTAATTAGTTGTGTGCCCGTACATGCCAGTACAGGAGTCAACGCAAACAATTTTGGTGTTCTGGGTCTAACCCACTAGCAATGGGGCGGGGCGGGTTGACTACATAGTCATTTGGGCAGGGTCGGGTTAGGTGAACTCTCTCCTGATCTGTGGGGTGGGGCGGGTTTGGGAAGGGTTTGCCCCCGCTAGCAGGGCGATATAGCCAGCTTAGGTTCAACCTTAACGATGATCCAACTTCCACCCAAAACAATCAGCAAGTGGAGGACCAAATTTTACCAACACGTTGAGGTTCATTGCAAGCTAGTTAGATCTAATCCAGTGGGTTAATATGACTTATTAGAAGGTATCAGTAGTACACCATAATTAAGAATGAGAGGGAAATCTGGCTGTCTTTTTGGCCAGAAAAAAACAGTACAGTCTAAAATGCTTACTACGAGAGATTTCCATTTTGATCCAGGCCAGCATATGGGATCAACTTCACTAATACCTGAGATCAATCCAAAGGACCTACAAACATAAAAGACAATTCAAGATACTGTTGAACATGGAAAAAATGATTTCTGAAGTTAAAAGAATGTATACCTTTCATTAGCATCTTCATTCTCACAACCAACTTTAAACCTGGTTCCAATTGAAAAAGGATAGTTCAAGTTCTTCAAGAACTTGCAATACGGCACAATAAATTCTGATGCACCAATCCTATTTAAGGACAAAATACTGACATTAGTTAAGTAAAACTATAACAATAATCGAAGTAGACATTCGTTTTTAGAGGTTGTGTGTTCCTTAATATTTACAAATGTGCACGAGTTAAGCAGTACAGAAAAATTTGCATTCACACAATAAAAATACAACAATAATTCAAAGCATGTCAGGCATCACTAGAAGACCTTGGAGGTGCAGAGATCCAAATTTTGAAGACCACTTAACTGGTCTACCCAATAAATTTTCTCTGAGACTGAAAAAGGATTACAGAAACTGAAGAATTATGAACTACAAAGGGCTGTATGGTTGTATCTACCTTTGTGCATAGTGACTAACTAGAATCTAATGAACCTACTGTGCACCAGTAAACAGACCTTGGGTTGAAACATATGTGAAATATACTTCTGTTGTCCAAAGAGCTGGCCACAGCAGACAGCATAAGTAGCTTCGAATCAGTACAGTTGACATCTTCAAGTAGAGCTTCATTTTTCAGTTGAACTGCTCTCCTCACACCCAATCTTAGCTCACCATCACTACCTCTGTATGTCAAGAATGAACACAAATGAGAAGTGAAAACTACTCAAGTTGGTAAGTATAGCACATTGCCAACATGCTTGCCTAAGAAATAAGACTGCATCCCCTGACACAAGTTTCTTCCTATTGATAAAAGAACTCCATCCAGTTGTCAGAAGATGCCTACGAGGTTGGCCTGAAATTGAAGAAAAAGCTTCAGCTCTAATCTAACAAACTTTAGCGCTAATCTAACTCTTTGGGCCTTGTGTTTTGCCAAGTTCCGACAAGCATCAACAGATAACAGGGCCAGGTGGAACAATTATGAAATTTAGCACACCGCCATAAAGGATGGCGGAAAATGCTCCCACATGAGCCATCAACAGATTCCCTACTTAATACAATTGGCAGTAACTTCTAATTACTAATTAATACTCTTCCCAAATTTCATTTCTTACTTTACTGACTCAACAATTCTTTTCTACAGTGCATATATCAGTGATCTAACCAATTGAATACTTACCACAATAAAATGAACTCTTGCTTTAGAAACTGAAACACATGAGCTCTTTTTAGTCCAACAATAAACATACTCCATACTAATGCTGACCCAATTTCATCCACTAGTTCAGGCCCATACCAGTTACCAAGTATAACACAACGTTCCTTGGGGGAAAAGTAGTGCACATTCACTTTCCATGTGAAGCGTTAAGGAGCATACACTATATAGATGTTGCATTAGTAATTACAAAATTCTGATGCAAATTATACCTTCAATCTAGGGAGTACTCCAAAATACTAGACCATGTACCTCTATAGATATGGCGGAACCTCCATTTTATGCCATGCAAATCCTTGGCAACAAGCTCTTGGGAAGGCCTAAGCTGCTCATAGTCCTAGAAGAAAAAGATGAAACAGGAACTGTTTAGAGCAGAACTTCAACCTAATCTGGGATTAAGAGCAAACTGAAGTCTGTTCCATGTGTATCACCAATGGTGGAAAGCAGTCCTCTGCAGCCCGCCGAGGAACAGAGAATCCCCCATGTGTGCTTGTATCAGAAGCTGTGAGTGTCTTGCAGAACATGTGCGATGTGAGCTTCTTTTCTCCATCACCATCCTCTTTCTCACCATTCTTCTCTTCAGTTTCACCATCATGGATGTTTCTGCCAAACATCTGGGTCCAAATAAACAATGTTTTTAGAGACCAGTGGGGGAAAGTTTTCTTGATTCCAAACACACAGCATGCAAGATTCCTATTTCATTCGTTGCCCGATAAAATGAGGTGCCTGATAAAATGATCGATTCTCCTAGTACTACAATACTAGTGAGCGACTAGCACTAGCACCAAGGACGAAAGCAATGACTCCAAAATTAGGTTATAACAAAGTACCCACAAGGAAAAATAAAGGACAATTACTACAGTAAACAATGAATGACTTGTTAGTGTGACTGATCAAATTATTAATCCGTAAGTTACCAAAGTTTAACCAAGCATTAACAAGGAAAACAGGAAACGGGCTAAAAAAAAGCATTGACAAGATACTGTGGTTAACGACGCCTAAGCCTCTAACAAATCGATGTGAAACTGTACTCTTGAGTCCAAACCATTTCGAAGGACTCGAAATAGGCTAGGTCCTCCACGTTTCGTTTCATCATTTACCCCAAAAAAAACACTAGTGATATCAATCTAGCTGCAACTCCCTGGCAAATGCAAACTGCAGATGGAACAGGGAAAGAAGCCAATGGAACAGATACCATATCCAACATCCCCAGTACAAATCAATCAAACAATTTGGCTGAAACCACATCGCCCCCACCGCGAGCAACAACAAACTTGTTACTAGGTCGCATGGATTAAGGCCGGACACTCACCTTATCCTCCGCCACCAGCGCAAGCCGCGCGTACACCTCGTCCGTCGCCGCATCCGCCTGCACGCACACGCACACGCACACGCACCGGCGTAAGAAAACAAAACCAAATCACCAGCGACGGGCAGCACCGCACGACGCACGCAAGGTGGACCGGACCAACTCACGCGTAGCTCGACGTCGACGACGCGACACACCACGTGCGGCGGCACGCGCGGCGCCGCCGGGGCCGGCACCTCCCCGCCGCCGCCCGCCGCGAGGTGCGCCTGCGGCAGGTACACGACGGCGCTGCCCCGCCGCGGCAGCGCCACCCCGGCCCCCGCGCAGGCGTGCCACAGCTCCGCGCACACCGCACCCGCCGCCGGCTCGTCCTCCTCCACGGTGTTGAGATCGATCCCCATCTCGATCTCCCGCCGGCCGCCGCCGCCTACCACTGGGGTCCGTCCGTGTCCGTCGGCCTACCCGCGACGGCACGTTGATGGCAACCTCCGATTCCGAAGCGGACGGCGGGCGTAGTGCAGGTGAGGGCGATAGAGGCGGGGCGCACGCAGTTAAATCGGCGGAGGCGGCAGTGGCATTAATGCGCTTGTCCCCCCGAAGGCGCCGCTCCCGCGGCTGAGCAGTGCAGTTGCAGTGCCATGCCAGTTGCCAGTCCGGCAGTCCCGTCCCCCACGCCCCTGCGCCAGAGCCAGAGAGCCCACCACACCACACCACCCGCAGTCCGCAGCGGCTTCGATGCGTGCGGGCCGCGCGGTTCCTGTTCCCGCCACCACGCCCGCCCGCCCGCCCGCTGCGGCAGCACGGCACTGTCCGTGGCGACTTTATGGTGGGGGCCGTGGACGAAGGCGACCGGAGCCACCGGGCTTTGGTGGTTTTGGTGGGGTTTCTCTCCTCGGGCGCCGCAGCACGGCGTCCGTAGGCGCGTACGGAGTACTCCGTTGGTGGGCTCGGTGCCGTGTCGAGCCGAGCCGCAGCGGCCGCGGGACGGAACTGTTCCCGCACAGGGAGGCCCGGTCGGCACTCGGCCCCCTCCTCTCGCCGCCTCGGGCGTCCGGACCCCGGCTAGAAATCGAAGAAAAGGTGGCTTTTCCTCCGCGTTCGCTCGTTTGCGATTGTTGGTTGGTGCTTTTTGCGTTGCCTTTGTGTGTGTCGTGCGTGCTGCTTTCGCGAATACGGCCCCGGCAGCAGCGTCGCGCCCCGGAAAGGCGAAGGAGGATTTTGCTTCGTTTTACCGGCAGATTTGCCTTTATTTTTTTTTCATGAATGGTGGGTAGATTTGCTTTTGGCAAATGGAATCTATTGTTTGTCTTTTTTGCTGCGCAATCCAGTGGTCTCATTTTATATTTGTCAAAGCTAGCAGCAAGTAAAAAATAGTCCACTTGGTATGGGCTTAAACCAGTTGAAAAGGTAAAACGGTTAATTTATTGTAACAGAAAAATACCGTTTTACAGCTGATATGTACGGTTTAAAACCATACAATTTAAAGTCAGTTTACAGCTTGAGGCAACGGAGCCTATAGATAGTAGCCTTGTGCCATCACCCAACAACAGAGCCTTGTTGTCCAACAGATATTCCGGACAGATATGAGAACCGAGGGTTGTACAGGCTGCCTATAGGGATCACAGATATTCCAGTTGCTGTACAGCCGGGTTGTACAGCCGGAAGTGTTTAACCGAAACAGCCAGTAGGCCCCGGTCGAGTACTCTAGTCATGCGCACCACCGTCCACCGGCGTCTACCCGGCGTCTACACGTCTTGTCCGGTACACGGCGCCCCGGCGACCGCAAACTCACCCGCACTGGCGCATCAAGCGAGCCGCCCCAACCCCAAGTTCCCAACGGGCAACGGCCGACACGATGCTCTTCGTGGAAAGTCTCGGAGTGTGTTTAGTTTGGAAATTTTGTAAATTTTTTTCCTGTAGCATTTTTGTTGTTATTTAATAAACTTTGTTTAAATATGGACCAACTAGACTGAAAAGATTCGTCTCGATATGTAATACTAAAAGTATAATTAGTTTTTTTTTATCTACATTTAATGCTCAATGTATACGTCCAAATATTGATGTGATGGTTGATGTGACAAATTTTTTTATAAAATTGGTGCATCTAAAGAGAGCCTCGTAAGCGGCGGCGGCACGTCCCCTCGCGTTGCTTTTGTGGCGACCGCGCGGTCAGCCACCGGTGCCGGCCGCGCCTGCTTGTGCCAGCAGCCCAGCAGCGGCTCGCCCGGCCGCTCGAGTCAGACAACCAGAGGGGCCGCCCATTCGGAGGTAAAAAAAAAGACCATTGCCGTGCGTGCCGTGCGGGCGGCCGACGGTTCCTTTCTGGTGGGGCGCGCCTCGCGACGCGTCAGACGACATGACGGCACAGGCCGCGCGGCTTTCACGGGCGCCCGCTTGCTGCTGCTGCTGCTGCTCTTTTTTTTTTCCAGGGAGAGGAGGAGTGCGCGCTGCGCGCTGCGTCCAGGCTGCCGTCTTTGCGCGGCTCTGTCTGACCTCTGCCCTTCTTGTCTGCCGCCCTGGCGACGTTCACGTGGCGTGGCCCGCCCGTGATACGACCGCTTTTTTATTACTGGCGGCTGCCTGTCGACCGGTCAATGCAACAGTGTTCCTGCCTTGGTGACCGTGGCCGATACTGTAGTGGTGCAGGTGATCAGTGATGTGCGGCTTTTGGTTCTGGGGCCGTCACGGCGTGTTGAATCTGTGGCCATGGTGAGGCAGCGAGCACGGGGCCGTATCTGGGAGACACGCTGCGGGTAGCCAGGCTGCGGGGCCGTATCTGGCGCGGTGCGGATATATTTGTGGGTGCACCGTATGCATACTGAGGCCTCGTTCAGTTCGTGGAATTTTTAGGAAAAAATTTTTATAGCACTTTCGTTGTTATTTGATAAATTTTATATAAACTAGGCTTAAAAGATTCGTCTTAACATGAACAAACTAAAAATACAATTAGTTATTTTCTACCTATATTTAATGCTTCATACACACGTCTAAAGATTCGATATGACGGGACTGTGCAATTTTTTTTTGAGGAATTTGGGGACTCAACGTAGCCTTAGGCCATCCGCAATGGTTGTCAAATAACTAGCTAGGAGGAATTCTATTGGCTCTCAATAGCACTTTACAAATAGCTAGCGAGATGACGTATAAAAATAATATAAAAGTAGCACTCTTATTGGCTATCGAGAAGAGGGATCAAATAGCTAGCGACTTCCTAATAGCTAGCTATTTGATCTCTCTCCTCGATAGCCAATAAGAGTGCTACTTTTGTAAGTTGCCTCATCAAAATAGTATTTATTTATATGTCTCATCTAGCTAGCTATTTGTAAGTTGTCATTGAGAGCCAATAGCATTCTTCCTAGAGACCAAATAGCTAGCGTTTTGAACACCATTGCGGACGCCCTTAGTGCGTATTTAAGTTCCCACCTAGTAAAACCTTTTCAGCTAGTACTATATTAAAGTATTATTAAATGTAGAGTAAAAAATAATTAATTACATATATTATGATAACTTTGTAAAACGATTTTTTAAAACCTAATTACTCTATGATTTGAAAATATTATACTACAATAAATATATGCTAATAATGAATGAATTAATCTTAATAATTTTGTCTCACAGTTTTCTGACAAAATATATATTTTATTTTTTATTTATTAATATATTTTAATTAATTAAGTTAGTGTCGTAGCATCTAATATGACACCTAAAACCTTTTTACTCACCAACTTAAAATACAAAAATCAGCTAAGTCTATACCTAGATATCATATTTGTTTAAAATAAATTTTAAATTCTAAAAGTACATTTATTGTGGGGGGACGGAGGAGTAACTAACTAGCGTTCATCAAACCGGCTCAACGATTTTTTCCAGCCCAGAACCTTCGTGCAGCAACCCGTGGGCCGTCGCATTGCTGACTCAAGCGCAGTGGCCTTCTTGTCCACGCCGGCCCATCACACATGACCAACGTTTTCTATTTTTGTAAAAAAAAGGTCTTTGTTTTGAGAATTGCTATACTATCTCCTTCAATTGCTACACTATCTCCTTCAAAGTTCAGAAATCCTCCCCGCAACCCAGGTGGAATTTCACTTTCTTCTATCTACCAACCCTCTCCATGTGTGCGCTTATTTCTTTTCAATGTGTCGTCATGTTTCTTTTGCAATGTTAACCCATGAGTTCCAATAGACCGTTTATTTGGTTTATTATTTTTTATTCTAATTTATTTTCTTATTTTTACTTTATTTGTTAATTTCCTTTACTTTTATTTAAGTTTTTAAAATTTAAAAGTCTCGCAAAAAAATTAGTATTCCCAAATTCAAAATCCACACTTGAGTTAGCACAGTGGCGAGTGTGGGAGCGGTGGCCAGACATCAATGATGTTACCCGTAACATAGCAAGGGGAGGCATTGTTGGGTAGGACAAGGGCGGAGCACGTGATGGTAATAGCCCAACAACCTCCCTTGAGTTAGCGTGGCAGTGGTCATAGGCGACGGCGCAAGGTGGCGGTGGCAGGGAAGCGAGGTTAAAGATGAAGACGATCATAAGAAAGCACATCCGATGAATTTTAGAGCTTGGCTATGGTGGAGAGCGGTGAGGAGATGGAGATGTGATATGTGATCTTCATTTTAGATCTAAGGGCAAAAAAATAATATCAAATGGTGATTTCCCTTAAATTATTCTTGCCTAGACAAATGGTATTCTTTTACATATATATATGTCAATCTATTAGATGAAGAACGCTTTAACTTGAGATGAATTCTTATATTGTAAATTTTCTTGATGATGATTTGCGATTATGGTTACATTCTTAATAATTCCACCTTCCGAGTCATAATTACATCATGCTTATTCTCGTATGAAAGTACTCCTTACATTTGAATTACAAGGATTTTCTTGTTTCTCGCGGTAAGGAGACCGCATATCTGATTGTAATCAAAGACAAACACTCCAATACATAAGTTCTCTGTGTTCATGCTTGTGGGGTTTTTGATACAAGGGTCAAGGGGCACTTGAGACTAGGCGAAAAGCCACTTGTCTCCATGGCTTCAAAGGACTCAAGGTCCTGGTCATCCGGTAACTCCCAGTCAAAATGATACAACAAATTTGCCAGCGCAAGCTCCGCGAGGCGCGTCCCATAGCCAACGCCAGGGCATCCTCTCCTCCCAGCACCGAACGGTATGAACCGGAAGTCATCTTTCCCGCCGTAGTCAAAGTTTGCAGTACGCAGAAACCTCTCTGGCCTGAATGCATCTGCGTCCTCCCCCCATGACTCTTCGTCTCTACCAATCACCCAAGCGTTGATGAGGACCCGGGTCTTCGCTGGGACATCGCAACCGTGCAGCTTGGTGTCCTGGACCGCCTCCCGGGGGACAAGCATCGGCACCGGCGCATGCAACCGCAGAGCTTCTTTCATGGCAGCCCGTGGCCATGTCATTGTACTCAGTAGATCCTCTGTGACTCGTCCATGTTCTCCTACGACTTGTCGCACCTCGGCTTGTGCTTTCTCCATCTCCTTTGGGTTCTTCACTAGCTCGGCCATTGTCCACTCCATCGTTTTGGAAGTTGTATTAGTGCCTGCTAGGAAGAGGTCCTGCATAAGAAATTTGCATCAATGTGTAGCGGTGTTAGCTACGAATAAGAAGTCAAAGTTAAGTTGCCCTTCAGAGACCGTGTTGTTGTCCAAAAGAAATAGTAACTTTAGAGGACAGTGAAGATCAATAAAATGTGTATGACAGTGAAAGGAGGAGAACACTTATGGCCGGCTTACGTACAAGGATGAGCCCCTTGACATCAGTCCGGTCAAGGTATAAGCCCGCGCCGCCTTTGCTTCACAGCCGAGAGCAAGTCGTCGACGAGGTCATCGTCGTCGGCCACCTCCCCGTCCCCGCTGCTCCTCTCGTGCTCCTGGAGCGCCGCCTCAAGAACGGCGTCAAGCTTCCTCGCTGTCCTCTTTGTCCTCGAGTCGAGCCCCGTCACCCAGTCCACCCAGCGGAGCCACGGGAACACGTCGCTCACCGCGATCGTCTCCAGCAGCTGGCTGGTCTCCTCCATCATCGCGCGGATCGCTCCGGGCTCCATGCCTCCGAGCTTGCTCCCGAACGCTGCCCTGGAGATGACCG
Source organism: Coix lacryma-jobi var. lacryma-jobi (assembly GCA_009763385.1). Taxonomy (NCBI): domain Eukaryota; kingdom Viridiplantae; phylum Streptophyta; class Magnoliopsida; order Poales; family Poaceae; genus Coix; species Coix lacryma-jobi. Next base: position 5,498,962 of record CM019826.1, read on the forward strand.
TGTAGGTCAAGCTGACGAACAGCTCACTCACATTGATGATCCCTCCTCCTCCTCGTCGCCGTCGGCAACGGTTTCCAGTTCCGCCGTCCACATGGGCGGCGCCACCAGCAGTAGCGGCGCGGATCCGGTCCACGAAGGACGCGACCGCGTCTTCCCGGAGCGCGCGGAAGGAGTCGACCCGCCTCGCGCTGAGGAGGTGCACGACGGCGATGCGGCGCAGCTGGCGCCACCGCTCGCCGTAGGCGCTGAAGGCGACGTCCCGGCAGCCGTAAAGGAGGCCGCGCGCCGTGTGCTGCCGCGGACGGCCGCAGAAGACGTGGTCCTGGGCCCTGAGCACCTCCTCGGCCACGGAGGCGGAGGAGACCACGAGAGTGGGCACGGAACCGAGGTGGAGGAGGAAAAGCGGGCCGTGGCGCCGCGCTAGCTCCAGCAGTTTCCGGTGGTGCTGGCCCCGGCCGAGCTGGTGAAGATTGCCGATGATGGGCAGCGCCGGAGGGGAAGGCGGCAGTAGCAGTACTCGGCTGCTGCCGTCTTTGCGGCCTGCTGATCTGAAGCTTCTGATTCTTATTACGATGACGAAGCAGCAGGAAACCACGAGGACGACGGAGAGAAGCAGGCTAGAGTAGTCGAGCTGCTGAACGGGAGCCATCAGCCACACGAGCTCGAGCATGCATATAGCGATGATGCTTATAGTGGCGGAGCTCAGGAGAGTCAGGACTCAGGAGTGAATTCAGCAGTGGCCAATGAACACAGATCACAAAGCAGAACACAGATCACAAAGCTTTAAGGACGATCGCATGCATTTTGTGCCACACACATGACAAGAGGACACATGCAAAAAAGACGTAGACGTAGTAGACTCGAGAGATAAGACGTGTGTGAATGATAGTACAGCAAGCCTTCTCTATCAATGAAATATGCGCAATCTCGTGCCATTTCGTTCCAAAGAAGGAAAAAAAGAGAGAGTGTTGATCAGTGGTGGACCCAGAAATAAAACTGAGCCTGGGCGAAAAAAGTTTTCTCCTTCATCTTAAACATTGTGATTTCAGAGACTAAAGTATAGTCCATGTCACATTAGATATTTGGACACTAATTTAGAGTATTAACCATATATGTTAATTGCAAAACTAATTACACAGATAAAGACTAATTTGCAATATGAATCTATATTGAGCCTAATTAATCGATCATCAACACATGTATACAGTAGCACCATGTTATCAAATCATGGACTAATTAGGGCTAATAGATTCGTCTTATAAATTAGTCTCTAACTGTGCAATTAATATTAAAATATATGGAACAAAATGGGCTACAACAGGGTTACAACTACAAACCGTGCGTGGATATAAATGCTAGTAGTTATTTTTGGTCGTGTGTAAGCATGAGTCTATTTGTTTGGACTTATTTTAGCTGATTTTGGTTGTTTCAGTAGTATTTTATGAGCAGGGGCGGACCCACAGGGTATGCCGGGTGGGCCACGGCATACCCTGGGGTCCACAAGTCATACATACAGGATATAAACTTTTTTTTGTAAAAAAAGAAAAGAAAACAGATCGACGAGCTTCGTATGAAACGCACGCGCGCGTACTCGTTCCACACTTCCACTTCCCTACGACGCGGAGTAATCGCATCCTCGATTCACGCACGGAGATGGGAAACGGACGGTCGACGGACACTGCACGGGCGCGGCGGGGCCCAGAGCGGAGAGGCAGACACGGATCGGCGTCGGCGACGGCCAGCAGCCACACCCACAGCAGCGCAGTGCCGCAGCCGGAGATGCACAGGGCCGCAGGCCGCACCGCCGCAGGGTACAGGGCATCGCCGCATCGGACAGAGCCATCGCCTATTGCCAATCATCCGCCGCCCGGCATCCGCGCTCGGCGCTCCCAGTCCCATGGCGGACCTGCACCTTCTCCGTGCCTCAGTCCAACGGCCTTGCAGGGGCTGCCTGCACAGCCGCACAGGTAGTACATCTGTACATCTTCTATATAGTTCTATATACTACTAATCTACTATTAAAAAACTTGTGTACTTGACTACTTGTATTTTGATCTCTATTTATTTATGAATAATTTGTTTGTATTTCAATTTATGTTTGTGAGTTCGTTGAAATTAACTGACCAGAGACCACTGTTCCACTAATTAGTAGCTTATAAATTGATCAAAGAAAACAAATGTGAGTTTTCTAATAGTAACAAGATTGATGATTCTATCATGGCATGTGAGTTTTGCTAATTGAAAATATTTTTTCAGAACTGTTGAATCATAAAGAGAAGCAGAGCCATTGTATTGCTTTTTCAGAGACACGCCGCAAAGAAGGCTGCTATTGGAAAGAAAAGATCAGGATATTCTTAATGCAATCTCACTGGTTAATTTAACAAACAATAGAATACAACAGTTGAGATCTGATGGTTGAGATCATTTTCTTGAGAGAGTCACTTCTTTTTGCATTAAACTTGATGTTGGATATTTTCTTCAAGTGGATGAAGATGATATAATCGGAACATTTATGTTATTGAGAAAGCGGCAGATAAAGTCAGACAAGTAATATTGTAAGTCTTTTTCATGACTATATTTTTGTACTATCTTTATATGGAGATTTGTCATTATTTCTAGCTGAATCATTGAATTTAAGGCTTACCATGTTATTTAATGTATTTTGTTTTACCAAATTAGAATATGATTTTACCAAATTATAAATAGTTTTACTGAATTACATAAGAAATTTTTTTGACGGCATACCCTGCGCTAAAATCCTAGGTCCGCCACTGTTTATGAGAGAGAATAAGTCATAGTACGAGTGATAAACTGACTGATTTTTCTTATGGTCTGTAGTTCTGTATTGTGTGTGCTAGGCCAAATAATTATATACAAGTTTTCTACAATTAATTGACATACCCATCAGTTGGCATAAAACAAAAATATAAAATACATTCACAATTAATACGTAGTATGGTGCGTCCTACATTTGCTTGCATGCAGCATGCATGGTTCTCTGTGTGGCAGCTAGTGTTGTGTACGTTTTGTATCCTGGAATAGCATTCGCAGGTACGTGGTTGATTTACGTTGGATGAGCCTATTAGCAGCCGGCAGCACCCCTGCTCGGACGCACGCCGGAGCCCGGGCAGGCGCCCAGGGTCGCCGGGCCCTGGGTCCGCCTATGGTGTTGATATATAGTGAGTGAGTACAACACTCTAGAAGGGATCGAAGCACACACCGGGACAAGCCGGCAACCGCATTGCTATGTTTGACAAATGAGATCCACATATAAGATCAGATTCAAGCTACGGGAAAATCCAAAATACAAGCAACCGCGTTTTTTTCAGCCCAGAACCTTCGTGCAGCAACCTGAAACTAGAGGTGGGACTTGCATTGGATCGTATTGTGGCGGCCGCTGTCAGCCGGCCTGTCACGCTTCTCTCATGCTTTGTGTTGTTTTGCACTCTAACCTCTAGATGATGATACGCGAGACACGTCGGATCGTATCATATGGCACGCATGACAAAAGTCGTTGTTTCAGTCCATGCCACGCCTTCGTGTTGTTCCGACGCAAACCCGTCAGATCGATCGTATCGATATGGAACACATGACAAGTCATTATTTCGGTCCATGGCACGCCTTCGTGTCAACAACACGAGCACAGTCCTTCAAATATCTTTGCTTGTGTTTCTTCTTTTCTGTGTGACATAAGAAATATTCTTCATGATGTACCATTTTAAAAAAGCTCCAATAAAAAATATTCTTCATGACATAAGACATAGACTGGGGCAAGGTCGTGCTGGGGACGCCGCCCCGTCGGAGCTGCAGGCCCCATACCGGAGCAGGACCGCGCACCCCCGCGCTGGATCTGTGCTTGCGCCGAGAAAGGGTCTCTCCTGTTCTCGCGTCGAAGTTAAGGTCAGAAATGGTCGGCCGGAGAAGATGAAGGGAGTCACTGTATATGGTCGTGTGGATCAAACTTGTGCTCGCGTCCGGACGCCGCCATGTTAGAGCAGGAGGAAGGAGGAGGCAGTGGGGCGCGTGGCTCCGGCGACCTGCATGGGGCGGATCTGCGTGAGGCGGAGGCACGACGCGAGGTACAGAAAAGCCCCAAGGGAGAAAGGATACGGAAATAACGGTTGCTGAAGTGAATGGTGGAGGCGTCCGAAAGTCCGCACATCTTAATTATAATCTTATAGAGCTCTTTTATAATGGTTGGAAAAGTACCACGGTACTTCTAAGTATTTTCGTTTTTCCTATTTATTAGGAATTTATTTGAGAAAGATTATTTTAAAAGATTGAATTTCATTCTTGAGGGCATATTGGTAACTGTATGTTTGGTCTCTACACACGCCACATGATCTCCCTATGTCCGTTTTTTCCCATCTCGATCCACCGTTGTCGCTGCCCAAATCAACCACCGAGAAAACCAAATTGAGCACCTAGCTAGGCAAATCAAGTCCATAGCCGACCAATCAAACTCACACAAGCTTGCTGAGGAGCTGCATGGCCAAGGGGCCGGCGAAGGAGCTTTGCTGCCGGCAGCTCAATCGAAGGTGCGTGCCTGCGTGGTTTGCCTTCTCCCGGACGGTGGCAGCGTTGACCATGACCTCGACGAGAGCAAGCAGTCTACATGAGCACATCACGAGGAGGTGGATGTGGTCATGTGGCGTGGCCGCACTATGAGGAGGCCAATGCAGAATGGTGTTGCAAAGACGCGGATGCACAGGGAGTTGCATTGGGGAGGAGAGCAATGTTGGTGGAGAAGGAGGAAGGTGTTGTTGGTGGTAGAGAAGTCGGGTGCCATGGCTTCTGAGTTTTTCGTATTTTCCGGATGAAAAGTGTATTCTGGGGAAGCTCTATCAGATGAGTGTTTGGGCTAGGCTCTGGTTCAGAGGAGAAAAAAAAACTAACAAGCAAGGTCACGAAACACGGGCAATGAATCACTATTTTACCCTTTACCAAATTTAATTAATAATTAAGAATTGGATTTTAGTCCTATCTATTTTAGTACTGGTCCTACCTGTTTTGGTACTTTTTCATTTTATTAGTACTTCTTAGTACTTTTATTGCACCATCCGATTTCTCTAGATGGATGGTCCATATTTTTTTCATCCATCCTAAAATTTCTAAATCTTATAATAAAAAAAGGAAGTAGTACCTGTTCACTTGTCTAGCTATATATATACTGACATGTATAGAAGGTGGACAAGCAATTTATCCACATGAAAATTAGATTGGAACACGAACCAGCGTGTTCTGAGCAAAGTATAAACACCGCGGAGGAAATAATCAGCATAGGCGAGTATTTACTTACATATTTATATATTTTATGTTATAATAATTGTTAATCCCTCAATGAATTCTATCTCAACAGTCAACATCATTTAAGTCATCCAGGTCAACACCCTTCTACCGCATACGACGTGCGGGGTACTCTTCTATACTAGTAGTTACCAATAAACGCGAAAACGTATTGAAATTGAATATGGTACCTTTTGCTTTCTAGATGGACTGAACACGGTACCAAAACTCGCTAGGGCCTGCACTCTTCCTGTAGTTCTAACCTCTTCCTCGTTAGATAACTAAGACCACGGCATGATTCAGCAGGTCTCCCTAAAAATTACCGACAAAAAAGAGTTAGTACTTATTCTGTTAAACACACTATTTCTATTCAACCATAAAACTTAGCACACCGCTGCCACTCTGACTATTACTTGGTTTCTAAAATCCGGAGGATATAAGTCTTTAACCAAGAACTAAACCCAGTGGACAATACCATTTGGTGGTAGAAAATTGAAAAATGATGAACAAAGTAATCTACAAGAATCTTGCTATATAACAGTCAAAAAAAGAGAGGATGTACCGTTTCTTTTATACCACAGAAATTACACTTAGAACCCCTTTTCAACCCCTCTTTTTAAAATTTTAGAACTACACTTATCTTTAAATACCAAAGAAAAAATGTTTATCTTTAAAGGCAACTTTGCCTTCCAAAACAAAATCTTCTCATAAATTCCTTCTTTCTTCGCGATGTCTGTATACAAACACCAAGTTGAAAAGACACCATTATTCTTTCATAACAAAGGCACTTAAAATCATCCTTAGTACGTATATCATTTAAAGAGATGTGCAAAACTAAGGATACAAGACTAAGGGCACTCCCAATGCAGAAACCATGATAGTTTCTATAGCTATTAATTACACGTAGACAATTTGCTGATGTGGCAGATCATTTATTGAAGAAAGAGGAGAGAAAACATGGAAACAGTTTCTAAAATAGAAACGACGTCTACGCAGAATCCGAGACCGAAGAAACCAGCGTTGGGAGAGAATCACGATTTCTTCCCAAAGTCTCCAGATCCCGTGCGCTCATGAGCAAGGAGGCCGCGTTGTTCGTCCTCTCCCGCTGCGGACAGAGCTCGTGTGGTTGCACCGGCTTGGAGCTCGCTCGGGCGCCGCCATGGACGGAGCTCGCGCGGCTGCCGCTGTGGACGGAGCTCGCGTGGCTGCACCGGCTTGGAGCTCACCCGATCGCCCCATGGACGGAGCTTGCACGGCTGCTGCTGCTGCGGAAGAAGCTTGCACCTACCAACAACCGGATCTCACGTGGCCACCGCGGATAGAGCTTGCACAGCCACCACGGACGGAGCTCCCGGCCGCCCGACGGAGCCTTGCTCGATCGACTGAGCTCGTGGCCACCCATGGAAATTCGCAGCGGCCAGACGGACTCTATCGGCCTCGCACCAATGTCCGCTGATCGCGCACTACAGCACCGCGTCTGCCCGTCGGTCCGCCGAGAGGTCACGCGTATCTCTTCCCTCACCCTGAGCACGGCTTCGTATGTGTATCTCTTCCCTGACCCTGGATATGATGCTGTAGACAATCCCGGTACATGAGACGGGATTGATTTGTTAATTTTTACGTGGACTCTATTAAAAAAAACTGCATTGGGATGAATAGTTTCTTGGTACACAGTCCTAAGCTATAGAAACTATGAATAGTTTCTTGCATTGTGAGTGTTCTAAGCCAGTCCGTCAACCATTTTCAATGGACTGAAGATCCATATGGGTTCCCCCTAATAATTTCAGTTTGATTTCGAGCACCATTTTCAAAAACAAAATGGATAGGCTTAGCTGTACGATCTGCTAGTTGACCACATAATATTAGATCTCTAGATTGGTTCAGTATTTTTTATATACTTATTATATTTGCCTGAGGACATAGCAGTGCGGTTGAGGCTTCTTTTACCTACTGTGTTGTATCATCCACACACGTCTTATCTGTTCACAGTTCACACACACGGCGCCCTACCCTATATGGACGTACGTGTGTGCGTGTCAACAACATACTAGCTACTAGTACGTGTACACAACAAGGCTTCCTTAAAGCCAACAGCGCAGATCGATCGAGCTCATGCATGCCTCCCTTAGCTTAATCAGTCTCTGGTTTTGTGATGACCTCTACTGTATGTAGTCAACATATATTTCCACATAATCAGTTTCCTCATCTGGATACGTACTCCTGAATTCACCTCCTCAGATCAGCGTGCTCTCATGGCTTCCGTTCAGCTGGACTCTAACCTGCTTCTCTACTACGTCGTCGTCCTCGTGGTTTCCTGCCTCGTCGTCATCAGAAGCTTCTGCATCAGGTCCGGCCGCACACGCGGTGGCCCGGTACTGCCGCCTTCCCCTCGGGCGCTGCCCGTCATCGGCAACCTCCACCAGCTCGGCCGGAGCCACCACCACCGGAAGCTGCAGGAGCTATCGCGGCGCCACGGCTCGGTTTTCCTCCTCCGCCTCGGTTCCGTGCGCACCCTGGTGGTCTCCTCAGCCTCCGCGGCCGAAGAGGTCCTCAAGACCCAGGACCACGCCTTCTGCGGCCGCCCGCCGCAGCGCACGGCCTACGGCCTCCTCTACGACGGCCGGGACATCGCCTTCAGCGCCTACGGCGAGCGCTGGCGCCAGCTGCGCCGCGTCGCCGTCCTGCGCCTCCTGAGCGCGAAGCGGGTCGACTCCTTCCGCGCGCTCCGGGAAGGCGAGGTCGCGTCCTTCGTGGAGCAGGTCCGGCGCGCCGCGGCGGCGGCGGCGAGCGACGGTGCAAGTGGAAGCCGCCGGCGCCGAGGGGTCGTCCATTTGAGCGAGCTGTTCGTCGGCCTAACCTACACGGTCATCTCCAAGGCAGCGTTCGGGAACAGGCTCGGAGGCATGGAGCCAGCAGCGATCCGCGCGATGATGAAGGAGACCGCCGTGCTGCTCGAGACGATCGCGGTCAGCGACGTGTTCCCGCGACTAGGGTGGGTGGACTGGGCGACGGGGCTCGACGCGAGGACGGCGAGCAAGCTGGACGCCCTTCTCGAAGGGGCGCTCCAGGAGCACGAGAAGAAGAGCTGCGGCGGCGGGGAGGCCGCCGCCGATGACCTGCTCGACGAATTGCTCTTGGTCGTGAAGGAGGCAGGCATCACGGGGTTGAACCTTCACAGAACAGATCTCAAGGGGCTCATCGTTGTAAGCTAGCCAGGGTTATCTTTTTTTCACTGCCATTGCTGATCATGCGTGCGTGCCTGTCTTCAGTGCCATTCTTTTTTTTTTCATAATAATGCACGCAGGACCTTTTCATAGGAGGCACCGACACAATCTCCAAAACGATAGAGTGGACAATGGCCGAGCTAGTGAAGAACCCAAATGAGATGGAGAAAGTACAGGCCGAGCTGCGACAAGTTGTAGGGGAACACGGCCGAGGAGTGAGAGTGACAGAGGAGCAGCTGAGCACAATGGCACGGCCACAGGCTGCCATGAAAGAAGCTATGCGGCTGCATCCACCATTGCCGATCCTTGTCCCCCACGAGGCGGTCCAGGACACCAAGCTCCATGGCTACGATATCCCAGCCAAGACCCGGGTTATCATCAATGCGTGGGCGATTGGCAGAGACGAAGAGTCATGGGAGGACGTTGATGCATTCAGGCCAGAGAGGTTTATGCGCACCGCCGTTGACTACGGTGGCGAAGACTTCCGGTTCATTCCGTTCGGTGCTGGGAGGAGAGGATGCCCCGGCATTGGCTTTGGGACACGCCTCGCGGAGCTCGCGCTAGCAAATTTGTTGTATCATTTTGATTGGGAGTTACCAGATGACCAGGACCTCGAATCATTTGAAGTCGTGGAGTCGAGTGGCCTTTCCCCTGGTCTCAAGTGCCCCTTGACCCTTGTACCGAAAACACCACAAGCTTAAACTATGACAACATGCAAAACACATGTACTCCCTCCGTCCCTAAATAAGTGTCGTTCTCGCTTCCCGAGAAAAAGTTGCCGGCAATTATATATTAAAATATATTAATATTTATGTTAAGTAATTAGTATCATCGGAAAGATCTTTACATCTAGTTTTTTAACAAAATTATTTGGAGATATAAATATTGCACATATTTTCTACAAATTGAGTCAAATACGTGGCACGCACACCAACGGCGACACTTATTTAGGGACGGAGGGAGTACCTCTGTGCTCCCTACCTTACCTTAGATACTCCCTCTGTGCTCCCTCCGTCCAGGAAAAACAGTTGTCTGGATCTTGTCTCTGTGAAAGTGTCGCTATAGCGCGGGTCCCCACATGCACTCTCCTATACTTTTATAGTAAGTAAGGTGCAAGCCACCAATGACGCGACTTCCTCTGTCCGGAGAGCACGCAAGGAGTCAACTCGCTTGGTGCTAATGAGGTGCACGACTGCGGCGCGGCGAAGCTGGTGCCACCGCTAGGCGCTGCAGCCGACGTCCCTGCAGTCGTACAGGATGCCGCGAGCCATGCGCTGCTCCTGCGGACGACCACATACTCTCTTGCAATAAAGGGTCTGATCTTGGACTGAAAGTTGAATAGACATATGGTCACTTTGGAGCTTCACTTCTTGATTCTTGAGCTTTACTTCTTGATTCTCTAAAGAAGTGATTCTAATGGGGAGCGAGATGGAGAGTAGCTGACAATCAATTATAAAGTGATTTCTTTAGTAAATGAATGGGGAGCAGTGAGAAGCAGTGGAGAGTGGATTATTTTTTAGCTCACAACTTACAGTGTAAATGAAGAAGTGATTCTCGTCAGCTCTCCACCAAAATCCAGTTCCATGTGTTTAGCAGGGTGAAACTATGACGACACTGGCAAAGGGACCGATAGATAAGCCGATAAGGCGTGCAATCCACTCGCAACGAGGAACAAGCTGTGTCTGTTTTCATGGGCTACTGAGCCACGCGCACACGAGATTCATGGGCTCATGGCCCACAGTATTTACAAGCTCATGGGCCCATAGCCACAGTACGTACGTATTCACAAGCTCTGCTCAAAAAATAACGCGGTACGTACACGAATGCGATTGGCACATAGGGAGCCAGAGCCACACACGAGTACGAAGATAATGTACGGTCGGCGCAACCAATATTCGCCCTGTTTCTTTTTTTTTTTGTCATTATCAGCTACAGTCATACTTTATCTTATTATCTTTCACAGAATATTATTAAAACGATTGAACAAGACGAGCAGGCGTGACCAGATGCTTCCAGCCATCACGTCACGTTTTTTTTTATTAGAAAAGAGGAGAGATCGGAGGCCGATCGTCCCTACAGAAACACGTTACAGACTAAAAAAAAGGGCAGAGGAAAGAAGAGGTTCAGGACACAGAGAAGAAGAACACAAACAAACTTTGCCTCTTTGCTTAAGAATGACATGTGTGGACCCACATGTCATATATCTTTGCTGAACGGACGATGGCAGGGATCGGCGACTAGCTTGCCACGGCAAGGAGTCGCGGCATGCATGCATGTCAGCATCGACCCATGTCAGCTAGTTGTGATGCTGCGGGTCGGGGCCGCCGGGCACGCTTCTCTTCTCGCCGCCGAGCACCCTGCCGCCCCTGTTCCACCTGGACGGCCCCCGTCGGAGCCCAGCAGCCGCCGGTTCATCACCGTCGCCCGTCGCCGCGCCGCCGGCGCTGGCGCGCTGGATCAAGCGAGCTGCTTCCGGCACGGCCCTCACGAGCTCCGCGGCGACGACCAGGAACACCAGGAGCGCAATGCCGACGACGACGCGAGAAGCAGCCATCGATAATCGTCGAGACAAAGATAGATAGATGGTTCGATCAAGAACTTAATCAGTTTTTTTCACGCCTGCAACGAGAGTCTAAAAGCTCCACTACACCCGATCGATCTGCTCGTGGTGGTCCAGGTTCGCCGGCCTGGAATCACCTGATATTTATAGGTGCTTCCAAGCAATGCAAGGCGCGCCGTGACAAGCGAGAATGCCTTTGGCCGTTGGGCATATTACAGTTAGGACAAAACGGTACACGTCGCCGGCGGGGTGCATCCTATTCAGCGCTCGTCCGAGTGTCCACCATTGCCACGTACTCCCTCCGTCCCTAAATAAGTGTCGCCGTTGGTGTACGTGCCACGTGTTTGACTCAATTTGTAGAAAATATGTGCAATATTTATATCTCCAAATAATTTTGTTAAAAAACTAGATGTAAAGATTTTTCTGATGATACTAATTACTTAGCATAAATATTAATATATTTTAATATATAATTGCCAGCAACTTTTTCTCGGGAAGCGAGAACGACACTTATTTAGGGACGGAGCGAGTACTCGCCGAGCAAAAAGCTCCCGGCCTTTTTTGTGGTTCGTTACGCGCTCAGACTATATATGACACAGTGTCCTAGCTTCAGCTGCATCTTCTCTCTAATTCTCTGTAATGTATGTGTGCTAGCGGCCGCGCCCAACCTGCTTGGAGTACAGTATATACAGTGTTGATGCATACATCATGGGATCGATCACAATTCACAAGCTCTACAAACCATATTGTCGGTGGTACAAAAAAGGTACCCCCAATCAACGCAAACACCCGAACGATCGCTCTCCGTCTCGCCCGAGCCCTCCCAGCCAGGCCTCGGCGAACGCTCTTTCTCCGTCTCGCCCGAGCCCTCCCAGCCAGGCCTCGGGCGAACGCTCTATCTCCGTCTCGCCCGAGCCCTCCCAGCCAGGCCTCGGGCGAACGCTCTTTCTCCGTCTCGCCCGAGCCCTCCCAGCCAGGCCTCGGGCGAACGCTCTATCTCCGTCTCGCCCGAGCCCTCCCAGCCAGGCCTCGGGCGAACGCCTCGCCCGAGCCCTCCGAACAAGGCCTCGGACGAGCACGATCGCTCTCCGTCTCGCCCGAGCCCTCCAGGCCTCGGGCGAGCGCGCCCCTACACCTCGAGCCTTAACGCACGGACCTCGAGCGGTACAGACGGCCGTACCAGCCCATACCACGCATTTAATGTCTTCACCCACTCCGGTCATGTCTACTAGTGCACAGCATGTATCACAGTAACTCGGTGTAAAGGTCAAGTCTCGTTTTCACCACAAGCATGGGCAAAGGGGCACCAGTACAGCACTGTTCGGCCATACCATGCACTGTAACCCCTCGAGGCCGGCTACGCGCCCCTCAAGCCCTGCACTGGAACACCTCGAGGCCGGCTCCGTGCCCCTCGAGCCCCCGTGGCAACACCTCGAGGCCGGCTCCGCGCCCCTCGAGCCCCCGTGGCATCACCTCGAGGCCGGCCCCGCGCCCCTCGAGCCCTGACAAGCTCTCTCACTCTTGGAAGACAGGTACTCCAAGACCTGGAGGGACCCCGCTACATCCTGTACCAGCCGGAATGGGCGCTGTACGGCTTCCACTCCGCCACGTCGCCACTCAGGACGGAGGCCATGCTTCAAGGACGCTGCTACAGCAACCCCCACGCCGACTACAACAACTCAGACAAGACAGGGTTCCGACCCTCCTTCGCGTTGGGCGCCAGACGTGCGTCTCCAGTACATTTCCTGTACCTTCCCTGTGTCTCCCATGTAAACCTGGCCTCCCCTTGCTCTATAAAAGGAGGACGCCAGGGGTCTCCGCAAGGGGAGAGGACGACGGAGACAAGACACGAGTCCACACACAACACACGAGCCCGGACTCCGGTCCACGCTCACTGAGCTTGTATTCGCCCCTGTACAAGCACTTAGGTGCAAGTAATACAAGAACATCCCCCCGCTGGACGTAGGGCCTTCTTTGCCCGAACCAGGATAAATCTTTGTGTCCTCTTGCATCACCATCCAGGAAGAGAAGCACGCGATCACATTACTCGTTGGTGTGATACCCCCGGGTACGAAACACCGACACATATGCATGAGTGAAACATGAAAGGCAAGAGCTGTAACCGTTGTTGATCCAGACCATGCATGCCGCAAAAGAGAGCAGATCCTGGCAGACTGTTCACTGATCCCTCGATGATGATCCAGCTCCATTTGCTGTCCACGTACGCCTGACTAGCTCGACCGAAAAGTAGGTAGTAGATATCTGTTGAAAAACTAAACCTATGTCCCTTTAATTTGTATTTTAGCGACTTATTGCACCACTGAAAGGAAGAAGGCTTTTTGACTATTCGATCAAACGGTCTGAACTCTGATGAAGCCACGAATCCTTTTTTTTCAGACGAAAGAAGAATTGTATTAAAATATAGCTGGCTATATCATCACATTACAAATATTCTGAAAAAACATAATATATCCATAAACTGATTTTCATCTATATTGCACCCACACTGTGAATGACTCAAACTCTCAAATCCAAACCTATTTGACGCTTCATATGGATGACCGCACAGGCAAATACTCGACAACAATTATTTTAGCCCAGACAATAGATGTCCAACGGACGGGCAACATTCCTGCAGGTGAAGTTGAAAAACTTCTTCTTTCTCGTGTCTTCCTTCTTCTTTCTGCCACCTAAGAGTGAGGAAGACTGATCTGAACCTTATTCTCCCTAGTCCTTCATTGTGGCCAGATCTAACCACCACTACCGGAGACGGGCTCTTTGCCGAGGGCTAAAACACGGGCACTCGGCAAAGAGATCTTTGCCGAGAGCTAGCTCTCGGCACAGTAAGAAACTCGGCGACGATTTCTATGCCGAGGGCCAGACTCTCGGCGAAGTACGGCTCTCAGCAAAGAGAACCTATGCCGAGAGCCTAGCCCTCGGCGTAGAATACTCGTCGGCAGACGGAACCCTCGCGAACGGCTCCCCCTGCGCCGTTACCTTTGCCGAGAGCCCTCTGTTAGGCTCTCGGCACAGGCTTGAATTTTTTTTTGGTAAACTCTATGCCGAGAGCCCTGGCCCTGGCTCTCGGCATAGGTGCTCTATGCCGAGGGCTTTAGGAAGCTCTCGGCAAAGATTATTGTTTTTTTTTGTTTTTTTCTCCCAATTTTTTCTGTGGCCTTGCTATAGTACTACAAGCCAAGATTTTAAATTTGGTGTGTTTTCCATACATCTTGTTATATTTCGCGTATTTTCTTTAATTTGATGATTTTTTCCGCGGGACGCACGTTTGAACTGCAGGTGCATGAAATAATGATACTCAGCGATTCGAAAAATGGTATTCATTCTTCAGAGGGTATTTCGACACCATATCCGGGGACAGGCACGGAGACTCGACCGTCCCGTGCACGAGAAACGGCGACCAAGTTGCGTGATATTGGATTTAAAATTATTAAAAATACAAACGAAGTCAGAAAATCATGAAAATAGATGAGTGACCTTGACATCGCATGTAGAGGCTATGAAAAAAATTTGGGAATGTTTGGAGCAAGTGGTGGTGCAAGATGGTTGAAAACCTGAGATCTCCGGATAGCCTCACATGCGATGATATGCGGAGATCTCAGGGTTTCAACCATCTTGCGCCACCACTTGCTCTAAATATTCCCAAATTTTTTTTATAGCCTCTACATGCGATGTCATGGTCACTCGTCCATTTTCATGATTTTCTGACTTCATTTGTATTTTTAATAATTTTAAATCCAATATCACGCAACTTGGTCGCCGTTTTTCGTGCACGAGACGGTCGAGTCTCCGTGCCTGTCCCCGGATACGGTGTCGAAATACCATCTGAAGAATGAATACCATTTTTCGAATCGTTGAGTTTCATTATTTCATGCACCTGCAGTTCAAACGTGCGTCCCGCGGAAAAAATCATAAAACTAAAGAAAATGCGCGAAATATAGCAAGATGTATGGAAAACACACCAAATTTGAAATCTTGGCTTGTAGTACTGTAGCAAGGCCACAAAAAAAATTAGGAGCAAAAAAACAAGAAAAAATAATAATCTTTGCCGAGAGCTTCCAAAAGCACTCGACATAGAGCACCTATGCCGAGAGCCAGGGCCAGGGCTCTCGGCATAGAGTTTACCAAAAAAAATTAAAAAAATGCCTTTGCCAAGAGCCTAACAGACGGCTCTCGGCATAGGTTCCTCTTAGCCGAGGGCCGCCCGATCCGGCTCTCGGCAAAGCACGCGAACACTTAATAAAAAAAACTCGTCCGCCCGGCCCACTACACTCCACGCACGCACGCCTGCCCTGCCGCCGCTGCCGCCTCTGCCTCCCCGCGCTGCCGCGCCGCCGCGCTGCCACAGACGGCCCGCCGCGCGCCCCCTGCCAGGCCGCTCGCTACGCACCGCCGGGCCCCGGCGCCCTTCCCCGGCCGGCCACGCCACCGGCGGCCGCCCCGCCCGCCTCGGCCGCTCCGGCTGCGCACCGCCGCCGGGCCCCCCGACCCGCCTGCCGGCCGCGCCGTCGGCGGCGCGCCGCCCTGACCCCCCCCCCGGCGCGGCCGCCGCGCCCGCCGACGACCCGCCTGCCCGCCCGGCCGGCCGCGGTGCGCCGTGCGCTGCCGGGGAGAGGAGGAGGGAGGAGGAGCAGGAGAAGAAGAGAAGATGGAGAGGAGGAGGAGGAGGAGGAGGAGAAAGAGGAGAGGAGGAAGAGGAGGAGGAGAAAGAGGAGAGGACCAGGAGGAAGAGGAGGAGGAGCCGTCCCGCTGAGCCTCCGCTAGGGCATCCGCGTCGATCTTGTAAGTCGTCCTCTATCGTCCTCGATCCTGTGAATGTGAATGTGAATGTATGTGGCAATCGAGTATTTGTTAGTAATAGCGGTATATGCATGTGAATATATGTGGATGTCGGCCATCGTGTCGAGGGTTTTGCAGGTTTTCGAAACCTCACCGTGCAGGGGAGGTTCTGCCGAAATTTCTAATTGATACTAACCTTTTTGTCTTTTCTATACAAGAAGGACCTGTCGGAGCCGAGCCAGAGTTCCTCGGCAAGCCTGCCTGCACCGCTTCGCCTCGCCACTGCGCCACTAGCCTGACTCCACCGGCACCCTAGGTATAAATAACGTCTCCTCCCAGAAAAGGGTCGTAGGTCATTGAACCCAGTTAGGCATCTCCCGTCCGAAAGAGATACGGCTGGAGGTATGCAGGTCTCTGCATATCGATAACCGTATCTGTTTCGGATTGTCCACGTTACTTGGACAGCCTGCAGATGCGTCGATGAGGCTACTTCCCATGGTCTGGACCGATTCGAGATGGAGTTTCTGCATCACCTCCCTGTTGTTCTCCAGATACACACTCTCCCTACAGGGACGTGTATCTTGAGAACATCGGGGAGGTGCTGCCAAAATTCTGTCTCGGCTCGGGGCAGACAATGGGAACTGGCCTCATGTACGCATCCGCGGTTGGGATTAGGACCTATCCTCACCTATTAGATGATAGTAGGATGAAAGTACTCGGAGGTAGATATGTAAGTACTCGGATGGATGACAGTAGGATTGATGACCGTCAGTGGATGTACTCGGGCTGTAGAAGCAGAAGTGATTTCACCGATGATGGTTGCGCAGACAGATGCTTTCTTGAACAATGCATTTGGCGCGCTCGGCGAGGAGAGATAAAAGTGTTGTGCCCATGCAGCAGATGTGGGAAACCGGAGAAGGCAAGACAGGAGAACATGGCTAAACATCTTGTGAACAATGGATTCACGCCGGACTACACTCGGTGGATCTACCATGGTGAAGCACATCGTTTGAGAGCGGAGGCAGTGCGACCACGTCTGGAGGACTTGGATGCTGATGCGGGGGTAGCAGACATGTTAGATGACTTCCAGAAGCACAGTACGCTGAAGGACGTACGGAGGAGAGGGTGGAGAAGACCGCAAAGGCGTTTACGACGATGATGTCTTCGACCAGAAGCCCCTTCACGATCGGACAACGGTTCTCAACTGGATGCCATTGGCCGTGTGATGGGTTCAAGCCCAGTTAACCTGAGTCGAGATGGCGTTCGATGGTATGTTGCCCTCTTGGTAGCATGCTTCCGGACGGCACATATTGCAAAGAGCTTGTACGAGTCACAGAAAGCTTCTGCATTGAATGAAGAATGGAGGAGAAGACAAGGTGGCGTACCAAAAATTGGGGCGTCCTCTTCAGGGAAAGATACCACGGATGAAGGTTACTGTCCGAAGTGGTAAAGCGTCGAGATACATGGAGGTAGACGATGGGGAAGGCCCGAAGAGGCAGCTTTCTATCCCCATGAAAGTCCTGCGTTACCTGCCGTTCACACCGAGGATCCAACGTCTCTACATGACCGAGGAATCCGCGAAACAGATGACATGGCACAAACAGGGTACCCGATACAATCCGGAGAAGTTGGTACATCCCGCCGATGGTGAAGCATGGGCCCACTTCGATCGCATCCATCATGACAAAGCTAGAGAGGCTCGTAATGTTCGTGTTGCATTTGCAACGGACGGTTTCAATCCCTATGGACTCATGGCTGTCCCATACACCTGTTGGCCCGTCTTCGTTATCCCCCTCAATCTCCCCCCGACGTCCTATTTCAACGTCATACTGTCTTCTTGTCGTTGATAATTCCTGGACACCCGGGGAATAACATGGGTGTGTACATGGAGCCTCTGATTGATGAATTGGAAACTGCTTGGAATGAAGGGGTATTGACATACGACCGAGCTTCAAGGTCTAACTTCACAATGCTCATCTGGTACCAGTACTCACTGCATGACTACCTGGCATATGGGATATTCTGTGCCTGGTGTGTCCATGGCAAGTTCTCATTCCCGGTTTGTAAGACAGCTACGAGATTTATCTGGTTGAAGAAGGGTGGCAAGTATTCGGCGTTCGACCAACATCGACAATTCCTGCCTCTTGACCATCCTTTTAGACGGGACACCAAGAACTTTACCAAAGGTGTTGTGGTGAGAGATCCTCCACCTCGGATGCTGACCGGTGCCGAGGTTCATGCTCAGATAGATGCTCTCCAGTTCAACGAAACAGACGGTCGTTTTGCGGGGTATGGTCAGGAGCATATGTTGACTCATAAGTCAGGCTTGGAAACACTCCCTTATTATGACGATCTTCTTCTGCCACATAACATTGATGTAATGCACACTGAAAAGAACATTGCTGAGTCGGTTTGGGGAACACTCATGAACACTGAAAAGTCCAAGGACAACCCTAAGGCTAGACTAGACCTGGCACTGTTGTGCGATAGACCAAAGAAAGAGATGCTGCCTCCTCAGCCCGGCAGGAGATGGACACGGCCTAAGGTCGATTTCGTCTTGGGCAGGCCACAAAGGAAAGAAATACTTCAGTGGATCCAGACATTAACATTCCCTGATGGATATGCAGCGAATCTAACGAGAGGAGTCAACTTATCTACTCTGCGAGTCCTAGGGATGAAGAGTCATGACTTTCACGTATGGATCGAATGGCTTCTTCCGGCGATGGTTCGAGGCTATGTTCCTAAGCCTATGTGGGTTGTCCTGGCAGAGTTGAGCTATTTCTTCCGCCAGCTATGTGCCAAGGAGATATCTGGGTCCGTCATTGATGACTTGGAGAAAGCTGCACCTGTGTTGCTCTGTAAGCTGGAGAAAATCTTTCCACCAGGCTTCTTCACTCCGATGCTTTATTTGATCGTACACCTCTCAAATGAGGTTCAAATGGGAGGGCCTGTGCAATGGCGTTGGTGCTTTCCAGTCGAGAGAAATATGAAGACTCTTCGCAAGAAATGTAGAAACAAAGCCAAAATTGAGGCTTCCATTGCAGAGGCATTCATTCTGGAGGAGGTGTCCAACTTCACTGAAGAATATTACTCTGAGAACCTTCCTAGCGTGCATAATCCACCCCCTCGTTACAATGCTAGAGAAAATGAATCGAGTCTTAGCCTTTTTCGAGGCCAACTCGGCACGGCAAGTGGATCCACAGTTAAGCAGTTGAACTATGAAGAGTGGCGAAAGATCATGCTATACGTGCTTACCAACCTTGATGAGCTGGACCTATACATGGGGTAAGTTGTTATCTATCTTCATCCAATTCGTCGTCACTTCCCAACACCATTCTTTTTGTTTCGTACAGTGAATTTCTTCATTTGTTCTCGAATGGACCAAGGCCTCTTTCTGATGCGGCAGCTGAAACCCTAATTGCAAATGGTGCGGGGCAAGGGAGGCCTGATTTCATTTCTTGGTTCCGACAAAAGGTACCGTCCTACCAAGGTCATACTTAGTCTGACGTTCCAACTTGCTCTTACGTTCTGACCGTATAACGATATATCTTGCTTCACCTTGCAGGCTCAAACCGATGCGTCTATGAGTCAAGAGTTGAGACAAGATGCAAAAGGCTTTGACCGTAGGGTCAAGTCATTTAACGGTTATGACGTGAATGGATTTCGCTTCCACACATCAAGCTACGAGCAGAGTCGGCCCAATCAAAAAACCACAAATAGCGGAGTTTGTACTCCAGGCAATGACAACCGTGACTACTATGGAAGAATCGAAGAAATATATGTACTTTCATTTCACGGTGAAAAGCCTTTGAATCCTGTCATGTTCAAATGCCATTGGTTCGATCCTGGAGTAACGAGGCTGACACCTAATCTTGGCCTAGCTGAAATTCAACAGGATTCTGTCTATCCATGCTCCAATGTGTATATTGTGGCTCAACAGGCCACACAGGTTTATTACACGGCATACGCGTGCAAAAGCAAAGAGCATCTCTTGGGTTGGTATATTGTGCACAAGATATCACCACATGCTAAACTACCTCTCCCCAATGATGAGGATTATAACTTCAACACAAACACGTATGACGGTGAGTTCTTTCAAGAATCTAGGTTGCAAGGGACGTTCATGATAGACTTAACCGAAGCGATGGAAATGGAAGTAGAGAATGATGACGAGGACGCTGGGGATGAGGTGGTAAATGCGAAGGACATAGAAATGCTAGAACGATTCCGTTTAGACCAAGCAAATGAAGACGACGACCTGTCTTCGGATACTGAGGAGTATTTAGACATGGTTGACAGCGATGAGGAGACTCATGCTCCGGCTAATCCGGATGATCCAGATTATTTCTAATACATGTAATATTATGTTATATTTTTAGGATCTATTGTTTTATTTATATTGCATATATTTGATTATGTTATTTCTAATACAACATTGTTTGTTCTTTTTAAATACAGGAGGTCGAGGCAAGATGTCGCGAGGACGTCAGAGGCGGTTGAGTTGGTTGTACCGCAGCTCGCAGGCCGACGGGCCCTCGACGAGGAGTGGCCGCCGCCGGAGGGAGCCGTCTCCACAGGAGGAGGAGGAGGAGGTCGAGGAGGAGGTGCCGGCCACGCCCGAGGCCCAGGGGCAGGAGGAGGCACCATTGGCCGAGGAGGCAGAGGAGGAGGACGAGCAGGAGGAGGATGAGGCGGACGGGTGTTCGGGTGCCTCCGGGGTGTCCACGCCCTACTTGAGAGGTCCCGCAAGCCTCCCAGCGTTGCCGGCACGTGCCCGACGCCCAGTGATCACGCCCATCGGACAAAAGTACATGTTCTAACTACCTGTTCATACGATGAGACTCAAAATAGAAATAGAAGCTAATAATCTTTTTTAATCACTTGTGCAGGTCATGGGACTTTGTGGGGCCTAAAGGCCGCAAACCCAACGACATCCTGGGTCTCCTGTGCCGCGAGCACTACCCCGGCATAGTACAGTATGCCGGGAGGCACGAGCCGGCCTACACCTTTGACCACTACAGTGTCGCCCCAGACCCAGACTTCCCCAACAAGGCGGCGCGGGTTAGAGCGGAGCTGTGGGTAAGTCTTCGTCAAACAATATCAAATTCATCATATTTTTTCTTTAATTATTGTCTCGCCTCGTATTGTGTCTGTATGCAGAACTACTTCAAGTGCGAGCCGGGGCAGGAGGTAGTGGCGGAGGTGACGGCTACCCGGGCTTGTAGGAAGCTCGTCACCGACATGATCCACGAGGCGAGACTACAGGCCATCAATACCTACAACGCCACGGTCTTGGCCACGAGGGTGACGAAGGCTCAGGCGAGAGGCATGACGCTGGGCCGGGCGCAGTTCTTGCAGGTAAGTGATTTCTTTTGAGATTAAGCTTTTGGTACTTTTCATCTGACGCTTAGACGTGAAATACTTGATGATGTGCAGATGATCCCCCAATGGTGCCAGTCGTTTCCCGAGTGCTGAGAGATGATCGTGGACCGGTGGCTATCCGAAGAGTGGGCGGCCCACCACGCCGAGGCCCGGGTGGCGCGTTTGCAGATGCCAGGTGTACCGCACCACCAGGGCAACCGCAACCTCGCCGAGTACGCACAAGCTTGGGTACGTGAAAGACTTTATCAATTCCTCGATCAAATGTTGTCTGATTGCTAATCATCTTGTTGTCTTCCTCGCAGTCGAAGGCACACGGTGGCCAGCCTTGCGGCACGGTGGCGGCATACGCCATGTCCCACAAGGGCAAGGCCACGGCAGCGGAGACCTCCTACAACCCCGACGATCCCGCCGACGCGTACACCAACTCCAGCGTCCACTCCCGCCTCACTGACTACTCAGAGGCGGCAAGGGCGGTCCATAGGGACACCTTTGATCCCGCCACCGCAGACCTGGACGGGAGCATCGTCATGAGGATTGGAGGAGGGAAGAAGCACGGGCGGTTCTGGCTTGGCGATGGCGTCATCGACACAGCCTCCACTCCCACTCTGTCCCAGCTCCGAGCACAGAGCATGAGCGGGAGCGTCCCCATACGCCCACGCCCAGCCCGTCGCTGCGCAGTCGCGGGTCGCCGAGCTCGAGGTTATTTCTATTAACTCATCGTACATTGATCTTTAAATGTTTGCATTGTTCTAACATTCACTTTGTATTATCGCAGGCCCGCCTGGAAAGAGAAAGGCAGGAGCGCCAGGTGTCCGAGACCTAGATGCGGTCACAGATGTCGGCCCAGATGGAGGCTCAAGCTAAGCAGATGGCGGAGCTCATCGCCATCATGGCCTCCCAGGGCATGGTCGTGCCCCAGACGCTCATGGCTCCTCCACCGCCGCCTCTGGACCCCGAAGCTGCTCCTATGAGTATGAATACTTCAATATTTCATTTTTTTATTTCCTTGTCTGACATGACCTTTTGCAGCCTCCTCCGTCAGAAAGTTCGAACAACCGCCACGGGGGTCAAGCAGGCGGCAGTTCTCAAGGGTGGCCCGGTTGGCCGGGGGTGTAGTAGATTGAACTTTGGACTATCCTCGTGTGTTATTGAACTCTCATGTTGTATTGTGGTGACCTAGGTATTGAACTATTTGATGACATATATGTTATTGAACTATGTGATGTGATATATATATGTTCTGTGACGTGAAATGTGATATATATATGATATGTGATGAATGTGATATATATCTGTGTGATAGTGTCGGAGAAAAGGAAAAACAGAATTGAAAAACAAAAATTTGAAATTTACCCAACTTTGCCGAGGGTTGCTCTCGGCAAAGGGGACATTTGCCGAGGGTTTTTGACCATAACCCTCATCAAAGCTAGGAACCAGAGCGCCAATTTACCCATCTTTGCCGAGGGCTTTGGCCATAGCCCTCGGCAAAGGAAGCAGTTTGCCGAGAGCCAGGATTGTAGCTCTCGGCGAAAAGTTTACAAAAAAAAAATAAACGTAACTTTGCCGAGGTCCGGATGAGAGAGTTCTCAGCATAGAATATCTCTTTGCCGAGAGCCCGGTGTTCAAACACTCGGCATAGATTTTTTGTGGAAAAAAATAAAAAAAACCTTTGCCGAGAGCTAGTTCAGCCGGCTCTCGGCAAAGAAGCCGTCAACGGTCGCCTCCCGTTAACGGCTACTTTTCTTTGCCGAGAGCCCCAAGAGACCCTCGGCAACGGGTTTGTCGAGAGCCCGACAAACGGCCCTCAGCAAAGGTTTTTTTGCCGAGAGGTTTTTTGCCGAGAGCCCTTTGCCGAGAGCAACCCTCGGCACAGGCGTTACCGAGTGTCAAAGAGGCTTTGCCGAGTGCCTGAGGCACTCAGCAAAGCAGGCGTTTCCAGTAGTGCACAACAAAACAGAGAAGAGACCAGAGAAAATTATTCCATGACGATGACATCTCTCCGCCTTGATGCCGCCATCCGGAAACAAAAATCTCCATGTTGTCATGCTGATGAAGATGCTGACGCCGAAGTTATCGCCCCCATCTTCAACGAAGCCGCCATGGAGAAGACAATTTCATCCTTCTCCTTCACTGTTGCCGAAGAGGAGAAGAAGAAGATAAATCTTCAATACCACAATACTTGACATGGAGAGACTCAAACCCTAAAAACTCGATTTATTGGAAAAAAGTATTAAAACGATGAATGTCCACTCTCTCCAACCTCCGGCATAGGCCGAAAGGAGGAGAGAGGGAGACCAACAGAGACGGGCGGCGGCGCTCGCGACCTGGGAGCGACGGGCGGCGGCGGCGCTTCGCGGTGTCTGGCCACGAATCCATTAGGAAGCTGCATTGTGCTACTTTTAGCTATACTGGATCTCGGAACCTTCCTTTTACAGAATACGAGCATGCGCGGGAAACTAATGGGGTTTAATATAATTCCAAATCAGCCCGCAGCGCAAATACTGTAAATAAACTGTTGCTTGTACCTATTCCATGTCTCAAGCACTACTCCAACTTGAAAGCGCTTAAAGTACTAGCATTATATATATACGTACAACTGAACAACGCAGCTGCAGCATTGAGTTCAAGTAGAAATTACTTTAGAGATCGAGCGCGTCAAAACCCATATCACAATCGAAGAGATTTCGATCGAGGCGGACCGCACAATTAACTGAAAGTGCCATGCATAGCCGATGGTAAAGAAGCGAGATGAGGCAGTGGATCGGATCAGCGAGCACGAAGTGGCCTATTTGGCATCTCGCCATTGCATGCAAATGGGCTGCCACACTTGGACGTGGTTAGCTGCTTCTGGGCGGCGCTAGTCACGGACTCGATCGGTGGCCCAGAGAAAAGGCGAGACCCGTTAAAAGACGGCGTTTGGATGGTCTGAGCCGCCACTTGTTTTCATTGGATAATACGTACTACAAGAAATGATGCTTTACATGACGATTTTCGACGACGTTCTAAAAAAACATCATAGAATCATATTCTTCATTTGTTAGGTGATTTATATATGACGATTATTTTTTGAATATCTTAGCAATTGAGTGGTAGATCTATGACAGATGCTTTCGTTTCGTCACAGCTCAACGTTCAACATGGCGATGACGTGACTTGTTTTTTTTTGTATGGTGCTGATATGGCCTGCCAACATGGGCCTTGTTTTTTAAAGATCTATGAAAGTTGAAAGGCTCAAAAATTTATGAAACTTTGTAGTTAACAACTTTTAATTTGAAATTATGTTGTCAAGCAAAACTGCATTTAAATTTAAAATTTTTGAAATTATGTGGCAGAACCTCCTGAATTAAGTGGCCCACATGCACCCATCATTGTCCTAAAGACTTCTGATCGGCGTGCACGAGTTCCAAATGACTCAAGAGATCTGTCGGGTGTCCTCGGGAAATCCGAATCATCCACGTTACATTCTTTTCAGGAATTCCCTCGCCAAGCATCACAGTATTACGACAGTTTTATAGATAAGATAAATCAGAGTAAAAACGGAAAGAGTATATAACATAGATTAAAACTTAAGTTTAAAAGTTTACAACCCAGAAGTACTTGCATAAAAGGTTCGGAACTTTATATTACATATACCAAACAATTTTTGTTACTTGCCCAAGGTCAAACATCAGTGTCATCATCACTCTCCTCCTCCACAAGAGTGAAAAAACATTGACCACCAAAAGGATGATCAATAAACTCACCTGCAACAAAGGTTAACGAACCCTGAGTACAAAAGTACTCAATAAGACTTAACCGTCTAGGAAAAAGGAGAAGACTCAGGTATGAAGGTTATAGGAATTCAAGGTAAGTCTTAAGCAAGATCAAAACATTTCTTTTGCATAAAAGCTAACTAATAGAAAAAAACCCTACTTTCAAGTTTTAACTCAAGCTTAACTTTCATGACTATTTAAAAATTCTCAAACCTTCATAAGCATATCACATTTGTAGTTCCCATCTCATAAAGTTTCAATTATTACTACGGTGCGGGTTAGTGGATTGAGGCTCCATATCCGAGCAAACACGGCGATTCGAATCGTTTAAACCCAGCTGGGGATTCAGTACCACACGACATATGTGGATCTTAATCTTGCATATGTCAACCCTATCTATAGATCCTCCCATACAAGAACGGGTCCAGCGTCACCCGAGAGTACAGTACACCTCGAACCCGACTATCTCATAGCCCCGAGGGTACACGCTACTCCCGCCATCTCTCCACTCTCAGTACTCAGTTGGCCGTTCTCAAGTATCGGAATAACTATAGACGAGGCTTACCACCTCATGTGGGCTGTACTCAAAGGTCTAAATCACAGCAGGCCAACAACGATAAGGTCCTATGTTGAGTAACCTTACAACAAGACTCCATTCTTGATGTAAGTTACTATAATTATCATGTTGTCTCAAGATTCAGTATTTCCATAACATAGCAACCATTTTAAAAGCATCTACTATTATGAAGTAAGTAAAGCATGGCTAAGCATACTAAGCATTTTCATAAAACTGGTATCAAGGTTAAATATTGAAATCATCAAGATCGGTAATGCATCAAATAGGGTTCACTCAACTCCTATTCACTTAATGCATCATATTAACTCAAGTGATATAAATAACTTTATAAAAATACAAGGATACGTTTAATGTCCGGGGCTTGCCTTGGTGATCAGCGAAGTCCGGTGACTCAGAAAAACCAGAAGGATTCAAACACTCAGGAGAAACCCACTGTGGATCAGGTTCTTCCGAAACGAGATCTACACGTAGAAGTGCATATGCATGATCAATGAGATGCTTATGATATGATTAAGACAGGGTATATGTTCTTTGGATAATAACAAACAAACTTAACTATCTTGAGTACAACTTTCCTTCATGGTATAAAACAAACTAACTTAGCTATCAAACCATATACTACTACGAAGCAAGTTTTATTATCTTCATTAAGCAAGGTTATGTAACTAACAAGCAACAAAAGGTCATTTGCATAAAGGAATCCATAACCAGGGAGCAAATCATGCTAGTTTTCCACTGGTTGTCAAACAATTCCAAAAGTCACACAAATCTAAAGTGATTAACTATTTCTATTTATTTTATAAGTCATTTTAAATAGCCTTTTACTTATGAACAAATCATACTTTATCAAACAGAGCCGAAATTAAACATGAAGGTAGATATCAGTAACATAAACTCACATGTCAACTCCGGCCATTAGAGACCCGACTAACGCGAGCACAAGCACCGGCAAGTCACCCGCAACCGATAGAGCCCCTAACCCTAAACGCTACCGCCTGGGCGAGGTCTGGCCACGCACGGCGGCGGACCGGATCACGGCGAAGCTGTTCCGGCGAACTCAGGCCGGTAGCAAGAGAACGGAGGGGCTAGGAAGCTCCAGTAGCTCACCCTGATGCTGGCTGTGTAGCTGGTTCGAGCGGAGGATGAACGGAAAGGAGAAGTCCCCGGAGCAGTGGCTTGCGGCGGCGAGCTCCGGCGAAGCAAACGATGTTCCGGCGAGACCTGAGCACCAAACAGAAAATCACCGAGCCGATGAGTATCCTGGGGTCAAGGCGAAACAGAAACACGAGAAAGGGAGAGCAGAGGAGTGCCCGGTTGAGCGGACCACGGCGAGGTCGAGCTCGGCGGCGTTTTCGCCCGGCGGAAAGAAGAACGGCGAGCACAAGCTCTCTGGGGCAGTAGAGGTAGAAGGGATAGGTTCAGGAGATGCACAAGGAGGTAAGGAAGTTATATTTGTGGTCAATTTTGGATGAGGACGCTCAGTTTGCAGTAGATTTGGGATTGGGTTAGGGTGGAGTCCGTCGGTGCCTTGGTGGCGAAACGACGACGGCGAGCTCAGGAGAAGGCGCCACGGAGCAAGGGAGAGCGCTAGCAGCTGCTTAACTTCGCCACGGAGACAGATGCGAGCTCATTCGAGAGAGAACGGCGCCCTTCGCGCTGGCGTCGTTGATCCAGGTTCGGCCGTCCACCGCCATGAACAGAAGAAGAACTTATCCCCCCCCTTTTTTCATTTATACCCTTTCAGAAATTTTGAAATTACTTCAGATTTTTGAATATAAGTTGAAAATATGTTAAAATATCAAATGCTCAGAATTAAATACTGAACATCTTTTATTTTTGCAACATATGCAAAATATGCTTAGATTTTGAATTAGGGTTTGAAAATCAAAAGGGACATAAAAGGGCAAAAGTGTATTTTCAAAATTACTTTTGATTTCATATGAAAACTTGAAAAACTTTATACATCAAAGTTGATCCTTATCATAAATGAAGCAACTTTGCTTTTTAAAGCATATCCAAATTCTTTTTAGATTAGAATTATGAAAAGGGGACAAAATAAGATTTTTAAATTAATTAAATTATTTATTTGAATTTCAACCAAATTTGAATTATACCTCAATGGTGACTTGAAACATGTTCCAAATACACCTTTGAGACATAATACCAAAGTTTGGTCCAAAAATTCAATTACTATATAATAGATTACCAAAACACCCTTTTTTAGCACAAAAGCACTATTCACCACATAAGAAAACATAAACTAGGGTTTCAAACTTAAGCACTCCTTATCAACTAAACACAAGCATGATGAATTAAACTTGTTTTTAGTGAATGCATACTTAGGTTATCAACTCAGATGAAATGCTAGTGCATATGATGACATGTCAGGTTTTAGTCTGCTTAACACCAGAGTGTTACAGCTCTTTCCCCCTTAAAGAAATCTCGTCCCGAGATTTAACCTGTAGGCTAACTAATGGAAAAGGAAATGTGTCAGGCACTTCCATTACTACCTTTTTCGTAAAATAGGGGATAGGTCATCATATTACAGATTACAAGGACTAGACAGAAGAAAGAAACTCAGGAAAACTTTCTAAGAGAAACTCTTCTGACTCCCACGTGGCTTCATCTTCCGTATGTTGATTCCATTGAACCTTGTAGAACTTGACAGTTCTTTTTCGAGTAACTCGATCTTTCTGGTCCAGAATCTTGATAGGATACTCTGAGTATGTCAGATCAGGTTCTAATTCAATCTCTTCCACATGAATGACATGATCAAGCACTTAAAGACATTTCTTTAACTGAGAGACATGGAACACATTATGAACTAATGATAGCTGTGGTGGTAAATCAAGTTGATATGCCACCTTTCCACATCTTTTAAGGATCTGATAAGGACCTATATATCGAGTTGCCAACTTTCCTTTGATTCCAAATCGAGTAACGCCTTTCATTGGTGATACCTCGAGATAAACATAATCACCAACTTTAAAGGTAAGCGACCGACGTCTCTTATCGGCGTAACTCTTTTGCCTGGATTGTGCTATCTTCATGTTCTCTCGAATCAATCTGACTTTTTCTTCAGCTTCTTTAACTAAGTCAACTCCGAAGAGACTACGTTCTCCAGGTTCAGACCAGTTTAAAGGTGTTCTACATCTTCTGCCATACAGGGCTTCAAATGGTGCCATCTTAATGCTATCTTGATAACTATTATTGTAAGAGAACTCTGCTAAAGGCAAACATTCATCCCATTTCTCTGAATAATTGAGTACACAGGATCTTAACATATCTTCTAAGATCTGATTAACTCTTTCAGTCTGACCTCCAGTCTGTGGATGATAAGCTGTACTATGCAGAAGCTTGGTACCCAAAGACTTATGTAAGTGCCGCCAGAAAACATTGACAAACTGTGTCCCTCTATCAGACACGATAGTCTTTGGAACACCATGCAAACTTACAATTCTGTCAAAATATATCTTGGCATAGCTAGATGCAGGGTATGCTGTCTTAACAGATATGAAATGAGCTGATTTGGTCAGACGATCAACAATGACCCATATGGAATCAAACCCTTTCGATGTCCTGGGCAGACCCACTATGAAGTCCATACTAATGTCATCCAACTTCCAAGATGGAATTGGCAATGGTTGCAATTCTCCAGCAGACCTAAGATGAACTGCCTTCACTTTCTGACAAGTATCACATTTAGCTACATAACTAGCAATTTCAAGTTTCATCTTAGTCCACCAGAATCTCTGTTTCAGATCATGATACATCTTATTACTGTCTGGATGTACTGAAAATCTTGTTGCATGAGCTTCATCAAGAATCTGCTTTCTGAGCTCAGGAACCTTTGGAACCACTAACCGATCCTTGAACCAAATCACTCCAGCTTCATCTATTTTGAAATTGGAATTCTGCTCAGAGTGAATCTTTTCTTTCAGATGGATCATACCCTTGCTTTCCTTCTGGGCTGCAATGATCTAATCTTTAATGGATGACTGGACGGTCACATTTGCAAGATTTCCTTGTGGAATCAATTCAAGGCTTAACCTTTCAAACTCTGTTCAGTCACATTTGCAAGATTTCCTTGTGGAATCAATTCAAGGCTTAACCTTTCAAACTCATGGCACAAGGTAATATCTATCGGCTTGACTTCCAGACAATTGCAATAACCCTTTTGACTGAGTGCATCTGCCACTACATTGGCTTTACCTGGGTGATAGTGTACTTCAATATCATAATCTTTTATCAGTTCTAACCATCTTCTCTGACGCATATTCAACTCAGACTGAGTGAAGATGTATTTCAAGCTTTTATGATCAGTGTATATGTGACAAGTATTACTGTCGGTGTTTCGAAACCGGGGGTTTGACACCAACGAGTAATATGATCGCGTGCTTCTCTTCCTGGATGGTGATGCAAGAGGACACAAGGATTTATCCTGGTTCGGGCAAAGAAGGCCCTACGTCCAGCGGGGGGAGGATGTTCTCGTATTACTTGCACCTAAGTGCTTGTACAGGGGCGAATACAAGCTCAGTGAGCGTGGACCGGAGTCCGGACTCGTGTGTGTGTGAGAGTGGGTGTGTCTCTTCTCTCTTCCCCCGTCGGAATGAGGGCCCTGGCGTCCCCTTTTATAGAGCAAGGGGAGGCCAGGGTTACACAGGGGTATTACAGGTGTCGGGGTGTATTTGTGTCCCTTACGAAGAGGGGTAGGAACCCTGTCTTGTCGAAGATATTGTAGCCAACGTGGGCATTGCTATTGAAGCGTCCTTGAAGCGTGGCCTCCATCCTGGGCGCGGATGTGGAGGCGTGGCGAGGGGGAAAGCCGTACAGCACCCATCTCGGAACGTACAGGACGCGGCGGGGTCCCTCCGGGTCTTGGGGTACCTGTCCTCCAAGAGCATGAAAGTAGTTAGGGCCGAGGGCAGGCCGGAGCCCTCGAGGCGGCGCCCACGGGGGGCTCGAGTCCCCGCAGTATGGGCAAGTCCCGTGAAAATTGATTGAGCGGCCGGCATCTGGGCCTCGAGGCGTGGCTTGGACGTGCCACAGTGCAGGGCGTGGGTTAACAGTGCTACACTGGTGCCTTTTTGCCCATACCGGTGGTGAAAACGAGACTTGACTCTGCCCCAGACCACTGTGGCACACGTTGTGTTACAGAGGACGTGACTGGAGTAGGTGGATGAATTAAATGTGTGGCATGGGCTGGCATTCGATGTTTGGCGCTGCTCGAGGGAGGGGTGATGCGCCTCGAGGGATAGGCTGCCGTGTTAGAGGGGCTCGAGGTCCCCGCGTGGTCTCGAGGTGTGGCGCACGGCTGTGGGGGGCTCGAGGCCCGCGCGCCAAGGCTCGAGGGTAGGGTCGCGCTCGTCCGAGGCCTGGAGGGCTCGGGCGAGACGGAGAACGCGCGGCCGCCCGAGACCTGCAAGAGGGCTCGGGCGGGGCGGAAAGCTTGTGCTCGCCCGAGGCCTGGAGGGCTCGGGCGAGACGGAGAACGTGTGCCCGTCCGAGTCCTGCGAGAGGGCTCGGACGAGGTGGAAAGCTTGTGCTCTGGAGGGCTCGGGCGGGACGGAGATCGTGTGCTTGCCCGAGGCCTGGCTTAGAGGGCTCGGTCGGGACGGAGTGCATAGGTTCGCCCGAGGCCTGATGGAGGGCTTGGACGAGGCGGGCTTCGAGGGGTTGGTTGCTGGGATGGTTGGCCTAGCTGGAGTTTATTAAATGGTGTTCTAGGTTTAACCTGTTTATTTGCGTTGATTGGGGGTACCCCTTTTACGGACCCCCGACAATTACCCAACAAATAATGTCGCCAGATCTTCAGAGCATGGACTACAGCTGCCAACTCTAGATCATGTGTTGGATAATGTTCTTCGTGCCGCTTGAGCTGTCGTGAAGCATAGGCAATGACTCTGCTTTCTTGCATCAGTACACACCCAATGCCTTTGCCTGAAGCATCACAATAAACATCAAAGGATTTTTCAATATCTGGCTGAGCTAATACTGGTGCAGTTGTCAATAACTTTTTCAGAGTCTGAAAAGCTTCTTCACATTCCGATGACCACATAAACTTAGTGTCATTCTTTAGCAGTGTTGTCATTGGTTTAGAGATCTTGGAGAAGTCAGGGATAAATCTACGATAATACCCTGCTAATCCTAAGAAACTCCGAACTTGATGTACTGAAGTTGGTGACTTCCAGTCAAGAACTTCTTGGACTTTGCTTGGATCTACTGCGACACCTTCGGCTGACAAAACATGACCCAAGAATTGAACTCTATCTATCCAGAACTCACATTTACTAAATTTAGCATATAACTGATGTTCTCTCAGGCGAGTCAACACTATCCTGAGATGCTCTGCATGCTCTTCTTTGGTTTTGGAATAGATGAGAATGTCATCAATAAACACAACCACGAACTTATCTAGCTCTGGCATAAACAACTGAATTCATCAAGTACATGAAGTGTGCTGGGGCATTGGTCAGACCAAAGGACATGACTAGATATTCATACAGACCATATCTGGTAGTGAATGCTGTTTTCGGAACATCTTCTGGTTTGATCTTGATCTGATGATACCCTGATCTCAAATCTATCTTCGAAAATACCTTCGCACCAGCAAGTTGATCAAAGAGAAGATCAATTCGGGGCAAAGGATACTTGTTCTTAATTGTCACTTCATTTAAGGGATGATAATCAACACATAGCCTCAAGGTGTGGTCCTTCTTCTTCACAAAGATTGCTGGACAACCCCATGGTGATGAACTGGGTCGAATGAAACCTTTATCTAGCAAACCTTGTAACTGAGTTTTCAACTCTGCTAACTCTCTTGGTGGCATTCTATAAGCTCTTCTGGCTATTGGTGCTGTCCCTGGTTTGAGTTCTATTTCAAACTCCACATCACGATCAGGTGGCAGACCAGGTAAATCTTCTAGGAACACATCAGGAAACTCACAGACCACCGGAATGTCTTTGATTTCCTTAACAGAGGTAGCACACACTCGCTCAATTGCTCTCTTAAGAGTAGGAAGATGGACAAGAAGTTGAGACTTGCTATTAGGTAAGTTGGGCTTGATGGTTCTATTCAAGGTGTTTATCACTGCACCTCTCTGGTTCATCCAGTTCATACCCAAGATCACATCTATACTTGGATCTTTTAAAACTATCATGGATGTTGGAAATATATATCCACCCAGATCTATAGGTACCTGATGTACCATTTCCTTAGTACATAGTCGACCCCCAGGCGACTGTATAAAGAATTCATCTTTGGTTTCACCAATAGGTATATTATGCTTTTCTGCAAATGTTCTATTCATGAAAGTATGTGATGCACCAGAATCAAAAAGTGTAAGTGCTGGGTGTTGAGCAACAGAGAACATACCAAGCATAACAGGTTCTCCTTCAGGAATAGCTTCTATCTGAGTATGGAAAACCTTTCCTGTTTTCTGAGTACCCTTACCCTTCTGATTGTTCTGTGCATTTCCCTTGTTCTGGTTTGCTTGCTGATTTCCCGCTAGCCTTGGTACATTGGCATTGGGAATATTCTGCCTTGGATAAGGACATTCACGAGAGAAATGT
This sequence comes from Coix lacryma-jobi var. lacryma-jobi, assembly GCA_009763385.1. Classification (NCBI taxonomy): domain Eukaryota; kingdom Viridiplantae; phylum Streptophyta; class Magnoliopsida; order Poales; family Poaceae; genus Coix; species Coix lacryma-jobi. The sequence continues at coordinate 5,532,112 of CM019826.1, forward strand.
CTAGTCTTTCCACAATTGAAGCATGGATAATTTGTAGCTTGTGGCACTGGTGGACGAATAGCAGGAACATTCGGCTGACGTTGAACATTGAAAGGCATAGCAGGCATTGCAAAAGTCCTCTGAGGATTCTGCTGCTGAGGCGGACGGTAAGGTGGACGATAAGATGGGCGGAACTGCTGGACTGGATGATATACCAGCCTCTGACACTTCTTGTTGCCGCCAGATGATCCAGATCCTGACACAACTCCCTTCTTCTTCTTAGCCTCCTTATGCTTACGGTTCTTTTCTTCACTAGATATAGCAACATTCACTGTCTCATGATAATTTATATTGCCACAAGTTGTCATTATAGACTGAAGCTTTGTATTCAAGCCTCTCATGAAACATGCCTTCTTCTTCTCATCAGTGTTGACTTGGTCAAAGGCATATTGGGACAGATGATTAAACTTCCCAATGTACTGCATAACTGGCTCACCTCCCTGACGGAGAGCTAAGAACTCTTCAAGCTTCATCTTCATAACTCCATCTGGAATATAATGAGCCCTGAAGGCCTCCTTGAATTCAGCCCAAGTGATTCGGTGGCCGGCTGGTTGAACAGCCAGTAAATTTGCCCACCAAACCCCTGCGGCTCCTCGAAGTTGCTGAGCTGCAAATGCTGTCTTCTGGACTTCAGTGCAGTTGATAAGACTGAATTTTTGTTCCATGGTGCGGAGCCAATCATCAGCTTCAAGAGGTTCATCAGCTTTAGCGAACACTGGAGGACAGGTATCAGTGAAATCAACATATGTTGTCTCTTCTCTGTTGTTACGGCCACGACCACGTTGACCAACATTCTGATTTTGTGCTAACAGAGTTGTTGCATTGACCAATGCTGCAATTGCATCAGCCAAAGAGGGTGGAACTGGTGGTGCATTAGGGACATCATCCCCATCATGGGAAGAACTAACGCCACGAGTGTTAACAGGCATCTGTTTAAAACAAATCATACTTTGATTAACCTTCATATTTAACTATTTTACATCATAGCATGCATACCATGTTCAACTTATTTATCATACAAGTCCGCTCTTGGGCAGGACTACTGAAAACACTATCTTATACATCTGACCATACTAGAGGTTTTCTGACTAACTAGGTTACAAAGTCAGAAAGATCACACTATGATACATCTCATGTCTACTCAACCTCTAGATCTATCACTCTTCCCCAGAGGAGACCTCATACTCCACAGGTTCTAACTCCTCATCTTCTTCTTCTTCTGCTTCCACCTCAGATTCCGTCTCAGGAGTAGATGGCGTAGCAGGTTCAGGCTGCAACTGTGCAGTCAGCTCCTCCACCTGCCTGTGTAGGTCAGCATGGTGGATCTCCATGAGGTTCTGATTATCTCTCATTGCATCTACCTGGAATCGTGCCCGATTCCTCTGCTGGATGGCCTTCCTCCACTTGCACTCATACTCTTGATGCTGCTCGTGGTGGTATTGCAACTGCTCACTTAACTCTTCTCTCTCTCTAGTACCCCTCAACCTTTCTCCATTCGCCCTTGCCAACTCCATGTACAGGCGGTCTACTTCCGCCTGAAGTTGTGACGAGGCACTGTTACTATCTTCACCTTCTTCATAAGCAACCACTGGCTGGTTGCTTCCCACACTATCAGCGGGTTCATCATCTCTTGGGGCAAGAACGTGTCGAGGAACACCTCGAGGTCCGGTACACTTGCGTGCGGTCTGCCTGGTACGGGCCATCTGCTAAAATATATTTTTTTTGAATATTAGAACTATATATGTTCCAAGATTAAGAGACAAAGTTTTATAATTAGATAGACATATTGACTCTATTTCTATCCTTAGATACAACTTTAAGAGGGAAGTTAATTATATGTTATCAATCATGATGAATGAAACGTACTTACGAACAAAACACATCAAACAAATAATTAACTTTAAATTAGTCACTTATTATAAAAGTGAATAAACTTTGTTTTCACAATTAGGGCAATATTATAATGTTATAAGCATTGTTCCTTAGATATAAATATCACCATAACTATACTAAAAACAGATCCATTTAGATAGAAGGATAAGTCTAAAGAATGAATTAAGGCAAGTCAGAAGCATAAGACAAGTCTAGAAGCAATTTGGACTCAAACTAATTTGAAATTTAGTTTGACTCAAAACTTTTGAAGTTTTCAAAAATGAACACTGTTATACTTTCTAAGGGAACCTGCTCTGATACCAGCTGTGGCAGAACCTCCTGAATTAAGTGGCCCACATGCACCCATCATTGTCCTAAAGACTTCTGATCGGCGTGCACGAGTTCCAAATGACTCAAGAGATCTGTCGGGTGTCCTCGGGAAACCCGAATCATCCACGTTACATTCTTTTCAGGAATTCTCTCGTCAAGCATCACAGTATTACAACAGTTTTATAGATAAGATAAATCAGAGTAAAAGCGGAAAGAGTATATAACATAGATTGAAACTTAAGTTTAAAAGTTTACAACCCAGAAGTACTTGATACATAAAAGGTTCGGAACTTTATATTACATATACCACACAATTTTGTTACTTGCCCAAGGTCAAACATCAGTGTCATCATACATCAGTGTCATCATCACTCTCCTCCACAAGAGTGAAGAAACATTGACCACCAAAAGGATGATCAATAAACTCACCTACAACAAAGGTTAACGAACCCTGAGTACAAAAGTACTCAACAAGACTTAACCGTCTAGGAAAGAGGAGAAGACTCAGGTATGAAGGTTATAGGAATTCAAGGTAAGTCTTAAGCAAGATCAAAACATTTCTTTTGCATAAAAGCTTACTAATAGAAAAAAACCCTACTTTCAAGTTTTAACTCAAGATTAACTTTCATGACTATTTAAAAATTCTCAAACCTTCATAAGCATATCACATCTGTAGTTCCCATCTCATAAAGTTTCAATTATTACTACGGTGCGGGTCAGTGGATTGAGGCTCCATATCCGAGGAAACACGGCGATTCGAATCGTTTAAACCCAGCTGGGGATTCAGTACCACACGACATATGTAGATCTTAATCTTGCATATGTCAACCCTATCTATAGATCCTCCCATACAAGAACGGGTCCAGCGTCACCCGAGAGTACAGTACACCTCGAACCCGACTATCTCACAGCCCCGAGGGTACACGCTACGCTCGCCATCTCTCCACTCCCAGTACGCGGTTGGCCGTTCTCAAGTATCGGAATAACTATAGACAAGGCTTACCACCGCATGTGGGCTGTACTCAAAGGTCTCAATCACAGCAGCCCAACAACGATAAGGTCCTATGTTGAGTAACCTTACAACAAGACTCCATTCTTGATGTAAGTTACTATAATTATCATGTTGTCTCAAGATTCAGTATTTCCATAACATAGCAACCATTTTTAAAAGCATCTACTATTATGAAGTAAGTAAAGCATGGCTAAGCATACTAAGCATTTTCATAAAACGGGTATCAAGGTTAAATATTGGAATCATCAAGATCGGTAATGCATCAAATAGGGTTCACTCAACTCCTATTCACTTAATGCATCATATTAACTCAAGTGATATAAATAACTTTATAAAAATACAAGGATAGGTTTAATGTCCGGGGCTTGCCTTGGTGATCAGCGAAGTCCGGTGACTCAGAAAAACCAGAAGGATTCAAACACTCAGGAGAAACCCACTGTGGATCAGGTTCTTCCGAAACGAGATCTACACGTAGAAGTGCATATGCATGATCAATGAGATGCTTATGATATGATTAAGACAGGGTATATGTTCTTTGGATAATAACAAACAAACTTAACTATCTTGAGTACAACTTTCCTTCATGGTATAAAACAAACTAACTAAGCTATCAAACCATATACTACTACTAAACAAGTTTTATTATCTTCATTAAGCAAGGTTATGTAACTAACAAGCAACAAAAGGTCATTTGCATAAAGGAATCCATAACCAGGGAGCAAATCATGCTAGTTTTCCACTGGTTGTCAAACAATTCCAAAAGTCACACAAATCTAAAGTGATTAACTATTTCTATTTATTTTATAAGTCATTTTAAATAGCCTTTTACTTATGAACAAATCATACTTTATCAAACAGAGCCGAAATTAAACATGAAGGTAGATATCAGTAACATAAACTCACATGTCAAATTTCATGATTCTAGGAGACACACAGAAAATTACATAATTCATCAAAGTTGCATTTATTAATTAAAGCATGGATTTAATTATTATAGCAAAGGTGCTCAAAACACAAGTTTTATAATTTTTATATTAGCACAGACATGATATCATCTAACATGTAAAATTTTACAACTAACAGAGCTATAGAATAATTATAGCAAAAATAACAAAACTAGCTACTGTGCATAAAGCTATAAGAAGAAAAACTCAAAACTAGCCTAACTGGGCTTTCGGCCCGCTCCAAGCGGCCCAGCGCACGCGAAAGCCGGCCCGGCCTGGCTCCCGCCCGCGCGCCCTGGCGTTTTTGCAGAAAGGCCCTTCGGCTTCTCAGGAAACAACCCGCGGTCCCGAGCGCTATTCACATGAGTCACGAACTTTGCAACCAGCCCCCTGCACTTTATCGTCTTCGCAAACGCGAAGTCCCCGACGCCGGCCAGAGAGGACGGCGGCGCACCGAGCGCCGACGAACCCTACGCCGGTCAACTCCGGCCATTAGAGACCCGACTAACGCGAGCACAAGCACCGGCAAGTCACCCGCAACCGATAGAGCCCCTAACCCTAAACGCTACCGCCTCGGCGAGGTCTGGCCACGCACGGCGGCGGACCGGATCACGGCGAAGCTGTTCCGGCGAACTCAGGCCGGTAGCAAGAGAACGGAGGGGCTAGGAAGCTCCAGTAGCTCACCCTGATGCTGGCTGTGTAGCTGGTTCGAGCGGAGGATGAACGGAAAGGAGAAGTCCCCGGAGCAGTGGCTTGCGGCGGCGAGCTCCGGCGAAGCAGACGATGTTCCGGCGAGACCTGAGCACCAAACAGAAAATCACCGAGCCGATGAGTATCCTGGGGTCAAGGCGAAACAGAAACACGAGAAAGGGAGAGCAGAGGAGTGCCCGGTTGAGCAGACCACGGCGAGGTCGAGCTCGGCGGCGTTTTCGCCCGGCGGAAAGAAGAACGGCGAGCACAAGCTCTCTGGGGCAGTAGAGGTAGAAGGGATAGGTTCAGGAGATGCACAAGGAGGTAAGGAAGTTATATTTGTGGTCAATTTTGGATGAGGACGCTCAGTTTGCAGTAGATTTGGGATTGGGTTAGGGTGGAGTCCGTCGGTGCCTTGGTGGCGAAACGACGACGACGAGCTCAGGAGAAGGCGCCACGGAGCAAGGGAGAGCGCCAGCAGCTGCTTAACTTCGCCACTGACGGAGACAGATGCGAGCTCATTCGAGAGAGAACGGCGCCCTTCGCGCTGGCGTCGTTGATCCAGGTTCGGCCGTCCACCGCCATGAACAGAAGAAGAACTTATCCCCCCCTTTTTCATTTATACCCTTTCAGAATTTTGAAATTACTTCAGATTTTTGAATATAAGTTGAAAATATGTTAAAATATCAAATGCTCAGAATTAAATACTGAACATCTTTTATTTTTGCAACATATGCAAAATATGCTTAGATTTTGAATTAGGGTTTGAAAATCAAAAGGGACATAAAAGGGCAAAAGTGTATTTTCAAAATTACTTTTGATTTCATATGAAAACTTGAAAAACTTTATACATCAAAGTTGATCCTTATCATAAATGAAGCAACTTTGTTTTTTAAAGCATATCCAAATTCTTTTTAGATTAGAATTATGAAAAAGGGGACAAAATAGGATTTTTAAATTAATTAAATTATTTATTTGAATTTCAACCAAATTTGAATTATACCTCAATGGTGACTTGAAACATGTTCCAAATACACCTTTGAGACATAATACCAAAGTTTGGTCCAAAAATTCAATTACTATATAATAGATTACCAAAATACCCTTTTTAGCACAAAAGCACTATTCACCACATAAGAAAACATAAACTAGGGTTTCAAACTTAAGCACTCCTTATCACTAAACACAAGCATGATGAATTAAACTTGTTTTTAGTGAATGCATACTTAGGTTATCAACTCAGATGAAATGCTAGTGCATATGATGACATGTCAGGTTTTAGTCTGCTTAACACCAGAGTGTTACAAATTCAAATAGCATCTTGTTAATAATTTCTAGTTGATAAATTTTTATTTGAAACAATCTTGTTAATGATTTTTTTTTGATAAATTTTTAATTTGAAACCATCTTGTTAATGAAAACTACATTTGAAATTTCTCAAATTTGAAATTCAAATTTTGTAAATGTCCTCAGATGGAGAAACTTTCTAAACAAAAAGTGTAGATCTCGAAAAGTTATCAAACTTTGTAGTTGATAACTTTTTGATTTGAATTCGTTTAGACCATCAAACAAGCAATTTACACATGCTTTAGCATAATATGAGGGAAATTGAAATGGAATATAGACACAAATGACAAAGGGGTGGAGTGGTAGTGGAGGTTACACGCGCATGTGCGAGAGGTCGCTAGTTCGAATCTGGGTTATAATGCAAAGTTCAAAAAAAATCACAAACAAATACAAAAAAATACTATTAGAGTATATGAGTGGTGTACCTAGCTAGTGGGATCCCTCCCCTATTTTTAAAAACATTTTCCCTATTTTTTTCGGATTTTTTTAGCTCAAACTTTGTCGATTATTCTATGACGAAATGAAATGACAATCAGTGACGGCTCCAGTTGGTCCAGCAAATATATGACGTGATACATGACAGATTTTCCGATCGTCATGGCAAGTTAACTGTGACATGTTTTTGACTGTTTATGACTAAAGTGATCGTCATGTAAAACACTATTCCTTGTAGTAGTTACTAGGTAAGCATGCTCAAAGCCTCTCAACATTATTATTATAAGATGGAGAGAGTAGCTACTTATGGTGTAGTGTACGAGCATGTTTGTTAGTTTTATAAATTTAATCAAATCTGAAATAGTCTGATTAATGAAAAAGAGGTAATAAGAAGAGAGGCTATGATAGATCTAGGATAGGCAGAGGAAAAGAGTGAAAAGAAGACAAAGAAGAGGCGGGGTCGCCGGACCGAGGTTGCTCACTCAGCTAGTGCTTGCGAAATGGTCTGGCACTAGTGGCAGGCAGAGGATACCAAAACCATCCGTCAGGCAGGTGGACCAATGGCTGCTTTAATTTGTCGTCTTCGCCAAAGCGATTTGCCTGCTCGATCGAGCGGCCGGGATGATGATGCCGTACAGGTGTTGACCATGCATGCATTTGTTGTGGGTCTCATGCCCCTGGCCCTGGGTCGTGTCAAATCTTGGCACCCTGCGTGTACATTAACGTACGGAAAAAAATTCGGTGGGAATGGACCGTACCTGTGACCGTGCGGACTTCCAATCAAGACACGACGCGTGGACAGCACGAACCGGCTCGCTTGGCTCCGAGTCCCTACGAACCGGCTCGTCGTGGTTGTGCATGAGTACGATCGGCTCCATGCGCTAGCACAAACCAGCCACCAAGCTAATCTGCCTAGCACTCACGCGCTCGGCTCGACGTCGTCCGCCAATGTGAAGCTGCTCTAGAAAAAACAATATGTGCAGCTTTTCTTTTCTTTTTTTCTTTGAGCTTGCTCTGGTACAGATACGTCAAGATGTAATATGCACATTGAGCTGAAAATACATATGCCATTTTGAACCTTTTTGAAATTTATCAGCTAGTAATTTCATGGAATGGATAAGCTTAAAAAATACATGTGACGTGGTAATTGCTTTACAGAAATATATGAGATTCATTATTTGTTAAAAAGGTATATCCCTTCATAAGTTTAGATATTATATTTTTCAAATTTTTGTCAGTCTAAGAACCACAGTTGGCAGTAGAAGACTAGTAGTAAGTAAATTTAGACCTTAGTTTTGAAAATTCGCACTATCATCTATACTCACAAAAAGAGTCTGATAGAAGTGGATAAATATGTTGTACTCATTCTAAGAAATGTCGTGATTATATCATAATAAACTCCAGCTCAACATAATAAAAGGGTAGTGCAAAGTGGCATCTTAATCAAGACACTAGAATTACATGTTTTCATCAAAATGTAACTTTCTAGCAGAGGGCATTGCGGCATCTTGCTGAACTCCAAGTAAAAGATCTGTCAATCCTTCTTGGATGTAAGGCATGGGTTGTAGTCTTGGTTGCTGCATCCGTGACATTGTGGCAGAAGCATATCCATCTTGAAATAGCAAGGAAGGCATGGTTGTTGCATTTATGAAGTTTGTCATAGTACTAGTACCACCACTGTCACCAGCATCAAAGTCCTATGTCATAGATATATGAAATTATTCATAATAACTTTCTATAAGTGAATAAAATAAGAAAAAAATCATGAGTCAATTGATGACTTACAATTAATTGGTTCGGATCAGGATCAACACTCTCATCTCTTTTCTGTAGTCTTATTTGGAGCTCCTATACGCAGTGAATAAATAAGAAAAATTAGTATATAATAGCAATGGTGGAAACAAAATCAGCTACAAAATATTGGATCGGTACCTTTCTTCTTAGCACTTTTTCTTTTTTTCCCTGCATTTTTTTCAAGTATATTTGTGACTCGTTTTTTCTTTGCGCCCTTTACCACATGAGGAATTTTAAATGATATTTTTCCTTTTAATGGATCTGTTGCACAGTAAGTTGAAACCAGGGGAATCTCATCATCACATTTATCTTTCATCTTGCTCAGAGAAGCATTTGCTTCCAAATCTAATTTTGCATGCCTTTTTCAAATCATGAAGAAGTTCTTTTGATACTGAACACTCAATGCTATGGATGTCGCCATTTGTAAGATACGTGCAGCCCACGTTTTGTTACTTTCACTCCCATTTTCTTGTTTGTCAACATAGAATCCTCTTTTTGCATATTTTGTCCATCTTCCCATATATATTGTGATGGCAAATAAAAACATTGTTTGCATTTAAAACTTTAATGGCGTGCTTGCACAATATACCTGCAAGATAAATAGATTCAAACTCTAAATGTGTGTACACTCCTATAGATTGAAACTGTAAATGTGTCTACATACCTATAGATTCGAACTTTCTGCAAGAACATGTAATGGTCATATCTACTGTGCTAAACTGAACTATTGCCCATGATTAGAGTACATATGTGTAACCTCATATGTCAACATTGACCCATCAGTTGTAACAATTTCCAAGCGAATGAAAATTGTTCTTTAAACTTCTCCTCAAACTCCGAATACATCCTTCTTGTATATGATTCAGCTGCAGTCTTTAGCATGGGTAAATTTGGGATGTAAGTAACCGGGTCCTTTCGACGTGAATTAAAATCTGCATCTAACTCATTTTCACGAAGGCTAGCAGAAACCTTATCACATTCTACAAGGAGTTCTGAAAGTCCAAGTCTCCTACGAAATCTTTTTTTGAATACATTGTTCATACCTTCGCTCCTTTGGGTCGAGTTCATATCAGCTGTAAAAGAGTCACGGTAGACAGCTGCCCACTTTTTCCTCAAATCATATAAATTTTCCATCCATTGGTTGTCCTCAAGCTTATACTCAGACAATAATTCTTTCCACTTCTCGATGAAAATAGCTTCTGATCTGTCTTCATAAACACATCTCTTAAAATCTGTTAAAAACTTATCAGGGTGCTTATGAATTACATGTCCCAGATGTTTAGCAGCATTAACATATATGTGAAATAAACAAAGACGATGACTTGTATTTCGAAATACATAGGCAATTGCTCCTGCCATAGCTGCATCTTGATCAGTAAAAATTGTGCTTGGATGCTTGCCCGACATTGCAGTTAGGAAGGTTTCAAAGAGCCAAACAAATGATTCAATTGTTTCATTAAATATCAGTGCAGCCCCAAAAATTATTGTTTGCTTATGATGGTTGGTTCCAAGAATTGGAGCAAAAGGCATTTCAAACTTATTAGTCTGAAATGTGGTGTCAAATGACAAAGCATCACCAAAGCATGCATAATCCATGATAGATTGACCATCTGCCCCAAAAAAATTAGCTATCCGACCATCTTCCTCATCTATTTGAAGTGCATAAAAAAATGTAGGATCCTCTATTTGCTTATTTTTCAAGTATTCCAATAATGTTTGCGCATCATTGGATTCTAAGTACTTCTTGCGCTCGCAACCAATTGCATTATTGCAATCCATCCTTGATAAGGGCACTTTATCAGCTCCTCCATAAAACTCCTTCATGAACTCATACACCTGGGCTGGTTTCATACCAGCTTTCTTTATTTGGCCAATCATCATCCGGTCTGCTTCTGTAACACGTCATTGGGACTTTAGCTTGTGCAACTTATTTGGACTAGCAAGATAATGATTATGGTCAAGTATAACCTTTTGCACTTTCCAAATTCCCTCTTTACTAACACTGAACTGAACACGAGCATCACAACCTGTCCTTGTAATATCTTTTTGTGATGATTTATTTTGTCGGTATCCTTCATTACTGCAAACTATATATTTCTGATATACAGTTTTATCTTCTCGGAGCTTTGTATGACTCTTTCTAATACTAAATCCAACCTTACCGGCATAGGTGTTGTACATCTCGTAAGCTTTCTCCTCTGAATCAAAAGTCATACCAACTTCGGGAATGATCGTAGTTTGTCCAATTTTATCAACCACCTATTGTACAATGTGATGTAAATCTAAAGTTGTGTAACAATGAATTCATAATATGATTTTACTAAACTCACATCTGATCCCATACCTCAGGTTCTTGTCGTGCCACTGGTTTTAGCATCTCCTGAACAGATGTTGTTGCAAGCAGTGTGGACGGTGATTCCACCAAAGTGGACGGCAACATGGGTATGGTAATTTCATTGATGTTTCCCTAAACAAAAAAATAATGTTCAGATGTTCTGACGATTGTACCATTGAAAAAAAAGAAATCTGGAACAAAGACATCTGGTTATACATGTATAGGGATGTATACGTACCTGCAGTGCATCATTCAAGTTGGTGTCTAAAGAATTCACTCCTATTGTAGGGTTGTCACTATTTGGAACATCAATAATAGCATCACTATTGAGGGCAGGGTTAACATCCATGGTGCCTGCTATGCAATTGATGGATACACGGCCTGAAAACCTGCTTGCATGCTGTTGTGTGATGATGCTTCTTTCCTCTTTAAATCTGAAACTTTCAATCGTGGCACTCGTTGTCGTGTGACAGCGGCGGCTGTGATCAAAGTTTGCTGCGATGGTGGGTGGCGGCGGCCCTGCTCCCAAGAAAGATGGCGTTGTTGGCGGCTGCGTGTGGGCTACGTAGATTAGTCTGGCAGCGGGCTTGCATCAGCGCTTTGGAGCCAAACGTGCTTAAGCTCAGCCACGACGAGCCGAGCCAATTAACTAGCTGTGCAGATAAGGATGTTCGGAGGCAGAGCGAGCCGGTTCGTGCTGTCCACGCGTCGTGTCTTGATTGGAAGTCCGCACGGTAACAGGTACAGCCCATCCCCACCGAATTTTCTTTCTTAACGTACGAGCACTTTGTGTGGGCCAGAAATAGTACCGTGTCCGCGTTTCGGATTCTGATTGGCTCGGCCACCTGTGGTCGATCGCTCACACAGTCACAGCTCACACGTGAAGTGCTCGTCTTTTTTTTTTCAATGTACAGCTGTTGTGAGCTGTTTTTTTTTTTTGCTAAACATCTTTTTTTCAAAAAGCTTCACCCATGACGCTGTTTTATTCCACCTCTCATAAAACCATAAGCTAAGATGAAGCTGAAAAAAGTAGCTTTTCACAGCTTACACCTCTATTTCTCTCTCCTAACCATGAATGAAGTTGTTGGTGAAGCTGTTTTGCCAAACACTTTTTCCAAAACAGCTCAGCTTCACCTATTAAGTTGCTTATGAAGCTATTTTTATAAAAAAAACAGCTTCACTAAGGGCATGGTCAATAATAGAGCCAAATACTTGGCTATAAGCCAAGCTTTAAGAGCCAAACTATACCATAGTTAGTCTTTTATTTGGTTACAAACTATTTCTCTTTCCTATTTCTCCTCACATACATCTCTATTGGGACCCACTACTGCCTATGCTTCTGTGCCCGGCTTGGTGCTTGCATAGGAGCCAAGCTCTTCTCTCTCTGCTTCCTTCTCTCCTCCACATCATTATTTGCTCGGCTATAAGCCAATTATTGTACCTGCTCTAATGAAGCTGAGCTATACCAAATAAGGCCCACACGTATTCTTACCGTCTTTAAACACTGTTTAGGTTTTGTGTGTCGGTCACTGTATGGCGACCGTGTTGTGTATGGCAGACACGGTATTGTAGGCTAATATACTATCTTTAGATCCTATTTGTTTTCTATAGATAATAGCTATTCTACTGATAATTATCTTATTTAGATCCAAACATGTATATTGACTAGATAGTTATTAGTTGTAACTCTAGATAACAATTACTCTCTCCGTCCAATTGAAAGTGTCGTTAGAAAACCGTGTCCCTCTCACATTCACGCTTCCCGAGCGACATTTTTAATAGGACGGAGGGAGTACTTACCTTACTAACTAAATTAAATTAGATAATAATTATTTATTATATCAGCTAATGGATCCAAATATACCCTTAAGTTGTTTGGTGTGCGTGCCCTTTCGCTGTTTTTCTTTTTCTTTTTCCTTATTTTTTTCTCTCTCCTTACACTCGCCGAGTCACCGGCGGATCCACCAATATGGTAAGGTTTGATGGTCGCCATGCTTGGTATCGGACTAGCTAGACCGAGCATAAGCAAGTGTAACCCTCTCTTCCAATTGGTCATGGCAGGATGCCAGGATATCAGTGAAGCGAAAAGCACAAAGGGTGCTCTACGCTCATGTACATAGGTGGTTGCATGGTCAAAATAAAAATGAAATTGTCTACTATGACCGGTACATACTCCCTTCATATCAATATTTGTTGTTTAGGACAGCGACACGATATTTAAATAACAACTTTGACCTCTTATTTTTTATTAAAATATTTATAGAAAAATGATATATGTATACTTTTATAAAAAAAAATCAAGACAAATCTATTCATATAATTTTCATATTTGTAAACTTAGAAACTTTTAATAGTTATTGATGATTTATATTCTCAATGTTTAACCTAAATTTTGACTAAAATGACAACTAATATGCATGCGTATGAAGGGAGTATATATGTGTATATATCTACTGCTACGTCACATTATCTATTTTGCTATTGCACTGACTAGCGTGAATCTGCACTTACGTTTCACTGAATATATAGTTTCATTTCACATCGTTGCCCCTAGCACCGTATCCATGATTCATTTTACAATGCATTTTAAGAAGCTAAGCAATTATCTAAAATAGTAGCTCCATCTAGTCGATTTTTTTTCTAAAGTTTGGCCAATTTTTTAAAAAGAGTACTAATAATATTTATAACTCAAAATAGGTATAGATATATACTTCATGGCGAATCTAATAATGATATTTATTTGGCATAAGAATATTGATATTTTTTTTATAAACTTAATCAAACTCGATATGGTTTGACTTGGACACTTAGTACTATGCTAAAACTGCATTCGGGTCTGAATTGAGGATGAAGGTGGTTCTAGCTTAGGTGTGCATGCTAGTAGACAGCACCCCCAACGAGATGTTAAGCTCCTGCACCCATATAGTCATAGCTTCGCTATAGGTGGATTCTACTCCTTGATCCATCAGTCCATCACTATGTCGGCCGAGTGCACTCCCTCGCATGGAGATTAACAAATCTCCGGTCCTTATTAGCCTCTTCCGTTAAGGCGAAAGAAAATCCGCCTACATATATGTGATTGTGCCTTGCCACCTCCGTCTCTGCTTCTTCCTTTCTTCCTCTCTTTATACCTGACACTTCCTCTTTCTCAACAACACTGTACGCTTGGATACCACATCAAATCCTAGTGACGGATGCATGCACGAATTGCTTCGTTACGTTGTCTCCTTCAATTGGTGCTGTTAGAGTGCACGGTTAGTTTCAGACCCGAACAGATCTGCTAACTGAAGAATGCGGAAGCATAACCACCATAGAAGAAAATACGCAAACGAGAACGACACCAAGGCACGATGTTTCTTTAACGAGGTTCAGCGATATGCCTAATCCTCGGGGCATGACTACGGACGCTCCTCCCCATAAAACAACAGCTACCCCGGCATCCGGGCGATCCCGCGGCCTCGCCGCCACCCAAACCAGCCGTCAAGTCGTCTCTTATAGTTACAACAGGGGTTTGCCTCATATTTATGGCCCCCTAGGATACATAGTTCGACTCCAACTTTATCGTAGCCTCTAACACAACTAAAGTCCAATTATAACCGGATTATACACATATTCGACACATATCTAACAAACTCCACCTTGACGAATATGTGCATCTTCTTGAAGTCGTTCATGCACGAACCTTCGTATATCTGAACTGAGTTGTTGCCTTCATAGCTCCACACGAGCTATCCGACGAGTCTGATCGCAGACCCACTGCAAACAAGAGACTTCGCTATACTTGCAGCACCATACTTCATGACTCCACCTGCAGTTGCGCACCCTTCTCTTCATCACCTAGTCTCTCTTGAATAAAGTTAGATTCATCTTCAGCCTTGACATGTCTGACCCCTGAAGCACGTCGGCTCCTATTAGACACCACACGAGCTAACTGAATCCAATATCATACTCAACCTGACTATATATGTGACACCGAGAATTTCACAACCGCTATCTGAGTCTCATATGAAAAACTGTCATATTAGCTTGCTCTTCTTTTCCACTGCAATGCTACGTCCGACGTCTTACACCGTAGCCTCCCGCAGTACTAACCAACCATATTACTCTAGTTGCAAGTATAGATATCAGTCGTCTATACTTCCTTCCAATTCAACCCTACGTCCTTCGATCACGCATGCGACTTGAATCGATCCACGTATCTTGCTGTCTTGGAAACACACAAACTCCTCCAATGCAAAACCGCATCCTGAGTTCGCCCACGTGTCGCCACGCCACAGAGAACGAGGAACTTCATCAGTCGCCACGCTCCAACGTCGTCGTCACTGATCCCATCGTCGTCTCTGCCTGACGGTATGACTAGCATGACACCGCTAGCCGCCATAGCCGCGCCGCTCACAAGCCTCGTCAACCGTCCTGCCGCTTGCACACGACAAAATCAACCCGCTTGAGCGTCGCCCTGTTCATCTTCAACCGTCATAACAGTCATGAACAACTTCGATTGCTATTGATCTAGCAATCTCCGTGAACTCTTCTCTATTTTATGGAGCCGGAAAACTAAGCCACCCGATTCGAGTCCACATCAACTCAACGTCGTTGTCCGCTCCTTCCTTTTGTGTTCACAGAATTTTTCCTTCTTTGACGTACGCGATCCCGTGACAACCAATACTCCCTCTCGGATTCCATCAAAACAGCACTACATGCTTTTCACCTTGATCACGAAGAAGACTCCAAGTCCAAGCCATGTACGTATGACCCACAACAGACAAACCAGAGGAGAAAACCAATCCGTTGACATGCATGCATGCACCCAAATTTTCATGCAAAACAATAGCATGTAATTCTTAGTCATGCTGCCTCATGCATGTAACTTGGCATTTGCCTCCAGCTGCTTGGGCCAACGCTACTAATGGATCATGAGAGATAAGCATGTTGGGACTCCATCTTCTCCAACCAGATCAAGACCAGCACACTATCTCGTGTTCCTGATCACCGAGGAAACCTCAGAATACCGCACGTTGCCACAGGTCATTGTCACAAATTCTCTGAACAACCGTCTCCACTAACATGTCGAGTCCACCATGGCTTTTGCGCCATCATCATTGCTACTTCAGCAATAATCACCCCGATCAAGATCAAAATCTCATCATAATCTGATCACGAGTCGAAGCCGTCATCTTCATCCACGACGCCTTCCAGCCGCACCGTCGAACCTGGCCGTCACGTCTGACCGACCCCTATCGAACAGCAGCCACCGACCGCTATCAACCCGATCTCCACGTCTGGACAGATCCTTGTTGATTGCAGCCCATTGGACGGTTCGAGCCACCCGCTCGAAGTTTCCAACTCCACCGATCGAGTCGTCGATCGCCGTCATGCTCCACCTTGCGCCATGTCCTTCTCCGGACACACCTGTGCAAGCTTTGCGCGGTGTGAAACATATCCATCGCACCTCCACGATCTTCTTCTATAAATCTGGCTCCGATACCACTTGTTAGAGTGCACGGTTAGTTCCAGACCCGAACAGATCTGCTAACTGAAGAATGCGGAAGCATAACCACCATAGAAGAAAATACGCAAACGAGAACGACACCAAGGCACGATGTTTTTTTAACGAGGTTCAGCGATATGCCTAATCCTCGGGGCATGACTACAGGCGCTCCTCCCCATAAAACAGCAGCTACACCGGCATCCGGGCGATCCCGCGGCCTCGCCGCCACCCAAACCAGCCGCCAAGTCGTCTCTTATGGTTACAACAGGGGTTTGCCTCATATTTATGGCCCCCTAGGATACATAGTTCGACTCCAACTTTATCGTAGCCTCTAACACAACTAAAGTCCAATTATAACCGGATTATACACATATTCGACACATATCTAACAGGTGCTAGTCTCATTATGAGAATTTTTAGAAGAAGACTGAAGCCAGAATTATCCTCCTATACACTACTGAAAAAATGAGAAGGCGCCAAAGCCATCGGATTGCCCAAGGAATGAAAATAGATGGCCATAGAATCCGGGACAGGTGCTTCGGATTAGCACTGCACGATGATCAATTTTCTTTTTCTCAAAAATGTACTATGGCGATAAGTGTTGATTGAGGTGCAAGTATACCAATGAAAAAAAATAGTGAACTCTATCCATTGCATGCCCTACATATGATTAGTTGGAAAATAAACAAATGATGTAATCTATTTTATTTTATACTAGATATATAAGAGAACCAATAAGTTTCAAGTCTCTACCATCTGCAGATAGTACATAGCTGATAATTTAAGTACAAACCAAAGCCATTAGGTTTACACATTTCCGCGAGCGAAAAAAAAAACACATGATTGATCTAGCTCAGCAAGTGAGCTCAACAAACTGGTAAAAAAACTAAACCGCGACACGGTTCCCATCAGTAATAATTCAGTACAATATCCAGAGGGTACATACGTTGGGATATGATGTTTGGTAATAATACAGTAACTGGTAACGTATAGAGGCGTTGTATAGAGGGCTAGCTAGCTGCAAACGTGTGCCCAATTTCTAGGAACTTTTCTTCCTCAACGACTCGCCCCTATATCCAAAATCCAATTTCGAGTCTTTAAATAAAAAGGAAGAAAAGTTGCCAGACTGGGGTGTGAGTGTGACTGATCGAACGTACTGCACGAAAACGATGGGTTTGCGTTGATAATTATTCATCAGGCAGGGCGCGCGCTACCGTTAGTGATGCTGGGGATCTGGGCCTCCGGGGCTCAGCCGCTTATCCTCGTACGGCGGCACGGCGATGCCGGCGGCGGCGTCACCTCCCTGATCTTGCGCCGCCGCGCCGTTGCCAAACACCGCCGCTGCGGCATCCACGTGAACAACCTGCACGGCGGCCACGTGCAGGAGGCCGCCGGAGCCCTCCGCAGCCGCCGCCGGCACCACCTCTTGCTGTAGCGGCCGGGCCGAACAGGTGTGCGGCACGAGCACGACGACGGCAGCAGTGAGCAGTAGCCCGACGCAAAAAAGTTCCTTGGCGCCGGTTCCTGCCATTGTTTCTTATTTCTGCCTCAAATTTTCAGCTCAAGATCAGTGAGCCTGCTCTATATATATATATATATATATATATATATATATATATATATATATATATATCTGTCTATAGATAAACCCTAGAACACTGCAGTGTACTCGAGGGAGTTAGCTGGCTGTGTGACTGTGTCGTTCCTGTGTAAGATTTACGAGTCAGAACGGGTCTTATATAGAGGTCTCGTACGTGTATTAGATGCATGATATGGTACCGTGAGCCTTTCCGGCATCTATCCATGTAGCCTGCTTACGTGGAAACGACTTGAGCTTGTGTGGACTTGTGATGTGGATCGGCATCATCTTCTTCTCGGATTAGTACACTTTTTGTGTTTCTTAGTCGACGGTCTGCGTCACTGAATTTTGATAATATAATAACGACTAGAAAGGGCAAGACCGCTTTGACATCCTCGTGATATATTATGTCCCCGCCCAGGATTCAAAAGTTTTCTCGATCTACATGGGAAAATCTCCTGTTAACCGGATTACATAGTCGTTGTCTGGACCATATATCGCGGATCCAGTTTTTTTAAATATACGTATATGGTATATCGAGGCATCGAGCATATAGTATATAAGGTCAATATTAGTAGAAAGTTTCATCGTGCTGTTTTAAAGACTATCATGTTATTTGAAATAAAATAAAACTTAAATGAAACTCTCTCTATTAAGAGTGAGAGTTTTATTTTATAATCTTATATGCATTTAATTTTGTGACTCAAAGATCGAGTTGTTAATCGTGCGTGACAAGAGAGTTTCATCTAGATAAAATTTATTTCTTATATTTCACTTTAAATACATTGTCATGTAATAAAAAATATTTATGTAACAACTCATTTAATACAAACAAAACACATATGAAACTTTTGTTAAGACTGACCTAAGGTCAATCTCAATGGAAGTTTCATTTGCATTAAATAGGTTGCCACATAGGCATTGTTGATGACATGGCGGTGTATTTAAGAAGTGAGAGAAAAAATGAGTTTCATCTTGGCACGAATACCAACTCTCTATGAGTCATGAAATTTAATGCTTATGAAACTTTACAATGAAACTCTCACTCTCAATGGAGAGTTTCATTCAAGTTTCATTTTATTTCATATGACATGACAATCTTGGAAACAACAAAATGAAACTCATCGTTGAGATTGGCCTAATAAGTCCGCCTCGAGTCTGACGCATGCGTTTCTTGCCCTGGGTAGCTTATAGCTTAGGCCATCCGCAATGGTTATCAAATAGCTAGCTAGGAGGAATTCTATTGGCTCTCAATAGCACTTTACAAATAGCTAGTGAGATGACGTATAAAAATAATAAAAAACTAACACTCTTATTGGCTATCGAGGAGAGAGATCAAATAGCTAGCGACTTCCCAATAGCTAGCTATTTGATCTCTTTCCTCGATAGCCAATAAGAGTGCTACTTTTGTAAGTTGCCTCATCAAAATAGTATTTATTTATATGTCTCATCTAGCTAGCTATTTGTAAGTTGTCATTGAGAGCCAATAACATTCTTCCTAGAGACCAAATAGCTAGTGATTTGAACACCATTGCGGACGCCCTTATTAATTAACTCTGACAGGCAGTGTAACACTGAGATTTGGATGTTCCATAATTCTGTCAAAACTAAGGCAGAGACATGCACGAGGTGAATGACCTCATCGTTCGATCCATATCCATATCGGAGCGCGACTTTTTCAGCCCATCTGTCGGCACGCAAAGCTGTGTGGCTGTGGCTGTGGCCTATCGCCGCCGCCGCCGCCGCCGCAGAGGCGCAGAGACGCACAAGCACAACGAAAAGGCCGGCCGACCTGCACGACGCCACGACCACTGGCGGAGCGGGATTATCTCGAAGCATTTGCGGCAGTTCACCAGAAACAATTTATCTCCAATATAAGATACTATTATCAGTAGTAATTTTTTGGTTTACTAGCCCATTAATAGATATAATGTTAAAAGATACTCCATCCATATCACTTTTGGATATCGTTTAGGACAACAGCACGGTCTCCAAAATTCAACTCTGACCACTTGTTTTTTAAAAAATATTTGTTGTAAAGTAGTATATGTATATTTTTATGAAAGCACTTTTCAAGACAAATTTATTTATATGATTTTTACATCTCTAAACTCAATAATTTAAAAGTAATTCATGATTTATATTTTCAATATTTGACTCAAACCTTGTCCAAAACGACATCTATTTCTGATACGGAGGGAGTATACTCCAGCCCATCAACAATTCAAGTAGTCATGGTCACACTATCAATGCAGACATATCAAACATTTAATTAATAAAATATATAAATATAAATATATCTAAAGTAACAACTTATATAAGTTATGTAGATGGACCATTCATCTATGACAAACTGGTTATAACAATCACATGTTTTTTTCTTGTCACTGTACCCCTTCTGTGACGATATGTTATTGTCACAGAAGGTGCGTCATAATCCTAAAATCGTCACAAAAGTCCAGATTTCTTGTAGTATAATATAAGTTTGGTCAAACTTGAAAAACTTCGAATCTCTGATATTTTTCAGAATGACTTATAATTTGGGATGGAGGGAATATATTAATAGAAAACCTTTATGATCAAGATGACATCCTTCATTATGAGCTTCTTCACGGCTTCATTCCAAAGTTGCACGTTTAGTTGTTGCGCTAACTGCATGTCCCCAACGATGTCCTAAAGTTTCTCCACCAAATTGTAATACAAAATTGTCTGTGGTTTATCAACTGAAATTTTTTATGCTTTATAAGCTGTTAAAATAAATATTTATTCTAATATAATATATATATAGTTATATACTTGGTATATATGGAAACATAGCATTATGGTTATTTAATTTCATGGTTGTAGAAGTTTACAATTTAGAAATATGTATTTTCCATACTTTATGAATATTATTTCTTGTTATAGTATATATTAGTACCAATATAGATTTGAGAGACATTTTTTTATTTTTTATTACAACTAGGTAGATGTAAATATAAAGTTAATACTTATATTATCTTTCATAACTGTTGGGGGAAGGGACCCTCGGCAGTGGCGCCACGCAGGCTGGCTCGAAAAACGACCTTCGCGTGACCCGCGCCCCCTCACGAACTCTTTTCTCTCCGTTTGTTGGACCCTTCGGATCGGTTTCCTTACCTTCGGATATAAGCTCGACCCTCGGGGTTCGCTGTGTGTCTTGCAGGTAAAGGCGCGCTGACGACACAGAAAGTGACCCTCGAGCGTTCCGAGGGTCCTTCGCTTGAGACGTCAAGCTCCGCGTATGGCGAGCGGATGCGAACCTCGCGACTGGCGGAGCCGAGGGTTTGGCCTCGTTTTTCCCGCGAAGGCGAGCAAGACCAGATGGCGGCGGGCAGGAGGAAGGCGAACTAGGGTTTCCACTCTAGTTGTGTTTGTACGGTTCTACCCTTTCCCTGTTCGGTGCCGGGGAATCTTTTCTGTACCCTTTTGTAATTTGACCGGTGTCCCTTGGTATTCCCTGTAAATACCAAGGGATGAACAGTGTAAAGGCAGGATTTTCGGGAGATAGAAAAATACTCCAATCAACTTATTTACTTGTACCTTCGCTTGCGCCTTCGCTTGCGGGCACCTTCGTTTGTTTCTTCGCTTGCGTTCGACAGTTGTTCACCCTCGCTCCGAACCCCTGCTCTGCAGCGGAGGTTGTGCAGGTGTGCTTCCAACAATAACCACATATATGGCCATATGGGTCGGTTGAATGTAGATTTAGGAGGCTTCTTTGTATTATCTTTGATAATTACAAAGGTGGGTAGTCTATAAAATTGTTATGTGTATTTTAAATTATCTTTCATAAATTTATATGTGTATAATTTAGATACAAAATTCAAAGGCTATGTAAGGGGCTTATTTTGAATTATGTTTTATAATGGCAAGGTGGCTAGCTTAGATGCAAATTTTTAGACTATTTTAAATTACTTTTTCTAATGCCATATGAAGTTAATTTCTATACAAATTTAAGGGATTATTTTTCATAATAGTAGATATGGTAACTCAGTTGTAAAATTAAGGGGCTTCTTTAACTAGTTTTCATAATGACATTGGTGAGAAAGTTATGGAGTTTGTCGTGTAGCCTACCACTACCACTGATGTTGGTTTAAGCTTCGAACTGGCAATGATAGTATCATTGTGAGTTCAAGCCAAAACCCAAAAGTGATGAACCAATCTCACTACCGGTTCATGGCTAAAACTGACAGTGATAGGAACTGGCAACGATGATGGCAAAATCACTGCTAGTTGGTTGTATCACTGTGAGTTCAAGCCAAAAATCGATAGTGATGAGTCAGTAGTGAATGTAAGTTCTGTACTATGATTACGAGCTATGGTGCCTACCATGTGGAATAGTTATTGTTGGACTAGTTGTTGCCGACTATTAGAAGGCCTAAGTTCTGGTGGTGGTATCCACTGCACCATTGGACATTTTTGGTGAGATTCAAAACCTTCTGCACAACCTTTGTATAGCACCTTGAATCTCTGGTGTCCTCTAATCCTCTCCCCGTGCCTCTAATATAGCTATGGAGCTAGCTGCAGTCACAATTAGGGTTACGATGTCTTATTCAACCTTCTATCTAGGTAGTGAACTAAGCTGCAGTGGTACACTGGTGCCCAATGAACCTCTTTACTTTGTGGCTTTTCATATGGGTTTCTTCTGTTTGTTGTTTTGAACTTCTTACTTGTTTTTCTAGGATCTTTATCATGACAACTTCTAATTCTTTACTTGAGATGTTGATAACTTGATCTTCATCGTTGCCTCGCTCAAGTCCATCCTTGTATCCATGCTTAGGACTAAAACCTTATATATACTAGCATACAATATTAATCTAAATAATTATGTCGCCGTTACTCAATCCCTAAATAATTTCATATAATGGACCTAGCTAGTTTCCATTTTTCTTAAAGAACCATTGGTGAAAATGGTTTTCAATGTCGGTTCATACTTCATACAATAAACCGACGATGAATACCATTGGCAACTATTCTAATAAAACCGGCGACAAAAATATTATTGCCAAAAACCATTTCTAGTAGTGGTGCACGTAATAATAATAATAATAATACCCATTAATTTAAGTTGAGTCATTCTTTAGTCAATTTATCATACTAGGTCAAATAATGAGTCATGCCTTGTTAAATCTAACAACTAGTATGCCAACTAAGGGCCTCTTCGTTTCCATGGCTAAAATTTTAGCCCTGCATTTTTTGCCAAATTTTTTGTCATGAGATCCATACAGATTGATAAAAGTTGGCTAATTGATAAAAATTATGCACATTCTTTGGCCTCTCAAGGTTGACAAAAGATGGCTAAAGTGCATTTACTTTATTTTTCTATTCTCTCTCTTGCACCTTTTAGTATATTTTAGCCTATGGATCCAAATAACTCAGCAAGACAAAAAAATTTAGACAAAAGTTTTACCAATAGCAAATAGGATCCAAACACAACCTAAGCGCCTTGCTAGTTGGACCACAAATTATGGATTTGTTTTTGGATGGTTCCCTAGCCCGAGCCTCCACAGGCGCATCAAGCTCCAAGCGTTCGAAATCAAAAGCCTAGGAAAGAGGCCATGGCCTAGGCAAGATTATCATGTTGGACACCAAGGCGACCCCATATACTCCCTCCATAGCTATATTAGTGGTCGTTTTAGACAAGATTTAGGTCAAACATTGAGAATATAAATTATCAATAACTATTAAGTTTCTAAATTTACAAATATAACAATTATATAAATAGATTTATCTTGAAAAATACTTTTATAAAAGTATACATATATCATTTTTTATATTTTTTTTATAAAAATAAGAAGTCAAAGTTGTGTTCTGAAAACGTATCGCTGTCCTAAACGATAACTAATATACGATAACTAATATGAGTATGGAGGGAGTATTGGTTGGCAAAATGCACCGACATGGACAAACAGACAAACACGAGGGGGATGTTCACGAACCTGGCCTCTCTACACTGAAGTGCATGGAGCCAGTGGTGGATCTACAAGGGCGGCTGGGTGGGCTCCAGCTCCCCTCCCCCCTAATTAAAGCTAGTACATCAGTGTAAAAATGAAGGGATTGACGAAAAAAAATAAGTGGAGAAAAGAAGGAAAAATGAAGAAATAGAGGAAGAAGAAGAGGTCAGCTCCTCTTTTGATTGTGTTCTGCATCCGCCACTGCATGGAGCCATATACATCTAGCAAGATAAAAGAATCCTTAATTACACTTCATTCGCTAAACAGAAACGTCTATACTACAGCCAACGACGCTGTGCCCAACCAACGAAATGCACCTCTCGAAAAGTTATTATTTGCACCGTCTTTAACCACTTAATAACCCCACGGTAGGTCATGCAGGTCTTAATCAAAGATCGATGATGCTCGGATAGGCTATGAACCTAGTCACTGGCCACAATCCTTTTAGGTTAAATGTTCCTGTGATCCACCCCGATTGGATCAGTCCAATGTGGCTCATCAGTGCGTGTCTTTTCAGTCGTGCGAAAGCTTAAGATTCACTTGGTGCTGATCAAGTGTTATCCGGCGGGCATTCACATCTCGAGCTTGTAATTGCGTTCCATTTGAGTATTTGACCGCCCCCTGAATTGTAAAGAGTAGAGATGGAGATCAGACGAATAATCGTGCTTAAATATGTGTGTGTGAAATGACGCGCGTTTCATACACAGAAAGATAGTGCAAAAAGAGCTGTGGTGCTTCTGCAGTAGTAGTGCGCGCTCTCGAACTCGAGAGAAAGCAATTCATCTTTATCGATGTGGATATTGAGGCGTCAAGCGCTGCATATATGGCTGAATGTGATCTCTCAAATCTCAATGAAGACAAATTGGCCACTTTTCATCGTTTTTTAAAAGGGATCCATATGCCGGTTGCCACTACCAGCTAGTTGTGATAACAAATTTCAATATATGTGCAAGCACCCGACAGTTTTGATGACGGCCACAACGTGGCTGGAGGCTCCATACACTACAGCAGCATTCTTTGCCGAGCGGCACTCGGCAAAGCCTTCGCCGAGTGCTGACGTGACACTCGGCAAAAAAAAAACGAACAAAACCCGGAAAAATAGGGAAAAAATTTTATTTAATTGAGGGAGAGGCTCACTGGGCAGTCACTACAGGAAACACAGGCTTCGCCGAGTGCCTGGAAGTTTGCCGAGTGCCAAATTTCGGGCACTCGGCAAACAACCTCTCTGCCGAGTGCCGGACATATGGCACTCGGCAAAGCCCAAGCACAAGGCAAAGACTGCTTTGCCGAGTGCCCGACACTCGGCAACGAAAAGCACTCGGCAAAGGCACCTTTTTGCCGAGTGTCGTACACTCGGCACAGATGAGCACTCGGCAAAGTGTAGCGGACCAGACGGCATCCACGACCGTTTGCTTTGCCGAGTGCCCGCCGTCTGGCACTCGGCAAAGCGTGTGGCCCCGTTCTGTGACACGTGGGCGGTTCTTTGCCGAGTGCCACGTGGCTGGCACTCGGCAAAGATCCCTCTTTGCCGAGTGCCAGCCACGTGGCACTCGGCAAAGTATTTTTTTTATTTTGGACACCAAATTTTTTGTGGATCATCCCCACAGTACTATGGCCAACATGTTCAAATTTCACACTTTTTCAATGCCTTTTGTTATATTTTATGTCTTTATTGCATTTTCTTGAATTTTCCCGCTAGACGCAAGTTTGAACTGCGGGTGCATCGAATAATGGATTTCAATGATTCGAAAATTGTTATTGTTGTTCTTGAGTTTATGTTGAGGCCAAATCCAAAAACTGACCCTAGGTTTCGATCAACGTGCTCACGGGGCAACGCCTCCAAATTATGTGCGGGCGGTTTTAAAATTATAAAAAATACAAATGATTTCCGAAAATCGCGAAATTTGGCGAGATATCGTTATATCTTATGAATATGCTATGAAAAAAATTTGAGAAAATTTAGAGCACGTTATCACGTACGACGCTCACAAACCTGCACATCACGACATGTGATCACATGTGAGAGGTTGTTGAGATGTACTGGTTTGTAAGAATCGTACGTGACAACTTGCTCGAAACTTTCTCAAATTTTTTTCTTGGCATACGCATATGATGTAACAACATCTCGCCAAGTTTCACGATTTTCGGAATTCATTTGCATTTTCTATAATTAAAAAACCGCCCGCACGTAATTTGGAGGCGTTGCCCCATGAGCACGTTGATCGAAACCTCGGGTCAGTTTTTGGATTTGGCCTCAACATACGGTTAAGAACAAGAATAACATTTTTTAAATCATGAAAATCCATTATTCGATGCACCCGCAGTTCAAATTTGCGTCTTCCGGAAAAATTCAAGAAAATGAAATAAAGTCAAAAAATATAACGAAAAGTTTTAAAAAAGTGTCAAATTTGAACATGTTGTCTATGATAGTGTGGAAGTGCCTCAAAAAAAATTGGTGTCAAAACTTAAAAAAAATAAAAACTTTGCCGAGTGTCAGCACTGGCACCCGGCAAAGAGCCTCTTTGCTGAGTGACGTGCCAGCTGGCACTCGGCAAAGGGTACTTCTTTGCCGAGTGTCGTGCCAGCTGGCACTCGGCAAAGATTTGGCTGCTGCCCGGAGTTGGCTGCCACGTGACCCCTCTTTGCCGAGTGTCAGATCGGCTGGCACTCGGCAAAGTACCCCTCTTTGCCGAGTGTCAGCCGATCTGGCACTCGGCAAAGCCGTTCGAAAACTAAAAAAAATATAAACACTCTCGACCGCCACACACACGCACACACACTCACACACACCCAGCTCACCGGCCTCCTCCACCTGCCCGCCCCGCCCACGCCGCCCGCCGCCGCCGACCGCGGCGCCGCTGGCCGCCGCAGCCGCGTCGCCCCCGGCCGCCCCAGCCGCGCCCCCCGGTCGCGCCACCCGCCCGGCCCCGGACGCCCGCCCGTCCCCGCCCAGCGGCCCCGACCGGCTGCCCGCCCCTGGCCGGCCAGTGGAGGAGAGGAGGAGAGGAGGAGGAGGTGGAGGAGGAGGAGGAGTGGAGAAGAGAGGAGGAAGGTGCCAGCTTAGGTCCGTCGACCCTTAAGCCGCTTCGGTCGTCCCCGTCGTCGTCGTCGAAGCTCGTTCTTGCTATTCTCGTCGCGAAGGTATGCCCTATGTAGTTAGTAAATAGTTAGTACTTAGCAGTTAGTAGTTAGTACTTAGTACTTAGTAGTTAGTAGTAGTTAGTCGTGTTAGTGTTAGTAGTAGTGTTAGTGTTAGTAGTAGTTGTACTACTTCGATACTATTATCTGCATGGAAATAGAAGTAAAGTACATGACTCATCTTGGTACTATTGTGATTGTTGGCCTTCGTGACTATGTCTGGTATACACATGTGGTTGTTGGCCTTCGTGCCGACCTTTTCTGCAGGTTTTGGGAACCTCCCCGTGCAGGGGAGGTGCTGCCAAAATTTTCGGTCTAGACTAACCATATGCTCTTTTTTTGGCAGGAGGAGGACCCGTCGGAGGGACTCGGCGACCCCGATCATCTTCGTCAGCGTTGCGGGTCTGCCTACACCGCGTCGTGTCGCCACTGCCCCGACTCACCACTGCCCCGCTACCCTGACCTCACCGACACCTTAGGTATAACCCCTCTATCCGTATCCTTAGGTATCTGGTCTTTGGTTGCGTAACCTAGTTAGACGTCTCCCGTTCGAAAGAGATACAGTCTTAGATATACAGACCTTTGTATATCTGCGACTGTATCTCTTTCGGATTGTCCACGTATTTTGGACAGCCCGCAGATGCGTAGATGAGCTAGTTTCCATGTTTTGCTCCTGTCTGAATCGGAGTTTCGGCACCACCTCCCTGTTGTTCTCCGGATACACACTCTCCCTGCCAGGACGTGTATCGGGAGAACAAAGAGGAGGTGCTGCCAAAATTCTATCTCGGATAGGAGTAGAACATGGAAACTAACGCATCTACGCATCATCGGGTGGGATTAGGACCTATCCTTCACCTATTAGATGGTAGGGACGTCGTGTAGATGCAATTGTTGGTTTATTACTCGCTTACATATGTATATGCCAGAGGATGGATAACCGTGATTGGATGTACACGGGCCACACAAGTAAGAGCACAAAATGGGTTACTAAGACCAATGCTTTCCTAGAGCATGCATTTGGTCTGGCTGCTAAAGGGTCGAGTCGGATGTCGTGTCCCTGCAGCAAATGTGGGAACAAGAAAATAAAATATAAGGATAACGTGGGGGTAGATCTTTACAAGTATGGATTCGTTGAAAACTATACTTGTTGGGTCCACCATGGTGAAGCCGATCGGATTAGAGAGGAGGTGGTGAGACAACGCCTCAAGGAGTATGATGGAGATGCCGAGGTAGCAGACATGATGGGAGACTTCAAGAGGCACAATTCGGTGAAGGTGGAACCCAAAGAACAATATGGGTGTGTTCATGGAGCCTTTGTTGGATGAATTGTTCGAAGCTTGGGAAAACCCGGTACTGACATATGACCGAGCAACAATGAAGAACTCCAAAATGCATGTGTGGTACCAGTACTCCCTGCATGACTTCCTGGGGTATGGCTTATTTAGCGCTTGGTGTGTTCACGGGAAGTTCTCATGCCCAATATGCAAGGCAGCTGTGAAGTTCACTTGGTTGAAGAAGGGAGGAAAGTATTCTTCATTCGACCAGCATCGTCAATTCTTGCCTCTTGACCATTCGTTCAGACGTGACATCAAGCACTTCACGAAAGGTGTTCAAGTCACCAACCTCATTCCTCAGTTCAAGAGCGGTTCCGAGGTCCGTGCCGATATAGAGGCTCTGAAGTTTAATAAAGACAACAGTCATTTTTTCGGGTACGGAGAGGAACACATGTGGACCCATATATCGGGCTTGACTAGACTCCCCTATTTTAATGACCTTCTTTGTCTGCACTACATCGATGTAATGCACACAGAAAAGAATATCGTTGAGGCACTCTTTGCAACACTTATGGACACAGAAAAGTCAAAGGACAACGTTAAGGCTAGACTGGACCTGCAAGAGATTTGCGATAGACCAAAGCTAGTGATGAAGGCTCCTGGTGTCGTCAAGAAATGGAAAAGAGGTCCAGCCGATTATATATTGAAAAGAGACCATAGGAAGAAAGTACTACAGTGGATCCAGGCATTAAGGTTCCCTGATGGGTATGCGGCGAATCTGAGAAGGGGAGTGAACTTGTCTACTATGCGAGTGTTAGGGATGAAGAGTCATGACTACCACATATGGATCGAGCGGCTCCTTCCTGCGATGACCCAGGGATACCTCCCCGAGCCTGTGTGGCGCGTGGTGGCAGAGTTGAGCTATTTCTTTCGCCAGCTTTGTGCCAAGGAGCTATCTCATGACGTGATTGCTAACCTAGAGGAAGTGGCACCTGTGTTGATATGCAAGTTGGAGATGATCTTTCCACCCGGCTTCTTCCTGCCGATGCAGCATCTGATTTTGCACCTACCGTACGAGGCACGGATGGGGGGGGCGTGCAGTGCCATTGGTGCTTTCCAGTCGAGAGATGTCTAAAGGTTCTTCGGAAAAAGTGTAGAAATAAAGCCAAAATAGAGGCTTCCGTGGCAGAAGCATTTATTCTGGAGGAGGTGTCGAACTTCACAACAACATATTATAAGGATAACCTTCCTAGCGTGCACAATCCACCCTCTCGTTACAACGTCGACGAGAGTTTATCGAACCTCAGCCTTTTCAAAGGCCAACTGGGAAGAGCAAGCGCATCGAGGACCAAGATGTTGCGGCATGATGAGTGGCACACTAGCATGTTGTATGTGTTGTAGAACCTTGACGAAGTGACTCCTTATGTGCAGTAAGTTCTCAATGAGCTTGTTACATGCGCCGTCACTATCTTCAATATATTGATTTGACCCCCTTGTTTTTAAGGAAATTTATTGATGAATACTAGAGAGAGGATAGAGAACCTTCCTCTGAAGAACAAGACCATCTTCTCAAAAATGGTGTGCCCGATTTCATTTTGTGGTTTAGTACGAAGGTACCACCCAACTAACCTCGTATTTCATTTCATTTCTTGTTTCATTTCATGAAACGATCTACCTTGTCTCAACTTACAGGCCCGCACAGATGCAGAAATGATGGATGAGTTGAAACAGGTTGCCAATGGCTTCGACTATATGGTCAAGTCATTCACCGTTTATGATGTGAATGGCTATCGCTTTCACACAAGCAGCTACGAGCAGAGTCGGCCCAATCGAAAGACCACGAATACCAGAGTTCGTACGTCCGACACCGATGAGCGCGACTATTACGGCATAGTCGAAGAAATATATGAGCTCAACTTTGAGGGTACCAAAGCTATTAATCCAGTGGTATTCAAATGTCATTGGTTCGATCCTGATGTCACGAGAAGAGCCCCTGAGATTGGGCTAGTCGAAATTCGACAGGACTCCGTTTACAAGGGAGACGATGTCTATATTGTGGCTCAACAGGCCACACAAGTTTATTATCTCCCATGGGCGTGTCAAGAAGACGACAATCTTATGGGTTGGTACCTTGTGCAGTTAGTATCGCCGCGCGGTAAAGCGCCTCTCCCAAATGATGATGACTACAACTTCGACCCAAACACATATAACAGAGAGTTCTTTCAACCTGAGGAGCTAGAAGGGAGGTTTGACATTGACATTTTTGAGCTGATGGACATGGAAGAAGACGATGACAATGATATTGATGAGGATGAGGGTGATGCGATGCACAATGCCAAGGACTTAAGAATGCTTGAGCGATTACAGTTTGGTGGTGACATTGATGAGGACGAGGGTGATGAGGATGATGGAGACGCCGCCGATTGTTTCGACAATATTGACAGTGATGACGACACACGTGTGCCACGAGCCAACACACGAGGGGCACTAGCCACTGACAATCACGGAGATAATTTTTAATTCATGTAATGTTATATTGTTATAATTATTTTGCAATTATGTTTCATTCATTTTGTATCTCTTTATAAATACTTATCGTTTTTTATGCTAATTGATTTTATCTTTGTAATGGCAGGCACTCGATAAAATGTTGGGCGGAAGGCGGCAACAGCGGCGGGTCAACTCGCGCTACCAGAGGTCCAGCTCACCACCCACCGCAGCCGAGGAGCCGTCGACGAGGAGGGCGAGGACCGGCCGCCCCCGCGGACGTCCTAGGAGGGAGCCGACTCCCGACCCGACTCCCGACCCGGCGCAGACCTCCTCGGACGACGACTAGGGGGACGCCACAGGGACGACCAGGAGGACGTCGGACGGCGACACCACTTCCTCGGAGAGTCGCCAGGG
This sequence comes from Coix lacryma-jobi var. lacryma-jobi, assembly GCA_009763385.1. Classification (NCBI taxonomy): domain Eukaryota; kingdom Viridiplantae; phylum Streptophyta; class Magnoliopsida; order Poales; family Poaceae; genus Coix; species Coix lacryma-jobi. The sequence goes on from CM019826.1 coordinate 5,563,265, forward strand.
GGACCAGGGGGACGAGATCGTAGGTGCCTCAGGAGGGGGTTCCACTTCCTCTACTTCGAGCAGAGTCTACTTGCGCGGCCCCTCGCAGCTCCCGCAGCAGCGGATCGCACCTATCCGCCGCCCGGTGATTCGACCTTACGACGACAAGTAAGTTACCATTAATGTTTTCACTACTTGTTCACATGACATGTTCAAAATTGAACTTCCGACTAATAGTTGTTCTTAATGACTCATGCAGGAACTGGGAACTTGTGGCAGATGGCAAGACACGCCATATCAATGGCGTGTTAAGTCTTCTGATTCGGAAGAACTATCCTGGCTTGGTCACCTACGCCGGGGTTAGGTCACCGCCCTGGACGTGGGACCACTTCGGTGCTGCTGAGGACCCCACGTACACCACCATTGCAGCGCGGATTAGGGTCGAGTTCTGGGTGAGTCTTGCTCGCACAACATTTCTCAATGATACGTTTGTTGGACGTTCTTGAAATAATGAAAGGGTACATGTTGTCTTTATGCAGGAGTACTTTGCGTGCGAGGCGGGGAGAGAGGCCGAGGCGTTGCACGAGCAGGACAAGGTCTGCAGGTCCCGGCTCGCGGATCTGTACCACGAGGCGTGGATCCAGTGCGTCATCAACTACAACGCCGACGTGTTAGGGAAGGCGGTGAAGAAGGCGGAGGCTAGGCAGATGATGCTGACCAGGGAGACCGACCTCACTAGGGAGCAGTACATCCAGGTGCGTATAAAACAGTAATACTGATTGGTCCATCCATCACTTTAGCGGCTCTTCTAACATATTAAATACTTATTATCTTGCAGTTCTGTCCTGGTTGGTGCGCCAATCACCTAGACTGCTGGTTGTCCATTGTGGACAAGTGGAAATCGGACGAGTGGTACGAGAAGCACGGTGCTCGCCGAGACTGCCGCCTGCAGATGCCTGGGGTGCCACACCACCAAGGCAACCTTAGCCTCAACGCGTACGCCGACAGATGGTATGCTCTACTGATTTTTTATTCTAACACTCAATTACTCATTACTTGTAATCGTCTGTGTGTTTTCCTCGCAGTCCCAGTCGCATGGTGGTGAGGAGTGCCTCCCTTTCAAGGTGTACCACTTGTCACACCAGGGCAAGGCGACTGCAGCGAGCACCCAGTACAACCCGATCATCGGGCCCGAGGCGTACACCAACGCGAACGCCTACACCAAGGTCACCGAGTACACCTCGGTGACTCGCGAGCGCCATGGGGAGGACTTCGATCCGGCCACCCAGCCCCTAGATACAGACCTGGTGATGAGGCTGGGAGGAGGGAAGCAGCACGGCCGGTACTGGATAGCCAACATCGCAGTTGACTCATCCTCTGTTCCTAACCTCGCCGAGATTCGAGCTGCCAGCACGAGCTCCTCCGTCCCCATACGACCTCGGCAGCCAACCTCACAGCAGATGATGGCAGCACTTCAGGTAAGTACTGTTCTATTCGTCGTTCATTGTTTTTACACATATACCTTGTCTTTGCATTGTTTAAACCTTACGAGACGAATTTTGCAGGCCCAGATGCAGACCATGCATGAGGCCCAGGCGGCGGCCCATCGTCGCGAGTTAATGGCCGTCCAGCAGCGGGAGGCGCAGAGGACGCAGGACATAGCTCACTTCTTTGGGAGCCTGAACATCCCGGGAGTTGTCGTGCCTCCCTCGCTGCTCACTCCTTTTGTGCCTCCTGTTACTCCTTCGACAGAGACTCCGGTGAGTATATATGGTTGAACATCCCGGGAGTTGTCGTGCCTCCCTCGCTGCTCACTCCTTTTGTGCCTCCTGTTACTCCTTCGACAGAGACTCCGGTGAGTATATATGGTTGTTTATATTTCTTTAACTTTTACGGTCGTCCTCCAGGTGCTAACGAATTTGCTTCTCCTTTGTGCACTCACAGTCGGAGGGTTCGGCACCGACTCCTCAACCTGGCCTTCCTCCGCACACTCTGCACATCACTGGTGGCCCTCCTCCGCAGCTTGGGTGGCTCCCCGGTGGCCCTCCTCCGCCCTATGGGCGGCCAGGTTACCTTTGTAACACCTCTGGTGTTTAGCATGTAATTAACTTGACATACCATCATTATCATCATTAAGCATCTTAATCATGATTTCATGTGTATGCATTTTGCTAAGTGTATCATGTGAATTACCTCTATTTCAAAAACCCTAATTAGCCCACTTCTCTCTACTAGGGCAAAATGGTAATTTCATCTCTGTGATTAGCTTTGTGTAATTCTTGTTCCTTTGGTGTCTTGTAGTGTTGTTGTGTTGGCCAAAGTTCAAAGATCAGAATTTGATTTCAAATCCCTTTGTGAAACCCTGATTTCCAAATCCTGGATTTTATCCCTCTTTTTGTAATTCAAAAATTATTCAAAATTTGGGATTGGCCCAAAAAGCAAAGTTGTAGATCTGTCAAAGAGAAACAACTTTGGTATTTACAAATTTTCAAGTTGCAGTACAAAGTTTTGAGTTATTTCAAATTCAATCAAACTCCAGTTTTTGTCCCCTTTTCAGTTTTCAAAATGAGTTCAAAAACTAATGAGTTTCTGGAAAAGTGTATAATAGCAAAGTTGTAGGTTTTGATAAAAGGAACAACTTTCATGTTTACAGATTTTCAAGTTTCAGTTTGAAATCCAGAGTAATTTTGATTTGAATCAAGTTTGAAAAAGTGTCCCCTTTACTGTTTTCAAATTTGTTCAAAAACTATTTGGAATTTGAAAATGTTCATATTGACAAAGTTGTAGCTCTCATTTTTCTGAACAACTTTGGTGTTTTGAGTTTTTGTCGCACAGTTCAAATTTTGGAAGTAATTTGCAAATTTCAGAAACTAGCCAAAAGTCAAACCCTACACCCTACCCTGTTCATCTTCTCCGGTAGGGGGGGGGGACCCGGCCATGGCGCCCCGCCGGTGCCGCGTGCACCACGCGCCTGGCAGCCGCACGCCCGCCCCCGACCTGTCGCCCGCAACCGCGACATCATACCGCTCCCGCACGCGCCAAAGTTGACCCGTGCGCCGTCCCCTACAGCTCCCAGATCGTCGCCGCCGCGTGGCCATCGCCGGCGAGCTCACGCCCAGGCCCCGAGCGCGCGTCAACCCTGCTGCCAGAGCACAATCGAGTGCGCACGCCTCCGTGAAGCTTACCCGCCTGCCCGTGACACCTCTCCGCCCCCGAGCGCGCCTATAAAACCTCCCCGCCGGTGAGCCGAAGCTCTCACCGCCTCCGCCACCGTGGCCAGCCCAGTCCGAACCCTCCGCCGCTCAACCAACTAGCTCAACAGCTCCGCCTTGAGCCCGTGCAGCTTCCCCACTCCTCAATTTGGTCTCTACCGTCCCTGGTTGCCCGGCGTAACTCGCCGTTCCCATCTCCGGCGAGAAGCCCGTCGAGGTCGGGATCGTGAAATACTCCCTCTCCGGCCTTGATCATCTCCCTCCGACCACCGCATCACCTTCCTTACTCCCGTGCGACTCTAACCCCGCCCCTGTGGACTTGTTTGGTGCTCAGGGTCGTCGGAGTGTCGATCGCCGCCGCTCGTCGTCCGCCGGTCACCGTCGACCGCCTCCACCGTCCACCCCCGTCCCTCACCGAGCTGCCCTATCAACGCCGGTGAGCTCCCTGTTGCCTCCCGTGCCCTCAGCTCTGCCGCGGAGTGCCCAGGTTGGCCGGCGTAAGCACGCCGCCGCGCTCGGGTCGCCGCCGGCGAGCAGAGCACCGCCGTGCTCCGATTTCCTTTTTATTTTCTACATATGAATAGTGTTCTGTTTTCTCTTTTTTGTGTGATTTTCTGTAGACCTCCGAAAATTCTGAAATTTTTGTGGTAGACTCTTCATGCTCTGAAGTATTTTATAAAAATATGAAACTTGAGTTTTGTGCAAAAATTTGAAAATGAAAAATCTCCCTTTTAATTAATAAATGATGGTTTTGGATTTTTAGAAAATGATTTATAACTCCAAAATTTATGAGATCACTTTTTGTGAGCTAGTTATGCCATGACAAGTCTCTGGTGAAATTTTGAAGTCTTTTGAAACAAGTTGATTTTTGAGCTTTATTTTAATTAAGGAATAGTGCCTTTTGTGAATTAAATGTCTAGATTTAATTGAGCACCTTAATGACCTCCAAAATTTATGAAATTTGTTTTGCCATATAGTTGTACTCTAATGAACTTGTGTGATTAATTTGGTAATTTTTGGAGCACCTTCATAAAATGACCTTTTTAAATAATTAAGAAAATAGAAAAGGTGATTAGAGTTAGCATTGAATGCCCTGTGAAGTGACTTTTGGGATTGCTTGATGTTCATAGACCCCTACCCTTTGGTCTATGATGTTTGTGATGCTATGTTGGTTGATGCTTAGGATAGTTATGATAAAGTCTAGTTTAATCAAATTTTGCTTAAGGAAGAAATGGTTACTTTTATGCTCAACCTAGATTTCGATTATGCCTTGCCTAAGAGTAATCTTGAATCAGTGGTTTGTCTTGCACCTTAAGTCCATATCACCATTCTCATGAGCATTCATCATTGCATCCGTATAGTTGACGAAGAAGGCCCTGAAGTCGAGGTAGCCACCGAAGGATCTGTCCCCGAGGCAACCCCGAGCTCCGACGCTTATACCTACCCCGAGTCTACTCTTTTTGCCGTCCAAGGCAAGCCCCGGTGCATTTAACCCTACCTTGCTTTTATAAATGCTTTCTTTAAATGTTTTGAGTTAAATTATTGCATTAGGTTGATAGGAGTTGAGTGAAATCCTATCTGATGCATTATCTACCTTGACCAATGATACACCCGATACCTGCTTTTCAAAAACTATTTGAAAAATGCTTAGCAATGCTATATGATAGATTTGCAATAAAAATGCCAAGTTCAAAGGTGTGATCACTTTAAGAATATTTATGGGAATTTCTGGTTTACTCCCACCATTGGCTAAGTATCTGATCCGTACCTAGTCAATGGGAAGGAGAGGTTGTCCTTGCGTACGGTGCCGTCATGTTGTAGTCCGGGACTCAACAGTTGACACCGACCGGGACAGGGTTGAAAAACTGACAGGACCTGTACTCTTGGGTTAGAGTCCCGAGGTGCTTGTCGCTGGCTGGAAAATTTAGGGACCACCTGTATGGGGGCCTGATTGACTAAGACTTGCAACTATTCACATACTACGGAAAGCTTCGGCTCCGAGGAATCCTTGATTGGACCGACAACCGCGCACTGGGAGTGGAGAGATGGCGGAAGTAGCATGTACCCACGTGGGTTAGAGGCCCGGATTGGAGTGGTGTACTGTACTTCCGGGTGGCGTAGGACCGGGCCCAATCTTGGAGGAATCGTGGTAGACGAGTTGGCATATGCAAGCTTGGGTGCTACATATGCAGTGTGGATAGGGATCCTCAGCTGAGTATTATTTATCCGGATTAACGCTGCTCCTCGGTTATGGAGACTTAGTCACTGACTGTCAACAGGGAGTGGTTCTCAACTAGGTCTGTTTTGAAATGTAAAATGAATCATGAATGATTATGATGGAACAAGGAATACCGAATCTTTCAAAATAAAAATAAGGTTTACCAAAAATGCTTTTCTGCAAAATACTTGAACTTGCTTAAGCCTTACCTTGACTACCCTAAGCCTGCATTCCTGAGTCTTCTCCCTTTTCTTTAGTCGGGTAAGTCTTGTTGAGTACCTTTGTACTCAGGGTTCTTTTACCCATGTTGCAGGTATGGCAGACTCCTCAGTATGCCTCGGACCCTGCTGTGTGACTGTTGTTCAGGAAGAGGCCGACGAGGCCGATGAGTGATTATTCACCCTCGGGCTGGGTGATGTATCTTTATCTTTTAGTTGTTGTCATCTGCTACCCTGCCAACTCTATTTGAACTATGGTCTGTAATAATTTCACTTTAAGTTTATGTTGAACACTGGTTTGTAAAACTATTGTTATTTAAGTCTTCCGCTATTTACTCCGATGTTATTTGTCAAAATGTTCAAGAGATTGTAACTGAATTGTGAGCTGATCCTGCGGACATCGGGCACTGATGTAGCCCAGTGGCGAACCCGGTCTTAATCTCTTGGCTGTACGGATCGACTGTCAGTGGTTGATAGTGATCAGTGGGCCATGGGATTAGGGTCGTTACGTCACAGAGTGGTATCGGAGCATCTCACTACGACGTTGCAATCTTTTTGCGAAAATTTCAAAAGGTTTTTAAGTTCAAAAACTAAACTTGACTATTTTGAGTCCAAATTGCTTCTCTCATCTCATCTTGTCTTTGGCAACTAGTAGCAAGACAACTTGTATAAGCCCTATGTACCTTATCTTAGTAGTGGCATTGCCTTGTTCCGTAGGAACGAATCATGCATCATGTCATTATCACTTAAGTTAACTTCCTCTCTAAGTCGGTTGGGTTAGTATGCCTTTACCTTTTTCTTGCTAGCCTTTCTCACCTATAATCTCTTGTCCAGATATGGTCATCCTCAAGCGGACTGCTCGCAAGTCGACTGGACCGCATGGTGTGCCGCGTCACCAGCTGGCGCCACGCACCGGAGAAGAGACTGGAGAATCCTCCAACGGACGTCGCTCGTCCCGCCGCAACCGCAAGCAGCTGAAGGAGGAGATCAAGAATCTAAAGGCTGAAATGGAGAACATGGAGCATGACTTCTATCTTTCTCGCATGGAGTTTTATGAGGCACGAGCTTCCCTGGAGCAGGCCAATCGGAACACAGTTCGCGCTATCGAGCAGCGCAACGATGCTTGGACCCGCGAAGATGTCACCAGAGCCCAACTCCATGGACTGCAGCAATACACTGCCCAGATTGAGCAGTACAATGATATACTTCATGAGGAGGTACATCAATTGTACAACCAACTTCACCCCGTGGCTCCACCTGTTGCTGAGGATCCAGAAGATGGAGTCGTGGAGGAACCTGAAGAAGAACATGAGCCAGTCCAGAATGTAGAAATGGAACCTGCTGGAGATGTTCACGTTGAAGATGAAGATGAGGAGGAAGAGCCTGAGCTCATCATCGAAGATGAAGATGACGATGAAGAGATGATCATCATCGATGACGACTAGATTCCTTGTGTCTGTACCATCTGCTCACCTACAGCCTTAGTCTAGGTTTGGGACGTTAGTTGGTCTTCTGTCTAGTCGAGTCTGTATCGTGTCTTGTACCTTTCCTTTGTCAGTTAGTAGCTATCTATCGAACTTCTGTATCAGTTATCTACCCTTACATCAATGAATCTTATCAGTCAGTTTCGTTCAAAAGCAATCTTTGGATGCTAAGTTCCCAAATTCTTAACAGATGCCTGTGAACACCCGCACTGGAGCCGGAAGTTCCGGAGGTGCCAACCTTCCAAACCCTCCACCAGTTCCTGCTACCCTGGCAGATGCCATTGCAGCCTTGGCCGCCGCTGCCAACCTAATAGCTCAGAACCAAGGACAGCAGAATGTTGGTCACCGTGGTCGTCACAACCAAGAGACCACCTACGTGGAGTTCACTGAAACCCGTCCACCGGTTTTCACCAGAGCCGATGAACCCCTCGAAGCTGATGATTGGCTCCGCACCATGGAGCAGAAGTTTGGTCTCATCCGATGCACTGAAATCCAGAAGCCTCGGTTCGCTTCTCAGCAGCTCCGTGGTCCAGCAAGTGCTTGGTATGCCAACCTCTTGGCTGCCCAGCCTGAAGGACACCAGCTGACCTGGGAAGAGTTCCGCACCGCTTTTCGTGCACACCACATCCCATCAGGTCTGATGAAGATGAAGCTTGATCAGTTCCTAGCCCTGCAGCAGAAGGAATCCACAGTGATGCAGTATGTGGGTCAGTTCAACCACCTGAGCCAGTATGCCTCCGACTATGTCAACACGGATGAGAAGAAGAGAGATTGTTTCCTTAGGGGTCTGCACCCTAAGATTCGCAGAGGTCTATCCAACAACCTCAACGGATCTTATCATGATGTCGTTGACCGTGCTGTCGCTTTCGAGGAAAGTAACCGCCAGTATCAGGAGGAGAAGAAGAAGAAGAAGGCTGGGTCTAGCAGCTTCTCCAGCAACCATAAGCGCCCAAGAATCATCTACCACCCCAGTCACCACCAAAACCGTGCCCCATATCCCCATCAGCAAGTGGTCGTTCGTACCGCGGCCACCACTCATAATGCCAACCAGCAAAGTGCCACTCAGCCGAACGCCCCAGGTGTTCGTATCACCACCCCACAAACAGCTTACAACCATCCATGCTACAACTGTGGCCAAGTTGGTCACTGGTCTCGCGATTGCCCAAAACCCAAGAAGAATGCCCAGCATGCACAGAAAGGCCCTGGAGGATCACAGCAGCAGCACCGTGCACCGCAGCAGCACGTCCAGAAGGGCAAGTTTGTCAAGAAGCACGGGCAAGTCTACTTCACCACCGTCAGTAACATCCCAGAAGGAGAGCCCGTCATGCTCGGTAGGTTCCCTGTTGCCAATCATCCTGCAGTCGTCTTGTTCGATTCTGGTGCATCGCATTCCTTCATCAGTCGCACTTTTGTCATCAAGCATGAGTTACCCATGGGGGAGTTAAAAGAAAGTTTCTGTATACTTTCGCCTGGAGGGCGGATAAATACTAAGGAAGTGGTCCGCAGTATACCAGTAATGTTGGGGGAACATGTCTTTCCTACCACCATGATAGTACTGCGCAATCAAGAGATAGATGTCATCTTAGGCATGAATTGGATGTGTCAGCATAAAGCCATGATAGACATCTTGAATAGAGTTGTGAGAGTGGATATTCCTAACAGCACTTCCAAACTCCTTCTCCAACTTCCTATGCCTCAAAAACCAGCAACCACCCAGTTGAATACCGCCTGTGTTCCGGAAGTCAGGGATATTCCCGTGGTCTGTGAGTTCCCTGATGTCTTTCCAGAAGATCTACCCGGTCTGCCTCCTGACCGTGATGTTGAGTTTGCCATAGAGCTAAAGCCCGGGACTGCTCCTATATCCCGCAGAGCTTATCGAATGCCTCCCAGAGAGTTGGCAGAGCTGAAGATCCAATTGCAAGAGCTATTGGACAAGGGTCTCATTCGCCCAAGTTCATCTCCTTGGGGCTGTCCTGCTATTTTTGTGAAGAAGAAGGACAAAAGTCTTCGTCTGTGCGTTGACTATCGCCCACTCAACGAGGTCACCATCAAAAATAAATATCCCTTGCCCCGCATTGACCTCCTTTTTGACCAGTTATCTGGAGCCAGAGTGTTCTCCAAAATTGATCTCAGATCTGGCTACCACCAGATAAAAATCCGTCCAGAAGACATTCCTAAAACAGCTTTCACCACCAGATACGGCCTCTATGAGTATTTGGTCATGTCCTTTGGCTTGACCAATGCCCCCGCTCATTTCATGTATCTCATGAACTCTGTGTTCATGCCAGAGCTCGATAAATTTGTAGTCGTGTTCATTGACGACATCCTTGTCTATTCAAGAACTCCTGAAGATCACGCCAAGCATCTTCGAATCGTTCTCTCTCGTCTCAGAGATCACCAGCTGTATGCCAAGTTCAGTAAATGTGAATTCTGGCTAGATCGAATTCAATTCCTTGGTCATGTCCTGTCCGCTGAAGGTGTGTCAGTTGACCCTGAAAAAGTGGCAGATATCTTGGATTGGAAGCCACCTACCACTGTCCGCGAAGTTCGCAGCTTCATGGGAATGGCTGGATACTATCGTCGTTTCATCCCAGATTTCTCCAGAGTCGCCAAGCCTATCACAGAGTTGTTGAAGAATTCCGTGGATTTCGTTTGGTCACCAGCCTGTGAGCAAGCCTTTCAAGCCTTGAAGAAACTGCTAACTACCTCACCAGTCCTAGCTCAACCAGATATCGAGAAACCCTTTGATGTATACTGTGATGCATCTGGTACTGGTTTGGGCTGTGTTTTGATGCAAGAAGGACGAGTAATTGCTTATGCCTCACGACAGCTTAAGCGACATGAGGAAAACTACCCAACCCATGATCTTGAGCTAGCAGCAGTCGTGCATGCCTTGAAGATTTGGCGTCACTATCTGTTGGGCAGTATCTGCAATATGTATACGGATCACAAGAGCCTAAAGTATATCTTCACTCAAGAAGAATTGAATATGAGGCAGAGAAGATGGCTTGAGCTGATTAAAGATTATGATCTCAAAGTACATTACCATCCAGGTAAGGCAAATGTAGTTGCCGATGCCCTCAGTCGCAAGTCACACTGCAACTGTCTGATGACGAAGCCCTATGATCTTTCCTTGTGCCATGATCTCGAAAGGATGGGTATCGAAATAATTTCGCAAGGAAGCCTGAACAATGTCAGCATCGAAACAACCATCAAGGATCAAGTCATTGCTGCTCAGAAGGATAACCCTGGAATCAAGCACATCATCGAAAAGGTCCAGACTGGAAAGACTGATTGTTTCAGGATCGATGATGTAGGAGTTGTTTGGTTCAAGAACCGCCTAGTAGTTCCCAAGGTGCCTGAATTGAGACAGTTAATCCTTGATGAAGCACACTTGACCAGATTCTCTATTCACCCCGGCAGCAACAAGATGTACCAAGACTTAAAGCAGAGATTCTGGTGGACTAAAATGAAGGTTGAGATTGCCCGGTATGTCGCTCAGTGTGATACCTGCCAAAGAGTCAAGGCAGTACACATGAAGCCTGGAGGAGAATTGCAACCTTTGTCAGTACCCGCTTGGAAATGGGACGACATTAGTATGGATTTTGTCAATGGACTACCCAAGACCCAGAAAGGTTTTGATTCCATTTGGGTAATTGTGGACCGACTCACTAAGCAAGCTCACTTTCTGCCAGTGAAGACCAGTTACACCGTCCCCATGTATGCCACCTTGTACAAGAACAACATAGTGAAGCTTCATGGCATACCCAAGACCATTGTCTCTGACCGTGGTACCCAGTTTGTCGCTAAGTTTTGGAAAGCGTTCCATACCTCACTTGGAACCAAGCTCTTACATAGTACGGCATATCATCCGCAAACAGATGGACAAACTGAGCGAGTCAACCAAGTGCTGGAGGACATGTTGAGAGCCTGTGTTCTTACCTTCGCAGATACTTGGGATGACTGTTTGCCTTTGGCAGAGTTCTCTTATAATAACAGTTACCAAGAGAGCATCAAAATGGCACCCTTTGAAGCACTGTACGGTCGTCGTTGTCGTACACCCCTCAGTTGGTCTGAGGCCGGAGAAAGAGAATTCTTTGGAGTTGACCTGGTCAAGGATATGGAAGAGAAAGTCAAGCAGATACAAGAGAATATGAAGATTGCCCAATCTCGACAGAAGAGTTACGCTGACAAGAGACGTCGACCTCTGAAGTTTCAAGTTGGAGATTATGTATATCTCAAGGTCTCACCAACCAAAGGAGTCACTCGTTTTGGAGTCAAAGGAAAGTTAGCACCCCGTTACATTGGTCCGTTTGAGATTTTGGAATGTTGTGGCAAGGTAGCTTACAAGCTGAAGTTGCCCGATCATCTCTCCGCTGTCCACAATGTTTTCCATGTCTCCCAACTCAAGAAGTGTCTCAGAGTACCAGAACATGTCGTGGAAGTTGAAGGTGTTGAGCTAGAGCCTGATCTGTCCTACTCAGAATATCCAGTTCGCGTGTTGGACCACAAGGATCGCGTTACTCGAAGAACTACCACGAGATGGTACAAAATACAGTGGAACCAGCACTCTGAAGAAGAAGCCACCTGGGAATCCGAAGACTTCTTAGCAAAGAACTACCCCGACTTTCTCGAATCCCTGTCTATGTAAGGTTTTGTCTTTATCCCCTCTTTGTCCTTCCTTAAGACGCAGAATCTCGGGGCGAGATTTCTTTTAGGGGGGGAGGCTGTAACACCTCTGGTGTTTAGCATGTAATTAACTTGACATACCATCATTATCATCATTAAGCATCTTAATCATGATTTCATGTGTATGCATTTTGCTAAGTGTATCATGTGAATTACCTCTATTTCAAAAACCCTAATTAGCCCACTTCTCTCTACTAGGGCAAAATGGTAATTTCATCTCTGTGATTAGCTTTGTGTAATTCTTGTTCCTTTGGTGTCTTGTAGTGTTGTTGTGTTGGCCAAAGTTCAAAGATCAGAATTTGATTTCAAATCCCTTTGTGAAACCCTGATTTCCAAATCCTGGATTTTATCCCTCTTTTTGTAATTCAAAAATTATTCAAAATTTGGGATTGGCCCAAAAAGCAAAGTTGTAGATCTGTCAAAGAGAAACAACTTTGGTATTTACAAATTTTCAAGTTGCAGTACAAAGTTTTGAGTTATTTCAAATTCAATCAAACTCCAGTTTTTGTCCCCTTTTCAGTTTTCAAAATGAGTTCAAAAACTAATGAGTTTCTGGAAAAGTGTATAATAGCAAAGTTGTAGGTTTTGATAAAAGGAACAACTTTCATGTTTACAGATTTTCAAGTTTCAGTTTGAAATCCAGAGTAATTTTGATTTGAATCAAGTTTGAAAAAGTGTCCCCTTTACTGTTTTCAAATTTGTTCAACAACTATTTGGAATTTGAAAATGTTCATATTGACAAAGTTGTAGCTCTCATTTTTCTGAACAACTTTGGTGTTTTGAGTTTTTGTCGCACAGTTCAAATTTTGGAAGTAATTTGCAAATTTCAGAAACTAGCCAAAAGTCAAACCCTACACCCTACCCTGTTCATCTTCTCCGGTAGGGGGGGGGGGACCCGGCCATGGCGCCCCGCCGGTGCCGCGTGCACCACGCGCCTGGCAGCCGCACGCCCGCCCCCGACCTGTCGCCCGCAACCGCGACATCATACCGCTCCCGCACGCGCCAAAGTTGACCCGTGCGCCGTCCCCTACAGCTCCCAGATCGTCGCCGCCGCGTGGCCATCGCCGGCGAGCTCACGCCCAGGCCCCGAGCGCGCGTCAACCCTGCTGCCAGAGCACAATCGAGTGCGCACGCCTCCGTGAAGCTTACCCGCCTGCCCGTGACACCTCTCCGCCCCCGAGCGCGCCTATAAAACCTCCCCGCCGGTGAGCCGAAGCTCTCACCGCCTCCGCCACCGTGGCCAGCCCAGTCCGAACCCTCCGCCGCTCAACCAACTAGCTCAACAGCTCCGCCTTGAGCCCGTGCAGCTTCCCCACTCCTCAATTTGGTCTCTACCGTCCCTGGTTGCCCGGCGTAACTCGCCGTTCCCATCTCCGGCGAGAAGCCCGTCGAGGTCGGGATCGTGAAATACTCCCTCTCCGGCCTTGATCATCTCCCTCCGACCACCGCATCACCTTCCTTACTCCCGTGCGACTCTAACCCCGCCCCTGTGGACTTGTTTGGTGCTCAGGGTCGTCGGAGTGTCGATCGCCGCCGCTCGTCGTCCGCCGGTCACCGTCGACCGCCTCCACCGTCCACCTCCGTCCCTCACCGAGCTGCCCTATCAACGCCGGTGAGCTCCCTGTTGCCTCCCGTGCCCTCAGCTCTGCCGCGGAGTGCCCAGGTTGGCCGGCGTAAGCACGCCGCCGCGCTCGGGTCGCCGCCGGCGAGCAGAGCACCGCCGTGCTCCGATTTCCTTTTTATTTTCTACATATGAATAGTGTTCTGTTTTCTCTTTTTTGTGTGATTTTCTGTAGACGTCCGAAAATTCTGAAATTTTTGTGGTAGACTCTTCATGCTCTGAAGTATTTTATAAAAATATGAAACTTGAGTTTTGTGCAAAAATTTGAAAATGAAAAATCTCCCTTTTTATTAATAAATGATGGTTTTGGATTTTTAGAAAATGATTTATAACTCCAAAATTTATGAGATCACTTTTTGTGAGCTAGTTATGCCATGACAAGTCTCTGGTGAAATTTTGAAGTCTTTTGAAACAAGTTGATTTTTGAGCTTTATTTTAATTAAGGAATAGTGCCTTTTGTGAATTAAATGTCTAGATTTAATTGAGCACCTTAATGACCTCCAAAATTTATGAAATTTGTTTTGCCATATAGTTGTACTCTAATGAACTTGTGTGATTAATTTGGTAATTTTTGGAGCACCTTCATAAAATGACCTTTTTAAATAAATAAGAAAATAGAAAAGGTGATTAGAGTTAGCATTGAATACCCTGTGAAGTGACTTTTGGGATTGCTTGATGTTCATAGACCCCTACCCTTTGGTCTATGATGTTTGTGATGCTATGTTGGTTGATGCTTAGGATAGTTATGATAAAGTCTAGTTTAATCAAATTTTGCTTAAGGAAGAAATGGTTACTTTTATGCTCAACCTAGATTTCGATTATGCCTTGCCTAAGAGTAATCTTGAATCAGTGGTTTGTCTTGCACCTTAAGTCCATATCACCATTCTCATGAGCATTCATCATTGCATCCGTATAGTTGACGAAGAAGGCCCTGAAGTCGAGGTAGCCACCGAAGGATCTGTCCCCGAGGCAACCCCGAGCTCCGACGCTTATACCTACCCCGAGTCTACTCTTTTTGCCGTCCAAGGCAAGCCCCGGTGCATTTAACCCTACCTTGCTTTTATAAATGCTTTCTTTAAATGTTTTGAGTTAAATTATTGCATTAGGTTGATAGGAGTTGAGTGAAATCCTATCTGATGCATTACCTACCTTGACCAATGATACACCCGATACCTGCTTTTCAAAAACTATTTGAAAAATGCTTAGCAATGCTATATGATAGATTTGCAATAAAAATGCCAAGTTCAAAAGTGTGATCACTTTAAGAATATTTATGGGAATTTCTGGTTTACTCCCACCATTGGCTAAGTATCTGATCCGTACCTAGTCAATGGGAAGGAGAGGTTGTCCTTGCGTACGGTGCCGTCATGTTGTAGTCCGGGACTCAACAGTTGACACCGACCGGGACAGGGTTGAAAAACTGACAGGACCTGTACTCTTGGGTTAGAGTCCCGAGGTGCTTGTCGCTGGCTGGAAAATTTAGGGACCACCTGTATGGGGGCCTGATTGACTAAGACTTGCAACTATTCACATACTACGGAAAGCTTCGGCTCCGAGGAATCCTTGATTGGACCGACAACCGCGCACTGGGAGTGGAGAGATGGCGGAAGTAGCATGTACCCACGTGGGTTAGAGGCCCGGATTGGAGTGGTGTACTGTACTTCCGGGTGGCGTAGGACCGGGCCCAATCTTGGAGGAATCGTGGTAGACGAGTTGGCATATGCAAGCTTGGGTGCTACATATGCAGTGTGGATAGGGATCCTCAGCTGAGTATTATTTATCCGGATTAACGCTGCTCCTCGGTTATGGAGACTTAGTCACTGACTGTCAACAGGGAGTGGTTCTCAACTAGGTCTGTTTTGAAATGTAAAATGAATCATGAATGATTATGATGAAACAAGGAATACCGAATCTTTCAAAATAAAAATAAGGTTTACCAAAAATGCTTTTCTGCAAAATACTTGAACTTGCTTAAGCCTTACCTTGACTACCCTAAGCCTGCATTTCTGAGTCTTCTCCCTTTTCTTTAGTCGGGTAAGTCTTGTTGAGTACCTTTGTACTCAGGGTTCTTTTACCCATGTTGCAGGTATGGCAGACTCCTCAGTATGCCTCGGACCCTGCTGTGTGACTGTTGTTCAGGAAGAGGCCGACGAGGCCGATGAGTGATTATTCACCCTCGGGCTGGGTGATGTATCTTTATCTTTTAGTTGTTGTCATCTGCTACCCTGCCAACTCTATTTGAACTATGGTCTGTAATAATTTCACTTTAAGTTTATATTGAACACTGGTTTGTAAAACTATTGTTATTTAAGTCTTCCGCTATTTACTCCGATGTTATTTGTCAAAATGTTCAAGAGATTGTAACTGAATTGTGAGCTGATCCTGCGGACATCGGGCACTGATGTAGCCCAGTGGCGAACCCGGTCTTAATCTCTTGGCTGTACGGATCGACTGTCAGTGGTTGATAGTGATCAGTGGGCCATGGGATTAGGGTCGTTACGTCACAACCTTCCTGGCCAGTCGGTGTACACCGGGTGGCCATTTGGACCTCCGCCGCCTGGGTGGCAAGGTGGTCCTTCGGGCGGATCGTGGGACGCGTGGCAAGGTGGGGGTTCTTCACAATCTGAGCACCAAGGTGAGCAGTCAGGGCCGACTTAGATTTATCATGGACTTGTGAGATGGATGTGATGGACTTGTGAACTTGTGATGGACTTGTGAACTTGTGATGAACTTGTGATAAACTTGTGAGCTTGTGATGCATGGAGACTGAACGTGTGATATTTGTCTGAAATGGATATGCATGTGATATATGGATGTGTGATATATATATATATATATATATATATATATATATATATATATATATATATATATATATGCATGTGATATTTGTCTGAAATAGAATATGGATGTGTGATATGTTTTCTGTGTAGGGAAATGAAAACAGAAAAAATACAATTTTTCCCAGCTTTGCCGAGTGCCACAATCGGCAAAGATGCCATGGCACTCGGCAAAGCTGGGCAAATTTTCCCCAGCTCGGCCTCTTTGCCGAGTGCCTTGGTCATGACACTCGGCAAAGAGGGCCTCTTTGCCGAGTGTCGGCCCACGTGGCACTCGGCAAAGATGCCCCCTTTGCCGAGTGTCAGTCCACGTGGCACTCGGCAAAGAGGCCCTCTTTGCCGAGTGCCGGCCCACATGGCACTCGGCAAAGAGGTCGTCAAGTGACGGCTCCCGTTTGCTTCGCCGAGTGCTGACCTGGCACTCGGCACTCGGCAAAGAAATCTTTGCCGACTATTTCTTCGTCGAGTGCCCTTCACCGAGTGCGGCACTCGGCAAAGCCTTCGCCGAGTGCGAGAGGCCCTTTGCCGAGTGCTGCTAGCACTCGGCAAATCCTGGATGTCCTGCAGTGAGTGCCCACTAAGTTTTGCTATTTTTCTCACAATTTTCTCTTTCTCACAATTTTCTCTCTGGCAGGAGTTCTGCTATTTTTCTCACAATTTTCTCTCATGCAGAGAGCAGGATTCGAACTCACGACCTCTCGCTCGCGCGAAGCCTCCTCTACCACTGCACTACACACTCGTATACATTTCATTTCCGTTTTGATTACCCATATATTATACTAAATCGTGTTTAACTTGCTTATTTGAGGCCCTAAACGAATTCAAATCAAAAAGTTGTCAACTACAAAGTTTTTTAACTTTTTGAGATCTACAACTTTTATTTTGGTAGTTTTTCCATCCGAGGTTGTTTATAAAAAATTGAATTTCAAATTGACAATTTGAAACGTAGTTTTCGTTGACAAGATGATTTCAAATCAAAAAGTTGTCAACACCAAAGTTTCATAACTTTTCGAGATCTACAAATTTCATTTTGGTCATTTCTCCATCGGAGGTATTTTGAAAAATTTGAATTTTAAAATTTTCAAATTCGGACGCAATTTTGCATAACTAGATGACTTCAAATTAAAAGTTATCAACTACAAACTTTCGAAACTTGTCAAGATCTACAAAGTTTATTTTTGTTATTTGACTATTTGTGCATCCGACATTGTGGTTCTAATATTATTGACAAACATTATATATCACTCTTGTAGTCGTAAACTACCGAAGAGATATATAAGATTTGTGAACGAATTTATTTTAAGTTTGTCAAATGAAGAAATCACCAAAATAAAAATTGTTCATCTTGATAAGTTAAACAACTTTGTAGTTAAAAACTTTTTCAATTGGATTAATTTACTGCTTCAAAATGTAATTTAAAAACTAGCTTTGCCGAGTGTCAAAAAAAACACTCGGCAAAGAGCTTTTTGCCGAGTGCAAAAAAAACACTCGGCAAAGAAATTCTTTGCCGAGTGTTTTTTTCCTGGCACTCGTCTTTGCGAGTGTTTTTATTTGGCACTCAGCAAAGAAACTCTTTGCCGAGTGTCCGAAAAAAAAACACTCGGCAAAGAAAAAACACTCGGCAAAGATTGATTTTCCCGAGTTACCCTTTGTTTCCAATGATAAATCGTTTTAGCTTTTTAAATATATGGTTTTTATTTTGTATACCAACCTAACATATATCTAGATATATACCAAAAGACATATCTAGTCCAGACTGACATCTTTTGTAGCCATAGTACGTGTTAGCCATAGCGACCTGACCCTTGAGATAAGGCCTAGAAGGACCCTTTTTAGGCTCGACTCATTGATAGTGTCACTGCAACTAGACGCCGTATAGGTCGATCAAGACGCAGATGACCTGATGCTAGACGAGCCCGCCACCACCCAGACCGCTAGAGCCCGTGCAAGGGGGCCTCTAGCTCTCAGAATCTCAGATAGCTTCCCCGGAGGATGAAATCTCCACGGTGACCACCAACGTTTGCACCTGCGCTCTTCTAGAGAGACAACAAATATCTATCCAGCGTGCTGCTTTAGTTGCTCAAGAGATCTTTGGTTGCCGAATTGTCGTCAAACGGTGTCTAGGTGAAGACTGTAGCCACGAGCTGTTAGAGTGCGCAGCGAATCTGTCCAGACTCGTTATACCCACGAGACGGCGCCCCTCAGACATAGGTCCAACGGAGCACACAACATATCCAAGCAATGAGCCTAACTCAACTCAACAGACTAGCTTGGTAGCTGAGGACTACCTCACCTTATCTATCGTGCTCCCCACCATATACCGATATAGGATTGAACCTAACAATATACTCCGTCACACATCGAACTAACTCTTCACATCCACCCTGTGTGATCTTTGAAAGACGTTTTACAGACTCTGAGTCCAACGCTCCATGTCATACATAACTCGGGTACCTCCGAGACATTAACAGGCTCCTCAGTCACCATGTGACCATTGAGATTTTCTAGGTTTGTTCAATCATGGGCTCAGATACCAAATATTAGCAAATAGCGCAAATAAAGATCGAACATGAGATAACTCATAGTGTTCCTTGCGTTCTGAAAACTCTCCTCGTATAGTGAATATTGTCGGTTGGCGTAGAATTAAACCTAACATGAGCATGGACAAGACAGACTCGTCTTCACTATCGCCTGAGTTGGGATAGGGCTAGGCTCGGGATACTCCGCTAGAGCCTCATGCACTAGGCTTTGGATGGGCCCTGTCCTTGGTTGACACTGGCTGTATGCACCTATGTACACCACCGAGGGATGATCATCTGTATGTTCCTGTGGATATGTTGTGTACATACCGAGGGATGATCACCTATGTACACCACCGAGGGATGATCACCTATGTACACCACCGAGGGTTGATGCGTCATCTGTATGTTCTATCTTAATAATAATGATGTGCAAATTTTGTGTGTATTCAAGGAAAAAAGTTTAAATAACTTATACAATTTAAAACAAAAGGGAGTAATAGGCACCTAGTGTTGCTATCTATATTTTCTTGGCCGTTCTAATTGGATCCTTTTATATGGTACAATCCAGAGCAGTGCTCTTTCAGGCCACATTGTAAGCTGATCGGCTACACTACACATATTTTGGCTCCACGACCTGCTGCAGAGATCAACCTGTTTGGCTGTTTGTTCCTGTGGAGTGGTGTATTGTATGCTTGTGCAGCAGTAACTGCAGCTGCAGTCGAATAAGCCTAGAGTGGATCATCATGCTGAAACTGAAAGGCGATATGCAAATGCAACTAGCCTCGTGACGGTTCCAAAACAAAAAAATGATACATATATCTAAGCTTAGGTCATGTTTAGTTCCCCAAATTTCCTATTTTTTTCCAGATTTTATGTCACATCAATTTTTAGATGCATGAATGGAGCATTAAATGTAGGTAAAAAAAACTAATTATATTTTTAGTATATACATGTCGAGACGAATCTTTTAAGCCTAGTTAGTCCATATTTGGATAAAGTTTGTCATATACTCCCTCCATCCCAAATTATAAGGCATTCCAAGAATCTTGGAGAGTCAAAGTTTTTCAACTTTAACCAAAATTATAGAAAGAAATACAAACATTTATAATATCAAATATGTATATTATGAAAATATAAGTAATGAAGAATCTAATTGCACTTAGTTGATATCATAAATATTATTATCTTATTATATAAATTTGGTCAAAATAAAAAAACTTTGACTCTCCAAGATTCTTGGAATGCCTTATAATTTGGGATGGAGGGAGTAACAACGAAAGTGCTATATTACTTTTTCAAAAACTTCTGGACACAGCCTTAGTCCCTGTTTGGTTGAGCTGCGGCTGTGGAAAAAAGTTGTTGTGGTTGTGAACTGTGGAAAAGCTATTGTGGGCTGTGAGCTGTGGAAAAGCTGAAAGTTATTTGGTTAAACAATTATAAAGTATATCTTCTAGTTTTGTTTTTAAAATAATTATGAAAACATTTTTTATTTCACCTATTTTGAAAAGCTGAAAGCAAAAAGCTAAAAACAGGGTCAAAAACAGGTTTCAAAAATATACTATAGAAAAACTTCTACTTCTGCAAAAGCCACCTCCAACAGCACTCTTTTGGCCCAACCAAACAGGGCCTTAGCATGGCAGGAGCTAAACTCCAAGAAAGTTGTGTTCGTAGTACTGTACAGTGTACAGTACCAAGCCTAATTCAGACCGAACAAGTGTGCCTTTCGTATCAACCGCGCGCATTCAGAAACAATAACGTTAACATTATCCAGAACCCCGCAGGATATGGACGCAGCTGGCGTACTAGTACCAAACTTTAGACGAACCGCAGTGGGAAACGTTATCTGCGTCCGGTACGTGAATAGCGGATGAAATTTGCTGCAGCGTGGACTGGTAAGCGTCCACCTCATCCGCTATACGAGATGTCCTCCGCCAAATTCAGCGCAGCAGCTTTCCTACGCTACCAGGCACGGGCCCGCGCGCACGAAGAGGGAAGGCAGTGCTCGCCTGCCTGCGCGCTCGGATCGTCCAGTGGTGGTGGCCCCACTTCATTCTCTAACAAAAAAAAATATATCTCACAAACTGAAAACTCAAATTAAATTCTGATTGTATCATTAAATTTGTTACAATTAATTCTTCAAAACTATATCTCTTATGGATATATTTAGATAAAGTGACAAGTGAGCCTACAGTGGATAGAGGATGATATAGAAGATAGATGAATGCGGGAGAAATGAATATAGAGGAGAGAATCTTGATGACCAGACAGTATAGATGATGAAAATAGAAGAACGTGAGTGCGGATAGTCTTATAGTTTTAAGTTTTAAACGCGTGCGCTGATGGAGCTGGCCACCATGCTAGAAAAATGTCACGGGGCTCTTTCCGGCAGAAGACGCTCTACGGACTCGTGCCGCGAAAGATCCTGATCATTCAGCAAAAAGCAAGCCCCGAAGAGTAGAGTGGTTTCAGGTTTCGTCAGAACCCAATTGGTCAATCCCCCACTCGCACACAACGTCATGACGACGCTTCAAAAGTTTCTTGACTCCAACGAGCTGCATATGCAGATGCAGCTATTGGTTGCACACATGGTCTCGGCCTAACGTGAAATATGTTTGCTAGACCGGTAATGCTAGATCACTACCTTCAACAAGTACCACACAAGGGTGTAAATTGGTGACACCTTCGACCCTATTTAGTTAGGTGACACCTTCGACTCTATTTAGTTCAAATATTTATACTTCATTTAGTACAAATATTTGAACCAAAGAGAGTTGGTGATGCCACTAAAGATTACCCATTTGCACCCTTGCTACGAGTCTACGACAGATCATAGTTCTCTCGCATGGGTAGAAGGATGAAAATAAGACTGGTTTATAACTTTATATGTTCCCAGTCCAATTCGATAGACATTTGCAAGATTATATTCTTAATGTAAATCATAAGTTCATAACAGAGGTAATATGCACAATTACATTACTAATTAAATAGGCAGGACTTAAAGCTCTGCTTATTTGTACGATTGATTTGTTATGTATACAGATCAAAGCCGACTTATAGTTCAAGTGAACAGAGAAGCAATATTATTAATAATCCATACACTACAATAATCCTATTAATCTAGGATGGAAAAATTATGTCATAGATCAACCAAAAAAAATTGTCACAAATTAGTGTTGTTATGATATCAGATATCATCATGGAATGAGCTTCATAGATTAATCTATGTGACATTTTTTTAGAAACCATTACAAATTAACGGAATCTATAACGTTTGTCAACCGTCATGAAACATCGCCTAATTAGCCCAATCCAAATCCATTGTTGTGACCAAAATAAACATTATGGCGGATGAATTGCTACATCATCATGGATAATAAAATCACCATCTCAACCTATTTATTAACATGCCAAAATTAAAGGTGGACCATTTTTCATCATGTTTTCAGCCAATTGTTTTGAAGTAACTAGTCCGACAAATTTAAACTCATAGATTGTGATGGTCCGGATAAAACTATCTCATTAATAGGCTGGGTATCCATTGGAAAGAGGCAAAATTTATACTGTAGCTTTTTTCGACAAGCGCTACACAATCACCGACTCAGTCGCACGATGCTCACACGTGCCTGTGTCTGCTGATTTCTTTTCTATTTTCATGGTCGCGTTAACATTGCAAATAGAGATTAGGAGTGGATAAGAGAATATAAAGAAATACGGGGTTCCAAATGTAAAGAAGTCAGAGAGAAAGAAAAGGTGGGAGGGCCTTAATAGTTTCTGAAATAGATCGGGGTTCCTGATGTAAAATATTCAGATCCAAGTGTGCCTCCCCTCGTGGGCTTCTTTTTGACTTAAGTTAAATCCTTGTAGTTAGGCCGACTTCGTTGTGGGATAGACCAAGCTCTCATGCAAGGATTTTTTCCCCTTTTCTTTTATTTTTCTCTTTTTTCTCTAAAGTAGAGATCTTGCAAAATTCGCCAAAAATCATAGAAAAAATAGAAAAATGCCAAACCAATTTTGTGAGCTTCATAAAAAACATGATCTAAACATAAATGTTATGAATCTTGTTAGGTTGTTCTATGTCTACAGGTGTGTTAAATCATCCTTATATATGTTGCATGTATATAGGTTCGACGATGACCGAGAACGTGCCAGAGGTACCAGAATACGCAGAGGTGGTCGAGGAGTACGAGGAGGATGCCCGTGTCATCGGTGTTCCCGAAGCCTTCACTAACTTAACATTATTCAGTTCTTGGCAAGGAAGAACCCTATCCATAACCCTACTTTTCAGCACTGAGAATATAAAGAAATACAGGTTTCGGATATAGAGATGACAGAGAGATAACAAAGGTGGGAGGGACTTAATAATGTTTGAATTAGATTGGGGTTCCTGATGCAAAATGTCCAAATCCGAGTGCACCTCTCTTGGTGGGCTTCTTTTTTTTACCCGGGTTGAATTCTTACAGATGGGTCGGCTTCGTTCTGGGCTGGACCAAGCCCATGCAAGTTTTTTTCCTTTTTCTTTTGTTTTTCTCTTTTCTATAAAAATTGAGATCTTGAAAATTCACAAAAAAAATATAGAAAAATTAAACAATTGCCAAACCAGTGTTTTAATCTATCCATAGTTGTTATGAATCTTATTAGGTTGCGTTTTGTCTTTAGATATGTTAATTCAGCCTTACATATGTTGCATGCATATAGGTTCGACGATGACTGAGAATATGTTGCATGCATATAGGTTCGACGATGACTGAGAATGTGTCAGGGTGTAAGTGCAATCAGGCCCTAATTGTGGGTTTTGGTGATAATGACCACATGATTGGAGAACTAATGAGATTTACCAAGATGACAAGCAGGTTGATAATGTGAAAGGATGGTGCATATGTGTTGGTGGACCCCTCATACTACATTTCATCGGTTTCGGACTCAAAGTGCTACAAAGAGCTTTTTCATATTGTCGGTGTTTCAAACCCGGGGGTATGACACCAACGAGTAATACGATCGCGTGCTCTCTTCCTGGATGGTGATGCAAGATGACACAAGGATTTATCCTGGTTCGGGCAAAGAAGGCCCTACGTCCAGCGGGGGAGGATGTTCTTGTATTACTTGCACCTAAGTGCTTGTACAGGGGCGAATACAAGCTCACTGAGCGTGGACCGGAGTCCGGACTCGAGTGGGTGTGTATGTGTGGACTCGTGGCTGACCGTATGTGTGTTTCTGAAAACGAGTGAGTGAGAGCTTGAGTGTCCCTCTCCCCCTCTGCGAAGGGTCCCGGCATCCCTTTTTATAGAGCAAAGGGAGGCCAGGGTTACACGAGTGCGATACGGGGACGATACAGGAGATATGTGTACGGTGCCCAATGCGGAGGAGGGTAGGAACCCTGTCTTGTCGGAGATATTGTAGTCGGCGTGGGGGTTGCTGTAGCAGCGTCCTTGAAGTATGGCCTCCGTCCTGTGTGCAGACGTGGCGACGTGGCGTCGTGGCGGCCATGCCGCGCATGCACTGGCTCGTATCGGTCGTAGCTGGGCCCCTCCGGATCCTCGGGGTACCTGTTTCTTGAAGGACAAAAGAACCGTCAGGGCTCGAGGGGCTTAGAGCCGGCCTCGAAGGAGTGTTAAAGGGGGGCTCGAGGCTCCGCAGACATGGGTCGGCTCCAGAAAAACCCGTTGGGACGGCGGGCATCCGGGTCTCGAGGTAGGGGCTCGAGTGCGTACAGTGCGGGGTATGGCTGAACAGTGTTGTACTTTGTGCCTTTTTGCCCATGCCTGCGGTGAAAACGAGACTTGACCTTTACGCCGAGTCACTGTGATACGTGGTGTGCACCAGCGGATGTGACCGGAGTAGGTGGGTGCATTAAATGTGTGGTGTACGGCCGTGGCGGGCTCGAGGCCCAGGTGTTAAGGCTCGAGGGGTGGAAGTGCGCTCGTCCGAGGCCTGGAGGGCTCGGGCGAGACGGAGAGCGTGTGGCCGCCCGAGGCCTGCGGGAGGGCTCGGACGAGGCGGAAAGCATGTGCTCGCCCGAGGCCTGGAGGGCTCGGGCGAGACGGAGAACGTATGCTTGCCCGAGGCCTGGCTTAAAGGGGCTCGGTCGGGACGGAGTGCATGTGCTCGCTCGAGGCCTGATGGAGGGCTCGGACGAGGCGGGTTTCGAGGGGTCGGGTGCCGTGTTGGGATGGCTAGCCTAGCTGGAGTTTTACTAATTGGTGTTCTAGGCTTAACCTGTTTATTTGCGTTGATTGGGGGTACCCCTTTGTCGTTCCCCCGACACATATGTATTTGAGTTGTAGGATTGCCGTACTATAAAGGGGGAATGCAAATGCATCGCTATGGCTGAATGATATGTGCTCAAACCAATCCAAGCCATCCTTGTTTCTAACCAAAGACAGCTGCACAAAATTCTGATCTTCCTCTGTCTGTCTGGTAGGCGCAGCAGTGCCGCCCAGGGCGCGGCAGTGCCGGGCCGCGGCACTGCCGGGCTAAGGCCGGCACTGCCGCGACTTGTTTCAGCCATTGGGTGGCAGGGGATATTTACTCCATCTCCATGCCACCCCAACGGTCATCCATGACCATAACTCTTCTTCTACCTCCAGACAAGGCTTCCTCTCCCCATTGAAGGCTCCCAAGCTCTCTCTCACCTAATCTTCGATTCCCATTGATTCCAAGTGAGTTAGAGCCTCAAACCTTCACCAAAGAGAAGCCCTAGCTGAGATCTACTCCCTAGAGCACTTGATTTGAGCCATAGCCGGTGGATTTGCTTCTATTACTCTTGGGTTCTTGGAACCCTAGCCGGCTAGGCGTCACCCTTGAGCTACCCAACTTGTGTGGCGGCCTTGGGAGGTTTGTAATCACTCGTGCAGCTAGTATTATTACCCCTCACTTCAAGGATTTGGTTCCTTGACTTGAGAACGAGGAAGAGTTGCAAAGCTCATGACCTAAGTGGTCAACCTCAACAACGTGGAGGTAGGCAAGCCTTGGTGGTGAGCTGAACCACGAGATAAATCACTTGTCTCTTGTGTCTACTTACTTTCATTCTTCATACTTGTGAGCTTGTGATAGATTCTAGGGTTTGGCCTGATCTACTTCATACTACATATTTGGCTTGGTTGAGTTGGTTCTGCTGGTTCAGGAAACCTAGTGTTACATTTCCATTCATATAGATTTGGTTTGCTGTGGCTGGATTTCGAATTGCAGGCTTAGACTAGTTGTCTGCGCGACAGTACCGGGCTGAGGCCGGCAGTGTCGGGGAGCGGCAGTGCCGGGCTCAGGGCGGTAGTGTCGGGCTTCACTAATTAAGTTTCGAGGTGTGATTTTTGACAAGCCTATTCCCCCCCCCCCCCCTCTAGGCTGCACAGGTCCCTACAAGTGGTATCAGAGCTTGGTCTCTCACGCAGCACTTCACCGTGCGAGAGAATGGCCACCGACGGAGGAACGGGTAACGCTAGTGTTGTGCAACCCACACCCATCGAGGTGGAAGTGCACACCACTAGCAGCAGCGAAAGCGTCTCCATAGCAAGTGGAAGGACACTTCCTCAATTGGATGTGTCTACCGGAGAGCTTGCAAGAAGAAAAGAAGAAAGAAGGCTAAGAAGAGAAGCAAGGCCCAAAGCAAGAGAAAATGCAGCGGCTCTCAAAGCTAGAGAAGAGAAGGCTCAAAGAAAAGAAGAGAGAAAGATTAGAAGAGAAGAAAGAGCCAAGAGAAGAGAAGAAAAGAAGAAGAAGGAAGAGCTCCAAGCAAAGAAGAGTGTGAACTTGAGTGATGACTCAAGTAGCACCGAAGATGGAGACGATGACATCTCCTATCTCCCTAAGGGCAACAAGAAGAAGAAGGAGGAGACCAAGAAGTCATATGGAGCTGTATCCTTTAACTATTCTACTATGACTAACCATGATTCTAGGCCTCTCATCAATGTGCCCGCGGGCAAGTTACCTCGTTTCGATGGGACTAACTTTGCCAAGTGGAAGCACATTATGAAGACCTATCTTATTGGTCTCCATCCAGGTATTTGGGAGATAGTGCACAATGGACTTGAAGCACCGGTTGATCCGAAGAACCCCACTCAAGATGAATTCCGCAACATTCATCTCAATGCCCAAGCCACTAGTGTGTTACTTAGTGCTTTGGATGGTGATGAGTACAACAAGGATGTGCTACTAAAGGCTAGCAAACCAACAAGGCAAGCAACATCAAGCAAACCAAAATCAAGCAAGCAAGCCCAAGCAACAAAAGAAGAAAATAGAAGTTGAGGACAACACATCATCCTCAAGTGAAAGTGGAAGTGAAGGTGAAGAATTTGAAGCAATTGGAGATATTGCTCTCTTCATGAGAAGATACCGCAAAGGGCTCAAGAAGGAAGGTTACAAGTTTTTAAAGAGAAGGTTTCCAAACAAGAAAAAGAGAACTTGCTACAATTGTGGTAGCACTGATCATTTCATAGCACATTGCCCACATGAGAAGAAGGACAACAATTTCAACAAGGGCAAGAAAGATGATAAAGCCACTTACAAGAAGCACAACAACAGATACATGGGAGAAGCTCACGTTGGACATGAATGGGACTCAACCGCACAAACCTCAAGTGAATAAGATGAGAAGATAGCAACAATAGCATTTCAAAAGTCATCTCCTTCACCAAGGCTATTCAACAACTTGTCCGATGATGGTGACTCCCACACTTGTCTCATGGCCAAGAAAGAGAAGGTGAAAAAGGCTCACACTCCTAAACCTTCTCTTCCACCTAGTGACATCTCTAGTAGTGAACTTAGTGATTCCTCTAGTGATGATGATTCTAGTGATGAAGAGATAAATATGATAACTAAGAATTTGGACAAGAAAACCAAACTCTTTACCACTAAGCTAATGGAGGAATTAGAGAGTGTACAAGCCGAGTTAGCAATAAGAGAGGATGCCCTCATCAAACAAGAGGACCTCTATATTGCTTGCAAGGAGGCTCTTGCATTAGAGAGAAGTGAGTTGGACATCTTGCATGAGGCCTTGGCCAAAGAGCAAGATGAACATGCTTCCCTAAAGAAGACTCATATTGCACTCAAGGAAAAGTATTGTGGCTTGGATAAAAAGCACAAAGAACTTGAGCTGCAATATAATCTTCTTTGGGAAAGCAACTCACCTCTCCCTAAAGCAAATGTCACTTCTATTCCCTCCACTAGTGAAGGTTGTGGAAAATGCTATAATGTTGATTTGAATGCCTATTCCACTAACCTTGTGAACATGGAGGCCATGAGAAAGGAGATAGCAAGATTGACCAACATCATTGCAAGTGGTTGTGTCAAGTCTACCACAAGTGCTAATGAGAAGACTCAAGAGAAGAACAAGCACAAGTTCAAGAATGGAAGACGTCCTTCCATAAAGGATGGGTTGGGGCACGAGAAAGGAGCCAAAACCAATGGAAGAAAAACAGTGAATGGCTATGAGTGTGTGAGGTTTGAGAAGAAGGGTCAGATTGGTACAGTTCAGCCTACACATATCGCGGCAGTGCCGCGCCAGAAGGCGGCAGTGCCGAGCCCCGGCAGTGCCGCCCCCAGGCCGGCAGTGCCGCACCCCAAGAAAGGGAAGGCTACCAGTTTCCCTTTTGCTCAGTCTCACACACAGCACAAGCAGGTGCCCAACCCGAAGCAAGGATCTCAGAAACCAAAGGAATCAATTTGGGTGACCAAGAATAAGTTTGCACATCAATCCAAGATAGAAGCCCTAAGGAAAAGCATGTCATCTTGTTATATATTAGAACACAACAACAGTGGTAAAGTTGTTGTGAAGTATGTTGGTGATAACAAGAGGACAGCCGACAAGTTTATTTGGGTTCCTAAGATACTTGTGACTAACTTGCAAGGCCCCAATCTAAATTGGGGACCTAAATCTAGGAACTAAACTTGTTTTGCAGGCATACTCCTCCGGTGGATCAAGTTGGGTGCTTGATAGCGGATGTACAAATCATATGACCGGAGAAAGGAGTATGTTCTCATCATATTCCCCAACTTCAAATGCAAGTGAAAACATCATTTTTGGTGATAACTCCAAGGGGGTGTGTTAGGTCTTGGTAAAGTTGCAATTACACTTGAGCATTCAATTACTAATGTCTTACATGTTGATTCGTTGAGTTACAACTTGTTATCCGTTTCACAATTGTGTGGGATGGGTTTCAATTGTCTCTTTACGGATAAGGGTGTGGAAGTCTTTAGAAGGGAGGATTCCTCTATTGTCTTTACGGGTCGTTTGAAAGGGAAGCTTTACTTAGTTGATTTCAACAAAAGTGAAGCCAAACTTGAGACTTGTTTAGTGGCAAAATCTAGCATGGGTTGGTTATGGCATAACCGACTAGCTCATGTTGGGATGAGGAACTTGGCCAAACTTCAAAAGGACAACCACATCCTAGGACTAACCAATGTTGATTTTGAGAAAGACAGAGTATGTGGAGCTTGCCAAGCCGGAAAACAAGTAGGCGTACCACACCCACCAAAGAGCTATGACACTACTACACATCCATTGGAGTTGATTCATATGGATCTCTTTGGACCGGTTGCCTACCTTAGCATCGGCGGTAACAAACATGGTCTTGTTATTGTTGATGATTTTTCTCGTTTCACTTGGGTATTCTTTTTGCATGATAAGAGTGTAGTGCAAGAGAAGGTCAAGATGTTCATACGAAGATCTCAAAGGGAGTTCGGTTTCAACATCAAGAAAGTTCGTAGTGACAATGGAACCGAATTCCGAAACACCCAAGTGGAAGAGTTTCTTGATGAGGAGGGCATCAAGCATGAGTTTTCAGTTCCATACACCCCTCAACAAAATGGCATGGTGGAGAGGAAGAATAGAACACTCATTGACATGGCAAGGATGATGCTAGATGAGTACAAGACGCCGGACATCTTTTGGGCCGAAGCCGTCAATACCGCTTGCCATGCAATCAACCGCCTCTACCTCCACAAGAGAAGAAAGAAGACCTCCTATGAGCTGCTCACCGGTAACAAGCCAAAGGTGTCGTACTTTAGAGTCTTTGGGTGCAAATGTTTCATATTGAACAAGAAGCCCAAAGCCTCTAAGTTCGCATCTAAGGTTGATGAAGGTTTTCTTCTCGGTTATGGATCAAACGAGCATGCCTATTATGTTTTCAACAAGGCCTCCGGCAAGGTTGAAATAGCGATAGATGTGACGTTTGATGAAACTAACGGCTCTCAAGTAGAGCAAATTGATGAAGTTGTTGTAGGAAATGAGGAGCCACCTTGCGAAGCAATCAAGCAATTAGCTATTGGTGATATCAGACCACAATAACAACATGCTACTGATCAGGATGGTCCTCAAGCTGAAGCCCCTGCTGGGACTGGTGACATACAGCCCCCGGCAGTGCCGGCCACAACCCCGGCAGTGTCGTGCCCCGGCAGTGCCGGGCAGAGCCCAGCAGTTCCGGGCACTCTCAGGAGAGCAGCAGCTACTCCACTTCGTGGAGTGAACCTACAACCCATCTTCGAGCAAGATGAAGAAGATGTAGAAGATGAAGCAGAACCCATTGATCATCCAAGACTCAAGCAAACTATTCAACGGGACCATCCCGTTGACAACATCCTTGGGAGTCTTCGAAAGGGGTAACAACACGCTCTCATTTGGCATTTTTTTGTCAATATTACTCGTTTGTTTCCTCTTTGGAACCTCTCAAGGTAGAAGAAGCTCTTGGAGATCCAGATTGGGTGATGGCCATGCAAGAAGAGCTCAACAACTTTGAGCGTAACCAAGTATGGTCACTTGTGGAAAGACCAAATACCAATGTTATTGGAACCAAATGGGTCTTCCGCAACAAGCAAGATGAAGAAGGTGTGGTGACAAGGAACAAGGCAAGATTGGTAGCTCAAGGCTTCACTCAAGTAGAGGGCTTGGACTTTGAAGAAACATATGCACCGGTTGCTAGACTTGAAGCCATTCGGATTCTTTTAGCCTATGCAGCCCATCACAACTTCAAGCTATATCAAATGGATGTGAAGAGTGTGTTTCTCAATGGCCCTATACAAGAGTTGGTGTATGTTGAGCAACCACCGGGTTTTGAAGATCCCAAATTCCCCAACCATGTCTTCAAACTCCAAAAGGCGCTCTATGGGCTTAAACAGGCACCTAGAGCATGGTATGAATGCCTCAAGAAATTCTTGCTTAAACAAGGCTTTAAAATAGGCAAAGTCGATCCTACTCTCTTCACTCATAAAGTCAATGAAGATATTTTTGTGTGCCAAATATATGTCGATGACATAATATTTGGTAGTACTAACAAATCCTTTTGTGATGAATTTAGTAGGATCATGACTAAGAGATTTGAGATGTCTATGATGGGTGAGCTCAAGTTCTTCCTTGGTTTTCAAATCAAGCAATTGAAGGAAGGGACTTTTCTTTGCCAAACCAAGTACACCCATGATATGTTGAGAAAGTTTGACATGGTGAACGCCAAGCCTATCAAAACTCCCATGCCAACCAATGGACATCTTGATCTCAATGAGGAAGGGAAAGCCGTGGACATCAAGGTATATCGCTCTATGATCGGCTCTCTACTCTATTTGTGCGCATCTAGGCCCGATATTATGCTTAGTGTGTGCATGTGTGCTAGATTTCAAGCTAACCCGAAAGAGTGTCACCTAGTGTCCGTTAAAAGAATCTTGAGATATCTAGTTCACACTCCAAATCTTGGCTTGTGGTATCCTAAGGGCTCCAAGTTCGAACTACTTGGCTATTCAGATTCCGATTATGCCGGTTGTAAAGTAGATCGAAAAAGCACTTCGGGGACATGTCAATTCCTTGGATGCTCCTTAGTGTCTTGGGGTTCTAAAAAGCAAAATTGTGTAGCCCTTTCCACAGCCGAGGCCGAGTATGTTGCAGCAGGTGCATGTTGTGCGCAACTACTTTGGATGAGGCAAACCCTTCGTGATTTCGGATGTCATTTTGCTCATATCCCACTCTTGTGTGACAATGAAAGTGTCATAAAACTTGCAAACAACCCAGTGAGTCACTCAAGAACCAAACATATAGACATCCGACATCATTTCTTAAGAGATTACGAAATCAAAGGAGATATCACAATTCGTCATGTGAGCACCGACAAACAACTAGCTGATATCTTCACTAAGCCTCTCGATGAGTCAAGGTTTTGTGCTTTAAGGAGTGAACTAAATATCCTTGACTCTCATAACGTAGTTTGAAACCTAGTATGCTTGATTGATCAACTAGCATGACCTAGGCAAAACAAATTTCAAAACTTTCATACATTGTGTTTCAAAATCTTTGAAAAGAAACTTGCTTGAAATGACCATTGTTCTGTATTGATTGATTGTCACTGGTCATAACATGCAAGCAGTACGTGTTCACTCCAAGGAAGAGATATAGTAACTTAGAGATAAATCTGTTCTGTGGTAACAGTCCGGCAGTGCCAGGCCAACCGCGGTAGTGCCGGGCCCCGGCAGTGCCGTGGCTGGCGCGGCAGTGCCGCGACTTGTCGGTTCAGCCTGAACCGTCTGTTACCGTGTGGGGCCAAAGGAAAACTCTTTTCTACTTCTACCGGATGGCTCCACCTCTCTCTCTCTCTCTCTCCCTCTCTTTTTTTACCCAGACCGTGAACTTATCTCTCCCTCTCTCTCTCTTGGGCGACCAAAGGCGAACGTCGGCCGGGTCTTCCTCCTGGCCTCTTCCCGGCGTTTCCGGCCACCGGCGGCGCTGCTCCGGGATCCTCTTTGGTGCAGCTCCGGTCTCCCTTCCCCAAGGGTCTCCTTCTCTCCTTCATCTTCTCAAGGTGAAAACTTCAAATCTCTAACCCTAGTTTTCCCGATTTGTAAAATGCACCATGGTTGTTGTACTTAGAGGTTGTAGAAGGGTTTGTAGATGATAGAGAGGCAGTAGGAATGATGGATGTGGTGTTTCTTGGCTCAGACCTGGCCTGCCCGTGCGGCAGTGCCAGGCCCCGGCAGTGCCGCTCCCAGAGCGGCAGTGCCGGACCATGAGCAGGGGCTTGATCCAAGCAACACCCTATCCATCAAAGTCTATTACCCCACTATAACCTACTATCCCTTATGTAGTCTTTTAATTCGCAGTTTCCATGTTTTAGATGTCGGGAGGAGGAGATGAGAGAAGGGTGAAGCAAAGGATGGATCCGCTCAGGGGGAGGAGCAAGCAGCCGTCTCGCAGAGGTGGCTCTAGTTCTCAAGGCGAGAATGTGACTGCAAGGCAGCAGATCCGTGATGAGGCTCGCCTGCAGATGCAAGGGCAACAGATTCGGGATGATCTCTATCCCAACACACCAGAGCATCTATCAGAGGTCAGCAGAGCCCACTTGCAGGCATACACTGAGGATGTGCAGGAGAGGCCTCCACAGGATACAAAGGACAGGCAGCCCGTGTCTTACTATCAGCAGTTCAGCTCAGTGAAGACACAGCGCCAGCTCAATCCCTACAACTTTCAGAAGGATATGGGCATTGACTACAGGTTCTGGAATGAGTTCCATTCCGACTTCTACCGTTCAGTCCTGTACAATGCCAAGAAGCAAAAGATTCTGAGTATGAAGTATGTTGATTGGGAGCACTTGGAGGCCAAGCATGATCGTCGTGACATTGATAGAGTGGTGGCAGCTTGCAAGGCAAGGAATATGTATGACTTGATGGGTTTCAGCTACAACTGGAACACAGAGATCATCCATCAGTTTCATGCCACGCTCTATGTGGACAATGTGGTGGAAGAGATGCATTGGATGACCGAGGGTCGTCACTACAAGGTTACTTATGAGACCTTTGCTAGGATCCTTGGTTTGGGTAGCAGGGATAGAGAGCTTGACAGTCTGCACTAGGAGAGGACGTTGACTGATAATGAGATTGCATTCATGTATGAGGATCCTCGGAAGGCAGATGGGTTGGTCAAGGAGCTGAATGGCTACTACTACATGTTGAACAACCTTTTCAGGCAGACTCTCAACCCTAAAGGGGGTTCCCATTCTAACCTCTATGGATATGGCAGGAACATGTTGGCTACGATGGCCCCCAGGGCAAATCACTTCTCCATCTCGAGTTTCATTTGGACCGAGCTTCAGGTAGCAGCCGAGGATGCTAGGAAGGCGGTGCTCTATGCCCCCTACATCATGTATATCATTGAGATGGTGTCCAGCTACACCTTCGCTAAGGATGGGTTGCATGAGCCATACCGTGCAGAGAAGAAGAGAGCAGCAGCAGGGGCAGCAGCAGTTGACAGGCCAGAGAGCTCCCACCCTTCCTTCTAGAGGAATAAGAAGAGCAAGCTGGGTAAATGGATCAAGGCCATCTTCTCTACTTGCACATACGCAGCCCAGACAGCTCACCAGGAACTAGTAGAGCAGCGCGCAGAGCGAGAGCGGGCGGGTCGTTCTCCGTTACCTCCACCCCGCTCTCCACCACACTTCGACCTCTCCAGCCTCGACTCAGATGACATAGACTCAGATGGCGATGAGGAGCAGGAGGAGATAGTGCCTGAGCCATCTCGTCGTTCTACACGTACCTCGACACGCTACACCAGCACTACCCATCGCCATGGGAAGGCTGTTGTAGAGTCTGACGACGACGACGATGGCGATGACGACGACGATGATGATGATGATGAGACCGAGATTCAGTGGGACAAGATAGCTTCTGATGATGAGTGAGTGTTTGGACACTCTTCTCTTTTCTCTACTTCTCTCTTTTTTGTGACTTGTTGCCAAAGGTGGAGAATTAGGTGAAGAGAAGGGGTACAACACTTTCTTTTTCATGTCCCATCTTTTAGTAGTTGTGAGTTGTGAGAGAGTTTGATTCGGTCAAAACTCTATTTTGTAATATTACTCTATGTTGCTACTTCTTAGACTTGGATGTGGACATGTACGTTTATCTGCTTATTTAGCTTGTCATATCTTGTTTAGACCTGTTGTTTATTTTGCTTTGTGGCTATGTTATTTTCGGCTGCGTTTGCTGTCTGTAAGTCTGAGCGGCAGTGCCGCTCCAAGGCCAGCAGTGTCGCGCCTAGAGCGGCAGTGCCGCTCTGGCTGACAGGCAGCAAACCTCTCTGATGTGCATAAACTGTCATTCGCATCACGTATTTATTCTTGACACAGTTTGATCGCACCCCACAAAGCTATTAGATGTGAAACTAAACCTATCACTTCTTTTAAATATGTGAATTTTGGCCTCTAATGTCAATTTGAGATTTTAGCTCTCATTCACACATTTAGGGGGAGGTTTCACACCTAAGCTTCTAAATCTCAAGTATTGTACCCTTTTATTGTAAGCTTCAATTATGTTGTCATGAATCACCAAAAAGGGGGAGATTATAAGTGCAATCAAGCCCTAATTGTGGGTTTTGGTGATAATGACCACATGATTGGAGAACTAATGAGATTTACCAAGATGACAAGCAGGTTGATAATGTAAAAGGATGGTGCATATGTGTTGGTGGACCCCTCCTACTACATTTCATCGGTTCCGGACTCAAAGTGCTACAAAGAGCTTTTTCATATGTATTTGAGTTGTAGGATTGCCGTACTATCAAGGGGAATGCAAATGCATCGCTATGGCTGAATGACATGTGCTCAAACCAATCCAAGCCATCCTTGTTTCTAACCAAAGACAACTGCACAGAATTCTGATCTTCCTCTGTCTGTCTGGTAGGCGCGGCAGTGCCGCCCAGGGCGCGGCAGTGCTGGGCCGCGGCACTGCCGGGCTAAGGCCGGCACTGCCACGACTTGTTTCAGCCGTTGGGTGGCAGGGGATATTTACTCCATCTCCATGCCACCCCAACGGTTATCCACGACCATAACTCTTCTCCTACCTCCAGACAAGGCTTCCTCTCCCCCATTGAAGGCTCCCAAGCTCTCTCTCACCTAATCTTTGATTCCCATTGATTCCAAGTGAGTTAGAGCCTCAAACCTTCACCAAAGAGAAGCCCTAGCTGAGATCTACTCCCTAGAGCACTTGATTTGAGCCATAGCCGGTGGATTTGCTTCTATTACTCTTGGGTTCTTGGAACCCTAGCCGGCTAGGCGTCACCCTTGAGCTACCCAATTTGTGTGGCGGCCTTGGGAGGTTTGTAATCACTCGTGCAGCTAGTATTATTACCCCTCACTTCAAGGATTTGGTTCCTTGACTTGAGAACGAGGAAGAGTTGCAAAGCTCATGACCTAAGTGGTCAACCTCAATAACGTGGAGGTAGGCAAGCCTTGGTGGTGAGCTGAACCACGGGATAAATCACTTGTCTCTTGTGCCTACTTACTTTCATTCTTCATACTTGTGAGCTTGTGATAGATTCTAGGGTTTGGCCCGATCTACTTCATACTACATATTTGGCTTGGTTGAGTTGGTTCTGCTGGTTTAGGAAACCTAGTGTTACATTTCCATTCATATAGATTTGGTTTGCTGTGGCTGGATTTCGAATTGCAGGCTTAGGCTAGTTGTCTGCGCGACAGTACCGGGCTGAGGCCGGCAGTGCCGGGCTCAGGGCGGTAGTGTCGGGCTTCACTAATTAAGTTTCGAGCTGTGATTTTTAACAGGCCTATTCACCCCCCCCTCTAGGCCGCACAGGTCCCTACACAGGGACACACCCAAAATACATGGAGGTGGTCGAGGAGTACGAGGCGAATGTCCTCGTCGTCGGTGTTCCTGAATCCTTCACCAACTTTTTGTTCTCCAATTCCTGCCCAAGGCAAACCTCGATCTATAACTCCTACTTTTCAACATTTATTATATTTGTTTGCACAATAAATTTTGAGGAGAAAGATTTACACCATCTGACGTAGTTTTGATTAGAAACAAAATTTATTTTTATTAAAATACAGATTAGTCAATGGTGCAACTAATTATTTTTATAAACTCAAAATTTAGCTTCTCTGGTTTCTCTTTTTGCTGCCAGCAGCCAGCCGGTTGCCTTTCAACAAGTTCCTAAAAAAAGACGCAGAAGCGACGAGCCGGATAGATTTGATTTGCTGGCGTGAGAGAGGACCAGGAAAGCACTCTTCTCCTGCCGACTTCGAGTCTGTCCCTTCTTCACAGCCCGTGATCCCTAAAACTGCCTGCTTCCGACATCCATCGCTGGCGTGCTATGAACCCGACCCGTTGCTTCTTCACCGGCCCTGCACTCAGGAGTATACCTGGGCAACAGGCTGTGCCGGGCTGATAAAGGTCGGGCCTGTAAGGCCCGCGTGCCCTACGGGCCATACCTATCAAGCTCGCGGGCCTGACCTCCGGCCCAGGCACGGGCCCGGTCATAGAACGAGCCTACCCGAAGGCCCGCTAGGCCCGCTGGGCCTGCTAGTGAAAATAGGATATATATATGTGTATATATGTGTTTTTATATTTATAAATATGTATTTATATATATTTATATATGGTTATATATATTTATGTTTATGTTTATATATTTATATATATATACATATTTATATTTATATATATTTATGTATATATATCGGGCCGTGCCGAGAGTCTGGCCCAGGCACGGGCCTAGGAACGGGTCGGGCCGGCCCGGACATGCTAGCCACCGGGCCGGGCCAAAATAGCGGGCTTCGGGCCGGGCTCACGGGCTCGGGCCTCATGCCCAGGTATACTCAGGAGTCAGCAGGACTCGGACGTAGCCCCTTTGGCTCTGCTCACAAACATATCCGGGTGCGCATGCATCGATCCTCTGCTATTCAGGAACCCCTTTTGGTCACAGTCCCGATGCCATTTGTGCAACGGATCCCGCGGCCACGTCGTCGTTGCCGGCCGATGGCACCCGCGCACAGTGGGATACCGATGCCGTCGCGGTGACAGCGGCCGCCGATTCCGGATGCCCTATGCCGCCCCCCCACAGGAAAAAGCAGCCGCGCTGACGCTGATCGGTCGAGCTGCCGACCACCGGAGCTGCCCACCCCCGCAGGGCCGCAACAGCGCTCGATCGCTTCAGGCTTTCAGGCTGTCGAGGCCTCCTCCTATCTTATCCGCGCCGTGCCGCCCGTGCGCGTGCCGTGTTCGGACGCGTCCACTTTCTGCTGTGCTTGTGCCGCGCGCGCGCGTCGTCGTCGTCGTCGTCGCATGCTGGAACCGGAGGAGAATCTGGCTGCTGCCTGCGCGCGCGGACGTGAGTGCCCAGCGGCTCATCCGCGCGCCTGCCCGCCCAGCCTAGTCGCATAATATTAGTCGGCATGGCAAGGACAGCGGGAGATGGAGAGTGCGTGCGCACGCACGCGGTGAAGCCAGGCGGCGAGATCGGGATGGACCAGCGCGCAACGCGCGTTAACGTTGCAGTTGCAGCACACACGCGCTCGCGCGCTGAATTTGCCAGAACGCGCGCGCGCGAGGATGACTTTAGCTAGTGCAGTGCACCACTACCGATGTTTCTGTCTTCTCAGCACACTCCCCGGGTTCCCCAAACGGGAGTTGCCGGGCCGGGGCGCCGGGCAGATCGCATTCACCAATCGCCAGCAAAACACCCACAAAACAAGAGTTACCTTCTTAATTAACGTACTCATGTGTCCTCCTATTTGGCTATTTACCCATGCATAGACGTACTCCCTCCGTCCATAAAAACATGCAATTCTAGCACAGTGTCATGGTTTAGTATCTCTAGTTTGATTAATTATAGATAAAATTGTATTAATATTTATGATATGAAATAAATACCATTAGATTCGTTACAAAATGTATTATTTTAATAAATTAATTTGGAGCCGTAAATGTGAATAGTATTTACTAGAAATTTGATTAAATGCAAGCTACTTTTTATGGCACGGAACCCATAGTTGCATGTTTTGTTGGACGGAGGGAGTACTATCATATCATGCGTAGATATGTACTACGAGTATACCTATAACTGTGATCTGAAAGGGCAAAAACAAGCCGCGTAACTTGTGCCATCAATATTCTAAAACACCTGTAAATCTGATTGAACGTATGCACCATATATATACTCAAGTTTAATTTGAAAGTATAGCCGATCTTACCCGACTGGTCGTGTAGTTGGCCGACAAATTTGTCATTTTGTTGTTGGTTTGATATATTAATTGGTGAAAGAACGTCCTCTCAGACGCTAGCATTTGCCATTTTTTCAAGCTCTACCCTTAGTAGCATGACTAGTCAACAATCTTTAGCCCCGCGAGCAGCAGCTCCTACCACCTGGCCGGCTGCCCAGACTGCTGGTTCACGTCACCACTTGACAAAAAATAATTTTGAAGGCTCAATAAACTTTAAAATTGACAAAACAATGCTTAAACTTTGAAAGATTATATCACTTCTAAATAGTATCTTCATGGAACAATGCTCAAACTTTGAGGGCTCAATAAACTTTCAAATTAACGAAACAATGCTCAAATTGACTGCTAGCTAGTTCACGTCACCAATTGGCAAAATATAACTTTGAGGAAAGACAAATTTAATTTTGAGGGCTCAATAAACTTTCAAATTGACGAAATAGTGCTCAAACTTTGGAAGAATATATCTCTTCTAATTAGTATCTTGAACAACTCACTTTCAACTTGGACGATGCTTTCTCAAGGGTTCAATTGACGATACTCTCCCGCAAGATCTCTGTCGCGGGAAGAATAAGGATGGGGGGGGACCAGGAGAGAATGATTGATGTGTTTGAAGATCATCTGCAATGACATAGCATGTATGGACCTTGCAACCATATTGTGGGAGCCACTCGACTTGCGATGAGATCTTAATACACGATGCAAGGGATAATACGTCTAGGGTTTCCCCCGCCTGTAACATGCTCCCATGCCTCTCTGCCAACGAGGCTAGGCGCTCCCACCTTGTGTGGTTCCTCACACTCTCAATTGTGCGGGTGCAAGCACCGAGGCGCTCACCCGGGTCTCCAAAGTCATTTCGGCTCTCTTACTCAAGTCAGCAAAATCCTTGTTGGCTCCCATCCACAAAGACAAACAAACCAAACACTCAACCCTGGTTGCTATCTTTGCTTCAGGGGCGAATCTGGTGTATACCACCGAGGTCCGCCAACCCAGGTGGATTTTAAAATTTTCAATAGAAAACTACTCTATATAGTGTTAATACTTGGTAATGATCTGATCTATTTTCATTTAAGACCCCGATAACTATCTCGTCTAGATTCGCCACTGCTTTGCTTCATTAGGCGATACAGTTCGAGGCAAAGGATCCAAACAGGCCCACATGCAACATTGTTTCTCCTCTCTCCAGCCCCTAGCTCCTCATCCTCTGATTAATAATCTGCAAGTAAAAACACACACACAGAGAGAGAGAGAGAAGAGTTTCGTCAGCCCGCGCGGGCCGATCGAGCTACGTGAAGCGCGGCAATCATTAGTCCAAAGCACAGCATGCACACTGCTCGCTCATTCAAAAAGCGCTCTCTCTCTCAGGATCCTACTATACTGATGGAGGCCGCCTCGTCATTGTGTACCCTTTGTTTGCAGGAATCCGTCAACAGAAACATTATCTGCGATGCGATGCGATGATGAACAGCAGCACCCGGCCGGAGCCGGACACTTATCACCTCCGCTCTCCGGCCCCACTGCACCGGCGGATCACGTCGGGACACGTCGCGTCGTCTTCCTCTTCCTCCGGCCGGGGGTTGGGGTTGTAGTGTACGTAGGGCGCTACTGCCACCCAGCACCCGCACGAATCAAGCTCGCATCTGCCGCGCTCAACCAACTCAAAAAAGGTGGCATAGCAAGTGGATTGAGAAGAGAAACACGATGCAGGAAACCCCAGACCGGAAAAAGGTGGGACGAGCTGAGGACGATGAACAGCTCGTAGCCAACGTTGTTCGCTCCCTCCCCGCTCGTTTCGTATCGCCCGCGTGGGGCCCCGTCCTTCTCCTTCCCGGGCCTCCCGGCCCTATATATAGGAGCCATGAAGCCTCCTTCGTTCGCCACACATGCAGAGTCGAGCACTGAGTGGCCACCAGTGCGAGTACATACGAG
The DNA here is from genome assembly GCA_009763385.1 of Coix lacryma-jobi var. lacryma-jobi. NCBI lineage: Eukaryota > Viridiplantae > Streptophyta > Magnoliopsida > Poales > Poaceae > Coix > Coix lacryma-jobi. The sequence goes on from CM019826.1 coordinate 5,603,947, forward strand.
CTTCGGGCCTCCGGCTGCCGGCGGCTACTACGGCTACGGGTACACCTCCTCTTCCACTGTATTGCTCTGCTTCTTGATTGGCCGGCCGGCAATATAATGGTCGTCCTCGCCGCGAAGCCGCCGGCGCTCGACCAAATCTCCCTGCTCCGGTCCCCGCAGCCCGCCGGGGACGCCTCCTTCTCCGGCGTGCCGGCCGTCGACCTCTCCCGCCCCGGCGCGGCGCTGGCCGTCGTGGACGCGTGCGAGCGGTTCGGCTTCTTCAAGGTCGTCAACCACGGCGTGCCCACGGGCGCCGTGGACCGGCTGGAGGCGGAGGCCGTCCGGTTCTTCGCGTCGCCGCAGGCGGAGAAGGACGCGTGCGGCCCCGCCAGCCCGCTCGGGTACGGGAACAAGCGCATCGGGCGCAATGGCGACATGGGGTGGCTCGAGTACCTCCTCCTCGCCGTCGACGGCCACGGCTCGGTGTCCAGGGACTCCCCTGTCCCGTCATCCTCGCTGCGGTGCGGTAACCATGCAATCAATCATCGTCAGTCATACTAGAAAATAAACAAAAGCATGCATGCAGTGTTAGTGACTGATGAATGAAGCCATTATTGCCTCCTCCCGGGTCCCCGAGCGCGCGCGCGCGCGCGTTTCTAATTAATCTAACGATGATACAGTACTGATAGGTGCTGTGCGTGCGTGCGTGCAGGGACGCGGTGAACGAGTACGTCGCCGCCGTGCGTGGCCTGGCGGCGTCGGTGCTGGAGGCGGTGGCGGAGGGGCTCGGCGTGGCGCCGAGGGACGCGCTGAGCGCCATGGCGGCGGACGCGGCCAGCGACCGGGTGTTCCGGATCAACCACTACCCGGCGTGCCCGCTGCTGCAGCGGCTGCCGGACTCGTGCGGCGTCACCGGCTTCGGCGAGCACACGGACCCGCAGCTGGTGTCCGTGCTCCGCTCCAACGGCGCGCCGGGGCTGCAGGTCGCGCTCCACGGCGACGGCGACGGCGGGCGGTGGGTGCCCGTGCCGCCCGACCGCGACGCCTTCTTCGTCATCGTCGGCGACTCGCTGCAGGTAACCGTGTAACCGTACACACCATCCGATACTCATGGCATGGCAGCATGCATGGGTGGGTCGTCGTCGTACGCACAAGGCAACGCAGCGCAACGCATGCACGCCTGCCCGGTGCCCGCCCGCCGACGCCGACGCCGGGCCGGCCGCTGGCAATGATGAATTGACCGATTTGTACGTTGTGCGTGCGTGCCGCGACAGGTGCTGACGAACGGGAGGCTGAAAAGCGTGCGGCACCGGGTGGTGGTGGCCAACAGCAGCCTGAAGCCGCGGGTGTCCATGATCTACTTCGCGGGACCGGCGCCGGCGCAGCGGATCGCGCCATTGCCGCAGCTGCTGCTGGGGCACGGCGAGCAGAGCCTGTACAGGGACTTCACATGGGGCGACTACAAGAAGGCTGCCTACCGCTCGCGCCTCGGAGACAACCGCCTGGACCCCTTCCGCATCGGCATCACACCTGTCGATCCACGGTAGGTTCGTACGCACTCGGCACTCCCCCTCGCGCAGATGCCATCGATCGATCGATCGGGTAGCTGGCTGGTGTGGTGCCCACCCCCTGCCCCCTGGAGATCACCAATGGAGACCACCAGGAGAGCTAGCTAGCAGCACTACTGATTGCTTCATGGACCAGGAACAATAAGGGCTGGACGTACGGCTTGCTTGCTACTGTATGGGTAGGGTTGGATGCGGCTCTGTTCTGTTGGATTCTTCTTCCTCTTTCCATGCCTTCGTGTTCGTGGCGCCAATGCAAGTGTACAGTAGCTGTGGTACTAGCTAGCTAGCGAGAGCCTAGAGAGAGCTTTATTTGCTGTATTTGGCTCTCTGGGTCTGGGCTTGATGCTGCTGATGTGTGAATGTTATTATGAGTGCTTTTTCTATATATGGTATGTGATCTTCTCACTGTTTCATGTACTGACGCGATTGAGGAATGGATTGGGGGGAGGAGCTTGTAGTACTACGGTTGGTTTGGGGCAAATTTGGTAATAGTAGAGGCAGACGGCTATCCAAATATAGGCAACGGACGCATGTTATCTGCCCAAATATAGCAAGGCCGTGGGGTTCTCTTTTGTTTCTCCATTTTTGTTGAAGCTTTCTTGTGTCCAGTCACACTTTTTGTGTTTCCATTTATCGTTCCTCTTTGGTCATTTCCGGCTCCTACTCCCAATCACGATAGCCTTACTGTAGCACGAAACCGTTTTGGTCATTTCCGAGGTGAAAAATAAACACCGAAACAAAAAGAGACCTTGTGAAACAACAATTTCTAGCTGTACCGGCTCCACCTTCTAGTGCTACAGCACTGCTACTACAGGGTCTGTACAGTTGAGGAACCTGAACCAGCAAAAGCTGAACCAAATGGCCCCTCAACATTGACGTGCATGCACCTACAGGCTACAGTCCCTAATTCAAAGCTTCCCTTAATCTAATTATAACTTCCATGGACCCATATTGGAGTAACTTCCCTATGCTCCACACTTCAGATCAGATCAAGTATTGTAAAAGTTGTAAATATAGTCTTCTTCTAAGATGGATAAGAGAGTAGAGAAATAGACCGTAAGCTTACAGCGACCTGATGAAACAAGAAACTTTATGAGCCAGAAAATAAAATAAGTCATTACTAAGCTAGCTAACCACTATATGGGTAGGCTAATAGGTAGGCCGCAAATGTCTATATAGCCAGCAGTGATCTATATTATTAACCTTACTCACATAGTTGATTGAAAGTAGTTTCTCATAACATTATATACGTTTACATAATATATTTAGCATTTTGTTTTTTCCTCGAATACGCAAGAGGCGTTGCGTATCTTTGTATTAGAAAGAAAGTTTTACAAAAGACCGTGACACGGCCGGGAGCCCCGTGGGGTTTTACATTCGACGGAAGATTGAGAACTCAGCGGGTTACCCCCCCTGCACGAACCCACTGCTCGGCTGAAGCTTTCATGACCACCAGCAGCTCCGCGACCGTAGATGATGCGTGTCTGAAACAACGTGTGTTCCACTCCTTCCAAACTTCCCAGGAAACAAGGCTGAAGAGAGAGTCAAACCCCTTCCTGTGTTGCGTTCCCTAGGTAGCCCGTAGCTGACGCCACCAGACGTGAACTGAGTGCTGCGCGGGGGGTAGTTGATGACAGAGCGCTTGACAAAATATGGAACCAGACCTCTCTGGTGAAGGGACAGCAACAAAGGATATGATCAATGGTCTCAGTGGCTTGGTCGCGCAAGTAGCACTCCTTTCTTGCCTCGAGTCCATGCCTTGCTCGACGGTCCCCGGTCCAGTGTCGCCTCCGGAAAGAGAGCCAGAGAAAAAATTTTACCCGCAATGGTGCCCATGTTCTCCAGATAAGAGAGTGACCTCGGAAAGGGGTGGAGCCGGCGTGCAGCATCGAGTATGCGGATTTGGCGAAGTATGCCCCGTCAGGTGTCCAACGCCACACCGTCCTATCCGGCTGTTCGCTGAGGTGTGCTTGTTCTGTTGCTTCCCAAACATCGAGGTATTCTGCCACCGCCTGAGTGGTGAAATTGCCTGCAAGTCCCCGAGCCCAGCACCTGTCTGCCAAGCCATCACGGACGGTGAGGCATGCTCTGGCCCGTCTTGGGACGAAAGGCATAAGGTTTGGCGCCATGTCAGATGGTGCACGCCCCTGGAGCCATCGGTCCTCCCAGAACAGTGCTCGGCGCCTGTCACCGATGACTGTAAGCGTTGAGGCTCGGAAGAAGGCCTACACCTCGGGGTCGGTCTTGATCGGCATCTCGCTCCAGGCGCGCTCGGTGTCCGTCTTTTGGAGCCACAACCATCTTGCTTGTAGGGCGAAACCAGCGAGTTTGAGGTCAGTGATACCCAGTCCCCCCAGCTCAGTGGGTCTACATGTGGTTGTCCAAGCAACCATGTATTTCCCGCGCACAGAGTCGTCCTTGCCGACCCACAAAAATCTTCTGCAAATGGAATCAATTTGTTGTCTTGCCCAAGGTGGTAGACTCTCCGCCATCATCGAATAAATTGGAACAGCCGGGAGTACTGATTTGATCCAAATGAGTCGACCACTCCGAGCCATCAAAGATCCATGGCATGGAGGCATCTTTCTAGCAACAGCCTTGACAAGTGAATGGAACTCCGGTTTCGGCACCTTCCTGGTAGTGAGGGGCAATCCTAGATACCTGATCGGAAATTGTTGGACTTGGCAACCGAGAATTGTGACGATCTGGTCCAGGGTCTCCTCGCCGCCGAAAATTGGTGTGATGGAGCATTTTGACAGGTTCGTCCTAAGCCCTGTTGCTTCCCCAAAGATCCTGAGTATCTCCTTAACAGCCAATGCCTCTTGCACAGTGGATTTGATGAATAAGATAACAGCATCTGCATACAAACTGCACGGATATCTGACTTCGCTTGGTTCCATTGGGCTCAGCACCCCATCAGCGCTTGCTTTGGCTATCATCTTGTGAAGGACATCCATGGCAATGATGGTATTTATACATATGAATGGTAGCAGTGTCCACAATGGACGTTCCTCTTTGCTCTAGGAAGACAATTGGATGGATTAAACAACCAAATTGAAGTTTCCTGAATTCTTCTCCTTTGCAAAAAAAGAAAAAAAAAAGAAAGAAACCTCGATTGTAATCAGCAATGCTCTGTCTCAAAGTTAACTCATCCAAGTATTCCGCCACCTGCTTCTGTCAGCACACAGGCATACTCTCAGTTGCTGAATCTGGCCAACACCATGGAAAACCTGAATATCATAGTCAACAATGACACTTGTGGGTACACCTGAGGATCAGAAAACTTTGTAGCAACCTTTTGCCAACCAAAACACTAGGTGTCCTTTTGGTTACTACTAAATGACAGGTTCAGCATAAGGAACATTCTGAAAAAAGAAACATGCACACTCAACCATCTTTTTCTTTGATTTCCCCTTTGATAAGTCATGTTGGAACATCCACATCCTAAATCTGAATATACAAGCTCAAACCTTTTTTTTAAGAGCACGCCGAGGCGCGTATTTCATTAAGGAGATAAGAGTTGTGACAAACCGGTAACAACCAAGTTACCACTGAGCTATGCCTACTAACAGTGTCCACAAGCTCAAACCTCATTCCCCGAAGCCCGAAGTCATTCTCCTCTCTTCGTAAATCAACTGAACTCTGAATTTTTCTTGAATGCGGTGATGATCATTATGTGTTGGACTATCTGGGGAGCTCGTAATGATTTGATCTTCAATGCGATCGGTCCTAATATTCAAGTATGAAAGAAAGCCTTCAACAGGGAGTTAGCCTTAACTTCACTCGGAGCAAAAGAATGTTCCTTGGTGATTTGTGATACATGGATCCGAAATTGGTTGTAATAATGTAATTTAGCTCAAGTTGAGCATTTGTTTCTTTTCTTTCTTTCTTTTTTGTTTCTTGAACAGTGTGGTTAGTTTCAAAATTGGTTTGCTGAAAGAAACAAACACCGTGTGATTATCTTCATTACAGCATACATGACGAGTTTTGAACTTACAAGTACAGGACCACTCAGGCACTCAGCAATGTTCTTCGTCCCATAATTTACTAGTAGAAATGTAGAACTGAAATCGGCAATCAGTATTAAGCCGTAACACATGATGACACGACGACACAACACGGAGCTTATTTTGGGTTTATACCATCTTGGCTAATTGCCTTAATAAGTAATAAGACAACATAAATAGCCCAGTAAATTAACCTCAACCTGTAGTAAATCTTTAGATACGATGTTATCCTTGGAGAAAGCCGGAAGCGGAGCAGCGGAGAACAGAACGCTAGAGGAAAATACTGTAAATTCGAGTCATACAACGCAGCAGAAAACGATGGCGATCCCGGTTCTCCGCCCACCGAGATCACTTCTGCGCCTTCTTCTTCCACAGGTCGCTGAGCGCCCGCATGGCGCCGCCGGCCTTGCGCTTGCCACCGGCTCCCTCTTCGTCGTCGGGGTCCTTGGCCGCCTTGCTGTCACTCCCAGTCCCACCACCGGCGCAGGCCGAGCCAGACCAGTGGCGCCGCTTGTTGTCGTACGTGCCGCTGTCCCTGTCCACGGCGGCGGCGCCGCTACCTGTACCTGCTACTGCTAGCACCGCGGCGGCCTCCTCGGCCGCCTTGCGCCACTGGTCGCTCTGCACGCGCGAGCGCCGCGCCTCGGCCTCCAGCGCGTCCCGGGCGTGCTCCGACGCCCGCAGGCGCTCGGCGAGCCGGGCCTCCCGCGCCGCGCTCTCCCTGAGCGCGTGCTCGGTCTCCCGCGCCCTCGCGGCCGTCGACTTGGCGGCCTCGGCGGCGTCTTCGGCCATCCTGGTGAGGTCGGCGTTGTCGGCCTCGAGAGCCGCGATCTCCGCGTCCTTCACCAGCAGGTTCGCCGTCAGCTTGTCCACCAGCTCGTCGCTCGCCATCAGCGCCGCCTTCAGCTCGTCGAGCTCCGTGCCCTTGGCCGTCACTTTGGCCCTCAGGTCGTCGACCTCCGTGTCGATCACCATCAGCTTCGCCCTGAGCTCGTAGACCTCCATGTCCTTGGCCATCAGCTTCGCCCTCAGCGTCTCAACCTCCGGGCTTCCCTGCTTCTCCTTGTTGTTGTTGATGTTGTTGCCATCGTCGTCGACATCGTCAACGACGACATTGCTCGTCTTCGTCTCCTCCCCATCGCTAGTCTTGATGTTGCCCACCACGACCACCGGGCCCTCATTGTTCACCGACACTCTCGGCACTACCGCCACCGCCATCGCCATGTAGCATTTCTCCTCGTCGTCACGCTCATCAACACCAGAAGCTTTGGGTGCTGACGGCGCTGGTGGCTCCTTGTTGCCGCCATCGTGCTCGACCGCCGGCTCCTTCTTCTTTGCGCTGGCCAGGCGCTTCTTGGCCTCCACGAGCGCCGCGCGCGCGTCCTTCCTGGCCTTCTCGGCCGCCGCGAGCTGCTCCCGCTTCCCCTGGAGCTGGACGTGCGCCGTCTCCAGCTTCGCCTCCAGCTCCGCCACCCGTGTCCCCGCGCCGGCACCACCAGCAGCAGCACTGGCGGGCTTCTTCTGCAAATAAATACAGTAAATAAATAAATAAATCCGCGGACACAGCAGAAAACAATCGCCACGTCAGTCATTGGCAAGTGCTCCGGCTCATGTGAATATCTGATCTCAAGAACATCCTTGCCTCGTGCAGCGGGCTGCGCGGCGCCGTCCCCCGCACGCCGAGAGCGCGGCGCGGCGTGCCGCCGCTTGCCTCCGTGCCCGACGACGACGAGGACGGCTTCACGCGCTGTGCCGCTGGACGCTGCGGCAGCTCGGACACAGCCCTGAATCGATGATGTTGCGATCGAGTTCGCCTCCAGACATCAGATCAGACAGAGCACCGAGCACGGAAAAGGGAAAACTTGGATAGGAATAGGATCGATCGGAGCATGCAGATTTGGTCGAGAATAATAATGGTGTGCGGAATAATACCTGGGCCTGCTGGACATGCGACTGTCCGAGTCCTCGAACTTGCTGCTCTTCTTGCCATTGGCCGTGTGTCCTAGCATCATCATCACAACAAAAAGAGCGCTAGCTACGGGTTCTCCTCTCTTGAGAGGTGATCGAGTTGAGACGCACCGTCGCCAACTTCAAATCTGGAATTATATCGTTGAAATGAGGACGGACGTTGGTTGGTACTACTTCTCGATGGTAAATGCTGATGCGGTACTGATTGCAAACTTGGAACTGATTATCAAAATATGGCTAAAATGCGTCTCCTTTGTGCTAATAATAAAGTTCACGCATTTCAGCGCTTCTGCTGGCACAAAACGCTGTGTGTCCGGGTGATATATCTCACCTGGATGATGATGATGATGATGCGAGGTATTACCAGCACGTCCTGGACTGCACGGACGTTTATTAGCTTCTAAGCTTCTGCAGTTTGCGGCTGGCGCCGGCGTTCACGGCCGGTACGGCGGCGGGGAATTAAAGGTTAGAACCCATGTCCTCGTCGGAGAAGAAGAGCTGCACGGCCGGACGGACCCTCCGATCTGTCCCCTCCTCCAAGGGTCCAAGCTATAGCTATGCAATGCAACAGTGTCCTAGTGAGGTGATCTCATCTCCAAGCTAAGCATTCATGGGCGACGTTGACGGGCTGCTTCCAGTCACGCTGCAGTGTGCTCACGTTTACGCCGTTGCAAGGAGGTTTGCTCGAACTCGAATGGGCTTTGATTGGCGCTTTGCGGTCTAACTCCTCCATTCAACTAACGGACCGCCACAGCAGAACTGGGCCGTATTCTTCTGGCCCACGTGGGAGCGGGGGCCCCAAATGGCAAAGCTCTAGGCCCATACCAAGGCCCAGGCTATCTTGTGAAGGCCCCAGCACACGACGAAATTTTAAGGTGCGTTTTGTTCACGGGAGAGCAAATATTAACAAGATAGCCTGTTACTAGCGTATGAGGTGTCGCACGTACGCCCTAATTTTGAACTCCGTATTTGGGCTTTTGTTGCATTTTACTGGCGTGTGCTGTTGCGGTTGGTACAGCTTATAACAATTTTATAAGCTGTTGTGAGCTATGTTCTTTTACCAATTTTTTTTTTTTCAAAAACAGCTTTATCTATGAAGTTGTTTTATTTCTCTCTCACAAAAATATAAACTGAGATAAAGCTGAAAAATTATCTTTTCACAGCTTACACCCTCATTTCTCTTTTCTAACTATATATAAATTTGTTGGTAAAGTTGTTTTGTCAAACACTTTTTTTCAAAACATCTCAGCTTCACCTAGAAAGCTGCATATGAAGCTATTTTTCTTTAAAAAAAATACAGTTTTACTGGTAAAGCTAAGCTATGTCAAATGGAACCTTATATTAAGTTAATTCATTTTGTCGCCAATATGGTTTCTTGATGCCACGTCACATATGCCGTGGATGAATGACAAGTATGGGCAAAGGATATTTGCAAAGAACAATGTATAGAGTCAAGTGCAAATTTGGTGCTCCGAAGGCACAGGCACTTGATGTGGAGTGTATTAGAATTTTTTTCCTTTGGTCGTATTATTTAGGGTTTTCAAGAAATGCCACTTCATGGAGTTGAGTTGAGAGCACTTGGATATGCGCAAGTGTAAATCCCACTGAGTCAAGAATCTCAAAAAAAAATGAATTAGACGAGATCAGACTTAAAATGGCTATATGCACTGTCAGATCATCTATAGTGACACCGCCTAGAGTCAACTTTTGACTTGGCCCTAGTAATTGAATGGTTACTATATAATTTGGTGGTGACTTCGTGATATCTCGAAGACGGAGAGGCCCAAACTTGACTACTCCCTTTGTCCCAGATTACTAGTCGTTGTAGAGCTTGTCCTGGAGACCAATGTGAAAGCGAAAATACCCAAATACCTCTAAAGGAAATCATTGTCTCTGACGGCGACATCATGCAGATGGAGCTCAGGAGCTGTGCTTCGGAAGAAAAGATTGTATATTCAACTCTCCACACTAGTGATAAGCCTCCTTAGCTTCCGTCGAACAGTGGACGACAACGACATGATGGATGGACTGTTGTACTCTGGTATAGGGTCTAAGAGCTAAAACGTCTTTCTTTTCGATATAAATTTTGAATGCTCTGATGACCTCTATTGTGGAACAGAGGAAGTATACATATCAAGTGGTGAACCTAGTGATGTGCATTGTATGATATGATTGTGACTTTGTGACACCTTGACAGGTAATTGGGCCCAAACTTGATTGTGTGTAAGATGGCCAAGTTAGTGGTCTACACCACATGTTATATGGTGGAGACTTCTTAACACCCAAAAGATCATGTGTTCCAAACAGGCCCTTGATGGGCTAGTGGCATGGATAGTTTGCATGTCGAAATAGATATATCATAATTCTATGTATTTGTTGGCTACTGACGTGGATAGCTTACATGTTGAAATAGATATGTGTAATAATTGCATATGCTAGTAGTAGATTGCTGACATGGATAGTTTGCATGTCAAGATAAACTTTTAGTGAAGATTTCCAGTGAGGATTAGGATTATAAGATACTAGAGTATACCCTGCGTGTTGTCGTGGGGTTTTCTCAAAAAAATTATGTTATATACATAACATTACTGCTATATGATATTATATATATTATGTGTATATATATACGAATTTGATTTGTATCTTATTTTATTGTATCATGTCTGGTAGAAAAATCGGTAAGCTAATAGAAGAAAAAACAATAAAATATTTGATTACGTTATAGAAGAATAGGTGATGAAACAATAACATATGCGGATGACTTGTATGTTAATAGATTAAAGATCTAAAGTATTTCACGTGATAAAGATGTCATGAGTATATTTTTTAATTAATAAGAGATGACATATTCTTAGTGGAGAATGATGTGGACAACTTGTATGAAAAGATAGAAAATTTAGTGGGGTCACTTAGTGGGAAATGATGTGGACATCTTGCATGAAGAGAGAAATCATCTAGTGGGGATTAGCTTTATTAGAGTTATAGATGTTGATATAGATATAACTATAGATACAAATATAGATAAAGATAAAGGTACAAATATAGATACAACAACATAAGTCATTTGGAATTGAATTTTGATTGGATATTATATTATTTTCTTGGATTTTAATGAACTTCTCGATTTGGATTTGGATTTTAATCCACTCCCATCTCTACCTATGAGCACCTCTGGAAGATTCGACTAGTAAATCTTGAGATTAACTAAGTCAACATACATAGACACTGCTCACATTCACACACTCACCCCTATAAATGCACATGCACACAACACATATGATTGGATGCTAGATCATTTATCGTTATGAGCACCTCAAGAATATTGTGCACCATATCTTGAGATTAACTAAATCACCACATAGGATCCTTGCTATCAACACATCGCCTATCACTGAGAAAATAGTGTCGTTAAATACAAGAATAAAGCAAAAAATAAGAACACACACATATATCAAGTTGAAGACTTTAAACCTGAGTGGTAGGTTCTGCCACAAAGAGCTTAACGAGCAATTTGGTATTTAAATCTTTAACCTTATGTTCATATCATATAATTTTCACAAAATCGAGTGAAGATTGTTGCTAATGATCTGACTATATGGTAGAGCCTACTTTGTTAAACTTGGTATGTGGCACATATATGGGCACATGATGAAAAAAATGTTTAGCATTTAAATCTTAGACCACAAACTCACAGTGTGGCCCTAGCACGGTATGGTAGGGTCTCGTCAAATCTCCACGGTCATGGTCACAGCTCCGAAGCTCCATCGAGACCCTAACACGCTCGCAGTGACCTCCTTCTCCCCTCTCCCTCGATCGCTGTCACCATGGCCATGGTCGCTCTCGTCTCAACCTTGTTCGGCCGCCTCCGCCGCCACCTGCTCCGGTGATGTTACCGTCGCCTCCACCTTACTGTCATCTCTCCCGTCCCCACCATTGGCCTGTCTACCTCCCGACCCTCTTTTCTAAGCCTGCGGGAGATGAAGAAGAAGAAAAAAAGAAAGAGGGACATGAAGACACATGCGTGGGTCGTGCACTCGTGCTAAAGCGTGACCTCTCGTCAATTAGATCAAGTTTGCATTGTAGGTGTGTGATAGACAATCACCGGCTCGCTGCGTTCTTCGTAATCAATATCAACATTCACAGCATAGTCATGTTTCTAGTCAAGTTAAATTACTATATAACCCCAGCAGCACCCCCTGGCTCCCACGAAACGCATAGACATGTTTCTAAGTTAAATTACATCCAAAAGCTCACAAAAGGTTCCCAAAAAAGTACTTAAACAACCTTCACAAAAGTTTGATGCAAAGTGAAAAGAAAAGGTCAGAACAGACACCTGGATTACACAGCTGACAGCTACACCTAAAAAAAGCCCGAGCATGCACCCAAAATTGTTACCAGGTCAAACCCTACTCTATCCACCACACCCAAACCGCCTGTTCGATCAGTGAAAAGCTCGGAGCGTGAGTAAGAACCAAGCAAAATCACATCATTTATTTATTTTTGACATCATATCAGAAAAGCGCGGTCCGATGCAACAGAACGATCCGTGGTCGCCACCAGCCACAAGCACTGCCCCGTCGTCGTCATCCCCGGGAGGCCGGCGGCGGCGGCGGCGGCGTAAGCCGGCGACGCGGTGAACTGGGAGGAGGGCGAGCTGCCGAGGTAGTAGGGCGCGGTGAACACGGAGGTGAACACCGGAGGAGACCCCGACGAGGCCGAGCGGTGGTGGTCGTTATTATCGTCGGCGCTGACACTGGTAGTAGTACTGGCGGTCGCGGTCGCAGCGTGATGCGGCGCCGGCGGTGGCACCAGCACGGGGCGGTTCTTGCGGCGGCCGGAGCCGATCGGCACGTTGCGGATCGCGCCGCCGGCCGTCCAGTAGCGGTGGCAGGCCCGGCAGAAGTGGCGCGGCTGGTTGACGTTGTAGTTGTTGAAGTAGCAGAACTTGGTGTCCCGGCTCAGGCAGCGCGGGCACGGCAGCCGCACCTCGGCCGCCGCCGCGCGCGCCCGCGCCACCTCCTCCAGCAGGTCGGCGCTGCCGCGCCCCGACGGCGCCTGCTGCGGCCTCGGTGACGCGTGGTGCATGGGCGGCTGCGGCTGCTGCTGGTGCTGCTGCTGCGTGGTGATGACCTTGCCGAACAGCTTGATGCCCGCCGCGCCGGTGCACGCGGCCGGCATCTCGACGTGAGGCAGCATGTTGCTGGTTGCGCGAGGCGTGTGCTGGGTGTCTGGTTTTCGATGGTTTCTGAAGGAGCTATCAGGCATCCAGTAGACCTGGCGTCCTGGTCCTTGTATGTATATATATGAGAGAGTGATCAGTGGCTCAGTGCTTTTGCTAGCTTGGGTGCGTGCGCGGTGGACACCATGATTTGTGGTGCTTTTGGGGCTTTTGGCCGCGGTACCGGTCGACGTTTCAGTACGTACTCACAACACATGCATATACGCGCGCCGTGTCTTCGTTGGTTGTCGGCAAAGTCACGTTTTAGAAATTGCAAATCGCATAATCTCAACTGCCACTAGCTACGTACGATCCATGCATTGTAGAATAGTACAGGTTTTGCAGAGAAACTTTCCAAAGAAAAATGTAAGAACTGACTGAGCCAGGTTTTACGTGATGAGCAGATAAATTTCCCCACGAGGTTCATCAAACATTTCTCTTGCAGTCTGCAGACGCGTCAGTACGTATGCATTAGCTAGCAGATCGAACGGTAAGACGTAAAAGCTCCAGGAGTCAACCTATATAGGACCTAATAAGAAGAGAGGCATGGCAGGCATGACTTGGTTACTAAGAATCTGAACAAAGCACTAGCTGCACCTTCCTAAGCTTTTCCCCATCTTCACTTTGCGTTTGTGACATAAAAGTTCCCCAAAAAAAAGCACAAAAAACTATCCAAACAAGATTCTCGCCTTTACTTTATCTCGATAAAGCGCAAGTTTTGGGTGTTCATGGTCTTTATCCTCCATATGGTACAAGCCCTAATCTGTAGCTTTTGATGAGGGCAGAATCAAAAGTGAGAATCTTTTTGGTTGGAAAGACCGACCCATGTCTTCCTTTTCCTGCCAATCCAAAAGAAAGTGCCTCTTTATTTAGCTTTTGCACTTTGGTTGCAAAGCCAAATTGCTCAGAAACATGCAAGTTTAACCTCATGCAGAATTACGAGCTGTTTTCTGAAGAAAAAACAGCACACTTCGTCGTTCCATCTGTGGGAGTCTCTCAGCATCAATGATTCAATGCTCGCGACTGCTAGCGTGGGGGCTGAGACCGAAAATCAAAGCGATCTCCAAAGTCCAATCTAGTAGATGGGGAAAAATTAGATCGTAGCTACTCCCTAATTCTTAGTTATGGAAATCTGCGGGAGTGTGTGTGACAAGCCTATTTGGTGGAGTTCTACTCTATGATTCTTAGTTTTAGCTCTTTGCTTCTTTGGTTGAGTGATTGTAGTTGATTCTGATGGAGAAGAAAGGTGAAGAGCAGGTGAGAAATGATGTTCTATGATGTATTTTATGATGTTAACATCGTATATATGTAATGTTCTAGGATACTTGTTGTGATGTTTCTGTGGTATATACATGTGATGTTTTCTGATGTATTTTGCGATGTTTATGTAATATACACACATGATATTCTATGATGTATTTTCATAATGTTCATGTGATATACATTTGATGTTTTGTGATCGTTTTTCGTGGTGTGGAATATTTTACACCTAGAATAGTGTTGCAAATCAATAATATTTATGGTACCAAATAATTAAATAGCATTGCATTCTTTATTAATTATATTTTTATTGAATACTCCCTTCATCTCTAAATCACTGTTTTTATTGATTTTGTGCTATAAGTTTGACTACATTTGTAGAAAATGTTAGCAGCATTTGTATCTTCAAATAGATTTATTATAAAAATAGATTCAATGATCTATCTAATAATACTAAACATTAAAAAGCTATATCAAATTTGTCAAAGTTATTTTTCAGGAAGCGAATTATTTATGAACGGGGGTAATATCTATTTGATATCACAAGCCTTTGTAATTCTCTCTATAATTTTGATTAAACTTAGAATGCTAGTTAAAATGATTTATAATTGGGACAGAGGACTAAGGAGTGATTGTGAGGGAGAACCGGTCTGACATATGCAGATAGTCTGAATGGCTTCGGCAGATGATACAACTGGACCTCTAGACTGCAGGTATTGTCGGTGAGAAGCCTTTAGTTTCTATTTGGGCTGACAAAAAGGCTAGTAATCAATAGTAGATGGGCCCGATATTGGGCCTTGAGGCCTAATTTAGCTTGTGCTAAAAAAGCCAGTTGCCACAAACGGGCTCGACCACCTAGAGTCCAACATCGTCTCTGGTGCTTAAAAAAAAGGGTCCCCATTTCTTCTCCTCGGTAGGTATGTGCTTCTCCTAAAAAGGCTCGATAAAAAAATGACTTGCTAGCTCGCCCGGTCAGCTTCGAGTGTTGTTGAGTGTTGACAATATGTTCTTTCTCTTTTGTTGAGCAAAACAAATGGCAGGTGCTCTGCTTATAGTAGGGAAGATGAAAGTACAGAGTTAAGGAAACAATAGGAGGGATAAAGAAATCAAGAAAAACTAGACATCAAATAAGTAAATAAATCTCCTCTCCGAATGGAATTGAGAGATCGCTGCTACTCCAGTCCCCCCCTCCCCCAAAGGCTATCTGGTGAGGTTTTGCTCATTTCGTGCCTTGTTATCGAACACCCTTCTACAACTTTCCTTCCACAAGTTTCATGACGTGTACACGATGATTGTTGCTCGGAGATTTTGGGTGGGTGCCACTGTGCCTTCCTCCTGGGTTCAGCTTCGTCCACCACTCAACACTCATTGAGCTTTGCTATGTGCAGGGTTCTGTTTCAGATGTTGTTCTCCAGACCAGAGCTCCACCTGTTGCCAAACCCATTTGGCATATGATCTGAGCAATTAGCAATCATGCGTATCAGTGCATGTGTGACTCCTGCCTCAGATAGCAGAGTTTGCCAAACCGATTTTGCAGAGTACTGACCCGATGTCTGATTCCAGGTCACCTCGTCTTCCTGCTGTTGACCTGTTGTTGTGGTTCGATTATTAGCCTTCTTGCCACCAAACACCCAATTAGATTCTTGGATGATCCAGCAGCATCCTCCTGGGGAAAGATCAGGTCCCTTCGGAAAAAAGTAGAAAGGGACGTTTGAGCGAGCGACGTACGTGTAAATGGGCTCCATGAATGCAAAACAAACAGATACGCCATGCAGAGATAGTAGAGTTGTTAGAGACTTTAGGATGTATACAGCTTAACTGCACTATAGATGCAAAGTTCTGACGACACCAAACGCACTACTGGCGATGCAGATGCTGCATATACGCTTGTTATGAGCACGTAGTTCTTGGATTACTGAAACGAACAGTCCGTAGAATTGTGCTTGCCAAACCAACTAAGCCATTATTAGCATTACTAGTGTTGTAATTAGGATTCTCGTTCTCGTTTCTCCCGTCTCTTTGGCTATCGGAAAATAGGTGAGTTCTGGGAAGCAGAGTGCTGGGATTCAGTTCTTGACAACAACCATAGCCTGCTGGACACTAGCAAAAGATTTTCAGAAAACACTAAAGCAGAAGTCTAAGTTGTTCCTAAAAAAGAAACACGAGGTCGGAGTCACCTTAATTAACAGCAGTTTGCTAATTAGTGGATCGACGTGATTAGCGCGTCGTCATCGGATTATTACTGCACAGCATTGCATTATTAGCATTGTAGCATGAGTCTGCCATTATTACTGTAGCACGATTCAGACCCCCTATCGTCAGTCGGCAGTTGGTGGTGACACACGCCAGTGAGGGACAAAGGGAACACGGGTTGTGTCGGTGCTGTTCTTCTAGCTCGCTCCCGCGGCTCTTGCGCGGCGAGAAAACGACCTGCATCTGCATGCGTCGATGCAGTGTCTGCATGGCAGTTATGAACACGACGACGACTCCCCATCCGCTACTGACAATGCCGTCCATCCTCCGATCCGATCCCATCCCACACAACACAAGCACCAGGGTCGTCACCAACACCAACCGGTTGTTATGCTCTGCTAATCTCCCGCGAGGCCACACACCACAGCCGTTTTGTCAGTGTCACCGCTGCATGCTGATGCTTCTGCTACGTTCCAATAATAATACAGCCAATCAATCACAGTCACAGGACAATGAATATATGTCGTATCGAGAATGTAGCATGCTGCTGTAACCGTTTCCTCCTTTCGGCAACAGCTGCAGCCGACAGGCAGATCAAAAACCTTCACCTGCCACACAGCCAACAAGTAGGAGCATGCATGTTAAAAGTTCCATTTCCACTATGAGCAAAGCGGTTTGAGTTTTTCCACAGTAGCAGATGTAGCATATATATATATAGTACTCCCTCAATATTGAATAAATGGATCCCTAGAGCTACCTTAAGTTAATTTTTTTTAAAATTTGACCAAATTTTCTAGAAAAAAACATCATGGTTTATGATATCAAATTAGATTATTATTAGATATACTGTAGAATATATTTTCATGATATGATATGATTATTTTATGTCATAGATATTATTATTTTTTCTATAAAATTAGTTAAATCTAAGAAAGTTTGGTCGATACGAATTTTAGAAATTAATTTACTCGGGGTACACCGTTAGTTTTTCTCTTCGTTTTTTACAAGATTTTACAGGAATCAGAGCTCGTGCACAGACTGCACTCACAGTGTAGCAACTTGTCAGCTCAGTTTGGTCGCTTCCCGCCACGTCGTGCACGGCTATACCGTCGCCATGCCGCCATGCGCCAAAGCTACTGTACGGCGCTGAATATACGGGTACAAGGAATCATTAAACAGAACGATCCAGGCGTCTCCATTACTTAACCCGCAGATTTGTTCAGTGCAGTGGCGAAGTGGTTGCGGTCTGCGGAGCGCAGCAGCGAGCTTCGCATTCGCACCAGTTGTCTTGTCCATGCCGCAGCATGGCCGACGCCAACAACCGCATCAATCTCACCGCGCCGCTCCTCTCCGTCCGGCGCCACGGTGGCGTTGGCGTTGGCGGTGGCGCCGAGACCGCGGTCACGGGGTTGCCGGCCTACAAGTACAGCTACAGGGCGGACGCCACGTCGGAGCCCCAGGGCCACACCAGCGCCGTGCCGTTCGGGTGGGAGCACCGCCCTGGCCACCCGAAGAGCGTCCGCACCCGCCGGCCGCCGCCGCCGTCCCAACCTCCCTTGAAGATAGTGGTCGACGTCGACGATCCCTCGCGCGTGACGACGCGGAATCCGACGGTGGTCGCCGTGGGCTCTGAGCGCGCGGGGGGCGACGACGAGGCGCGGTGCTCTGACGCGCTCTCCCGCGACGACGACGTCAGCTGCGTCACCGTGAACTGCAGCGCGACCGGGCTCAGCGGCGACGCCGCGGGGGCCGGGGCGTGGCCGGGGACGGCGCCGTGCGTCATGATGGACCGGTTCCTGCCGGCGGCGCACGCCGTGGCCGCCGGCTCCCCGCAGAACACGTTCCGGAAGGCGGGGTCGGCGGCCCGGGCGGCTGTGGTGCTAGGCGCGCGCGCGGCCGGGTCGCCGGCGCAAAGGCGGGTGCCCTTCCAGCACGTTGCGGCGTATCGCCTCCCGCCGCTCCCTCCCAGCGGCAAGAACGACGACGACGCCAATTCCGACGACGCGCACAGCACGGCGGGCTTCGCGTCCAGGAGGTGCGGGCTGCTCTCGACCCGGTGCGTCAAGAGCGCCTTGCTGCTGTCCCGGAGAGCGCGGCGAGGTGCAGGCAGACCGTCGTCCCAGTCCGGCGGCGGCGGCGGCGGAAGCCACAGAGAAAAGAAGCCACTGCTGCCCCCGCGCTCGCGTAACGGGCAGCAGCATACCGGAGACGATCACGGCATGGTACTCCGATCCGTCCTGTTGTTACATATCCTCCTCGTGTCGTGTGTGCATCAACTTCACTCGCATGCTGACGAAATTCACTGCATCATCATCATCTCGCAGCAATCCTGGGAGGAAGTGTACATCAAGTCACTGCTCCGATCATCAGGCCCCGGCGGGCTGATGGGGCCGGCGGCCGCGGTGGCCTCGGAGCTGGACAGGACAGTGCGCGAGCTGTACAAACGCCGAGACGGGCAAGCCGTCCGCCCGAAGGCGAGCCACCTGGGTTTGCTCCTTGTCCTCGACAGGTCAAACGAGGCGCGGAAGCTCTCCAGAACCGGCGGCGACACCGCGTTGCTTCTGAAGGCTACTGCTACCAAACAGGGCAGCTCGCCGGACGGCAACAAGCAGCTGGGGCGTGACGCGGCCGCCGATGCCGGCGGCGGCGGGTACGGTTTCCCGCTGCTTCTGGAAGACACGGAGGCCGTTGCCGGACGCGAGATGGCGCTGTCGCCGCAGCCGCAGCCGCTGCTCCCGTTGCCGTTGCCCAAGTCGCCTACGGAGTCGTGGCTCTCGCGCGCGCTGCCTTCCGTGTCCACTCGACCGCCGGCGACGTCTTTTCTGGGGCTCCATGTGCAGCCCAAGAAACGTGCTCCGTTGCCGTGGTGCTCCATTGATTCGAGCAGGGACGTCCATCATGACAGGCGACGGCAAATTCGCGTGCACGATCTACAGAAATGACGGAAGCTATCCCGATCATGCCAACTGTTAGCGAGCGTCTCCTGGTTGTTTGGTTCTACTAGTGATGGGGTATTTAGGAATGGATATCTCCAAGGGCAAGTAGCGTGATTGTATTCGTTTATACATGGAGCAAGTAAATGACAACGTAATTTATCCATTCTTGCTTCCTCACTTGTCCAGTAAATATTCGTGCTTCCAGTTCAGCAGCAACCACAACTAGACATGCTCAGACGTGATCGATCACCACAACTAGATGAAAACCTCTTCAATCATCACTTTGAGAAATGCAGAAAAGAGGAAGTTTAACAGCACACTGCATCGGGATAAAGCATTATGAGTGAATCTCACCAAACGAAAGGGAGTCATTTACAACAATAAGTCATCGTCATATCTTCAACAACATAGACGCACATCATATAAATCAATCGTTTAAGCGATCACAAGAAGTGAAGCTAGGACAACATCTGCCCCTGTTTCTTGTCGCCAGTTTTCTCCCATCTCAGGGGCTCAGGGCAACTAGTTCAGACTATCCCCTACAATTTGATCCCCAACATATAACTGGTAAACAGGCAATCACTTATTCACAAGCCAGCTTCGTGCCAAAGCTGGTGAGGCAGATGGCGAACGCCTGGAAGGCAGACAGAGGCTGCCGGTAGTCCATTGTAAACGCATCGTCCTCGATCTTCCCAAACTGTAGGATCACCGTTTCCTCGTCTCCAACGCCCCATGGACCACCAGTTCCAGCTGTGGCCACAAGCTGGAAGTTCTTCACGGAAGCGACAGTCACACGGCCATGGAAATTTAAGCACCAACACTGAAGATGGTCGTGCCATCTTGGAGCTTTGTTCTTTAGATCTAAGGAACTCGGCAAGGTTGTTTTCTCCTTGGATGGATCTGACGCGGTGCCCTGACCTACAGGGCACTGGATATTGCACTGCATTCGTCTTGGCCCTCTTGATTTCATGAAGTTGAACTTATAGGTCACTTGTCCAACTTCGAAATTGCCACCTGAGACCTGTGGGCTTATCTGCTTGCTTGCAAAGCGGCGAGTCAATCGGCTCCTCGAAGGTTTAGCACCATCATATGGTGCCTGGGTATCATAGATGATGAACTTTGTCCCCAAGAAGTCAGATCTACAAGCAGGACTCACATGATCAAATTAGTATTATTGGCAAATTTTATAACAAGAAAGCATTTTTCTTATAATAACAATGCCTTTCATTAATATAAACAAACACTCCATAAAAGTGCCAAACTGTGACTTGATTACTTAACGGCTAACACTGGATCAAATGCATTTGGAAGTGGTAGAAAATCAGGTGTCTCTCCATAGAGGTTAGGACTAGTGTATGTAGGATTGAGAAAATCAGATGTCTCTCCAGAACTGTAGGACTAGTTTCACTTGGGTTAGGGCATGGAAACTAGCATGTGCTTGCTGCCTTGCTTATGAGTTATGACAAAATGACAACCCAAACTCTGTTCCAGTGCTCCCTCATGAGTCATGTCCAGACATGCAGATGCCACCGTTATGTTAAATGAACCTCCCAACCAACTGTATACTACAACAATATCTGCTCCTACCCTCCCACCAAATGTACATTTACCTGTATCGCAATGGAGCATTTTGTGTTGTAAGAATTAAATTTTTAAGTCAAACAACACTGTACAGCATCTGTTGATGTTTTTCCACATCTACACAAATATTAGCATGGTTGCTTGTTTTAAGTTTCATGTCCCTTGCGGAAATTTGTAATTATAAACTATTTTTGTATTTCATTGTCTACAGTTCACTCTAGTATGGATGTTTAAGTCCCAAGTCTTTCAATATTCACATTTTTTTATCCAGGACAATGAACAGGAAAGTGCATATAAGCATTGAGATACCTTGTATAATGCAGAGCTAGAGCTAGATCTGGATGACTGGATCAGGTATCAATACACGCTACAGAAAATACACATGGACGGGCCACAGTTTTGAATGACATTATGCAAAATAAAAGACAACATAAAAGGGGAGGAAGGAAAATTCTTCGAATATGTTCCCGGTACTTGCAACGAGATTAATACAATTGTTTACGATGCAAGTTAAACGCTTTCAAAAGCCTTCCACAAACCAAAGTTTGGGGTTGCACATAACGAATGTATGGGAGCAATGCATCCTACTATATGGAGAATGGAATCAATCGTTCCATCATGGCAGATTATAATATGTAAGAGAATAGTATGATACTGGGTACTATCATGTTTGAGATTTTGTGCTGGGGCATCAATGCAGGTGCATGGAGTTATGGACGTGTTGTAGGCTGTAGCCAATTTATAGCAAAGGAAGCAAGGCATGAGAGACATGAACAAAAAAAACATTAATGTGCATGCAATCTCAATTAGTGGAAGTTCAGAGGTACCACAACAGAGTTTACTATACCCCTATAGTGAAACTTGGCAATAAACAAGACAGCATTTGGAGTAGATTACCCAGTAGATCGAGCTCTACGTAACAGGTGACTGACTGACTGATAAACAAGGAAAAGCTGCGACAATTCATCAATGTAACTGAGCCAGAACCTCAACCTATTATTAAACAGGATCTCAGCCAGTGCTAGCTGAATATAGATACCACAGAAATATGTCGCAGCTGCAATCACACAAGCAATTTGCTCATAAGCTGATTCAATCACAGAATATGACAATGCATATGAACGTGGATAGTGTATATTGACAATATAACTACCAGAAATAAAGAGATGATGGGTTAGTTTACTAAAGTGTTCGAACAATGATAAAAGTACCAGCAATGAAAATAAGGCACATGACACAAATTATACGGTTTTATGCCCATGACATAGATCTCAGCTAACACATAGTCAAAAGATGAGCATTTAACCTCACAACAAACAAATCAGGTGATCAAATTGGAAAATAAGGTTCCGCAATGATTAGACCATACCTCAATTTTCCAACATATGAACTGCTTCTTGGGTGCAGATCATCATAGTCATAAGAGATGATATATTCTGTATGTGCTCCTTGTCTGAACCTTCGAGCAGCCAAAAGAAACTTCCCTTTATCCGTTAGGGCTGCCATGAGAGAAAAATAAATTAAACATCACATGAACTTAAAGTCTGATATTTATAAAAGAATTTCACAAAGTGTAACTTTATTGCTACAATCTCTAGAACAAGCTTATTCAGATCGATAGCAGCGAATAAGAGGTCAACTGATGCTGCACTTGTTCATGGTTTCAAGTTCCCAAGCCGTAAGGCCTCTACATACCATACTTGTGAGAAACTGTAACCTTATTTATACAGTGAAATAGTGAATCATACACTTGACAGGACCCAGTATTTCAACATTTTCTTGCTTTCACAGATCATAAGTGGAACAGATTATGTGAGTGGGAATGGATCATGAAGAGTTTCTAAAACTCCGTTAGCTTTGCAAAATCATCTACTCCCTCCATTCCAAATTATACGGCATTTTGGCTTTTCTAGAAATATAGCTTTTGCTATGTACTTAGATATACACTATGTCTAGATACATATTAAAAGTAATGTGTCTAGATCAAGGGAGTACTTCACAAGCTCTACTTCTATAGATTACTATGCCAGCAAGGTAGATTTCCAAAATTTATATTAGTCATTAAAATCAAATCAAGTAGATGCCGAGTAAGAATCACTGCCAATGTATTCAATTGAATAATTTTTCAACAATCAATGAGACAAGTCAAATCTTCCTACCAAACGAATAGGATTATATTTAGGCAGCAGAACCCTCTAAATATTGTAGGTGAGACGGCAAAGTAGGTGTACGGGTCCTCATCAAATGGTATAACTATAAGAAAGCTGTAAATGATTATCAGAATAAACAAACTATATATTCACTTTCCTATTTTCTAAACAAGACTAGGTACAGATGTGCAACATCGCAAGTCATATGCAAAGTAACCTCAGCAGAGGTGACAACTGTATTTGCTGTTTATTTGGCCCCAATGGCTATGCTTTCAATTTTATAAACATGATTTGACAGAATTATAGGATTCCATTTCAAATATCATAGGTGGATCAGGAACCTCAGAAAGTAAATTAGCTTTTTTAGTTGCTTACTTGGCACTACCTATTCAGATCAAAAGATCTGAAACCTCTATCTCAATCCACCCAGTGATCCTGATCAAAAGCATGGCAGAATAAGAAGATACCCATGCTTACTCACCCTGTGTTAAGCTGAGATAGAGAGAAAAGGTTGAATTATTTTTGTCCCTCCGGATAAAACAGTGCATCGGTGCATCCCTTGGTCCAGGCTGTGCAAAAGAGATAATTTACACATCCATTGAATTACATCAATATTTAGTAAACCTAAACGAAGAAGCAAGCTTTTATAGGTATATCATATCGCTATTGACATACCAAACAAAATCCAGCTATCATATATAAACATAAAGAAAGAAAGCCCGTGTTTGTGCCAACTTCTCCACTACTGCCATACTTTATTAGCACTAGCCACCAAGAATATAGTGCTATGTAGCCAAAAGAAAAGAAACGAAGATAGAGATTAAGAAGAATATGCGGCTCCATTCTAAATCCTAACGCACAAGGAACATTAACAATAAGAATTAGATATACAAATTGTCAGAGTGCAAACACGGATCTGCTGATTCTAAATCCTAACGCACAAGGAACATTAACAATAAGAATTAGAACACATAAGAATTAGATGTGCAATACAAATTGTTCGCACTTCTGTGTACAGATAAAATTGAATAGGCATAGGCGCCTATTCAGAAACAGAAAAAATAATTTGAAGAAGATTAAATCCAACAAGTGATCCAGAGATCACCTGAGATCGAGTCAAACTGCATAAGAAAAAGGCGCAGAAGACATCTCTTGCACCTAGAGCTTCAAAGCAAAGATACCCATAGGATGTGTGGCTGCTGGTTTTACGTTTTGCAAGGATAGAAATGGATAATAAGAAAACGCACAGCCACAATAACCATGTGCCCGAATCCTCAAAAAAAAAAAACAGAAAATTTCGAGCCATGTAGATTCAGGTTCAGGTGATTTATACAAACAGAACAAAAGAGGCAGTATTACCACCATGAGACGTTACAGCCAGGTGGAGTTCTCGTCCGTGTCTCACCTGCTTGAGCGAGGATGGGAAGGTGATCCTCCCGCACTCGAGCGGCGGGCGCACGACCGAGACCGCGGCGTCGCGCCACCGCCGGCACACGCAGGCGCAGACCACGACGTCCCGGCGCGGCGGCCAGCGCTCGGCGCCGGCGTCCACGCGCCGCATGATCTCCGTGAGCAGCTCCGGCAGCAGGCGCGACCACCGCTCCTCGTCGACCTCGTCCTCCTCCTGCGCCGCCGCCGCCGGATCCGCCTCCGGCGTGACCTTGGCCTCCCCGCCGCCGACGGCAGCGCCGAGCGAGGAGCGGGACGCCGACGACAGCCACGACGCGCTGCGCCGCCAGGAGACCATGGCGGGCGGGCACCAATCCCCTGCCCACCGGAAGAGACTGGCGCGAGGCCGCGAGCGGAGGAGGGAGAGGGGGAATAAAGGCTAGAGCCTAGAGGGGAGCAGCGAGCAGGGAAGGGAAGCGAGGAGAGCGAGAGGAAGGAGAAAGAGAGAGAAGGGGAAAAAATGACGAAGAAACGGCCCCGAAAATTGAAAAAGTGGCTTCCTCGACGTGCGCCTCTCACTCGCCTAAATTTAATCCCCTGGAGGATCTGCTGCGCCTAATTATACGCCTTGTCTGCCATGACACGTGGGGCCATTAAGCGGCCGGGTCCCACACGTACTGAGGTGGGGGGCGCGCTCGCAGCTGCCGCGACAGTACTCGTAGTACTCTTTTACTTCTTTTAGCGCCAAAAGAAAAACCGTGCTCCTTTATTTTTGTTTTCCTTTTTCTTTCGAAAAACTCGCACTCCATTTTATATCTATCCCTAATCCTCCCTAATAATAAAGAGGCAAAATTTCCGCCTCTTTTTTGGTACCATTTTTTTTTGTATGGCCTCCTATAACTAACTCTGTGAATGTAAAGATAACTAGAAGTCGCCTGGTTTTTTTTTCTGGCCTCCCCGACATTACAACCTGTGTCCATCTCCTATCCGTCCGTCTCCTATCCGTCAAGAAACCGATATGGAATCCAACATCGCGTACTCGCCATGATTCATCATCTTATAAACAGCCGACTACGCACCCAAATCATCTTGATCCCCCATCGAATCAATCACCAGAACACCTCAACAACATATATCGGATCTCCAAGAGATGAGTAAGAAATATATCTCCTCCTTCGGTGATCAGAACATCGACGTAAGGCACAGAGCCGAGGTGAGGGAGGTCGATGCCGGGCGCGAGCGCGAGCAACGCCGCAGGCTTCGTCGAGGTGCAGGCGCTCCATAGCGCTGCCACGGGCTCCGCCAGGCGCGAGCATGGCCGGGGCGCGAGCGCGAGGGCGAACGCCGCCGCGGGCTCCGCCTGGTGCGAGCGCGGCCGGGGCGCAGGCGCGAGAGTGAAGGACCGAAAGAGTCAAACCAGGCGACCAAAGGGGGGGTGAATGGGAGCCTCAAAAATTTCTTCACAGAAAATAAGGCCTCTGTCCCAATAAAAGCAACCCCCAAAAACTCCAAACAAAACCGTGATGCCCACGACCCTTGGAAGAGGGTGGATGATCCCTGAGATCACAGCGAGGCACCACTGACCAGAAAACCGCAAGCGAACCAAGTGAAAGACTGAGCCACGAGGCCTCGGGGCGAAACTCCGATTCGCCCGAGGCTTTTGGAAAGGCCTCAGGCCAAAGTAGCGATTCGCCCGAGGCTGAGGCCAGAGAGAGAGGCCTCGGAGCAAAACTCCGACTCGCCCGAGGCTGAGGCTCGAGAGAGAGGCCTCAAAGCAAAACTCCGACTCGCCCGAGGCTGAGGCTCGAGAGAGGTCTCAGAGTGAAACTCCGACTCGCCCGAGGCTGAGGGGACCTCGGAAAGAGTTCCGATTCGTCCGAGGCTCAAGAGGCCTCGGGAAAAGTTCCGCCTCGCCCGAGTGTGGTCTCAGTTCACTCGAGTGGCTCCGTACGAAGGAGGCCTCGGCACGTTCCGACACCCGAGCCTGCTGCGAACTGCTCCCGCAGAAGCTCGAGTCTGGACGTGTTTTCCCGAAAAGCAAATCCTCAAGAACTCGATCAAAGCACAATCCCAAGTTCCCAAACTTGGAGAAGAAGATCACTGGGTAGTTAGGAGACTATCCCCAAAAATCATCTTCTCAGAACCAAGAACCCAGGGAAATCAAAAAGGGAAAGTGGATGAACAAAAAGTGCCACGAAAACGAAATCGTCCCGATCTATTCGATCATGAGGAGTTAGATAAATTCCTTTGGTCAGAGTGACCTCCTCAATGATACGAACAAACTGATTCAAACGGATTTCGCAAAGACACAGTGAAGAGAGAGATCGAGCAACGAGGAAAAACGAGCAGAGCCAAAACGCGATGAACACAGTGCACAACACAGCCAATCGGAGGGCTCGATCCAAGAACACAGTGCACAGCACGAGTCTGCTCGGAAGGATGAGGATATGGCCTCACTTCCTTGAACCAACTGAACACAGAACAAGTTCTTCTGTGGATCTCAACTAGCTACCAGCAGGGAATGGGAGAGCAGAAAACCCTAGGAACAAAAGCAACTAACTGAGATGGGAAGGGAGGAGGGTGTCTCCCTCTATTTATACTACAACTAGCCTAAGTCTATTTCCTACTCTACCCCTCTCTACTCTAAGTACAGAGCAAGCCAGCCAAACCCTAAGGCTAATACTGGACTAACTCAAGTGGTAGGTGTATCCGACGGCCACGTCCGCACAACTCGTCCGCGTTGCCTCCGCGCAACCTTCCGATTGCCGCCACGTGCCGCCTTTGCTCTGTACCCCCGGTTTTGAGGCCCAAACCGGGAAACCAGCCACCACCCGAGTTTTGAGGCCAAACTCGGAAACCATCCAGCCCAGGTTTTGAGGCTCAACCTGGAAACCGTCCAGCCCAGGTTTTGAGGCTCAACCTGGAAACCGTGCACCCGAGTTTTGAGGCCCAAACTCGGAAACCGTCCACCCGTTGGTTTTTCCCTGGCTCAACCAACAAACCGGAGCTGTAGAGGGGATGCACCTCCCGTGCACCCCATCCACCGATACGTGTCCCCAGGTTCTCGACCTGAGCAACACATGTCCGCACTTCTTTGCTTGTCGTCGTCACAGGCTGCCAGCTTCCACAGCTGATCCTCAGGTACTCCGGTCCCTCAGTCCAAGCCTCACGTCTGCCCTTCACCGCTCGGTACATCGGCACGGCACGTCCGCCGCACGGCACGCCCATCCTTCACCGCACCCGGTCCGTCAGCACAGCACGTCTCAACTTGACCTTCACCTACCCTCGATCACTGTCTCCGTGCTCGACACCTGCACAACACAAGCCAAAGAACATGCGCATCATCCTCGTTGACAATCACTCATCACTTAGAGCCTTCGGACTACACCCATGTATCCGCAATCTCCCCCTTGATGAGTGCATTGTCAACTACTCACACAAATCATAATAAAAGAGAAAGAAGGAAGAAGGAAGAAGGAGAAAAGAGAACTCAACCAGATGACCCAAAAGCATCGCAAAGCCGAAAAAGGTCAAGTGGAAAGAGCAGAACAACTTGGTTCCCAAAGACATGGGCAACGGCTCGACGCAACCAAGCAAAGCAAGGCTAGCCCTCAAGAAGAGGTAGAACAGGCTCAACACCGCTAGCAAATATCAATCGAAGCTTCCAGAGAAAAGAGCTCGACAACAACTAAAGTAATGGTGGAAAACAAGACAAAATGCTAGTCCCTCAAGAAAGAGGCAACGGCTCAACACAACTAGCACAGGAAGCTCAACACCAATACTTATCAGACTGCGAGAAAGCAGCAAGACTCGAGGCTCGAGGCCGAGGCTCGAGGCAGAGGCTCAAGGCCGAGGCTCGAGACCGGGGCTCGAGGCAGCGGCTCGAGGCCGAGGCTCGAGGCAGCGGCTCGAGGCAAAGGCTCGAGACAGGGGCTCGAGGCCAAGGCTCGAGGCTAAAGCTCGAGGCAGGGGCTCGAGGCCAAGGCTCGAGGCAAAAGCTCGAGGCAGGGGCTCGAGGCCAAGGCTCGAGGCAAAAACTCGAGGCAGGGGCTCGAGGCCAAGGCTCGAGGCAGCGGCTCGAGGCCAAGGCTCGAGGCCGAGGCTCGAGACAGGGGCTCGAGGCCAAGGCTCGAGGCAAAAGCTCGAGGCAGGGGCTCGAGGCCAAGGCTCGAGGCAAAAACTCGAGGCAGGGGCTCGAGGCCAAGGCTCGAGGCAAAAGCCCCCCTCGAAAAATAAAGCTCAAATAAAGCTCGAGACTCCCTCCGCTCCCCCTTGAATAGTGCAGATAATAACTCCCCCTCGACTGAACATCCAGGGAACAGGGAACATATGATTTGCAAAAATTCTCCCCCTTAGTTGAAAATGCACTTATCAAGAGTCAAAAATTCTTCCTCTTTCATGATAAAAATGCGAGGCAGGAGCTTCAGACTTATAGCCAAAAGAATGCAAAAATGCTCCAAACGGTATAGCCCGAGGGTCTCAACAGATACATACGGGCTCAGCGAAGGCTCAGACTGATCACTGTATCCGAAATATAAGCCAAATGAGCAATAGTGAGCAGTTTTGAGTCAAAAGGATATTCACCATTAAAATAGCACTAACAAAGTGTAGACAGGAGTCTGTACAGGTGCTAAACATGTATACAAGGTGAACTACCCCTAGCACAGTTCAATCATCATGCGTAGGAATGAAGCATATACTTGTGATTTCATGTAGATATCGGAGTTGCAGCGGTGAAAATACACAAGTTTAATTATTTGCATGTGATTGCGAGAGGTTGAAAGCTTGTCTTTGCCTTACTTTTCAACCAAGCGAAGCCTATGCCGAAGCAATCAGAAGCTTAAAGCTACGGTTTCGGTCATACACTACACGGCTCAAGTTTAACTCATGGTGCAATGAGAAACTATCTCGATACCGTGATGTGTTGACAAGCAATCCCATCTCGATCTTTTCTGTGCACTAATACTTGGTTCAAAATTTTAGACATGATATGAACAGACCAAGCAAGTAACTGACTCAGAACTAGAGACATAGCAACCTAGCATATATGAAAAGCGCGAGTTAACTCAACACAACCTACACATGCTAGTTGCATATCTCAATGGTGAACATTTTCAGATTTTAATTTATTTAGCAAATTCACCATCTCAATATAGCTCAGCTCACAACATGTACTCGTGATCAGAAAGAGCATAAGCTACAGCCAGCCAGCATGAGTCTCGGAACTCACTATACAGAGCATAGTCACATTCTAGTAAATATCAATCTGAGGCTCAGAGAGTGACTAAAAATGCCGAATCAAAAGAAAAAGGAAAAAAGGAAAACTGTACAAGATTCAAAATGTTTCCCCCATCTAAAAGGGGAAACAGACACCAAGCTCACCCCTCAACCTATTAAAGGTTGATTCGTCTAGAGGCTTGGTAAAAATATCGGCCAGTTGATGATGAGTATCGACATGGCGAAGGTCGATATCACCCTTCTCCTGGTGGTCTCGCAAAAAATGAAAGCGCACATCAATGTGTTTGGTCTTCGAGTGAAGCACGGGGTTCTTAGCAACGCTAATAGCACTCGTGCTGTCACAAAGCAAAGGAACTCGAGAAAAGCTCAAACCAAAATCACGCAAAGTGGCCATCATCCAGAGTAACTGGGAGCAACAGCTAGCCGCAGCAACGTACTCAGCCTCCGTGGTAGACTGGGCGACACTAGACTGCTTGCGAGAAGACCACGAAACAAGAGAAGAACCGATAAATTGGCAAGTCCCAGAAGTGGACTTGCGATCAATACGACACCCAGCAAAATCGGCATCAGAATATCCGCAGAGGGAGAGAGTGGATGAGGCCGAATACCATATACCGAGCTCGGGTGTGAACCGAAGGTACCTGAAGACCCTCTTCACGGCCTGACGGTGAGAGGCCCGCGGCGAAGCTTGAAAGCGGGCGCACAGACACACCGCGAACTGAATGTCCGGGCGTGTC
The DNA here is from genome assembly GCA_009763385.1 of Coix lacryma-jobi var. lacryma-jobi. NCBI lineage: Eukaryota > Viridiplantae > Streptophyta > Magnoliopsida > Poales > Poaceae > Coix > Coix lacryma-jobi. The sequence continues at coordinate 5,634,171 of CM019826.1, forward strand.
GCCGTCAGGTAGAGGAGCGATCCAATCATGCTGCGGTACTCCTTCTGGTCCACTGCCTCTCCATTCGCATCGGCATCTAGGGCAGTCGTCGTCGACATGGGCGTCGGTAGAGGCTTGGCCTCACCCATGTCAAACCGCTTCAGCAAGTCCTTGGTGTACTTGCCCTGATGCACAAACGTTCCCTCTCGGGATTGCTTAATTTGCAACCCGAGAAAGAATGTCAGCTCTCCCATCAAGCTCATCTCGAACTCCCTGCTCATAGTATCTGCAAACTTGGCAACCAAAGCGTGAGAAGAACCACCGAAAATGATATCATCCACGTAAATCTGGACCAAGAGAGTGTCTTTGCCTTGCCTGAGGAGAAAAAGCGTTTTATCTACACATCCCATTTTAAAACCCTTAGCAAGCAAAAAGGTTTTTAACCTATCATACCAGGCTCTAGGGGCTTGTTTCAGACCATATAAAGCTTTGTGAAGTTTAAAAACATGGTTCGGAAACTTGGGATTTTCAAAACCGGGGGGCTGCTCAACATACACTTCCTCTTCTATGTAGCCGTTTAAGAAGGCACTCTTGACATCCATTTGAAACAATTTAAAACCTTTGGATGCAGCAAAAGCCAAGAGTATCCTAATAGCCTCCAAACGTGCTACAGGAGCAAAAGTCTCCTCATAATCTATTCCCTCCTTCTGACTATAACCCTTCGCTACAAGCCTGGCCTTGTTTCTAACAACTTGGCCATCCTCTCCTTGCTTATTTTTGAAAACCCATTTTGTCCCAATAGGCTTACAGTCAGGTGGAGGTGGAACTAGAACCCAAACCCGATTACGTTCAAAGTTCTCTAACTCCTCATGCATGGCATTGACCCAGTCTGGATCCGTCAAAGCGTGTCCAACATCTCGGGGCTCAAAATTAGCGACAAATGCAGAGTGAGCAAAGTGCGAGATTTTCTGAGACCTGGACCGAGTGACTCGGTCGTCGAGGCTGCCGATCATCTGCTGAGGCGGGTGCCGACGCTGGATGTGCTGCGGAGCCTCCCTGCCCGAGGTGGCCTCGGCTTCAGCCTCAGCAGCAGCTGGTGCCTCCCCGGGTACAAAAGGTACCGCACGGGACGGCGGATCCCACGGCCCCCAGGAGGAAGAGGTCTCGGGGCCGTGGATCGTCGTCGAGGCTTCTCTATGGGCCTCAGCGAGTAGAGGGGGTGCTGGACCGTCCATACCCTCTGCAGGGTCGTCCATACCCTCGGCACCCTCCTCCTGGTCATCAAAAAGAGGCTCACCGACCTCATGATCACCTGCACGCTCAAAACGAGAAGAAGGACAAACGAGAGTCTCGTCGAAGGTGACATCTGATGTCTCCATGACTCGGTTAGTGTCAAGGTTAAGTACACGATAAGCCCGCGTGTGAGTGTCATAACCCAAAAACACACCGTCAGAGGAACGAGACTCAAATTTGTCCAGGTTGCCTTTCTTTAAAATAAAACAGTGGCAACCGAAGACTCTAAAATAACTCACTTTAGGTTGGCGACCAAAACGCAACTCATAAGAAGTCTTTTTCAAGAACGCTCTCAGAAAAATGCGATTTGAAATATAGCACGCAGTGTTTATAGCTTCGGCCCAGTAGCGCCTGGGAGTCCTGTGCTCGTCGAGCATCGTCCTGGCCATCTCAACGAGGGTCCGATTTTTCCTCTCTACAACACCATTTTGTGGCGGTGTGTAGGGGGAAGAAAACTGGTGCTCCAAACCTAGAGAGTTACAGAACTTCTCAAAATCCGAATTTTTAAATTCGGAGCCATTATCACTTCTAATAGCTCGCATCGAGTTCAAAGGGAACTCGTTCTGTAGACGTAAAATCAGATTGCGAGCAAAGGAAAAAGTCTCGGTCTTCTCAGCTAAAAAGAAGACCCACGAATATCTCGAAAAGTCATCGACAACGACCAAAACGTACCACTTGCCACCAACCGAGCTCACATGAGCTGGACCAACAAGGTCCATGTGTAAAAGCTCTCCAGGGTGCGAGGTCATGACCTTAGTCACTGGATGGTGGGGAGCAGCAACCATCTTCCCGTGTCTACAAGAGTGACAGACTAGATCCTTCTCCATCGAAAGCTTGGGCAATCCTCGGATTAGGCCAAGTGAGCTAAGTCTTGCAAGCAAGTCAAAGCTTAAATGACCGAGCCTCCTATGCCACTTCCAAAGATCAGAGGAGGAAGGACTAGCCAAAAGACAGCGAGAAGTGCCAAAAGACTCCGAGAAATTCGCACGAAAGACTTTCCCAAAGGGCGAAATTAGACATACTAGATTGCCCTGAGGGTCCAGAATACGACTGAGATTCGGTTTAAAACGAATCTCATAGTCATCGTCAAAAAGTTGCGAAACAGAAAGCAAGTTAAAATGCAAGTTAGAAACAAGAGCAACATCGCGCAACACAAAGTGCTCATTAACCCGCACTGATCCGCGGGACAAAACTTTACCTTTACTATTGTCGCCGAAGGTTATGTACTCCTTTCCGGCAACAGGGCTAAGGCTGGAGAACCACTTGGCGTTCCCGGTCATATGCCTCGAACAACCGGAATCCACCAACCAAACGTCCTCCAACCGTCTTACCTGGGAGGCGTCGTCGTCGTCGTTCCGAGGGTTGCGCTCCAGCTCGCCTCCGACCTCGTCGCTGAGCGCCATGGTGCAGAGGCCGTCGTCGTCGGCGAAGAAGCAGAGGCCGTTCAGCTGATCCTCGATCCTCTTCTTCTTCTCGGACTCATCATCGCTTGAGGAGGCGGAGTCGTCATCCGAGCCGTCGACGTCGCTGAGCGCGGCGAAGAACGCACGCTGCTCAGCCTGGGCCTTCTCCAAGTACTTCTTCTTGATGTACTCCTTGTTGAAGCCGCCCCTCTTCTTGTGCCTTGGAGGGACGTACTTCTCCTTGTTCTTGCTGGAGTCGTACTTGTGCCCATGATCGCCCTTCCCCAGATGCTTGTTCTTCTTGGGGCAGTTGGCGATGAAGTGGTCGGGGTCGCCGCACTCGTAGCATCCCGAGCGTCCTCCTCCGCGGCGACGGTTCATGCGGTTGTTGTGGAACCGCGTGAACCGGTTGGCAAGCAAAGCCAACTCGTCATCCCCCAAAGACTCCAGCTGCTCCTCGGTGACGGAGAAAAGAGAGGCAAGAGCAACGCCACCAGAGGAGTTGGAGGAGCCAGACACCAAAGCCATAGTCGGGCCAGAAGGGTTCGAATAAGCAGCCCTCGACATGGCGTCGATCTCACTGGACTTGAGCTTACTGAAGAGCTCGTCGCAGGTGAGGGTCTCATAGTTAGGTGATTCGATGATCGCCTGAACCTTGGAGTCCCACACCGAACGGTCAAGAGTGTGCAAAAGCTTCAAAGCACGCTCATGATCGTCAAAAGGCAACTGCTCTCTGTTAGCCCTCATCCTGTTGACAATCACCTGAAAGCGAGCGAATAAACTTTCTATGCTCTCGCCAGGTTGATGTCGAAAGTTCTCGTACTCTCTCTTAAACGACTCGTAGAGTCGGGTTTTGACTTGAGAGGTACCCTCATGAAAACGCATGAGGGTGTCCCAGATCTCCCGAGCCGTAGAGAGGTGAGAAACGCGATCAAACTCTCCCATGCTCAAACAAGAAAAGAGAGCATTACGGGCTCGGCTATTGGCATCGTGCTCATCAATTTGCTGTTGAGTGACACGAGCAGCCAAGACCACATAATCAGCGTTGTTGCAAATCTCCCAAACAGAAGAGCCCATGCTCTGGAGATAGGCCGACATGCGTATCTTCCAATACGCATAGTTCGTCCCATCAAAAAACGGCGGTTTGCCCACGCCGCGATCCATGTCACATTCTGTGGATCTGGAACCGGCTAAGGTGGAAGATCCTTAACCCGCTCCGATACCAATTGAAGGACCGAAAGAGTCAAACCAGGCGACCAGAGGGGGGGTGAATGGGAGCCTCAAAAATTTCTTCACAGAAAATAAGGCCTCTGTCCCAATAAAAGCAACCCCCAAAAACTCCAAACAAAACCGTGATGCCCACGACCCTTGGAAGAGGGTGGATGATCCCTGAGATCACAGCGAGGCACCACTGACCAGAAAACCGCAAGCGAACCAAGTGAAAGACTGAGCCACGAGGCCTCGGGGCGAAACTCCGATTCGCCCGAGGCTTTTGGAAAGGCCTCAGGCCAAAGTAGCGATTCGCCCGAGGCTGAGGCCAGAGAGAGAGGCCTCGGAGCAAAACTCCGACTCGCCCGAGGCTGAGGCTCGAGAGAGAGGCCTCAAAGCAAAACTCCGACTCGCCCGAGGCTGAGGCTCGAGAGAGGTCTCAGAGTGAAACTCCGACTCGCCCGAGGCTGAGGGGACCTCGGAAAGAGTTCCGATTCGTCCGAGGCTCAAGAGGCCTCGGGAAAAGTTCCGCCTCGCCCGAGGGTGGTCTCAGTTCACTCGAGTGGCTCCGTACGAAGGAGGCCTCGGCACGTTCCGACACCCGAGCCTGCTGCGAACTGCTCCCGCAGAAGCTCGAGTCTGGACGTGTTTTCCCGAAAAGCAAATCCTCAAGAACTCGATCAAAGCACAATCCCAAGTTCCCAAACTTGGAGAAGAAGATCACTGGGTAGTTAGGAGACTATCCCCAAAAATCATCTTCTCAGAACCAAGAACCCAGGGAAATCAAAAAGGGAAAGTGGATGAACAAAAAGTGCCACGAAAACGAAATCGTCCCGATCTATTCGATCATGAGGAGTTAGATAAATTCCTTTGGTCAGAGTGACCTCCTCAATGATACGAACAAACTGATTCAAACGGATTTCGCAAAGACACAGTGAAGAGAGAGATCGAGCAACGAGGAAAAACGAGCAGAGCCAAAACGCGATGAACACAGTGCACAACACAGCCAATCGGAGGGCTCGATCCAAGAACACAGTGCACAGCACGAGTCTGCTCGGAAGGATGAGGATATGGCCTCACTTCCTTGAACCAACTGAACACAGAACAAGTTCTTCTGTGGATCTCAACTAGCTACCAGCAGGGAATGGGAGAGCAGAAAACCCTAGGAACAAAAGCAACTAACTGAGATGGGAAGGGAGGAGGGTGTCTCCCTCTATTTATACTACAACTAGCCTAAGTCTATTTCCTACTCTACCCCTCTCTACTCTAAGTACAGAGCAAGCCAGCCAAACCCTAAGGCTAATACTGGACTAACTCAAGTGGTAGGTGTATCCGACGGCCACGTCCGCACAACTCGTCCGCGTTGCCTCCGCGCAACCTTCCGATTGCCGCCACGTGCCGCCTTTGCTCTGTACCCCCGGTTTTGAGGCCCAAACCGGGAAACCAGCCACCACCCGAGTTTTGAGGCCAAACTCGGAAACCATCCAGCCCAGGTTTTGAGGCTCAACCTGGAAACCGTCCAGCCCAGGTTTTGAGGCTCAACCTGGAAACCGTGCACCCGAGTTTTGAGGCCCAAACTCGGAAACCGTCCACCCGTTGGTTTTTCCCTGGCTCAACCAACAAACCGGAGCTGTAGAGGGGATGCACCTCCCGTGCACCCCATCCACCGATACGTGTCCCCAGGTTCTCGACCTGAGCAACACATGTCCGCACTTCTTTGCTTGTCGTCGTCACAGGCTGCCAGCTTCCACAGCTGATCCTCAGGTACTCCGGTCCCTCAGTCCAAGCCTCACGTCTGCCCTTCACCGCTCGGTACATCGGCACGGCACGTCCGCCGCACGGCACGCCCATCCTTCACCGCACCCGGTCCGTCAGCACAGCACGTCTCAACTTGACCTTCACCTACCCTCGATCACTGTCTCCGTGCTCGACACCTGCACAACACAAGCCAAAGAACATGCGCATCATCCTCGTTGACAATCACTCATCACTTAGAGCCTTCGGACTACACCCATGTATCCGCAGAGAGCGAGCGGTGTCGCGGGCTTCGCCGAGGTGCGAGCGCTCCAGAGCGCCGCCGCGGGCTTCGCTAGGCGTGAGCATGGCCGGGAGCATCGTCGTGGGCTTCTGAAAGTGCATTCGCCCCCAATGTGGGTTTTGGCTAATTAATGACAATCAAATTAGGGACTAACCAGTTTATATAAGTATGTATGCAGGTGTTAGTCCTTTGAAAGATTTGAAACGTTGAAATCTCGTGAACAAAGCACGTAGGATACTTTTGGACATAAAGATGTCTAGCTCAAGTAGTAGTTTAAAATTTCAATTTTAAACTTGAGTTGTAGGTAAGCCGGACTATGAAGAGGGTCACAAAGTAAGTTGGCTAGATGTGGAGAAAAGTGCTCAAATCGACTAACCTTAGTTCGCTTGAGAGACACAGCACAATCACGAACACGTAGAGGATAATTTCATATGGTCGGTGGTACCGACAATGGGTGGTCGGTGGTACCGACCACGGCTTCTCTGCGCAGCGCTCAAACACCCTCTCTGTGTTGGTCAAAAAATGACCTGGCGGTAGTACCGCCATAACCTCGGTACTACCGCCCGCGGTGGTACCGACGCGAGGTCGGTAGTAACCTGGTTTGCAACCCTCTCTGTGTTGGTCAAAAAATGACCTGGCGGTAGTACCGCCATAACATCGGTACTACCGCCCGCGGTGGTACCGACGCAAGGTCGGTAGTAACCTGGTTTGCAACCCTCTCTGTGTAGATTTGTTTTTGACCTAGCGGTGGTACCGCCATAACCTCGGTAGTACCGCCCTCGGTGCTACCGACCCAAGGTCGGTGGTAACCAAGTTTGCGAAGCCCCCTGTGTAGAATTGAAAATGGCCTGGCGGTAGTACCGCCATAACCTCGGTAGTACCGCCCGCGGTGGTACCGACCGAGGTCGGTAGTATCTTGGTTTCGCGAAGCTCTCTATGTTGAGTTGAAAATGGCCTGGCGGTGGTACCGCCATAACCTCGGTACCACCGACCTCGGAGGTACCGACCTTTGGGCGGTAGTTTCCGAGGGACCGAGTCCCTTTGTGAGATGCTCTCTGTTCGCGGCCAATTTGGCCTGGCGGTAGTACCGCCATAACCTCGGTACTGCCGTCCGCGGTGGTACCGACGTGAGGACGGTGGTTGCTTGTTTGGTCAGATCTGATTTCTTTCGACCGTTGTGAACTGGTCGGTGGTACCGGCCAGGGGTGGTCGGTGGTACCGACCAGCCTCGGGTCTGAGGGAGTATAAATGCCTCCCCTCTTCACTTTTCACGGTTACCCACTCACTCGATACACTTATTGCTGACCTAACTCGAGACAAACACTCTCCAAGCATTGACTCACCCCTCTCTCTCTCCCCCTTTGCTCCTAGATTCATTCCCTTGCGAGATTTGAGCTAGGGAAGTGAGATTCGAGAGTGGGAAGCATCAATCTTCGACTTGAGCACTTGGTTTCCATCTTGCCGGCTTGCTTTGTGTCTTTTACTCTTGAGCTCTTTGAGCTCTAGCCGGTTAGGTGTTCTTCGTGGTAGCCCGTATTGATTTACTTGTGAGGGCTTCCCGAAGCGTTTGTATTACCCTGAGATTTCTAGTAGAGATACTCTCGGAGCCTTTGTGGTTGCTTGAGTGAGGCGAGAAGGTGAAATAGACTCCGACCTTTGTGGTCACCTCAACAACGAGGAAGTAGGCACTCCTTAGTGGATTGGCTGAACCTCGGGATAAATCGCGTGTCTCGTGTGCTTGTTGTTGTTGTCCCTATTGTCTCTACTTCACTTGTTATTGTGTTCTTCGTGTTCTTCCTATCCCTATCTCTTTCTTAGGTTGGGAAGGCTCGATCTACACCAAGGGTAGCAACCAAGGTTTGGTGAGAGTAGATTTACCGTATATCATTCTTAGGAAAGTGGGTCAGAAACTTGTATTATCTTCATAGCTTACATTCATAGGTTTTGTAGTTTCTTTTAGGATCCCGGTTGTGCCGTTTGTTTGTGTTGGTAGTACTGGTGTTTCACACCCGGTAGTACCTACCCAAACAAACCGGCCTCTCCGGTTGCTATCTAACTACATCTTATAGTTTATGAAGTTTCAGATAGTCAAAAATCACCTATTCACCCCCCTCTAGGCTGATTCGGTCCTTTCAGCTTCGCCGGCCGAGGCGTGGGCAGTCGTTCCAGAGCGCCGCCGCGAGCTCCGCCAAGCGCGAGCGCGGCCGGGGTGCGGGCGAGAGGGCGAGCGCGGCCGGGGTGCGGGCGAGAGGGCGAGCGCCGCCGCGGGCTCCGCTAGGCGCGAGCGTGGCCGGGGCGCGGGCAGTCACGAGCTTTTCCTCTGGCCATGGCGCACAGACCAGTCGCGGGAGGAGAAGGCACAGGCTCGGCTGAGTGCGGGCGATGCCGAGCTCCGTCGCGGGCGCCGCCGTGCTCGGCAGGGAAGAACGGCTCACACAACGCCGGGTGTGGCCGCGGCTTCACCAGCAGCAGGTGTCAGCTCCGCCCGGGCTCTATGTGCGTACTTCGATGGGTGCGGGCGACGACGGATTCGGCGCGACCTCCACCGGCTCCGGCGCGGGCACGGTGGCTTCGTCGTGATCTCCAACTGGTGCGGGTACGATGGGCTCCGCTGGCTGGGAGCACCAAGCTTCACGTGAAGTGCCGTAGATGGGAGAGGCAGAGAGAGAAGGGGGACCGTAAAAGGGTAAAATAATATATGAAATTATATGGTGAAATTATGTATTGAGAGAGATATGTTTCGTACTGCTAAGATTCCACGTTTTGGTGAAATCTTACACTGACACTGGCCTAAGGTTTACACGGGAGACCGGGAATACTACTCCAAGGTTGACCATAGCTAATTACTGAAAGGTAGAGTACAGTCTCGATCTTTGTAGCTCAGTTGGAAGTGGTTGGTCACTAAGTTCTAAACCAACCGGTGCAATTCATCTCATTTACAGACATAGGATTTTTAGAAGATTATAAATTCTCGAGAGATATAGAATGCTTTAGGATTATAGCTTGTTGTTAATGATGATTGACATAGAAAATACGGAGTATGCTTGCTGGAGGTTTTAATATTTTATTTTTCTTTATGTTTTTGACATAAAATTTATGCTTGTCATAGGTAGTAAGTTTTTATTTTTTAAATAAAAAAACAAGGCAACGGTAGTCGAATTGTTTCTTAATTTATGTCCTCCATATTCTGTATATGATTTGGATTCATGTACGTTAAATATGAGGGAGAGAAAGTGTCCAGAAAAGCTGCTGTTTTGCAGCAGCAAGATTGGGTGTCCACCGTGTTCACGTGTATGATATCTTTGCGAGCCCATCGTCCTCTAGATCAAGTTTTGACAATTTAAAGGAAAAAATATTGTCAAATAAAATAAATCTTAATAAAACAAAAACCTTAAAATATTAAAACAGAGATGAATATAAAAAAATATTCAGAGATAACAAAAAAAATATATATTATTAACCCGTGGCAACGCACGAGCATTTTTACTAGTATATAATTAAAAAATAAAACAAAAGGCCCCAGTAGTCACACTCACCCACCTTGCGTACATCAGAGCTTAGTGAGAATTAAATGTTTCCAGATTTTGTCAAACTGGCTTCAAAGTCTGACATCTTTGACGAGTTCACAGCCAATCCGATTTTCTACGTTTTGAATCGGACCTAACAGATGGTAGGCTCTAAATCATCAGTACTCCCTCCAGTTTGGTAAAAGAAGTCGTTTCAGACAGCGACACAGTCTCCTAAACGTAACTTTAACCACTTATTTCTTTAAAAATATTTATTGGAAAGTGGTATATTTATATTGTTATGAAAGTACTTTTTAAGACAAATTTATTTATATGATTTTTACACCTCTAAACTCAACAATTTAAAAGTTATTCATGATTTATATTCCCAATGTTTGACTCAAACCTTGTCCAAAACGACTACTTTTACCAAACTGGAATAGTAATTAATTAAAAACGTTATTAATATTAGGTGAGAACCGTGTCCAGAAACTCTCGGTGGTGGTAGTAGTAGTGTACTGTGTGTCTCGTGCTGCGGTGACGTCAACGTTCCCGTCCAAGGAGGTCCCAACCACAACGACCTGACCTGACAACAACACCCCGGGCGACGACGACGCGATTAGCTCAGCTTCAGCGTCAAACTCCCTAGCACCCAGCAGTAGCAGACGAGAAGAACAGGCAGCCGCTAGAAAAGTCGCCCGGGGGACACCACCCACCGCCCCCGAGCGCGACGTCCCCGCGCGCTTGCTCTGCGCTCTGGTTTGCCCGCGCGGTCGGCACTCGGGGGCTCGGGCGCTCGGCACGTCACGGTCCACCACCACCAGTGCGCGCGCGGAGTCGCGCACGACACGAGCGACAGTGTCTTCGTGGCGTGGGACGGTGGGTGCGGACCGCGGACGCTTTGGACGTGCGCGCGGCGCGGGAGGCGGTGACCCGCGCGGGCCTACGTCTACGTGCCCCCGGGGCGGTGTGGTGCTCCTGGACCTGGGTGCTGGCGCCGTGACCCACGGGCGGGAGCGGGGGGCCCGGCATGCGCGCCACCCGCTGTTTGACTGATTTGTCCTCGTGGTCCAGGGCATTGTGGTGGTGGTGGCCCGAGGGTGGACCGTGGACGCCCCCCCGCACGCTCGGAAAACGTCCTCACGAGTAATCACGTCTACAGTATAGAGATATCTTCAGGGAGCAGCTGCCTGCCCGGCGTGCATGATTGATCGCCGGCCCACTAGGTGATTTATTTTTAATGTACGTACTGGATAATATAAAAAATTGCTTCGAGATGAGAATGAGATCGCCATTAGCGAGGTGTGTGGATGATGGCTTATCGATAACGGGCCCCCACGTCGCTGATGGGGATTTGATTTCCCTTCTCTTAAGGAGGAAGGAATAATATTTTTTTCTCGACGCCCAGCAAGTTGATTGAACTGTGCCGCCGTGTGACTTGCAGCAGCTGTGCTGCTGAGCTTGCACGAACTGGAGTGAAGGTGTCGTCCACCTCTTCGTCCCCACGATCAGGGCCCTCCCCGGCCCCGGCAATCCGCAAGCTGTTTCTGCTGAATGTCCAAATAGGTGAGTTCATCGTTGTCAGAGACTGGAATCTTTGAAAAGTAGAAGGATCGATAAGGGGAGGTAACAGATAAAATCATATGGACACAAAAAAAAAGGGCCCAACAGGAATTGATGATCATCATAAGGCCAGTATTCCATTTAATCTAACAAAATATCAATGTTGTATGAGCGCTGAACTTTCGCAATACATACCATACTGTTTTAGAACATTTTCTGTTCAACTATACTCTTGCTTAACCACAAGATTGTTTAGGCTCTCCTCGAGAAGGAAGAGATTTCTTCCAGCCAAAAAAAATCTTCCTTGCAGCCTCCAGCAGCACTTCCACTGCTGGGGGACCATTCAAGGTTCTGGAAATTCTACACATAGCAGACAGCAAGAAAACTGCTCCGGCAACAGCTTCAATGATAAACTGCTCAAGAAACTGACCGATGAACCTTCAAACCGTTCAAAAACCTGCAACCAGTAGGAGAGGGTCACTGACAAGACCAAATCAACTGCTTCTTGACACTTCAGCTTACAAATGGGCTATCCCGCTCATAAACACCCTCAGCATTGAATATCTAGCTGAGTCTTAAAGTTATTATTAAACAATTATAGTAGTTGCCACATCTCATTCTCTATCGGAGTAAGGAACTAAAGACTTCTAGTCAGAAGTAGACTAGGAATTTACAATGCAAGCCAGCCTCAACTCATTAGAAGAAGTTCAAATAGAACTCTAAACATTATGGACCTCACCTACTACTGGATCATAATTTCAGCTGTTATCCAGAGAATGTAACCTTAGAGGCACAATTTGTTTACTCCTGTAGAAATATACAAATAATACCACACATTAGTCTCCTTCAAATCAGCATAAAACAGGCTGCAACAAAACAATAGCTTCAACAATTAAGTACCAGCATTTGCACTTGACTTTTCACATGCTCATAGTTTATTCATTTGCTGGTGCTTGTAGTCTGAGACAGAAGTATCAAGCAATGTTTTACAGTCGTCCGATTAATCACGATTAATAGACCGACTAGGGGTACTGTCGACTTGTACAAGTCGTCCGATTAATCACCCTAGTCGGTCCCATGGCGACTAGTTTCGACTGGACGACTGAAAAATATTGGTATCAAGCTCTTTGTAAGTACCTAAAAGGCTGAAACAACAGATGGCTTGACTTTCTTGTAATGCATTACATAGCATGCCATAAATTAATGAGAGAAAAGAATAAAGTTCCACTGAGTTGTTCACTCTGGCACATGATTTTCTCAGGAACTAGCCTACAAAATTGATAACCTGAATATTCACATTATACTCCTAAGAAACACATAAACATTCAAAACAAATGAAGGAGATATAACTGCATTTGGGAAACTTTATTGTGTTAAAATGAATAGTGAGCAGGATTCAACATTTACGTAACTGAAACAAGAAATAAGACAGTTGTGAAGTGTATCAAAACACTATGTTTTCTCCACGCATTCATTTTGGCTTTAAATTCTAATTGTTTCTGATCATGATTTTTCTAGGTATATTTCGCTATAACAATGAATTGATTCCACTCAATGAACTACAATTTTTATGAAGTGACTTTATTAAAGTTTTCCTTTGCACTCAATGTGCTATGTTTTTTTCCTTAGTGAAGTGACTTTACCAAACATTGACCCTTTATACACTGTAAAAAGAAGAAATTCCGTGAGCGCTTAGTCATGGATGACTCTAAATGAGGTGAAAACAAATTCACACCCTGACAACTACAAATTAACTATACCAACTATTTTTCACTACATGACATGAGTGAACCAGAATATTTATCCTCCACAATTACTCTGGTAACTGATGTATGTAGTTAAGTTGCAAAGAATAGGTTTAAAGATGAGCACTGCAAAATATCAGCTACCTGATTATCAATTTCGCATCATCACCAAAATTAAGCCGAGGCACTTATCTGGCCATCCCATTTAGTTAGATTGGCAAAACATGTCAAGCCCTAATTCTATTTACAAGTAGTGAGAAGGGGGAACCCCCAAAGCTTACATCAGGGTGCACAGTGCTAATGGGTGCATGACAACCAACCAATAACTAGATACTTAGCACAACAATTCTTCCACCAAAAAGGAAAAATTTTCTGCTATACCACTTACTATAACTCTTCTTCTTGCCTCTGCAAACCAAATCATAAATGCAATGGAGTCCAAGGTTTATAACCATGCAAGAAAGGAAACTCACCCATTTGGAAACATTGTTTTCTAATTGAACTATGCTTAGAACAACATAAGCTTAGATGAGAAGAAAGAAACAGCACAATTTTGCATTCAATAAAAAACAGTAAACAAAGATGATAAGAAATATGGTAAACAATTGTGTCCGCAGTCTCCACACAGCTTTTCCACCATCAAATAGTCCTACAGGCTACAGGTTTGAGTTGTTCTTACTATTAGCCATCTATTAAATTTGGATCAAACAGAATGTTCTCAGTAACTGAATTAGTTAAGCTCAATAGCAACAAAACAATGGCCATTCTAATTCTACAGGGACTGTTGTTCCATAAGCCCAAAAAGACCACCAGGCACCAGATATACAAGCTACACTATTTAACCTTGTACACAAATACAATCTCCTAGTATTAAATTTGGATCAAACAGAATGTTCTCAGTAACTGATTAGTTAAGCTCAATAGCAACAAAACAATGGCCTCTCTAATTCCACAGGGACTGTTGTTCCATAAGCCCGAAAAGACCACCGGATATACAAGCTACACTATTTAACCTTGTACACAGTTACACCTCATAACATAAGTATGAGTAAGGAAGCAAAACACTGAATTTGAGAATTTACACGTTTAGCCACCTGCCATTTTATTTCTTTTGGATCCAATAGAATGTTTTTCAATTAATAGAGTGGTCAAGCTGGACAGCAGGGGGGAACCAATGACCCCCCCAAAAAAAGATTGAATATACAAGGCTACATTCTTTAGTCTTTTTACACACCAAGGCCAATATTCCTTCTTCAAAAAAAAATTACAGATGACATTTGTACAAGAATGAATGTGCATAATTGTAGCACAGTTACATGGCTAATAACAGAGTTATAGCTTTGATAATTCTGTAGTGAAATGGACACAACTTTTAACTAAAAAGATTGATGATTGACATTAGCACACAACTACTATCGTAAAACATCTTAGATTGCGGAAAGAATATTAACAAAAAGAAATAACTAAGGAAATTTATAAATAACATTTTCCTGCACAGATGCTTACACTGAAACAGAAAGGTGCATCCTTCCAATCCAATTTTATTTTTCATATTCCTTCCAAGCAAGAGCACACTACCTTTTAAGCTACTCAGTGTCAGAAGGTATATCTGGAACAGAAGCTGTATGGTGCAAGAGGTGCTGCATCCCCGGTTTCAACTCCCTCTCACAAAAATCCTCATATTCTTCCCTGTCCCCTGCCTTCATCCTCACCTCCACCACCACAAGGCTTGGTGTGAGCTCAAATACTTCAGCCCCGATTGTCAATGGACCCTTTTCGCTTTCTCTTGTGCCTTCCAGGCTCACCCGCCAGTCCTTCCGCCGAACTGCAAAGCTCTTCACCTTCGCGATCTCCTCAAATTTTGTTATAATCGTTTGCATGGGATGTGCTGAGACAAATCTCACCTCGCGGCCTCGCTCCTCAAACAACCCTGACAAATTGAATCCCTTTGAGAACGATATGATATCAAACGCATTTAGACTTACTGGCCGTGGGAGAGATCCAACAGGCCGTCTCCTCTCCTCTGATGACAATGTGGCTGGGCAGGATGCTACAGACGAGTCTGATTCCCAACCAGAATCATCACCATCGTCCTCTTTCTGTGGTGGCGGCGGGGGAGGTGGAGGTGGAGGCTCACTAGGCCCCAGTTCCGGCACCTCGTTCTCATTTTCTTCCAAGCTGTGCACTTGGTCATCCTCGACGTAGAACCTGACCGGCCGGAACCCTTTCTGAAACCACCTGCTCTCCATTATCTGGGCCACTGTGATCCTGGTCTCTGGGTTCGTGTCAAGAACCCGATTCAATAGGCTGCTAAGATCCTTGGAAAACCATCTCGGACACCGGAATTCCCCTCTGTAAATCTTACGGTACATCGCCATGAGGTTCTGGTCATGGAAAGGAAGGTAGCCAGCCATGAGCACGAACAGGATGACACCGCACGACCATATGTCCGCCTTGGCGCCGTCATAGCCGCGGCGCGCGAGCACCT
This sequence comes from Coix lacryma-jobi var. lacryma-jobi, assembly GCA_009763385.1. Lineage (NCBI taxonomy): Eukaryota > Viridiplantae > Streptophyta > Magnoliopsida > Poales > Poaceae > Coix > Coix lacryma-jobi. The sequence goes on from CM019826.1 coordinate 5,649,395, forward strand.
CCGGGGCGACGTAGGATGGCGTGCCACAGAAGGTGTGGAGGAGGCCGTCGGGGTGGAACTGATCAGCGACCGCGGAGAGGCCGAAATCGGAGACCTTGAGGTCGCCGTGCTCGTCGACGAGGAGGTTCTCGGGCTTGAGGTCGCGGTGGAAGACGCCCCGGGCGTGGCAGAAGCCGACGGCGGAGATGAGCTGCTGGAAGTACCTCCGGGCCGTGTCCTCCTTGAGGCGGCCCTTGGCGACGCGCGCGAAGAGCTCCCCGCCGCGGACGAACTCCATGACGAAGTAGATCTTGGACTTGGTGGCCATGACCTCGAAGAGGCGGACGATGTTGGGGTGGCGCACGCGGCGGAGGATGGCGATCTCGCGCTTGATGTGCGGGACGAGGCCGTTGCGGAGGGCCTTCTCCTTGTCGAGCACCTTGATGGCGACGGTCTCGCCGGTGCCCGTGTGGCGGGCGTGGTAGACCTTGGCGAAGGTGCCGTGGCCGAGCAGGCGGCCCAGCTCGTAGCGGCCGAGCAGGAGGCCCCCGCGCTTGGCGGCGAGCCCCGCGGAGGAGGCCGGCCGCCGGGGCTGCGGCGACGGGTCCCGCGACGGAGGCTGGGTGGCGGCCATCGGGTAGCGGAGGAGGTCTCAGGCGCGCGGAGAAACGGAGGGGAAGGCCTAAGGCGGATTACCCGATTTAGGTGGTGAAGACACGGGGCGGGCGGAGGAGAAGGTGGTGATGGGTGGCCGGCATTGGAGGGGGAGGGGGAACAGCTAACGGCTCCTGGATACTTCCGGTTTATTTGCTCCGCTGCGCTGGCTGTGACCTGCCGCCGTGTGCCGTCCTTGCCCTGCGCCTGCTGGAATCAAACCCCGGCCATAATTTGATACATGCAACTCCAGAGGTTGTGATATAGGTGTAAATTGATTGCAAGAAACAGTTATGGAAAAAAAAAGTCACCAGATCTATGTATATTGGTCTTGTTCGCAACCATAATTGTTCTGTTCCATACAACATTATTAAAATAGCTAAAATCAAATGTAAAAACATCAACAGAATATCACCATTGTTCCTCACCACAGTATCATAGTCTTACAGTGTTAATCGTCCACCTACCAAGCTCTTAGCGCCATTTTCGTCGATCCTTATATCGCCCATATTTTAACTGATTCCAGTAATTTTAATGGTATTATGTAAGAGAGAATAAATTGTATCCGACCGATAACTTCAAGCGAAAAGAGACGGACAGTATTAATGTACGCAAAAATGTGATTTCGCGGTGTTGAAATGCAAAGAGCCAAAGAAGCGAGTACGGACGAAAAAAATTGAATGAATGAACGCAAAAAAACAACGTTGTTGCGGGCAACGACCGCAACTTGCTACGCGCCCCGAGGACACAGGTGGCGCCCGGCGGTAGAGCCGGCATACGTGGAGCATTCTGGGCGGCGCAGCCGGGTGGCAGGGCGGTGCATGTCGGCGTCGGCGGAAGATTTCCCGGGCGGCTTTGGAGTCGCGAACTGGCACCGACCAGAAACCGCTGGGGGAGGTGAAGGTGACACATTATTGACGGGGTCTGTTCTGACTTCCGAGGCAGGTGACAGACAGGTGAGTGGTTCGTCTTTTTCACGCTTCGGCACTGGGTTTCTGGCTGCGGTTTCACTGCCCCTCAGGTCGCGACAGCTCTCCGTCCTTAAATAACTGTCTCTAGAAATCCGTGTTTCTCTCACAGACACACTTTCCAGACGACACTTAAAAAGAGACGGAGGGAGTACGTACGCGGTTGGTGCCTACTGCCTGACTGGTCTGCTGCTTTCGTGCGCCGCAAACACCCGCAGGAGGAGCTGAGGAAGCCACACCGTCTCGGGCTCGGCTATCAAGCACGGCAGCTGATTTTATCACCGCCCGGTTAATGAAGTATGCCACGTATAATTTGCTAGTCATGTAATGCCATCCTGATTCCTGAAGTGGGCTGAAGTTGTAGAGATTATTAGGCTTGGTTCAGGCTTTTACTAAGGCCCCGGCAGCTCTTGGGCTTGATTTAGGCCTATTATTGGCTGTTTGGGCTTTTCAGTCAGAGTCCTCTAACGTTCGAACGCCAGAAACTGACCGGAGCGTCTGTCGACCCAACTAGGACTTTGCTGTAGTTTTTTTTTTGGTCAAAAAAAGGACTTTGCTGTATAGTTTTGTTCTTTTCAAGCCTTATACGGGTAATCATTTGCTGTAATTGTTTTTTCTATAGCCTGTTTGCGTCTATCATTTGTTGTAATTATTTTTACTTCAGCTTTATGAGCGGCTTCACCGGTGGAGGTAAAGCTGTCTTTGATAGGTATCTGGTCTGTTACTCCTTCCTCAAAAAATTATACGAATTTTAAAGCAATCAATTAAGGTAATTTTTTGCTAATTATTTTCTATTTGGGCCACGTTTAGACCCAGCCCATCCATCCTTGCCCCGAGTTCGATTTGTCTCCAAAGTAGTCATTGTCATTGAAGGAGACAACGTGATCCATTCATTTCTGCCATCCATTCGTCGATGAAGGAGACGGCGCTGCCGCATTGACATTTTAGAGTAGCACTAGGTTCATGCCTGTACGTTGCAACGGGAGCATTCAAACTCTCGAGATGTTTGGTTCATTAAATAATTCTCACCAATAATAAATCAAGATGGTGGTTCATGTCTATATATTTTTAGTGATTTTTTCTTCTTTGAATTAATTCTTTTTCGGGACCTGCTTGGTGACATTGAACTTATTGTCTTTCATTAAATCTGAATTGGTCACATGTTACATAGTGTGATGAATTACACGATTTGCAGAGAGAGTTTCTCACCTCTGTATCTTGCTACCCAATTCAATGAAGTACATTGCAATGCACGTAGATTCCATGATACATCTAAGAGGCGATCCTTATTATTTGATCTTCACTACATGCATAATATAACTAAGGTTAAAAACCAAGGATAAATTAAATAGAGCACTTTCGCAAAGATGGAAGGGCCATAAGCTAATATGACTTACTGACCTCATAACTAACTAATACTCCCTTGGTCTCTGAATCAATAGATTTCTAAAATTGTCTTAAGTCAAACTTTTTAAACTTTGACTGAATTTCTAGAATAAAATATCAAAATTAATTGTATCAAATTTGTATCATTAGATATATTATAGCATATATTTTCATAATATGTTCATTTTATATCATAGATATTATTCCTTTTTTTCTATAAAGTTACTCAAACTTAAAAAAGTTTGTCTGATACGGATTCTAGAAATTGATTATTTTAGAGACGGAGTACTCTATGTAGTAGATTAATGTCAAACAATGGTCAACCCGGCATAGAATGCAAATCCAAAGTTATGCACCTGACGATCACGTCATTGCTAGTACTTGAGGTTGTAACCCACACTGCCCTCTATAAAATATTTTAAAATTATTAGTCGGACGGAATACTGGAGAAGTGTAGATAGGCTCTGCACATAAGCCACATCGATCAATCAGAGATAAAAAAGAGACGATTAAACAGGTTTCGGGAAGGGAGAGGGAAGAAATTCAGAAAAGGTTGAAGATCATTGCCGTTCAAAGTTAGTAATCACCCAAAACTGCAAAGCACACAGAATTGCAGACGTGGATGTAGTGAAGGACATTTGGTGTGCACATGTAAGACTGACAATGTTTGAACAAAATCAAAATTAGTCGCAACAAAGAGAAGGGTGCATGCCACATGACTGTTCATTGCCGGCTAGCGGCTGGCGTCCGATGGCGTGGAGCAGCGACTACATGAAACAATGACAGTAGGGCAGGTCGCGTCGGTGGCGGTGTTTCTAGCGACGTGGAGGTGGTGGCACGTCCAGCAATGACGTATCCGGTGGTATGGAGACGGTGGTGCAGCGGCACGTTCGAAGGCGTCAAGGGGGCTTTGTGTGCATGCATGATTGACGCGCCTTCATTTTTTTTCCATGTGTGCGTGTATTTCTTTTGCGTTTTTTCCTTTTCCATTTTCCCTCCTGTGCGCGTGATTGAGGGGAGGGGTTGATTTTCTTTCCTTCCTGGTATTTTCCCGTGCATGCATGATTGTCCGGTGGGGAGGAGCTGCTGTAATTTCTTTTTTATTTTTTCCGTGCATTCTTGATTGACGGGTAGGGAGGGGCTGCTGTAACTTCTTTTTTCTGTTGGGTAGTCTTGTATTGCAGGGGTGGCTTTGGTCCTGCCGGGTAGACGTTGACAATCCATATATATATATTTTAGTTGTAGAGATAACCCAGCTGATCGAGCGACACCAACACCCACCACAAGGATCTGCGTCGTTGGCTTGCCCTTCGATGCAGTGTCCCTGATGCTAGCAAGGATGACAAATTGCATGTGAGGATCGAGGACGGAGGCGGCTAAGCACATGACGAAACTAGATCAAAGGAGGAGCGGGTGGAGGTGCCGGCGCGCCACCATTCGCTCGCTCAGTCGGTTCCTGCTGCTCCAGAATGCTCGCCACGACGGCGTCGAGTCGATGGAGAAACGGAGCAACACAGGATGGAGACGTGATTTACTTTTGGGCCCATGGCTGAACTCGGGGCTGGGTTAGTGGATTGGGTGGGCTGGTCCAGTGGTGATCCGGACAGAAATACTTAAGAAAATACTGTATTTAATTAGTTTAATTGACTACTTTAAAATTTGTGCAAATCTTTAAGAGGGAGTAGAGAAACAGATGTTGTTTTGATAAACTATTTATAGTAAATGGCTCTATTTATAGAGTTTCTAGAAAACACGCTTTCACAAAATCTCCACATTGGAGGCTTATTGAGCAAGTGGAAGCTAGAATGACAACTATTTTTACATCCATCCCATAGCAATCTATTATGAGAGCATATTTTAAAACAACTCCACATGTAAAGTTATTTTAATAAAAATACCGATTTGGCACAAAGAAGTCATGCTAAATGAGATATAAAAAATATCTATGCGTTTCGTTCTAAATCGTAGGTTGCTTTAAATTTGTATATAGTTTTTACTATGTATATAAATATATGTTTTTTATAGATACATAATAAAAACTTATGTAGGTAGAAAAACTCGAACGAAATATATACAATTTAGGATAGGACAAAAAGGTAAATTACAAGTTTACAACCGCAGAACATCGCAAAAAAAAAAAATTGCAATCGTAGAGTAATAGTAAGCAGGGGCAAAGCCCAGCTGAAACCTACGGGTGCAGCTGCACCCCCAGAAAAACGAAGTTAAATTGTTACCACCATCTCTTGGCCCTTTATGCATCCCCTTGACCCAACGTACTGCACCCCCACAACTCAGACAGCATAAACAAAAACTCAATTTAGACTAGTAGCAAATGTTCAAGGAACTACCCCATCGGGTACCGGCTGCTTGTTATAGCTTTTAACTAGGTGGTGAATTAGTTTGTTGGTTGCTCCATAGCTTGACCCTTTTTGTGTTGAGTTGCAGCAGGATCATTTGCTTTTGCAATCAGCGATTCAATGCTTCCCTACAATGAAAGTATGAAGATCAGATGATTTAGAAGATTGAAAGTAGACTGGTAGAGTATCGTATGACTGATTTTATTTCAATTGAATAATTATTTTTAAAAAGAAAATATTTGTTCACTTTTTTTAGGTTGTGGAATTAACAAAGATGTTAAGTAGTCCTTCTTTTAAAGCTAACAGAGTAGCTTAAGCAAACAAAGCAAATTAAAAGATATTTTGTTTTGCCTACATATATAGCTTCTACCATGAATTTAGATATACACTATGTCTATAATCTAAATACATAATAAAATTAATGTATCTAGAAAAATCAAAACATTTTATAATTTCGGATGGAGGAATAAATATTTGAAGTAAATGTGTACTTAGTATATTTTAACTCACTTTTTTTAGGTTGTGGAATTAACAAAGATGTTATGCAGTCCCTCTTTTAAAGCTAACAGAGTAGCTCAAACGAACAAAGCAAATTAAAAGATATTTTGTTTTGTCTACATACATAGCTTCTACCATGCATTTAGATATACACTATATCTATAATCTAAATACATATTAAAATTAATGTATCTAGAAAAAAAATCAAAACATTTTATAATTTCGAATGGAGGAACAAATATTTGAAGTAAATGTGTACTTAGTATATTCTAAGTCACTTTTGTTAGTGTTATACCAAGTTAGCAACCAATATTATTACCAATGCGCTCTTTTCATTTTGATAGATGTTTTTAATCACTTTTTTATTTCGTAGTCCCTCCGTTTTGCTCTAGTTTCACCAATAGTAGGAGGGAGGCATGTCCACAACAAAGGCTCTCCCGGGCCGCTCACACGGAATGCCGACATGAGTACACGACGCTACACGACGACAGCCTGCAGAGCGGATCCAGTCATCGCCACCCGTCCAGATTCACCCGTCGTGCACTTGGCACCACCCCCGTCGGCCGGCGCCGCGGCCGGCCGGGCCCGCGCCACGGCGATCCATCCGCCCGACTCACCCGCTCCCCTTGTGACTCGAGAGAACTGCAAAACCACCGGCCGCCGTATTCCTCAGTCGAACCGCCAACCCAACAAACCCCTCCCGACCGCACGGAAATCAAATGATCAGTCCCCTCCCCATCCCCATCCCCGTCCGTGTCCATTGCCCCACTCCCCCACGCCTCTCGCGCCGGCCGCCCCACGAGCCCCGCCCACGCTCAGGTAACCGCCTCGTCGTCATCGGCCTCGGCCCCCGCGATCTCTCGGCCTCATCTTATCTACTACCCGTCGCCATGGACCAGCGGCACACGGGTTCGCGGAGTCCTGACAGCGGGTTTCTTCTGTGCGGCCTCTGCAGGGAGAGGAGGAGGAGGAAGAGGAGGAGGGGGTCTGGGTTGCGCACAGGCGAAAGGCACGCGCCGCCGCTGCCGCGCGAGCCTCTCCGTCCCGCTCGCCGCCGCCGCGCAGATGGACCCGTCGTCGAGGGGCCTGTACGCGCAGGTCGAGCCGTACGACTCGGGGTTCCTCAAGGTCTCCGATGTCCACACCATCTACTACGAGCAGTCCGGGAACCCGCAGGGCCATGTGATCCTCTAATTCCTCTCTCTCTCTCTCTCTCTCTCTCTCTCTCTCTTTCTGTGTGTGTGTGTTGGATTGGATTTGATATATCGGAGAATGTTGATCACCCAATTCGCTGAGCCTCGTACACGCATCGAAGAGTTTATTAGAACGGTATGGTTGCTTTGCCCTTATGAGACGAGCTTCTCATCCCGTCAATTTTGCAGCCGGTGGTGTTTCTCCACGGCGGTCCCGGAGCCGGCACGTCGCCCGGCAACAGGAGGTTCTTTGACCCGGAGTTCTACAGGATAGTTCTGTTTGATCAGGTTATCTTGGTGACTCGTGTCTTCTTTTTTAATATAATATATAATCATCATCATAATCATAACCAAAAGGGGGTGGTTGTCTGTTATTCCTGACCTGTGTTATGGTTTGATTGCAGAGGGGTGCAGGCAAAAGCACTCCCCATGCTTGTTTAGAGCAGAACACTACTTGGGACTTGGTAGCTGACATTGAGAAGCTCAGGGAGCATCTTGACATCCCGGAATGGCAGGCAAGGCAGTTATCTTCTTTTTCAACAACATTGATTGATTACTCATTCTTCAGTGCTGGAACTCAATGCTGCTGGACAAATAGGTGTTTGGTGGGTCATGGGGAAGCACCTTGGCACTTGCCTACAGCCAGGAGCACCCTGATAAGGTGATGGATGTTTTTTTTTGTCTGGTGTATTCTGTATTTGAACATGAAGCTGCTTATAGCAAATAAACCCATGCTGCAGATCTCACTAACGCTCCCTGTATGCTCACTAGGTCACTGGCATTGTTCTTAGAGGAATTTTCTTGCTTAGGAAAAAAGAGCTTGATTGGTTCTATGAGGGTGGTGCAGCAGCCATTTTCCCAGATGGTTTGTATTTTTGGTTTTATTTATGTTCTAAACTGAAAGAAACTTTCTTAAACGTTACCAAGTATTTCTTCAATGTTCTGTAATGGTATTGGCAACTTATATTAACTATGTTAAATCTGTTTCAGCAATTATAGTTGAAGTTCAATGACATATTGTTAATGCAATGTGTTCTGCTTTTCTCTAAAATCATTTTACTTTCTGGTTTTATGAAAGAAAAATCACCTGTTTTGTTTTGAGTACATTAACAACTTCAGTTTTAAATCTGCAGCATGGGAACCATTTAGGGACTTTATTCCGGAGGATGAAAGGAATTGTTTCATAGATGCATACAACAAAAGGTTAACTTCATCTGATCCTATTGTTCAGGTAGCCCCACATATTTCATTATGAAAGTAAATACATTATGATATATTTCTGGTGCCTTCTCATTGTTTTTTTTCTGTGTCATTACTTAAAAGCCAATATTCTGGTGATCTCGGACTTATTATTTTTGATAAACAGCCATTTTCCTTTTCCGAATTAGGTTGAAGCTGCTAAGCGCTGGACTATGTGGGAGATGATGACTGCACATCTTATCCAAAATAATGATAATATTAAACGAGGAGAAGATGACAAGTTTTCACTGGCAAGTCCTCACATACGCATCTGTATTTTTCCTTGAAGCACTAGCACTATTTCAATTTCTTTTGTTTCCCCTGCTTAGCTATATTGCTTTTTTTTTCTTGATTTCATTCTGATTTTAGCTCTGTACAGAAATCGAAACAAGAATGCCTTCTAAGGGACCTGCAGGGTTTTTTGTTGAATTCTTTATATTCTCAATATTACTCCAGACTTAAAATTGCAACAATAGGCAATCATTGTATAAGCACAATTTGGAAAACCTACTCCCTATTGCTAATAAAATGTTGCCACCAATGGCTATAGAAGGGGGCGTTTGGCAGAGCTCCACGGTGCGGATTCTCAAGGAGAATCACTCCCTGGCTGCCAAACGTATTTTTCAGCGAGAAGTGATTCTTTTTTGATTCTGTGAAGTGATTCTCTGGAATGAACTGAGAGGCTAAGAGCTGAAAAAAGTAGCTTCACCTGATTCTATGAAGTGATTCTTTATCCTGATTTTGAGAGTTTAGTCTAAAGAATCAAAGAGAATTTACTTTCAGCCACAAAATCACTTCACCAGAGAATCTGAGAGCACAGCTGGAGAATCAGGGAGCATAGCTCTCCCAAACAGGCCCGAAAGCTGCATTGAGTCCTAGAGCAGCTTCCAGGTTGAATCTGTATGACAGTTTGTTTTGCGGAGAAGTGATTCTTTGCTATTTTCGTGAAGGGATTTCTGAAATAACTAGGAGGCTAGGTGTTGGAAAAAAAGTAGCTTCTCGTTCCCTTCTGGCACATAATCACTTCTACGTATAGTTTATCACAGATTCACTTCTCACATAGAACAAGCCTAAAGCTACAAATTATAACATATTTTTTTTATAAGACATGTTTTAGTCGACACTTTTATGATTTATGTGGTCAAATTACATATTCTCTTATATTTGCTGATGCGCGGTGCGGTTCAATGTTTTTTTCCAGGCATTTGCAAGGATTGAAAATCACTATTTTGTGAATAAGGGATTTTTACCCTCGGACTCATTCCTATTGGACAATGTTGATAAGATCCGACATATTAAAGCTTTTATTGTACAGGTATACTTGCCAATGAGATTTGCTGTTTCACAATGTTCATGTGCGTCTGCATGTGCGTCTGCTAGAAGCCAAAATGTCTTATAATTTGGAACAGAGGGAGTAGATATTATATTTCACATATGAAGTTGTGCATTGCCTTTAGCTCTTCATGCCTGTATGTATACCTTTAGTTGTCATTGAACTTCTGGCCAAGCATGTTTTTTTGTTATTGTCTTGCATGGTTGCCTGGATAATTTGGAACTCAAATCCATGATAGATATCAAATTGGTCAACTATAAGTGTGCTTGTGTCTGAGCACTTTATGTTGCAGGGACGTTATGATGTTTGTTGCCCTATGATGTCTGCTTGGGATCTTCATAAGGCTTGGCCTGAAGCAGAATTCAAGGTAAATGGTCCTCCAACCATTCCACCGACTATTATATATGATATTCATGTCGGAACTGCGATTTAATAGGATTGTTATATCGAAGCACCGATAGTTGTTTTTAAGGGTTTGGATTGTGAATGAACCAGTGGCAGAAATTGGTGTCGTACTGTCATCAATTGTGTTCTTATCATCAACATAAGACATCGTCAAGCAATGACGATCTTTTAAAGTCATATATTAAGAATTTTTGGTAGCATATGGCTACCAAACTGAAGCAGGAAGACATGGTGTGTAGCACTAAGTAGTTATAGACATGTTTGGCTTGCTTTTACAAAGAGAACATGCTATGAGAATGCAATTGGGTTGGCCTGTGAACCTGCATCATAGATGCCACATGATATTTTGCTTAGATGGCTGCAAACAATCACTTTTTGGTACAACTGCCTTTATGAAGTTCATGGTTCAACTTATGTAACGCTTAGGCAATATTCAGAAGGACCTTGGTAAATTGACCAGATTTTTTAGAATTATGCCTCAACATCGATAATTTGACCGGCTACAAGTCTAACTCTTTCACTGGACGCAGGTGGTACCAGATGCAGGGCACTCGGCCAATGAAGTAGGCATCGCTGCCGAACTGAGGTCAGCCACCGAAAAGCTGAGAGACTCGTTGAAGAAATGAGCCGGCGAAAGGCAAGTTGCACCTGCAGAGGATGGGAATAATTACACAGCTGCGACGGTTAGCAGAGCCTGATTGTAATGTGCCGTTAAACAATGTCACTGTCAAAGATCCCTTTCACAATTAGAGCAGGCTTGACACTCTAGGGTATATTTCTGAACTGCGTTGTTTGTTTGCTCGCTGGAGTGTCTGAGGAATTGAAATTTCAAGATTGGACCAAACCGACGCTGCCGTGACGTTAGCATACGCCTTTACCTTCACTTGCCGTTGAGCTCACAGAATCCGTAGCAAAGCAACGCCAATAGTCACCAACATTCACGGTGCAGAATACGCTAAAGCTTGTATCTGGTAACGCCAATATACCACATCCTCTCGAAGAAAATATTACAGTTACAGCAATCCTCGTCTAGCAAACTTCTTACATAACATAGCAGTCTGGTAAAAGTCAGTCCTTGAAGAGCCTGACGCACTAAGCCTAAAAAACCCAAGCATACAGCAGTTGCGGTCCCATTCTATAGCAAATTAACTTGCCAGTTGCCACCTCCTTCCATGCATCACGCCTTCACCTCCTTCCAGTTGTGTTCTAAGAACCCTAAGCAGCACACGTGCTGCCACACATAAGGTTCCTGCGGGTGAGACAGAGAAAAAAAGGTTGCATCAGTAAATCAATTCTTTTACAAAAAAATGTTCCAACTGTATTGTTTCAAGTTTGAACAGAAGCAGATGAGCCTTATTGACATACAGTAGTAAGTAATGCTGGGTTTTCTGATAAATTGACTAGACTACACATTCTCAAGTCTTCACAAACGACTGCACATTCTCAAGTCTTCACAAACAGATTTTAGAGTTTCACTGGATTGAAATCACTATTAACAGACTACTACTATCATCATATGGTCAACTAGTAAACGATGGAAAGATGGAGCTTACATTATAGAGCATCCGGAGCCACGCCTGTTTTTCTTCCTGGCGGGCATTGCCTCCCTTCTCCTTGGTGGTTGAAGGACCACTTTAATGGCTGTATCGAAGACAGACTTGACATTCTGGTAATGGCCAACGTAATTGAACAAAAAGTCAGTAAATTTCTCTATTACCAACAATCCAAACGTGTCAATTTTACTTAACCAAACAGCAAACCGTATTTGAAACAGGACATAACTGATCAAAAAATCATTCCACATGGGTCATGACTACCTGCTGGGTTTTGGAACTGCACTCGATGTAAGCTGCAGCACCAATCTGCTTCCTCAGTTCTTCACCCTGCATAACAAGGAGAATTAAGAGAAATTGCATCGCACTTCTAATAACTATCTGCTGGTAAGATATGGAATTCAGCATTGAAACTAGGTAGACAATGAAAGAGCAAACCTGTGCCGTCGTGATTGTCGAAGCTCCAGGATGATCAGCAAGGTAGGCTCTGTGGTCACGGAGATCTGGACAGTCCAACCAAATTCCTTAATTAGCTATTAAAACTTGGAAGAACAATCACGCCGACGGATATGTGGCATTAAAGTCCATGAATTAAGGTCACATATTCAGCACACTTGCTCACCTAACTTGGTCCCAACAAGAACAACCGGAACGTTGGGCGCAAACCTGCGGAGCTCTGGCATCCACTGTTTGGTCAGAAATAGAATGATCAGTTCATAATGCTCCAGCCATCATAGCAACATTGTGAAAAGCAGCAAAAACTGCTAGGTATATTGGCCAAAGGTAGCTCCTCTGCTGCTACTTTGGGCAGTATTGCCATTATCAGTTGTCAGGGATTTAGATATCTGAAATGTACACTGGAACTTGATGTTTTCCTGACCGGATCCTCTCTCCCTACACAGGCACATGCAGTAGAAACAATTCTCAAGCACATGATGATCCTATCACCATACCTTCTTCAGAACATTCTCGTAGCTGGCCCTGCTGATCAGGGAGAAAGCCAGCACGAACACATCTGCGCCCCTGTAGCTCAGTGGCCGCAGCCTGCTGTAGTCCTCTTGCCCTGAACGGAAGCAGAGAAGGGAAGGAAAAATTTCATCAGGTTCTGCCTGCATGTAAACCATCTATCGAGCCGTGAGACTGAGCGGAAGAAGCAGCAGCAGTACCTGCAGTGTCCCAGAGGCCGAGGTTGACGATGTTGCCATCCACGGAGACGTTGGCGCTGAAGTTGTCGAACACCGTGGGGATGTAATCCTGTCAGGAACAGCACGAACAGAGCGCCGCCGTCAGTTTCAGCAGCCAGAGAAGGGAGGAATGCGCATCGCGAGCTGACGATCCCCATTCGGCCATTCCCTTCCCTCTCGGGAAAGGGGACACAGCCGGACAGGAGCAGATGGTGACCGGTGAGTGGGTAAATAAATGCCCTACTGCTGATGCTGGAAGGCATCATTGGAAGTACTGCTAGCTTGGAATCTTGGATTAGAAACAAACTGTAAAAAAAAAAAAAAAAAAGCGTTGCTTCTGCAACTAACTGGGCGGCCATTCCTGTTCTGTTTACTAAAATGGTGATTAGAGCGAGCCAAAAAAGAGATGGGAGCCGAATCGAGCGGAATCTGATGGTTGGCGACGAAGGGCGAGGAGGACGAGGAGATGGGCGCGGCGAGATGAGCAGAGCATTACCGTGGGGAACTTGTTGCTGGTGTAGCAGATGAGCATGCAGGTCTTGCCCACGGCGCCGTCCCCGACCGTGACGCACTTGATGAACTTGGTGACGCTCATCTCTCGCCGCCCCGGCCTCCTTCTCCTCCTCCTCCCGCTCGGGCCGGCCCCCCTCCGCCCTCGCCTCACACTCTCTCACTCTCACTCACAGTACTAACAGGCAGCAGCAGCAGCAGCTAGTGGCTCCGAGAAGCAGCAAGCTCTCCCGTCAAGGGACAGAGACAGAGACAAGGGACACGAACGGAATGGCTGCCTGCCTTTCTCCGAGAAGGCAGGCCACTCCAGGCCAAGCAGCAAAGCCAAGGCAGGGCAGGGGGCAAGGCAAAGGCACCGCACCGCACCGGCACCGGCCCTGCCGCCGCCTCCTTAAAGAACTCGCCGCTCGCAGCTGGGCTGCCTGGCTGGCTGGCTGTGCGCCCTGCTACCGCTGGCCTAGGGAGGCGTGGTGTAAATGCGAGAGCGAGGCCGGTCAAGATGGATTCAAGAAGGAGAAGGTCAGGGCCGCCCAGCCGCCCAGGCCAGACGAGCTGTGACAGCTCTGCATCTGCTGACACCCGCCGGTGCTGCCACTGTTCCTTGCCGTGATTTGTTGTGATTACCCATTGCACTCGTGTTACAGGAACAGGATCTACGCGTCCCCGCGTGCGTGAGCGTGAGTAGAGTAGAGTATTGCATATTTGCATCCAGCACTCCACGACACGGTCACGAATCGACAGGACACGGTGCGCCCGGCTGGCCCATACTACTCGGCCCGCGCTCCATTTGTGTTGTACTACACGTGAAAGAGCGGAATATTTCGAATTTCTTACAACTAGTAGTATAAGTAGTAGTAATACTACTCGTGTAAAGCTTAGCTTTATTACGCGAAAAGCGTTCAAGTTTGCTGCGCTCGAGAGCTTTCAACGTTCAAATCTGGGGGAGCGTTTTATTCACCCCCCGAAAGAAAGCGAAAAGAGTCAAAAAAGGGAGCCCCGGCGCTGCCTTTCCCCTGTCTTGCCTCCACATATTCAATTCAAATCAAACCCCAGCTCCAGCGGGAAGGAGGTGCGGCGGGCCCCACACCACACCGGTCGCCGGCCCGGCCGACGAGGAGCCGAGGACCAGCAGCCCTTGCCCCGGCACTGCCTCAAAGCGAAAGCTAACCGTAATCGACCAGCGATAATAATAGAGCACTGCATGTGGGACAGGAAACATGTTGCCCTGCCCCACTTGCCAGTGACGGTATCCTTTTCCGTTCCCTTCCCTTGCTGCTGCTGATGCGCTGCTCCCCGAGCTGGAATGGGAGAGCAGGGCAAGCCGCTCGGCATTGGCTCGGCTCGGCTCCACCGTACGAGCCTCCACCGACGAACTCTTTCTCTAACGGTAGTACTAGTAGTACCCACTACGGCTCTAGCAGGTCTACAGTTATTAGTCGGTTTCATTATAGGAGTACTGTAGAATTAAATGCACGAATATCCGTTGCAAAAGTTAAAAACCAACGAGTGATCTACTGGAAGGTGATGCTCACCACCGGTCAATGATAGGTCGGGGACGCGGCGCGCTGGGCCCCGCAGGAAGTGGGTGGGGTCATGGAGTTCGCGAAGGAGCGGCGGGTACGGGTGCGCGTCGGTGCAGCTGCGGGATTTGAATGCGCAACGGCCTGGGCAGCAGGTACGAGCTGACTGGGAAGTGGTGGCCGTTGGACGACGGATCCAAACAAATTCCGGCCGGACGGTTTCGGTGGCTCCGCTGCGCGCCTGCGCATCGTAGGCCCAAGTGAGTGGAGCGAGCCCGAGTCTTTGGGTGGGCCGCGCTCACCACGTGGGCTCCTGGTTGGGCTTCTACGGTCCGAAAGCCGGTTGCTTGCGATGGGCCGGATTCAGCCCGTTCCTTCCTGACTGCTGGTGCTGGCCATCTTTTCTGCAGCGTTATTTCTCAGATCAATTAATTAAGTTTTGGGATTCTCAAAAAAAAATCTTTTCGGCCGCGTTTTAAAGCTTAGCTTGATCTTAGACGTTGACCGATCCAGATTCGCTGTAGCTGCTCAACAAGTTTACACTGACAGGTGGCCCCAAATGAACGGGAGTGCCACCTGCAAATCTCCCGTCGCGACACGCGGTCCAGGTTTGGGTTCCACAGTGTTTTCTTCTACAGTTCTACGCAACCAAAAACCCACAACCGCCGGCGCCGCGCCGGAAAGTGCTGGATCCAGGACGCGGTCGTGACTCGTGAGTCGTGACCTCCTCCCTCCTCGGCGAGCCGCGAGGAGGACGGCCAGGAGGGAGGCGTCATGTGTGGGCTGCGTCGTCGGCGCTCGCGCCGCCCGCCGTGCATCCAGGCGGCCCGCGGGCGTAGTAGTGTCTCTTTACAGCGCTTTGCTTTCGGTTAACGTCTTTTATGGTTTGTTTGCGTCTTACGCACTCCTCAGCCCCCATCTCAATGACGGGTGGTCCCCACCAGCCATCAAACACAAAACTACTCCAATGCTTGCTTCAACGCCCGCGCGCGCCCAAATGCCGCTGCTCCCTGACCCTTGGCACGACCGCCGCGCGCCCCCGCGCCGCGGAGGGCGCCGGCGGCTCCGTGGCGGCGTCGCCAACGACCTCGCCTCGTGTCTCGCGGGGTGCCTCCTCCTCCTCGTTGTCGTCCTCGTCGCGGCCGCGGCGGTGCTCTGTCTCTCCTCCCGCGCGCGCTCCCGTGGCCACCACGAGGATGGTGGCAGAAGCAGCGGAGCGGCGACGACCACACCGAGGGTCACGATCTTCTCCGCGCCGCGCCCGCCGCCGGATGGCTCGCCCGCGCGCCAGGAGCTGGCGGTGCGCTCCTGGCTGGCGCTCCCGGGGAACGTCAGTGTCGTGCTCCTAGGCGCCGGCGCCGCCGCGCGGCTCGGGCGCCGGGTCACCGTCGATGCCGGCGCCATCGATTTTGCGTACGCATTCGCAGGACCCATCATTACCTTACCATCTTCTACGTACGTACACGCCAAGACACTTGAGCTGCTGCGGTCTTCTTCCTTCGTCCTCGGTTGTGTTTTAGGTTCACGGGGACGCCGTTCTTCCACTCGATGGTCGCAAGAGCGCAGGCTGCCGCCGACACCGACATCTGCGTCCTTGTCGACGCCGAGACCGTCCTTCTTCCCGAAACTGTCGACGCGTTGGCTCGGTTCAGCAAGGTTGAGGCTGATTGGTTCCTTGTTTCTCCGGCACGTGACGTCACCGATCTCCATTACCAGCTCGCTGGCAATGGAAGCCACTGGGTACACGCAGATGGCGAAGAAGTGAGCTTGAAGAAAGTACCTTTCCGTCTATCCAAACCCAATGCTTGCTCCCCTAGCATTCTCGATGCTCTGTTTGCTTGTAATTGTTGACCGATTATATATTATCTGTCTGAATTAGTTGCAGGGGATTCCAGCTGACAAGTGGGCATCAGAGATCTCTGACAGAGGGCTGATCGTGGCGTGGAACAATCCAGGGAGCACCTTACATGCAGGTGTTCTGCCTTCTTTTCTGTACGGAAGAGGAGTACACAATCTTTGGCTGGCTCACGAGGTTCTGTCGTCTGAGATGAGGCTTTTCTTTGATGCAAGCAGTCTGGTTCTTGGACTGTATCCTGAAAGCCTTGCCTCCATGCATGATGACATGACCTCGAGTAAGAATGGCAGATCACTACATTCTGGATCCTGGGAGTATAGCGTCAATCGTCATCTTGCTGCGATGTATGGCTCGTATTGCTGTCGATTACCAGCAAGACACTTTCCTATGCTGCATAAAGTGGTTACGCAGTCTGAAGATCATATGCTCAGCAAAGCTGACGAGCTCACAGTATCAGATTTTTTCATCAGTAGAGAAGGAAGTGCCCATGGAGGAGATAGTCACAGTTTTTCTTCTGAGACCTCAGCACCTGATCTTCCATATTCTTTGAGCATGTTACTTGAGCTTGTCGCTGATAAGAATAGGTCTGTTGTCCTTAGTGTGGCTGGAGCAAGCTACAGAGACATGCTCATGAGTTGGGTGTGCCGCTTGCGTCATCTTAGAGTTACCAATTTTATAGTATGTGCCTTAGACCATGAGACGTACGAATTCTCTATTTTACAGGTAATCATTTTGAGCCACCTCCTTTCCTCTGTTATTTATTCTTCTTTTGTACGTACTTTGCAAACCACAGAGCAGCATCTCAAGCTTTTAATTCTAATTATAGGGTTTGCCAGTTTTCAGAGATCCATCATCACCAAAGAATGTCAGCTTTGATGACTGCCACTATGGAACAGAGTGTTTTCAACAAGTGACAAAAGTGAAGTCACGGATTGTTCTGGAGATATTAAGACTGGGATACAATGTGCTGTTGAGCGATGTTGATGTTTATTGGTTTGACAATCCACTGCCACTCCTGTACTCTCTTGGTCCTGCCACATTTGGAGCACAATCTGATGAATACAATGAGACAGGTAGTAAAGTTTGGATCATATTACTAGTAGTTACTACCATTTTCTTATGTTTCTTTCTATTATTTCTTCTCTTCGCAATGCGCACCTACATCTGGCATTACATCAAATCCAGCTATAAACAAGAGTTAATTTTATTCACATGACACTAAATGGGTGGCCTAATCATACTGAATAGATAAAAAAGAAATATGTTAGATCAGATCTATTGATTCTACAGACTAAGCACCCTGCTATTTGTTGTTGCATCTCAGCATTGCTGTTTGTTTACAGGACCGATAAATTTGCCGCGCCGATTGAACTCAGGATTTTACTTTGCCCGCTCAGACAACGCCACCATCACTGCAATGGAGATGGTAGTAAAACATGCAGCCAATTCAGGCTTATCTGAGCAACCGAGTTTCTACGATGTCCTGTGTGGGGAAAACGGAACAAACTGCATCAGTGACGACAAATGCCTGGAGCCCAACACAAACCTGACTATTGTGTTCCTGAACCGGGACTTGTTCCCCAATGGTGCTTACAAGGGTCTATGGGAGAAGCATGATGTACGGGCAACTTGCAGAGAGCTTGGCTGTTTCATCATTCACAACAACTGGATAAATAAGAGGAAAAAGAAGCTCCACCGACAAATGTCATCTGGGCTGTGGGACTACGATCCTAGCTCCAGGCAGTGCTTGCAGGAGTGGAGTGACAGAAGTATCTTCAGAATGATCGGGCAGTTCCATCTGTCTGAGGACACTGACAGTTAGTGGGTTTCAACCATACATAAACGATTTCATATCATACAGATCGCATATTTATATATGAGAACGGATGCTATGAAAACCAATCTCCTGTGTAAACTATAGAAACGCATATTCATATATAAGACCTAGTAGAATGGTTAACTTACTAACCTTCATCCCCTGTTCAATTCGCTTATTATGTGAATGGACTGATCAATATTTGATACTTCCATTAGACTTTCTGCAATTTTATACAAGCTAAAAACAGTAATTGGACATTGTGTTTGGCCCCAGCCTTATGCAACATCAATAAATCCAAAAGTTTCTGTAATTTTCAGAACAGAATAAGTAATTCAGCATTCAGTTCAGAGGAGCTTCGTTTGGTGTTCAGCTGAGCATCTTTGATGGTTCACCAGCTCAGAGAAAAAAAAGGCATCGTTTCACAAAACATGGTGGGGTCAAGGGTACAGATGGAACTCTTTAAAGTCCAGATTTCCTTCATCAGAACTTGCAGCTCAATGGAGCAATAAAGTCAACAGGAAAAGCACATAAAATCGTTAATCACTTGTCCAATAACGACATAGGGGTTTCTGATTGCAAAAGGTTGACAGCTTATTACAATTCCGCATCGTGAAGATACAATATCTCACTTCATCTTTGCTTCTGTAAAGAGAACATGCTTGTTAACACGGGGATCGTACTTTCTAAATTCAAGCTTCTCAGTGATCCGCCGAGGGTTCTTGCGCTTGACATAGAAGAATCCAGTGCCAGCTGCAGAAACCAGCCTGATGAAGATTGAGGCACGCTTTGCCTTCCCCCCCATCACTGATTATAAACTCCTAGCAGAAGGAACTGAAAAGAGGGCAAACATAAGCATACAATCAAAAATCATAGAGGTAAAATTCAAGGTTGCCATATTCAAGACAGACAATACAATTCACAAGGGAAACAATAGAGCAAGGGAAAATTTGTACATATAAGTTTATAAATAGTAATAAATCCCAAAGGATTACCTGGATAATTGAAAAGCCTACATACGTACATACATAGTGAACCGTCCTATCATATCCATAAAACTCCCGCTACCCTTCTTGAAATACAGATTACATAAGCATCTATGCAGCTATCCTTGTAGCACGGATATCAGGAGGAAACAGAGGGCGGAACCAGCAAAGAACATGGGCGTACACATGTCAGGGATCCAAAATGCGGCACTAAGCGCACGATTCAGCGCGCTGAGCGCTAAGCGGACGGGTAGCGAAGCGCGCTATGGGGCATAAGCGCTCCCAAAGCGTCGCGACCGCATTGGTGGAGCAGCCGTTGCTGGCTCCCGCTGCCCGCCGGTCGCGCAGCGCAGCAGCAGGGGGACCGGGCGCCGTCGACGGTCCAGAGGAGGCGGAAGGGGAGAGGGAGGTGCGTACGTAGGGTCGCCGGCCGTTGTGCGGAGGACGGAGGCGAGGGCGAGAGGCGGGAGGGGGAGCCGCTGACGCTGACGCCGCCGCCGAGCCTGAGCGCCGCCTCCGTCGCCTGCGTGAGCGGAACCCTAGCGCAGTGTCAGGGTAAAGGCAAAAGAGACGTGGGTCTGGGCTGAATTGATTGGATTTTAGATGGGCCACTAAATAAAAGCCTAGTACTCGCCCGGACAAGTTCGCCCCCGACGCCACAGTTAGCAAAAGAAAATAGAGAACATGTCTACCGCGATCTGCCTCGCCCGGACAAGTTCGCCCCCGACGCCACCGCGGACGCAGGGGACGGCGACCGCCTCTCCGCTCTCCTCCTCCTACGGTGACAAAGGCCGCGGCTACACCAGCGGTGGCCCTGCGCCCCTGCCCCTCTATTCCGCTCGAGGCTCGACGACAGCAACCCGGGCCTCCAAATCAGCAGCCCTCGCCCGCTTGGCCCTCGACGCAACCGCTGAATCCATCACGCCCCACCCGGCACAATTCCCTCCTCCGGCTGGCCAACGAGGAGCAGGCGACCCAGTCTAAACTGGCAGGTGTGCACATACCTGGTGCTGGTGGTGTTGGTCGCTGGCGAAGTGACCGACGAAGATCTGGCGAAGGGACCAACGAGGCTAGACTCAAGCACGTGGTCGGCGGTAGCCTAGATGCGCCAGCAGAGGGTGGGTGCGCGCGGTCGCGCGGACGCGGCGGCGGAGGACGGGAGGAGAAAAGGCTCGCTGTGAAGGCACGCTAAATATTTATATGGGCCTGTAGCAGGCCTGAGTGTCTAGGCCCAGTGGTCAAAATCGGATTTTTCAAATGATGTCTATTTGGATGCTGTATAGTACAGTAGTTTCCTAATCTGTAGTGTTGATTAACGAATTACACTCTTGACTTGATGGTGAAAACCATTTATGAGATATTTGGTTCAGCTGTTTATTGGCTTGATCACATAACACCGCGAATCACTCCCGTTAGTTTTTGTTTGTTTGATACGCGACGTAATCTCATGCCGGGGGCCGGGGCAACGGATCCGAGCTTTCAGGAATCCGATTGTGTTGATTTTTTATTTACTTTGGCAATACTAAATCAAGGACAAAGATTGCATATCAGAATTTAGCAGAAGCATCACTGACAATAATAATGTATGTCATCCCAATTTGCATGAACTTCACTAAGACAATAATAATGTACATCATTCACAGTTGCATACGAATACGATCTTCGTGGCTCACTCGGTCCCTCTAACTCTACACATGGAAGAAATGCCGTGGACAAAACTGGGAAGGTTACAAAAGGAGAAGGAAACTCGACAAGAATCTATGCACCCGACTTGATTCTATTTGCTGGAACTCTGCAGCCTTGCACCGCCTAGGCAGCCACATTCAGCGTTACACTGTTGCACATATTGCTGCAGGTATCCTGTTATATACACAAACCAACAAACTGTAATGGAGGAATCAACAATCACTATGGGAAGGTTATCACTCTCGCGCCATATACAAGCCCCTGCTGGAGAATCCATCAGAGTTGCTTATACTTCCTTTCATATTCTGACGCTAGTACATCTCTTGTCTTCTCAATGCTTTTTCTTCGTCCGAAGTCCTCTCATCCTCGACATGCTTCAACAGTTCTCCATTTAATCTAGTTGTCAAGGAGGGAGATAATGGTGCATAAACACCTACATAGTAGCAAAAGATATGCTATTAAGAAAATTCGTATGGGAACTATATGATGATTTCAATTCGAGAGGAGTGAAGGCCACACACTTTTTGATTGAGGGATCCTTTCATAATCCTTCGTCACATGCAACAAAATGGTACCAGATAACACCACAACCAAACCACAAATTTCAGAAATGATGCTACCAGGGCTTTGACCAGACCAATCCTACACAAATAATTAAACAGCATGATATCAGTTTACTGTTTTGTCATATAATACTAGAGCTCAGAAATGCATATGAAACAAATGCAACAATATAAAAATATCTGAAAGGGTCCAGAAGGTGCATGGGGAGTAAATGGCAGAATGAAATAAGAAATAAATATATAAGCCAAGTGCAAAACAAAATTTACCTTGAACATTATGACGCTGGCAAGTATTGTAAGAGTTGTGAACATTACATAATATATTGGAGATACTATTGCCGTATTGAATGTGTCAAGTGCCTACAGCAAAAAAAACAATACTTACTCCATTAAACAGAACAGGAACCAATAGCATAATATTTGTGATAACTCTAGTATAAACTAAAGCACTTCAGTGCAGTGTTCTGCAAATATCATAATTAATTCTACCATAGAAATCTACAAAATTACATGGCACTACAATATTCTGGAGTCAGGGATAAGAGGTTGCCCAAATTGGATAAAAAAAATTAGGACACAGCCACAGGGTAGAAACAAAATCAGGGACTAAACTTTGCTGCAGATGGGGTTCTGAATGCAATGCAAATCTATTCAAATAGGTCCACATCTTCCAAGCTAGCATATGATAACCTAATCTTACTTTATTATTTTCCAACATATTTGGCATAGTAAATTTCACAAAATTACCACCTTCCCTGTCCTAACTGTCACAAAACTGCCACTTCTAGTATCCATTTCATCATAGAACTAAAACAACTTAAGGCCACGTTTTCACGGACCACCTTTTGCCTCTTGCTGTTTCCTGAGCACCCGAGCTTACTTGTTAGAATCATACAGTGCAGAACAGACCGAGCCATTCAGTTCTGCACTATGTGACACTGATGAGTGGGCCCAGGTGCTTAAAAATTGGAGGGAGAAAATGGTAGGTCTGCGAAATAGGCACTAGAAGTGGTACTTTTGTGATAACTGTTAGAGAGATGTAATATAGGCTTATATGGGCCGGCTATATGGGCTCAGGCGCCCCAGCCTTAGTCAGTGCGGCAGCCCCCTAGGGGATATGTAGATGATCATTGGATTAGGCAAGGATCTCCGTTCATTGGGTATTTCTGTAAACCTTACGCGATCCTTGCCTATATATTGTACACCTTTGTATCTCCAATATCAATCTACTGAGCCAATCCTTCTTTCAATAACAAGGACATGAATGCGGTAGTTTTGTAAATTTTACTCTATTGGTTGTTGAAAAAGTGATAACAAGCAGATTAATATATGCATGCATAGTAATGATTTGATGAGAATAGAACATGACCCTTGTCAACATAACAAGCAATGCAAACCTAACCATAATTTAATCTCAATCATTTAAAAACCCAACCACCTTGAATATGAAGTTAATCTCAGGTAAAAAATAAAACAATAAGATCACGCCTACATGGAAATTCTTATGTTCCATTCCATTCTTAATTCTCACTAGTCACTAATTTGATTGATGTCCATATATTTCTTATAGTCAATTTGGTCTTAAAGTATTCCCAATTAACTTTCTAAATAACTTCCCTTTTGAATCCTTTAAACTTTAAAGGTTACAAACACAGCGCCTATTTTTGCTAATGCATTTGCAAAGGTTCAACTCCCAAACTGCATTCAGATAGTTCTTCTCTATCAACATACGTACCATTTTCGCAGCTAGAATGTAGATAATTATGTAATAGAACTACAGTTACTGAATGAAAGCAACGTGTAACAAGTTGAACAAACCTTGTTCAGATAATTCATCTGAGTCAACACACAAGTAGCCACAACAAGCATAAAGAACCAAGTCTCTGGATATTTTAATTGGTTTGTTCCCTCGAAAGTGAGCTTTAATGATGTACCAAGAGCCTTAACACTCATAACCTGAATAATGAGAAAAAAGTTAGCACATTACCTAGCTAGAATAGTTTAGAATATAATTAACTAAACATTGAGAGAACATATGAACCGCTGGCAGAAGTGTCATTACCGAGAGAGAGCCCATCAAAGAACAGATGGCGGTGTAGATCAACACATTGGACTGCCCATAGAGAGGAGAGAAATAGAACACCAGGACAAAAACAATCACAATAACTGACGCAACATATAGCAAGAAAGCTGCAAGAAAGTACCAATACATTTCATCAGCCACAATATCTCACTTCCTACAGATCAAGAGCTAGCCATTGTACAAGACGGAATCACACCGTTGATAGTCCTTACCAGGTTGTGTTGCCATGTTCCATATTTCCCTAACTGAAGTAATCTCCTGCTCCTGTGGGGCATGGATAACGATGACCACAGACCCTGCAATGCACATCACACAGCCGAGCACCCCGAGGGCATGCAGCCTCTCATTCAGAATGAAATGAGCCAGCACTGCACTGAAGGGTGAAGACACCCTCAACGTCAAATTCTAGTTTGACTAAAAAGTTGAATAGAACTGCCGAATCGGATTGCAAGGAGAAAGTCTGATCGAGTTGACCTAACAATTATGCTGAGCGCTCCAAGGGGAGTAACCAGGACAGCGGGGGCGAAAGCATACGCCACGAAATTGGCAATCTCACCTACAATCACTGAAAGAGGCAAACCTTCGCTCAGAAACGCATAATATAGTCTCCAAGCATCATGCCCAATTCTCTACTGGAGTTGCACGAGGAAACCTTACTAGTGATCATGCCAACCCACCACAGGGGCTCCATGAGGTACGAGTACCCGCCGACACCTGCGCATGCCATCATCAGAGTTCAGGAAACGCTCCAAACCGACCAAAAGTCGACATCTCTTTTGACCAGAAAAAAAACCGGCTTGCTCCAACTACCACGGTCAAATAGTACGAGAGGGGGACAGGAGGGGGCGACCTGCACGCACGCCGGAGGCGACAGCGGCCCGGCGGAGACCCTTCTTCTTGATGATGAAGCTGGCGCCGATGAAGCCGCTGGAGAGCAGCGCCAGGACTATCCCCTTCATGTTGTCGGTCGACAGCTCCGGCCCGGAGGCTCCTCCGCTGCTGCCGCCGCCGCCCCCCATCCCTCCTCACCGACGGCCGATCCTCCCGAGCCCAGACGCCTCAGTCGCGGCCGAACGATCCGGATTCCCGGAGCGATTGGTTGGGACGTACCAGCGCAGCACTCGATTGCTGCTTCTCCCTCCGATTTTCGGCTTATCGGCCACCGAACCCGACGGGAAATGCGGCTTTATCACTGTTTGGCGAGGGATTTTGGTGGTTCACGGGAGGAGGGGAGAGGAGGAGCTGATTGGGCAGAGGAAGGTGTAGAGGAAAAGGGCGAGACGCCCGAGACGGGGAGGAAGGCGGCCAGGGAGGACGACGGACGTCGGACGGGGACCCGGTCGACGAGACGAGACGAGACGAGACAAAACAAATCACGCTGATTAGGCGTCATTTTCTCGCTCTACAGAAATTGGTGGGAGCTGACGCGTAGGACCCACCTGGGGCCACCTGCCACAGCTGGTTCCTGCCTGGATAATCTTCAGTGCGTCTTCTACCGTGTATTGCTTGACGAAGAAGGCATTGAGGGCTCGTTCGTTTAGCATGTTGCGGATACATGAGTGTATACCGAGTCTCGAATGATGAGTGATTGTCAACTAGGATAATGCGTATGTTCTTTGGCTTGTGTTGTGCAGGTGTCGAGCACGGATACAGTGATCGAAAGCAAGGTAAAGGTCAAGTAGAGACGTGTCGTGCTGATGGACCGAGAGTGGCGAAGGGCGGACGTGAGGCTTGGACTGAGGGACCGGCGGCCTGAGGATCAGCTGTGGTGGCTGACAGCCTGGGACAGTGACGAGCGAAGACTTGCGGGCACGGTGTTGCTCGGGTCGAGGACCTGGGGACACGTGTCGGTGGACGGGGTGCACGGGCGGTGCATCCCCTCTACGGCTCGGTTTGGTGGTTGAGCCATAGAAAAACCATCGAGTGGACGGTTTCTAGGTTTGGGCCTCAAAACCTGGGCGCTGATGGTTTCCGAGTTTGGGCCACTGTTGATGGTGGTTAAAGCATCATTTCACCCAAAACCAAGGTAAAACAACATAAATAGTAGAAGATTTGGTTTATAACTAACATATTTCCACATGTGCATAGTTTCTTATCTTAATGCAGGAAATGATGGAATTTGGGCCAAATAAGAGTACCAGGAGCAAGGCCAAGCCACTCTGACCCATTTGGGCCTAAGCAAGGTGGCGACCGCCACCTATTACTGGCGGCCGCCAAGTCACTCGTGCCAAAAGTGGCCCAAGCCACGTCATCGATCTGTGGGAGTCACCTCAAGCTCAAATCCTGGCCATTGCACACTAAGACGGTTTGATCCAAGGGCTAAGAAGAGTATCACCTGGTGAAGGGTCGAGATGGCGGACTAGAGGGGGGTGAATAGTCCCTTTTAAAATTAAACTTAATCGCAGCGGAGCGGCTAACCGAAATAAATGCGGAATTAAAACTATCGGTCTAGCCAAGACTACACCCCTCTACCTATACTCTATGACACCTTACAAAAGATCCTAATCAATGCAAATAAGGTGTCGGGCTAGCTAGAGCTCACCTAACCAATTCTAGAAGCAAGGTCACACAAGCCTATGCAACTAGTACTTCAAGCACGGGGGAGCTCCTAAGCAATCTAGCAAGCAAAGCACAAAGCCTAAGCTCACTAGTAATGCTCAATAACAAGGCTACCCAAGCCAAATTAGAGAGCTCAACTTAGCTACACAAACTAAGCAACTAAACACTAGCACAAGAATAAATATTGCAATACAAGCTAGTGCAAACAACAGGTAGTCGGTACTACCGGGCTATAGGTCGGTACTACCGACGCCGGTACTACCGGGCTTCTAGGCCGATACTACCGAGCACCTGCAGGGAGCTACGAAATCGAAGGGGATGAGATGCAATCTCAGATCTAGCAATTACCCCACTTCCCTAGATGATGTAGATGACGAATGTAGCTTCCCCACGTCTTGGTTCCTTGCCAAAAAGGTAGATCGAGTCTTCCCAACCTAAGATAGAGTGAAGGAGGGAGGAAGAACACGAAGAACACAAACAAGCGTAATATGCAAGGAACAAAGAACAATAAGAGCAACAAGAGACAGGGACACAAGATTTTATCCCGAGGTTCACTTGGTTGCCACCAAGCTAGTCCCCGTTGAAGCAAGCCCAAGGTTGCCGCCGATCCTCTCGCTAGTGGTGACACTAAGCCAACCTCTCCACGATGGAGTGCTCACCAAGAGCTCTAGCTTTTGATCCGGCCGGACCACTTGGCGCTCTTCACGCCTCTTCTCCACTAGAGTTGCTCTTCGCGATCTCCCGCGGGGCGAGCACAATGCCCCTCACAAAGCTTCTCCGGAGCCACGCACAATCTTCACGCGGGCTTCACGACGGAGACACGCACCAAGCCGTCTAGGAGGTGGCAACCTCCAAGAGTAATAAGCACCACCGGCTTGCAACTCGAACACCTAGTGCCATTCGATGCTATCTCTCAAAGCAACGCACTAGGATCACTCTCTCACACAATCGGATAAGCACTAAAGCATATGTGTGTTAGAGGGCTCACAAGCACATCCACACAAGCCACCAAGGCTTTGGAGTGCTCCAGCGACCGGCCCACAGCCGGCCTCCACCCCTATTTATAAAGGGGAGCGGCCAACTAGTCGTTTCCCCTTTTCTGCGCTTCGGTCGGTAGTACCGACCCCCCTGGGCGGTAGTACCGACAGTGTCAGAACTAGCCGTTACACACGGCGCGTTGACCAAAACGAACAACCGACTCCAGGTCGGTACCTTCGACGGTCGGTAGTACCGGCCCTATGGCGGTACTACCGACAGGCCAAACTGGGGACTATACAGAGAGCCCCGAACTCCTTCGCCTTCGGATCTTCCAAAGGTCGGTAGTACCGGCCCTATGGCGGTACTACCGACAGGCCAACATAGGATCTACACAGAGAGCATCCAAAACTCCTCCATACCATGGTACTACCGACCCCCTGGTCGGTACTACCGAGCCCGGTACTACCGGCCCTATGGCGGTACTACCGGTAGGCCAAAACTGGCCACTTCCAGAGAGCTTCCAAACTCCTCACATCTCGAAACCTCGAACAGTCGGTAGTACCGACCCTATGGCGGTACTACCGGCAGGCCAAACTCAGCTCAACACAGAGAGCCTGCAAAACCCTTCAGGGCCACGGTACCACCGACCCTCTGGTCGGTACCACCGCGGGCGGTAGTACCGAGGTTATGGCGGTACTACCGCCAGGCCAAATCAGCCCCAACACAGAGAAGGTTGCACGCAGCACCCATGGGCGGTACTACCGACCCCCCTGGGCGGTACTACCGACCACACTCAGAAAACTCTCTTTTCTTCTCTGTGTTGTTCCAAATCAACTCCAACAACTTCTCCTTTGCAAATGTGCCAACACCACCAAGTGTACACCATCATGTGCATGTGTGTTAGTATTTTTACAATCATTTTCAAAGGATTTTCTCTTTCACTCACAACGCCACTCGATCTTAGTAACATCGCAAAGTTAGATCGCTCAAGTGGCACTAGATGACCGATATGCAAACAAGTTTGCTCCTCTTAATTGTAACATCCCGAAAATTTGCATCGATTTGAAATAGGCAATATGATTTAAATTGTTGCATTTTTTTTTGTGTTGCATAAAAACCTAGATAATAAATTTTTGCAAAAGCTAAAATAAATCCTAGGCCAAAGACCATGATGATGCATACATGCTGGTGCATATTATATTTTTGTGATGATTGGTTTTGGTTCAAAACTTGTTTGAATTCAAAGGGATTTCAAATTTTGCTTTTGGAAACATGTTTCTGAAAATGGAAAACCATTTCTTCTTCTCCCTCTCCCTTTCTTCTTTTGGCCCGAACCAGCCCGGCCGGCCTGCTCCCCCCCCCTCTCCTTCTCGCGCTCGGCCCAACTCGGCCGGCCCGTCCCCCCCCCCCCCCCGCGCGCGCAGCGCTCTCCCCCTTCTCCCTTGGGCCGCCGGCCTCGGCCCAGCCCCGCGCGCCGCAGCCGCAGCACGCCGCGACGCTCTCTCTCTCTCTCTGACAGCTCGCCCCACCTGTCAGCCCTCTCTCCCTCCTCCGACTCCGGCTCGGCTACGCCCGCGCGCGACTCCGCCTCGCCCGTGCCCCCTCCCTGCCTTGCCGAGCACTCTAATCCCTCCTATAAAGCTCACCCGAACCCATCGCCTTTCTCTTCTTTGCAAACCCGAGTTCTCGTGCCCTATCTTGCCTGCACCGAGAGCTCCGCGGCCGCCGAAGATCCGCCGCCGTCAACCCGACGCTTCAACGAGTTCCAACGCTCGCAAGAGGTCCCTAGAGCTCCGTCTTGATCTCTCGAAGCTAGCCGAGTTTTTTCCCTTCTTTTTCTCCCTCGTTTTGGTGCCTTAATCCCTCGCCGTCGTTGCAGAACCCCGCCGTCCGCCTCGCCGTGCAATCCGCCGTCACAGAGACCTCACCGACGCCATCATCACCTCGGGTGAGTTCGCCTTGATCTCCTCTTTCGATTGGACCCACTCCCGAGGTCTCTACCGTACCGTAGCCCTAACCCGAGCCGCGCCGCCGTTTTCCGGCCATGGCGCCGCCGTACTCCCTCTTCTCCGGCGACACAGCGCCGCCGACCCTTCCCCGATCTAATCTGGAGCATCCATCTCCGATCCGACGCTCAGGAAAGGCCGATACCCCTTCGGTGTCGATCTTGCTAAAGAGTCCCCCGAGTTCTTAAGCCTAAACCCGCGGTCCTTTGGATCCTGTGCGTTGAGTGTGTGTTTTCTTCCTTATAAGCCCCTGCGTTTCTTCTTATTTGAGGTGCAGTCCAACCAATCTGCAGATTCGATTTAAACTGATTTTAAATTCAAATTCGAGTTTGTTTTATTTACAGTTTTGCCACCAGTTTCAAATGCTTATAACTTCTACGTTTTTAGTCCGTTCAAGTTGCGTTAGATTCGTTTTGAAAAGATCTATCTATCTGTATGAAAATATATACTGTTTTCTGTAATTAAAGTTTGAGTTAGGTTTAATCTACTAACTAAGGTTTTGTAACTTGTTTAGCTCATAACTTTCGCGTTATAATTCCGTTTTTTGTGATCTTCGCGTTTATGTGATCGTGATAGACCGTAGTTTCTGTTTTCAAACTTTTTATATTATTTTCTTGCTGTTGGTGTAATGTTCTAATTATAGTTTGTTTGCTTTGCATGATTGTTGTCCCGATGATTGTGTGTTGATGTGGTAATCGAGTATAGACGGTGAGACATACGCTGGTGATCAGGAACCCTTCTACGACAACCAAGAGCAACCAGAGTTCTCGGAATCAGGCAAGTATAGCATGAGATCCTCCTTGTTGACCTATTCACCATGAAACATCTAAATTCATACGCATGTGTCTAATGTTGATCTCCTATCTAGTTTACCCTAGTGTTTGACCCGTTACCTTGTTAACCTTGGGATGCTATGCATATGGGTAGAATTTTTGCTAGAGCTTTACTTAAACCAAACATGATCTAATAACGGTGAATAAAACTTGATCTTTTTAGCAACATGGTTTAGGACCTCCTGTCAGCAAAAGCTGGGACATACAGTGCAACCATGAGGGTTATATGGCTCTGACCTTAGCTCAGTATAAGGACCTTTTCTAGCTTGTTAGTGGACACCTGTATAGGCGCGTTGGGTCTTGCTGAGCTGGATTTAGGGCGGCTACTTTCACCTTGCCTGCGTTGCCGTAAGGTTGGGAGACCCTTCTTCCCCTTGCCTTAAGACCTAGCGGCCCTAACTTGTTAGACGAACCTTTGAAAGGCTTTGCGTGTATCCTGCCCGCTCACCTCGGAAGTGTTATGGGAGTAATTAACCCGGGCATCTGGATATCACGACTCATCGGGTAAAGTGTACAACCTCTGCAGAGTGTAAAACTGATATATCAGCCGTGCTCACGGACACGAGCGGCCCGGAAAACTCACAGATTAGTTGTTATATGTTGTTTAGTTATGTTGCTCATGTTGATTACTTTATTGCTATGTTTCAGTTATTATGATCATGTGGATTGGGTTTAAGCATTCATATATGTTCACCTTAATACTAAAATGTTGCCAATTAAAAGCTACTGCAGTTTAACC
Source organism: Coix lacryma-jobi var. lacryma-jobi (assembly GCA_009763385.1). Classification (NCBI taxonomy): domain Eukaryota; kingdom Viridiplantae; phylum Streptophyta; class Magnoliopsida; order Poales; family Poaceae; genus Coix; species Coix lacryma-jobi. The sequence continues at coordinate 5,680,278 of CM019826.1, forward strand.
AGTGTCAGCCTTATTTGAGCCTCATGAACCCCATGTTACACTTGTTAAGTACGAGATGTACTTATGCTTGTTTATTTCTTTCTACTTGGATAAAAAATCCCGGATGGGTAACAGATTGCTATGGTAATGATGACTTCCCTGAAGAGTTCTAGTCTTGCTGTCAACCAGTCATCTTCCCTGTGATGGAGCTACCGCGAGAGTTACTTTATTTATCCGCTGCTATGTAAAGACTTTGAATAATATTCGTTATGTAATAAACATATGTGATGGTACTTCTTAATTTGTGGCTTATGTGTGTGATTGATCTCTAGGCACACATGAGTTATTGCATTCAATTTTGTTCTTAAAATTGGGCGTGACAAATAGTACGGCCATCTATCCTAAACCCGGTCATAATCTTCTCTACACACCTATGACCGGTGAAATGAAATGCCCTATAAGTATACCTTTGCCTTGCGCATTCCATTCCATCTCCTCCATGTGTTGATGCAACACATGCACCAACCTCTTCATCAAATGATATGATCCACTTCATATCATCACATGGCCTCCATGGTCCATCGATCTTGACATCACTTGCTCTTCACCATCGCTTCGGTCCTTCGGCGCCAAGTCTTGCTTAAGCCTCCCGACACTCGGTACCAACGGCTTCAAAGCCTCCAACTTGCCCTTCACCTTTGCAACCGGTCCATCAAGCCAAGTCTTGCCTTGATCTTCACCATCTTAGCCACATGACCACATGTCATGTTTCATGTGCATTAAGCTCCTTCTTCACATGTGTGAGCCTTGCAACATCTTCCAAGCCATTTCACCTCTATGGCATATGTTGCTCACACATGATCACCTGTGGACTAATCACCTGTGTAATTCACTTCAAACACATATTAGTCCACCTAAGTTGTCACTCAATTACCAAAACCAAACAAGGACCTTTCACCTGGATAGTGGGCTTTGGACACGTGTCTACACCCTAACCGACCCTCAAACCGACTTAGGAGAGCAAATGAAGACCGTTGGATGGATGGCGGTTGCAATGGACGACAGAGAGGTGGCAGGCGCCAGGGTTTGGTGGCGGGCGCCACCCCCTAAACCCTAACCGACCTCCCCTTCACTCTAGTACCCCCCTAGCTTCCTAACACTATAAATAGGCCCCTTGAGCTCTCATTCGGGGAGCCTCACATTAGTATTCACCATTTGGTTAGAATAGCACACTTGCTATGCTAGAGAGATTAGAGAGAGTGTGAGTGCCTCACTAGAAGAGGAGCTGGAGAGGAGAAGAGTAGAAGCCTGGAGAGTTCCGGAGTTGTCGGAGACCTCTGCTTCTCTCTGCTCTGCGCTTCAACTTTGGTAACTTAGTATTTATTTTATCTTCAAGTATTTATTTTCAGTACTTGTGTGTTTGTTTCATTGCTTGATATTAGTTTCAAGTGCTCTAGTTCTAGTACAGGGCTAGCAGTAGTAATATATAGATTAAGTGTGGTACTTAGGCTATATATTGCCAGTGAATACGGCTAGGCCCCCGGATAGCTGTGGTAGCAAGCAGGTGGTGACAGCCCTGTGCGCCTTGAATTCCACCACGTAGTTGGTCTAGTTTAACAGTAGGGCTCGTTGTGCTAGCGTTCAACCTAAGTCAGTGGTAAAGGCTGGTACGCCCACAGTACACTAGTAAAGAACTTAAATCACTAGAAGTCTAATAGAACTAGGATCTACCCCAGTAGATAGTGCTCGTTCCCTTCATCTATCCTAGATATCCTTATCCCCCTAGTTTTCTCAAAATCACTTCGCGTTCCTCCTGGATTCGATACCCCGGAATACTCTGAGGTGAAAAGCTACAACTGACAGCCGTGCACTTGCGGTTTCTTCTGCGTGCCACCCGAGGTGTCAGCAAGATTTTCTGGCGCCGTTGCCGGGGAACGGTAGCTGATTTTTGAGACTAGAGTTAGGATCATCTTTACCCTCTCCGCATGGAGAATCAATCTATCTTACAATTCGCAGCTCCTAAGAGTTCGCGATAAGAGCCACATTTATCATCACAACCTATATATACCGATAGTTACGAATTGCGCCCTGACTTTATTAATAAAGTTCAGGAGAGCATGTTTACGGGATCAGAAAATCCCTACACACATCTACGCGAGTTTGAGCAAGTCTGTGCATGCTTGAACATTTCGGGCATTTCACCTGACACTGTCAAGTGGAAGCTGTTTCCGTTCACTTTGACGGGAGCAGCTAAAACATGGCATGCTCGAACCGTGGGAAGTGCCAAAGGAGACTGGGGAACTTTACGGACCAAGTTTATCTTGACGTATTTCCCTGTACACCGAGTGGTACGACTACGAGTAGAAGTGTTGACCTTTAGACAAAATGATAAGGAGACATTAGGGGAGGCTTGGGACCGTTTTATTGGTTTAATCAATTCAGGACCCGATTTAGCCATACCCGATCCAGTGCTCCTTCAGCATTTTTATGTCGGTTTAGAGAAAGAGAGCGCTCTTCACCTTGATCATTCGTCAGGTGGAGCGTTTCTTCATCTTTCTCCACGAGGTGGAAAGGAGGATCTTGATAGAATTCTCGAGAACACTCCTTATACTGGAGTTTCCGATAAAATCCCTGAGGAAGAAGTCGTAGAAACCCAAGTTTTGACCGTAGAACAACAAGAAGAGCCCGAGTCTAGCTCGCTGGACTTAGCGGAACCTATTCCGTCCACATCTAGGAAAGAAATTCTTCCAGAATTTATGGACGAGATAGAGGATGATGTGTTTGAGGATTACGAAAATGCTATGAACTACTACTTCGTTCAAGCTCTCCCATCCGACAAACCACTTCCTGAGTCCTCTGATGGAATCTATAGCCGAGAACATCTTTTGGAACTTTCAGCTGTCATGAGTCATGAATGGACAATGGAAGCCGAAGTATCAGAAAACATTCCTCGCATAGATAAAGTACCTAGTATAATAGATTGTCGAATTAGGGGAGAAAGAGCCTTTGCCTTTTACGACCCCGTCGTGGGAATTAATGTTCTTGCTAGTAATTACGTATCCAGAACATTCCCCGACCTTCAACGACATCCAACTAAACGGTGATTAAGATACCCAAATGGTGACATCTTGGAAAGTGAAGGAATCCTAAAGATGGTCCCCATCCAAGTAGATGGAGCGGACATGGTCTTAGATTTCTACATTTTCGATGTAGTCCTTTTTGACGTCTTCTTAGGACAACCGTGGTCCATACTTGCCTTGCAAGGACCATGTCAAGAGCACTTTAATGCTCAAATCAGTGGAAAAGAGTACTCAGTACCTTTTATTCGTGCATTAAATTCTATTGCCGAACAACCACCAGAACCAGATCTTCTCGATCAAGCTAGAACCTCTACCCTTTATGAGTTGGCTCAGCCTGATTTTGAAGAAGATTCTGAGTTCTTTGTCGAAGAAGAAGCCGAGACAGATGAGCCGTTTCGCTTAGACGAATCGGAAAAGCCATCTCGACCTTCCATAGAGCTAAAACCTCTGCCTGAAGGCATGAGATACATTTTTCTAAACAATGACCCCGAGACTCCCGTAATCATTAGCAGTAAGCTATCTGAAGAGGAAGTCCGTAGGCTGACCCTTGTCTTAGAAAAACACCAATCTGTCTTTGGTTATTCACTTCAAGATTTGAAGGGAATTAGTCCAAATCTCTGCACCCATCGTATCCCTCTCGATCCTGAGATACCCTCTTCAAGAGAGCCACAAAGACGACTTAATAACGCTATGCGTGAAGTCGTGAAAAAGGAGGTTCTGAAACTCTTGCACGCGGGAATTATTTATCCAGTTCCTTATAGTGAATGGGTAAGTCCTGTGCAAGTAGTTCCAAAGAAAGGAGGCATGACAGTCGTTAAGAATGAGAAAAATGAGTTAATCCCTCAACGCACTGTCACTGGATGGAGGATGTGTATAGACTATAGGAAGCTAAATAAAGCCACAAAGAAAGACCATTTGCCACTTCCTTTTATAGATGAGATGCTAGAGAGATTGGCAAACCATTCCTTCTTTTGCTTCCTGGATGGATATTCTGGTTATCACCAAATCCCAATCCATCCAGATGACCAAAGTAAGACCACTTTCACATGCCCGTATGGAACTTATGCCTATAGACGCATGTCCTTTGGACTTTGCAATGCGCCGACATCTTTCCAACGGTGTATGATGTCCATCTTTTCCGACATGATTGAACAAATCATGGAGGTATTCATGGACGACTTTTCGGTCTATGGGAAAACCTTTGACGATTGCCTAACCAATTTAGACAAAGTCCTCCAACGCTGTGAAGAGAAGGACCTAGTTCTTAACTGGGAAAAGTGTCACTTCATGGTGCGGGAAGGAATTGTCCTAGGCCATCGAATTTCAGAATGTGGGATAGAAGTGGATAAAGCCAAAATCAATATAATTGAACAATTGCCACCACCCACTAATGTGAGAGAAATCCGAAGCTTCTTGGGCCATGCCGGTTTTTATAGAAGGTTTATTAAGGATTTCTCACAAGTCGCTAAACCCTTAACGAGCCTGTTAGCAAAAGACGTCCCGTTCAAATTTGACGAGGATTGTCTACAAGCCTTCAATATTTTGAAAAAGGCTCTAACTTCGGCACCAATCATCCAACCCCCAGATTGGAATTTGCCGTTCGAAATCATGTGTGATGCTAGTGATTATGCTGTGGGGGTCGTCCTTGGTCAAACTAAAGATAAGAAGCATTATGCTATTTCTTATGCTAGTAAGACCATGACTGGCCCCCAGCTAAACTATGCAACCACAGAAAAGGAACTTCTGGTCGTAGTCTTTGCCATAGACAAGTTTAGATCTTACTTAGTGGGAGCTAAGGTGATCGTTTATACCGATCACCCTGCTCTAAAATATCTCTTCACTAAGAAAGATGCTAAACCAAGGTTGATCCGCTGGATCCTTCTCCTTCAAGAATTTGACCTGGAAATAAGAGACAAGAAAGAAGTAGAAAATTCAGTAGCTGATCACTTGTCTAGACTACAAGTCAATAATTCGGACAATCTCCCAATAAATGACTTTCTTCGCGATGATACCCTTTTAAAAGTCACATATACCAACCCTTGGTATGCAAACATCGTGAATTTTATAGTCGCCGGCTATGCCCCGCCGGGGGAGAATAAAAAGAAACTGCTATATCAAAGCAGAACGCACCTATGGGATGAACCATATCTCTATAAGGTCTGTGCAGATGGACTCTTGAGAAAATGTGTCCCCATAGAAGAAGCAACAAAAATCATAGATAGATGTCACTCCGCCGAATATGGAGGACACTATGGAGCTTTTCGGACACATGCTAAAATATGGCAAAGTGGTTTTTATTGGCTATCAATGTACGAGGACACAAAGAATTATGTGAGACGTTGTCCTCGTTGCCAAAAGCATGGTAACATTAATGCCTGAGATGCTATGCCTCTCGTGAACAATCTCCAAGTTGAGTTGTTCGATGTTTGGGGTATAGACTTCATGGGCCCCTTTCCTAAATCCTATGACGCCGAGTACATTCTTGTGGCTGTGGATTATGTCTCGAAATGGGTAGAAGCCATACCCTGTCGAGCGGCAGATGCTAAACATTCGAAGAAAATGTTCAAAGAAAACATCTTTCCTCGTTTTGGAGTTCCTAGACTAGTCATTAGTGATGGAGGCCCTCATTTCATAGATAAGAGCTTCTGGCATTTCTTAGCTAGTCAAGGAGTCCAACATAATGTAGCCACTGCATACCACCCCCAGACAAGTGGACAGGCTGAAACGTCCAATAAACAAATAAAGAATATCTTGCAAAAGACGGTAGAAGAGATGGGAAAGGGATGGAAACATAAGTTACCCGAAGCTCTGTGGGCCTATCGAACCGCCTATAAGACCCCGATTGGAATGTCCCCATACCAACTAGTTTATGGAAAAACTTGTCATCTTCCTGTTGAGCCTGAGTTCAAAGCTCATTGGGCCATTAAGAAATGGAACATGGACCTTGACCAAGCTGGCCAAAATAGGAAGATGCAAATTTCCGAACTAGAAGAATGGCGAGAGAAAGCCTATCATAGTGCCAAGCTCTATAAAGAGAAGACTAAGAGATGGCACGATAAACGGATCAAAAAGAAAGAGTTCGAAGTAGGAGATAAAGTTTTACTCTTTAACTCCCGTGTTCGACTTTTCGGACATGGTAAACTTCGAAGCAAATGGGAAGGACCTTTCAAGGTTGTTGCAACCTCTTCCCATGGAGCCGTCACATTAGAAAGTGACGATGGGCAAATCTTCAAAGTCAATGGACAAAGATTAAAAATATTCTATGACTTTGATAAAAATGAGCTAAACGAAATTGATATAATTAACTTTGAAGTAGCTCAAGCCCATGACAATTAATGGATGGACCCAATTTACCCCTTGTCCATTTCATGCACCTAGTCCATCCAAAACCCCAAGAAAGGCCTCTTTAGGCCCAACCAAGCCATTTCGACCTCGGAACTTTGAAATTTAGGAGGCTTACCTTCTCCCGCTCGATGCCCGGCGAAGGAGGAGTGGCGGCCGCCACTCTCAACTGGCGGCCGCCACCAAACCCTGGCGCCCGCCGCGCTAGGTGGTGGTTTAGAAGCCCCTCTCCACGTGGCAGCTAATCCCGAGCTCGGGAGAGTGAAAGAAGGAGGAGATGAGGATGTGTTAGTTCATCTAAGGCTTATCCCTCCACTTCTCCCCCTTCTTAAAAGAAGAACTCCTTCTTCTCCCTCCATCCACTCACGAAGTCCAGCCAAGCCTCCTCCAAAACCATGTCGTCTCCACGGAAGTCCGAGTCCTATAACCCTCAAGGATCGATCTCGTCCTCCACCAAAGCCATCATCCAATCTTTGATCGACGACGACATGGAGGTACTTGACATACCTCCTTTAGCAATGGTGCTGCCTGACGGCACTTATGTCAAGGGGACACCACCGGAGGGTGCAGGGAAGGCACCAGCCACCACTCCAGTGGCGGGCGCCACCCCTGCTGGGCGGCCGCCAGGGGTGAAACGCCCCCTGGCCTCGTCTCCGCTCCGTCTTCATCCTCCTCTAGTGGCGCCACCCGAGAAGAAATTGAGGACGCCCACAAGGCCGACCACAGGGGAGATCACCCCGAGGAAGTCTCCGGCCGTCAAGGCCAGGGGTGATGAAACGCCCACTCCATCAAGGGCGAAATCCCGGGTCAGCTTTGGCTCGGATAGCCGCACCCGGAGCTACAGCCCCAATCCTAAGAGAGCTAAACTAGAGGTGTATGGCGTAAGGATGCCCGATGGGCATTATGAGAAGAGGCTACGTGAGCGCGACGCGAGCACTCATGGCTCCAATGGGTCGCTCTCCGAGCCATCCGTGCGCCGCCGTCTCAACCCATCGCCGGCAGGAGTCCCCGGCGAGATGGAGCACAACGGTGGTGAGGAGGGGTTAACCCTCGAAAAACTCACCGCCGAGGTAAAGAAGTTGCGCAAGGAGAAGAGCGCCTTGGAGGATCAAGTCGCAGAGATAGCCCTCTGGCGAATGGATATGGAGGATCGGTTCACCATCCTCCGCAAGGGCTGCACCTCGAAGATCAAGCGTCTCTTCAAAGAGACAGACTTTGAGGATCTCTACGAGGCTCCTTCACTAGATTAGATTAGATTTAGGGTGTCTAGTTAGATTTTTAGTTTGATTTAGTTTAAGTTTAATTTTGCTTGATTTAAATTTTAGTTTGTTTAATTTTCAATTTAGAACTTTTGTTTAGGAAATTTTTATATAATGAATAAAAAGACACCCTTATTATTTTTCCCTTCATCAAGTTTGTTCATTTTAAAAATAAAAAGTACCAAAACTTCTAGTGTGGGGGAAATCCCCTCTCTAAACACCTCTCTAAAACGTGACAAAATGTTCAAAGCTGTAACCTGAACTTAGCAAGGTAACTACCACGCTGTTTGCAAGCCGCATGGGCCAAAGCCCATGGCGGCCGCTAGGCCACTCTGCACCGAAACACCCCCGGTGAACCCCTAAACTTGTGTTTTAAATTCTGTATAATTTGGATCACTGGATGTCTCGGTTTGAACTAAAAATGCAGCTAGGAAATAATAATAAAAAATACTGAAACAATTTCTTTTGAATTGAGTGTTTACACGACATGTTATTCTACCTTTTATTCATGTGTAGTAGCCTACTCATTTTGATAGGGAAGTCAACCTAGGTTGTTGTTTGATAAGATATAGAAGTAGTAATTGAAATTGCATTAGTACTCTGCTACAACCTAGGGAGTTTTTATTTTGAAAACCAAAATTACCATGGTTCATGATCTTTCGTTCCTATCCACCTACCAAAGCCAAAATATTAGAGTATAGGAGAACAACCCATAAAGCCTTCTAAATCAATCTTTGAGCTTTGTCAAGAATAGTTGATCTAGGTAGAAGAGTTTAGTCATGCTCTAAAAGCCAAGGCAAACCATGCCTTTTTGAGAGAACTCTCACACTGAGAGTATACTCATGTAGTTCTTCTCCAAAATTTTGTTCTAAAAGAATTGTATAAATTTTCTCATTCCTTCAAAGGACATGGCTATATAGTATCTAAAAAGAGAGCAAATGCTCTAAAAAGGACAAGTGTCCAAGTATTCAAAAAAAAGAAGCAAATGCTCTCAAAAGGACAAGTGTCCAAGTATTCAAAAAAAAGAAAAAAAAGAGAGAGATGCATATAGCCATGATCCTTGGTAAGAGAAGAGTTTCAAAAAGAACAAAGGAGTTGAGTTAGTCCACCCTATACCTTGGCTAGTGCATGACTATACTCTCCCATGATCCTAAACTTGACTTAGCAATAAAAGAGAGATAGAAGTGCCTTACATTCCTTCCTTTCCCTATAAACTCCACATAAACCATAGGATAGACTCTGGCATTTTCTTTTGCCATAAAGTGAGGATATACACCATGAGTGCCTTGAGATTTAAAGAGAGATTCAATGAACCATGTTTTTCTTTTTGAAAATATCCTGAAACCCCAAGGTATGTAAAAGAGGAAAGTGTGTTTCTCTTATTTGCAAGCTATTCTATCTTTCAACCGCCATAGGTATGATTTATTAGCCACTTGTAAAGGTTACTAACATGAGTATAGGTAGTTGAACATCTTGTGTGAATGCTTAGTTCAATAAAATTGTTTCAATCCTTAAAGTCCATGCTTGCTCGGGACGAGCAAGAGGTTAGTGTGGGGGAGCTTGTTGATGGTGCTTAAAGCATCATTTGACCATCAACATTTCACCCAAAACCAAGGTAAAACAACATAAAAAGTAGAAGATTTGGTTTATAACTAACCTATTTCCACATGTGCATAGTTTCTTATCTTAATGCAGGAAATGATGGAATTTAGGCCAAATAAGAGTACCAGGAGCAAGGCCAAGCCACTCTGGCCCATTTGGGCCTGAGCAAGGTGGCGGCTGCCACCTATTACTGGCGGCCGCCAGGTCACTCGTGCCAAAAGTGGCCCAAGCCACGTCATCGATCTGTGGGAGTCACCTCAAGCTCAAATCCTAGCCATTGCACACTAAGACGGTTTGATCCAAGGGCTAAGAAGAGTATCACCTGGATAGTGGGCTTTGGACACGTGTCTAAACCCTAACCGACCCTCAAACCGACTTAGGAGAGCAAATGAAGACCGTTGGATGGATGGCGGTTGCAATGGACGGCAGAGAGGTGGCGGGCGCCAGGGTTTGGTGGCGGGCGCCACCCCCTAAACCCTAACCGACCTCCCCTTCACTCTATAAGTACCCCCCTAGCTTCCTAGCACTATAAATAGGCCCCTTGAGCTCTCATTCGGGGAGCCTCACATTAGTATTCACCATTTGGTTAGAATAACACACTTGCTATGCTAGAGAGATTAGAGAGAGTGTGAGTGCCTCACTAGAAGAGGAGCTGGAGAGGAGAAGAGTAGAAGCCTGGAGAGTTCCGGAGTTGTCGGAGACCTCTGCTTCTCTCTGCTCTGCGCTTCAACTTTGGTAACTTAGTATTTATTTTATCTTCAAGTATTTATTTTCAGTACTTGTGTGTTTGTTTCATTGCTTGATATTAGTTTCAAGTGCTCTAGTTCTAGTACAGGGCTAGCAGTAGTAATATATAGATTAAGTGTGGTACTTAGGCTATATATTGCCAGTGAATACGGCTAGGCCCCCGGATAGCTGTGGTAGCAAGCAGGTGGTGACAGCCCTGTGCGCCTTGAATTCCACCACGTAGTTGGTCTAGTTTAACAGTAGGACTCGTTGTGCTAGCGTTCAACCTAAGTCAGTGGTAAAGGCTGGTACACCCACAGTACACTAGTAAAGAACTTAAATCACTAGAAGTCTAATAGAACTAGGATCTACCCCAGTAGATAGTGCCCGTTCCCTTCATCTATCCTAGATATCCTTATCCCCCTAGTTTTCTCAAAATCACTTCGCGTTCCTCGTGGATTCGATACCCCAGAATACTCCGAGGTGAAAAGCTACAACTGACAGTCGTGCGCTTGCGGTTTCTCCTGCGTGCCACCCGAGGTGTCAACAGTCACAAAACTCGGGCTGAGGACGGTTTCCAGGTTTGGGCCTCAAAACCTGGGCGCTGCGGGTTTCTGAGTTTGGGTCACAAAACTCAGGCGATGGACGACTGGTTTCCCGGTTTGGGCCTCAAAACCGGGGGTTGGTCGTGAAGGCTGGTTTCCCGGTTTAGGCCTCAAAACCGGGGGCGAAGTCCGGGAAAAGGACAAGCAGAGCGGTGGCGGCACGTGGCGGCAATCGGTGAGGTTGCGTCGAGGCAACGCTACCAGTTGTGCGAGCGTGGCCGTCGAATCACCACCTACCACGAGTTGGTCCAGAATAACCCTAGGGTTTAGCTAGTTCGCTCTGTAAGTAGTTAGGGGTAGAGTGAGAATTAGAATTAGGATAAGTAGAGGGAGACACCCACCTCCCATCACATCTCAGTCATTTGCTATTTTGCCTTCTAGGTTTTCCTGCTCTCCCAATCCTCTGCTGTAGCAACTGAGATCCACAGAGAAGACAATCATACCTCTGTGTTCGTGAGATTTTGAGGAAGTGAGACCGTAATCTCACTGTTGTAGCGTGTGGTAGCCACACTGTTGCAATTCATGGTGTGATTCGCGTTCTGAAATTGTTCTTCGCGTTTTGCTTTTTCTCCACGATTTTCCCGTCGATCGTTCTCTCTCTACGTTGCTCCGTTTGCAAAACCATTTGAATCAACTTGTTCTTTGCAGTGAGGTGATCACTTTCACCGAAGGAATTTAACTCAAACCTTATGGACAAGTAGATCGATCGGTTTTTGTTTTGGAACAACTTTTCTTCCCTTCCCCCGAAATTCTTCGATTCATCGATTTGGAGATAGGTTCGAGCCATGATCTCCTAGGAGTAGCTCACTATTCTCCTTGTGACTCCTCTCACCAAGTTTGATCCTTAGAGGATTCGTTTTGGGTGAGATCGAGTCGAATCGGTGGATGAACAACACAGAATCGGGGTGACCGGACGCTCGCATCGGGATGCCCGGACGCTCGACCATGAGTCCGGTCGATGAATGAGTTCTCTGTTCTTTTCTGCGACTTGACCGGACGCTCGTCCTGATCACTGACCGGACGCAACACTTGCACTATTCACGGTTTTTGTTTGAATCGATCGGACGCTGAGTTTGTGACCGGACGCTCCTCTCTAGTGAGTTCGGTCAGAAACAGTAAGGTCCAGAAGTGTTTTTCGTCGACCGGACGCGTCCGATCCTGACTGACCGGACGCTCCAATGAGTCCGGTCAGAGCAGCTTCGCACGTTTTCATCCGTGGTTCGTTCGTCCGTTGTCGGTTTTGGTTTCCGGCTTTTCCGTTGGGTTTCTAGAGTGTAGTGTCTCGCTGTGCTTCTCGGAAGCATCCACCCTACATCTAGGGTCGTGGACACTATTCAAACTCTAGGTTTGTTCTTGGGGTATTTCACGGGACAATGGCAACAAGTTTCTGAAAAGAAATTTTGAAGCTCTCATTCACCCCCCCTGGTCGCTTTCTGGTAGCACTTTCGGTCTTTCACATGTACTCCCTCCGTCCCTAAATAACTCTCTCTAAAAATTTATGTTTCTCTCACAGATACGTTTTTCGGGCGACAATTAAAAAGTGACGGAGGGAGTATTTCAATTAGATTCAATTCAGATGATAAAATATAGTATAAACTAACACTACATTCTTGGTTGGAATGATTACAGAGATCCATTCCACCTCAAACGAATAGGACCTGAAGCTTTTTGCAATCGGTTTCGACCGAAAACAGAATGGGTAAAGAAATTCCCCTAACATTGCTAATTTCAGTATTTCTTATAACAACTTTGAATAAAAAAACTCCTTAAAAAGCATATAAATCCTTCTGATTAGATGAAGCAATAAGAGCAACTCCTTCAAAGGAAATAAAAAGGGCATATTGAAATACCTGTATATAAAAATAAGAAAACAATGTAGCTACTGTAATTAAGCGTCAATGTAGATGCATACAATAGACTTTTAATCTCTCCATTCCAAATTATAATACGATGTGATATTTCTAGATGCATCACTTTTACTATATATCTAGACATAGTGTATGACAAAAGCTACATATCTTATTTATAATTTAGGATAGAGGGAGTAGTAAGTTAGAGAGACATGATTTCTTGGAAAGCTAATACTCTCTCTAGTTTTAAACTATAAGATATTTTGACTTTTCTTTTTTTATACACGTAGCAACAGCAAAATTACTAGTTTATATAAAGGTGTGTTGATATTTTTCATTTAAATAAATATCATTAGACTTACATAAATATAATATAATCCATCAATTTCAAATTATAAGACGTTTTATTATTTTTTATAAATCTAAACATGATATATATATATATATTTAAGCGCATAACAAAAGCTATGTATCTAGAAAAGTCAAAACATAATAATACAAAATAGGAGTATTTGATAAGAGATTTGCTATATTTTAAATGCCTAATTTTTCAAAACCCACTAGCACAAATCATACAGTCAACACTCATAAGGTATACTAATTTACATTTTCTTTATATAGTCAAACAATGAAAAATTAACCGTTATCTAAACAATAACAAAAAGTAAAGCTACTTTCCCAATATACTTATTTAGAGTCAGAAATATTAACAATTTTTTTTTCCTTCAACAGACTTAGTCGAATTTAAGACGGTTCAAATCAAACCTAGAATAGTGTTCTTTCTAGATGAAGGTAATCCAGCAATCAATTTAGCAAGATTCGTCTCGATGCATCGTAGTAGTAGTTGGTACGGAGCGACGAGGGGCCACATCGTAAGTACTTATATAACACGACTTAAAATTGAAGCGGCAGAACAGGACCAAAACATGCCGTTCGTGAGTCGAAAGGAAAATACATTGCCCAAGCATTTCTATAAAATGAAGACAATGGCTATAGCAATCTAGCATTCTACAATCGCATTCGGGATGTCAATCAGGTGATACAAAAGGATAAAACGAACAGGCATCCACAGTCGAGATTTCTGCTGCAGCGAAACTTTTCCACCGTCAACTGACGATCTATCATTGCCGTAGCATGTCTCGTAGTTGAAGAACCTGTTGCCGTTGTTCTGGAGGCAACATGTTAATCTGCTCAATGGACATGCCCAGGACTTGTTGGACTAGCATCTTTTCCATCTCAGGTGTCAGCTGCTCGAGCAATATAACCAGAGTTAGGTACACTCGAGGAGAAAACATAGGATGGTAATGGAATGGTAATACAGACAATTGCTTTTCTTAACGAAGAATAGAGACAATTGTTGTTCCCAAATACTAACAGAAGACACTTACAGGTGCTTGGCCTGCCTGGATACCACCAATTCCTTGGGCCATTTGTCCGGGCAACCCAGGTAATTGTCCAGGGAAATGAGAGCCAGAAGTGGGAGCTTCTGGGGCCCGTCCCCAGGGAGCACCCCTATCAACTTGCATTTGAGTGGTACTTTGTGTATTGTAATGTGAACTAGCCTGTTGAGAAGATAGATTACAAGAGTTATGCACTGAACCATGGTCGCCAAATCACATGAAAGATTGGACATATGTAGTTGAAGCTTGTTGAAGTTTCCTCTTCTCCTTTTTGAAAGAAAACATGAAACGCCATGTTCGTGGAGATATATGTGCACAAATGGATAACATCTTCCGAGAACAGTTATCTCTGTTCTATACACCAGCCACAAAATTTCTGAACATCTTAGATGATACTATAGTGGTGACTAAACCACCAAGAAAGTAAACAGATATCTAGCAGTCTAGCATTTCTTTCAGAACAAATTATGCTGGCAAAGCCATACGCATTACTTAGGACAATGAAAAGGAGACTGGTAGAACATTTATTTCACAAGCATTTAAGAATTGTCAAGTGTGTATGTACATTCCTTCAGAAAGATGAAAAGGAGACAACCAGATTTTGAGCAACACAGAGACACATGTACTGGTGACATTGCAACACAACAGCTTATGAGAACCATAGTTTTTGCTCCTTCACCCATCTGGGTGCAACACAGGGAAAACTACAGTTCTTCTGTTATTTGGCCCTCCCGCTGCACCTTGAGCTTGAAGAAATTTTCCCTACAGATAGCTTATTATGGCCCACATCAGTAAGCCAATAATCCTTTTGCATTGACCTTGATACTGGTGCTTTCATCACCACTCTTCATCATCACATATAAGTTTGCAATGTTAATGTTTTGATACTTAGCATTCCAGTAAAACCTTCCCTTTCTATCAATACTATGTTCTCCAAGAATCCAACCCTTGCCCTTTTTCTTATTGCAGAGCATGCAATCAAATTGAGATCACCCAAGAGAAACAATCAGGTCAACCAACTTTAAATGGAAAAACGAATTCCTGTCCATCTTTATTTTACAAAGGGTTCTACCATCAATATTAGTACATCACAAGTCCCATTCATTAATGAGGAGAATCCAAGAGAGTTTGTCTTTCTTTTCCATCTAGATGAGTACGAGAAGCAAAAGTACCTAGTGTTTTGTGAAATTTGCTAGATTTTTTTAAGAACTTTTCATGTACTTGTGGTATTTTTCATGCTCCTGGAGCACAAGAACTATGGTGTATTGCTATATCGTGATTGGAAATTGTCAAAACATCAAAATGAACAATCATATAAAAAAGAACAATCGTATAAAAGTTGAAAAACG
Source organism: Coix lacryma-jobi var. lacryma-jobi (assembly GCA_009763385.1). Classification (NCBI taxonomy): domain Eukaryota; kingdom Viridiplantae; phylum Streptophyta; class Magnoliopsida; order Poales; family Poaceae; genus Coix; species Coix lacryma-jobi. Next base: position 5,695,470 of record CM019826.1, read on the forward strand.
TACAGTATAAGTTTGTTGTATTTATGCCCTTAGGAATAAAGTAGTGCCATGTGCCTAAGAACAATGACAAAACTCGAACTTCATATGCACCAATAATCAGGGAACAAAAGCCAGATGATAGTTAGAACAAGAAATGAAGAAAATATCAGTAGAACCTAGCTAAGCAAATATGTAGCTCAGGGCCATATGGATGTCAATTTGATTAGGTAAAAAAAATCTGAACATTTCGAGCATATTTACTAAATACTAAGAATGGTCAGCACATATGACTAGACAAATATGTTAGAACTACAGACCCAACATGAAACTTGGCCATGGTGCTTCCAAACCAAGAACTCTTGTGATGACAACAATAAAGAATGTGATCACTTCATTGCACTCCCTAAATGTAACTCTTCCTAACAAGCTTGAATCTTCATCAAACACAAATACAATTGGGAAGATACTCGTATTAACTTCTTTGGGAAGGCAAATACAGCAACTCCAATGCAACATATAATGATATATTTCAGAAGACAACAAATTGTACCTGGTACAGCTGCTGTGGTGGTGGCTGGCTAGGCAATGGTGGTTGGCCAGGAAGGAAATTAGTTTGAGGATTCACACCCGGCTGCAAAATTCCAAACATCATCTATCAGTATGCAGAGCATGGTATCTAGTTATCAGGATCATATGGATTCAGCATAGAATCTTACATGAAACATCGGTTGTTGTAACATGTGCTGTGGAGCATTTGAATGAGTCAACCCAAATGAATTTGGTACTTGTGGATGCATCTGATGAGCGAAGGACTGCATAGATGGTGGCCTAGACAATTGGGGCAAAGGTGGTTGCAACTGTTGATTATATATTGCAGGACTTTGCAAAGGTTGCTGTGGCTGACTATGAACTATAGGTATATGTGATGGAAGATTGGAATACTGTGGAGGAGCATGAGGCAGGGCCATATTTGGATGTTGAGATGGCGGAGGAGCTGATGAAGGCATCTGATGGATAGGGTATCCTTTTGCTTGTGCTGATTGTGGTGGGTTTGCTGAAACAGTAGGGAGGTCCATGGTCGATCCCACATTAGAAAAGCCAGATGGAAACGGGGCAGAAAGTTGAGCAACACTCTGCTGGCTGGCAGGTAATGGGGGTGGGGGCAAGCTGACATGATTTGGTGCAGTAGTTTTGACTGAGGAAGGTGCTGTTGGCACTGCTGTGGGTTGTACAATGTCTGAAGATTGTGCCTGTAGGACAGAGGGCATGCAACAATAAAATTCAATCGTTGATTAGCAGGCCAGATATCAATGTTAAGAGAAGTTCAAAAACTTAGTTCACATACAGTTTTTGGTGTTTTCACCATTCCAAGGACCACCTGCGCCTGCAAAAAGAAAGTCATATATGTTTCTAATTCTTGAAATGCATATAGAAATTCAAACACAGTTAAAGAAGCAAACTAGTTGCTGATAGACATCAAGACATATTATGCCAGGAGAACAATGGTATAGACAGTCAAGAATGTTTTAAAATAAACAGTTGAGAACAATAGCAAAGTAGAACAAGTAGTGACTTTAACATTAGTAGAGTTTGCTGGCTAACATTAGTACATCAAACACAGTTATCTTCGTCCAAGGTTTTCTCAGGTAAACAATTACTCCCTTTGTTCCAGATTATAGTTCACTTTGGCTGTTTGAAGTCAAACTTCTCTAACTTTGAACTAGATTTTAGAAAAACATATTAGCATCTGCAAGTTCAAATAAATGCACAATCAAAATACATTTCATGAGAATTTAATGAAACTAATTTGATATTGTATATGTCAATGCATTTTTCTATGAATTCCCTTTTTTGAGTTATCATGGGCCAGAGCCAATTGGAAGAACAGAGAACACAAAGGCCTCTGTTCTCCCTCCCAAATCCGCCTGACAAGTGTAGCCGCATTTCTAGAAGTAGTAAAATGAACCTAATCATTTCCAAATTAACCGAACACGACTCCACAACCCACAAAACCCTAATACCCGACAGATATCTAGATTCCGCGAGCGGTGCATCCGAAGCACCAAACTAAGAAACGCAAAATAAACCGAGCTCACACTGCGGGAAATCTCACCCGAAAGAGCGCGCGGGTGACGTCCGGGTTGTCGACGAGCATGCGGCGCACCGTCTCCTGGTCGTGGTCGATCATGCTCTGCGAGGGGCAAGCGCCGCATAGCATAAAAACATCAGTAAAACGGTGAACAAACGGGTGGGTGGAGAGAGATAGAGAGGAGAGGAAAGAGCAACAGAGCTGCGGTAGGGTTTGGGGATTTGGGTGGGCGTGGGGGATGGCGCACCTTCATCTTGGACATCATGTCGTACATCTCGGAGCGGGACATGCCGTTAATTTGGGCCGCAAGGGCTTCGCCCGCCGCCGCCTGCTTCGACGCCATGGAGGTGGGAGCGGGGGAGCTGCCGGAGATGACGCAACGACGACGGGGATAGCCCGATGGGGCGGACAACGGGGAGGCCGGTAGCTAGGCCGCTGTCGAGCTGCGACTGCGAGCCTGAGCTGGGCCTCAGGAGCCGTGGTCGATCCCTTTATAACTTGGAAGTTGTAATAAGAACTAAATTAATTGAATTTGACTTGGTATTTTTCAAAATTTACAGTTCAAGGATCTTCAAAAGCTGTGCTGTTACAAACCAGTAAATTGAACCAATACATACCCTCCATTCAGAATTATGGTTTACTTCAATTTTGTCCTAAGTCAAATCTTTCGTTAACAATATCTAGAAAACTAAGGTTTTGCTCGCTTGAACTTATCAGCCGTACTATGACTTATTCTTTCTCATAAAATATTATTGGAATAGCCGAAATCACTCGAAATAAGTCCAATTGAACATGACCTAAATTAGCTTCCTTAGGTTCTCTATAAAATATCTTTTGATTTGAGCATTTGTGTGGCTCATAGATATTAATATGTTTTTTGAAACTTAATAAATAAATTTAACATGAAAAACTAAAATAAGCTATAATTCGAAACGGTTGGAGTAGGTGCTACGCTCAAATTCAGCTCAAATTCAATTCAAATGCACGAGTATAGTTGTATATGGGATAAACTCATACATATGCGTACAAGTGTACTTTATTCGTCCCAAAATATATATACATCTTGTTTCTCGAAGATCAAATCTTCTTAAAATTTTAACCAAGTATACATAAAAAGTATGTATAGATGTCACAAATGACACTATAATATATTTTGATGGTAAATTTATTTAGAGATATAAATGTTAGTATTATCTTCTATATATTTATCCATCTTAAAAAATATTTTGACTCTAGGAAACGAGATGTGCATTTGTTTTAGGAGTGAGAAAAATATAAAAAAAGAAGTCTCTTACGCACAATGCACACCGGCAACCTATATTAAACAATGTAGGTTAGCAACCTCTGGCTAAAACAGGTATATATCTTCTGACCTCTTAGGGCGTTTTTAAAATGTATTGTATTAAACTTTTTTCTACCTTAGAATACAAAGACGCGCAAGCTTTCACGTGATCGAGAAAAAAAAATAGGTATACATCTTCGTTCCTCCATGTTGATGCCAGGGGCGAAGCTAGTGATGAAATCACCCTGGTGCACAGATCAAATAGTATACATAATTTTTCTTAAAATATATGATAAATTTGAAGATGTGTAGTGAAAATTTATTCTTTACCCTGGTGCCAAGACACCAGACAAGCTCTACTTGGCGTCGCCCCTAGTTGATGCATCAATGCATTACCAATACCAGACCAGCCTGTGTCTTCTTATTACTGTGTCTCCATACTCTAGGAGCCTATTTTTGTCTTTAGTTTTTTCAAAAGAGCTTTTTATCTATATGACCTCGTAAAAGATGACTCTTCCTTATGTGACCTTTTTCTTTTGAACTTACCTCTATGATCTTGAAACAAACTTTCATTCCTTCCATGGTCTTCCGTCCGTTTTTGCCATTTGACGGTGTTAATTCAAGGGTAAAAAGACCGTTTTGCCCCTGGCATAAAAAATTATAATTTTGTTTGTTTGTTGTATATTTAGAATAATATTAAACAAATAAATTTATACGCGACAATATTTCTTTTATGTGAAATATTGTCATGTGTGAATTTATTTTTTCATATTAATTTTAATATACAACAAAAATATTACTCTGCAAATTTTTAATACTAGGGTAAAACTATCTTTTTACCTTGACTCAACACCGTCAAGTAGCAAAAACGGACGGAAGACCATAGTAGGAATAAAAGTTCGTTTCAAAGCCATAAAAGTAAGTTCAAATAAAAAAAGGTTATACAAGGAAGAGCCATTATTTCTAAGGCGGTAAAAAGCTCTTTTCACGAACAACTCCACACGTTCATTTTCAAAAACATTGCGAGATAGTTTAATTGATATATGGCATGGCGGATATACGGTTTTCATCGGGAGCACGATTTTGTAGCACGGAGACGTGGTTATCTATCAGGGTGGTGTCGCATCAAGAACGTAGTACAGCACCACCGTGGCATAATCCCCCCAACCCATCTCAACAAGGACAGATATAGGTTGATTTATATATGCCTTCACACAATGCTGGTTTTTAAAATTTTCAGTACATTGAGCGTACGATCAATTATAATTTCCACTTTTTACAAGACAACAGTCCTTTTACTTCAATCCCACTTTGTAGCAGACGATTCGTTGAGACATCACGATCGACCGTCAAAGACAGGCCGTTTTTGTTTATCAGCTACGGAGTATTTCGATATAAGGCGCGCACATATTTCAAAATTCAAACTTTCTTATCTTTGACTAAGAGTTAGTCTAATCATATGAAAATCTTATACTACAAAAGTAATTGTATTATATTTATATTTAGAAATACTTTCTAATGATCAAACTTTTATTTCTATAAATTATATATTATAAGAGAAATTATAAGTCAAAATATATTTTTGAAGACCGTGTTAAGTCAAATCGCGCCTTATATCTTGGGACAGAGAGAGTATCAAAGATACCAGTCACTAAAGTTACCAAGGGATGTATTTAGCACTAACGTGATGACAGGCTCAAATGGATTCCACGGACACCAGCAGAACTTTGAAGTGACAGAAATTAGATGTATTTCACATGATTTCTCATGGAAATCCAGCATTATGATCCATTGTTACATGTCGACAAAATACAAAAGCCCTTCGACTCCATAAATCCGAAAAAACTAGCTGAGACTAAACCAAATAATCAAAGAAAATATTGACGACGGATGCTATGTTCGCCCATTGAACAACCACTTTGCTGTTTTCCGCATGAAGCATGTTCTGACAGGTCCATCAAAGTAACATTTGAATCGCATGACCTAACTCTCAGCATTGACCATTCAACCGATGTTCTTACTAGAATGCCTTTGACAAAAGGGCGCAACCTAAACTGCCAAAACTACGAATATCCCTACACAGCAGCCAACAATTGACTACGGACAAGAACAAAAGGCTCCATATGCTCTTCTTCCGAAAACATCACAAATAGGAATTCACAATTCAATCAGTGCACTATCCTTCCAGGACCCATCACCGTCGCCATAAGCGCCCAAGTTTGCTCTGTTCCTGCATACGCCTGTGAGATGAGAAGATGTTGTCAGACTAACAGTCCTGATCACCTGTATACCTTACCAAAATATTAAATGCACCACGCGGTTAAATTCCAGAAAGGCTATTGTAGCTCAAATCTAATACTAAGCTAAAAGCGCACAAGGTTCTCAAAGCATACTACAGCTTCTGTAAAAAAGAGGAGAATAGTATGGTGTTGTCTGAACTTTGTCACATGGTCTGGTTCAGATCCGAGCCTAAATATGCCTACTGGTGATCAAAATATTCTCAAAGGCCAGACCTGTAGACATCTATTTTAATATTTCCAGGTATTGGTGAAACCAGGCATTGTGATTTGTGAAAGAGGGGTCATAAATCAATTTAAAGACCAGTCAAGCACAACTAATCCATTAATGCAAGGTCATAAATTCAGCTCAAGGTTTAATGTCAGGCCTATCCACACAAGGAATTTGGTGGGAGATGATTAAGAACTTACAGCATTTTTTTTAGTATAATTAGAACCACTTCCATTTAAGAATTACAACACAGTTCAATATTAGAGATACCATGCCTTTTAGAAGCATTTTAATGCAAAAGAAGCAAAATATGTTATGTCAGATTGTAGCACAAATTAGCAATTCATTCATAGACTCACATCAAACCCAAACTATTATAACTTCATAGCATATCACACAGATTCAATAGCATGACTGCATGAACATTCACATGGTGTCTTGCAATGAGAACTAGAATACGGCATGACCATGTTTGCTTACCGCTGGTGTTCCTTTGAACGCTCAATGAACTCAGCAGCAACATCATGACCTTGATAAGATACCAGCACTGTCCTAATGTCAGAAGGTCGAGCCATGGCAACATCTGCAGATTGTGTTGGCTTGATCAGCGTTTAATCATGTTGAAATCACAATGTACAAGATAGGTTAGAACACTCACACTCGAGAAATGGAATGAGATCCAGCAGTTGGGTATCACATTTATCTTCAAGTTTAAAAGGTTTGATTTCAACACAATTGTCATGCTGCAAGCAAGATTCAAGAGCATGGGCGCTGAGATAGATAACTTGAGCAGGGTTTCTGTTCAACTTTGACAAATCCTGATAAAATATGAAAAATAGTAAGATTAAGAGGAAACATAAAAAAACAGTGGAAATGAACAGTCAACCATATCCGCAGTTTAGATACAGGACCAGTCCGAAAAAACCATGTCATACCCTAACCAAAATGTTTAACAGTAGCAAATTTATCAATCACAAAGGAATGATTGTACATCTACAATAGAAAGTACTATAAACTCTATGTTTATTTAGATGCTTCCTCAAGTACATGCTTCTGATAGTTGGTTATCTTTTACAAAGATGATATAATGGTGATGTGCTAATAATAAAGGTACAAAGGATATGACAATATTCAGTAGTAAGTGTATAGTATAACATCAATGAATGCATCCTAATTCCTAATGCTGAGAAATTAGGTAAATCCTTACAATCTGCATACCCGATAATGTTTTCCATCCACGTACTTAGTTGCAGGTCTTGATAACCTGTGTGAAATGGTACCGCTTGCATTCAGCCTCTCAAACACAGGTTCAACATACTGCACACAAACAAAATATCCATACAGGTTAGGCCATGACATAATAAGAGTTCAAATGCAAAGGAAAAGATCAACTAACCATAGGTGGCTGATCAGAATACACAACAACTTCATATAATTTTGACATATGTTCCAGAAACGCATCAACTCCTGGCCTCTTAAAAGTTCTCCATCCTCTCTCACGCTTTACAGAAAAATGGAGATAGACAGACAGGAAAGAACATCGTTAACACATTATTTGGATACACAAAGAAAAATAGGAATGACTGAAAAGAGATGGTATCACAAGGCGTGAAAAAATATCGCAAGCATATGGTGTACTTGCATAAGCCTGGTCCATATGTACAACTCATAAGTACTACAGTTTCTGCTGATGATACAGAATTAAACACTATGTTTATGCGCCTTGACACTGAAACACCAGAAACCAGATGTTACTTGTACAAGAATATGCTGGAAGACAATTGTTACATGTAGCACAAGGTATTGATTAAGGCATTAAGCACACTGTAACCTACTCCCTCCATTCCAAATTATAAAACATTTTGGCATTTCTAGATACACTGATTTTGCTATGCATCTAGACATAGTATATATCTAAGTGCATAGGAAAAGCAATGAATCTAGAAAAGCCAAAACATCTTATGATTTGGAACGGAGGGAGTAGTAAGCAGGACCTTGTCAGGTTATGTTAAACTGCACTAGCAACGCAACTTTTACATATTATTAAAATCGACTATTATAGCCTATGGTATATTACGTAAGTAGTATGGAACACAGACTACACTCTACCATTCAAACAGCAATCAGTCATGATCTCTTTCCTGTGTGGCAGGGATAATGGGCCTACAATTTGAATGGTGGAGTACCAGATGTTTGTCTTTTATATATTATTACATCATGTTTTTGGATCCCAAGGTGGCACATATAATGAAATAAATAACAGAACATGGTATGAAGCCACAATATACCTGCCAATCAGAGTAGACAAGAGTTTCATTCAGATCAAGAACTAGAGTGAAGACATGCTGATCTTGAGGAAGTAGATCTGGTAGCAGTTTGTCTGATGTGGGTTCAGTAAATCCCTGGAGTAGAAAATAATAAGAGCAATTACAAACACTTTCTAGATTATACATGTCCAAAGGGGATAAAAACCTTATAGTCTGTTACCAACCCTGACATGGTCTTCAATTGTGCTCCTAATATCCAAGTACAGCTCTATAGCTGAAACAGGAACTGCAGTCCAAGATTGTACACCACTTAGTAAGGACAAGGAGGTATAAAAGACAAAACCATAACCAACAAAGCTAAGCTGGAAACAAGTAGCAATTCAACACAGAAAAATGTTACAATTCAGAATATTAATCAGCATATGCATCTATCATAACTAATGTTAAATCAATGAATGCTTTACAAGAGTTCATATATATTAATTTGCAATATACATGCATTGACCCAGTTCATAATTCAATAACATCAGAATCTGTGCTTCCACTGAACAACTCAGAGTAATTATTTAACTATTCCTAAAGTAATTTGCAAATTTTCCTGAATTATTGATTATGCAAATCGAAGCATTTAATAGCAATCAAAAGCAAAATTTCAACTGCCAATTAACAGTAAGTAGTTCTATCATTCTATGAGCCTACTCCATCCGATCTGGGCTTGTAATAAATCATACTCTTCATAGCCTTGGAGTTAGGGAAACCTTATCATTGCTCATCTAGTCTTAGACTGTGCTGGGGATGGTTTTGGATGCCTTTTGTCTGAACCCTGTGTGTTCAGAGCAAATGGCAGCTTGTTTAGTTTGAGCTAAGTGTGTACTGTGGTTACCAAACTCTTGTAATTTCGTTGCTTTTGAGTAACGGAATTTGGTTCGTCCATGGTGAAAAAAAATGAGCCTACTTCATCAAGCATCACCACATTGCCATTCGGACATGTGTTCAGAAGTGCACAGCAATTAATGTCCACAGAAGAAAGACTTTACAACAATAACCTTTGAATTCCAAGAAAACAAAGAGAAGAACAGTACAAAGAGGAGCACATGTAGTTTGCACCTTTCATAACTGTCGAGTACACCATAGCTTTATACTTCTGCATGCAAGAAAAAGAACAATAATTTACAGTGAAAACATAATTTCACACTCAATGGGAGTGGGAGAAAATTCACTCTCTATTTCAATTACTGCAACTCCCCCGTTTGTGCAAAATTCTCATGGGCATATACAAGTTAATTCATGACTCAACATCAGCACAAATTGTGTCATTCATTTATGATATGCTTGAATGGTGGCATAAAAATGAATTAACAGACAACTGAAGTAAATGAACCTCCCACAAATTCAACCGACAGAATGTCACTCCACAACAAATAGCTTGGGCTGAAATTTCAGGACATATGAAATTCTAGTGACACAAATTTTGCATCTTTGGCAACCGCTTGGCATAGTCAGTCTAATTCATGGGAGCTGAACAGCCAATCCTAGTCATCTTACAAGAATCTGAGCTCTCAAAAAGACCAATCATTAGAGTACATCCCTCCCTCCTAGGTGAGAAAAGGGCGGATGCTATTACTGATTGGCTTTGCAGCTCACACGAATACTAGCGAGCAACAATAAGTAACAGAGGATCGCACAGTATAACTGTATAAGTTACCTCGAACGTGGAGGCATCATCAGGGATGAGCTGCGCTGGGTTCTTCCTGAACTCTCTTGTCTTCTCCTCCACTTCATTCAGCGAATAGGCTGACACGAAAGCAAACGGAAAGTCAGGCACTCAGGCGCGCCAAAGCCAAACCCCAGACCAAATCTGCACTACAGCCAAATCGCCCTAGCAGGCCGGATCGCGGTGGGGAACCGGGGGATCGCACCGTAGCTGGCGTATCCGACGCTGCCGATGGCCCCGGCAACTGCCGCCAAGGCGCTGAACTTGAGCAGGCCCCACCGCCCGCGCGCCGCGGGTGGAGGCGTCGGTGAGGGCTGGTCCCCCGCTGCGGGTGTGGACTCGGCGGCTGCCGCCGCCGCCGCCGCACCCTCCGACTGGGCTCCCGCGGCCGCGGCCGTGGCGGAGGCGTGGTAGGCGGGAGGGGCGAAACGGGAAGTGTACGAGGAGCGGGAGGCGGCGGCCCGGGAGGACGCGAAACGGGAAGAGGCGGCGGCGGCGAAGGGGTCGGTGGCGCCGCTCCGCACCCCTGCGAGCAGGAGGCTGCGGTGGCGGAGGAGGAGACGCGACATGGCGATCGGCGCGGCAGCGGGCGCGCGTGGCTTGCCGGAGAAGAAGGGAGGACCCCAATAAAAAAATGTGCGGGGTTTTAGTTTAGGTTTTGGTTTTTAGCGGAGGGTTTAGGCGAGGACGCGGAGAAGACGGCGATCGCGATTCATGGGAGAGAAAGAGAGTGGGGACTGGGGAGAGAGGCGAAAAGGGGTGGAGTCTGGAGTTTGGACTCTGGAGAGTGATCGGGCAAGGCCTGCTGGCTGGTGGGCCGCTGGAGAACTCTGCGTCCCCCCCGCGGCGCGCGGGCGGTGGCGGGGAATGGAACTCTGAGTTGCAGCGGCGCCGCGCGTCGGTTCCTTGCGGATCTGGCCTGATGATGGCCTGCAGGCTGCGGCACTGCGGATTGGGCCGCGTTATCATATAAAAAAGGTCCATTTCACATTACTCTCCAAATGTCACGATCCTACTAGACATGCTAAGGTTGGCCGATAAAAGATTTATGGACTGGATCAGGACCGAGAGAAGACAAATGTCTGAACATGTATTTGGGCCAAGCAGAAAGGAAACACGGTCCTGAAACAATAGAAATATCTCTAAGCTTCTAAACATTCTAAGAAAAATCCTTGAAGTGGATTTGGGTACAACAACTCCAAATAATATTCATAGCTTATGGAAATAGCTCTTGGGAAATAGAAAAATATATAAAAAATAAAATATCAAACTATATTCTAATTAATGACTAAAAATGTTTTAAAATTTTTCTGTAAAAATATGAGATGCATAGATGCAACATACAGTAATATTAAATTATTTTATGTTATGCATTCGTGTTGGTTGCGTCTTATGGTTTTTATTGTCGAAAGTTTTCAAAGTTTAAACATCATCAATGGTTGTGTCTTATGTTTTTTTATTGTCAAAAGTTTTCAAAATGAGTTTAGACAACAATTTGTTTTTTTGAGAATTTTATAGTTTATTAAATATTTTTTTCATTTTTACTATAGTTAAATCTAATTTTAGAAGCTTCTAGATATATATTTCACGAGCTCTAAGTATTTTAATCTATTTCTAGGATTTTTCTTAGGATTGTTAGAAACTTGCATGCATTTTTTATGGTTAAAAAAACTTATTGGGTATTTACCATCTCAATTGAAACAAATAAAGTCGTCTAAAAACAGTCCAAACCAGGACAAAGAGGTAATTTAAATGATTTTTGAGGTGAGCTCCAATGGGGAATTCACCATCCACATCTCTACCTATAACACAAGTTCACCATGACCCCTAAATACCTCAAATTCATGGCCATCAACTCCTTTTCTCAAACCACAACATTCATGTCTTCTTGTGTCACCACCATGACCCACCATGACCCAAACTCTTCCTCGCTAAGATCAGTCATCCCGGTGTGCCTTCTCTATCGGAAGCTCCCACTGTCTCACATGGGCCAAGTGGAGGTCAACTCGCCTGAAGGTCCTGAATTGCAATGCTTGTTCCTAGGTTTTTCATTTTAGTTTGTTTTCCAACATGCTGTTGGTGATTGCTGCCTTGATAGAAAAAGATTATAGTCATCCGGGTACTTCTCACTACTACAAAACAGGCCTTTGGACGATCGGCAACTGAGCTTTAGTCTCGGTAAAAATTTGCGTCCGGGGCTAAAGACTTTTAGTCCCAGTTGGTATTACCAACCGGGGCTAAAGGTGAATCTTTAGTCCCGGTTGGTAATACCAACCGGGGCTAAAGGTCCTCCCCGAGTGGATTCAAAAGGAAAACGTCCAGAACTACATCACGTGAGTTGTGTAGCTCAGTTGGTAAGCGTGCCTGAGGCGAGAGGTGCTGAGTTCGAATCACACACAATACATATTTATTTTTCGTTCGTGGACCTTTAGCCCCGGTGGGAAGGACCCGGGACTAAAGGCCGGGACCTTTAGTCCCGGATTCCTAGTCCCGGTTGGGATTCCCGGGACTAAAGGCCCGGTTCCACCTGGGCTAAAAGCCTGATCTGTAGTAGTGCCTCCATGAAGAAGAAATGAGAATTAATAATGAAGACCATATGTGAATCCCATGGGGCATGCTTGAGATCAACCAGTGGACCTAGATTGGTTTGGAATATAGGTGGCCATTCAGGCTGCCTGGGCCGGCCCGGGCCTATGCTAGGCAACGGCGGGCCAGGCCAAGGGTGTCTCTCGTGCCTTGCCATCGGCCTAGGCACGGCCCAAGCAGGGCTCGTTCCGGCCCGAGGCCCATCGAACCCGCTGGTGGAGCTAGGCTTTAAATATATAAATATGTATGTATATATGTATATGTATATATGTATTCATATCTCTCTCTCTCTCTCTCTCTCTCTCTCTCTCTATATATATATATATCATATATCAGGTTGGGTCAGGTCAGGCCCGCCAACTGTCGTGTCGGGCGGGGCTTCAGCTAGGCCAAAAGTCCGGGCCATGGGTCGGACCATCGTGCCTCATCCCTTGTGGTCATTTATAGTTTGAAAGCAACATGGTCCTTATTATGCATGAGCGGTTGGTACTCCTTATCCATTAGTATCATATCCAAGTCAAAATTGAATTGTGCACACTGCCACTGGATGATCCGCAAGACAGGTCCAATAACGTATTTGAAGCCAATTCCATCCAATTCAAATCCTCTGAGATCCTTAACTTAAGACCATTTCAAACTTTCTAGCTGATTTGGGTGAATGTACCACATGTGTGCATCCTCCAAATGCTTTCAACTTATCAACCCCTATCGAGCTACTAGTCTCAACCCCCTTAATATTATGGACAAAGGTAAAACAAAGATCCAAACACTACGTCAAGTGCCTTCCAACATGATGTTTGCACTTTGAAAGGATCAAGATGCCCAAGAGGGGGGTGAATTGGGCTTTTCTAAAACTTTAGCACTTAAAACCTATTAAGTCCAATTAACCCCCTTGTGCCTAGAAGTGTGTTTCTTTCTATTCTACCGCACAAAAGACATATGCCACTCCTACTCTAGCAAGGCAATTCAATAGTGAATGAACAACAAAAATATTGCAGAATTGAATTGCTCAAAGGTAAATGCGTAAGTAAAGGAGTAGAGATGACAAGACGATCTTTTTGTCGAGGTATCAAGGTGTTGGCACACCCCCTAGTCCTCGTTGGAGCACCCGGCAAGGGTATCGCTCCCCCTTGATCCGCGAAAGGATCAAGTGCTCACTACGAGCTGATTCTTTGCCACTCCGGCCCGGTGTTACGCTCGCTACCTGTCACAACTTGACTTGGGTCATCCACAAAGCCTCCGGATGATCACCAAGCTCTCCGATCACCACCAAGCCGTCTAGGTGATGCCGATCACCAAGAGTAACAAGCTAGAACTCTCACTTGACCAACACAAGGCCAAAGAGATGGATGGATGCACACTTTCTACTCAATTCTCACTAGGAGGTCACTAATTCTCTCAATTAGCTATTCTCTCAACCTCACTAGGGCTCTTGCTCTTTCTCACACTCACAATGTGTTTCTCAGCAAAGGAAAGTGGCAAGAAGACTCTAATGGAGGAGGGGGAGGAGTATAAATACTCCCCCAACCGGCCATCCAAAAGAGCACCGAACAGGTGTTTCTGCGGGGGCATCGGACACTCTCATGCCTGGCATCGGACGCTCCGATGACCTCGACCAACGGTCGACTGTACCACCTGTCAGACATGTTAAAGGAGCATCGGACGCTGGGCAGGTGTCCGATGCCATCACAACAGATGCGTCCGATGTGATTATACCCTCTCTGGAACCTCCATGCATGGACATCGGACGCTGGCCCTCAGCGTCCGATGCCAGCGTCCGGTGCAAGCTCAAATTCACTCGCAAGTAAACAGTGGCACAGGCGCGTCCGATGTGGCAACATCGGCGCGTTTGATGCCACGCACCAGACTAAACCCTAGTCTGAGTGAGCATTGGACGCGTCTGATGCCCTTTACAAGGGCAAAACCAACTCGGATCGCGATGCGGCCTTAACGACTTTTCATCCTCATGACATAAGGCATATCTCTGAGCTACCTAGGGCTATGAAATAACAAGTGTGCACCACACCTACCTCAATAGACTCATCTAGGTCAAGCTACTGATTCACGCTCCCCTTTATAGTACGGCCAAAGGAAAAACAAAGACCTAAGACTACCTAAGTGTCCTCCAACACCATATGACACTTAGCCTAGTCTACCACCGTCTTCGTCGTCCGTCCTTTGAAAACCGAAACGATTTCCATCGCCAGGGGACATGAACTCCATGTGCCTGTATCGTCGCCATTACCGTGACCTAACTCAACCCTGTTTCTGCAAAACACACGTTAGTCACAGTAATCTTGTGTTTCATCCAATCACCGAAACCCACTAGGGGCCAAGATGCGTTCACACTTGAACACCTTATAATATCCTTAATCTTCATGAATATTTTTGCATCCATACACGAATTCAATTTTGAGGCTAAGAATATTCATGTGGCCATAATGTGACTAACTCAATATGATATAACCCATACCACATGAGGTAGTTATCAATTGCCAAAAACCCAAATCCAAATTTGAGGCCAAAATTCATGTGTGCATTCACAATCACTCCAATTTGTAGCCCCGACTTCCGATGCATATAAATGAATATGGGCATGAGGAAGGGATAATATCCAACGACTGGATGTGTGGACTTGATTTTTTTAATGTAGTGGGACTCGCACATTGCTATTTATTATTCTAAGACTAGTCACTATAAATAGAGAAAGTGAAAAATGTTTCATGGGTACGAAACATGTTTTTACTGTTTCAGACATCTAAGCGTTTTGAAAACAATGACATAAAAAATTGAATGAGACTGACCTAAAGTTGTGTTCTTTTTTTGTCAGCAACTTTACCCTTGAATTACATTCTTCAACGAACCGAAGAAGTTTATATCAAACACGTTCTATGACTAAATAAAGGGACTAAATAAATGAGCTTTTGTTATCTAGTTACCAAATTGTAGCTAAATGAGACTGCATCTTACCTTTTAGTCAATTTGGAGCCAAACTGCCTGAAAAAAGAGACAAATGTCTACGATCTCCAAAACTAGTCTCTCTCGCCTCCGAAGCTTGGTGGATCTCCTGATCACTAGCTGAGAGCTTCGTTTTCGGCCAGCTATGTCTAGCTTCTTGCTTTTTCTTTCCTGGTTTTGCTTGGGTCTCCATAGTTGTTCTGTGTCCTGGACCTCTAGTTGTATCTGGTTGAACTCTACTTTGGCTAGGGCAGAGTATTCTGGTTCTGTAATCAAAACTATAACGATTGTTTGGTCTTTTGGTTTTAATCGAAAAGCTAGGGCTTTCAGCCCTTCAACTCTAAAAAATACTAAAATGTCTCTTTTAAAAGTTTTGGAGGGGAAAAAATATCTTTTTGTATCTTTTACTAAAGAAGTTTGGGAGAGGAAAACCAAAGAGGTTCAATGATTCTCGGCTTAGGCCAATCTCAATGGAGGTTTCATGGGAGTGTCATGCACATTAAATAACCTGCCACGTCAGCAGATTTACTATTTTTGCATGAAACTCTGAGGAGAAAGAAGAGATTAGTTTCATCCCCACGACACGACCTCGGCGATGTTTCCAATGCGGTGAAACTAGAACGAAACCGGCGTTGAGGGACGACGGTGTTTCATCACGAAGGCGCAGGTGAGATCAGCCGCGGGCGCGGGCCATCGGCCGTGAGCGCCGGCAGCGGACGTGAGCGCCGGTCGCGGGCACAGCTCCGTCGACCGTGAGGGCCGGCCGCTGGGGCGGGCCGCGAGCGCCGGCCGAGAGGCGCGGCTCCGCCGGCCGCGAGCGCCAGCAGCGGACACGAGTGCCGGCCGAGAGGCGCGGCTCCGCGGGCCGCGGGCGCGGGCCGCGAGCGTCGGCTACGAGCGCCGCCCGCAGGCACGGGCGAGCGCCGGCGTGCTCGCTCTGCTGCTCCGCCGCTCGCTGCGTGTAGGCCACGTGCTCCGCCGCCTGCTCGCTCTGCTGCTCCGCCGCTTCGCCACCCTGCTGCTCCGCCGTGAGCTCGGCCCCGTGCTGGCGCGTGCTCCGTCGCTCGCCGCGACCGCGGGCAGCGAGCTCTGCCGCCGGCCGCGCGCTCCGCCGCCCGCTGCGCGTGGGCAGGAGCACCGTCGCCTGCTGCCTGCAACTTGCATCCACGACGGCTTCGGTTTTCTTCCTGAGCTCGTAACCGTATGGTACAGGATGGGGAAGAAAAAGGATAAAACGGTGGGACCCAAAAAGCTAAAATAACCTATAAAACTGTGCGATGAAACTGTACACTGACAGGAAGACATATTTCATATTTTGTTTCATAGTCTTGGAAACTGGAGGATGAAATCTTACATTGAGACTGGCCTTATGCTGGGGCTAAAATTCGTGTGTCCCCAAACTTTGCCGGCAGCCCGGCACACCGCACACGAGTTCTTTTGATTCTCGGCTTTTTTTTCGAGAGCACGCTCAAAGCGCGTATTTCATTAAGAAGAGGAGAGTTTTACACCACGGCAATCCACAGATTACCTTACCCACACCGAAAGCAAAGCACCCGTGGAAACGATTACATCACTAGTAGACCCGCAAAGTGCCCAGGGGTTTAGCATCGCTCCATCAAGGCCGAGAGCTGCCTGAACCCAGCAGCAATCCACAACCGGACCTCTTCAACTATGCTGTCGGTCAAGACAAGTGTTGTGGCAGGAACGCCCTGAAACGTCCTCCCATTGCGTTCCTTCCAGAGCCGCCACCCGACTAGAAAAAACAACGAGTCAAAGCCCTTACGAAAATGCTTGGGGATCACCTTCCTCACCCTCGTCCACCAAAGCATGATCGGTTCTTCGGATAGCTGAACCATGCCCTGCAGCCGAAAGATGGCCAAGCACCTGCTCTAGACCTCCCGCGAATAGACACATCCAATGAGAATGTGGTCTATGGTCTCGTCCTCCTGGTCGCAGAAAATGCAAGCCGCATTATCCTGCAAAACGTGCCGCCAGCGTCGGTGCCCAGTCCAGCAGCGACCGTGCATGGCCAGCCAGAAGAAGAATTTTACCCTCGGCGGCGCCGAAGTCTTCCATAGCTCCTTGGCTCCAGGGGGGCTGAGCAGCCCAAGAACATCGCTCCATATGCCGAGGACGCTGAGTATTGGCCGTCCGAAGAGAGCCTCCAAGTAAAGGTGTCCGGGACCCCCGGCGCCAGCACGACCCGCTGCAAACGCTCAGAGAGGACCACGAACTCCGCAATAACCCGCCACGAGCGAGCACCTGCAACGTGATGAACCCAGGGCGACTCATGCAGCGCCTCGGCAACCGAGACTCGGTGGCGCCTCTTTGGCACAGCTGCGAAGACCGAGGGCGCAAGCAGGCGAATGCTTGAGCCGTCCAGCCAAGAGTCCACCCAAAACAAGATCGAATCACCGTTCCCGACAACAGAAACCGTGGCTGCCATGAAGAAGGCACGCGCCACCGCATCATTCACTTCTGCCAGACCCGACCAGGGCCTCGCTTGGTCTAAGCGCCGCAGCCAAGGCCACCTGAGCCTCAACGCCATGCCCATTCGCCGGAGATCAACAATCCCCAGACCACCCAGGTGCTTCGGAAGGCAAACAATTTTCCAGGCAACCTTGCAACGGCCGCCAGCCACCGTGGACTCCCCACTCCAGATAAAGCCTCTGCGCAGTTTATCGATCCTCTGCAAGGCCCAGGCCGACAAACAAATTGTCGTGGCTGTGTGAACCGAAATAGCAGCCATGGTGGATTGGGCGAGAGTGGCACGTCCCGCCAGATTCAGCAAATTTCCTTTCCATCGTGGGATTCTCCCGGCGATTGAGTCAATAAGCGGTTGCTCGTCCACCTTCCTGAGCTTGAAAATTGAGAGGGGTATGCCTAGGTACCTGCTCGGGAAGGCCTCAATTCGGCAGGCAAGGATGCTGTGGATCAGCTCCAACTCGGCTTGCCCGTAGTGAAGCGGAGTGACAATGTTTTTGTCCATATTGGCGAAGAGCCCCGTGGACTGCCCGAACACCTCGAGCGCCGACTTAATCAGCCGAAGATCCGCTTCCGTGGTAGCCACAAAGAGCACCATGTCATCGGCATATAGGCTGCAGCGCTGAATGTTGGCCACTGGCCGTAGCCCCATCAGGTAGCCTGATGCATCCATCCATCTCACTATATGATTGATCGCCTCCATCACGAGCACAAACAGCATCGGCGAAAGCGGGTCGCCCTGGCGCAACCCCCGCGCATGACAGATCCTACGGCCAGCCGAGCCGTTTAGCAAAATCTTCGTGCTAGTTGTAGACAAAAATGCCGAAATCCAGTCACGCCACCGGTCCCCGAAGCCCATGTGGCGGAGCACTGCCAAGAGGAACTCCCACGAGACGGAGTCGAAGGCCTTAGCTATGTCAATTTTGAGCAGCAGACTCGGAGTCTTTGTTCTGTGCAGCTCCTTGCATGTCAAACGAACCGTGCGGAAGTTGTTCTGAATGCAACGACCTTTGATAAACGCGCTCTAGTTCGCCCGCACAAGATCACAAAGCTTCAGAGCGAGCCTATTGGCGAGGCATTTGGAGATAAGCTTGTTGATGCTGTGAATTAAACTTATCGAGCGATAATCAGTTATCAGCTGCGGCTGTTGCTTCTTCCTCAGGAGGACCATGAAAGCATCATTAACATGGTTGAGGCTGCGCATATCAAGAGACCAGAACCCCCGAAACGCTTTTATGATATCCTCCTTAATAATGTGCCAGGCAAGTTTGAAGTTTGAAGAATCTGCCTGTGAGGCCGTCCGGACCAGGCGCCTTGTCATTGGGAAGCTGCAGAATGACCGAGTGAATTTCCTCCTCCGAGAACTCAGCCTCCAGACCAGACAAGTCCAGAGACGGCAGTCCAATAGCGTGCAGGTCAATGGCTCTAGTACGAGCAAAGTCGGAGCCCATAAGGTTATTGAAGTGTTGGACCAGAGCTTGTGCCATGCCATTGGGGTTCGCGACCACCACCCCATCAGAGGACGTGAGCTCGTCGATAGAGTTCTTCCGCTTGCGGTGGCATGCCTGGAGGTGAAAGAAGCGAGTATTGGCGTCGCCCTCCGCCAGAAACAGCATACGGGAGCGTTGACGAGCTATGGTTCTTTCCAAGGAGGCAAGGCCAAGCACCCGAAGCTTAAAGGATCTTCGGAGCTGAACCTCCCTGGACTGGAGAACCCTCTCCTCCTGCGCCTCGTTGAAAGCAGCAACCACCTCCCTCGCAATCGCCAACTGAAGCCTGACACTTCCCACCTATTGAGCACTCCAACTTTGGAGCGCCCTCGTGACGCGTCGAATCTTGTAGTCGAGCACTCGGAACGCATCCAGGCCCGATGGAGAGTGTTGCCATGCCAAAGCCACCGTCTCCAGAAAACCGGGCAATTTCGGCCAAAAGGCCTCAAAGCGGAACCTTCTTTTCATAGCCGGTGTCGTGTCCAACATCAAAAGAAGAGGCGAGTGATCAGAACAATCCGAGGATAGAGCCTTTAGAAGGTGGAACGGGTAGGCCCCAAACCAGCAAGCTGAAGCCAGGACACGATCAATCCTCTCCAAGGGGGCGGGTCCTGCCCATTGGACCACGTGAATTTTCTTCCGGTTAGGGCCACCTCTTGCAGCAACAACGAATCAATGAAACCCCGGAAAAGACGCATCTCACGTCGTTCCAACCGGTCATTGTTTTTATCCGCCGCCATATAGATCAAATTGAAGTCCCCGCAAATCATCCACGGGCCATTATGGCTGCTTCTGAAAACACGCAGCTCATCGAGGAAGGCACATTTATCCACGAAGCTTTGTGGCCCATACACGGTCGTGATCCACCAGACCAGCTGGGATCGAACGCACCGTGAGCTGGCCGAGAGGGAGTGAACACCTCTGAAGCTGCTGGGAGACGCCCAGTGGTCCCTATGCCAAGCCAACAGAATACCGCCCGCCAACCCAACCGACGGAAGAAAGACGTAGTCAAACATAGGTCCTAGAATCTCCATTGCCAAAGAAGTGGAAACATCATCTAGCTTAGTCTCCTGTAAGCACACTAAGGATACATGGTTGTTCACCAGCAAATTTCGAACCACAGCACGGCGTGCGGATCCATTTAAACCACGCACGTTCCAAACAAGACATGAGGTGGACATCGACATGGAAAACCAAGCTGCACAGTTCGGGCGACAGGTCACTGACCGGGCGAGCCGCCCTCGCCTAGCCCCAACATATCCAGATTTAACGCCACCGGATCAAAACGAGCCCCCAGGAGTAGCTGCAGATTATCGTGCGTCGCGTCCGAAATCGGTTGCTGAAAGGCACGCTTGCACACAGCGATCGTGTCTTCCCCGACATCCGACGTCTCCCGTCGATCACCCAACTTTTTGCGTAGGACCGCCTGTGCCTGCCTTGTCACGTTTGCCGCGCGCAGAGTTTGCGCGATACGCGTGCTTCGCCTGAGTGACTGCAGCTGCGGAGTCCGGGACCTGCGCAACCGGGGCTGCCCCTTGATGACCGGAGAATCTAGCGGGGCGCAGAGGCCCGCCTCCATGGCCGACACGAGCGAGGCCGGAGAGAGCACCGGCTGTGGATTGTCATCTTCATCGCTGGAGTGCGGCGGAGGTTCAGTCTGCGAAACATCAGCGAGGACCTCCACCACCACAACGTCCGACGAGGCGTTACGGCCCCGCGAAACCGGCTGGACCCATTCATTCTCCACACAGTCCGCCCACCAATCAACGAGAGCGGGCGACGTGCCTTCAGCAGCCCCACTCCCACCCTCCTGAAGCAACTGCGGCGCAATGTTGATGAGATAATTGACAAACCCGGGCTGCGGCGAACAGCTTGTCCCCAGGCGCAGGCCTGAAATGTCCAGAGACCCCTCCGCAGGAACCGGACATGGCGCCGGAACGGGGTTGTGCGGACGCTTGCCCCGGAACAGAGCTGACGAACGCGCCGCAGCCCCACCGAACAAGGGTGGCGACAACGCAGCACACAGTCCCCACGAACACCGCACCGCCGATCGCAGACGCAGCCCGAGGCTGACTTGGCCCAGCAAAATCCGGCGGGTAGTCGCAGTACGGATAGATGGGCCCATGCCGAGGGTCCGAGTCAGGAGAATCATCTGAATCCCGGCGCGGCGAAGGCCACGGCTCGAAGCCGTCACCCCCCTCATGAACACCTTCAAACGGGTCATCCCCCCATGATCCGAGCCATCCTCAGGCGGGTCTGGGGGTGCGCCGGGCTGCTGATGAGCCACCAAACGCGCACGCACAAGATAACGCGTTCCCCGACGCAGCAGGCGTTCCTCGTCCCCAGCAGCCATCACGGACGGGTCAGGGATGAACACAATCTTCTCCTTCTCGATGAATGAAGGGTGCCAACACCAAGCCTTGACAAAGTACTCACGATCATCTTCCCACGGCCGGTCGCGAACCTCCGAGGGCTCCACGTCCGCACAGCAGCGCCCTAGAACGAGTTGCGCAGTGGTCGAATTGCGGGCGTGCGCCGGGATGTGCCTGAGCGCCACGATCACTCTGTGGGTGAACGCGCCGGCCACCCCACCAGCGACCCGCGTCCACGGCCGCCAGCGCAAGGGCACGAGGGAACCCCACGGCGGCGAGGCAAGCACACGGTCGCGGTGCTCCAGCCTCTCAAATCGGACCAAGAAGTCCCCAGGTTCATGAAGGCACACTGTAACCTCATCAGCTCGAACTTCGAAACGATTGTACAGCGCCTGATAGACCGTCTGAATGCTGACCCAAGGTCTTGTTCCCGCAATGGTAGCCACCAGAGCGTGGGCGGCCAGGTCTTCATCAGCCACTTGCAGCTCGGCCGAGCGCGGAACGACCACCGTGGACGCATTACTTCGCTGCAAGACGTCCGCGGTGTCTCCATAGACCGACTCTGCCGCCTCCGGGCCAACGCCTTCGAAATGACCCCCCCGGCCCACCAAAGGCGGTGGCGGGGGCGGCGGCAACGGCGGAGGGGGCGGAGGGGACGGCAGCCGCTGCTGCGCCGGAGGAGGTGGCAGAGGAGGCTCAGGAGATGCCGCGCAGATGAAGGGTACCAGGGCGGATCGACCCGTGGAGACAGAGCGACCAGAAACCGTGTCCGCGGACCCGGACCCTTGCGACGGGGAACACGCGGCCCTGACCCGGCGAACGTGGAGAGCGCGGCCGCTTGAGGGCAGGCCCCCGGCAGTGGGCCGCGATGTGCCCCTCCGCCCCGCAGCGGTAGCAACGCGCGGGGTGCCAGCAGGTAGCTCTGACGTGGCCAGGCCGAAGGCAGTTGTAGCAGACGTCTACTAGCTCCGGCGGCATCCCCCTCGGCGAATGACGCGGGGAAGACTGCCGTGGCGGCGAGCGCAGCCGGCCATGGCGCTTGCTCCGCGCCTCGTAGAAGCCCTGCGGGTCAGGCGGCCCCCGCGCCCGGGGCGGATGCGCCGACGGCCGTCGACGGGGGCTCTCCGGAAGGCCTAAGGCGGCCCGTCCGGCCTCAAACTCCACCGGGCGGCGACGCCGACGGTGTCTCCGGGCCCTGTGCCTCCTCGAACAGGAGGGACGCAGACCCTCCACATCTGCCCCCTGGGAGACGGCGGCGGAGCATACGCCCTCTCCGACTCCGACGCCGAGGCTGTCTCCAGCGAATCCTCCGAGTCACTGAGGTGCACACGCTCCCCAGGACCACGGCCGAGGTACTCGCTGAGAAGACTGGGCGAGCTAGCGAAGAACTCCAACGGATGCGGCAGCTCCTCCTCGGACAGGTCCGCCCATGGACGGCGGGGCAGAGTTTCCATAGCCCCCGCAGCGCCGCGCCCCAGCGCAGACAGCAGACGACCTGGCGAGCCGGCCTCCAGCGCCTCGCGTACCTCCGGGCCCCAGGCAGAAGAGCTCTCCATAGCGACCCCAATGGCGGCCGCGAGACACAGCGGAGAGGGGGGGGGGCGAGGTAGGAAAACGGGCGGAGGGAATGGATCTGCCCCGGATCTATGTGGACGCCGCGGCCGGAGTGGCGGAGCGGCGTGATTTGGTGGGCGTCGCGGCCGTGGTGGCCACCGGCGACGGGGGGGAGGCGGTCGCCTCACGGTCGCCCCGTTCTGTTTGTACAAGTTCAATCTAGTAACACACAGAGTGACGAAAGCGCTCAAGCAAGTTTGATTCTCGGCTTGTGCTGGGGCAGATGCATTCATTGGCGCCACGATGACGCATCCAATATCCGAGCGACCGACCAGTGAATTCGGCCATGGACGATCGACGCGCGGAAACGCAAAGCTTCTTCGTGCATACAGTACCCCCCACGGCGGCGTTGCAGCAGAGAAGAGCGCGCGCGGCCGGCTCGGCTTCTGCGAGAGATCTTTTTCCGATGTGCGGCCCATCATGCATCGACAGATCGACGGCGGTCGTCGTCACCTTTTTTTCCCTTTTGAACTCTCGAGAGATCGTCGTCCTCAGCTACCGCCTACCCCTCGCATCTCTTTTCCCGTTTCCTTTTCTTTCCTTTTCTTTTTTTTATATGATAAAGTTGCCCGGCTTTAATTTGGCTTCTACTGCTACTGGAATCAATCATCAGGAATACTTAGATAGATAGATAGATAGATAATGGAGGTGTGCATGCACCCGTACTATACGTGCCACGCGCGCGCGGCCACGCCGTCGCCGCGCAAAGCAGAGCAAAAGCCGCTTCAGATGATGGCGACCGAGCGTGCGCGCGCGCCCGCGAAAATATCGTGTGTGGAGTGGAGCCAAACCATGCATATGGAATTTCAGACATCAAGCTATCATTTGCATTTGGGTCACAGTAGCAGCAGCACGAAACGCACGCCGCAATTGGTGTCCGCATCATCCGATCGATATCCAGATCACGTGTACGTGTACGTGTACGGAGTACGTCAAGTGAAAACGACAACGGGATGAAGTGCCGCTGGTCGGAAGCCCAGCAGACTCACAGAGCCGCTATATATGCCGGCTGAGATGCCGGGCTGACAGCAGCGCGTGTGTCCTGCTAGCTAGCTGGGCGCGCTCACCGGCCGAGACTTCAATTTGCGACTGATCAGGATTCAGGAGTTAAAATAAAAGCCCCCTCATTCATCGTCCTACGCGTACGCATGCACCCGCGTGCTTACTACTGTACTCCCTCGGTCCCTCCATATCGAAAAAGCTGACGTTTCAGACAGCGACACGGTCTCCAAAACATCACTTTGACCACTTGTTTCTTTAAAAATATTTATTGGAAAGTGGTATATGTATATTTTTAATGAAAGTACTTTTCAAGACAAATTTATTTATATGATTTTTACATCTCTAGACTTAATAATTTAAAAGTTATTTATGATTTATATTTTCAATGTTTGACTCAAACCTTGTCCAAAACGTCAGCTTTTTCATTATGGAGGTAGTAAGTTACTAGTAATAACCAATAATCGATCAACTGGAACCAGCATTATGTACGTGTACTACCAGAATAGTATGTACCAATGATCGATCGATCATACTCATGGCTGCGTGTGCTTCAGATAAATTACAATGTGCTAGCTAGTAGCAACCAGAGGCTGGAATTAATGGCGGGCTATGTAGAGAACACTGGAAAGGAAGAAAGGAAGGACGGAAGGAGGAGAAGGCACTACTGTAGCTGTTGTACACTACTACAGAACGAGCCTTTGGACGATCTATCAATTGAGCTTTAGTCTCGGCCAAAAATTGTGTCCGGGGCTAAAGATCTTTAATCCCGGTTGGTAACACCAACCGAGGCTAAAAGTGAATCTTTAGCCCCGGTTGGTATTACCAACCCAGACTAAAGGTCTTGGACCTTTAGTCCCGGTTGGTAATGCAAACCGGGGCTAAAGGCACTAGTAGAGAAAGGGCCTTTAGCCCCGGTTGAAATGGGCCTTTAGCCCCGGGTATGTCAACCGGGGCTAAGAATCCGGGACTAAAGGTCCCGGCCTTTAGTCCCGGTTGCTTTCAACCGGGGCTAAAGGTCCAGAGAGGAAAAAATAAATGTGTGTTGTGTGAGATTCGAACTCAGCACATCTCGCCTCAGGCACGTCTACCAACTGAGCTACGCAACCCACGTGATGTAGTTCTAGACGTTTTCCTTTTGAATCCACTCGGGAAGGACTTTTAGCCCCGGTTGGTAACACCAACCGGGGCTAAAAGGACCTTTAGCCCCGGTTGGTACCACCAACCGGGGCTAAAGGGTGACCCTTTAGCCCCGGTTGGTATTACCAACCGGGACTAAAGGTCCAGGACCTTTAGTTCCGGTTGATAATACCAACCGGGGCTAAAGATTCACCTTTAGCCCCGGTTGGTAATACCAACCGGGACTAAAAGTCTTTAGTCCCGGACGCAAATTTTTTCCGGGACTAAAGCTCGGTTGGTGGATCGTCCAAAGGCCTGTTCTCTAGTAGTGAGGGTGAACCTTTAGCCCCGGTTGGTGTTACCAACCGGGGCTAAAGGTCATTCCCGAGTGGATTCAAAAGGAAAACATCTAGAACTACATCACATGAGTTGCGTAGCTCAGTTGGTAAGCGTGCCTAAGGCGAGAGGTGCTGAGTTCGAATCTCACAGATGCACATTTATTTTTTCTTATAGAACTTTTAGCCCTGGTTGAATGCATCCGGGACCTTTAGTCCCGAATTCTTATTCCCGGTTGGCATACCCGGGACTAAAGGTCTCTTTCAGCCGGGACTAAAAGCCCTTTCTCTAGTAGTGGTAGCATCATCGCCAAATGGCTAATAAGCTAGGTAGCCCCTGTGTGCTCGCGCACTGGCCGGCTCCAGGCTCCAGGGCAAAAGTCGACGACGGACGACGGCACAGCTGCACTACATACTGCTCCTCCTGCTCATGCTCCAGCATAAATCTTTACTCCTGCATCTGCATCTCGGCCGCGCGGCACTGCCGAACGCTCAGCATAGTGCACTGTACTGTACATGCAAACCCTAGCTAGGTGGTACTAGCTGCTACAGGGCTATGCATGCAGCTCAGATGCGCAGGCGGCGCGAGATGCCGGATCGCCCCAGCTGGCCCAACTGCCCAAGGGCCAAGAGGGGTGCCTGCCGCGTCCGGATGCACTCATCACTCACGCTAATTTACAAAGGACAGTACTGTAATGGTTATATGACCAAAATTTGACACATTTCTTATATTTCAGGCGTCTGAACAATTTTATTTTTGTCCTTCCATAGAAAAAAAATTATCATTAGTTTCTTGTGATTTGTGGTAATAAATTTGGACCATTAGATGAAGATCTAAAGGTTATAGTTGTTGCCTGAAAAGATGTTATATTTCAGGCGCATGAAATATATAGCAAATCTCAAAATTTAAATATAGGCGAGTACAACAGGTAAGTCCGGCGATCTCTCACTCGCTCTCGCTCATCATCATCACTTCATCAGGCATCAGGGCGCGCCCCCCCACCACGATCACACCGGACCACCACCGGGGCCGCGTGGCTTATTTGTCACTTGTCATGCATCATCAGCCGTGGAGTCCTTCATTCGATTGATCCAATCAATCAACTAATCAATCGGTGGTCGCGGGGGACGCGTGCCATGTCAATGTCTTTCCGATCGAACCTGCGCACAACGCCGACGAGGCCAGGCCTGCAGTTGGCGACACGACATTTCGACGCACGGCCCTGCCCGTCTTGACGTCTTGTGTGTCTTCCTAGTGAAGAGGCTACAACAAATTAATTAGAGAGGAGTGTCTTTTTCTTATAGGTGTAAAAAAATTAATCTATAATCATGATTTTTAGATAAAGGATAATCAATATCCGGCCTCTACATCCAGGGATGTACACAGCCAATTATTACATAGTTTTGTCAAGCAAAGAGAAAGCCGTGGTCTTATAGATCGACCCGGGCATTACATTAAACAATATAAATATTTCCATCCTTTATTCGATATCTCTAGGGCAATCCTTTATTCGATATACTTTAATCGTTCTATTGAAATATTAAATTGTCAGGCCCTTAGTGTTTTAGTGGCCCAAGGGCCCATAAAATTTATGGGACGACACTGACGACGGGCTCGTCTCTGCTGTCACCTATGCAATCGTAGCCACACGTTATGCCACCTCAGGAGGAACAGCACAACGTCGTGGGTGCCGAAACGAGCGACACCACCTCAGGCATGGACGCGGCCACCCCTCCCACCCGGCTGAAGCAGGGAGAGCTCCACCGCCAAGAGGCTAAAGTGATTCACCATCAAGAACCTGTGCAAGGTGCCATCACCGCTACTCGATCCCTTTGTCGGTTGTGAATGTACAACCAAAGTTGTCGACTCGTGGCAGGAGGATAGACGCCAGGCGCTTTCACGAGTGTTGGCTTCAAAGCAGGGACATGTACTAACAATGAACCATACGGAGATGTTCGATGGATAGAATGCTTATCTATAACAATATCTTCATCGACCAACTCAACTCCTAGCATGTTGAGACAATGCGATAATTCTTCACTGACTCATAAGGGAACGACCGAGGCGCTGCGCTAGCAAGTGCGCCTGACCGCCAAAGCGCTAGGAAGGGCAAAGTCGATCCTATAACATTAACCCTCCTAGTGTCCCACATTTATATATGGTGTGTTATTGTAACTTTCACTATTTCTTAATCTTAATACATTTGCGAGAAAAAAAGTTTAGCTGCTAACCGGGGTTGAAAAAGAGCGAGCTCACTTTATTTAAGTGGTCGTGTCATCGTCTGCTTGTCAATAGCACTTTGCAGTGTAGTATTTGCATTAGAGCACAGTCTTTTCTCTCTTTTGCCGTCCCCCGTACCGCACCTGGGGCCTGGGGCCTGGGGTATCTACAGTGCATGCAAAGCAACTCTTCATCAGTTCGGAATTCAGATGATGTGTGTGTCAGTGTGTGTGTCATTGAGCTCTTTAGCTCATGCATGCTGTCGATCCTTTTAATGCCTAACGTATACTGTACACTGATGTGCATGCTACTGTATATATGGACTGTAAAAGCCGCTGCATACGTAATTCATGTCTGTCACTTCTAGCTAGCTGTAGATTGATCACAGGCACTGAACACACGTTCCTGATCACGTTTCTGCACGCTGTCAATGTTAACTGCCCCTAATGACGCGGCTGCACACCTGCACGCGCAGACCATGCCGTGAGAGCGAGAGCTGATTTACACTGTGCTGACAGCTCTGACCTTACAGCAAAACGCATTGCGCTGGTATATACATACAGAGGCTGCCGCTAGCTTAGCCAGACCTTCTTCATTAGTATCTAGTTAATTGGTGAGCTGTAGTTGCTCATGGATTGGCCATAGTTTGGTTCGAAACATAGCAGTCCTGCGTTGAATCAGATGTCCAAAATGAGATAATGCAAAAATAATACAGCTATATATATGGGGGGCAAATGCATTTAGGCCGCATACTACCTCCGATCCATCGTCAAAACAAATCAGTTCTTAAATTTGATATGACTTTATATGAAATGATAACAACAACAATGACACTAAATAAGCATATTATGGAAAAAAATTCAATATGTACCTAATGATACTAATTTTGTGTCATAGATATCGGTATACTTTGCCGCATCTATGAGGTATTAAATTAGCAAACGACCGATCGACACCTTGGAAAACCTCAATCTAGTACATATTTTCGTATTAGGATTTTGTATACCAAGAGTAGTGGTTTTGTTTTGTGCATGATGCCATTCCAATCAAATTGTGCAATCCTTGAAGTGCATTAGTATATTGTTAACTGTGATACAGTTAGTGTGGTGCATATTTTCAGCCAGTGTTATTCAATGACACTACTAGAGAATCGGCCTTTAGCCCCGGTTGGGAAGGGGCTTTAGCCCCGGTTTCCCAACCGGGGCTAGCAATCCGGGACTAAAGGTCCCAACCTTTAGTCCCGGGGCCTTCCCAATCGGGGCTAAAGGCTCCCACGAGGAAAAATAAATGTGCATTTGTGAGATTCGAACTCAGCACCTCTCGCCTCAGGCACGCTTACCAACTGAGCTACACAACCCACGTGATGTAGTTCTGGATGTTTTCCTTTTGAATCCACTCGGGAAGGTCCTTTAGCCCCGGTTGGTAACAAGGTTCACCCTTTAGCCCCGGTTGGTATTACCAACCGGGACTAAAGGTTCAGGACCTTTAGTCCGGGTTGATAATACCAACCGGGACTAAAGATTCACCTTTAGCTCCGGTTGGTGTTATCAACCGGGACTAAAGGTCTTTAGCCCCGGACGCAATTTTTTGCCGAGGCTAAAGCTCAATTGAAAGATCGTCCAAAGGCCTGTTCTCTAGTAGTGTGACTATCACTGAAGCGCCTTGGTTCAAAAAGTTACACAAAAGAAGGTAGCAAAATATTATAATTAGTGATATGTTCTTACATTAATAAAAGAAAACAAACCGAATTACATAGAGTTTTAAAAGTATGCTAATTAATTAGTGTGGTGTCTAGTCTAGTAACAAATTCATGGATGTGAACCATGCCCTCAATTATATTTGTTGTTAATGGTTTTCAAAAACTTCAGTTTTTCGGAAGGGACAAAAAGGGTGATATGGATGAGCTATCTCAAATATGCTAGTGCCAAAATTAAGATTTTATTTGCTCAGCGGCCAGTTTCATGAAATTGAAGTAATGTTTCAAAATATAGAGAATAATCTCCAAACTAATCCTCTGTTCAAACAGTAGCCCTTGCTCCTTAGCTTAGAGATGTGTATAAAACAGGCATCATGCACAATATATTTCTAAGTTTTTGATGAAAAAAGTGCTGGATTAACTAAAATCACACAAGTTATTAAAAAAGGAAAATTTGAAAGAAAAAACTCTGGTTGATTAAAAGTACTGTATCTCCACTTAGGAAATTATGGAAGCTATGACAGTGACTAATCCTATATGCATATATATAGGCGATAATAACTTTTTGGCTATATCAATCTACAAGGTACTGCTAATAATAATTTTTTGAAAAAACAGATAGTAACCGGGCCTGACAATATATCAGAGAAATGAAAGCATGACGACAAGTGAAAAATGAACAATAAGAACATCTCAAAATATCGGTATATATGGATATTGCTCGACTATGAAGGCAAAGTCTGAAAAGGAACACAATTTATCTAAGCTCAAATTCAAGAACGAATTATGAAATTGTTATTACATTACCAACACACGCACACCACAAAACCCATGACCAGTTACTTCCTTTTGTATAAAAAAGAAGCAACTAAATTGCATTGCATATGTCCTGCAAAAAGAACCTTAATTACTATGCATGCTAGCAGCTCTCTACGCTAGAGCCCCCCTCTACTTGATGATACCAAACAATACCATCTCAAAACTGCAGTTGTTACAAGAGCTTTATATTATGGATCCTTCAAACGAACGAGTGCTTGATTACTACGTACTACACCAAGCTTTTATTGTTCTACGTACCTTCTTGGAGCAGTAGATCGAGATCAGTGACCTAATCATCCCTGGCTGCCGGGGTGAAGGAAGCTTCTTGCTGAGCTCAGTGAGAGCTGGCCTTGCGAATGGTCGAGGCTATCTACTGGGAACTGATGATCGGTGGCTTCTTTCATGGCGAAGCCGCCGCCTTCGGGCGAGTAGAAGACGAGCTGAGGCCCCGGAGCAGCAAGAGACAGCAGAGAGGAGAAGGGCGAGTGGTGGTGCGCCGCCACCGTCTGAGGCGAAGCGCCGCCATGGCTCACCTGATGATCATGGACGGCGGCATTATTGCCGCCATTGGTCGTCCAAGACTCACCCGCGGGAGTGTAGTACAAGCCGTGAGCCAGCGGCATGGTGGTGGCGTTGACGAGGCCGATGGAGTTGTTGAGGCCCATGAGCCCTTTGATGCCGTCGCCGTGGCAGTGGCGTTTGTCGCCGCCGTCGGCCATCGCGGCGGCGGCGGCCCGGTCGGCAGAAGCGACGTTGCTGAAGGGCGCTACCATGGACGGCGGCAGATGGGCGACGAGGTCCTGCGCTTGGTGCGGCGGGAACTGGAGCGGAGGCAGCTTGTCGATCTCGTGCTGCGCGGCGTCCAGCAGCCAGTCCACAACCTTGCTCGGCTGGCTGAGGCCCAGCCGGTCCTGGAGGTCGTAGAGCTGGATCGCCGTCGGCACCGACAACCGCACGCGCCGGTCGCGCAGCCCCTTCACCGTCCTCACCTTGCTGTGCCGGTCCTTGCCGCCGAAGACCCGCGACACGCGCACGATCCTCGACTCCGTCGACGGCGGCCAGTGCCGGGAGCTCGACAGCACGGGACTCTTTGCGACGACGACGGAGCCGGCGCCCGCGGCCGGCGGCCCCTCGGCCTTGGTGCACCCGGCCCCAAGCTCTTCGTTGGTGAGGTTGCCGCTTATCATCTCTAGAGCTTTATTAGGCTAGCCACCACCACTCATGATCACACCTAGCAATGAGTATGAACACGGATCATCATCAGATTAGTACGTAATTCAGAACTGAACCAGATCGACTCTACTGCAGGGGAAGTTAATATGGCATGCATGCATGAAATGAGATCGATGGCGCATCGATCACAGTGCGTGGCTGGTGAGCACCATGTGGACACTGATCGATCTGGCCACTGTTTGTCCACTGGTAAAACGAGCAGCCTTATTCGTTGCACACAGACAGGAATCACACGGAAAGATATGGCACTGAAATCATGCATGAACTTGGGTGGATAGTGGACTAGCTGTAGCTCTCTCTTGCTTTATGCTTTTAGTTTGCTCACTCTACAAGCAGCAGTTAATGTAATTTGAAGGTGTAATATAGAAAAATTGAATCAATGTGATGTTGGTTAAGAAAAGATTAACTATATAGAACTACGATATATATAAAAGGATTCAGTTAATTTATGAGCTCATTGCATTGGATACAACAGTGTGTCAGTATCAAATTATTAGTATCATACAGTACAAATCCTATCCAAGATTAACAAGAATAAGTGCTGGAAAAAATTAGAAACCAGTGGGAGAATGGGGACGATGAGGAACAAAATTAAATGGCGCGCCATGAAAAATCAAATTGAACTGTATCTTTGGGTTCCAGTGTGTGTCTTTCAATTCCTTCTTCATTCTGAAGGCGGCCGGGGAAGTAAGCTTAGCATATAGTTATATACTAAAAAGAAAAAAAAGAATTATGTTCCCCAAAAGACAGAAGACAAGAACTCCACATATAAAAACAAGCAGGGAGTGTGTGTGGTGTGGCGTATGCACTAGTGTGAAATGAAATGTAAACTTTTTTAATTTCTAGGAGAGAAAATTGTGAAGCGCATGTAAACAAGCAGCGACAGCTTGGGGATGAGAGAGAACGAAGAACTTAAAATCCGGGCAGCATGTATATGTATAGATCCATCCATAGTATACCACTTACAATCATCATCAAATTACCCGGCGACACTGACACACGCTTCCTCCTTCCCCGGCTCAGCTCAGATCAGAGATCAAATAGCTCCAACCACGGCCCCTCTCTGTCTGAATCGATAGCCCCCGGCCGCGTGCCGGCGCTAATAATACAAGCGAGCTCGACGCCGCACGCACGCCGGAATTCAGCCCCCCTGAGCTGAGGGATGAGCGAGGACGGAGCTCGGTCGATCGATAGCCGCCGCACGCAGGAGATGGAATAATGGCGATGTGGATCGACCACCGGCCGGCCGGCTCGCGGGACTGCGGTGTAATTAAGCCCTAGCTAGCTAGAAAGCTGTGTCAGCTGGAGAGAAGGCCGCCGGCCGGGAAGATCGAGGGAGAAGAAAGGGAGAGGTGATTTTGGCCGCCGGCTGGCTATCTATCTATCTATCTATGGAGTATCTACTAGCTGATGCTGCCGGCCTGCTGGATGGTGTGCGTAGTGTAGTGTACACTGTACACTGACGATGGGAGCAAGCACTTGCTTGCATTGTGAGGTGTGAGGAATGGACTTGTGTGGTGCTTGCTTGCACCAACTAAATAATCAGCTGGCGTCGTCGCTTTCGGGTCCCTCTCCTTTTTCACCCTGTCGTGCTCCTCGTGTCTGATAAGCTGCTGCTGCTGTGCGGCGTGCGTGTTAGTGTTACCGTCTACCACAGATAGATGGTGACCGGCCGGCCGGCGCCGCGCGGTGACTCTGACTCCATCTATATCCTCGTCTCTCTCGTGCGGCACGTACGGTGAGTAGTGCAGGACGGGTCGACGGTCGTGAGCTGCACGCGCGTATAACTGCCGCGCCACACACACCTTCATATATTATATATATACACAGTTACACACACACGTGGTTTATTTTATTTTTTTTCTGAAGCAAAAGTTGTCAGCGATGATTACTTTGCAAGCTTGTTGACTGCTGACGACTAATCAAATACTCCAGTGAAAAGAAGTGAACTTGATCAATCCATAAACCATCCCCTCCGGTCAACAAATCCGTCCCTAAGGAAGTTATGGTGCAAAGCGAACAGCTAGACCAACTGGATTAGCGTTCATTTCCATGCATCGATGTCAACTGATGCTCCCTCTCGGTCCCAAAATAAATTAAATAATCTTCTGATGTTCAAAAATTTTGTCCTAAATAATTAAGATATTTCATAACATTGTCTCTTGATGCGGAAGCTAATCACAGTCTGTGCAAATGATTACTGCCGAATCTAGGAGATATCCTCTGGAAAAGGAAATGAGATGAGGATACATGCAACTTTTGCCAGAGTCCTTAGTATGTCTGAAAATTAATTTACAGAAACTTATTTATTTTTGGACCGACCGAATAACTATGTTAAAAAAAGAAATTGAATAATGCTCCTAGCTACCTATCAGTCGTTTGAACAACATACAATTTTCATAGGAAACAACTCAAACCGGCCCCGGAGCTAACTGGCTCTAAAATATGGAGACATACTCTTCTCAGATGACAAAAATATACTGTACGTACATATACTATTTGAGTATGAAGGCACAAATACATATCCCTCTCATGGAGTTCACATCCCATATTATGCACCCATATACTACTACTTCCTTTATCCCTAAATAATTGTCGTTCTCGTTTCTCAAGAAATATCTTTGATAAAATATATATTAAAAATATTGTTATTTATTATACACATAATTAATATCATTAGAAAGATCTTTGAGTCTATTTTTTAAAAATTATTTAAAGATATAAATATTATACATATTTACTAAAAATTAAGTCAAATTTGTAGCACGAATACTAACGACGCGACCGTTATTTAGGGACAGAGGGAGTACAGTCCTATATCACATCATTTCATGATATATATATCTCATATGATGGTACTATCACACAATAAGTTGGATAATAACGGGTGGGCTGGGCACATACAATGTCTTTCCCAATGTTTTTGTACCCAGCATATATACGACGAGGCTTTGCATGTCCTTTGAGACTTGAGAGCACCGGAACCTAGGAGGCTACTCCATATAGGGCAGGGACCATGCTTCTTTTGGGCATCCAATAACCAGCGGCAGGACCACCCACGCCTGACTTTTTATCCTTTTGTAAGATCACACATAATCCTGGTGAACCAAAGCGGAAGACGGCAACCACCATCATGACAATAATCTAGGTAGATCTCTTCGCTGCCATTTTTTCTTGTTTCTTTCTTTCTTTCTTTCTGTCTATGAAACAAGCAGAGGTTACAAATTCATCAAATTGTCGATGCATGGCTGCATATCTTCTTGCGTTTTGTGCACACGTACGACTATTATTTTTTCCTTCAAAAATATATTTTACCACCAATGAAACTTTTTTTCTTGAATTCACAAGAGAATTGTGCAACATTGTATTAAGGTAAAAGATAGTTTCATAGACAAACAAACAAAATAAGTTGGCCACCCAGCCACTACAACTGCTACATGGCGACATCACAACCACGCTAGTTAGGTCCTGAGGAGACTACCCGATTGCTAAACTACCGAGGCCCACAACTCCTGCCTAAATCCATTGATTTGCATCAGCCATGATCATGATCGGTAGCAAGCTCTACCCCGTGGTTGAGGACTCCCTAAAGCACCACACAATTCTGTTACTTCCATACCACGATGAGTGTGTCGATGCCTTTCTGCTGATTGCCATCCAAGGATGCTATGCGTTGGCGGTGGTAAATATTGGCTGAAGGCACCTAGGATGAGTTCCTAGACCTGGGGACTAAAGGGGCATGATACGATGATGTGGTCTATTGATTACGATACCTAGTCTCAAAAGAAGTAGGATTCTATAGAGTCGAGGAGGTGTCTCACTCGTCGATCCATTGTCTAGTACCACCAGCAAAAGGCGAGCTAGAGGGAAGATATGGACTCGTAGGCGAGTGGATCCCGAGTGTAGCATTTTGTATGTTGACCTCGCAAAGTACATGCCATCTATTAGTCCATCACTAGACTGTTATGTATGGTAAATCATTGAGCAGGACGTAGGTACTCGGCAATTGCAACCATCGAGAGGAATTTACCACATATATCATGGATCTCTTGACGTGCCCATATACTAGGAGGTTCTCTGCCATCACGGCGTAGAAACCGAGCACCATTTGACCCATATCCGGCGACTGCTTCTCGCCATGAGGGAGTCGTGACACGGTGAGCAGCTTCCTCTGCGACCGATATACTAGAACTTTGCCTCGGGAGAGTACTTCAATGCATCATCATGCATACCTGAAAGTGCGTTGGCAGAGATAAAGAATAATTGCGTGTGAGATTATGTATATCATACATGCACTAAAGGTCAATTATTCTTTTTTGTTGGTATATACAGTAGTGTTAAAAAGGATTATGAAGTACAAACAATCCAATGTTAAAACGACTGAAACTATTACCGAAAGAGAAGGTTTCTCGATCTGGTCGAGGTCGAGGTCGATTACCTATTTTAGCAGTCTGTTGTTATCCACGAAAGAAAAGTCAAGCTGGAACATCCTTAATGGTGCCCATCCTCTCTTTCTTTTCCATATGCTCCATCCGTTGGGACAGGTGCGCATGCTGCACGACTGAATGACTGATTCACTGCAACATAATACCCACAGATCGATCCCGGCCATCGTCAGCTAAAGCCACACCTGCCACCACTGCCAATCCGCCATGCATTGCATGAGAGAGGCAGAGAGAGAGAGAGAGACCCATCAGCACCAAGCACCCCCCTCTGAAGTCTGAACAGCTGACAGCATAGCGACAAAGGCCGCCCATATCGTCCCACTAGCTCGATCGAGCATCGCCCCCCGGATCCACCATGCATGATGCATGTCGTCGTCATCGCCTGCTACCCGAGACCTCGGTATCCGTCCACGCATGCATGGAGGTATTCATATGATGATGATCCCATTCCCGTCCCCGTCGGTCGTCCATGCATGCATGTTTGAAACGTTTCCTTTTTTATCACCCATTGGCACTGGTGATTGGCGCCCCGCATGCAGATGCAGATCGATCGGCGGATTGCATGCATGCAAGCTTTTCGGTGGTCAATTATTAAGCCTTGAAAACCTTGCTTGATTGCTGCTCCGATCGGTTTCTTCCACGCATGGAGTACGTATGATACATCATCTATCGGTGGGTTTCTTCCATGAATGCCACAGAGAGGACAATCAGTGACAAT
The DNA here is from genome assembly GCA_009763385.1 of Coix lacryma-jobi var. lacryma-jobi. Lineage (NCBI taxonomy): Eukaryota > Viridiplantae > Streptophyta > Magnoliopsida > Poales > Poaceae > Coix > Coix lacryma-jobi. Next base: position 5,732,398 of record CM019826.1, read on the forward strand.
TCACCGGAGGCATGCGCAGTACACGGCGGCCGGCCGGACGCCCGGACCCCGGCACGTACTGATCACTCACTAGCTCACTCAATCACTCTCGCCAAAGAGGAGTACGTACTGCTGCGTACAACGCCACGACGTACTGAACCGATTTCAGATGCCCTCCATGCATTATTGCATGAGCATGATGAAGGAAGGTCCTACTGTAGCTAGTAAAAGTACTGGTACGCTAAACAGCCCGGATGCCATCATCGCCTTGTACTCAGCTCGACCTGTCCTGCATATGCATGGTGTGCGTGCAGTGTGTGGTACTACTACACTCTTGGCAAAAGCTAGTGGCAGCGCGCCGCAGTATTTTTACAGTATACTCCTACTCGACTGTTGCGTGGGATCCGATCGGATCCGCTGGGCAGGCGATGCGTGTGCGCCCTGCTGCCTGTGCATGCATGCATGCAAGCTCGCATGCCATGTCAGAATGAAGCATGTCATGTGGTGGCATCAACTCCTGTAGACAGCAGCCTCGCTCGTCGTCCCGATGCATGCATGCATGCGGGAGAGACGACGACGACTCATGAACGCAGCGGCATCAATCTATCAGCCCGGACCACGCATGGATGATGGGCTGGAAAGAGAGGCGGAGCGAGGGGGGTGTACGCAGCAGAGCAACTTGCTGCGTGCTGCTGGTTGATTGGCGGGTGCGTGATGTGAAGTGAAGGATTCTTGGACCAATCCCCCATATGACCAAAATACTCCGTCTCGTACAGACGAGATGAGTGATGAGTTCGTTGCGTTTGTGAGTGAGGAGGGTGGGCGAGCGATCGAGGCGACCTCGATCACCTTCCGCTAGCACACCGTCGTGTACGTGCTGTAAGGCCGGGTAGTGTAGCAGTACGCACCTACTACTACTACTACTATGCTCTGCTCATCTGCTGGTGGTACGGTACCTGCACTGACAGGGCTGAATCATGGCCAGTGACTGCACTAAAAGACATGCAGGGCAGGCTGGCTGTCTCTCTCTCTCTCTCTCTCTCGTCCAGTGACAAGAGAGAGACGCGGGTGTGTGAGAGAGAGGCAGAGGCAGCCAGCCATAGCTGCCAAAGCAGGCGGTGGTCCTGTGTGCTGTGCGCTGTGCGCTGTGCACTGGGCCACGCACTTGCCGGCCGGCCGGCCTGCTACTGGGGTGGCGGGAGCAGCAGCAGCAGGTAGCGGACGCTGCTGCTCAAGAGCGAAGCAACGCAACGCAAAGCGCCGAGGCGGGTAGCTGCGCCAACGAATCGTCAATCAACCCAACCTGCCTCTTTAATACGCGCGCGGCAGCCGCATGCAGCAGCGTCCTGTCCTGTCTCCTCGGGCCCTCCCTCTCCTCTCCTCCGAGGGGCCAGGGCCACCATCATCCATCGCCACCACCGGGCCGCGGCGGACGCGCGCTACCGCTACTCCGTCCGTCCGCGACCACGCGAAATGCTCCCCTCTTCATGCTGCCGGCCCCGGCTGTTCCTTTCGACTATCGATCCCCACAATGCACGCAGCCGCAGGACGTTCGTTGTCCCGTTCACGGTGAATGACCGATCGAGCTGAGCTCGCGGCAGGCGAATTAACGGCGCTGAGGAGCGAGGACAGCGGGGGTGCGGCTCGGCTCCGGTCATCATCATCTACAGCAGCGAGCTAGCAGGGCAGAGCCGCAGAGGGCAGAGGCCCAGCCGCCCAGGCACGCACGCAGGTGCCGCCCAAAGCGGCGGCAACGTACGCACGCATCGGCCAGTACGCCGGGCGGGGGCGCAAGTTTTTATTACTGGACGGCCGGTGCGCCGCTACAGTGAAACGGGCGCCGGGATTCGTCTTGATCGCCTTCGCGGGGCCCAGGCCAGCAGTACGTACCACAGCTACTACCGCTACTACTGCATGCTAGCTGCGCCGTACGGTGACTAGTCACCGTGTCAATGCCGGTAGGGCCACTAGTGACTGCTGCATGCGGCGACTGACTGCAGGGCTAGTAGTACCTACGGACACGGAAACCCGAGTGTCTCCTGCGCGTCTGCACCCGAAATTCACCACAGGCCACGCCGGGTTTCGTCAGGTTTTTACTAAAGTAGCACTGTGTACCACGGGTCGGATAGAGGTTGTGGTTACTGCCACACTTTATCCTGCTTCATTGTAGACAAATTCGACCACAATGTTAAATGTTTGTCCCGCTTTATTATAGATAAGTTTGATCAGAATGGTAAATGTTTAGCTGATGACTAATCTTAGACAAGATTCTTCCAGGCTCTAAATATCATAGAGTAGAAAAAAATATAGTAAGATTATCTTAGAGCAAGTATAACAATAGACTGTAAGCTGGTTAAATACTGAGGTGCAAGAGAGATGAGAAGAGGCAGAGACGAAAAACGGGTTGTAAGCTTATAGCCAGCTCAAGCACAAGATCGAACCAAAAAATTATAAGAGACAGACTAGTGAGTCATATATTAATTGTGAAGAGCTAACTACTATATGAGCATGCTGAGAGAATGCTGTAAGGAACCTTGAAGCCAGCTAGCTGGTTGCATTATTAACCTTGCTCTTAGACAAGAAAAATGTAACCTTACTTTTTGTCTGTCATACTTTACCTAAAGTTAGTTGTGACAGGTTCTGACCTGACATTTTAATTTGTTTTCATTTTTGAGAGAATTTGCTTATTGCCATAAAAAAAACTATACTGGTTCGTCGGTTCGCAAATATAATATTCCTTAACTGCCATCATCGTCACATATATAGGTTTTATTTCCTTATAACTGTCATTCCTTGAGATAATTTGTTTTTTTAATTGCCATCACCGATGTTACATGTGCGTGTTCACTTGAGAATTTTGTTCCGATGTTGCCCCGTGGCGTAGGCTGGGGCGACCGTGAGCTGAGCACCAGGCCGATCCAGACGCTGCCGGCCGTGAAGGCAGCAAATTAAGCCAGTGGCGAGGCCCTAGGCTATCGCTTTGGCGCAGAGCATGCCGGTGGAGAAGACCATGCATGGTCCGGAAATCTCCGATGAGGCGTTGCCTTGTGCTCGTATGGCCACGGTAATGCCGTAGAGAATTAATGTGAGCTGGTGCCTGATGGATACAAGAAGAAGAGGAGAGTGTAGTGTATACAGCGCGCACATACATCTTAAATTAAATCTGAAAACGAGAAAGTACTAATTAAGTAAGCATGCAGATTGTTCTGAACAAAAAAAAAACGTTTTGATGGGGTGGAGCAGGTAGCTGCAGCAGTAAGTTTTTATTTGCGTATTCTTTCTTCGCGTACCTGAACCATGCATGTGCTTGGCTACGGTGAGCTCCAATGGAATGGTGTTTGGTTCTTGTGCTGCTTGGCTCGCTGAATGGTCTGGTCTATGTATATGGTGCGACGGTGACTGACAACGATTCAGGCGTTCAGGTTCAGGTTCAGCCGCCTTTCTTCTTCGGTCGGTGCCTGCGTGCCTCGCTCGGACAGGCACAAGCTAGCTTTTCCCGTTCCCGGAGTGAATCCCAGGCGTATCCGTGTGTGTATGCTGCCATATAGTGCCTACACCTACCTACTCTCTCCGTCTCTTTATATCTGTCGTCCGGAAAGCGTGTCTGTGAGGGAAACACGGATTTCTAGAGACAGTCATTTAGGGACGGAGGGAGTAGCTAGATACGAGCTAGATACTCGTACTTAGAGTATGGTCAATAATAGAGCCAAGTGCTTGGCTGTAAGCCAAGCTATAAGAGCCAAGCTATACAATAGTTAGTCTTCTACTTGGCTACAAATCATTTCTCTTTCCTATTCCTCCTCACATATGTCTCTATTGGGACCCACTATTACCTATGCTTCCGTGTCCAGTTTGGTGCTTGCATGGGAGTCAAGCTCTCCTCTCTCTTCTTTCTTCTCTCATCCACATCAGCATTTGCTTGACTATAAGCCCATTATTGTACCTGCCCTGGCCAGGAGCAGTACGTACATTCCAGCCCATCTCCGGTACGGTGATGACGATCTGCGGCCGATGATACGGGCGGCGGCGGCGGCGGACAACCGGAACGACCCCGAGCTCCCAAGCCGACCTGCTCGGTGCCCCGTGCGTCCCCGCCGCATTGAATTGGCACGCAAAAGGCGCCCCGCCACCTCCACGGCACTTGTTCCTTCCTTGTTGTCGCGACGCCGCTTTTCGCACGGCACGCTGTTCCAGAGCTGGCGGCTGACGCACCGGTCGCGCGCGCGTTGGTGGCGTGCGCGGCAGGCGGCGAGCTAGCAGTCTACTAGTTGCACCACGTACCACCACCACGTTAACCTTGCGTTGGAAGCAACGATGCGGACGATGCATGCATGCCTGCATGGCAACACAAGATCCGGCCATGCCCCGGTGCCGGACGACTGCCGCCGGTGGCGACACTCTGGATTGTTGGGGAGATGGCTGGTGCACGCGTGGAGCCCAGCAGCCCCTGGTCCGCTAAAAAAGATCTGTCGCAAGATCTACTCCCTCCGTCTCTAAATAAGTGTCGTTCTCGCTTCCCGAGAAAAAGCTACCGGCAATTATATATTGAAATATATTAATATTTATACTAAGTAATTAGCATCATTGAAAGATCTTTACATCTAGTTTTTTAACAAAATTATTTGGAGATATAAATATTGCACATATTTTCTACAAATTGAGTCAAACACGTGGCACGCACACCAACTTATTTGGAGGGAGTACGCGTAGATTCCTCGATCCAGCACCTTTCCATGCATCATCTACGTACGTACCTAGCCGCCCCAACTAGACATCTACTACTACAGTCCAGCAGCAGCAGTGAGCAGCCCGACCGCGACGATGCGCATCCGCGACCCACCACGCCAACTACGAACAACCCCAGCCAGAGCCGGCCGCATGCACTGAGAGTGAGAGATCATATTGAGCCATTCAGCGGCTAGCTGAGCCCTACCCCGGCCCGGCCTACGGGATGATGCATCCATCGGCCGGAGACGGGACTCGACATGCATTCATGTGTCCTCTCATGACTTGCCGGACGGCGGTCCGCCGATCCTGGACCACCGCGGCGCGTAACGGGCCGGGCGGGCGGGCAGTACAGTACACAGCACAAGCAGCCACCGCCCGTCGAGGCATGCATATGCATATGCATATGCATGCGTGCCGAGGGCCCAGCCAGCCGGCGGGGGAGTCGGGTCGTACGTGGCCCGCCGCGCGCGTAGGTCGCCGGCAGCGGGCGCAGAGCCGGCAGCGGAGCGCGACAGGGACGGCCACTTCGTCGTCGCACTAGCAGTGCGCATTGGCTGGCGGCAAAGGACGCAGCAGCTAGCAACGGGACAAGAGCGTCGAACGAAGGGCGACAGCAAAGCCGTTACAGCGCGAACCCCTTTGCTTGTGGCCTGTGGCTGTGGGCCACGCCTGTCGCCTGGCATTCACGTTCACATGCCAAGCACAAAGCAGCCTCACTGACAAGACCATGCCTACTGCCAAGAGCCCAAAGAGGACAATGTACCTAACCTACGGCCCTGCACCAATCGCGCACGGGACGATGATGAAGCAAATGTGCAATAACGTGGCAGGCACCGGTGACGATGCGACCGGGCACCTTTTCTTGGTCAGGTCTAATCATCGGGATTAACGATTAGTCACATCGGCAGGGTTTAATCAGCAAGACACGACGTCAGTACCCAACCGGTTTGCTGGTACCGAGCCAATAGACAAAATGCACTGTTGCTCCAGCCAACCACAATTAAACGCTTATCTCATGAGGGCCACTTAGGGCTGTGTAGGATGCAATTAATTTCATTCTATCTAGGGTCTATTTGGTATGGATTCGGATTCATCAAATTCACCAAATTTAGATTCACTTTATTAAAAGAATTTTGTCAAAAAACAGTCTACATCCACTAGATTTGGATTCACCAAAAACGATGAACTTGGGGGTTGGATTCACCGTTTTGATAGAGTTCCTCATGGGATGCTCCACGAATGGACATTTTGTATCTTCTCGTGAATTCGAGTGGAAATTACCTATCTTTGCCTTTGATTACACATTTACACACCTCATCCTTCCATACTGTTTCGTTTCTATTCTTCTTTTCCCCACTCGACTGCAACCGCAGAAGACCGCTCCCGTCTCCTTCCTCCAGTTGTAGCCATGGAGGCGGTGCCACCAACCTTCCCCTCCATTCTTCCTCTCCGGCGAACTGCCATGGCTAAATCTGATAGATCATGTCCTCCACTCCTCAACCTCCTCTTGCTCTTTTTCTTCCTTTGCGAACTACGGTTGGCAACACGCCTCCCTATGACGAGGTGGCTGATTCGAGCCATCTGCGGCTGGCAACGAGGGCCTTGACCGATAGTAACGACGAGCATGCAGTTGCCCAGGCTTGTGGCGTGGCTGCTCAAGCAGGTGGTGACTAGGCCTTCCCAGCCAGCCTCAAGGGCCTCCTGGCTGGCAACGCTGCCAGGGGCGCTACCACCTATACGTTACAGTGATACTCTCCTAATTTGCCGTATCAGTATCGCAATACATATCGGATACGCCGATATGCCACCGATACGGTATCAGAGAAGTATCGGAAAAATAGAGGAATAAAAATAAATAAATAAATAAAATCTCGATACTTAAGCAATACTTAGCTGATACATTTCTGATACTTCGCAACCCACAACCCCTTACATTGAACCTTAAAACTATCTTAAATGCTTCATGCTAGCAATAAATATATGAATTGTTTTAAGTACATGAGTTATTATTTATTCTCAGTATGTGAATATTTTGCTTTATTTTTATTTTATTCTTAGTATGATATTTTCTCCTATTTTTATATTTGATATATTTATATAATTGTCGTATCGGTGCATCCTTGTGTTTAGAAAATGTCGTATCACTATATCGGTATTGGTGTATATTTGATATATTTTTATATCACTATATTTGATATATTTTTAAGTATCTAAGAAAAAACATGTAATGGGCAACCAAACTCGGGAATTTTAGGGCCTCTTGTTGCATTTCGTCCTAAGACCTGAAGTTCGTAAAGACGGCCCTACAGAAATCATTTTTTCTAGGTATAACATCGACCACGTACGACTGGCAACAACCATATGTTTGCTAAACCCTTGAAGATTTTTCGAGAACAAATAAATAGTTGTTCCAGGAAATTGCTCCATCATGATAAAAAGTGTTCATTGATTGGAAAATGTTGTATGGAGACAAAAATGTTGAACTAGTTTGTAGCCGTTTAAACAAAGAGACAATATACACTAGTGGAGAAGTGGTTATATATAGTCCTGATTCTCAACCCTCTTTGGTCCCGGTTTTTCAATCCAGGACTATATTACATTTAAATGTGCAACTATAGAGATTCGAAATCAAGGCATCCACTTCAGCCCTTGAGCAGGTTGGATATATTTTGGTAGTGTCGATACTCGATAGTGTGACCGGTTCAAATATTTTGTGGTGTTTCTACTAGCAATAAATAGAAAAGGAAACCGCTGCAGGACTGGGCACCACAGAGCAATTGTCCAAACCTCGTCGGCCCACGAAAATAATCTTAAGCGGGCCACAAACATATGCCTTCTATCTTGTTGATTCACGGCCTGTCATAAAAAAAAATCTTATTCATTCACGGGCTCATATCCTAGAATGTTGTCGTGTAGTCGTGCGTGGGTCGGGTGAAGTTCGTTCTGATCTTGATCCGGACATCATTCTAGTGGGCCGTCATTGAGATAAGAAGGAAATACTGTACAACTCCAGGCATCATCGGCCAGTTAACAGAGCGCGCGGCCCAAACATCAAAAGCCTGCCTCGTGCGTCCGTGCCCCACGGCCACGAGCGGGAGCGGGAGCGGGCCACACACGCTGAGGCTGTCCTCCCGTCCAGCCCAGTTCTTCGAAGACCTCGACCCAACTGCGGGACGGCGTTGGAATTGGACGCCCACGCCCTGCTTGAGCAGCCCGGCAGCACCGAGTCCACGCCGAGTACGTTGTTCCCCGTGAGCCGTGACCTAGCAAGCGCAGAGTTCACCGCCGGCCCAGCGGAGCGGACAGACATCCGTCCACCTGACTGCCAACCGAGCCCGCGACCACGCGACGAGGCGACGACCTGCCTCCTGCCCCGCGGGGCCGCGCGCCCCCTCGGAATTAAACCAACCCGACGAGTGCGCCCTGGCACCGGTTCGGTTCGGTTCGGTTCGCGCGCGCCTGGCTTGAGCCGCGACAACGGTCACCGCCACCGCCTCCACGGATCCAATCCAATCGCGCCCCGGCATCTCTCTCTGGTCCCCGCTGCGGATTCCGAAGAGATCACCTCGTGAGCTTCATGTGTCGGTGTCGCCATGTCCCGCCGGACACGTTGCCCGGCGGATCCCGGATGGCAGTGTCGCGGGGCGAGCCACAACACAACACAACTCTCGCGCGAGAGGGCCCCAGAACCAGCACAACCTGGAATCATTCCAGAGATGGGCGTCCTGTTCTACCCAGCGGCCAGCGTCATCACGCGCCCTCCAAGATTTGCAACGTGCGAGGCAATGCGCGGCGCCGCATCATGCCGGTGCCGGCCATGTGACCCGTCTGCATCAACCACAGGAACCGTGCGTGCAGTGCTGCAACATGAGACGCACTAGGACATACTAGTATGTGCACACCAAATATAACTCAGGCGCACACACAGAGCAGAATCAGAATGCATGGAAAGCGGCCGCCACCAAACACTAGCATAGTCCTAGTAAACACAACCTAACACAACGGGGGCACATATAAGAGGAAGTAACAAAAACAAAAGGACTGAAGAACACGTTCGACGACGACACGTATGTCCGGAACTACCAAAAGAATCCCTAGATCTCTACCGGTACAAAGCACCACCAGCACATGGCGGCCACCACTAGCACGAGCAAGGTGGAGACAGATGGTCAGTTGAATAACAATAAACCCCGTGCTGCTGCTACTAACCAACCACGCCACGCTACACTGACGACGGCTGATCGATCAAAACCCATCAGGCAGGCAGGCACGCACAGGTCGGAAAGGGCACACGCCCACACCCGTTCGCCCGTGCCGTGCCTGCCCGCCGCGCCAGCCCAGTTGGCACCGCGCCCCGCGCCTAGCGGAGGAGAGGTGCGGCGGCGGCTGCGAGCGCAAGGGCGGCCACCACGTGCAGCCCGGTGGCGCGCGGCGCGGCGGCGTCGTTGTAGTCGGTGCTGCCTGCTCCTGATGGGCCGTAGGCGCCCGTGCCGCCGAACGGTGGGCTCAGGGTGTTCCCGGGGGCCGTGATCCCCGCGCCGGTGCCAGTGCCGGTGCTCGTCCCCGTCCCAGCGCCCATACCCGTGCCTGCTCCAGTGCCAGCGCCGGTGCCGGTGCCGGTGCCTGCGCCCATGCCACCACCGCCGGTGGTGCCAGCGCCTGTCCCGCCGGTGCCTGCGCCCATGCCTGTGCCGCCGCCGGTGCCTGCGCTGCTGCAGGAAGGAGAATCAACGAGGACACAACACATTAGTCCGACGAAAGAACCGTGCTTTGTCTGGGAAAAAAAATTCTGCGGAGACAGCGCTTCAGCTATCGTGCACCGAAAAATCTGGGGATATAAGGGGCAAAAAAAGCTCTTTGTGTCGATGACTCGATGAACCGTGGCTGGACGGCTGCCATTGGTCCAGCAGGTTCAGTGTACTTTGGCTAGCGCGGCCCGCCGCTTTGGCTTTTGATTTGAAAAGACATTGCTTTAAGCTCGGACCAGAGGATCCGGAATCCAAACGCCCTTTTCACATGGCCAGGAACTGTACGCTGGACTACTGCTTTGGCATTGATGCAGCTAGCACTACTGCTTTGGCATTGCAAGCTTGCAGCTTGCTGCAGGGTACTACACGAGGAGCTCTACTGCTTGGGGTAACTGGAGCAAAGACTTCATTCAAGGCCTTTTTGAATTAAACTACTGTCATCGATGTGACTGTGCACGGCCAAGCGTTACCCATGTACAGAATCTAACATTGAAGAGCCATATAATACGATTTAACAACGCCAAATGACCTGACAGTGGTCGAGGACAGTAAATAAGTACCCCAAATATACTGCATCGTGCTCAAGATACTCGACTTCCCAGATTCCAACTACACTACTATAACCAGCGCGCAGCAACAAGTAAAATATTCTGAAGTGCCAAATCTGTGTTTCATCAAGAAAACAAAAAATCGCCATATCAGTGGAAGATGGATGCGGGGTTGGGTTTTTTTTTTTTTACCTGGGTCCGGAGGCGAACTTGCAGGTGCCGGAGCTGGGGTCGGTGCCGGTGAGGGTGGCGACGCCGTTGAAGTCGCAGGTGGCGCCCATGCCGCTGCGGCTCTGGTAGTAGCTGTTGCAGATGTAGGAGCAGACGGCCACCTTGTTGCCGTTGCCGTAGCACGGCGCGCCCTTGCCGGTGGACGCGCAGTCCGCGCCCTTGCTGCAGGCGTAGTCGATCGCCGCCTGCATCGCCTGGTCGGGCACGCCCGTCTTGCACACGCAGAACGCCGCGTCTGCACGGTAAGGGAGAGGACCGGTGGTTATTAGTTCAAATCTGGCCACTCATGCGTCATGCAGGAAAAGCTCTGGCGTTTCTTGGTCTACTATGTGACTTAATACTACGCAAAAAAAAAAAAAAGAGAGAGAGAGAGATCGGGGAAACGGAAAAAAAGGGATTTTTCTGCGCAGAGCGATAGATTTCAAGAAGCAGCAGCTGACCAGAGGGATGAAGGGAAACAAAAGAAGCATGCAGTGCAGATCCGGAGCTCACTCACCTGAGCCTGTGAACATGGCCAGCAGCAGCAGGAGGAGCAGGGGAGCCGCCGCCATGGCTGCAAGAGCTCTCGAGCTCTCTGGACTCGTGAACACTGGGAGAGAGAAGAGAGGGGGAGAGAGAGAGACTCAGGAGAGTGTGCGTGCGAGCTCTCGAGATGGATGGGGACAGCTCGGTGGTGTGGGGACTGGGGAGAGTGGAGTGGAGTGGTGTGGTGTGCAGTGTCGTCAAGCCCTCCGAGCCGTCCTCCCTCCTTTTATGGACGAAAGCACCGACCACACGCTGAAGCGGCGCTTCATTTTCCCCCCAATTTTCTTCTCTCTCCTGCGGCTGCGCGCGAACACCGTCGCGTGGCCGTGCACAGTGACTGACGGAGTGGGGGTGGGGCCCGAGCGGCCGAGCCCGCCGTGTCCGGACGCCAACGGCTCTCTGGCCGCCTGGCGTCGCTGCGGGGTAAAGCCAGGGCGGTGAGTCATCGTCGTCTGTTCTCTTTCGCTGTGCGTGTGTCAGCCAGCCAGCCAAAGCAGCGAGGACGGGCGGGCGGGGTGCGTGCACGGTGCACGCCGGGCTTGAGCCGACGCTCTGGGGCTGCGCTGTCCGGCTTTGGCATGGCATGGCATGGGAGCCGATGCGGCGGCCCAGTGTCTTGTGGCTGCCTGCCTTTTACGGCCTTGCAGTGCATCGAGATAGTGGCGACGGGCCGGGGGGGCGAAACCGGCATTGCCCGTCCCACGCAGACGCAGGGGTCGCAACGTTCGGATGCCGATTGTACTCCGAGGTTTTCTTTATTGGGGGCATAACCTGCCTCTTTTGCAGTAAAGTGGGTTTTAAGAGTGAAACTTTTTTCTTGTATAGATTTTTTTTTGTCGTTCTGTATTGTCATGGCAAAGATGTACTGCAAGGAGTATATTATCTATTCTTTGGTGCTGCTAGAGGTGACACTGTAGCTTGATCGTTTGTTAAATGTTTATACATTGTTACTCCCTTTTTCTTTTTATGCATACTTATTAAGATTTGGAAAAAGGTTTTTATAGGCAAATTATGATCATCGGTTAGTCCTCACTATTTTTAACCAAACGTTTCTACAAAATACTTTAGCAACATTTTAAAAGTTGCTTCATCAGAGGACAAAGAGCATGTTTAGATTCACACTTTATTGTAGAAAGTTGTTTGTTGGCTTGTGGATTTGTAAAGGTAGATGTATTTAGATGAACTAGATGTTATAATAGGCATAATCGTCCTCAACGTTTGCTTTGTTCAGTATATGGATGGAGTATATGCCTCCACATAGATATGACCATAGGTTCTTCATGTGCCTACTCCCTCCATCACTAAAAGAATGTCGCTGTGGGATGCGTGCCACATGTTTGACTCAATTTATAGAAAATACGTGCAACATTTAAATCTTCAAAAAAAATTGTTAAAAAACTAGATTCAAAGATCTTTCTAATGATACTAATTATGTACCATAACTAGTAATATTTTTTAATATATAATTAGTCAAAATCGTTTCTCGGGAAACGAAGCGACACTCTTTTAGTGACGGATGGAGTAGATCTCAACAACGACTTCAAGGTTTCTTACAATTATTTTTCATACCTTATTTTTTATTTCACAAGTATAATGTATTGTTTGTAAATCTATTTGTCTACCTAGCGTGCACTTTATGTGGAACCTACTCACATGTCCTTCGATATCATTTTTTTGCTTTTTAAAGTTATATTTTTCTCACCCATTAAAGTTGAATTTAACATACATTTTTAAAAATAAAGGTATATTATATTTAATATGTTGTTTTTAGTATATTTTGGTTGTGGTAGATGATTCTTAACTTAATATGATTTTTTTACATTACTGTCTAATGTAATTTTAGCAAGTCACTTAACACAAACATAGAATTGGTGAGACTTTTATATACTGACAAAGATTGAACATGTAACTACATAAATTCAAATGCATCACTATGTGTAGTGGCATGTGGAGAACTCTATATTGCTTAGGTTAAGAGACTAACGTCTAAAGACAACATGTCTTATGTGTTAGAAATTGCTAAATTAAACATTCATTATAGTGAGTGAAGTGTAGATATTTTTCCCTTTTTATCGTACCCTAAAGATAGCTTTGTTGGATCCATCTTCCCTTCTTTTGGCCCTTGATTGCCAACTCTCTAGCTTGAAATGTGTCCTCTTTTGTTTTGATGGTTGCCTCACATGCCGCGCTGGCGGCACCTCCTTTGTAGCTCATATTTCTTACCCTTTTCAGCTGGATATATTGAATTGCTGAACTCAAACACTAGACTCTTTCTCAACCCTCATTTGGTGCTCTATCTCGCGTTGTTGATCCATCATCATGCATTATTAGCCTTTGTGTTCTCACCTTACTTGTGATAGCGAGACTTGACTCGTCATTGTTGGAGAAGTCAAAACAATTCACCTGGATCGTCTCGCTTCCAGTAGGACAAGGTGAGACTAGATAATATACCAAACACGCTTCTATTTAACGGTAAGAGCATCTCCAACCGTTTGGCATTTTTCGTTTGACATATTTAGGAATTTGCCAAGTCTCAAATGGATTTGGCAAAGGTGGAAAGACTTAATCTCCAACCGTTTTGCATTTTATTTTGGCAAATTCCAAAATTCTGGACCCACACCCAATTCTCGCGCACGACCTGGCGGCCTTTTCCGTCACGCGGGAGGTTTCGTCGCGCCAATTCCCTTCGCGCCATCGTCCACGGGCACGGCCGGGCAGATCCTCTCCATCGCCGGCAGATGAATCTTCCCAGGCGGTCGTGACCTCCTGCCAGCCGGCCACCACTATCTCCCAGCCGGCCGTGTCAAGCAGCCAGGCGGCCATCCACTTCCCTAAGCCGGCCATCACCTCCCCTCGATCGACCAACAGAGCAGATCACAGCGAAGGTTGAATTGTGATGGGTTCCAGATTACAGGATGCCGCCAGATCAAGTCGGATTTCACAGCGCATTTCCAAGGTTTGACCTCTGATCCATTGCCGAATATCGTGTTGTCGTATGTGTTCAGCTGTCGAATTAGGCTCAGCTCGTGAATTACTGTCATCTGCCGCATATGAGGGCTACCCGATCACGTCTCCGAAGGCAATTGGACGATGATGCTTTAGACGACGACGATTGCTTCATCGTCACAATTAATGGTATTGTGGGCACGTTTTCTAATAACAAACGAAGACATGGAGGTTCGGTGTCGGGCCATGTTGTTATTTTTCGCGATAGAGAAGGCGGCCATCGAAGGATGTTTCAAGACTATTTGGCGGAAAATCCAACGTATGGTCCAGATTTATTCCGTCGGAGGTAATTGTTCTTGTGGCATTCAAATTAATTCAATTATAGTTGGTTCGTACAAGGTGTTCACCATTTGTTTATTTTATTCAGATTCCGAATGAACATGCATCTTTTCCTACGCATCATGAATGCTGTTGAAGCACATGATTATTACTTTGTGCAAAGAAGGGATGTGACACGTGTGCTTGGTCTGAGTTGCTTCCAAAAAGTCACTCGTGCTCTTCGTATGCTCACATATGGGGTTTCTGCTGACGTTACAGATGAGTATGTTCGTATTGGCGAAAGCACTGCTCTAGAAAGCCTTCGTAGGTTCGTTGCTGCAGTCGTAGAAATATTTGAAGCGGAATATCTGAGACATCCCAACGAGGCTGACGTCGCACGCTTGCTGGCAGTTAATGAGAAAAGAGGATTCCCTGGCATGCTAGGATCCATCGACTGTATGCATTGGGCATGGAAGAATTGTCTCGTTGAATCACAGGGTCAGTACAAGGGGCATGTCGATAAGCCAACTATAATTTTAGAAGTTGTTGCGTCTCACGACCTTTGGTGTTGGCATGTATTTTTTGGGATGCATGGTTCTCATAATAATATCAATGTACTTCACCGGTCTCCACTATTCGACAACCTGGCAGAAGGTAAGGCTCCAGAAGCTAACTATACTATTAATGGTCATGACTACAACATGGGTTATTATCTCGCCGACGGTATATACCCCCAATGGGCAACTTTAGTCAAGGCTATCCCTCTTCCTATGGTGAACAAGCGGAAATAATTTGCCACAGCACAAGAATCAGCGAGGAAGGATGTAGAGAGGTTTTTCAGGGTGTTTCAGTCTAGGTTTGCCATTGTTCGTCAGCCAAGCCGTATGTGGGACACAGAGACGCTAGCATTGATCACGAGGGCTTGTGTGATCATGCACAATATGATTGTTGAAGATGAAAGAAATCTTGAAAGGACCTAAGGTGTCGCCTAGAGGGGGGTGAATAGGCGTTTCTGAAAATTAACAACCTATAATGCGGAAGCAATTAGTATGTGAGTTTCCAATCACTTGGAAACTCTCAATCGGAGTAAAACAACCCCTCAAGAGACAAACACAAAGTATATGACTTGTATTTAATACACCTAGAAGCTACCACCCTGCACCACAAAGATTAGCTTAAGGATTAAACAAAATGGGCGCAGTCAGTAAATACCGGACATGTCCGGTATCAATACCGGACTTGTCCGGTATGCACGTGTTGTGCAGGACTGCTCCTTTTCTTCCCAAATTTCTCACACAACCTGCAAGCAATATGTATGATGTATATATGAAACCGATTGCCTGCAAAACAACCTGCACAACGGAGAATAACAAATATCCAAATGTAATGCACAAGAGGATGACACAATATTTGTTTTACCGAAGTTTGGCACCCCCTCGGGTCCTACTCTCCGTTGAGCCGGCTGCGAGCTACCACGAAGGTGGGCTCTAGAGGACACCACGGGTCACTCTAGCCGTGGTCTATTTCACCCGCAATGCTCCTTCCACTAGTTGATCTCTTTTGAGGAGAGATCGAACCTTTACAAACTTTCCGAGGCACTTCACAAATCTCTTGGGTGCTCAACGGCGACGCCTAACCGTCTAGGACCGTAGAGTCCAAGAGTAACGAATGCGCACAACAAGATCGACGATTTGCACAAATGCTCAAGAGGTGGCTTGCTCTCTAATTTTCAATCTCTCTCAACCCACAAATGGATTTGGCAATTAGAGGACAATCACTCACTAAGAGATGGTTGAAAAGTGTTTTGAAGGCTTAGAATGAGTGTAGGAACCAGTAGAATCAGCAGCCTCCAAAGGTGGAGGCTTGGGGGTATTTATAAGCCCACATTCGAAACTAGCCGTTGGCTGAGACAACTCATACCGGACTGGATACCGGACATGTCCGGTATGACTTTGCTACGAGAGAAACACACTGAACAGGCCAACTTTCAAACTTCCCGAATGAGCCCGGTAGTACCGACCATAAGGTCGGTAGTACCGCTAGTTCCCAAGGGATTTTCGCAACCTCTCTGAGTTGGACCAATTTTGGCCTACCAGTAGTACCGCTATAACTCCGGTAGTACCGGTCGGTAGTACCGACCCAAGGGGCGGTAGTACCGCCCATCACAAAGATACTGTTAGCCACCAATCCGCAAATACCGGACATGTCCGGACTTCACTGTGCGAGAAATATCCTTAACCAACCATCTTTTCAAACCCCTAAAAGGATCTCGGTAGCACCGACCACCAGGTCGGTAGTACCGACAGTTAAGTGGGGGTTTTGCAACCTCTCTGTGTTGGGCCAAATTATGCCTACCGGTAGTACCGCTATAACTCCGGTAGTACCTATCGGTAGTACCGACGCAAGGGTCGGTAGTACCGCCCGTGCACAGGCTGCGAGACAGAACTCCGCAAATACCGGACATGACATGTATGGACTCCATGCGCCAGAGCTAACTGCTAGACCAGCGGAGAGCCGCACCATTGAAGGTTCATACCGGACATGTCCGGTATGGACTCCCTGCACAAGGTCTGCCAGCAGAACAGAAGAACGGCCGCACTGCTGTGGGCTCATACCGGACATGTCCGGTATGCAAGTCCGGTATGGACAGACAGTGCAGCAAAAACCTGAAAGTTAGTTCTAGCTCTCTCATGTCTCACTTAGGTTGGTTTGAGCACTTATGAAGAATCATCTACTATATGTTGCATCCCTCTTAATAGTACGACTTTCCTATTTACTCAAGATAAATTGAAATACGAATTTTAAACCTCTTGAGTTGATCCCCATTTGAACCAAAGCCGCTTGACTTCATTTTCCATATTGAGAGGAATGGTTGTCATGTTTAGAAGTAGATATTCCTCGAGCATAGCCATCTTGAACATGTGACTTGACTCCATGCAAGTGATATAATGAAGTTCCAAATGTGCCAAGTCACTCCAATCAATATTGTTACTAGGAATGTTGATTCTCCACTAGATGCGATCTTCAAGCTTGATTGATCCTTCGACTAAATGCAAGTACTTTCTTCTTCACTCTAGCTAGGTTCTTCGGCCGCCAAGCCGTCGCTTGCCCTTCACCCTTGCTTAGTACCTCAAAGACTCTTTCCTTGCTATCTTCACCATTTCAAGTCATTCAACCATGCTTCATTTTGAATCCTTTCTTAGCAATCATAAATGAACTATGATTATCCCACAATACGATAACCCTTTATATCAATATCATTCTCATTGTTGTTTTGTGCTTGTGACATGATCTTCATACAACAATTCATCATTTTGGCTTTGCATTACATTTCAAGTACATAGTGAGATAATCATTTCCCTGTGTCACACTTAGCAAACATATTAGATCTTTAATCAACATTGTCATTAAATCATCCAAAATCACACTTAAGTGCAACATGCACTTTCAAATCTCGACCCCGATGAGAGATTCGATTATGGTGGTCAAAATGTGCAACCTTCTCATGGAAAGCCTACTCACACACTAGCTGAATTTATTGAAGCCCATAAAAAGATCCGAGACAAGCCAACACATATCCAGTTACAAAAAGACCTCGTCGAGCATCTATGGAACCATCATCGAGATTTATACCATATGCACCCAGCTTCATGATTTACTTAATTTTGACAAGATTGTACTAGACAGTGCTCTTTGGTAATAATTCAATTCTATGGTAATAATATACAGTTTAAGCAGCAGACACATCATGGCCTCTGGCCAAATGAACAGAAGGCGCCAAGCACAAGATTGAGCAAATGAACAGACAATAATTGATATTAATTAAAAATGTTCTGTGCAGATAATAATTAAAAGCAAATGTTCTCTGTAGATAATATGTAAAAGCAAATGTTCTCAAGCTCAAATAAAAGCAACTAAAAGTAAATTTGCTATGTAGATAATTTTTAAACTAATTTTCCATATGCCTTGAAAGGATCTTCTTCTTCATTATCTCAAGCCATTGCAGCTGCTCGTCATTGAGGGACCTTGTGTCAGCAAACATTATCTCTTTCTCCTCCTTGAGTAATTCTGCTTCAATTTTTTTTCTTCAATTGACAATCGCTTCTTCTCAAGCTCTAGCGAAGCCTTCTCTATCTCAAGCGAGGTCTTCTCTACCTCAAGCGTGGCCTCTCTTGTCTTATCTCTTTCTTTGTCACGTGCCTCCTTCTTCTCCCATATCTTGTCCAAAGCAGCAATGCAACCATTGTCGCCTCCCCACCTTTCCTCTTTTGCTTGGCCTCTTTCGTTCTACAAAAGCTGGGGTGCTGGAAGCTCTTGCACTTCGTCATTGTTGTTTCCTTGTTCATTGCTCGGCGTGACCTCTATCGTAGTCTTCTGTTTTTTCTTAGCGGGTGTTTTCAGTTGCTGAGCAAGTTCAAGCCTCTTTTTGTTCCACTTGTCTTCATCCTTCAGCCTGTACCAACAGTGCAGAAAACTAAATGACTTTTTGTCCTCATCTACTCCCGTATACATCTCCAGTGCTTCATCAATCTGCACAAATAAAGTACATAAATGTTAATATCTTCACATAGGAACCGAATATTGGAAAATAATGAAATAAAAGAACTGGCCAGAAAAACAAACATGTCTTGGACTGTTGTTCCACTAGCATTCCTACGCTCAATTTTTTCGTAGCATGAACAGAACTTGTTGACTTCTTCTGAATAGAGAGCCACCTATGCATTACAAAATTCTCTGTTCTGACAACTGTAGTCTCCTTGTGTTCATCATAGTATGCCTTAATTTTTTTCCAGAAACATGAACGAGTTTGGCTGGCCCCCTAAATGGGATCTTTGCTTGTATTCAACCAAGCTGAGCATATAACTTTGTCTTCATTTTTATAAATTTTTTTGGAACGATGTGATGCACCCTTTCTAGCACGACGGCTAGCAGCAACTTCGGATGCCCGCACTTCAACAACATCATTTTGAATTTCAGAAGGTGAATCATTAGTATTTTGGTTGGTCTCTGCAGTCATTGCAAAGTCCAAGTCGTCCAAGCCAGGGATATGATGGGCATTTGAGTTGAGTATGCCCGTATAGAATCCCATGTCTTCCATTTGAAACAATCTAAAAAAAATTGACAAATGTTAAAATAGCCATCAATGCCATACCCACAGCCGACGAAGACAGTATGACAGTCGGCTATACCCTGCTCACAGCCGGCCAAACTCTGCACATGACCGGCAATCTCACAGCAGCACGGCCGGCCGTGCCCTCCCCACAGTCGACCGAAACCTCACCACAGCCAGCCAAAACCGACCCACAACCGGCCATCCCCTCCTCACAACCGGCCATCCTATACACATGATCGGCAATCAGAGCAGCCAGCCGAACCCTCCCTACTGGCAGCCAAAATCGTCCACAGCCGGCCATGCCAAGCCGACCATCCAGTGGTCACGACGGGCCTCCTCTTCCACCAAGCCGACAACGACCTTGCCGCAGCCGGCCGTCCCCTCCTCCAATCCCGCCATGTCTTTCCAGGTGCCGTACCCATGGTTTCCCGGAAAAATAACCCTAGGAACAATAGAACACGTAGAGGAACAATTCGAGATTGGATCCATGAAGTACCTCAAAGAAGAACGAAGACCAGATGATGAAGGTTGCTGGACACTGGAGGAAGAACGTCGCTGTTTTCAACTTGGCGCGAAGAAACGACGGCGGCGCGAGGTTCATGGTCGCGCACGGAAGTTAGGCGCCGAAGCTGCGCGGGGGCGGATGCCAAGTCGGGAGGGACTCGCATATATGCCTAGTGAGCCCAGGAATTTGCCAAGTTGATAAAAATGCAAAGCCCAAATGCAAAACTGTTGGATACGAGATTTTTCAACTTTTTGGCAAAAATACAAATGCAAAGCCCAAATACAAAACGGTTGGAGATGCTCTGAGACCATCATCACTTACTGTCATCAATTAACGCGAGGGTCTTTGTCATCTAAATAGGTGACTTTACAATACTGCCGATTAATTGACAGTATAAGTCTGGATTTACAAAAAAAATGTCTTGAAAATACATATTTGAGAAAACGAAAAAAATTCTACAAAATAAAAAAAACACTCTAATGTTGTGACGGGTTGGGCTTTTAACAACCAAATTAAAAAAAAAATCTCAGCCCAACTGCAACCGTCCACCACGGGTCCACCAACGGGGCACTCCTCCCTCGTTCCCCACCGCCTCCCCGCTCGTGTTCCTCTCGTCCGTACGCCGCCGCTGCCGCCTGGCTCGCACCGCCGACAGTGCCTCAGTCCAGATCGGGTCCTAGTTGGGCTACCACCGCCCTACGCCAGGTGCCGAGGCCCTCGCCGATCTTTTAGCCAGCGACGAGCGCCCACCAGGTATCCCCCCCTTCTCTTCCCTGTCTGCTGTGCGAAACCGAGTTCTTCTAACCCTATTTGGCTATTTGATGCCTACATGTTTACGCAGTCCCTTTACTAGATCCGCCCCAGATGGACAACGTCGAGTCTGCCCCTGACTCGCCGGCGCAGGCGCCGCCATCATCCGCCTCTTCTCTCCCCAAGGTCCCTTTCTCCTTTCTCATCCTATTCTATCTCTTAAGGAAGGAGGGCGTGTTATTACTATCAGTTATCAATATCATCGTGACTGATCGTCCCTGTTGTAATGTTGGTATATGTTAGGAACAATCACAGGTGGAGTTGGAGCTGAGGCTGCTTCAGGCTCTCGAGTTCTACCCTCCATCAAAACTCAAAGGTTTCGCCATAGTGTCAAGTTCTTTGTTTGTTGGCTCTTGGGGATTGGCATAAACTGTCTTCACTTATGTAAACACCTATGTGAATAACACTAATTCACTAACTTGGAAACACGTAAACAATGAATGACCTACCTGAGCACCATATGCATACTTAAAAAAAATGTGTGCTTCCACATTGAAAGAAACAATGTATTCACTCTCATTGTTGAATGAATGATTGGTGTATTTGCAAAATATTTTGATGTGCAAAGGGATGTAAATATTTAATTTGTGTTGTTAAGTTTCAGCTGAATCTTGTTGAGTGATGTAAAAGGTGGGATTATAGTATGGTAGCATTGAAGGTGGGTTTGTGCCCCTCAACTACAAGTTACAGGGCTCCAAAGTCACACTGCTGCACTGCCATTTTGAAAAACTAGAAACTAAGCAATTTCCCATTCGGTTCTTCCTTCAAAGAATATAACTGAAACCAACCTGGCTTTCAATGCTTTAGTTATTCATGTGAGATTGTCGTCCATCACTTCCATGATGGAGTATGCCAGTATACATAATTTGCATGACATTTTCAAAGAGCATCTAAATCTGTCTATTGAGAAAAATAACATGTGCTCTATCGGCAGGGATAGTCTGATTACCTGTTTTTAGTTTTTAATATGTTGTGTTGATCGGGCACTTTGCAATAGAACTCGATTTTTTTATTTTTGAGAAAGTCACACATAGATCAAAAACAACATAAACGTGGTATACAGAGATTGGAGTGACAGTAATTATATTGTATTCCTAGTTAAATTAAATGGAAGTGGTTATACTTATATATGATGAATGACTGAATGAGCATAAAAAGTCGGGGAAAAAATGTTAAAATAAAAAGAAGATAAAATGGATTATCTACAAAAAAAATCAACTGGTTTCTGTATCCCATCTAGGATTTAGTAATTCTTGCAAATAATGTTTTGTGAACTCTGTTTCGGGCAAACAAAGTTCTAAAGAGTGTTTTTATTTGTTTCACACATGTTGTAATTCTGGTGTACTTGTTTTAGGCATTCATCGGCACTTTGTTCTCTATGGCCTAATGGAATATTTGCGAAAAAGGTGGCTGCATATGAGAATTTCAAATTCGAACACTACAGTGGAAATTTATGGAATCTGGTCTGACCATATGTTATATGTTACAGCCTTGACCGACAATTCTCTTCTGATGAAGTTTTACAACTCTTGGATCGCTTCTTTAACCTAGAAATGCTGGTATCTGGAAACCCAACATCTGAATTACTTTGTTATATTTCCTTTTTGTTTTTGTCTTATATTTGTGTGGACAATTGGAATATATTAAATCTATATCTGCGTAAATTTACCACAACTTCACGTTCGTATGGAAATTCTACTGTTGGGTCGCAACTCACAAGTTTTACTTATGGTGATTAAAAAATGAAGAAACCAGAGGATGATGAAAAGGACAACTTCAGTCATGGGGAAGAATTCTCCTTGCCAGAGAGTTTTCACAACAAGGAAGAATAATAGCAAGTAACTTGGTAATGTCATAGGAGGTAGGCACATGCACTACAGCTTATAAATCATGGAAGCTAAGCTTTTTTTCCCGGGTGCTGTCATCTGATACTACGTGCAAACGTGATCATAAGCTGCTCGCATCTTGCAGGTACTTCGGGCGTCCCCTGGAAGAGAAATCAGAACGCTGGTTCTTAGTGATTCCCACATTTTCTAGTAGCATTGTCGTCCAGAGAATATCGGTTCCGAGGAGACACCGAACACTGAAGCAAAGAAACACATTTCCTAAGCTGTGGTTGTGTTACTGACTTGTACAGCTTTTGTTGACTAGTGTAATCGATTGGATCTTGAATTGTGTGGTTGCCTGGAGGGTGAACAAAATCTACCGCTGTAGGAATATTACCTATCAAACTTCTCTGATCATGACTATAGGTGCAGTCCTATAAAGCATCCATGAGGATTATAGACTCAAAGTTACTGATGTCCTAGACTAACACATGCCTGCGCTAGTAGTCGCTGAAAGTCACCCCTAATACTTCACTTATTGTGTCACGAGCATTTTGGGGATGTTTGGATCACCGCCACAGTCTGCATACTTTAATAGAGCGTTTCAAGTTGACTAGGATTACTGCACAATGCAAAGTTATTAGAGTAAGTATAATAAAATGATGTAAGCAGGGTGTAGCAAGTGTCACATATTTGTGTTAGGCACTTATCAAAGAAAACTTCATTTTAGGCAGGCTTCTGAGTTCTCAGGCAGAGGGCCTCGATGAACTGGTGAGGGCTTCCGGTCAGAGTGGCACGATCGCAACTCACAATAAGGCCGAAACAATCTGGCCCATGGACAGCACAGCATCCGGCGGCGGCTCCTCACGAGTCCCCACTTCCCAAGCGAATCTGTTATTCAGAGGGATGATCTAATCCTCATCCTGGATACTCCGGGTCTACCGGGTCTTCCTTTAGGTAGGATGCTTTCTCTTTTCCACAGGAATCCCACGTCCAAAGAACGTGCTATCACTGCAGGATATGGGCACGACTCCGTCGTGCGAGTCACCCACGCTCTCTATTGAGCTATCACCGCAGGATGTGGGCACGACTCCGCCGTGCGAGCTTTTCCCGTTCCACGGGGAATACCACGTCCACGGAATGTGGGCACGACTCTATCGTGCGACTTATCAACCGGGCCTTCCACCGTCCACTTTTACCCCATTGTAATATAAATACCGTCTGATTAATGAAAGAATGCCCCTAGAGTTCATCTCTATTCCCCTGTCTCATTTACATTACTCGCAAGTTTCTACTCGCAACACGTTATCAGCACCCTCGCTCTACGCTCTTTTCTTCCGAGAGGAAGGAATCGCTAGCTCAGTTGATAGATTGCCGAGGGGATTCTAAGGTAACAATGCCTAATCGCCTTGTTCCCCGTGCCTCACTCCTTCTCCAGTTGGTCATGATGGCATACCACCGTGCCCATACGCTGGGGATCAACTTCGCTCACAACAGAATCCAGCGGGAGCTCCTCCAAGACCTCTATGAGGTTCTTGGTGAGCGCTTCGTTGATCGCCTTCGCGGCGAACGCTGTCGTCGAGGTCGTTTTGGCGGACATCGTCGTCGCCGCAACGACGTAGTGATCGCCGCATCACCGTCGCGGCATTCGGCGTCGTCCTCCATGGCACCTTCGGCGGCACCGGCTCCACCACCGGTTCCACCTCCGGCTCCAGCGGCACCAACTCCGTCTCCGACGGCATCAACTGTATCACCAGCACCGGCAGAGGCAGAAGGACCGGCATCACCATTACCGGCTCCGCCATGCTGCCCAAAGCACGGCCTCGGCCCGTGCCTGTCGCTGGACTTCGAGCCGGAGTCGTCAACAACTCCCTCAAGCGTTGTTGCTGGTCCGCCGCAGCTGTGCGACATGGCGGCGGCGCTCCCGACACCGACGCCGTCAGCGGAGAGGGTGGCACACAGCCCGATCATCGATCCGGCGCTGGCTGCTCCACCTCCTCCATCGGCACGCATCACCGCAGCAGCACACTGTCCTCCTCGCCTCATCCGCACGTGGATCGCGGTTCCCCATGGACCTTCGGCTCGGCGCCTCCTTCATGGCGGCGCTGCACCACCGGCCTAAGCGGATTGAGGGGGAGGGGGAGGGGGTGGCTGCGACGCGGCCGGTGAGGCCCGAGCGGCAGGCGACCAGCTCCGGCCGGCGTCTCCGGTGCGACCCGCGTGGCCCCCCGCCACGCCCCGGCGGACGGCCCCGCGCCCCGCGCGCGCGAACTCCGGCGGCTGGCGGCCAGGCGGAGGCGGCCCCACGCCCCGCGTGGCCTCCGAGCGCCGGCCCCGAGCGGCAGCGACGGCCGACCACGCGCGTCGCGCGCCTCGCGGTCGCAGCCTGGTGGCGGCCCCGCGCTCCAGCCCCCGCTCGCACCGCGGCCTGGCAACGACCCCCGTCCCGCGCGGCCTCGCACCGGCCCCGAGCGGCGGCGGCCCCGCGTCCCGCGTTACGCGCCCTCCCGCGGCCCGGCTTCGGCCGGCCCCAAGCGGCGGCGGCTGAACAGGATGTGGCGGTTAACCGTCCACTCTTATTGGGCGCCTCTCCCACCCCCCTCATGGGTCGAATGGCCGGCCCAGGCCCAGGTTGGGGCCTGCGGGCTCTCAGCCTGGGCCAGATGGACCAAAAGTAACGTTATTGGGCTATTTCCCCCCATGATTTCAGCCCATCAACGTAGTTATCTCTATTTTATTTACTGCAGTTCTTGTATTACTTTTTATAGTAATCTTTAAACTATTTTCTTACTTTATTTACACCAGTTTGGTTAATCTAATTACCGCAGTTTTAGATTCCTGATGTACTGCATTGTAAATATTTATTTTGCATTATGAATACAATTTTATTACTCGTTCAATGCGTTTTGTTCATTACAATTCCCTAATAACATGTACTTATACAAATGCTATGGTCGATCTTGTCTCTCATGGAACATTGATTCATTTGGTGTCACCTTTTGTTTACTATTAATTTGGCAATCACAAGGTAGTACCACGTACTACTGCGGATTTATTCCTCAAAGTGCACTTCCAATTTAATGTAAAAATACAAGGACTACACCTCGATGTGAAACAACTAAATAAGGTCTACACCTTCATGGTGACTACCTCTTGTTCCAACAATCGAGAAAAATCCCGTTTTCTAAATCAAGTTTACCTTGATACTATTCGCATTTGTATTTAATTATTACAACCATGCCTAAGTTTTTTAATTAATTAATTAAATCTATGGCAGCAACACATGTAGGAACAATGGCCAATCGAGAGTTTGAGGTACTCGCTCTCGATGGACACAATTTCCCAACATGGGCGGTGGATCTCAAAGTGAGTTTGTCGTTGCGCGGAATATATCAGGCAATTGCAGCTCCCGAGGAGGGTGCAGCTGCCTTGACTAATACAACCAAGTACAATGCCTTATTTCTTATAAGGAACCACATCCATCAAGATCTCAAATCTGAGGATCTGTTGGAAGAGGACCCACGTGCTCTTTGGCTTGCCTTGCAACAACGGTATGAACAGTAGAAGGCAGTCCTCCTCCCAGAGGCTTGCCATGAGTGGAACCACCTCCGTATACAAGATTTCAAATTTGTAGGAGAGTTCAACCATGCTGTCCACAAAATCAGCTCCAAGCTAAAATTTTGTGAAAAGGAACCTGAAAGGATCTAATCAGCCTAGAGGGGGGGGGGGGTGAATAGGTGATTTTTGACAATCTGAAACTTCACAAACTAGAAAATGTAGTTAGACAACAACCGGTGTTGCCGGTTTGTTTAGGTAGGTACTACCGGGTATGATGCACCGGTACTACCAACACAAACAAACGACACTACCGGGATCCAAAGATGGAACTACAAATCTAATGTAAGTGAGCTATGAATGTAATACAAGTATGAACCCCACTTCCCTAAGTATGATACATAGCGATTCTAACCTTACCAAGCCTTGGTTGCTTTCCATAGTGTGGATCGAGCCTTCTCAACCTAAGAAAGAGATAGGGAGAGGAAGAACACGAAGAACACAAGTAATATGGAAAGTAGAGACAACAACAAGCACACGGGACATGGCGATTTATCCCGAGGTTCGGCCAATCCACTAAGGAGTGCCTACGTCCTCGTTGTTGAGGTGACCACAAAGGTCGGAGTCTATTTCACCTCCTAGCCTCACTCAAGCAACCACAAAGGCTACTAGAGTTTCTCCACTAGAAATCACAGGGGTAATACAAACACTTCGGGGTGGTTTGCCTAGATTGACGCTAGGCAATTGAATGACTTTGCCCATTTGGCTATAGTCATAAGACATGCTAGAGAACTCCTTCACCCTTTTGCCTTTCACTTCATCTTCCTTTTTCTTATCTTCTTTGGGCTGTGGCGGATTTTCTCCGCTTCCGGATGTTTCACCTTTGTTGGCCAAAGCTTGCCTCATGGTCTCCATCTCATCTCTCATCTTTTGCATTTGATCTTCATATTTCTTTGCTTGATCTTCTAGCAGCTGAGTGGACACCTAACCGGCTAGAGCTCAAAGAGCTCAAGAGTAAAAGACACAAATCAAGCCGGCTAAATGGAAACCAAGTGCTCAAGTCGTAGATCGAAGCTTCCCACTCTCTAATCTCACTTCCCTAGCTCAAATCTTGCAAGTGAGTGAATCTAGGAGCAAAGGGGGGGATAGAGGGGAGGAGTCAATGCTTGGAGGCTCTTTTGTCTGAAGTTAGGTCGCAATAAGTGAGTGGAATGAGTGGGTAACCGTCAAACGAGAAGAGAGGAGTTATTTATACTCCCTCTGTCCCGAGGCTGGTCGGTAGTACCGACCACCCATGGTCGGTAGTACCGACCAGTCACTAATGGTCGCACAGATCTGGATCTGACCTAAAGTCAACTACCGGCCACAGGTCGGTACCATCGAGGGGCGGTAGTACCGGCCCTATGGCGGTACTACCGCCAGGCCAAAACGACCACGTACAGAGAGCTCCGCAGAAAGGGACTTGGTTCCTCGGTTACTACCGACCAGGGTCGGTAGTACCGACTCTATGGCGGTACTACCGCCAAGTCAAAAACGAGCCAACACAGAGAGCCCTACAAACTTGGTTTACTACCGGCTTGGGTCGGTACCACCGAGGGTCGGTAGTACCGACTCTATGGCGGTACTACCGCCAAGCCATTTTGAGCGCGAACAGAGAGGTCTGCAGAAACCAGCTAACTACCGACCAGGGTCGGTACCACCGAGGGCGGTAGTACCGACTCTATGGCGGTACTACTGCCAGGTCAATTTTGAGCCTATACAGAGAGGTTGTAAAATTGGCTTGCTACCGACCAAGGTCAGTACCACCGAGGGGCGGTAGTACCGGCCTTATGGCGGTACTACCACCAGGCCATTTTAAGCGCGAACAGAGAGCAAGTTAGAGCAGCGCGCAGAGCAGCCATGGTCGGTACTACCGACCACCCATGTTCGGTACTACCGACCATACAGATTTACCTCTATGTGTTCGTGATTGTGCGGTGTCTCTCAAGCAAACTTTAGTTAGTCGATTTGAGCACTTTTCTCCACATCTAGCCAACCTAATTTGTGACCCTCTTGATAGTCCGGCTTACCTATAACTCAAGTTTAAAATTAAATTTTTAAACCACCACTCGAGCTAGGTATCTTTATGTCCAAATGTATCCGGCGTGCTTTGTTCACGAGATTTCAACTGTTCAAATCTTTCTAAGGACTAACACCTGCATATATGCTTTTATAAATCCGTTAGTCCCTAATTTGATTGTCATTAATTAGCCAAAACCCACAATGGGGGCGAATGCACTTTCAAACTCCCCCTTTTTGGTAATTGATGACAACCAACTTAGGCTTACAATAGGAATAGAAAGAATTGAAGCTTTTGAATTCCAAAAATTTAGTTCGAGCTCCCCCTTAGTGTATGCTTTGGATATGAATTTCAAACCTTGACTTAAAGCAAGGTTGCATACACAAGAACAAGAGCTCCCCCTAAATTTTGCAATCCGTGGGGTGCCTAAGTGTGTGACAAACATCATATATATCAATTTGTGATGCATAAACAAGATGACATGGTGATTCACATAATATCATAACAAGAGATAGCCAACAACAATCACCAACCATGACATGAGCAGAAATAAAGAGGATGAATCATACATAAATTTAACATAAAGCTCAAATATTTTACATCCTCATCACATCACAAATAAACAAGTAGCATAACCACACTTAGTTCTTAAAGTTTAACTCTCTCTCACGGGCTAGCTATTACATCAAGATAAGCCTAACACTCCCCCTTTGACATCAAATGCCAAAAGAGGTAGGCCAAGAAAAGCATAAGAAGCTAATAGTAGCCACCAGACGAACCACCATAGCCACCAAAGATGGAAGAGTAAGCACTAGCACCAACATCACCACTTGGATACGACGACGAAGGAGCGGTAGAAGGATCCAGCGGAGGAGAAGGGTCGCGGAAGCCACCACTCCCAGCTGGATCGGCGTCGGGGGCAGCAAAACCCATGTAGGAGCCACCACCACCACCACCACCTTGATATGATGTGGATCCGCCAGGAAATGACGAACCCGCACCATAGTCAGGGTAGTAGGAGAGGAGGCTGGTACGAGGGCGGCGGCAGAAGAGGCTGATACATGGCGGAGGAGAAAATCCCGGCCTCATCACCACCCTGCGGCTGCTGCGGCTGTGACACCCTGGTGTCAAGCACTGCATTAGGCACTGCAATTAGCTACTAAAGAAGCATAAGCAATGCATTGCATCATTTCATGTGCATAAGAGTGCTTTTGTCTTTGTTTAATTGTTGGATTTTGGATTTCTATTTGACTCAATGATTTAAATGGATTTCTATTTTGGCAAATAGTTTTATAAAATAAAGAATAATGAGTAGAGTGCTTTTCATGTTGATATTTTGACCTAGTTCAAAATGGTTTGTTAAATAAAAATGAATTAAGCAAAATGTTTTATGTTTCAAAATTGGCTTTAATTAAAAGGAGATTGTAAAAATGGTTTTCAGAAAAAGTGTCTTATATAAAAGTTGTAGAGAAAATTATTTTGAGCAACTTTTATATTTGGGTCAAAGCCTGGGTTGGAGTTTTTGAAACTGTCTTTGTATGATCAAAGTTGAAAAGTTTTTGGAAAAAGAAAAAGGAAAATGATTTTTTTCCCGCGCCCACATTTCGGCCCGCCTTGCACGCGCGTCCGCCCAGCTCCGCGCCCGCGCGCCGGCCCAGCTCGCCCGCGCCCGCTCCCGCGCGCCAGCCCCGACCACGGCCGCGCCGTACGCCGGCAACTGCGCCACGTTGCCGGCGATGCCTGAGCAAATCCGCCTCCGCCACTCCCCGCGCGATCCTTCTCCGCGCGATCACGCAAAGATCTCGCTCGCCCTCTCCGCGCTCGCCTCGCCTGCCGCGCTTGCCTCGCCGCTCGCGCCGCGTCCCGTCGCCGGGCCCCGCCACCACCACCGGCCGGCCGAGGCCCCGACCAAAACCCGAGCACCCTTCGCCCTCTCTCTCACCCGCGCTCACAAGCCCCCTCACTCGCTCCTGCCCTCGCTCCCTTCCCTCTCTCTCCCGCAAACACGTCGAGCACCTCACTGCTCGCCGCGTTCGGCGCCGAGAGCCGCACCGCCGTTCCAACCATCACCGTCCACCTCCCTCCGATTCCTTCCGCACACTGCTCCGCCTCGCCGTTGCACGCCCGGTGCTCGCGCTAGCGCCACCGGCCGAGCCTCGTTGACGCCGGAGTCCGGAGAGCGCCGTCGCGGACGCCATCGCCACCGCTGAGCCCGCGACGCCGTTCCTCCCCAACCTGAGCGCCGCTGCCTCCTCTCCTTCGTCCTCGAGCCTCACCGAACCAAGGCAAGGTGAGAACACCAACTAGCCTTAACTCTACCGCTCTCTATCTCTCTCTATACCCCCGGCCGAGCGCCATGGGCGCCGCCGCGGCCTGCTCACGTGGTCAAGCTCCCCTGGAGCCACCCGAGCCGAACCAACCCCATAGCTTTGTCTCTTAGGGTTCACTTGAGCTTTTGTCTCCCCCAATTTCACCGGCGACCGCCGGACACGGCCTCGCCGAGCCCTGCCACCGTCCGCCATGGCCGCTCGCGTGGCCAAGCTTCCTCGGAGCTTCCCGAGCCAAGCCGAGCCCTCCGATAGCCTCCCTAGGGCTCGAGTAAGCCTATGTCTTCCCCAATTTCACCGGCGACCGCCGAAAATAGCGTAGCCGTGTGTCGCCGCCGCCGTCCGCCACCGCTCGCCGCCGGCACGCTTCGGTCACCCTCTGGCCAAGCCGACCCCACCACTGGATGCGCCTCGTCGAGCCGAGTCTATCGAGCCTAGCCTCACCGCCGGCGACCTCACCGTCGACGAGCTTTCGCCGGTCAACACCTTTCCCTGCTTCGCCCTCTCTGACGGGTGGGTCCCGTTGACCAGCGGACCCCGCGCGTCAGCCTCACCCGGTCCATGGACCGAGTTCACAAAGTTTGAGCCGGGATGATTTCAAATGTTTTCCTTTTTGTTTTATTTTCCAGAAATGCTTGTTATTTTTGTGTAGCTCGTTTTAAAAGTCCAAATAAAGTACTTTCAGTTTTGTTAGCTTGTTTATGAGTAGATCTATCATGAAAAATTATGAAAGTATTTTTGGTGAAAGTTTTTATTACTGTTTTTATTTAATTCAGTTTGTGAGCTTTTGTTTAGATAAATGAAAATAGGTGTTTTCTGGTTGAGATAATTCATGGGAAAATTTGTGTAGGTTTCTTATCATGATTTGCACCTCTGAAAAATATATACTGCACTGTTTATGTGGAAAAAGTTTCTGTTATGATTAAAAGTCCTTTTTCGCTGTTTTCTTAGAATAAATATTAAGGTGTTTTATATGTCGAAATAAAATGTGGGAAAAATTGTGTAGTCTCTGTATGATATGTTCAGGCTAAGAAAAATGTTAAGCATGAGCTGTTGTATGGAAGAATCTGAAGTTGCTTTACAACTGTACTTTTCTGTGTTTTGCTTTGGAAATTCATATAAGGAATAGTATAATGTTTCTGTTCATGGAATTTTCTTGATGGGTATAAAATGTGGAGTAGAATCTGGAAAAAATATAAAGTCTGCTGTTGAACACCTTTTGTGTAAAAAGTTAGTTCAAAGCACCTTTTGAGCAGTTTATTTGTTATTTTTGTATCTGCAGTTCTGTATTTTGTTTCTGGCTGAAAATGGTTCAGTGAAGTCCAGTGAGTGTTAATTGCCTTCTGGAATTTTTGTGGATTTTCTGAATCCAGAAAAGTGCACTTGCAGTTCAAACTCGAATTTCTTTTGAATTATTAAATAAGAAATAGGTGAATAAATGGATTTTGTTTTATGAAATAAATAAGTATTTGCCTTAATATCAAAAGTGGTTCAACAAGTTGGTTTTGTTGGTTTGCAAGAAATGTTCTTTCATACCACCATATCCTGCACCCCGCATTAATTATTTAATTTACCGCATACAATAGGATCGACAGTTCAGGAACAAGACCAGGAGCCGGAGACAAACGTCGAGCAGGAGATCCCGGAGCTTCAGCAAGCCGAGGAAGCCGACCCCGCAAGCGACACTAACCTGCCTGAGTGCCCCTCCCACGAGGCCTCAGTCTTCTCCCAAGGCAAGCCCCGGAGCATATTAAGCCTCCTATCTTTTGCAATTAAAAGTTTACTTGAGTCCTTTTATGTTGTGATGCATTAGGTTTAGGAGTTGGGATGAATCCTACTTGCTGCATTACCCTTCCTTGGTTATTGATTAATATCTACCTTGTTATCCTGTTATTGAGTTACCAAGTAGAATTGCTTAGCTTGCTTAATAAAAGTAGTAGTTAAGAATGTTTCCGTAATACCCTGCTGGGTAGTTACCGGATCACGGTTGACTATATTTGCTATCGTGGAAAAGAACCTGAGTAGTAATGAAATACGGTCAACTGGAAGGCAGGGCACCAAGTTAGAACTTGGGGGCAGTCCGTCCATTGGATCGTGTAGGTTTGTATCGATGTTGGCCCTCGTTCATTTTTGAACGTGTCGGGGGAACACCAAAGGGGTACCCCCAATCAACGCAAACAAATAGGTTAAACCTAGAACACCAATTAATAAACCCAACTAGGCTAACCTTCCAAGAAACTAACCCCTCGGAGCCTGCAATGCTGGCCCACCGCCAGGGAGCTTAGACTTGCCAAAACCTTACCGACCGCCTCCTGGTAACCTACCCCACAAGCCCGCTACAGCTACGCACCGCTCCTCGGGACCCCGCGCGGGGACCTTGTTAACACCGAGTTTTCGCACTATGACAAGTGGACCAGCACTATGAAGATTCGGCGAACGCCGCCGCTTGAAGGATTCGGCAGACAGCGAACGCGGTCGGCTAACTCGATGCATCCGGCAAGGCTGTAAAGGTGACTAGTCAATGGCGAGCGGGTTCGGCAATATGGCGCTGCGGTCGGCTACCTCGGGTTAAGTCGGTTTGCGACAAATACGGCATATCAGAAGATTCGGCAACGGAAGATCTTGTCATTGTTAGCACGTGCCGATTATTAAGGGAGGCTTAGAATAAAAGGCATCGTATTTTAGATAAGTTTCCTGTTTTGTCGTTGTAATCGTATCCTTCTAGGACTCAGAGAACACCAGGGTATAAATATAAACCCTGAGGCCATTGTAATATGGGTTCACAATCAATACAACCAACCCGGCCCCGTGCCGTCTTCGAGTCCAAGTCGTGTCGTCGTGTTCTTCGAGAGGGGCCATCGATCCGTCGACCTCCGTAAGTTCCGGCAACCTTGTTATCATGTCTAGTATCGTGCGGCGGATTTAGATATGGTGCAAGTAGTCTCGTACGTTAAGCTTAGTATCGTGCGGCGGATTTAAGCTTATGACGGGAGGTTTTTGCTTATGCCTTGTATCGTGCAGCGGATTGAGACATGAGTAAAAATAGTTATCGGCTCTATTAGACGTGGCAGTCTGATAGATTCATTAAGTTACCTTGTGTTATATGTTTTGTTATGTTTATTTCATCATAACACTTTTGCCCAATCTAGATACCGTTCGGTTCGGCTTTATCTTTTATAGATCTACTCTGTTCTCTCACGTTTATTATTGAAAGGTCTGTTATGCAGTAGATCTATTGTTCGTAATAGCCGATCGAATCGTATCTGGATTGCCATGTGGTGAGGGTTCATGCATGTTGAGTGCGTTTGATCTATGACAAGGCTAGGTGTCGTGCGGCAGGCGCAGGCTTTAGATTAGCTCAGTCATGCTTAGTTTGTATGTTCAATCCCCATGGACCCCAACTCGGTTGTACAATCGAGATTGGTTAAGTTTTAACTTATATCTAATACATCATGCAAGTACGATTCTCATGCAAACGTGTTCGGCAACCTGTTATTCACGTAACTTTGTTCATACTGTCGAATAATCTTTAAACCTGTTGGCAGATAGCTTTCATAGCTATATGTCGTCGTAAGTGGCTTCAGGGCCGTACATCTTGGAACTGTCTGGTCATACCCGGCACGTTCCAGCTTTGTATTTAACAGTTTATCTCCCTTGTTAGTTGCAGGGCAAACTGACTGGCACGCACCGGACCTCTGAGCACCCGGGCCACGATTGAAGCCAGCTTCTCCGGCTTGCCGTGTGCTTGGCGCAGTGCGCCACTTTTTGCGCCAACACACTTTTTGGCACGCCCGGTGGGACACCCTTTTTTCCTGCAGCGATGGTCGAAGTCACTGAAGCCGAGGCCGGCAACAAGGCGGGGCTCGTGCAGGTGCAGCTCACCGAACTACCCGACGAGTACAGAGAACAGGTGGATGATGCTTGTGCCGAATTCCAGGCCAAGTGCCTAGAAGCCTTTTCCAAGAACAAAAGCGGAAAGGTTCGCCGTTTGCACGATCTGCCGAAGCCCGTCCAGCTCAACCCGAATGATCCCGGGGAGGCGGAGGCAGTGTTGAAAATGTCTCACATAATCAACGAAACTATCTCTGGTGCCATCGGTCGCATGCATGGGGCGTTTCTCAACACTTTCCGCACCATCATGATCGCCCAATTCGGCCCCAAGGCCGATGAACTTATGGAGGCCGAGTTTGGCCCTATAGCAGGACCACATCTTTTCAATCTGCCGAATCACCTCAAGGGGGCAGGAACTGCCGGTGAGGAGACCCCGCCTAAGGCTCAATCGAGCGGAATGACCATTCAAGAGAAGCACACGCCAGAAGGCCAGTTGCCGACCATGGGTCAGCTCACGTTCGGCGCTAAGGGTCAGCCGCCGGAGTCAACACGCAAGATCTCCCCGCAAACCTATAGGCTCATAAAGGACTACTATGGAAACGGGTACCATGAGATGCTTGAGCCTCACAACATAGAGGGTGCCCCACATCCAGGGTACGGGAAGCCGACGGCCGAGAAGGCCGCCGACTCTAATGTCGACGTCATGCTAGAGAGGATGGCGGATATGATGCAGCGCACGTTCGGCCTGAAGCCTAAGGGCACGTATGCTTACAGGTCTCCGTTCCCCGAATGGTTCCACCGTGTGGCTCTACCTCCCAGAGTCAAAGTGCCGACAGACCTGTCCAAGTTCTCCAGCTTAGACGACACTAGCACGGTGGAGCACATCAGTCGCTATCTGCTCCAGCTTGGAGAGGCCAATACCGAGGATGCCTTCAGGGTTCGGTACTTCCCGTCATCGCTCACTGGGCCGGCGTTCGCTTGGTTCACGTCTCTGCCACCGGGCTCTATTCTCTCTTGGGCAGACTTGGAACAGAAGTTCCATACGCACTTCTACATGGGCACCAAGGAGAAGAAGCTGGTGGACATCATGTATGTGCGTCAGAGGCCGAATGAGACACCGCAGGACTACCTGCGCAGGTTTAGGGAAGTCAAAAGCCAGTGCTTCGGCATGTACCTGCCGGACGACCAGCTTCCACCATTGGCCGTGGCGGGCATGCTCCCAAGCATTAGAGACAAGCTCTTCGGCCAGGAGTTCGAGGACCTGGGTCATCTCTCTCGCCGGCTGAATGAAATGACTATCCAAGCGCAAGGCTTCCGGAGGGAAGGGCGCTTCCAGAGGGACAATGTCGCGGCCCAGATGTATCAAGCTTTCCTGGACGAAGCCGATGACTATTCCGATGCCGAAGATGAGGTGGCCGCTGCAAAGTTCAACTGGGACAAAGAACCGACCCAGGCCAACAAGCAGTGGCTACGCCAGCAGAAGGGAGCGTACGACTTCGACGTCACCAAGGCCGACAAGCTCTTCGAGTTTCTGGTCGCCGAAGGGAGAGTCAGGCTACCCCCGGATCACCCGATGCTGCGTCCTGGGGGGGTTAAGGACAAGAAGTACTGCGGCTTTCATAACACTAACACCCATTCTATTAATGACTGCCGTGTGTTCAGGACAAGGATCCAGAAGGCCATCCAGGATGGGCACATCAAGTTCAATGGCAAGATGAAGATCGATGCCAACCCCTTCGCCCAGAACTCCGTGTTCGTCTCAGTGAACATGGTAGCCCCGGAGGATCCCAGAGGCAAGGGCAAGGTCAAAGTCCTCACCTCCGACAAGGCGCGCGAGTCTGGCACAGTGGATCCCGAACGGCAAATCACTGGCGATGAACTCCGACAGCACGCCCAAGCCGCGAATAGCCGATACGAGCACAGAGAGTCGTCTTCCAGGCGCAGGCCTACCCACAGAGATCTCCTTAACAAGTGGCGCCGGCAAAATGAGAAAGAGCAGAGGCGTCTCCAACGCGAAGAGCGAGAATTCACGGAGGAATACCAGCATGAAGACGATCACGCGGGAGAGCACCGGTATCGTCTGGAGGAGAGGGCTTACCACAGAGAACAGGCCCATCGCTGGGAGCAAGAACGCCGCCAAGAGCGGGAGCAAGCTCACTGGGGCTGCCCGTTCTTCCGCCACTGCTGGAACGAAGGCCTGAAATTGCCTGCCGTCAACAACTGCCCCGAATGCAGCGAACAGTACAGGGGGTATAGGCAGGATCGGGTCAACCGCCGTCCCGTTCACGAAAGGTTGGGAGCTCGCGTCCCGATGAGCGATCGACGCCTAAAAACGGAAAGCCCGGGCCGGCAAGCCAAGAGATATGCCGATCGAGAGTGGGTGCACCACTAGGACGACGGCGAGGAAGCACAGCCCCGCCCATATAGGTGGCAAAAGGGACAATGGTGCCCACCAGGGCTCAGAAAAAGCCAGAAAAGGAGAGTGCAGCGCCTCCGGAACAAGGAGTTGGAAGAAGCAGCCGCTAATGGGAAGAAGCAAGAATGGCGCCCGAAGGAAAAACCAGATGACACCGACAAGGGCGCTGACGTGGCCATGACTTTCTTCCTTCCCCTGGAGTTCATGGCTCCTGCCGGCCGGGGGGCACAGGACGAGGTGTATTCGGATTCCGACGAGGCCGAGCACGACGAGCTCGCGGCACAGCTCATGTTGTCTCAGAAGGCAGCATTTGACAAGCCAGCCAAGCATCGGCATTTGAAGCCGTTGTATGTCAAGGGGTACGTCAACGGGAAGCCGCTAACCAAGATGTTTGTTGACGGCGGCGCAGCAATCAACATCATGCCTTACGCTACGTTCAGAAAGCTGGGCATGAACGATGAAGACCTACTCAAAACAGATATGATACTCCGCGACTTTGCCGGCAATCCCTCCGACACTCGGGGTGCCGTGCACGTGGAACTGATGATTGGATCCAAGACGCTCATCACGACCTTCTTTGTCATTGATGGCAAGGGGGCATATAGCTTGCTTCTGGGCAGGGATTGGATCCACGCCAACTGCTGCATACCTTCAACCATGCATCAAATACTCATACAATGGGTTGGAGATGACATCGAGATTGTCCAAGCTGATGACTCGGTGAGTGTTGCCACTATTGAGCCCACCTACTGGGAATTCGACGGGGTAGACTGCTTCTCCGATCGTGTGTGGGGAGAAGGTCCTGTCAACGTCTACGGCAGGGATCAACAGCCGATCCAAGCAATCGGCTCTCAAAGCTTCTTTTAGATGGACAACCCAACCGACAGCAGCGAGGGCAAACTGGGACGTGGTTTCACGTCGGCCGACAAGTTAGAAGAGGTGGATATTGGTGATACGAGTAAGAAGAGGCCGATGTTTGTAAGTTCCAGTTTAGACCCTGCTTTCAGAGTGCAGCTAGTAGATCTTCTAAAAGAGTTCAAAGATTGTTTCGCTTGGGACTACACAGAAATGCCTGGATTGGATCGGTCCATTGTTGAGCATAAGTTGCCGATCAAACCCGGGTACCGCCCATATAAACAACCTCCACGTAGGATCTACAAGGAGGAAGTGTTGGCCGACGTGAAAAAGGAAGTGGAAAGATTACTAGAAGCTAAATTCATTCGGCCGTGTCGATATGCGGAATGGATCTCCAATATTGTCCCGGTGTACAAGAAAAACAGGAAGATGAGGGTCTGCATCGACTTCAGGAACCTCAACAAAGCCACTCCTATGGACGGTTATCCAATGCCGGTGGCCGATTTGCTAGTAGATGCTTCGGTCGGTTTTGAAATCATAAGCTTTATGGACGGCAACGCAGGTTACAACCAGATCTTCATGGCTGCAGAGGATGTGGCAAAGACCGCCTTCAGATGCCTCGGCCATATAGGTTTGTTTGAATGGATGGTCATGACTTTTGGATTGAAAAATGCCGGTGCCACTTACCAGCGGGCCATGAATTACATATTCCATGAGCTGATCGGCAAGATCGTAGAGATCTACATTGATGATGTGGTGATCAAATCCAAAAGCAAGGAGAGACACTTGGCCGATTTAAGGAAGACCTTGGAGTGCACAAGGAAACATGGTTTAAAGATGAATCCAACCAAGTGTGCATTTGGGGTGTCGGCTGGTGAGTTTCTGGGATTCCTGGTCCACAAAAAGGGGATCGAAGTCGGCAAGAAGAGCATGGAAGCAATTGATAAGGTAGTGCCGCCGACCAATCTCAAAGAACTTCAATCACTGCTCGGCAAAATCAACTTTGTCAGAAGGTTCATATCCAACTTGTCCGAGCGCGTGCTGCCATTTTCTCCACTGTTGAAGCTCAAGAAAGATCAGGAGTTCGTGTGGGGTGACGTGCAACAAAAGGCTTTCGATGAGATCAAGGAGTACATGAAGGCACCACCAGTATTGGTTCCTCCACAACTCGACAGGCCTTTCAAGTTGTACGTGGCGGCCGACAACCTAACAATAGGGTCGGCCCTCATGCAAGAATTCGAAGGAAAAGAGAGAGTCGTAGCCTATCTTAGCCGAAAGCTACTGGACCCCGAAACAAGGTATTCGGCTACGGAAAAGTTGTGCTTGTGCGTTTTCTATTCCTGTACCAAGTTTCGGCACTATCTACTGAATGCCGAATGCGTGGTAGTATCAGAGTTTGATGTAATCAAGCACATGTTATCAATGCCGATTTTAAGTGGAAGGATCGGCAAATGGGTTTTGGCCCTTTCTGAATTTGATTTGCGTTTTGAATCGGCAAAGGCTGTTAAAGGCCAGATTATGGCTGATTTTGTCACTCACCACCGTGATCCTAATGCTAACATGGTAACCATTATCCCTTGGGCATTGTTTTTTGATGGATCCTCGTGCAGCAAAGGTGGTGGAGTCGGGATCGTGTTGATTTCTCCCAAGGGGGCACCCTTCAAGTACTCTATACCGATCGAGTACCCGGTAACTAATAATCAAGCAGAGTACGAAGCACTGCTCCGAGGGCTGCGGTTGCTTGTGGACATTAAGGCAGACGCCGTGGAGATCTTCGGTGACTCGGAATTGGTGATCAAGCAACTGACCGGCAAATACGAGTGCAAGAACGACACGCTGCAGGAATATCTCGAAGGTGGCCAAGAGCTCCTCAGACAGTTTCGATCGGCAACCTTGCAACATATTCCTAGGGGGCAAAACGAAGAAGCAAACCAGTTGGCTCAGGCAGCATCCGGGTATAGGGAGAATCAAAACATTTTTGCACTTGAGGGAGAGCAAACAACTCCAGAAGGTGATCAAGCAGTCCCAAGTGATAATCAGGCAGTTGAAGACTGGAGAGACAACATTGCCGATTACCTCAGGGACCCATCCAGGAAAGTCTCCCGAAAACTCAGGTACAAGGCTCTTAAGTTCACGCTCTTGGACAATCAATTGTACTACAAATCCATAGATGGGGTTTTGCTTAAATGCCTGAACCAAGACGGGGCTAGGAAACTGATGTATGAGGTGCACGAAGGCGTATGTGGTGCACACCAGTCGGCTCACCGTATGAGATGGTTAATCAGGAGGACTGGATATTTTTGGCCGACTATGCTCGAAGATTGCTTTGAGTACTACAGAGGTTGTCGGGATTGCCAGCGGTTCGGCAATGTACAAAGGGCTCCAGCATCGGCCATGAATCCAATCATTAAGCCTTGGCCTTTCAGAGGATGGGGCATTGATTTGATCGGCCAAATTCACCCTCCATCTAGCAAAGGACATAAGTTTGTCCTGTTGGCCACGGACTATTTCACTAAGTGGGTTGAAGCCATCCCATTGAAGAAGGTGACATCAGAGAACATGGTGTCCTTCGTGAGGGAGCACATCATTTACCGATTCGGCATCCCTCAGTCCATCACTACCGATCAGGGAACTCAGTTCACTTCTTCGGAGTTTTGTGACTTTGCCGAAGAGATGGGGATTAAACTCTATAATTCTTCCCCTTATTATGCACAGGCCAATGGACAGGCAGAGGCTTCTAACAAAATCATGATTAAAATCATTCAAAAGAAGATCGAAGAGAAACCTAAAAGGTGGCACTTAGTACTCAACGAAGCTTTGTGGGCTTACCGAATGGCTTGTCATGGGTCGACTCAGACGTCGCCATACGAGTTGGTCTATGGGCATCACGCAGTGCTACCATGGGAGTTGCAATCGGGATCAAGACGAATTACATTACAGAGCGATCTGGCTAAAGAGAATTATAAGGATTTGATGATGGATGAGCTAGAGGATTTGCATTTGATTCGTCTCAAGGCCTTGGAAAATATTGAAAAGAACAAGATACGCGTTGCCAAGTACTACAACTCGAAAGTGAGAGAAAAAGGATTCGAAGAAGGAGACTTGGTTTGGAAAATTATCTTGCCAATCGGTACCAAAGACAAGGTATTCGGCAAATGGTCCCCTAACTGGGAAGGGCCTTTTCGAATTCTGAGACGTGCTCCGGGTAATGCGTACATCCTGAAAACCCTCCAGGGAGAAGAGTTTGCTAGGGCAATCAATGGACGTTATCTAAAGAGATTTCATCCTAGCGTGGAGGTCGGTGCATAACGGAATCAAGGACTAGCGGGCACCGACGGCCGATACAAGGTTGTATCGCCCTTAGCACAAAAAATGGCCGATAGAGTCTATCGCCCTTAGAACAAAAAACAGCCGGCATGGCATGTGTCGCCTCTAGCACAAAAAACACAGAAATACAGGGCCAAGTGCACGCGGTGCTGTGCAACCGGCTAGATAAATCAAACGCTCAACAAGCGCAGGACAGGAGAACAGATTGTGTGCATGAACATAGCAGAATAGAACATTGTTCATAGTGGGGAATGTGAAAAAGGTGCAGATCAGTTACCGAACATCCTGTTGATGACCGTCTGCGGATTGGTGACTGCGGCGAGGGCGCGAGCATGATCCTCGTAGGAGTCCAGAAAATCATCGATCTGCTCGACGTCCTCCGGACATGCCCCGCCGGGGAAGCCAACCGGCGTCACGGAGAAGTCCTCCTCTGCGCGGACCGTTAGCGCCGACAGCCCCAGCGCCACGCCATGGTGCACACCCTGCAGGGCGACCTGCTCGACGCAGCCGTGTACATTGGCCAGCGCGCCTCGGCGGTGTCGCCCTGGGCGTTCACCCGGTCTGCGACGGCGTTCGCCGCCATCTTCAGGCGCTCCAGCTCTTCAGACAGTGCTATGAACGACGAGTTGAAATGGATCGGTTGAAAGATCAACAAGAACGACCGAAAGCCGATCTAGGATTGGGTGTTCGTACCTGTGATTGCGTCGCAGAACTGCCGGCGCTGGTCCTCCCACTCCAGCTGATCTATCCCATACTGCTTCGAGACAGCGGCCAGCTCTTCCCGGGACTCGTCCCGCAGCGCCATGAAGTTCAAGGCGTCGTTGTGGTCGTAGAGGCCGCCGTCGGAGTCCCGGTCCGGGCTCGCTTCCCAAGGATGGGAGTGGTAGGAGAGGCCGTCGGAGGAGCTCGACGAGCCCGATGGTGGAGCCTCTGGCCTCCCCGGTGCTGGAGAGGGCCGGGCATGCCCGCCGGCGGAAGAGATAACGGGGACCCTGTCGGCGAGCAGTAATAGAGCGTGAGCGAGGTTTTCAAGAAACTGCCACAAAGGACGTAAGCGAGGATGTCCTACCCGCGCTGACGGAGGCGCCGAGCGCGACTCCCTTCGGCCTCCTCAGCCGCCGGGCGCTTGCCGCGGTCATCATGGCTCGCCATTGCGCTCGGAAAGTTAGGGTTTTCTGGGGCGGAGCGAGCAAGGAAGCCGAGGCGGCGAGAATACTAGAGGAACGGATGCAAGATTGGGAGAAGGCAGGACTCCAGGGACAATTTATGCCGGATATCAACCGACGGATTGGGGTTTTTTCTGCTTCCCAAGATGGGCCTCTACAGTGATGGGCTGTGCAAATCGTCTGAATGCACTCACGTGTTCGGCGGGGAATAAAGCGCCTGGCTTCGGCAAAATTGCCGATTTAGGTGTTCAGGACAAACACTGGCCAGATTGCCGAACAGGTTCACACAGTTAAACACGATGTCATCAGAACGGTAACCGATTGGATGCAAAATACAGATATATTACAAGGTGCAAATGGCCAAGTACATGGAATGGGATATGCTTTGATCCCGAAAGATCAGTTACAGATTGATGTCAAGAAGATAGATAAAAGGACTTCTTATTCACATAACAAGAGGCAATTACAAATGAAGGATCAGTTCGTCCATGTCATTCTATTTCTAATCGGAAGATCAGAATCGAAAGAGTCGGCCAAGTCTGTTCCGGCTTCCTTCATATCCTCAACTGAACGTGCTATCCTAAATTCTAGCCCTTGCTCACAAACGTCAAAATGGCGATAGTCGGCGCCAGAATGGATCCGGACGGCATTAAAAGCAAGTGCTGCGCCGTAGCCCATGCCGGCCCTAGAAATGTCGGGAAGAACCCGCTTGATCTCATTCACCTGCCTTAGAGCCACCGTGCCTGGCACATTGACTGAAGTAGCAAGATCGGCAATAGCGGCTTCGAGGGAATGGAGCCTAGTCTCCAGAGCTGAAGGAAAAAGGGGTCAAGCAGAAGGAAGGGATAAGAAAAGGACAGTTGAGGGATGCTTACCGATGGCTTGTTCCCGAAAGGTATCGCGCTCCTGAGAGATTTGAATAATCTCCCGATTCTTCTTTCCTAGATCAGACTGGAGGTCTGTAATCTTCTGAGCCAGGTCCTCGGTGAGGTCGTCGCCAGTCCTCCTGAAGGGAAAACAAAATGAGGCATAAATATCCAAAGCGAAAAGATCAAAGCAGAAGCAACCTTCTCTTAGAAGTGCTGGTGTCGCCGAGCTCGAGACTGTAATGGCTTGCTTGGGAAGACATTTTTCGGTTCAGGGCAAGAGAAGAGAGGGTTTTCCTAGATGAAGAAGCTGAACGGAGGGGTTCGGGAAGTTCAGGCCGAAATGAAATAAAGAGGAAGTTTTAAAGGATCTCGAGTGCATCGGGAGGCGAGTCGGC
Organism: Coix lacryma-jobi var. lacryma-jobi; assembly: GCA_009763385.1. Classification (NCBI taxonomy): domain Eukaryota; kingdom Viridiplantae; phylum Streptophyta; class Magnoliopsida; order Poales; family Poaceae; genus Coix; species Coix lacryma-jobi. The sequence goes on from CM019826.1 coordinate 5,775,475, forward strand.
AGCTGTGATGATTAATGACGTAGGAAGTCGGATGCTTCCAGAGACTCTACAGTAGTGCGAAGAGGAGAAAATGAATTTTAGAATAAAGCATTTATCCCAAAATTAGGGGGCATGTGTTAACACCGAGTTTTCGCACTATGACAAGTGGACCAGCACTATGAAGATTCGGCGAACGCCGCCGCTTGAAGGATTCGGTAGACAGCGAACGCGGTCGGCTAACTCGATGCATCCGGCAAGGCTGTAAAGGTGACTAGTCAATGGCGAGCGGGTTCGGCAATATGGCGCTGCGGTCGGCTACCTCGGGTTAAGTCGGTTTGCGACAAATACGGCATATCAGAAGATTCGGCAATGGAAGATCTTGTCATTGTTAGCACGTGCCGATTATTAAGGGAGGCTTAGAATAAAAGGCATCGTATTTTAGATAAGTTTCCTGTTTTGTCGTTGTAATCGTATCCTTCTAGGACTCAGAGAACACCAGGGTATAAATATAAACCCTGAGGCCATTGTAATATGGGTTCACAATCAATACAACCAACCCGGCCCCGTGCCGTCTTCGAGTCCAAGTCGTGTCGTCGTGTTCTTCGAGAGGGGCCATCGATCCGTCGACCTCCGTAAGTTCCGGCAACCTTGTTATCATGTCTAGTATCGTGCGGCGGATTTAGATATGGTGCAAGTAGTCTCGTACGTTAAGCTTAGTATCGTGCGGCGGATTTAAGCTTATGACGGGAGGTTTTTGCTTATGCCTTGTATCGTGCGGCGGATTGAGACATGAGTAAAAATAGTTATCGGCTCTATTAGACGTGGCAGTCTGATAGATTCATTAAGTTACCTTGTGTTATATGTTTTGTTATGTTTATTTCATCATAACACTTTTGCCCAATCTAGATACCGTTCGGTTCGGCTTTATCTTTTATAGATCTACTCTGTTCTCTCACGTTTATTATTGAAAGGTCTGTTATGCAGTAGATCTATTGTTCGTAATAGCCGATCGAATCGTATCTGGATTGCCATGTGGTGAGGGTTCATGCATGTTGAGTGCGTTTGATCTATGACAAGGCTAGGTGTCGTGCGGCAGGCGCAGGCTTTAGATTAGCTCAGTCATGCTTAGTTTGTATGTTCAATCCCCATGGACCCCAACTCGGTTGTACAATCGAGATTGGTTAAGTTTTAACTTATATCTAATACATCATGCAAGTACGATTCTCATGCAAACGTGTTCGGCAACCTGTTATTCACGTAACTTTGTTCATACTGTCGAATAATCTTTAAACCTGTTGGCAGATAGCTTTCATAGCTATATGTCGTCGTAAGTGGCTTCAGGGCCGTACATCTTGGAACTGTCTGGTCATACCCGGCACGTTCCAGCTTTGTATTTAACAGTTTATCTCCCTTGTTAGTTGCAGGGCAAACTGACTGGCACGCACCGGACCTCTGAGCACCCGGGCCACGATTGAAGCCAGCTTCTCCGGCTTGCCGTGTGCTTGGCGCAGTGCGCCACTTTTTGCGCCAACAGACCTCGAGCCCCTCCAGCACGATAGCCTATCCCTCGAGGCTCATCACACCCTAGGCCTCAAGCTGGAGCTCAACCTCCGCTCACCCGAGCCCTCCGCGCCCGGCCTCGAGCGAGCGCTCCACTATCCTTCGAAGCCCTCCACGAAGAGGAAGCTTCCTGCTCCTCAACCCCATACCGCGCATTTAATGCATCCACCTACTCCAGTCACGTCCTCTGCAACCCGACGTGTACCACAGTGAACCAGGGCAGAGCCAAGTCTCGTTTTCACAACAAGCATGGGTAAAAAGGCACCGGTACGACACTGTTAACCCATATCTTACACTGTTGCACGTCCAAGCCACGACTCGAGGCCCGGATACCTGCTGCTCAATCGGGTTTCCCGGGACTTGCCCATACCTGCGGGGACTCGAACCCCCCGCAGGCGCCACCTCGAGGCCGGCTCTGAGCCCCTCGAGCCCTGGCTACTTTCACGCTATTGAAGGACAGGTACCCCAAGACCCGGAGGGACCCCGCCGTGTCCTGCACGTGCCGGGATGGGTGCTGTACGGCTTCCACGTCGCCACGCCTCCACGTCCGCGCCCAGGATGGAGGCCACGCATCAAGGACGCCTCAACAGCAACACCCACGTTGGCTACAGTGGCTTCGACGAGACAGAGTTCCTGCCCTTCGCCATACCGAGCGTTGTACATGTCAATCCTGTGTAAACCCTGGCCTCCTCTTGATCTATAAAAGGGGACGCCAGGGCCCTTCGCGCACGAGAGACAACACACGAGTCCACACACACACATACACGAGTCCGGACTCCGGTCCACGCTCACTGAGCTTGTATTCGCCCCGGTACAAGCGCTTAGGTGCAAGTAATACAAGAACCTCCTCCCCCGCTGGACGTAGGGCCTTCTTTGCCCGAACCAGGATAAATCCTTGTGTCATCTTGCATCACCATCCAGGGAGAGAGCACGCGATCATATTACTCGTTGGTGTCATACCCCCGGGGTCGAAACACCGACAAACGCGCCCTTTTACTTAGGGATACGTCGGTGCCGTAATCATCGACCCCAAAGCCGGTTAGAAGCTGTTCGGGCCGGTTTCGACCCGTGTCGCGCCCTCTAGTATGGAAATTGCGATCTGCCGCGTGAGGCCATTGCCAGGTTCCAATTGGGCGGTCCGTGCTTGAACCGCGATGATTACCACCACGAACAAGCATCGAGCGGTTGCCCAATGCATGGACCCGACGGGGAAAGTGTGGGCTGGTATTAAAGGTCTTTCACCAGCTGGTTTGGAATTCGATTCGAGTCGCCATCTCCCCCGGTTAGTGGGAAACTATGGCGAGCTTCACCACGATACAACTCCATGTGATGGTTAAAGGTTCAACTAAAATATGGATAAGTCAACTGGATATGGTTATATTATTGTTTGTCAGACTCAAGTGTGTGCAATAGTTCAGGTGCAAACCTAGAGTAAAGAAATAGGTCTAAAAATGACAGCTCAGCAATATCATTAAATCCTCACTTATCTTAAATTGAACTTTTCGCAACTAAAGATCCCAGATCCACCCAAAAGGGCCTTGCATACCCTTGGTGTCTTTATTTTTAGTTGGACGGGTATGTCTAGCTGAGTACATTCCCGTACTCAGGGTTTATCCCGTTGTTGCAGATGGCCAGGTCTACTTCGGCTATTGTAAGCACTGCCTCTACCCAGTGGAAGGTGATGAGGAGTAGGCCCCGGGCAGGGTCGTCCAAAAGCTTCCCTTTTTCTTTTGTTGGTCTGAGACTTCTAGTGGCACATTATCTAAAAAGGGAAGAGTGAGTTGTGTGAGTTGGTTTTATCAAACAATGTGTATCTGGACCACATGTGTGGTGGTCGTGCTTTAAACTATTTCAGCTTCCGCACTTTTAAACTCGGTATTGTAATAACTCCGTTTTAAATTCGCACTCTGATACTTTAAATTCGGTTTCGTTCTCTGTGATGTATCTTTGCGAATGTAATCCTTGAACGATGCGATCTTGTATGTTGTACGGTGATAGAAATCCTTCGAGATTTCTGGACTACCGAGGTTATATGGGATCAAGTATGAGTCGAAGTCAGACGGATTTGACTAAGACAGTACTTGAACTCTTATAATCAGGACGGTTCCGCCACAACTGGTATCAGAGCATGGTTCAAGTTATTGCATCCGCAAAGAGCTATTTTCGAACTAAAATGGGTATTTCAAAACTATTTTCAATTACTAAGTGTGCCCAGTCTCGTCCTTAAGCCCTATACTCGGATTCAGGTGGTTTAACTGCTAACAGGGTTCAGGGTTTTGCTTCATGCTGGATCTTTATTTGCTGGTCCATTCTCGGGAAAAGAGAATGCGTCAATCGCGAAAACATGCATAAAATGATTTTGTGAGATATGAGAGCATGACCGTCCAACCGTCGGTCTAGGTGAGAATTCTTATACCAAGTATGTGCGAGCTCCACGCAGACACATATGAGGGTATCAATGTTTTGAGGGCGTTTTCTATGTTGGTGCATGGTGTTTCGTGTTGGCTTCTATGTATTTTGCCCATATTGGCCAATACTCAATTGTTTTATCATTGGGAATTTCTTTGGGCTGAAATGAATCTTCTGCAGGTACACTAACTATGCGAACGAGTAGAACGTGTAGATAACGCATGAGAGATCGTTCTTGCCACCGACTAGAACGTTAGGACTTACGAGTCATTATTAGTGAGTGAGAACGTAAGTACGATCATGCATCATGTTTATATTCATGCATTTACATTACCTCCCCTTAAATTAAAAGTTATCTCTTTTCTATAAAATTTGCCAACTTAATATCCGTCTCACGAGAGTTCAAAACCCTTTTTGTTTCTACAGATGGCCCGGACTAAGCTGACCGCTCGCAAGGCCACCGGAGGTAGAGGAGTTCCGCATCACCGTTTGGCCACCAAGCTGACCCGGAAGACGTTCTTGTCCTACTTCGGCTTACCGACTATCCTTTGGAGGATTCTGCAGGCCGTGGGCTATGAGGAAGGACAGGAGCCCAGGTACTCATGGCAGAAGGAGATCTACGGGCAGGATTCCTTGGTCATGGTGGAGATCAAAGTCAAGGCTTTGCCCGCCAAGCCCCACTGGACAGGATGGATGGAGATCACCAGAGACACCTGTGCCAAGGATGGAGCCAACAGGGCAGCATACCTAGTGCTGAAGGACATCATCGCCCGCTTCCCCGCCGACCTAGCTAGCGCTATGGCAGGAGTGTTCCCCCGCGGATCACATTTTCCATTGCGCTGGAGGCAGACTTCGGAGTCAGTCTTGACAGGGAGCCCAGAGGAGAGGTTCTACTGTGAGACGCCTGCGATGAGTGCCACCGGAGCTTTGTTGGGTGTATGTGAGAGTTTGGAGCACACTCTCGGGAGCGTGTCCTTCACCCTCACAACCACCTACCAGGGCAAGAGCAAGCTACAGGAGGACTTCGACGCTGAGGTTGCTCGTCTGCAGGAGAGGATTCAGCAGGTCACTCTTGAGCGTGACGACGCCCGCACCACAGCAGCAGCACAGTCAACTGCGAGGACCGTTGCAGAGCAGATGTACCTGACCACCGCTCTTCAGAGAGATGAGGCCCGCACCGCGCTCGACCAGCTCAGAGAGGGAGCCCACCTCTTGATACAGCAGATCCATGGACAGCAGGCCTACATCAACCAGCTCCACGAGGCAGTCCACCAGATGCACCATGCCGCGCAGGAGGCCGCCGCCCCAGCAGCTGCCGAGGTTCCAGCCGTCGAGGCCCAGGATCCCCAGGACGGAGAGGTCCTTGGTCCCGACGCCCCTCTGGAGGAGGATCACGCTGACGAGCCGATGATCGACGTCGACGCAGAGGACGCCGCATCCGCCGCTGGAGATGCCGGAGCGCTAGTTTAGCTAGGAGACGTTTTTCTTTTGTATAGCTTGAGCTTGCTCGCTAAGTGATGTAACGCCCTAAACATGTGCTGGTTTTATGTTTAAAATGTCTGATGGCATGTAAGCTTTTGGACAAAGTCCGGACTTCGATCCGGCACCTTTTATGGAAATCCGTCGTTTGCATGTCTAATTTCGAGCGATTATTTTGTGATGTTGTATGGAAATGAGTAATTATACTTGGTCGTGTGCTAAATTTCTGAATTATGTACAACGCAGTATTTATTCATGAACAATGTAACATCACCTAATGATTGCTTATTAATGCGATATGCAGATGCCGACACACACTCGCAGCCAACGCGGACAGGGGGCAGGACAGGAGGAGAACTTGCCACCTCCCCCACCGCCGCCGATGACGCCGGAAGCGTTTTTCGGCCAGTTCTTGGGTAGCCAAAGGAATATGGAGGAAATGCAGAGGCACATGGAGGCCACCCTCCGCAATATTGCTAACAACACTGCGCAGCAGCATCATCAACGCCAAGGCCCAGAGTCCAACCAGTATAGCTTCTACCGTGACTTCTTGGACACTCGCCCTCTTGTGTTCAAGGAAGTCACCGAACCGCTTGAGGCTGATGAATGGCTCAACTCTATCACCCAGAAGTTCCGTCTGCTTCGTCTGACGGAAGAGCTCAAGGCGGAGTACGCCGCCCACATGTTGGAAGGACCCGCAGGTTTATGGTGGGCCCAGTACCATGCATCCTTGCCTGCAAATGCACGTGTCACTTGGGATCAGTTCTCTATCGCTATGCGCAACCACTACATCCCTAGTGGTTTGATGGAAATGAAGGTTGCAGAGTTCATGAGGTTATCCCAGGGAACCAGATCTGTGTCCGAGTACCTCCACAGTTTCAACAACCTAGCTCGCTACGCCCCAGACTTTGTGGATACTGAGGCCAAGAAGATCGCAAGCTTTAAGCGTGACATGAGTGCCGCCATGCTTTTCCAAGATGGGCAACAGTCACCGCACCACCTTCAGTGATTTCGTCAGTGACTGCCTAAATCAAGAGGCCAATGACAGCCGGCTGGCGACAGAGACACGCCGTCGTGCGAACGAAGGAGGTTCGTCTCAACAGAGGACCCCTTTCGGAGCACGTACCCCGTATCGCCCGCCTGTTACAGGAGCAAGATTCCGTCCCCCACAGAGGAAGATCACCACCAACCGTCCCCGTCCCAGTTTTCAGAAGCCCTACACCGCCCCCATGATGCAGAACAAGAATAAGGCAGGAAGTGCAGGAGGCCCCAAGACTCCATATGTGATTGGGCCATGTTACAATTGTGGTCAGACTGGACATCTGTCACGTCAGTGCCCTCGCCCAAAGAAGCAGTACACTCAGCCCCACCTCGTACGGGTCATGTGCATCACACCACCGTAGAAGAAGTGCCAGCAGGAGAGCCTGTCACCGCTGGTACGTTTCTTGTTAATCAATGTCCCGCAGTTGTGTTGTTTGATTCTGGAGCATCGCATTCTTTCATAAGTGAGAATTTTGTTATAAGAAGTAATCTTGAGTTGATAGAGTTAGACCGGGGATATCAGATAAGTTCCGCCGGAGCTGTTCTCTCCGCGCGTAAAATGGCTAAAGGAGTGGAAATGACCTTTGGGGATAAACAGGCCATAGTGGACCCCATAGTCATTCCTGGTCTAGGTCTGGATGTAATTTTGGGTTGGATGAAACTCTGGAAGGTTAATCTAGACACCGCAGAAAGAGTAGTGTCCATGGTTAGTCCCAGGAATGGATCTTCTTTTCGTTTCAAGTTACCTCGAAACCCCCATGAGATTGGAGTGTTGTTCAATATCACGGCAAAGCAGATAGCTGAAATCCCAATAGTGTGTGAGTTTCCAGATGTTTTTCCTGATGAGTTGCCTGGACTACTGCCAGATAGGGATGTGGAGTTTGCTATAGAGCTAATCCCTGGAACGGCACCCATATCTCGCAGACCGTATAGAATGCACGCTAAAGAGTTAGCAGAGCTTAAAGTTCAGTTGCAAGAGCTTTTGGATAAGGGTTTGATACGCCCTAGTTCGTCACCTTGGGGATGTCCCGCTATCTTTGTGAAAAAGAAGGATAAAACTTTGAGGATGTGTGTGGATTACAGACCGTTGAATGCAAACACTATAAAGAACAAATATCCCTTACCCCGAATCGATGTCTTGTTTGATCAGTTATCAAAGGCGAAAGTGTTCTCCAAGATCGACCTGAGGTCAGGATACCATCAGATTAAGATCAGAAGAGAAGATGTACCAAAGACAACTTTTTCTACCAGATACGGACTCTATGAGTATCTAGTTATGTCCTTTGGGTTAACCAATGCACCAGCACATTTCATGTACCTGATGAATTCGGTCTTCATGCCAGAGTTGGATAAGTTTGTTGTAGTGTTCATCGATGATATCTTGGTATACTCTGAGAATGAAAGGGACCATGCTGAGCACCTACGAGTTGTTCTGACCCGGCTTAGAGAGCATAAGTTGTATGCTAAGTTCAGCAAGTGTGAGTTTTGGTTGAAGAAGGTACCTTTCCTTGGTCACGTCCTTTCAGAGGAAGGGATCTCTGTAGACCCTTCTAAAGTGCAAGAGGTTATGGATTGGGAAGCACCCACAAGTGTTTTTGAGGTTCACAGCTTTTTGGGTTTGGCAGGATACTACCGTCGGTTTATTCCGGATTTTTCAAGAATAGCCAAGCCTATGACCCGTTTAACGCAGAAAAACAAGAAGTTCGAATGGACTCCAGAGTGTGAAGCAGCTTTTCGCACTCTGCGGACGTTGTTGACTTCCGCGCCTGTTCTGGCTCAGCCAAACTTGGAGGAACCTTTTGATGTGTTTTGTGACGCATCTAAGATTGGACTCGGATATGTACTCATGCAGAATGGAAGAGTTATCGCCTATGCTTCTCGCCAGTTGAAACCGCACGAAGAGAATTACCCCACTCATGATTTGGAATTGGCAGTCGTCGTGCATGCACTCAAGATCTGGAGGCATTACCTTATGGGAAACCTATGTCATGTGTACACTGATCATAAAAGTTTGAAATATATCTTCACCCAGCCAGAGTTGAACATGAGGCAGAGAAGATGGTTAGAGTTGATTAAGGATTACAACCTTGAAGTGCATTACCACCCCGGAAAAGCGAACGTTGTAGCCGATGCCTTGAGTCGCAAGACTCATTGCAACTCCCTACAACCACTATTGGAAGATGGATTTAACCTTATGCACCCCGTTATGGTGAACAACATCACTCTTCAGTGTACCTTGGAAAGTGACATCATCGAGAGACAAAAGACCGATGAAGAGATCTGTCAGATTAAGAAGAGGTTGGAAACCAGTAGTTCTTTGAACTTCAGAATGGATGAACAGGGAATTCTGTGGTATAATCAGAGGTTGGTTGTTCCTAAGGACACAGAGCTGAAAGAAAGAATTCTGAATGAAGCTCACAATTCAAAGTTGTCTATCCACCCAGGAAGCAGTAAGATGTACCAAGATCTGAGAACAAGGTATTGGTGGTCAAAGATGAGGAAAGAAGTTGCAGCTTATGTTGCAAGGTGTGATACTTGCTGCAGGATAAAAGCTATACACCTGAGACCTGCAGGACTGTTACAACCGTTATCAATCCCAGAGTGGAAATGAGAAGAAATCAGTATGGATTTCATCACAGGTCTTCCCACCACTCAAAAGGGAAATGATTCTATCTGGGTTATCGTGGATCGGTTATCTAAAGTGGTCACTTCATACCAGTTAAGACGACCCACCGACCGCATCAGTATGTAGACTTGTACATTCAGAACATCTTGCGGTTACACGGAGTTCCAAAAAGGATTGTCTCTGATAAAGGACCCCAGTTCATAGCGCGTTTTTGGGAACAGTTGCACAAGGAGCTAGGAACCAAGTTGGTAAGAAGTTCCGCTTATCACCCCCAAACCGCAGGACAAACAGAGAGAGTAAATCAGATTTTGAAAGATATCCTCAGAGCTTGTGTTTTATCTTTAGGAGAATCATGGGAGAAATGGTTACCCCTCGCCGAGTTCTCCTATAACAACAGGTACCAAGAAAGTATAAAGATGGCACCTTTTGAGGTTTTATATGGACGAAGATGCAGAACCCCAGTAAATTGGGTGGAATCAGGAGATCGAGGATTCTATGGGTCAGATTACGTAAAGGATGCTGAAGAGATTGTGCAAAAGGTACAACAACACATTAAGGTAGCACAATCCAGACAAAAGAGTTATGCCGATATACGGAGAAGACCCCTGGAATTTCAAATAGGAGATTATGTTTACCTTAAGGTCTCACCCATGAGAAAAGTCCAACGTTTTGGAATTAAGAAAAAGCTAGCACCTCGATATGTGGGACTGATGGCGGAAAAACGGGCGGCTATGACCCGCCTCCGCGTCAGCAGAGACAAATTTAGTTTTGATTAAATTTAAATGGGACAAAAGTAAAAGAAGAGGTATTGCGAGTCCATACTTCCATAATTCTTATATTTGCACAAAAATTATGTTAATTACATCTCCGAAGAGAACACCCCTGATTAAGAGTTCCAACATGAGTACATGAAAAAGAAGATTACATCATATGGCTTCCTATTACAAACTACAAAAGAAAATAAGGTCTTCACGCTTGTAGTTGCAGATGGGTGCATATGCATGCTTGACATAAACTCGGGCTTGATAATAGTTATTTCTTTTAATCATAACATAAATTTATTGAGGAGTAAACGTACACTCCAAATATGTTTGCTTTTTTTTAGCTTTTTATCGACCCAGCACGAGGGATCCTATTTTATATTTGAGGGGCATGTGCATATCGATGTACTATTTGACAGTATGGGATACATCGATAGAGGAGCAATTATTTGTTTAATCAATATTTATTTGGATGGTACATAATATTTATGTATATGCACCTAGTTTATTTTGGGGATTAAACTTGACAGCCTCGTTATGTCCTGCAAGATCGTGGATTAACGTGTTTTAATATATACGATGCGATTATTATTTAGTGCAATATTTTATTCGGGCTAAAATGAGAACTTTGACTTAGGAAGACTGGGAAGAATATGTTACAACATCAGACTCCGCCAAGACACGTGCAATTAACCAATTTGATCAAAATTAGCAAATATGTGATGCTGCTTAATTTAATAAAATTTAATGACTTAGTTCAAAATAATCCTTTATGGGGTACGACAACATGCAATTGCCCCCTTTTTTTAACTCGCATATCGGTTTAGTATCTTGTGCATGCATGATATCTGTGCATCAAGACATATTTACATGCGTATTTTGAAGCTTGATCAAGTTTCTGGTTATATGGCATGTTGAACCACTCTCTGACGGCGTGGTTCACTTAAGCCGCAAGATTTATATCTTCTTTTATGCATGGGACTAATGTAAGCATGAAGAAGCTAATTAGAGAGTGCTCGTGCATGCAAAATGGGGCATGCAGGATGCTATGTATATGCAACATGCCAGTATTATTTCTGAATATTGTGTATGCATATGACTACTTTGGTTATTTTTCAGAGCGTTAAGACTTGCTCTACCGGCATGACGGTGTTCCTGTTGGATTGAACCCGTACATGCAGCGTAGGCGAGGACAACACTTGCATGAAGGTGGGATTTGAAAGTACACCGCGCGGTAGTTCCGGCAAGAGTTCTTGTTGATTTGAACCCATGCGCGGTGTGCGGCGAGGAATATAATTTCAGCATGATGATAATATTAGCACTTGTTCTTGATCTCGTATCAACAGACCGAGTCGAAGAACGAGGCTCTTTCCATGGTGATCTGTATGAACCGACCAGAATGACCATGAGGTCTTGATACATCTCATGGCGATTTGTTCGAGAGAACAAACCCACACATGAGGTCTTGTATGGAGATGGATGGAGACTCTGCTGTTGTCGTCGAGCCAGAAGAAGAAGATTGGAGAAGAACGCCGTGTATGCAGCGCCGCTCACCTTCTCCTGGAGCTGCTGGTCGATGCGCAGTAACTTGTTGCAGGCGCACCTTCTTGATCTCTGGCGTTGGCTTAGCTTGTCAAGGCAACAGCTTTGGACGGCGGTTTGCAGCAGTCCGGCAGTCTTCAGAACTCCTTGTGGCCTTCTGCAAATGAACAGAGCAGACTCGAGACTTTGCTTTGAACGGCGGTGAGAGGTGAGGGCAGCAGCCTGGCGGCAAACTAAATGAACGGGGGAGCACGGCAGCCTGACGGCACTTGTGAACTGCAGAGCCGGCAGCCTGGCGGCAGTAAAATGAGCGGGGGCCTAACCTGTACGCCCATAACCTTCTATTTATAGAGCAATATAACCAGCAGTTGTCAGGTGATTTCGCGCTCTTCCCATTTGATTATGCGGCGCGGGCGACCTTGTTTGAATTGCCGAGCGCGCTGATCGTGCATAGACTTGGTCACGGTGACCAGGCGTTGCCGGTTTCTTGCTTCGTTTGAAAGTCATACGCGCCATTTAGTATTTTCTTTTCCATTTCTTTCTTACTCACAATGATTAAGAAAATGCAGCCGCGATGCATTTTGTTGGCACGCTCACGATGCGTGTGGTTTTCTTTTTATTTGTTACGTGTACACAGTTAACTAATTAGGTGAGACATATACAGTTAACCAGCACATAATCCACATATATGCAGGAAAGGTAGCATGGACGTGCATGCACCCTCTTTTAATAGTGCTAATCACATGCACTTTTATGCTACCACGTTATTATTTCACATACTTGATTTATCATTTACTTATCATCCAACGATACACCTATATTACTTTTATTTAGTATGGAATACATATTTTCACATATTTTGGATGACATAGAATTTGACCATCAATATTATTTTCTTTAATAAATATTTTCACATATTTCAGATGAGATGGAATTTGATCATCTATATTATTCTATAAATGTTTTCACATATTCTATATGGGACGGAATTTGACCATCCATATTATTCTATATTTTCACATATTTTAGATGGGCCAAAAATCGTGTCAACAGATGCCCCCTCGAGGTCCGGGTGCGGGAAATATATGTTTACGGATCCGGTGCTCGAAACTTAAGATTTTTTTTATGTGTAATTTCTTCTTCTTTTTTTTAGGAAACATAATTTGGAACACTTTATTCACACCCAAATTTCATTGTTACATAGCCTCACATTATATGGAGACTATGCCAGTGTATACAGTCTACCCGATCTTTGTACCAAACTCCCACAAGATGTAGTTGCTCGTCTCTTACTCGCTTTCAGCTTGGAACAATTTACGTGTTTTTTTTCGGCTCACATTTCAAATTTAAGAGCCATGAACCATGCATTTTTGACAATCTCAATTTAGGCTCATAAGGGAGTATTTTGTATTTCTCTGTCTACCTTCAGTTTAGGCTCATGTAGCGATGGAGTATCATTTTTTTTATTTCTTGCTAACAGTTTAGACTCGTGTAGCGATGGAGCATAATCATTTTTTTTATTTCTCGCTAACAGTTTAGGCTCATGTAGCGATGGAGCATAATTTTTTTATTTCTCGCTAACAGTTTAGGCTCATGTAGCGATGGAGCAGCATGATGATTTTTTTTTTCTTGCAGTTTAGGCTCATGCAGGAGCATAATAATTTTTTTTTAACTTCTGTTTAGGTTCAGGTCAGGAAGCTATGGAGCATATATTTCCTTTTATTTGCCGCTAACAGTTTAGGCTCATGTAGGAGCATGTTTTTTTTACTTCAACCACAGTATAAGCTCATGAAGCTAATTTAAGATCATCAAGCTGCAGAGCGGCATGATGATGATTTTTTTTAGATTTAGCTCTATTTTTGCGGAGCATTGAGGCATTTTTTTATGCTACAGTTTTTTAAGCTCATGAAGCGATGGAGCCCTTTTATATTTTCATGTAACTTTAGCTTCAGTTTAGACTTGTGAAGCAATGGAGCATAATGATTTTCTTCTTACTCAATTTTAGTTTCCATTCAAGAAGCTGTGGAGCATAATGATTTTTCTTGTGTTAATTCAGCTTTAGTTTAAACTCATAGAGCTTTATCATTTTTCCTTACAGTTTAGGCTCATGCGGGAGCTTTTAATCTATTTATCACTTCTAGTTTAGGTTCATGAAGATACGGAGCGTGATATGTAAATTTTATTTACGCATAGTAGCGTTTTAAAAATTTTCCGTTTACCGGCGGAGGGCAATATTCACCATCAGGAGATATGATTCTATATGCGCCGCTAGAGTAAACGTCCTTAACAATATAAGGGCCCTCCCATTTAGGCTCGAATTTACTTGCCATTCGGTGAGTAATATTCATAGGCCGAATGACCGCGAGGACCAAATCCTCTTCTTTGAATGACCTTCTCTTTACGCGCTTATCAAAAGCTCGAGACATTCTAGCTTGATACGCCTCTAAATTTTGCAATGCACGAAGCCGTTTTTCCTCCAGGTTGTCTAGTTCTTTTAAACGAAGTTTTGTCGACTCTTCTTCGTTGAGCTCTTCTTGGATAGCAACTCTCAAGGAGGCAATTGAAAGGTCCTAAATAGCTAGAGGGGGGGGTGAATAGCCTATAAAAAATTCTACAACAACACTTAAACAAACTAGTTAGACAACTAAAAGGCGAAGCGAAGTTTGCGCTAGCTCTACACAGATGCAAGCCACCTATTCACAATTCTAGATAACCACAAACTCTAAGTCACCCAATATCAAAGGAACTATTCAACAACTAAATAAGCAATAATGTGTATTACTACACAAGATAAGAGAATGTAACTAACGACAAGGTATAATATTGACTTGCAAGAAAGTAACAAATGTAAGTACAAGAGATAGGAGTGTGTATACCGATCCGGCAAGAGATTAATAAATGAATATCAATGAATACCACGGAGACAAGTTGACACAATGATTTTTCCTCCGAGGTTCACTTGCTTGCCGGCAAGCTACGTCCCCGTTGTAGCGATACACCCACTTGGAGGTTCACGCGCTAATAGGCATCACACGCCTAACCCTCAATAGGGTGCCGCACAACCAACACAAGATGGGGATCCACAAGCTACGAGCAATCCACTAGAGTTACCTTTGGCGCTCCGCCGGGGAAGGTACAAGAGACCCCTTACAAATCACCGGGAGATGGCCACGAACAATCACCACTCGTGCCTAATCTCCTCCACTGCTCCAAACCGTCTAGGTGGCGGCAACCACCAAGAGTAATAAGAATATCCGCAGCAACCACAATCGTCAAGTGCCACTAGATGCAAACTCGCAAGCAAATGCACTTGGATCTCTCGATCTCACTTGGATTCGCACTAACAAGCAAAGAGATCGGAGGGAGGGATTAGATCTTGCTCAAGAGGATGTTCAAGAAGTCAGAGAGACAAGAAGAAACCCCCCAAAGGCGGCCACAGCCAATTTATAGGGAAGGGAAAGCGGCGGCCCAAACCCTACCTTTCTGCGCTTGGTCGGTAGTACCGACCCCTCCTGGGCGGTAGTACCGCCAGAATCAAACTAGCCGTTTCCCGTACGTCCCGCTGATTTAGGCGAGGCACCGACTCTGGTCGGTACCTCCGAGGTCGGTAGTACCGAGGTAATGGCGGTACTACCGCCAGGCCAAAAATCGCCGCGAACAGAGAGCTCTGCGAAAAACCAGCCACTACCGACCTTGCGTCGGTACCACCGTGGGCGGTAGTACCGAGGTAATGGCGGTACTACCGGCAAGTCATTTTCAAAAACAACAGAGAGCCTCGCGAAACTCCTCAGGGCCACGGTACCACCGACCATCCGGTCGGTACCACCGCCGGCGGTAGTACCGAGGTAATAGCGGTACCACCGCCAGGCCAAAAACGCCCCATTACAGAGAGGGCTGCACGCAGCACCTATGGGCGGTACCACCGACCACCCTGGTCGGTACCACCGACCATACACAGAAAACTCCATTTTCTTCTCTGTGTTGATCCAAACCAACTCCAACAACTTCTCCTTTGCAAATGTGCTAACACCAACAAGTGTACAACATCATGTGCATGTGTGTTAGCATTTTCACAAACATATTCAAAGGATTCGAGTTAGCACACTAGGTCCTAATGCATATGCATGTATGAATTCACCTAGTGGCACTTGATAACCGTGATCACCGAGATATTCCCCTCTTAATAGTACGGCTATCTATCCTAAATGCACTCACACCCTCTATGGTGTCTTGAGTACCAAAACAAAATTCCTATTTATACCTTTGCCTTGAACTCCATAGGATTTTGTTTTTCTCTTCTTCTTCTCCCAAATGTGGAGCACTTGATCTATCTTTTAGTCATCACCACCAATACCATGACATCATTTGGCTCCCGTACTTGGGATGTACCAACCTAGCTCATAAACACTTCATGACAAGGTTAGTACTCTAGGTGTCATCAATTATCCAAAACCAAACAAGGACTTTCAATCTCCCCCTTTTTGGTAATTGATGACAACCTTTCACAAAGATATATGTTTGAAAATTTTAGTCACCACTTTGTTAGTATTAGCTCCCCCTACATATGTGCTATAGTGTTTGGTTCAAGTTCGGCACATATGCATAGATATAAAAAGTGGGAGAGTAATACTATCAAATGATGCTAAGGTATAAAGAATAGACCTTTGAAGCGTGATACCAATCGGAGTTGCCAATGTACACCATCCTTAGCATCTTGATTAGCTAGACTTACAAAAACACTAGATACCTTATGAGATCAACATTATATAAAAGGTTCTAGTACCGCTTTGCAAAAACGGATTACATCTAGCTACCACTTATGCATGCTAGTTCACAAATCATCATTCAAAATTTATTTCTAGCATACATCACACAAGCATGTATATTGAATTTAAATTGTTTACAATGCAATCACTCATATGAATATGCACATACAAATGCAACAATCAGTTCATGAGCTTGCTCCCCCGACTTATATGCTCAAATTTTAATTGATCCTCCCTTTGTTATATATATCTATCTATCTTAACCATTTCTCCCCCTTTGTCATTAAGTACCATAAAAGGCACACCAATTTTAGTAGGAGGTAAGTTAATCAATAGGGTGATCAAGTTCATAGTATGGTTCAACCTAGCAAACAAACATAAGATATTTAACACAGTTTGCTCTAGAGTAAGCTTCTTCACACATCTTTCAATGGTTATCTTACTCACGTCGGTTAAACCCTTGAATGCTTGTTTTCAAGATCAAACACTAGGTTCACAAGCCCATAAACATGTCATATGCTACCACTAGATCATATCAAACATAGAAGCAATAGTGGTACCATATGTACATCCAAAGTATTTTATTTTCATGAATGAGCCTATAAGATGCAAGGAATGACTAAATGCACTAAACATATCCTTAGAAAGAATGAATGTCATGCCAAACAATTTTACCTTTGCTTTGTCGAAGGAGAGGCATGTCATATAATGGAGGGTGCATCAACTCATATTTGAGAAATCAAGTATATTCAATTCATTCCTTAGCTTGCAAAATCTCTTTTCATCAAGTGGCTTGGTGAATATATCGGCAAGTTGATCATCGGTACCAACATTCTCAATTGAAATATCACCCTTTTGTTGATGGTCTCTTATGAAGTGATGGCGAATGTCAATGTGCTTTGTTCTTGAATGTTGTACTGGATTGTTGGTGAGCTTCACTGCACTCTCATTGTCACATAGCAATGGTACTTGTTTGAATTTAATTCCAAAGTCATCCAAAGTTGCTTTCATCCAAAGTAATTGAGCACAACAACTTCCTGCGAATATGTATTCTGCTTCGGCGGTTGAAAGTGCAACACTGTTTTGCTTTTTCGATGACCATGATACAAGTGATCTTCCAAGTAATTGACATGTGCCCGATGTGCTTTTTCTATCAACTTTGCATCCTGCATAGTCGGAGTCCGAATATCCAATCAACTCAAAGTTTGACCCCTTGGGATACCACAATCCAACATTTTGTGTATGCTTCAAATATCTCAATATTCTTTTAGTTGCCTTCAAGTGACTCTCTCTTGGTGAAGCTTGAAATCTTGCACACATGCATACACTAAACATGACATCCGGCCTAGAAGCGGTCACATAGAGTAAGCTTCCAATCATAGACCGATACAACTTTTGATCCACCATGTTGCCACTAGCATCACTATCCAAATGTCCATTTGTTCCCATAGGTGTACTAATAGCTTTTGCATCGTTTAGACCAAACTTCTTAAGCATATCTTTGATGTACTTGCTTTGACTCACAAAAGTGCCATTCTTCATTTGCTTGATTTGAAGACCAAGGAAGTAACTAAGCTCTCCAATCATAGACATCTCAAACTCATTTGCCATCATATTTCCAAACTCTTCACAAAACTCTTGGTTGGTTGACCCAAAGATAATATCATCAACATATATTTGCAACACAAACAAGTCTTTGTCAATCTTCTTGGTGAAGAGAGTGGTATCAACCTTGCCCATCTTGAACCCTTTAGAGAGTAGGAAATCTCTCAACCTCTCGTACCATGCTCTTGGTGCTTGCTTCAAACCATACAACGCCTTCTTGAGCTTGTAAACATGGTTAGGCTTCTTGTCATCTTCAAAACCGGGAGGTTGTTCTACAAATACTAACTCATTGATATATCCATTTAGAAACGCACTTTTAACATCCATTTGATATAACTTGATATTATGAGCACATGCATAAGCCAATAGAATTCTAATTGCTTCCATTCTTGCAACCGGCGCATATGTTTCTCCAAAATCAAGACCTTCAACTTGAGTGTAACCTTGAGCTACCAATCTTGCTTTGTTTCTTACTACTATCCCATCTTGATCTTGCTTATTTCGAAATACCCATTTTGTTCCAATTACATTGTAGTTCTTTGGTCTCTCAACAAGTTCCCAAACTTGGTTGCGGGTGAAGTTGTTTAGCTCTTCATGCATAGCGTTTACCCAATCAACATCCATCAATGCATCTTCTATCTTGGTTGGTTCAAATGATGACACAAAAGAAAAATGCTCACAAAATGAAGCCAATCTTGATCTTGTTTGCACACCACTTCTAATATCCCCAACAATTTGATCTATGGGATGATCTCTTGCAATGTTGGTTGGTTGGAGGATTTGCACTTGATTGCTTGGTTGAGATGAACTAGCTTGTTGATCTTCACTAGCACTTGATTGATCATGAGAACCACTAGCTTGATTTGCATCAACTCGCACATTTGAGGAGAACATTTGGTCATCTTCATTATCATCCACTTGTCTTGGCCTAATATCACCAATATCCATATTCTTCATTGCATTTGACAATTGAGTGCCTCTCACATCATTAAGATTTTCATTTCCTTCTTGAGAGCCCTTAGTTTCATCAAATTCAACATCATGCACTTCTTCCATAATACCACTAGCCAAATTCCAAACTCTATATGCTTTGCTTGTTGTTGAATATCCAAGTAAGAATCCTTCATCACATTTCTTCTCAAATTTGCTCAATCTTGCACCTTTCTTCAATATATAACATTTGCAACCAAAAACTCTGAAGTAAGCAATATTTGGCTTTCTTCCATTTAATAGCTCATATGGTGTCTTCTCTAGCATGCCATGGCAATAGAGACGGTTGCTACAATAGCAAGCCGTATTGATAGCTTCGGCCCAAAAAGAATGACTAACATTGTATTCACTGAGCATAGACCTTGCCATATCAATCAAAGTTCTGTTCTTCCTTTCAACAATCCCATTTGATTGAGGAGTATACTTGGGTGAGAATTGATGTCTCATGCCAAAGTCATCACACAACTCATCAATTCTTGTATTCTTAAATTCACTCTCATTGTCACTTCTAACTTTCTTGATTGTTGTTTCAAACTCATTCTGACATCTCTTGACAAAAGTTTTGAAGATCTCAAAAGTTTCACTTTTATCACTAAGAAAGAAGACCCATGTGTATCTAGTGTAATCATCCACTATCACAAAGCCATATTTACTTCCACCGATGCTAGTGTATGTTGTTGGTCCAAATAAATCCATGTGCAATAACTCAAATGCTTTGCTAGTACTCATTATGCTTTTCTTAGGATGGGAGTTACCAACTTGTTTGCCCGCTTGACAAGAGCTACAAAGTTTATCCTTCTCAAAAGTGACATCTTTCAAGCCTCTAACTAAATCATGCTTCACTATTTTGTTTAACTGTTTCATTCCAACATGACCAAGCCTTCTATGCCATAACCAACCCAAACCAGATTTAGTGAACAAGCATGTTGACAGCTGGGTTTCACTAGCATTGAAATCAACCAAGTATAGGTTCTCATATCTAAATCCTTTGAATATCAAATTAGAACCATCTACACTTATGATTTCTACATCATCAACTCCAAAAATGCATTTGAAACCAAGATCACATAACTGAGCGACTGACAGTAAATTGAAGTTCAAGCTCTCAACTAGCAACACATTGGAAATGCTCATGTCATTTGATATTGCAATCTTACCAAGCCCTTTAACCTTGCCTTTGCCATTGTCACCAAAAGTGATAGAATCAAAACCATGATTGCCACTTGAATTGATTGAATTGAACATTCTTGAATCCCTGGTCATATGTTGAGTGCACCCACTATCAAGCACCCAATGCCTCCCTCCGGCTTTATAATTGACCTACAAGAACAAATCAATCCTTTTTAGGTACCCAAACCTTTTTGGGTCCTCCAAGATTAGTGACCAAACTCTTTGGTACCCAAATAGCTTTCTTCTTTGAGCCCACAATTGGTGTACCAATGAATTTAGCTTTTATGCCATTAACACCCTTGGTAAGCAAATAACAAGAATCAAATTTAATAGAGGATACATTAGCGTTCTTGTTCTTGTTCTTGCAATATTGCTCTACATGCCCACTTTGCTTGCATCTAGTGCAAAACCGACCATTGCTCTTTACAAAACTAGTCTTGTGAGTAGCAAAAGCCGCCTTGCCATTCTTGGGGGTATAGCCCAATCCCTCTTTGTTGAGAGAAAAACGTTGGCTACCCAAGCACTTAAGCAAGCGGGCCTCACCACCATAGGCTTTACCTAAGGCGTGAGTGAGCTCATTTACCTCCTTCTCCAATGTCTCATTTTCAACCATGAGTGAGGCATCACAAGTGAAGCCATCATCCATATATGAAGTAGTAGTGGTAGATGATGAGCTACATGAAGGGTTAGTAGCAGCAATAACAATAGGCTTATAGAAAGATTCATCGATTATATCACAAGCTATGCCTATGTCACATGTTTTAACCACTTTTTCAGTTTTAGCTTGATCAACAAGCGAGGAGTGAGCTTCCTTAAGCTTAGTGTGAGCATTGCCAAGCTCCTCATGGGCTTCCACTAGCCTCTCATGAGTAGTACTGAGCTCCTCAAAGGATTGCTCAAGAGCTTTTAGTCTCTTTTGCAATTCTTTGCACTCCTTTCTCTTTTTATCAAAATGTTCTCTAGCATCATCAAGCATTTCAATTAATTCATCTTTAGTGGGTTCATCATCATCACTATCATCACTATCACTCTCATCATCATCAGATAGTACCTTTGTGGCCTTAGCCATGAAGCATGATGGAGTATCGGAGATTGAAGGATTGTTGTTGATAGCAATACTTGCAAGTGCCTTCTTCTTGCTTGTCTTGCGATCTTCATTATCACTATCTTCATCACTATCACTTGTGGATGCATCACTGTCCCAAGTGACCATATATGATTGCCCCTTCTTCTTCTTTGTGTAACTCTTCTTTTCTTTCTTCTCCTTCTTCTTGTCCTTCTTGTTGTCATTATCATCATTTTCACTGTTGTACAGACATTGAGCAACAAGATGGTCCTTGCTACCGCACTTGAAGCACCTCCTTGGTTCATCCTTGTTCTTGTATGAAGTTTTCTTCCTCCTTGCCCGGTAGCCCTTCTTCTTCATGAATTTGCCAAACCTTTTGACAAATAGAGCCATCTCTTCATCATCGTCATCACTGTCATTTGAGCAGTTATCTTCGCTAGAATCTTCTTTCTTTGCTTTGCCCTTGTTCTTTGATGATGATGTTGTGGCTTTGAATGCCACACTCTTCTTCTTCTCATCCTTCTTCACTTCTTGATCATTCTCATCTCTATAGGTGTCATCGGTCATTACATCTCCAAGAACTTGGTTTGGTGTCATAGTGTCCAAACCGCTTCTTACAAGCAACGTGACTAACATGCCAAATCTGCTGGGAAGACATCTCAAGAATTTATGAGAGAAATCTTTGTCCTTCACCTCTTCTCCAAGTGCTTTGAGATCATTGACAAGCACTTGAAGCCTATGGAACATCTCTGGAACACTTTCACCTTCATTCATCTTGAAGCTAGCAAACTTTTCTTTGAGAATGTATGCTTTTGCTCCTTTTACTGCTTGAGTGCCCTCAAATGATTCTTCCAATTTCTTCCAAGCATCATATGCCATATCCAAATTTTTGATTTGCTCAAACACCCTCTCATCAACGGCATCATGAATAGCACTGAGAGCAATGTCATTGTTCTGCATCTTCTCTTCTTCGGCATTTGTGAGATTTTCCGGATCAACTATCTCAATCTTGACATCCACAACTTGCCATATCTTTCTATTGATTGACTTTAAATGAGTGGTCATCTTTGCCTTCCAATAGCCATAGTTTGTGCCATCAAATTGGGGTGGCCTTTTGGTGTTGTTGATATGAGCCATTTTGACACCGAAGGTTGTTAAGCCTCAAATCAACGGTGACCTTGCTCCGATACCAATTGAAAGGTCCTAAATAGCTAGAGGGGGGGGGGGTGAATAGCCTATAAAAAATTCTACAACAACACTTAAACAAACTAGTTAGACAACTAAAAGGCGAAGCGAAGTTTGCGCTAGCTCTACACAGATGCAAGCCACCTATTCACAATTCTAGATAACCACAAACTCTAAGTCACCCAATATCAAAGGAACTATCCAACAACTAAATAAGCAATAATGTGTATTACTACACAAGATAAGAGAATGTAACTAACGACAAGGTATAATATTGACTTGCAAG
This sequence comes from Coix lacryma-jobi var. lacryma-jobi, assembly GCA_009763385.1. NCBI lineage: Eukaryota > Viridiplantae > Streptophyta > Magnoliopsida > Poales > Poaceae > Coix > Coix lacryma-jobi. The sequence goes on from CM019826.1 coordinate 5,797,940, forward strand.
AAAGTAACAAATGTAAGTACAAGAGATAGGAGTGTGTATACCGATCCGGCAAGAGATTAATAAATGAATATCAATGAATACCACGGAGACAAGTTGACACAATGATTTTTCCTCCGAGGTTCACTTGCTTGCCGGCAAGCTACGTCCCCGTTGTAGCGATACACCCACTTGGAGGTTCACGCGCTAATAGGCATCACACGCCTAACCCTCAATAGGGTGCCGCACAACCAACACAAGATGGGGATCCACAAGCTACGAGCAATCCACTAGAGTTACCTTTGGCGCTCCGCCGGGGAAGGTACAAGAGACCCCTTACAAATCACCGGGAGATGGCCACGAACAATCACCACTCGTGCCTAATCTCCTCCACTGCTCCAAACCGTCTAGGTGGCGGCAACCACCAAGAGTAATAAGAATATCCGCAGCAACCACAATCGTCAAGTGCCACTAGATGCAAACTCGCAAGCAAATGCACTTGGATCTCTCGATCTCACTTGGATTCGCACTAACAAGCAAAGAGATCGGAGGGAGGGATTAGATCTTGCTCAAGAGGATGTTCAAGAAGTCAGAGAGACAAGAAGAAACCCCCCAAAGGCGGCCACAGCCAATTTATAGGGAAGGGAAAGCGGCGGCCCAAACCCTACCTTTCTGCGCTTGGTCGGTAGTACCGACCCCTCCTGGGCGGTAGTACCGCCAGAATCAAACTAGCCGTTTCCCGTACGTCCCGCTGATTTAGGCGAGGCACCGACTCTGGTCGGTACCTCCGAGGTCGGTAGTACCGAGGTAATGGCGGTACTACCGCCAGGCCAAAAATCGCCGCGAACAGAGAGCTCTGCGAAAAACCAGCCACTACCGACCTTGCGTCGGTACCACCGTGGGCGGTAGTACCGAGGTAATGGCGGTACTACCGGCAAGTCATTTTCAAAAACAACAGAGAGCCTCGCGAAACTCCTCAGGGCCACGGTACCACCGACCATCCGGTCGGTACCACCGCCGGCGGTAGTACCGAGGTAATAGCGGTACCACCGCCAGGCCAAAAACGCCCCATTACAGAGAGGGCTGCACGCAGCACCTATGGGCGGTACCACCGACCACCCTGGTCGGTACCACCGACCATACACAGAAAACTCCATTTTCTTCTCTGTGTTGATCCAAACCAACTCCAACAACTTCTCCTTTGCAAATGTGCTAACACCAACAAGTGTACAACATCATGTGCATGTGTGTTAGCATTTTCACAAACATATTCAAAGGATTCGAGTTAGCACACTAGGTCCTAATGCATATGCATGTATGAATTCACCTAGTGGCACTTGATAACCGTGATCACCGAGATATTCCCCTCTTAATAGTACGGCTATCTATCCTAAATGCACTCACACCCTCTATGGTGTCTTGAGTACCAAAACAAAATTCCTATTTATACCTTTGCCTTGAACTCCATAGGATTTTGTTTTTCTCTTCTTCTTCTCCCAAATGTGGAGCACTTGATCTATCTTTTAGTCATCACCACCAATACCATGACATCATTTGGCTCCCGTACTTGGGATGTACCAACCTAGCTCATAAACACTTCATGACAAGGTTAGTACTCTAGGTGTCATCAATTATCCAAAACCAAACAAGGACTTTCAGCAATTTGCACCTCCAATGGTAAGACAGCTTCTCCTCCATACACAAGTGAATATGGAGTCATTTTTGTTGGTGTTCGAGTCGTGGTTCTATACGCCCACAAGGATTCGAGTAATTTTTCATGCCAATGTCGTTTATTTTGTGAGACCACTTTCTTAAGCAATTTGCATAGCACTTTATTGAATGCTTCTGCTTGACCATTAGCGGCGGGGTTATATCCAGTAGAGAAGTGGTGCTTAATTTTGAATTTGACGCACATCTTCTCTATTTGTCTATTTTTAAAAGATGGCCCGTTATCAGATATCATACGAGCTGGAACCCCAAACCGATATACGAGGTTGGTTCTTATAAAATTTTCCACGTTTTCCGCTTTTACTTCTTTTAAAGCTATGGCTTCTGCCCATTTAGAGAAGTAGTCTGTTGCGGAAAGGATGAATTTGTGCCCTTTCGATGATGGAGGATTTATTGGCCCCACTACATCCATTCCCCACATTTCAAAGGGCCACGACATACTAGTTGGGTGCAATGGTTCGTGCGGCTGATGTATGAAATTACCATGGATTTGACACTCATGACATTTCTTCGCAAATTTCAAGGAATTGTCGAACATTGTAGGCCAGTAATAACCTAAATGTCTTAGTTGGTAATGCAACTTGGGTCCAGACTGGTGGGCACCACACACTCCAGAATGAACTTCATGTAAAGCTTCAACTACCTCATTGCCGGCAAGACAACGAAGTAAAATACCATCGCATGAACGCCGATAGAGCGTATCATTTATGCAGGTATAATTTACTGATCTCTTCCGAATCCTAGACCTTTCACTAGAATCCAGAGGCAAATGTCCATGCAGTAGGTAGTCCAGAAAAGGTGTTCTCCAATCACCCATCTCGATTTCATATGTATCTATAGTCATGGTTGAGGTAGATGATATAACCCCTTCCTCAGCCAGGATAGGGAGGATTCTTCGTTCTTCTACATGAACATCCAATGTTTGATATGGATCTAGTGACATGCTAGCAGCTAAGCTCGCCAACGCGTCAGCTTTTTCGTTCTGACTTCTTATGATATGCTGAACTTTTAGATCAGTAAAGAGAGACATAAGTTCTTTCGCCTTTTGAAAATATGGCAAAAGTCCTTGCTTTTTTATAGTATATGTTCCCAATAATTGATTGACTATTAATTGGGAGTCTCCATATATAGAGAGTGCGGTTAGGCCTATATTATGAGCAATTTCAAGCCCAATAATTAAAGCTTCATACTCAGCAGCATTATTTGAGATCGCCGAAGTCAACGTGAAGGAATATGGGAGTATTGTCTCATCGGGTGTAACAAACACAACCCCCGCACCTGCTCCTGATTTTCGGCAAGCACCATCAAAGAACATTTGCCATGTAGAGTCAGCCACCGTAGTGGCGAAAACACCCTCATCAGGCAAATCATCGTCAATGGGGAAATTATCAGGTATAGGATGTGCCGCCAAAAAATTAGCCAATGCCTGACCTTTAACGGCCTTCTGAGGCACAAACACAATATCAAATTGTGAAAGTAACATAGCCCATTTAGCTAATTTGCCTGATAGTGCCATTTTACTTAAAATATGTCGGAGCGGATCAGCTCTCGAGACGAGATGTACAGTGTGCTCTAGCATGTAATGACGAAGTTTCTGAGCTGCGAATACAAGTGCTAGACATATCTTTTCTATGTCTGGATAATTGCGTTCTGCCCCCAGCAGGGTGCGGCTCCGATAATATAGGGAGACTTCCTTCCCTTCATCATTGTTTTGTGCTAAGAGAGCACCTAATGATGTCGGCATGGCTGCCGTATAGAGGATTAACGGTCGCCCTTTAATTGGTGCACCTAAGACAGAGGGATTTGTCAAATAATTCTTTATATCATCAAATGCATTTTGGCACGCTTGGTCCCATTGGAATGGGACTCCTTTTTTCATAAGCCGGGAAAAAGGCTTGCATCTCCTAGATAGATTCGAAATAAACCTCCTGATGTATGCCACATGGCCTTGAAGGCTTTTTAATTCATGTAGGTTTGTTGGCGGAGGCATGTTAACAATTGTCTTTATTTTGGTTGGGTCAATTTCAATACCGCGCTTGGTAACTATGAACCCAAGAAATTTTCCTGAAGAGACACCAAAGGCGCACTTCATGGGATTCATTTTAACTTATGTTTTCTTAGGCGTTCAAACAGCATTTCTAAGTGTTTTAAGTGATCCTTTTCACGCTTAGATTTTACAACAATATCGTCTATATAGCACTCAACAATTTCATACAATAATCCATCAAGGACAATGGTCATTGCGCGTTGATATGTAGCGCCCGCATTTTTTAGTCCGAAGGGCATCACCTTGTAACAATATATGCCCTTGGGTGTGCGGAAAGCTGTTAATTCTTCATCTTCTGGTGACATTTTTATTTGGTTATATCCAGAAAAGCCATCCATAAAGGAGAATATTTCGTAACCCATAGTGGCATCAATGAGGATTTCAGAAATTGGAATTGGAAAATCATCTTTTGGACATGCTTTATTTAAATCTCTAAAATCCACACATACACGAATTTGCCCATTCTTCTTTTTCGTGGGCACAATACTAGACACCCATTTAGGATATTTAACTTCTCGAATAAACCCAGCAGCTATGAGTTTATCAACTTCGGCTTCTATTTGTGGGAGAAGCTCCGGACGATATCTTCTTTGTCCTTGCTTCACCGGAGGAACATCTTTCCGCACGGCCAATTTGTGCACCGCAACCGTAGGATCTAGACCTGGCATTTCTTCATAAGACCAAGCAAATACATCTCTATTCGCAGAAAGAAATTTATGGTATTTTTCCTTACTTTCTTTTGACAGATGTTTGCTAATAAAGATTGGACGAGGATTATCATCTGTACCAATATTAATTTCCTCCAACTCATCAATGGTTGGTTGATTTCCATCTTCCATTTGTGGAGATGCTTCAGTGGCATCAAGAAGTTCAGCCGAAGTCATATTAACTTCATAGCCCAATCCATATTTTTCTTCTCTCAATACTTCGTCTTGATGTAAAGCGTTGAGTTGAGCCTGGGACAACAGCTTTTCGAAAGGTGCGAGCTGCCCCCGGCCATTACATAGAGATGGACCAGTAAAGATATCATATCCCATCTGTTGCATAATGTAAAGAACTTTGTCATCATATAAAGAGATGGGTAACATTTTATCATCTCTATTTAACAAAGTAACTTGTGTGACCATTTTGTTTTTATTATCCCTCTCAATTTGGGCTCGTTTTATTTTATATTGCACCAAAGGAGGTAAGGGAGTTGGAAATGAAATACCTTTATTGCGAGGGGATTTATTTACAATACGAAATATTGGATCGCCTCGCTTCCTTTGATCACTTGGTATATATTGATATGTCTTTTGGCTTGACGAACACCCTTCATCTTCAATTTTTGGGATGTTTTGTTCTAATGGCAGTGTCAATTTTGGCTTTGAGACTTTATCAACAGGCTCAAAATAGAACTTTGCATCAGCATAGAAGGACTCTGCTATAGTGAATGGCTTTTTATCAGCAGAAATCTTTATTATATCCCCCGAAATGTCTTTGTACTTAATGCATTGATGGAGAGTAGATGGAACAACTCCATTTTCATGCAACCATGGGCGACCAATGAGGGCATTATATGAGGTAACCGCATCAATGACATGAAAGTTTACATATGTCATAAATTTTTCAAACTTTAGGACCAAAGATATGGTTCCTAGTGCTTCTTGTCCAACTTGATTGAAGCCATGGATGACCAAATTTGAGCGACATAAATCTCCTTTAGAATACCCTATCTTTTTAAGAGTATGCAAAGGTAACAAATTTATAGCTGAACCGCCATCAATCATGATGCGATTAATGGGGAGATCATCAATCTCACCGAACATAAGGAGGGGTCTATTGTGCTTTTTATTTCCTAACAATAGATCCTCATCATTGAATGTAATGTTTTGAGTTTGAGGTAATTTCGCTTCAGCTTGTGAGACCTCAACTCTCTAATCCTCAGGGAAGGAAAGTGCAGTAATGAATGCATTGCGCAAATCAGAAGAGAGACACAAAGCATCATACACAGACAACATAGCTGGTATTTTCTTTAAGTGCGTGATTACATCATACTTGACCGACACATTAGGAGTATGGTCAGTCGCATCATTCTGAGTTACATTTGTAGGACCTCTCTGTTGAGGAGATGGCCTAGGTAGTTGACGGCCCGATCTAAGCTGAATTTCATCAACTTCTGGTTCTTCTTCTTCAGGGAAGTGAAGAGACTCCTCATCATCCTCAAAGACTCCGATGGGGAAAGCATCATAGTCTTCAGAGGGATCATCCCCGCGCTTCTTGATGTTTTGGTAGAAGCGCGGGCTTTCACCCTTTTCTATCATTCGTTGAAGAGCAAATCGCCTTGAGAGTTGTTGTCGGCGCTCTCCTGATCGGTGGCAACTTGATGATCCACGTTTTGGGGAGTGGATCCACCGAAGGAAAGCCTTGCCTTCATGTTGGCACTCAGCTTGCTGTTGCGGATGCCCTGAGAAAGATGTATTAACATGCTCAGGTTTGGATATCATATATTGATCATAATAAGTTGGCCGCATTTTTAGAGTTGCGCAACTCACCGAATCATTTTGAATAGTGGCAACATTTGAGGTAGCCACTTTCTTTCCATTCTTCATGCTTTTGAGTAAATCATCGTCAATAGTGCCTTCATCTATGAGCTTTTGTATAATATTTTTAACCACAAAACAATCCTTGAGTGTATGGCCCAGGATGCGGTGGAAGTGGCAGAAATTTGGCTCATTGAATTTAGAAGCTTCTTCTGGCCTTTTTGGTTTGGGGAGCTCAATGAGTTTCAACTCACGGAGGCCCATGAAAAGATCCTCCACTTCTTCTACGGGGAAAGAATATTTCTGATTTTGGCGCTCACTAAGAGTTGGCCTCCTAGGAGCTGATGCATCTCCTTTGTTTGGGATTTTTGTGGCATTGCCCCCCGTGTGGAACTTTTGGGGGACCATTGTTGTCTCCATAGCCTGCATTTGCTTCGGCTTATCACGTTGATTGTTTTTATCCAATGGCTTGTTGAATGTCCTTGGCGGACGAGACACATGATGCATATAGTTCTCTATGTCCGTAGCTTTTGAGGACAATTCTTCGAAAGTAATTGGCCTTACACCTTGTAGATAGATGGCCATATCTGGACTCAAATTATTCATGCACATGCGAACCGCTTCTGGTTCGGTGATTGGCTGTGGGCAATGGAGGCTTAAATTCCTCCACCTGTTGATGAAGTCCGCAGCTTTCTCATTCGCCCTTTGCATGGTTTGTGTCAGCTCAGTTATTCCTACCGTCCTTTGAGTGCTATAAAAGCGCTCCAGGAAGGCATCTTGCATCTGCTCCCATGTACGGATGGAGCCTGGTGCTAACTTGTTGTACCATGTGAAGGCTGGACCTGATAATGTTTGCACGAATTGACGGAGGAGGAGAGCTCCATTATGTGTCGTATCTTAGCAAGCAGCAAGGAAATGAGCCACATGTTCATGTGGTGACCCAGTTCCATTGAATTTGCTGAATTGTGGCTGGCGATAATTGTTTGGAAATGGCACCATGTCCACCTCCGGGGGATATGGTTTAACATACCCAGGGCGCATAGAATAATGTGTTTGCATATATTGAGCTTTCACGCCCTCTGAAATCATCCTCTGTATAGCTTCGAGGGTGACTGCAGGCTGGGGATGAGGAGCATTTTGACTGGTCAAAGCATCTGCGTCATTTGTATGATTTCTGTTGTTGGCCACCTGCTCACGGAGTGCGGCCAACTCTTCCTCCTTCTGTTGGAGTGCAGCCATCATTCGGGTCATCTGCTCTTCCACTGATTGACCCTGATTTGTGGTAAGTACTAGTTCAGCATTCTCGGGCTCACTCTCACTATTTGAAGATCGTGAGTCGTCAACATTTGGGGCATGTGGATCTTCACCATCTAGTGGATTCAGATCATTTGAGCCTGCAGTATCCAACAATTCATTTTCAAAATTAGATGGATCATCAAATAGGGGATTATAAGACCCTACATAGATCGCATGATTTTGTGAATTACCGGGATTTGATATGCTTCGAGTCACCGGGCGGTGACCCAATGGAATTTGCCTGCGAGGCTTCTTTCTTTTGAAGTGCATAGAAGCAGAGGAAGTATCACTTGTGCTACAACCTGTTTCCTCAACCCCTATCGGCATCGAAGAGAATACCTCGAAACGATTGCTCGTGGCTCTCTTATGAGGTGGTTGATAAGGAACTATGGTTGTATTTTCCATCCTTGGAGTGGCTGATCTTATTTCTTTCTGAGTGCCACCAGCACAACCTGATGATGCAGCTCCTTGTACTCTACTAGACGTGGAGTTGGCCGGGATTGCCATCTCCCTTTGCTTCAAGCTCGCGCGTCTTGCGCGTACATTGGCAGCTTGTCTAGCATATTTTCCCCGTCGAGAGTCCTTCTTTATGAACTCTTGATACTCGGGTAACTTGGCCAAAGCTTCGGCACGTCGCATGATTTCACCCTCAATATTATCTGAGGATGAGGATGCTCCAGGCAACAAGCTTCTCAGATCCTGGCATATTGTTCTCTCCATAGAGCTCAGAAGAGCTTGCCTAGCAGCATTTTGGATCATGCGGTATTCTCTACTTTGTTGAGCCAAAATTGACTCACAAACGTGATCACGTTGCTCATCCGACATGGAATTCATTGCATCGGAGAAGTCATCCCATGCTTGATAAATATTGTGTTGTTGTTGATGGTGTCGCTTTGAAGACACGGAATTTTGCACAGAAGGCCGCGATGCTATCATCTCTAATGATATCAGATCCGAGAGTGATGCAGCCGGATCCACATGACCTTTCTTTATATCATTGAGGGAGAGGTGGATTCCTTGCCAACGAAGCTCACGCTTTGGTTGATCTTTGTTGGGATTATGGACCAGCGAAGGGATGAACTCTGGGGCTTCAACCCGAAGTTGACTTCTTGTGGATGATTCACTTTCAGTGGATGACATACCACATTCTGTCGCCACAGCCTTTCCTTTGTTTGAAGGATGTGGGAGGTTCATTTGCACCCCTTCAGCCCTCTCTTTGTTGCAGGGTTGCGGGCGTTGAGGCTGGTCCCGCAGCACTATCCCTCTATTTGGAGATGAGAAAACCGTTGTTGATGTAGTCTTTATTGGAGGTGCTCCCAGTACACTTGGGGCCAGCTTGGAGGAACAAGCCTCCAGCTTCTTAGGAGTTATCGAAGATGGCATCTTCATTGTTGCAAAAACTGTTGGAGGTGCCCCCAGTATGCCTGGGGCATGCTTGTAGGAACAAGCCCCTAGCTTCTCAGGAGCTATCGAAGGTGGTGTCGCCCTCTTGGTCTTTGGAGCTGATGAAGAGGACGCCACTGGTGGCATTGACTTGGTCGGTGACGCTCTCCTAGTGCGGATGGGCCACTCTCCAAGTGTGGTGGGGCGGATCCTTGGCACTATCTTGGAGCTGGAGGACATAGTGCCCTTAGGCTTGGACGAGCTAGGAGCAACAGCCTTGGAGGATGCAGCCTCGCGCACATTTGTAGCGCGCCCATTGGAGGCCATCACCCTTGCTTTGGCAGCAACTCTTCTTGCCCGCCGCTTTGCAGCTTTGGACATGACAGGGGTGAACCCATCTTCAGCCTTGGAGTTAACCTCTTGGTCGTGAGCAACTACAGCTGGAGAGGCAGCTGTGGTGTGGAGCGAACTTGCGCTGTTGGAAGCTTGAGCGGGACCCATGGGAACATCGACCCAAAGGGAACCAATGCGGATGGTGACGAACTCTTGGACACGTCCAGCCATACCTTCATATAAGAAAACCATTTATGAGTTTCCTTGAATGCATATATATGTGCATATAAATTTATTTGACAATTTGGGTCAAAGCCATAGGATGCAACCATGTTGGAACTCAAAGATGAGGGGAGAAGTAGGTCCCACTGGGCGTGCCAGAATCTGATGGCGAGAAAACGGGCGGCTATGACCCGCCTCCGCGTCAGCAGAGACAAATTTAGTTTTGATTAAATTTAAATGGGACAAAAGTAAAAGAAGAGGTATTGCGAGTCCATACTTCCATAATTCTTATATTTGCACAAAAATTATGTTAATTACATCTCCGAAGAGAACACCCCTGATTAAGAGTTCCAACATGAGTACATGGAAAAGAAGATTACATCATATGGCTTCCTATTACAAACTACAAAAGAAAATAAGGTCTTCACGCTTGTAGTTGCAGATGGGTGCATATGCATGCTTGACATAAACTCGGGCTTGATAATAGTTATTTCTTTTAATCATAACATAAATTTATTGAGGAGTAAACGTACACTCCAAATATGTTTGCTTTTTTTTAGCTTTTTATCGACCCAGCACGAGGGATCCTATTTTATATTTGAGGGGCATGTGCATATCGATGTACTATTTGACAGTATGGGATACATCGATAGAGGAGCAATTATTTGTTTAATCAATATTTATTTGGATGGTACATAATATTTATGTATATGCACCTAGTTTATTTTGGGGATTAAACTTGACAGCCTCGTTATGTCCTGCAAGATCGTGGATTAACGTGTTTTAATATATACGATGCGATTATTATTTAGTGCAATATTTTATTCGGGCTAAAATGAGAACTTTGACTTAGGAAGACTGGGAAGAATATGTTACAACATCAGACTCCGCCAAGACACGTGCAATTAACCAATTTGATCAAAATTAGCAAATATGTGATGCTGCTTAATTTAATAAAATTTAATGACTTAGTTCAAAATAATCCTTTATGGGGTACGACAACATGCAATTGCCCCCTTTTTTTAACTCGCATATCGGTTTAGTATCTTGTGCATGCATGATATCTGTGCATCAAGACATATTTACATGCGTATTTTGAAGCTTGATCAAGTTTCTGGTTATATGGCATGTTGAACCACTCTCTGACGGCGTGGTTCACTTAAGCCGCAAGATTTATATCTTCTTTTATGCATGGGACTAATGTAAGCATGAAGAAGCTAATTAGAGAGTGCTCGTGCATGCAAAATGGGGCATGCAGGATGCTATGTATATGCAACATGCCAGTATTATTTCTGAATATTGTGTATGCATATGACTACTTTGGTTATTTTTCAGAGCGTTAAGACTTGCTCTACCGGCATGACGGTGTTCCTGTTGGATTGAACCCGTACATGCAGCGTAGGCGAGGACAACACTTGCATGAAGGTGGGATTTGAAAGTACACCGCGCGGTAGTTCCGGCAAGAGTTCTTGTTGATTTGAACCCATGCGCGGTGTGCGGCGAGGAATATAATTTCAGCATGATGATAATATTAGCACTTGTTCTTGATCTCGTATCAACAGACCGAGTCGAAGAACGAGGCTCTTTCCATGGTGATCTGTATGAACCGACCAGAATGACCATGAGGTCTTGATACATCTCATGGCGATTTGTTCGAGAGAACAAACCCACACATGAGGTCTTGTATGGAGATGGATGGAGACTCTGCTGTTGTCGTCGAGCCAGAAGAAGAAGATTGGAGAAGAACGCCGTGTATGCAGCGCCGCTCACCTTCTCCTGGAGCTGCTGGTCGATGCGCAGTAACTTGTTGCAGGCGCACCTTCTTGATCTCTGGCGTTGGCTTAGCTTGTCAAGGCAACAGCTTTGGACGGCGGTTTGCAGCAGTCCGGCAGTCTTCAGAACTCCTTGTGGCCTTCTGCAAATGAACAGAGCAGACTCGAGACTTTGCTTTGAACGGCGGTGAGAGGTGAGGGCAGCAGCCTGGCGGCAAACTAAATGAACGGGGGAGCACGGCAGCCTGACGGCACTTGTGAACTGCAGAGCCGGCAGCCTGGCGGCAGTAAAATGAGCGGGGGCCTAACCTGTACGCCCATAACCTTCTATTTATAGAGCAATATAACCAGCAGTTGTCAGGTGATTTCGCGCTCTTCCCATTTGATTATGCGGCGCGGGCGACCTTGTTTGAATTGCCGAGCGCGCTGATCGTGCATAGACTTGGTCACGGTGACCAGGCGTTGCCGGTTTCTTGCTTCGTTTGAAAGTCATACGCGCCATTTAGTATTTTCTTTTCCATTTCTTTCTTACTCACAATGATTAAGAAAATGCAGCCGCGATGCATTTTGTTGGCACGCTCACGATGCGTGTGGTTTTCTTTTTATTTGTTATACGTGTACACAGTTAACTAATTAGGTGAGACATATACAGTTAACCAGCACATAATCCACATATATGCAGGAAAGGTAGCATGGACGTGCATGCACCCTCTTTTAATAGTGCTAATCACATGCACTTTTATGCTATCACGTTATTATTTCACATACTTGATTTATCATTTACTTATCATCCAACGATACACCTATATTACTTTTATTTAGTATGGAATACATATTTTCACATATTTTGGATGACATAGAATTTGACCATCAATATTATTTTCTTTAATAAATATTTTCACATATTTCAGATGAGATGGAATTTGATCATCTATATTATTCTATAAATGTTTTCACATATTCTATATGGGACGGAATTTGACCATCCATATTATTCTATATTTTCACATATTTTAGATGGGCCAAAAATCGTGTCAACAGGGACCATATCAGATCATAGCGAAAAAGGGAGAAGTGGCATATGAAGTGCAGTTACCCCCAGAGATGAGCGCAATTTTTCCCGTGTTTCATGTATCACAGTTGAAAAAGTGTCTTCGAGTTCCAGAACAAGAAGAAGTTCGGATCCCAGATGTCACGATCAGATCGGATCTGGAGTACTACGAGCAGCCCAAGGAGATTTTGGACACCAAGACCCGAGAGACGCGTAACCGAACGGTGAAAACTTACAAGATTCTCTGGAGCAATCACGGACCCAACGATGCGACTTGGGAAACGGAGGAGTCCTTACGCGTAAACTACCCCGCTTTTTATAAAAATCGGTACGTAACTCAAATCTCGGGACGAGATTTCTTTAAGGGGGAAGGGCTGTGACACCCTAGTGTCAAGCACTGCATTAGGCACTGCAATTAGCTACTAAAGAAGCATAAGCAATGCATTGCATCATTTCATGTGCATAAGAGTGCTTTTGTCTTTGTTTAATTGTTGGATTTTGGATTTCTATTTGACTCAATGATTTAAATGGATTTCTGTTTTGGCAAATAGTTTTATAAAATAAAGAATAATGAGTAGAGTGCTTTTCATGTTGATATTTTGACCTAGTTCAAAATAGATTGTTAAATAAAAATGAATTAAGCAAAATGTTTTATGTTTCAAAATTGGCTTTAATTATAAGGAGATTGTAAAAATGGTTTTCAGAAAAAGTGTCTTATATGAAAGTTGTAGAGAAAATTATTTTGAGCAACTTTTATATTTGGGTCAAAGCCTGGGTTGGAGTTTTTGAAAATGTCTTTGTATGGTCAAAGTTGAAAAGTTTTTGAAAAAAGAAAAAGGAAAATGATTTTTTCCCGCGCCCACCTTTCGGCCCGCCTTGCACGCGCGTCGGCCCAGCTCCGCGCCCGCGCGTCGGCCCAGCTCGCCCACGCCCGCTCATGCGCGCTCGCGCGCGCCGCGCACGCCAGCCCCGACCACGGCCGCGCCGTACGCCGGCGACTGCGCCACGTGGCCGGCGATGCCTCAACAAATCCGCCTCCGCCACTCCCCGCGCGATCCTTCTCCGCGCGATCACGCAAAGATCTCGCTCGCCCTCTCCGCGCTCGCCTCGCCTGCCGCGCTTGCCTCGCCGCTCGCGCCGCGTCCCGTCGCCGGGCCCCGCCACCACCACCGGCCGGCCGAGGCCCCGGCCAAAACCCGAGCACCCTTCGCCCTCTCTCTCACCCGCGCTCACAAGCCCCCTCACTCGCTCCTGCCCTCGCTCCCTTCCCTCTCTCTCCCGCAAACACGCCGAGCACCTCACTGCTCGCCGCGTTCGGCGCCGAGAGCCGCACTGCCGTTCCAACCATCACCGTCCACCTCCCTCCGATTCCTTCCGCACACTGCTCCACCTCGCCGTTGCACGCCCGGTGCTCGCGCTAGCGCCACCGGCCGAGCCTCGCTGACGCCGGAGTCCGGAGAGCGCCGTCGCGGACGCCATCGCCACCGCTGAGCCCGCGACGCCGTTCCTCCCCAACCTGAGCGCCGCTGCCTCCTCTCCTTCGTCCTCGAGCCTCACCGAGCCAAGGCAAGGTGAGAACACCAACTAGCCTTAACTCTACCGCTCTCTATCTCTCTCTATACCCCCGGCCGAGCGCCATGGGCACCGCCGCGGCCTGCTCACGTGGTCAAGCTCCCCTGGAGCCACCCGAGCCGAACCAACCCCACAGCTTTGTCTCTTAGGGTTCACTTGAGCTTTTGCCTCCCCCAATTTCACCGGCGACCGCCGGACACGGCCTCGCCGAGCCCTGCCACCGTCCGCCATGGCCGCTCGCGTGGCCAAGCTTCCTCGGAGCTTCCCGAGCCAAGCCGAGCCCTCCGATAGCCTCCCTAGGGCTCGAGTAAGCCTATGCCTTCCCCAATTTCACCGGCGACCGCCGAAAACAGCGTAGCCGTGTGTCGCCGCCGCCGTCCACCACCGCTCGCCGCCGGCACGCTTCGGTCACCCTCTGGCCAAGCCGACCCCACCGCTGGATGCGCCTCGTCGAGCCGAGTCTATCGAGCCTAGCCTCACCGCCGGCGACCTCACCGTCGACGAGCTTTCGCCGGTCAACACCTTTCCCTGCTTCGCCCTCTCTGACGGGTGGGTCCCGTTGACCAGCGGACCCCGCGCGTCAGCCTCACCCGGTCCATGGACCGAGTTCACAAAGTTTGAGCCGGGATGATTTCAAATGTTTTCCTTTTTGTTTTATTTTTCAGAAATGCTTGTTATTTTTGTGTAGCTCGTTTTAAAAGTCCAAATAAAGTACTTTCAGTTTTGTTAGCTTGTTTATGAGTAGATCTATCATGGAAAATTATGAAAGTATTTTTGGTGAAAGTTTTTATTACTGTTTTTATTTAATTCAGTTTGTGAGCTTTTGTTTAGATAAATGAAAATAGGTGTTTTCTGGTTGAGATAATTCATGGGGAAATTTGTGTAGGTTTCTTATCATGATTTGCACCTCTGAAAAATATATACTGCACTGTTTATGTGGAAAAAGTTTCTGTTATGATTAAAAGTCCTTTTTGGCTGTTTTCTTAGAATAAATATTAAGGTGTTTTATATGTCGAAATAAAATGTGGGAAAAATTGTGTAGTCTCTGTATGACATGTTCAGGCTAAGAAAAATGTTAAGCATGAGCTGTTGTATGGAAGAATCTGAAGTTGCTTTACAACTGTACTTTTCTGTGTTTTGCTTTGGAAATTCATATAAGGAATAGTATAATGTTTCTGTTCATGGAATTTTCTTGATGGGTATAAAATGTGGAGTAGAATCTGGAAAAAATATAAAACCTGCTGTTGAACACCTTTTGTGTAAAAAGTTAGTTCAAAGCACCTTTTGAGCAGTTTATTTGTTATTTTTGTATCTGCAGTTCTGTATTTTGGTTCTGGCTGAAAATTGTTCAGTGAAGTCCAGTGAGTGTTAATTGACTTCTGGAATTTTTGTGGATTTTCTGAATCCAGAAAAGTGCACTTGCAGTTCAAACTCGAATTTCTTTTGAATTATTAAATAAGAAATAGGTGAATAAATGGATTTTGTTTTATGAAATAAATAAGTATTTGCCTTAATATCAAAAGTGGTTCAACAAGTTGGTTTTGTTGGTTTGTAAGAAATATTCTTTCATACCACCATATCCTGCACCCCGCATTAATTATTTAATTTACCGCATACAATAGGATCGACAGTTCAGGAACAAGACCAGGAGCCGGAGACAAACGTCGAGCAGGAGATCCCGGAGCTTCAGCAAGCCGAGGAAGCCGACCCCGCAAGCGACACTAACCTGCCTGAGTGCCCCTCCCACGAGGCCTCAGTCTTCTCCCAAGGCAAGCCCCGGAGCATATTAAGCCTCCTATCTTTTGCAATTAAAAGTTTACTTGAGTCCTTTTATGTTGTGATGCATTAGGTTTAGGAGTTGGGATGAATCCTACTTGCTGCATTACCCTTCCTTGGTTATTGATTAATATCTACCTTGTTATCCTGTTATTGAGTTACCATGTAGAATTGCTTAGCTTGCTTAATAAAAGTAGTAGTTAAGAATGTTTCCGTAATACCCTGCTGGGTAGTTACCGGATCACGGTTGGCTATATTTGCTATCGTGGAAAAGAACCTGAGTAGTAATAAAATACGGTCAACTGGAAGGCAGGACACCAAGTTAGAACTTGGGGGCAGTCCGTCCGTTGGATCGTGTAGGTTTGTATCGATGTTGGCCCTCGTTCATTTTTGAACGTGTCGGGGGAACACCAAAGGGGTACCCCCAATCAACGCAAACAAATAGGTTAAACCTAGAACACCAATTAATAAACCCAGCTAGGCTAACCTTCCAAGAAACTAACCCCTCGGAGCCTGCAACGCTGGCCCACCGTCAGGGACCTTAGACTTGCCAAAACCTTACCGACCGCCTCCTGGTAACCTACCCCTCGAGCCCGCTACAGCTACGCACTGCTCCTCGGGACCCCGCGCGGGGACCTCGAGCCCCTCCAGCACGATAGCCTATCCCTCAAGGCTCATCACACCCTAGGCCTCAAGCTGGAGCTCAACCTCCGCTCACCCGAGCCCTCCGTGCCCGGCCTCGAGCGAGCGCTCCACTATCCTTCGAAGCCCTCCACAAAGAGGAAGCTTCCTGCTCCTCAACCCCATACCGCGCATTTAATGCATCCACCTACTCCAGTCACGTCCTCTGCAACCCGACGTGTACCACAGTGAACCAGGGCAGAGCCAAGTCTCGTTTTCACAACAAGCATGGGTAAAAAGGCACCGGTACGACACTGTTAACCCATATCTTACACTGTTGCACGTCCAAGCCACGACTCGAGGCCCGGATACCTGCTGCTCAATCGGGTTTCCCGGGACTTGCCCATACCTGCGGGGACTCGAACCCCCCGCAGGCGCCACCTCGAGGCCGGCTCTGAGCCCCTCGAGCCCTGGCTACTTTCACGCTATTGAAGGACAGGTACCCCAAGACCCGAAGGGACCCCGCCGTGTCCTGCACGTGCCGGGATGGGTGTTGTACGGCTTCCACGTCGCCACGCCTCCACGTCCGCGCCCAGGATGGAGGCCACGCATCAAGGACGCCTCAATAGCAACACCCACGTTGGCTACAGTGGCTTCGACGAGACAGAGTTCCTGCCCTTCGCCATACCGAGCGTTGTACATGTCAATCCTGTGTAAACCCTGGCCTCCTCTTGATCTATAAAAGGGGACGCCAGGGCCCTTCGCGCACGAGAGACAACACACGAGTCCACACACACACATACACGAGTCTGGACTCCGGTCCACGCTCACTGAGCTTGTATTCGCCCCGGTACAAGCGCTTAGGTGCAAGTAATACAAGAACCTCCTCCCCCGCTGGACGTAGGGCCTTCTTTGCCCGAACCAGGATAAATCCTTGTGTCATCTTGCATCACCATCCAGGGAGAGAGCACGCGATCATATTACTCGTTGGTGTCATACCCCCGGGGTCGAAACACCGACAAACGCGCCCTTTTACTTAGGGATACGTCGGTGCCGTAATCATCGACCCCAAAGCTGGTTAGAAGCTGTTCGGGCCGGTTTCGACCCGTGTCGCGCCCTCTAGTATGGAAATTGCGATCTGCCGCGTGAGGCCATCGCCAGGTTCCAATTGGGCGGTCCGTGCTTGAACCGCGACGATTACCACCACGAACAAGCATCAAGCGGTTGCCCAATGCATGGACCCGACGGGGAAAGTGTGGGCTGGTATTAAAGGTCTTTCACCAGCTGGTTTGTAATTCGATTCGAGTCGCCGTCTCCCCCGGTTAGTGGGAAACTATGGCGAGCTTCACCACGATACAACTCTATGTGATGGTTAAAGGTTCAACTAAAATGTGGATAAGTCAACTGGATATGGTTATATTATTGTTTGTTAGACTCAAGTGTGTGCAATAGTTCAGGTGCAAACCTAGAGTAAAGAAATAGGTCTAAAAATGACAGCTCAGCAGTATCATTAAATGCTCACTTATCTTAAATTGAGCTTTTCGCAACTAAAGATCCCAGATCCACCCAAAAGGGCCTTGCATACCCTTGGTGTCTTTATTTTTAGTTGGACGGGTAAGTCTAGCTGAGTACATTCCCGTACTCAGGGTTTATCTCGTTGTTGCAGATGGCCAGGTCTACTTCGGCTATTGTAAGCACTGCCTCTACCCAGTGGAAGGTGATGAGGAGTAGGCCCCGGGCAGGGTCGTCCAGAAGCTTCCCTTTTTCTTTTGTTGGTCTGAGACTTCTAGTGGCACATTATCTAAAAAGGGAAGAGTGAGTTGTGTGAGTTGGTTTTATCAAACAATGTGTATCTGGACCACATGTGTGGCGGTCGTGCTTTAAACTATTTCAGCTTCCGCACTTTTAAACTCGGTATTGTAATAACTCCGTTTTAAATTCGCACTCTGATACTTTAAATTCGGTTTCGTTCTCTGTGATGTATCTTTGCGAATGTAATCCTTGAACGATGCGATCCTGTATGTTGTACGGTGATAGAAATCCTTCGAGATTTCCGGACTACCGGGGTTATATGGGATCAAGTATGAGTCGAAGTCAGACGGATTTGACTAAGACAGTACTTGAACTCTTATAATCAGGACGGTTCCGCCACAGCGGCTGCTGCTGACCACCATCGTCATCGTCACCATCATCGTCATCATCGCGCTTGGGTTGAGCGTCATACTCGGTGAAGGGGTCTTGGAAGGGTCGGAGCGGCGAACGCGTAGGAAGACCAAGGTGCTCACGCACCTCCTGCTGATGTCGCTCGTCGCGCTCGGCCTTGTAGCAGAACCACTGGAAGAACTTGTCGAGGGAGTAGCGAACACCGCCACTCCTCCGCCTCTCATGACGCGGAGGAGGAGCGGCAGCAGGAGGCACCTCCTCACCAGCCTGCTCCGGGCCATGAGCCTCGCCAGGAGTTGCTGCTGCTGCTGGAATCTCACCACCTTCATCAACCTTGTCCTTGCCCGTAGAAGAGAATTTACGAACACTGTACTCCTTCACGCTCCTGTCATACTCAAAGGTGGCTCCAACAACATGCTCAATGATATGCATTAAGTATGGAGCAAAAGACAGGTCCTTGTGCAGGTCATTGTACACGTCCGAGATCTTCTGCCAAAGGAAGTGAGAGATGCTGAAACGTCCATCTGGCAGAGCAAACTGGACAAGGACCTTTGGAGCGTCATTTCTCAAATTATCGTTGTCTCCAACCTTGGGTTCCAGGGTAAGGCGCATCAAGTTGTTAAGCACAAAGTAGGCAGGCTTCAGGCCATTGACTGTAAAGTTTACCACTGCGCCATCCATGTAAATAACAGAGTTCTCTAGATGCTCAGGATACATGCCCCCACCATACATCTCAGACAAACGAGGAGCATTCCTGTCTTCACTGTTGAACCCCAAGAACCTGGCAAAGGTGAAAAAGTTGCACCTGTAGTGCACTCCCTGGGTCATCTAATGCAGCACCTGAGCCGGCTAATCAATGAAGAGGGTGGCCCAGAATTGACACATGATTTCCTGATCGTAACCGCGCTCACCAGTTATCAGCCCCATTATTCTCCAGTCCTCTAGCCTCTGCACCAAGGCCTGAATCTCTTCTGAATCCCTGTCTGTCAAGGAGCGGATTGCCAGCCGCTTGTGCTCAAAGAGAGGTGGATGTCCCTTAGAGCAGAAACCCTTCCAGCAGACAGAAACATAGTAATCCTGCTGAAAACGGGACCAAAACCTCTTGTCCACTAAATCATCACGGACAAACAGATATGGATTCTCCAACCTCTGGGTCCTCAACAAATTAGCCCGCTTCCTGTCAGAATAGTTCATGACATTACCAGGATAGGCGGGAGACGACATCAGAGCACCGCCCTCCCCATGCAAATGAAACACCTGGTTGATCATCAGCAAACCAGATGTTGGAGGGGACGGAGGTCCAACGCGAGGATCGATGGAACGACCCTCTCGCTCTGGACCAGCCGCCTAAGCCACTCCCCCCACAATTACACTGTGCAGACGCCCAAGAGGACCATTGACAGGGGACGGTGGTGGTGGAGGAGCAGCATGACCACTACCACCAGCACCACTACCACCGGCACCACTAACACCAGCCAATCCGCTGCCACCACTTCTGCCTCCACCTCTGTCACTGCCCACACTGCGACGGCCCGTGGACGAACGTCCACGAACTTGTCGAGTGACATCCTCGCTGCTCCCACCGGGCCGAGCACGACGCCCGGGATTGCGACGCTGCGGCTCTCCATGCTCAAGACCACCTTGCTCCAAGGCAACATACTCCTCATCATCATCACTAGCTTGACGAACATCACGAGAGGTCCTCCAGCTATGCGACATCTAGAAAAAGATAGCATAGACGGATATGAGATAAAGGCGACAACAAGACAACTTCAACGGATGTAGCAAGGAGGGAAACGATCAAGATCGGGGAAGAAAACTGCACACTGCGCGCGGTCGGTACTACCGACCGTAGCGGGCGGTACTACCGACCGCACTGCAGCGTGCGGTCCACTTCAATCCAATCAACCAAATCGCCCATAAATTTGCAAACCATACATCCAAGAAGCATCTACACACTAGATAGAGCAATCCTCCCAAAGGAATCGACCTAGAACAAGGTACATTGAGAGATCAGGCATGAAGACCCTAGTACATTGCTACTCGAGAAGAAGAGGCCAAAATCCGATGTAGGAGGAACTTCCGGGCTTCACGAACGACACCAAGACGAACTCCTTGCTCCAATGCACCTTCCCACCGGAGGGATTTGGATTTGGGTGGAGGAGGAGGGAGATTGGGAAGAGAGGGCGCGAGCGGCGGCTGCAGAGGCAGGTTGAGTCAGCGGCGGCGCGGTGAAAAACCTGACCAGATACGGTCAAAGAGTTTTTCACTGTGGCCTTTTATGACTGGGTCATACCTGGTCGGTACTACTGCCCGTAGGGGTCGGTACTACCGACGTCGGTACTACCGGCCCTTATGGCGGTACTACCGACCGTTCATTTTCAGAGCGGACAAAGAGATATTCTAGGAGAACCTTGTGTGGTATACTACACACACTTCAATCATGTCCAGATTTCATATAAGCAGTACATAGCTATGGACATAAGTGAAGCATGCAAAATAGATTTTGAAATCACACACAATATTTGATAAAACATTTGTCTAGATCTCTAGGTGAAAACAAATGTGTGTGCAAGACATCAAGCCACGTTACGAGAATCAATGATATTTAGTTCACTCCTCAAAGCACAAAATCTTGACTCATCTAGAGGCTTTATGAAGATATCGGCTAATTGTTTTTCGGTGCTCACATGGCGTATAGAGATATCTCCTTTGGCTTCGTGGTCTCTCAAGAAATGGTGTCGGATGTCAATATGTTTTGTGCGAGAATGGTTTACGGGATTGTTAGCTAGCTTGATGTCACTCTCATTGTCACACAAAAGTGGAATGTTGTTTTCCTCACATCCGAAATCTTTTAGTGTTTGCTTCATCCAAAGTAGTTGAGCACAGCAAGCGCCGGCCGCCACATACTCGGCTTCGGCGGTGGATAGGGCAACACTATTTTGTTTCTTGGAACTCCATGACACCAAAGACCTTCCAATAAATTGGCAAGTCCCGGTAGTGCTCTTTCAATCTACTTTGCAACCGGC
Organism: Coix lacryma-jobi var. lacryma-jobi; assembly: GCA_009763385.1. Classification (NCBI taxonomy): domain Eukaryota; kingdom Viridiplantae; phylum Streptophyta; class Magnoliopsida; order Poales; family Poaceae; genus Coix; species Coix lacryma-jobi. Next base: position 5,819,431 of record CM019826.1, read on the forward strand.
ATAGTCCAAATCGGAATAGACAAGTAGATCAAAAGTGGAGCCCTTGGGATACCACAAGCCAAGATTAGGAGTGTGCACTAAGTATCGAAAGATTCTCTTAACGGCCATAATATGACATTCTTTCGTATTAGCTTGAAATCTTGCACACATGCACACGCTAAGCATAATATCAGGCCTAGATGCACAAAGGTAAAGCAATGAACCGATCATAGAGCGATATACCTTTTGGTCCACTGACTTACCATCCTCATTTAGATCAAGATGTCCATTTGTAGGCATGGGGGTCTTGATGGGTTTGGCCTTGTCCATCTCAAACTTCTTTAGCATGTCTCTTGTATACTTGGTTTGACTGATGAACGCGCCATCCTTGAGTTGCTTGATTTGAAATCCAAGGAAATACTTCAACTCACCCATCATGGACATCTCGAACCTTTTAGTCATGATCCTACTAAATTCCTCACAGAAAGCCACATTAGTACTACCAAATATTATGTCATCGACATATATTTGGCACACAAAGATATCATTATCGACTTTGCGAGTAAATAAAGTAGCGTCGGCCCTCCCTATCTCAAAACCCTTTTTGAGTAGGAAGTCCTTAAGGCAATCATACCAAGCTCTAGGGGCTTGCTTGAGCCCATAGAGCGCCTTGTCGAGCTTGTAGACGTGGTTGGGGAATTTCGGATCCTCAAAACCCGGTGGTTGCTCCACATACACCAGTTCGGAGAGGGGGCCATTGAGGAATGCACTTTTCACATCCATTTGGTATAGCTTGAAATCATGGTGAGTAGCAAAGGCAAGTAATATGCGAATTGATTCAAGCCTAGCTACGGGTGCATAGGTTTCCCCAAAATCCAAACCTTCGATTTGAGTGAAACCTTGAGCCACCAACCGTGCTTTGTTCCTTGTTACCACGCCATGCTCGTCTTGTTTGTTGCGGAAGACCCATTTGGTTCCTATCACATTTTGCTTGGGCCTTTCCACCAAGGACCAGACTTCATTCCTGGTGAAGTTGTTCAGCTCTTTTTGCATAGCCATCACCCAGTCCGGATCATCAAGTGCTTCTTCCACCCTAAGAGGTTCCAAAGAGGAGACAAACAAGTAATGTTCACAAAAACTTGCTAAACGAGAACGTGTTGTTACCCCACGTCGTATGCTCCCCAAGATGTTGTCAACGGGATGATCCCGTTGAATCGTATGATGCACTTTAGGATGTGGCACAAGTGATCTCCTTTGGATGGGTCCATCTTCATCATCTTCGTCACATGTGGGGATGTCCCCATCATCTTGTCGGTCTTCATGTTGAGCTTGTGCTTGATCATCAAGTTGATGTTGCATTTGACCACCATTTGCACCTCCATCTATCGGAGTTGCGGAAGCTTCACAATGTACGTTTGAATGCACATGATGGACATTTGAATCTTGTGGAGTGTGCAACGGATCATCATCATCATCTTGAATCTCAATAGGTCTCACATCACCGGTTGCAAGCTTCTTGATTGCTTCGGATGGAGACATGTCATCACCTACAAGCTCATCATTGACTTGCTCCTTTTGGGAGCCATCGGATTCATCAAAAGTCACATCTACCGTTAACTCAATAGTGCCGGTGGCATTATTGAATACATGGTAGCCGTGTTCGTTAGTGCCATAACCAAGTAGAAAGCCTTCGTGTACCTTAGGTGCAAACTTTGAACTTTTGGCTCTCTTGTTAAGTATGAAACACTTGCAGCCAAAAACTCAAAAGTAATGCACCTTCGGTTTGTTACCGGTTAGAAGCTCGTATAACGTCTTGTCCCTTAGCCTGTGGAGGTAGAGGCGGTTGATAGCATGACACGCGGTGTTCATCGCCTCCGCCCAAAAGCCATGGGACGTCTTGTATTCATCCAACATAGATCTTGCGGCTTCAACAAGAGTTCTATTCTTCCTTTCCACAACCCCATTTTGTTGTGGGGTATATGGAACGGAGAACTCATGCTTGATTCCTTCTTCATCAAGATATTCTTCTATGTTGGTGTTCCTAAACTCGGTCTCATTGTCGCTTCTCACTTTCTTGATCTTGAGCTCAAACTCATTTTGAGCCCTCCTAGCAAACTTCTTGAAGATGCCTTGGGTCTCGCTTTTATCTGCTAAAAAGAACACCCAAGTGAAACGAGAAAAGTCATCAACAATAACAAAACCATATTTGTTACTGCCGATGCTTTAGTAAGCAACGGGTCCGATGAGGTCCATATGTAGTAGCTCCAATGGTCTTGTAGTTGACACGACATTCTTCATTGGATGCTTTGCTCCAACTTGCTTTCCGGCTTGGCATGCACTGCAAATCCTATCTTTCTCAAACGAGACATTGGTTAGTCCAAGGATGTGCCCTTCCCTTTGAAGTTGGGCCAAGTTCCTCATCCCAACATGAGCTAGTCGGCGCTGCCAAAGCCAACCCATGCTAGATTTTGCCATTAGACATGTTGTAGGTTCTACCTTACTAGTTGAGAAGTCAACTAGGTAAAGTTTTCCCTTCAACACGCCTTTAAATGCAATAGAGGAATCCCTTCTTCTAGAGACGATCACACCCTTATCCATAAAGAGACAATCGTAGCCCATTTCACAAAGTTGAGAAACGGACAACAAATTGTAAATCAACGAATGCACAAGTAATACATTAGATATGGAATTGTCAGTTGAGATAGCAATTTTACCCAAACCAAGCACTTCTCCTTTTACATTGTCACCAAACACAATGTTGTTGCATGAGTCGTTGCTTGGTTGGAAGGAGGAGAATATTTCTTTTGCCCCAGTCATATGATTGGTGCATCCAGTATCCAACACCCAACTTGACCCACCAGAGGCATATTCCTACAAAACAAGATTATGTTCTTGATTTAGGTACCCAAGTGAGATTGGGTCCTAGGGGGTTAGTCACATAAACTTTTAGCACCCAAACATTTCTCATTATCTCCCTCTTCTTGAGGGCACCAACATACTTGACTACTATCTTGCCATTCTCTCCCCAACAAAACAAGTAATCACATGTATAGCTTCTTGATATAGGCTTTTGTTGCTTGGGGACCTCCACTTGCTTCTCCTTGTTGATCTTACCATTAGCAAGTGGAGCCTTAGGGTTGGCAACCTTGTTGGCCTTGTTCATGAGGTCAAAGAGAGGAACCCCTTTGTTAAAGTTAACAAAGGGTACCCCCTTGACCATCTTCCTTCCATTGGCCTTGCCACCATACCTATTGTACCCAATCCCATCCTTGATGGATGGATGCCTTGCGGTCTTGAGGATATCCTTTGGTTGTTCCATCTTGCACTTGCAACCATTCCTCAAGATCATGTTCAACCGTTGGATCTCTTTGCTCTTCTTCTCTAACTCAACAATGTTAGTTGCACAAGCATTGATATCAACTTTATAACATCTATTGCAACCATTACTTGTTGAAGCATTAGAGTTGTCAGAATCCTTAGGAGTAGTTGAAGAGGTACTACTCCAAAGAGTGTTGTAGCTTAGTTCAAGAGTTTGATATTTATCTTGAGAGCTTGTGAGGCTCTCTTGAACCAAGCTAATCTTACTCTTTAGATTAGCAATTGAGTCATTGCTCGTGGAACACTCCTTAGCCAACTTCTTGTTAGAGTCGTTAGCTAAAGATAGTTCCACGGTCAATTTCTCAACCTTCAACTTCTCCTCAGCAAGAGAGGCTTCCAATGCAAGGTTCTTTTCTCTCTCTTGAGAGATCAAGTCCCCTTGCAAAACAAGACTCTCATTCCGACTTTCCAATTTACTAAGCAATTTTAATATTTTTGGTCCACCTTTCTTACCAAACTTTCTTATGATACTTAGTTCAAATTCATCCATGTCATCATCACTGAATTCATCACTAGAACAAGTAGGAGAGTGAGGTGATACCTTCTCATCCTTAGCCATGAAGCAAGAATGAGTGACGTCATCCTCATCGTCGGTGAGGTCCTCGAACAAGCGTGATGATGTGGTCGAGGTAGTCATGTTGGAGAGGGGGCTTGGAGAAGAAGTCTTGTGTATGGCAATGTTAGCTGCTCCCTTCTCTTTCTCCTTGCCCTTGCTCTTCTCTTCATCACTCGAGTCATCTTCGGAGAACCATTCTTCACCAAGATGAGCTTCACCACCTCTTCTTCTTCTTTGCTTCTTATCATCACTCTTGCTATATTTGTTCTTGTTCTTCTTTTGTGGACAATCAGCGATGAAATGATCGTTCGCACCACACTCATAACAATTTCTCTTCTTTGACATCTTAAAGTATCCACCCTTGCCCTTCTTGTACATATTCTTCCTCATGAATCTTCTAAAGTTCTTCACAAGGAGAGCAATCTCATCATCGGAATCATCGCTCCCTTCACTTGATGAGTCATGTTGGGCCTTGCTTCCTTCTTCTTGGTTTCCCTTGAGAGCTACCACCTTCTTGTGGCTTTCTTCTTGATCTTCTAGAGCTTCATCATCCAAGACTTCATGATGCTTTATTTTGGCAAGCATCTCATGAGGTCCCATGCTCTCATAGTTGGGTCTCTCCATGATGATTGACGCAAGTGTCTTGTTCTTCTTTCTATATGCTCTCAATAGCTTTCTTGCAGCTGAGTTATCATCCCACTTTGTGTCTCCGAGAGCTCTAATCTTGTTGATCAATGTCATGAATCTATCAAACATTTGTTGAGTGGTCTCACCACTCTTGATCTTGAAGTTCTCGATCTTTCCTTGAAGAAGCTCTATGTTGCACTTCCTCACACTTGCATCACCCTCATATGATATCCTGAGAGTGTCCCAAATCTTCTTGGAAATCTCCATTCCATGTACCTTGTTGCTTTCTTCGGGCTTGAGGCATGATAGGATCAATGATGCGACTTGAACATTTTGTTGGAACTCAATCACATCATTGTCGGTGAACTCTTCGCCTTCAACATGACTTGGTCCATTCTCAACGATCTCCCAAGCTCTTGCGGCAAGAAGATGTAGCTTCATCTTATGTGCCCAATCATTGTAGTTGATTCCATCGAAGGAGGGTGGTTTGCCTAGATTGACGCTAGGCAATTGAATGACTTTGCCCATTTGGCTATAGTCATAAGACATGCTAGAGAACTCCTTCACCCTCGTGCCTTTCACTTCATCTTCCTTTTTCTTATCTGCTTTGGGCTGTGGCGGATTTTCTCCGCTTCCGGATGTTTCACCTTTGTTGGCCAAAGCTTGCCTCATGGCCTCCATCTCATCTCTCATCTTTTAAATTTGATCTTCATATTTCTTTGCTTGATCTTCTAGCAGCTGAGTGGACACCTAACCGGCTAGAGCTCAAAGAGCTCAAGAGTAAAAGACACAAATCAAGCCGGCTAAATGGAAACCAAGTGCTCAAGTCGTAGATCGAAGCTTCTCACTCTCTAATCTCACTTCCCTGGCTCAAATCTTGCAAGTGAGTGAATCTAAGAGCAAAGGGGGATAGAGGGGAGGAGTCAATGCTTGGAGGCTCTTTTGTCTGAAGTTAGGTCGCAATAAGTGAGTGGAATGAGTGGGTAACCGTCAAACAAGAAGAGAGGAGTTATTTATACTCCCTCAGTTCCGAGGCTGGTCGGTAGTACCGACCACCCATGGTCGGTAGTACCGACCAGTCACTAATGGTCGCACAGATCTGGATCTGACCTAAAGTCAACTACCAGCCACAGGTCGGTACCACCGAGGGGCGGTAGTACCGGCCCTATGGCGGTACTACCGCCAGGCCAAAACGACCACGTACAGAGAGCTCCGCAGAAAGGGACTTGGTTCCTCGGTTACTACCGACCACGGTCGGTATCACCGAGGATCGGTAGTATCGACTCTATGGCGGTACTACCGCCAAGTCAAAAACGAGCCAACACAGAGAGCCCTGCAAACTTGGTTTACTACCGGCTTGGGTCGGTACCACCGAGGGTTGGTAGTACCGACTCTATGGCGGTACTACCGCCAAGCCATTTTGAGCGCGAACAGAGAGGTCTGTAGAAACCAGCTAACTACCGACCAGGGTCGGTACCACCGAGGGCGGTGGTACCGACTCTATGGCGGTACTACCGCCAGGTCAATTTTGAGCCTATACAGAGAGGTTGTAAAATTGGCTTGCTACCGACCAAGGTCGGTACCACCGAGGGGCGGTAGTACCGGCCTTATGGCGGTACTACCGCCAGGCCATTTTAAGCGCGAACAGAGAGCAAGTTAGAGCAGCGCGCAGAGCAGCCATGGTCGGTACTACCGACCACCCATGGTCGGTACTACCGACCATATAGATTTACCTCTATGTGTTCGTGATTGTACGGTGTCTCTCAAGCAAACTTTAGTTAGTCGATTTGAGCACTTTTCTCCACATCTAGCCAACCTAATTTGTGACCCTCTTGATAGTCCGGCTTACCTATAACTCAAGTTTAAAATTAAACTTTTAAACCACCACTCGAGCTAGGTATCTTTATGTCCAAATGTATCCAACGTGCTTTGTTCACGAGATTTCAACAGTTCAAATCTTTCTAAGGACTAACACCTGCATATATGCTTTTATAAATCCGTTAGTCCCTAATTTGATTGTCATTAATTAGCCAAAACCCACAATGGGGGCGAATGCACTTTCAGAACCTAGTGATGCGGAGAAAATTGAGAAGACTCTGTCTACCATGCTTCCCGCTCACATGATCCTTCAACAACAATACCGTCAAAGGGGGTTTACTGTTTATTCTGAGTTGATTAAAACATTACTCCAGGCAGAAAGGCACAATGAGCTCCTCATATGGAACTCCAACCAGCGCCCTGTGGGTGCAAAGCCTTTGCCTGAAGTACATGCTTCAACTCAGAAGCAAACACAAAAGGATGTCACTAAAAATGGCAATCCTAAAACCTTTGGCAAGAACAAGCGAAAGAGAGAGAGAAAGCCTCGTGGTGCTAAGGGAAAGAACAATTTCAAGTAGAATAAAGACAAGTCCAGCACTTGTGAAAAGTGTGGTTGCTACAACCACCCGACTAAGAAATGTCGCACTCCAAAGCACTTAGTGGATCTGTACTTGAATTCCGTGGGACGTGGACGCTCCAACGACGGACGCTCCAACCAAGGTGGACAAAAGATTGAAGCGCACTTCAACTACCATCCTGATGCCAATGCACAGGCAGCCCAAGGATGCTACATATCCGCCCCAGCGGAACCAAGCAACACCAAGGCTCTTCCTCCATCGGGTGGCAACACAAATGACACAGACAACATGATCTTAGAATACACTTCTGAGGATCCATTTGGAGACTACTCTTAGGCTCCTAGTCTTTTGAGATATTTTACTTCCATCATGCCCATGAGTTGTAATAATTGCTATGTGACATTCAGCACTTTGATATTTTCGTTGTATTATGCACGCTTAATATCTATGTTATATTAATATTCTATATTTATTTGTCGAGAATTTTTATTTTATTTATTCTCCATTTAATATAGATTGTACGGGAGTCCATCCGATGGATGAGGAATTATGCCTAGTGGACAGTGGCACTACTAACTTTATACTCAGGGAAATAAAATATTTCTAAACTCTTACAAAGAATAGAGGAAATGTTTTAACAATCGCTGGACGCGATGCTGTAATAGTAGGCTCTAGACGAGCCACTATCACGCTCCCTATGGGTACCACGATAACAATCGATGATGCACTCCTGTATCCTGATTCAACTCGAACCCTATTGAGTTATAGAGATATCCGAAAAATGGGTTTCATATTGAAACTCATGATGACAATAATGAGGAGTTCCTTCTCATTACAAAGCACAACGGATATGGCAAAGACACACTTGAAAAAATTCCCTCACTCTCGTCTAGATTGTACTATACATATATTAAACCCGTACAACATGTTGCATACAAAGTAATTTTCCAGAATGTCAATGCATTCCAAACTTGGCATGATCGCCTTGGCCATCCTGGTGTCGGGATGATGAGGAAAATTATAAATAATTATGTTGGTCATACTCTAAGTGATGCAAAGTTTTCTCAATCTTCGGATTTTACGTGCACCGCATGTGCCACGGGGAAATTAATTTTGAGGCCCTCCTACCTCAAAATTCGAGCCGAACCGCTCAAGTTCCTTGAACGCATTCAAGGAGACATACGTGGGCCAATCCAACCTACATCTGGATCATTCAGGTATTTCATGGTTCTAATAGACGCATCCACGCGATGGTCTCATGTGTGCCTCCTTTCCACACGGAACCATGCATTTGCTAAAATCATCGCTCAAGTTATCAAACTTAGAGCGCAGCATCCTGAACAACAAATCCAGTCAATTAGGATGGATAATGCCACTGAATTTTCCTCTCGTGCCTTCATTGATTATTGTGAGGCACTCAGAATTCAAGTTTAGCACTCAGTCCCATATGTCCATACTCAAAACGGGTTGGCTGAATCTCTCATCAAGAGAATAAAACTTATTGCAAGACCACTATTACAGAATAGCAATCTACCAACCTCATGTTGGGGTCACGCAGTCTTACACGCTGCAGACTTAATTCTCTTGCGTCCAACTGCATATCATGCAACCTCCCCGTTGCAACTAGTACGTGGAAATCCTCCAAGCATTTCCCATCTGCGAAAGTTCGGTTGCGCCACATACGTACCGATCTCACCACCGCAGCGTACATCTATGGGCCCTCATAGGAAATTGGAGATCTATGTGGGATATCAATCTTCGTCGATCATAAAATACCTGGAGCCCCTTACAGGGGATCTATTCACGGCCCGGTACGCTGATTGTATCTTCAATGAGGATCATTTCTCGGCATTAGGGGAGAATTCAAAAACCACAAAGAATGCCAGGAAATTAATTGGGATGCCACAGACATCTCAAACTCTGATCCACGTACTTCAGAGACTGAACTCCAAGTTCAGAAAATTATAAATTTGCAACACATTGCAAATAACATGCCAGATGCATTTACTGATTACAGGGGTGTTACAAAATCCTATAATCCAGCGAGAAATGTGCCGGAAAGAGTAGAGGTACCAACAAAAACTACTCAACTCCCAAGTAAGAGGGGGAGAAGTACGGCTATTTCCACGGATGCAGCTTCCAGCAAGCAAAGGAAAAGGAAGAATAAACCTTCCGACCCAGTAAATGCAACTCAACCCCATGTTGAGGAACACCCAGTGGAGGTTCAACCTTCACATCCCGCATCAACAGTGCACTCTATTACTGATGCTGGGACATCGAAATGCCCTGATGCAACCATTTTGGGAAATGATGTTGCGTCGGAAGGGTACACGAAATTTCCATCAATTATCTCGAATCTGGAGAATCATATGACCGAAAGACTACAATTGTCAACATTTATTTCTCCGCAATGATTGCAGAAATCCTCCAAAATGATCCAGATCCTAAGACCATGGCAGAGTGCAAAACGCGCTCGGACTGGAACCAATGGAAGGATGCAATCCAAGCAGAAATAACCTCGCTTTCTAAAAGGAAGGTATTCTCTCATGCAATACCTACACCTCCAAGAGTCTTCCCTGTGGGATTCAAATGGGTTTTCATCCGAAAACGGAATGAAAACAACGAGGTGGTGAGATACAAAGCGAGACTTGTAGCACAAGGGTTCACGCAGAGACCCGACATTGATTACAATGAGACATATTCTCCAGTGATGAGTGGAATAACATTCCGATATCTAATATCTCAGGCAGTACAAAATCGTCTATCTATGCAGTTGATGGACGTAGTGACAGCATATCTTTATGGGTCACTTGATTCGGACATATATATGAAGGTTCCTGATGGAATCTCTATAACGAATCAAAACGCAAGTCGCAACATGTATTGTGTAAAACTCCAAAAGTCACTCTATGGCTTAAAACAGTCGGGAAGGATGTGGTACAACCGACTTAGTGAATACCTTCTGCAGAAGGGATACACTAACAATGATGATTGCCCATGTGTCTTTATCAAAAAGTCCCAAACGGGATTTTGCATTATATCTGTGTATGTTGATGATTTAAATATCATCGGCAACCAACAAGATATTCATGAAGCATGCAAGCATCTTAAGACGGAGTTCGAGTTGAAGGATTTGGGCCATACCAAATTTTGCTTAGGCCTACAGCTTGAGCACCTTCCAACTGGAATTTTTGTGCATCAATCTGCCTGTACCTAGAAAGTATCAGAGAAATTCAATATGGACAAATCATATCCCTCCAAAACTCCTATGGTTGTTCGGTCTTTAGAAATGAAGACTGACCAGTTCATACCACAGGACAATGGAGAAGAAATTCTGGGCCCTGAAGTTCCATATCTTAGTGCCATTGGAGCGCTCATGTATCTTGCAAATTGCACCAAGCCTGATATTGCATTTGCAGTGAACTTGCTAGCTCGACACAGCGCTGCTCCCACCAAACGACATTGGACTGGAGTAAAACATATCCTCAGATATGTATATGGCACAAGAGATCTTGGACTCTTTTTCAAAAGGGACCAAAATTCGGATATGATTGGTTACACTGATGTTGGGTATCTATCTGATCCCCATAATGGCAGAGCACAAATAGGTTTTATGTTCTTACACAATGGCATAGCTATCTCATGGAAGTCCTCCAAACAAACTTTGGTGACTACATCTACAAATCACTGTGAGATAGTTGCACTGTTTGAGGCCTCACGTGGGTGTGTTTGGCTTCGCAGGATGATCAACCACATACAGCAGTCTTGTGGCATTGGTGCTATCGATTCACCAACCATTATCTATGAAGATAATGCAGCTTGTGTTACACAGATGGAGACAAAGTACATCAAAAACAATATCACCAAACATTTTTCTCCTAAGTTGTTCTATCCTCATGAATTACAACAAAACAGAGAAATTAAGATCTTGCATGCCAAATCATGCGATAACCTCGCTGATTTGTTCACTAAGTCCCTACCAGCTTCTCCATTCGAGAAATGTGTCAAAGGAATTGGTATGCGACGACTTAGAGACTTGCAAGGTTCAGGGGGAGAAATCTCCTAGATATTGTCCTGTCCACAACATCATATTGCATTCTTTTCTTTCTATGAGTTTTCCTTACAAGGTTTCTCTTAGAAAGTTTTTAATGAGACAATATTAAGATAAAGATATGTCATATTTCTTGTTTTCCTCCACAGAGGTTTTTAAAGGAATATCAAAGACATATATTGTCCTCTAGACTATACATGAGTTTTCTCCTGAAAAGGTTTTTCTCATAAGTTTACAAAGGGGCAATAATCATTATGTGCTATGTATTTCTCCTTATTTTCCCACCGGGTTTTAAAGGAGTTTTTAATAGCATATCTACCAGTATTTTTCCTCTTTTTATCCTACAGGGATTTTTGGAGGAATAATACTATTCATTGATCTCAAGGACGGATTCGATTAAGGGGGAGTGTTACAACTAATTCAGATGGATGATCTCATCCTCATCCTAGGATACTCTGAGTCTACCGGGTCTTCCTTTACGTGGGATGCTTTCCCTTTCCCACGGGGAATCCCACGTGCACAGAACGTGGGCATGACCCTGTCGTGCGAGTCTTTCCCCGTTCCCACGGGGAATCCCACACACGCTCTCTACTGAGCTATCACCGCAGGATGTGGGCACGACTCCGTCGTGCGAGCTTTCCCCGTTCCACGGTGAAACCCACGTCCATGGAACGTGGGCACGACCGACTCATCAACCGGGGCTTCCACCTTCCACTTCCATCCCCATTGTAATATAAATACCGTCTGATTAATGAAAGAATGGCCCAAGAGTTCATCTCTATTTCCCTATCTAGGTTACTGGCAAGTTTCTACTCGCAACAGAATCCACGGGCAATGGACAGACGGTCAGAGTCAGACAGATAAACCCCGTGCCGGACGTCAGGACGCCCCACCAGTCAGCGAGCGTAAACCCGGGGCGGCACGAGGACAGAGCGCACGCCACCCCACGGCGTGCCCGTGGGCCGTGGGCGGCGCTTGCTTGCCGGCCTGGACAGGCCGCAGCGGGCGGCACATGGGCTCCGTTCCAAAGCGCATCTCCTTTCCCCTGCCTCTCTCCCACTCCACTACCGATGTGAATGTGAGTCAGTGAAGACACCCACTGCGCCGCCGCCCTCGCGCTGCCGATCCGGTCCCCGGTCCGCCGAGAAAACCCCGCCGGATCACGCGCCAATAATGCCCCGCCACGCCCACCACGACCCGGCCCCGCTCGCCTGCTGTTCCTGCTGCTGCGGATGCGCGGGCGCGGCGCCGTGCTACTACCCGGCGCCCGCGCCGGCCCCGCCCAGCTCCGCCGCGTCCGACCAGCTCCTCCACGCCATCGCCGCCCACCTCCTCCTCAGCTCCTCGGCGCCCGCTCAGCCGCAGCCGCAACCGCAACCCCAGCCCCAGCCGCCGCCGCCGCCGCCGCCTCCCGCCGCGCAACACGCGACGAATCCCTATCCATATCCGTATCCTTACCCACACCAGTACCAGTACCAGTATCAGCAGCAGGAGGCCAAACACCATGCCTACACCCATCCACCGCCGCCGCCGCCGCCGCAGCAGCAGCAGCTGAAGCCCTACACATCCGGCGACCACGGCCACCTCCTGCTCCACTCGCTCCTGCGTCGGGTGGCCGCGATCGAGTCCGCCCTGCCCCGCTGCTTCCCCGTCCCTCCTCCGGCGCGCCGACCGCCCCACCCGAACTCTCGCTCGCACCGCGCGGCCCGCTACCGGGACGAGGAGGGAGACGAATCCGAACCGGAATCGCCGCCCCCGCCTCCGCCGCCGCGGCCGCGGCGACCGGCGCGCACGGGGCCGCCCTCCGCGGCGAGTGACCGCGCGGCGCGGATGATCCAGGCCCACTTCCGCCGCTTCCTGGCGCAGCGTTCCAGGACGCTGCGCCAGCTCAAGGATCTCGCCTTGCTCCGGTCCAAGGCCGCGGCGATCCGGGGGTCGCTCTCCGGCCGCAGAGGGGGCGCCGACCCCGCCGCTGTCTCCGAGGCGGCCATGGGCCTCCTCCTCAGGCTTGACGCTATCCAGGTGATGGAACCCTTGCCATGAACTCGTTCACTTCGGTCCGTATGCTATCGGTGTGCTGGGTTTTGAACTGGGTTTTTTTTTTATCAGGGAGGGGACCCGATGATCCGGGAGGGCAAGCGTGCGGTGAGCCGGGAGCTCACCCGGATCTTGGAGTTCGTTGACAAAGTGCTGATCAAAGAGCACGAGCAGATGGTGATGGCCGACGAGTACCAGTACCATGACGGCTGCAATGCTGCATTGGTGGCAGGTCGCCCGTCTAAGAGCAAGAAGGTGAGTTTCTCTGGTAATGGTCAGGTTCACACGCTCAATGGAAAGGCAGAGAATGGAAATGAGGTTGATGAGGGCTCTGAAGGCTCCAGCTCTGCCGAGTCTGATGAGGTGAAGCCTAGCAAGAGAAGTGGCTATGGTAAGCCTGGGCTTGCAGCACCAATGCCTGTGCACATGGAGTCGAGGCCGGTTGCTGGTGAAAGGAGATAACTTGTCATCGGCATCATATGATGCCATTCAGGTTTATAATCCTGTGGTTCATCATCTCGCTGCTACATTTCCACTGCTGTTTCCTACTGATGCTTCATGAGGGATTTTTCTTCTTCTCAAATTGTAGAGTATGTGCAGCTGTGGACTCTAGAACTAGGGCAGTTGTATGCTCAGACAGACGACCTCTCTGTTAATTGCATTTTGTTGCAGAATTGTACTACTAAACTAGTAGCAGCTTTTAGAACTGAGAATTGTAGCTTGGATCATTTGTTCAACTGAAATGTTTAGGATCTTGGATAATACCATATTTCTTGTCAGCCATGTTCACTATGATCTGATGGATGAGTCACATGTGTACCATATTCTGATTGTACCCTTGCTGGTTGAAATTGCTCCTGAACTGATGTTGCCTTGAGTTCTTTGGCCAACTCATGCTGATATAGTGATTTGGATCTTTTCAGTTTGTTTGCATTTACAAATTGCTGCTTATGACATGTGATTTCTATAGACTATAACTGTTTCTTCAGAATTTGAGGCATGTTAATTTCTATAGTCTATGGTATGTTTGAAGTATTCAGTTGTCACGGTTTCTTTTCGCCCCTTCCTTGATTATCTATACTTCAAACATAACAAATTAAGCCTTCATGTATCCTCTTGCCTTGTTCTTTTGAATTTTGGGATTGCTTTGTGTTGTCATGACAATCGTTTATAACCTGTAATCATCTTGTAGATATCATTAGATCATTGATTGCATGGTCATTAATACACCAAAATACACTTAGGGGCCTAGATGCTCTTTCACTAGCTTTTTCCTTTTTCTCTAAAATCTACTCAGGTCGTTTTTTGAAACAAGCATTGAAGTGTTTTGGTATTTCCACCCATTCGTTGTTGTTTTGGTTTCCACACTTTTCTTCTGGAGGTTCCTCCTAAGGTTAGTATGTTGTGACTACGATTTCTTGGCAAGAGTTACAGGAAAGGCTCAGGTTCGTTTTGAGACATACTCTCTCTGTCCCTAAATGAGTGTCTCTAGAAATCCGTGTTTCCCTCACAGACACGCTTTCCGGACGACACTTAAAAAGGGACCGACGGAGGGAGTATGCAACATATCACTTGTCTGATCCAAGAGACAAATTTGAGTCCCTCTATTTACATCTTAGGCCTTGTTTGACTATACATAAATATAGCCCAATCAACGTAGGTTGAAAGTTACTTGCAGTGAACTTGAATTAAATTACACCTCAATCCCTCCTAAATCATATAGATTAGGATTAGGATATATTCATCTGATCGATAAGTAGACATGCCCAACTTCAACTGCGCCAAATTGTTTGAATATTCTTTTCTCATGCCACTAAATGGTTCGTTTTGCTATAAAGCATGTTATTCTTCTCCTCTTTTTACGGTCACAATTTCATGCATCCACCTAAATACGAAAGTATGACCATATCAAACTATTTACTGCATACTTTCGTCATTTCTAGCAGGCGTGTTAGGATTTGAAACAAAAATCATCGGAGGTGTAACTCGCGCTTTGTTCGGTACGGCTTATTGCAGCCGTGACTGATGTTGTTTTTGTTGTGTGGAAAAAACAATGTATCATGGATAGTAAGTAGGGTTGATAAGTGCTGATAAGTTCAAACAAACATACTGTCGGATTACCGATGTATCTTTTTTACCATTTCTCTAAAACTCAGTCTTGTAAAAAAGACTATTTGGAATATGAATCTATTCATGTAAGTTTTATGTAGGTTATGAAGACCGACTTTTAAATATCCTAATACACCTACTAAAGTGAGCACAACAGGATTTAGAGCAACTCCAGCATAGCCCTTATTCACGTCTTATCATACAATAAGTAAAACTCTAGTAGGTCTCTACTAAGGCTTTAAAATTCTCTTTTCAAACCCTAATTTTGGGGGCGTTGTAGATGAGATCTTTGCTTTTCAATTTTATAGGTTGCTCTTCACGCTCTTAACCAACGCATGTACTACTCTTTGCCCGAGTGTTGTGTGCTCCGTCGTTGGTTGTCGTTGTCACCTCCTCTACTCCTCGTTGGCTTTGCTCTCGCGCACTCGCCTTGGGGGCTTCTCCCCGACACAACATTCTTCCTAGTGCTTCCATCCCTAACACGGCCTCCTCTTCCTCGCGGGGTCTCCACCTCATCTGCCCATCTTCCCGTTGCCTCTAACCCCAGTGTGGCATCATCCCTCACCACCTTCTTTCTCGGTGCATCTTCTCGTTGCCTCTAACCCCAGTGTGGCATCATCCCTCACCACCTTCTTTCTCGGTGCAGCCTCCATCAGTCCGCCCATGTGTCCTTCTTCCCAACGCCCTCCCGTGTAGAGCCCCCCCCCCCCCCCTTCTCCCTCTTCGACACAAGCCGCCGTTGTTTGGCCATAGAGCATGGAGGCACAAAGGTCTTTGCATGTGAGGATGTATGAAAATGATTATGTTTGTAATAGACAGGGAGAAGAAAAGAAAATTATTGGACCCAATGGCAGCCCATAATTTTGAGGACAAGGACGTAGGAGTTGCTGTTTCTTTTACAACAATATAGGACTTGAGTTGATGCTTGTATTTGAGATCTCAAAAAGTAAGGAAACTTTGAGTTAGAGGGCCATTGACTTTGCCTACCCGATTTCTTGAGTGAAAAACTTCTCTTCCCATAGTTTTTTTTAAATCTTTCTTTCCCTTTTCTTCTTCCTAATAAATAAAATGCACGGAAGAGAATAAGACTATAACTGGATGAAAATCTTCTCAAACACGCTCCAATTTTAGTTACCTTCAACTTATTTTGAATTTATACTCAACTTTACTAGAATTATAGTGTTTATGTTTACGTAATTTCTATGTAGAATTTTGTGTAACTAAAAATTTAGGTATGGAGAGGGAATATTCACTATATTCTCACAAAACCTTTTAATCTTAGTGTGCAACTCTTCTAAAACAACTGAACTGTTTTTTTAAAAAAATGCTTATAACTTTTTTTTTACGAACAACATGCTTATAAACTTCAGATGTTTTTTTGTGTGAATCTCATAATTAAACTTCAGATGTTGGAGTGACCTTTTTTTCATCGTATGATATAACAAAATTGTTTAGATAGATAACATGTTTCCTATATTTTAGGTGTCTGAATAGTTTTGTCTTTATCTTTTTATAGAAAAAAATTGTCATTTATTTTATTATGATTTGTGTTAATAGATTTGGACTATTGAATGAAGATCTGAAGGTTGTAGTTGCCGTCTAAAAATATGTTATATTTCAAACGTTTGAAATATAGCAAATCCATACAAATAAAGGGTAGACGGTTCATCGATGCCGTTTTTCTAAGGGTATGTTCTACTTCTACCCAAAAATCTGAGTTACGAATGGCAAAAGCAAAAAAAAAAAAAAAAATCACTTGTTTACGAATGGAAAAGGCAAAAAAAACAATGATAGGGACAAGCATAAGATAACAAATTCTCAATACTAGCGCTCAGAAATGTTTCACTAGATTTCTGGGTTGTATAATCGTTTAGATTTTCTGTTTTCTCAATTTTAGCGTTGTTATTGTTTTCCACTTTTCTACCATCTCCTCATGCGCCTCATGCCACAGCTTTTAAAGCCCACCGCCCTCCTAATTTCGCTCTCCCTCGCCTCTCCGCTCCCAAATCCCAATCCCCCGTCTCCCTCGCGCGTCCTCGTCGAGTTGGCCCCCCTCCCCTGCTCGGCTCCTCCTCTCCAAGAACCAGACCAAAGAAACGGACGGGCCACCCGACCGATCAGGCAGCAGCCATGGGGCTGTCATGGTGCCGGGGCCTTCGCCTCCTCTTCGTGGCGTCCCTGCTCGTCCTCTCCGCCGCGGCGCTGCAGCAGCCCTCGCCACGCGCGGGGGAGCGGCCTCCGCCCGAGCCGTCCGCCGCCGCCACCGACGCGCTCCTCGCCCGCATGTGCGCGCACCCCGCGCCGCCCTCCTGGTGCCACGCACTGCACCTCAGGCGTCGCGTCGGGGCCGCGGGGCACCGCCGCCGCAACCACCACCACCGGCCCGTGCCGCTGCCGCCTCCGGGCCGCGGCGGCGGCGGGGAGGAGATCGACGTGCGCTACGGCGTCGCCAAGCGGCTCGTGCCGACGGGGCCGAACCCTCTGCACAACTGAGGCGGCGCGCCACCGCGACGACGGACGACGACGCGGCGGCGGTCAGTTCGCCGTTTCTTGGACGCCGAGCTCCTCGCGCGATGCAGGAACCGCTCGTCGGCCTCTCTTGTTCCTGCTTTCCGGCCGCCGACGCCACCGCCACGCGCCCGGACGGAAAGGACTTACAATGGAGGACCGATCGACGCCTGGGCGTGCGCGTGCGGCGTGCATGACAATAACAGAGATACTAGTAGAGAGTAGATACGTGTGCCATGTATAGGCTCGTGCTTCATCCTCCTTCCGATTTTCTCGACTTCTTGGCCGCTTTTCCCCTCATTGCTCTGTTCCTTGCTGCTGGGGTCCCCCTGTAGTCGTAGCCTTCTTGGCTTCCATTGTTCACTTTAGAAAACTGAAAGTTCCTTTTTCTCGCGGTAAGCCGGTAACGCCCGCAGAGCTTTGTCGTTTCGCTCGCCCGTGTCTCTCTCGGCTTGTCGCCCCCGGCCGCCGCCGGCTCCGGGCCTCCGGCGAAACGCCGGAGCCCAGACGCGCCATCTTTTTCGGTTCCGTTTGGATTCCTTGCAGAGCTCGGGGGGCTGCAGATGATGAGGTCATGCGCGCGTTACTCCTCGCTGTGGTCGGCGTCGATCGGCGCCGCAAGTAAATGCGCTCCTGGTTCTTTCCTGTGACTGCAAAAGGAGGAGGATGCAGAAGTTAATGGCGCGCTCCACGGTCTCGCCTTCCGCATTGATGCCGTGGCAATTGGCATCGACGACGTCGCGCCTTCGTGCTCAGTGTTGGAACGGTCATGGCGCGGTAACTTTTTACAGTACAGTAGTAATTCCGCGACTTGTGGTCGCGCCTGTGGCCTGTCATAACGAACTTTAACTGCCGTTGCCTGACGACGGCGTCAGTACTAGGAGTAAACTCTGATGAGTCCAGAGTTGGAACTGACAGTGACAGGCTGACACCTGAAAGCAGCACCGCACCGTCTTCGTCGTCGCCGGTGAGAAATCTCCCCACGGTCCCCGCCGCCCTCCCGGGCGCCTGATTGACTTGTCTCCCTCCCCGCGCACGGCCGCGGTGGTCCGGGTGGACCGTGGACGTGCGCGGCGGCGCTGCGCGAGCGCCGACTCGCCGAGCGGAGATCGAACCTTGCAACGGAAGTACAAAACCCGCGAGGCTTTACCTAGCTGGTTTCAACTTTCAAGACGTCCGTGAAATGAAATAGAAACTTCTGCCAGGTACGTACGTACTCCCTCTGTCCACAAAAGAAACAATTCCTAAAATTCGTGTCAGTCAAATTTTTTAAACTTTGACTAACTTTATAGAAAAGAGTAATAACATTTATGGTATAAAATGGACACATTATGAAAATATACTCTATGAATTTGAGATCATCAATTTTGATAGTTTTTTCTAGAAATTCGGTCAAAGTTTGAAAAGTTTGACTTAGGACAACTCTAGAAATCTATTTATTCATGGACGGAGTACAGTAATAATAAGCAGCGACACGACCGGCGTTTCGGCTTGTGAGCTGCGGCGATGCGTGTGGTCATAATGAGCTCGCCCTGCCGCGTGAAAGAAACCTTGGCGTGCGCCTGCTCGTGGAGGCAGTCCTGCAGCAATAACTGAAACTGATCTGAAACAGAGCATGCCTGGATCGGAAGCCTGCCGAGAAGTAACTCCTCGCCGATGGCCCATGCGTACATAGCGCCCTGGCCAGTCTTGTGCATTCTGCAGCCTGAATTATGAGCAACACCGAATCCATCATCCCGTGGCAAACGGACAGACACTTCGAACATGGCAAAACATACCTACTCCAGTATGCTCTAAAGCTGGTACTCCCTCCGTATTGGTAATAGATGATGTTTTGAACATCGACACGGTCTCCAAAGTACAACTTTGACTCACTTTCTATTAAAAAATATTTATCAAAAACTGATATGTATATATTTTTATGAAAGTATTTTTCAATACAAATCTATTTATATGATTTTTATATTTTCAAACTCAACAAGTTAAAAGTTATTCATGATTTATATTCCCAATGTTTGACCAAAACCATGTCCAAAACATCATCTATTACCAATACGGAGGGAGTAACTTCCATATGCTGTAATAAAATCTGGCTTTTCTATTGAAGGTAAGAAGACATCTGTAATTCTGTACTCTCCTGGCTTTACAGCCTTAATGTACCATTTTTGCCCACTAACTACATAAAATTTTGACAGTAAACCAAGCTTAAAGCATGCACTGCAGCAACTATAAAAACTATGCACATCCATCGGTTTCTCTCCGCGTCACCTCTTCCTTCCAGAGACGGTTTTCTTGACAGCGCCAACAGAGACCAAGAACTCGTCCAGAGACGAGAGCGTCTTCATGTCGTCCGGAGGGAAGTAGCTGGCTGCCTTCCCCATGAAGGAGGCGAAGAGCAGCGAGAGACCGGGAGCCGTGGCAGCGCGCTCGGGGAGGAACTCGTCGAGGAAGGCAAAGGCGGCCAGAAAGTCTGACCGGCTCGCGTTGATCGGGGCTGCGAAGTGGCAAGGGATTATCCGTCGGAATCGCCAGTCTGCAGCAATCCTGTCAACCCAGTCCCTCACCTGTCGATCGAAGCAGATGATCTTTTGATCAGTTTGAACAGAATTCTGTTATGCAGTGCTAGCTTGTAGTGTTGACATTGCCACATTGCGTTATCCAGGGCAATGAAGGAGAACTAGTGATCCAGTATAGATCAGATACAGACACACCATAAATGGTTATATTGTAAACTTTTAGGTGTGGATTGGCTGTAAATCTCAGAAAAGACAGAAAGACTACAGGTGGGGTCATTCCACAACTATCTGAAACATTCAGTTCTGCAAACCAGAAGATCACATGGTAAAGAAATGTTATATCTAACAATAATCTGAATAAGGAAGATATATTCATTATTAATATTTTAGTTACTGAAAAGATGAACAGCCACCGTAGAACTGAAAGATGGATGCTAGTAAGCTAAACGGTTTGTGTTGGAGGCGTGTAATAACAAGCTGGAGATTTCACACCAAATGATAATACACAGGCCTTTTGAAGACAGTGAAATCATTTTTTCTCTTAAAAATGACTATGATCCCTTACACTACCTCTCTAAACAATAAGAAAAAGTGCCTATGAGATTGCAACAGTAGTAAACCTCCAGTAAGGCATCAATAGAACAATGTGCGATTCTAGATTTTCCAACTGTTACAAGAACTTACCTTCTCTGGAACTTTGCTGAAAACGAGCGTCTTGACAATTGGTGAGACAATCAATTTTTGCGACATTTGAGCAAAACTTGCATTTGGCTCAAGCAGATTTGATGGACCAAGAAATAGTATTTGAAGTACCATTCTCTCCCACCCTGTTGAAAATAACCGAGGAATCAGTCAGTATTGATGTGGACATGTCGTACATGACCGTTGAAGATACCAACATACTATAATTTTTCCACAAAACTGACCATTGACCTGAAATGAAATTAAATATCTAACGATACTCATTTCCGTTGTCTACCAACTCAGAATACATAGAAAACATAGCATAGTTGCTAATGAGTAATCTAAACATCTGGGACATGATTACACAGGAACTTCAGAGAGAATGAAAATTACCAAGGTAGGACAAACATTTCGTAGTAAAGTTCTTATTCAGTCTTATAAATAAACAAGCAATCGCAAATTCGACCTGCCCGCACAAGATAGTTCATCGACAACTATAAGGGACGACTTTGCAGATAATGAATGAAACTATTCTTGTGGTACTGCACTACTATGATTCAAATGTGAGAATTACATTTATCGAAATTCATCTGTTTTGTCTTCTTGTATTGCAATGTAGCGACAAACTGATAACTACTTCCTTCATACCAAAAAAAAGTTTGACTGTAGTTAGTAGTTACCTTTCTGACGGTTTAGCTTATTGTCAACAACTGGTTCGTCGGGAACATCCTTCCCTTTGCTCAATAGCTTCACTGCCAGTCCATTCTTCGCAGATGCCAACAGAGATTCTTTGCTGATACACTCTGGCGGCTGTTGAGGAACAAAGATGACAGCGTCGGTCACCAGTAATGTCCGTGAAGGCTTATGGTAGAACGCCACCTCCACATAGGGCCCAATCCCTAAAAGCAAAGCGACATTCAGACTTCCAGAGAGAAATGTATGCAGCAATGCACGAAACAATGCTGAACATTTGCAGGGACAATACCAACTTCCGGAGAGCTGAGCACCTTCTGCTCGATTTCGGCGGCCCAGGGCGTGGCGTCATCCTCATCTTTGAGCGGCTTGGCCCGGAAGATCCCGAAGAACTCGAGCGGCAGGTTGATTGGCCAGCTCCACTGCCTGGGCGCCACCCATATCTGAGCCTTGGGGAACTTCCTGGAGAAGGGCCCGACGAAGATTTTGTGCTCGTACGCGAAGGTCGGCAGCACGACGTGCTCCACCGGCGCGTCCAGCTCCTTGAGCAGCTGCAACCAATTGGCATCAGTAATCAGCATGAGTAAAACTCGTTAGGAGAAGAAACAAGAGGATGGTGTATGGGGCCGGGCAGGGTGCGTGCCTGGATGCACTCCTTGGTGGGCGCGATGGGCGCGTGCACCCAGAGCCCGCCGGACTTGAGCTTGATGACGGTCATGCGGGTGTTGGTGGAGACGCTGCTGAAGCCCAGCGCCTGCTCCTGCTCGAACAGCCATATGCTGCCCTTGACCGCCTGACCCAATCATATCATCCACCCCACCCAACGTACGGCCGGCGCGGAGGACCAACGCGAGAGACAGTGAGCAAAATTCCATTCCGGTCGTCGCCGGGGAGCAAAAGGCGAGGCGGCCTGCGGGCGGGCGAGAGCCGAGAGGTTTACCTCGGTGCGGATGGTGCGGCGGTTGAGGAACGGGCCGAGCGGGAAGGGGAACCCGGTGAAGTTGAAGTAGAACCGCCCGGACCCGCTGGCCTCCGCCTCCGCGCCGGCCGAGGCCGAGACGGCGAGCCGCGGCCTGCGGGAGCGGAGGGACGGCGGGGGGGCGCTGGCGTGGTGGGGCGCGAGCGCCCCGCGCTGCGCCAAGCGGAGCGGCCGCGGGGTGGAACTGGAGGCGACGGCTGCTGCTGCCATTGCTGCTGTGCTGTTCCGGTCTTGCGGTTGCGGCTGGGGAAATTTCGGGTCCCCCCGGCGGTTAGTGTAGTAGCGCGCCGGATTCGCAGGCCGGGTGGAACTGATGGCTGGATGGGGCGACACGTGGAGCCGGCGGGTGGCTGGGAAAGTGGCAAGCGCGGCTGGCCGCCGTGGACCGCAGAGAGTGGAGTGCGAAACGAGCACGCAGACGCAACGGAACGGATGGTTCTGGAGTCTGGGAGCTCCGTTCTAGTGCCCGTCCCGGTCGGACGGCCGTACTCGGCCGTAGTGGACGGTCGGACGGCCGTTCTGGAGTCTGGACAGACGCACACGCACGATACGTTGCAAGAGGCCCGACCAGCTTGTGCACTGCTCCATCCGTTACAAAATCATTCTAAGAATTTTAAACAGTTAAAGCTTTTGTTCAGCTAATGTTAAAGCGATTTCTATTTATTTATATAGCTGATTTATTAGAAGAGAAAGATACTATTTTCATGACGGTTTCGTATAGATTAAAGTTTGCGTATAGTTCAAATAAACAAAGTCAAAACATCTCCAATTTGACTAAAATTATAGAAAGAAAACACAAAGATGTATGATATCATATACTACGAAAATATTTAACTAATAAAGAATCTAAGAGCCTATATACTATAAAAATATTTAACTAATAAAGAATCTAAGGGCCTATTTGTTTCCCATGACGAAGTTGTATCGCACTTTTTACCTATTTTTCGTTATGGAATCTAAACAGGTTGATAAAAAGGTTGAAAAAGGACAAAACATTTATTGTTTTCATTTGCCTCTTAAGAGACCCCGAATTTGGCAAAAGTCCTGACAGAGCTGGACGTCCATTATTCGACCACCCGCAATGGTTGTCAAATAGCTAGCTAGAATGAATTTTATTGGCTCTCAATAGCACTTTACAAATACCTAGCGAGATGACGTATAAAAATAATAAATAAGTAACATTTTTATTGGCTATCGAGGAGAGAGATCAAATAGCCAGCGACTTCCCAATAGCTAGCTATTTGATCTTTGTTACTTTTGTAAGTTGTCTCATCAAAATAGTATTTATTTATATGTGTCATCTAGCTAGCTATTTGTAAGTTGTCATTGAGAGCCAATAGCATTCTTTCTAGAGACTAAATAGCTAGCGATTTGAACACCATTGCGGACGCCCTTCCCAATCCCACCCCACCCAATGTCGGCCATTAATCAGGCTTCATTAATTAGGGATAAATTAGACATTGTAGGCTGATGAGCTAAAGTCCATGGATCAAACAACTTGTTGTGGATAAAACTTTATGAAAAACTTTAGTCCATGGCAAACGAAATCCAAACAGATCCTAATTATATTTAATTGATATCGTAAATATTATTATCTTATTTTATAATTTTAGTTAAATTTAAAAAAAATGACTCTCCAAAATTCTAAAAATAACTTATAATTTAGAATGGAGAAAGTTTTTTTCTCAATCACATAAAAGGTTTACACGTTTTTGTATATAGACGCTCGGACCACCCCTAATATACACAGACTGTTCACTTTAGATTTTAAACTAGACTAGACTAGAGTGGTTTAACTTAATACGTATATGCATAATTGAATTTTGTTACCGCTTTCGAAACAACCATCAAATATATGCGTGAAAATGCCAACTAAAAATTTAGATAAATGGGTAGGTGATGCAAGGATACATGCTCATGCAAAATTTAGGACGATAAAATTTTAGTGAAGGAGAAACAAAAATAGCACAAAACTTTTTTTCATCCCCGAATTTTGCACGAACGCGTATCCTCCTTAATACACAATCTACCCATTCATATATTTTGCTCTGTGCATATTTTTTATGATTGTGTTTGGGAGTGGGTGTGTGGGAGCATGGAAGGTGCCGGTGGAGAGAATCAGATATCTCTGTATATGAACTAGAAAAGGATCTTCATGCAGATATCTGATTCTGACATGCAGATATATGGTTCTGACATGAAGAACATGTGGGGTTTTTCTAGTTCTCTTCTTTCATGCTGATATCTGGTTCTGACATCTGAACAACAAAAAGAGCTAGGCCGCGTTTAATTAGTTCCCCTAAAGTCCCAAATTTTTTTAGATTTTCCGTCACATCGAATCTTTAGACGCATGCATAGAGCATTAAATATAGATAAAAAATAATTAATTTTACAGAATCTTTAGATGCATGCATAGAGCATTAAATATAGATAAAAAATAATTAATTTTACTTTTAGTATGTACATGTCAAGACGAATTTTTTGAGCCTAGTTAGTCCATATTTAGATAAAGTTTATTTGTTAAATAATAACAAAAGTGCTATAGAAACTTTTCTCCAAAAAATTTTCGAACTAAACACGGCCCTAGTAGAAATGCTAAAGGGGTATATAGCATGAATCCTTTATATTTGAACTTTGAAGACGGATAATAGATTAGTTGTGTCGGGAACTAATGTGATTGCGCAATTTATTGAGAAACATACCAGTTACACTCAAACATTGTCGAGATGATATGCAATCCAACATCAATAGAAACCTATACATCAAAGATTATGTCCATTAAATAAAGATTTCAGCACAAATCCCACACCGAATCAACGAATGCAGAGATCGGTCAGGATTGAAGTGTGGTCAATGGGGAGAATCCAGAATTGTCTACTCTATACTATGCTTAGGCGAAAAACTTGTCAGCTTACATCAGAATATTTTCAGATTTTTTTTCCCAAAAGAATGGAAAAAGCTTTGCCACAAATTTTATTACGGAGTAGACGTTAAAAATATTTTGAGAATGTTACAAGGAAAAATTTGGATGCATGGATGGGTGTTTCACACCTGGAACAAAAGATGTTGTAAGAATGGGATAAAATACTACTCCAACTTTGAAGTTACACCGATTTTAACTAGCAGTTGCACCAAAATAACCACTGTAACTATAGTACAGGTTTGAGTATAAATCCAGCATAAAGTCTGAATAGAAGGCCCAGCCAATGATGGGACACTGCTAAAAGGCGAAAGCCAATGGTACACAGCAACCATCAACCTTTCAATGTGACGGAGTCCCACAAAAATTTACATAATGTGCGTGCAATAGGAAATTTTATTTGGATCATGTTCCAAATCAAAGAGCTCTTGAATTTAAAGTAAAAAAAAAAAATCTCCCTTGTCTTTGAAATATAAAGTTGGTTCATTCGTTGCTACCTTTGTCACTGTGTGTTTGAAATATGAAATCGGCCGACCGATCAGCACTGCAAAGCCAGAATTTGTTTCTTGCTGTTTCTTTTGCAACTTGCCTTTTCTGATGGTTGTCTGCAGGTAGTAGAAGCATACAGAAAATTCTGAACCCCTTGTGTTTGAACCATTTGACACGGCAGACCACAGTGCCGCGAAGCTGTCCAAGGACGGCCGCGCTGTGCCGTGCTGGAGCTAGAGGGTAGCTCCAAGGCGCCAGCCGCGTTCCAACTCCCAACCAGAACCAAGGCGCGAGACGGTGCTGCGTTCTCACCGGCGGCACCATATGATTTGCCGGTTGCCGAGTGTGATGCAGCTGCAGGTCAGCAGCGCGTAGGCGTAGCTATGGGCCCATCATGAATCGATTCGGTTATGCTGCATTGCCAGTCACATCGGAAAGTAACCTCTCTGGCTCCATCC
The DNA here is from genome assembly GCA_009763385.1 of Coix lacryma-jobi var. lacryma-jobi. Lineage (NCBI taxonomy): Eukaryota > Viridiplantae > Streptophyta > Magnoliopsida > Poales > Poaceae > Coix > Coix lacryma-jobi. Next base: position 5,845,811 of record CM019826.1, read on the forward strand.
GACATTGGCCTTGTTTAGGTGCAAAAATTTTGCAAAATTTTTACTGTAGCATTTTCGTTGTTATTTGACAAACTTTGTCCAAATATAGATTACGTAGACTCCAAAGATTCGTCTCGACATGTACATACTAAAAGTACAATTGGTTATTTTTTTATCTATATTTAATGCTCCATGCATACGTCCGAACATTGATGTGATGGTTGATGTGATGAAAAATTTTGGGAAATAGGGGAACTAAACAAGGCCATTGTCAACTCGCACGAATTTGATGAGTCTACTGTACAAGAGAGGCTGCATCCAAACACCTGGGCACTGACGCAGACGCTTGCATACTGTACGCAAAGATAGTACTCGCGGACAACGACACAAATTATACTACTGAAAAAAAATCTTTGGAAATGCTCGTTTTTTTCCAGCAGAGTACGTAATGCACGCTGACGAGGCGAGCACGACGAGTTAACAATTGCAGAGTGCCGTAAGCATACGCCCAAGGTAAAACAATGGCGATCGATTCGTACGAGTTAGCAAAGCTAGTACGAATAGGTTTGTAGTATGAGTATTGTACACCAGATCTTCTGTTTGGACACACACGTTCCAATCTGTTCACACGCATACGCATGTGTGGCGCTGGCATGGCTGCTGCCGCCGCCGCCGCCGCCAAGTCGTGACAAATCCTGATCGCTAAACAAACATCACGCAGGAAACAACAACAACTAGATGCTGTACTTAGCAGTCCTAAAGATCTATCTATACGGACGCTGAAGAAGTCGAGCTGGTTATGCACACGTAAGAAAGAAAGAATCTTTCTGAAAGATATAGGACGTTGCCTGCGCCGCGGTTGCCGACGATGGTGCGCACGACGGACGAACGCCGGATCATCCGCGCACGGCGCCCGGTCCCGGCTTGTAAGCGGCGCCGTACCCGGCGCGGGCGGCGAGGCCGGCGCCGCCCACGGCGACGCTGCGGGCCCTGCGCACGGCGGGGCCGCCGACGCGCACGACGTCGTCGGGGCCGAACTCGCACGGCGCGTCCTCGTCGATCCGCCCCACCGCCACGCTCCGGCTGCGGACCGGGACCGTCGTCTCCGCCGCAACGTCCTCGCTTCCTCCGCGTCCGGCCGCCGCGGCCTGCTGGCGCAGGGAGATGGCGCGGACGAGCTCGTTGACGTCCTCCTCTTCCCCGCCGCGGCGGCGGGAGCGGGAGCTGAACGTCGCGGCCTGCATGGTCCCCGGCGCGAACCCGCCGCGGCCGCCGTACGTGCCCGCGTGCGTCGGCATCCGCCCCGCGCACGCCGACATCCGGCGCACGTACGAGTCGCACGCCCGCGACAGCGCCCGCACCGGCGCGCCCAGCCACCGCCCCAGCTTGCTGCTGCTGCTGCTGCCGCTCTCGGCCGCCTTCTGCTTGCTGCTGCTCATCTCTCCTCCACTCTGCCGCCGCCGCTGCACGAAGAAAGCCGGCCGGGGAGGAACCAACAGGAAATCACAGTGGGAAACCGATCGATCTGGAAGAGTAGTGAATGGAGCCAATGGCGAGGTGGGTGCTGCTCAAGTCAATGGCGAGGTGGGTGCGCGCGCGGGGGGGTTGGAAAATGGACGAGACGATCGATCTCCGGATGAGCATGAGTAGGAGATGATTGCCTTTTACCGGTCCTTTATATATAAAGATGAGGAGGATTAGTGCGTGTCTGCCGCTTGCTTCGTGGAAGCTAGGTCACTCTTGCTTGATGCTTTGAACTAGTTGCAGCGCCCATCATTTTGTAAAGGCAAGCAACGAGTGCCGCGGTGGTCAAAGGCGCTGGGCAAAGAAATGTTCAGCGAGCGACTATGAATAAACACACCGGAAATCGTCAAAGTCGCACCCAATTTGGCCCAAATCGGATGCACAGGATTTGGGGGGTTTCGCGGACGAGTTGCTGCCGTTTGTAGCTGTATACATTTTTAAAACAGGATGGTTCGTATCGGTGAGATGGATGTGCAACTGCTGCAAACGAGCAGCGTAGAAATGGAACCAAACTGAACATGTGCACAACGTTTAATTTAGCATGTTGTTGATACTCAAAATGTCACAGTTAAAAGTAAATTTAGAAAAGGTATTCGGCCTATAATATTAGAGTCGAATTTATCTTCTATTATTTCATATTTGACGGATCGGATGTTCTAAGTCAAATGAGCCTGATCAGTTTTGACTTCCGACCAGTCAATGTGTGTATCCGACCAGGTGGCGCTGGTCGGAGGTCTTATGCTTACGATGAAGGCTAAGTCCGGTAACGATTCGTTGATCAGTATGGGCTGATAAAGCCCATTAAGACTGATTTAGACCAATTTGGTCGATCTAAGGAATCAGCGAGATTAGGGTTACCTTGTTGCGTCTGGATTGGATTCTATATATATTGATAGAGTCCGAATAGGAAACTTGGAGATCATATATGAAGATGTTTCATATTGGGATAAGACCAAACCCCTCTATATATATATAAGAGGATCATGGTCGACTGAGACATCCAACATCAATCGATCAAAACCAATCTACTACCCTTTTACCTCTTTTTTTCCCTCTACTCTGTTGTTCGACGCGTCTCCCGACGAGACTCGACGGCGTCCTAGGCGGCCTTGCTGGTCCTAAGACAACCTCTACGTGCTTCTCCCGGGTCTTCCTGGGAGGAGTTGTAGAGTTATCAACACAGGAGCCTGAAACCCTAGATCGATACAAACCGGTCTCCAGATCGGTTTTCGACGGTTTAGTCGGGGTTCCTGCTGTATCAGGTTGAATCGCAACCTCTTCGGGCGTTCTAGCCCTGCTGGTGTGTGATTCGGATCACTTCCGACGTCAACACATGCGTCAGCGTGGGTTCTTGCCATTTCAACTGCTGGAAACTATCTATCCGAGATGGACCAATAATAATCTTGGGTTCTTGGTTCATACTAACATTTTGCCTTAGTTATAACCGCAATAAGAATCACCACATCACAAACAACTCAAAATCGGATAGGGCTTCTGTAATTTTGTATGCGCTGCAAATCACATGCTTGTCTTGCTGCCCAGCTTTATCAGGACAAGGAAGAACGCATTAGCGCTGGATCACATCGTTTTCCCTTACTTTTTTCTGAACATGTCGAGCCTTGAGCGATAGCCACCAGATTGAGTTTGTCAGCGTTGTTGCTTGTTGGTGCGGTCCTCACCTGGCCTTTTACTGTTTCAGCAAGCACTCGCTTAACTTAAAATAGTCAAGATGGAATTTGACTTTGGACTCGAGAATTCTTTGATTCAAACGTGATCCAAATACATAAATTTTTAGCTTGCTGATCGACAGTCAAACGTGATCCAAATACGTACATAAAGTTTTAACTTGCTGACAGTGAAGGCTTCCACCTTCTTCGGCATGTACACCAAATTAAGATTTTCGGCAACGGCAATTAGCATGAGCAAGCAGAGATGCACACGTTTACACAAGAAAGATCGTACAGAAATTATAGCTGAATAAGCACCCCCGAAGTTTCAGATTCAACAAACTTGTGAGCTCTGGGCTGTTACAGTAGCATTATAACTTTTGTAATAATCTATTGATCAATCAATTTAATACCCGTCAACACACATATATCAAGGTCTCAATAGTCAATACAACAGGTAACTAAAGAACATGTCAATTCCTTCCAGCAACTACAATGGAACGCCAAGGAACTTCGCCCAAAATCTTTGTCAGAGTCCTCCCAGCAACTAAAATGGAACTCGAAGAACTTCGCCCAAAATCTCTGTCAGACGCCACTCACTTTTGAGTGGACAGCAGCAACCACTAGTCACACGATCTGATGATCAGAAGCTCCAAACGTCGTGGCTGCCGGTGCCGGACCACCAAGAAGCCTCCCCCGGCGGCAGGACGGGAGCAGAGGGCATGCCGCACATGAACGCCGTGGTGTCATCGCTCGTACGAAAAGCAGAGGACCAAGCATCCTGCCCGCAGAACAAGTCGCCGACGTCCCCGACATTTGCCGTGGAGCAGTTCTTGAGCATAGGAAGAGTGCTGGCAGTCATCGAGCAGCCCAAGTCGAACGTCGCCTCTGGTTCAGGCCAAAATCTGGAAAAATCCGACGTGTCGCCGATCTTCAACTGCGACGTTGCCGCCTCGCCGTCAGCCTTGGACATCAACGCAGCACAGGCTGATGTGTCGCCGGTCTCGCCCGCGATCCAGCCTTTTGATCTGATCTGTTCTTGCAAACTGACCGCCGAAGCTGGCACAGGGGAATCGAAAAGCCGCCGCTTTGCCTTGACGGGAGCAGAGGCCTCATCAACAGGCGTCCTCTTGCGCGCTGAGGCAGAGCACGATGGTCTCGACGCGGATCCGCTGCCGCTGCGCGAATGGGTGTGCGCCTTGTAGATCTTGCAAAGAACCAGCTGGGGCTCGGGCTCGCCGTCGTGGACGCGATCGTGGTCGGTTTCTTGATCTTGGCTGAACTCCACCATGTACCACTCGGTCCTCTCGCTGCACTTCTTCCCGGTCTTGAGCTTGTAGGAGAAATACTGGCTGTGGCCGGCGCAATTGCCCTCGTCGTCGAGCACGCGGCGGGGAGCGCGCTCCGAGTGCCACGTGCCCACCCCACCGGCAACCTGTCGCGACTTGCGGCTGTCACTGCTGCTCTTGGGCCTCAGGGGGGTGAAGAAGAACCAAGATCCGCTCTCCCCTTTCTTCGCCGGAGCCGGCTTGAAGAGCATCGTGAGCAGGGTCGGGTCGGCGGCGTAGATGTCGGTTTCGTGGAAATGTGCGGCGGCGCCGGGAGGGAGGGGCTCACCGGCGATCTTCCGACGGAGGAAGAGGAGGAGTCTGTCATCCGATGGCGTGAAGGAGTAATCGCCGGGCGGCGTGGTCTCCGGAGAGAGAAGAGGAGCCATGGTGTTTTGTTTTGTTAGGACAAAGAGGCGGCGGAGGAGGCGAATCTGGCGTTAGGGCTAAAAAGGCGGCGGGAGGGAGAGAAACGCGGGCGCGGCGAATTTCGCTGAGCTCGCTCGCGTCCCGCGCTTATATGAAGGTAGTTTGCCGATCACCACCCGTTTCCATTTCTTTTTTTCGTTGTTTTTTTTTCTTTTTTCCAACACGCTGTGTTTTAAGTAGATTTATCTCTGTATTGTAACATGAAAAAATAATGCTGTGATGATTTAAGTTTGAACATGTATTGTGTTGTATAAAAAATAATATTGAGCATGATGCTCATGACATTCTTCATGAAACACGAATAATTAGCACATAATTCAAGTTTTAGGGTGAAAACAACATAGTTCATATAATAATTGTGTTTATTATGATTATTTGTTCTATCATATCATGTGTGTAATACTCTTAAGATAGTCTTGTGGTCCCCCCCAAAAAAAAGTCATGTTTGATATAGCTCTTTCTTCGAGGAAGCTAGTTATCGGAGAGAAGTGATTTATCTAACTAAAATGTTTCTATCAGACAATGACAATATTTGTAGAGCGAATTAAAAAAAAAATACTTTTTCAGCACCTAGCCTTCTAGTTTATTTTTAAGAAATCACTTCACATAATTAACATAGCATTACTTTGTAGTAAAATCTATTTGGTAGAGGTCCTCCTAGATAAAAAATTGAAACACTCTATGAACTCTGTCATACAGGCTTTTAAAATCTTTCAAAAATTTATCACAAGCCAATATCTAGATCAAAGGTCTTCTGCACCTTTGGTCATCTTTTTCACAAATCAAATATGAGATCATAAAATGTATAATATGTAGCATCATATGAAATACATAAATTGGCATGTGTTTAATGTTCTGCTCAACTCGCTCCAGACTAAATGAAAATTATGTGGACTTAGACAATGTCGAGAAAAATAAAAAGTCAATAGGATTGTAGGTCCATGTAACGATTTGTCATGTTTTTACTATCTTTATTTTTCAGCCTTTCTGATTTACTACAAAAAATCCCAGTGATACGCGATGGGCGACTACGAATTGAACCTCTTTGGAGAGAGTTTCTCTTGTCTCAACCATGATCATTTTGTTTTATATGAATCCTTTGTTTACTGTATCTTTACTTTTCTTGTTGATTTTTTACAAAGTGATGTTGCAACTTTGCAATTATACAGAAGATTATTCTTGCTTAGCCTATGTGAATGAATAAAATTCTATAAACAATCTATCCATATATTACTTGAAAAAAACAGATGAGGGAGATAGTAGTAGTTTTAAGGTAAAAAACTAGTCAATAATAGTTATATAAGAAGTCTAGACGATGGATACGGTGGGTACACAGGAACAAAGGACACTTAGCATAGGAACATTAAAAGTTTTAAAACTACTCCCTGTCATAAAATAGATGTCGCTATATGGTACGTGTAGATTTTTTTAACTTTTGACTAGTTTTTTAGAAAAATCATGCAACATTTATATTTTTAAATAATTTCTTATTAAAGTACTATATTCAACGATCTGTCCAATAATACTAATTATGTAGGTTACGTATCTAGTACAAACCACAACCTTCGTGAAAACCCGTGTAAACCACAATAAAAAAGTTGTTTAAATTCATCAAAAAAATCACACATATAGATGATATGATGATACACAACCTTATAAAATATCTTGTCCAAAATCGAATTCATTTGTGAGATATAAAAATAACAAATTTCTAACAAATCATGTGGAAAATTTTCTGGCTCGAAATTTGTTATTTTTATAACTCACAAACGAAGTCGAGTTTGGACAAGATATTTTACAAGGATGTATATCATCATACCATCTACATGTGTGATTTTTTTTTGATGAATTTAGACGATTTTTTTACCGTGGTTTGTACGAGTTTTCACAAAGGCTGTGGTTTACACTAGATACGTTCCCAATTAGGTATTATAATTATTAATATTGTTTTATATATAATTGGTCAAAGTTACGACAAGCTAACTTCTCGAAAAGCGAGAACGACTTCTATTCTAAAATGGAGGGAGTCTTCTTGTAAAAAAAAGTTCTAAATATTAGACCAAAAGGCTAGCATCCTGTGTTATTTGCGCACACAATCTTAGCCCTGTTTGTTTAAAATTATCGATTGTACTTCAACTTATTCTCTCTCACATAATTCTATTGAAACATCCGTGAATAAGTTCTAGAGCCCTTACTAGTTGCATTATTTTCAGAAATTTAATTACAGAATCATTATCACTTCAAGAAGTTAAATATTTTAAATTTTGACTATATATATAATTAGTATTATTAGATGAATCATTTAATATACTTTATAATTGTCGGTGTTTCGAATCCGGGGTATGACAACAACGAGTAATATGATCGCGTGCTCTCTTCCTGGATGGTGATGCAAGATGACACAAGGATTTATCCTGGTTCGGACAAAGAAGGCCCTACGTTCAGCGGAGGAGGAGATTCTTGGCCCTCGAGCGATGCTGCGAGTGGCGCCCCTTAGTGTCCCTGACTCAGGTGCTCGAAGCCGGCTGTCGAACCCTCTTCGAGGGCCAGCCTTCGCTGCTTCGAGACTTAGGGCCGGGACCCGTTTTTACCTTCCTGAAGAAGCCTCCGTTGCTTGGAAACCTTCTGCCCGTTGGCCGCGCCTTTTTAGGCGAGATAGTGGAGATCGTGGCGCTAGGGCGACCGACAAGAAGTCAGAGTGGCGGCCGCGGTGGGCCCGGAGAAGTGGAGCGAATGCGGAGTTGCCGCGTGTACCTGTCGACCAGCTCGAGATGCGGTTAGGTGGGCACATTAAATGCGTGCGGTTACTTTTTCCCCAGGGGCTCCCCAGGGGCTTCTCCGTCCCAACCCGGAGGAGGGGCCCGCGTGGTGGGCTGTCCCGTCGGCGGATCACCGGGAGCCGCACCCGCCGGAGGGGTATGTGGTGAGCTTCACACGCTACCACCGCATGGGGCTCGGTGTTCCGCCGAGCCGCTTCATGCGGGCGTTGACCCACCACTACGAGGTGGAGCTACAACACTTCTCCTCCAACTCAATTTCGCACGCCGCCATCTTCGCCGCGGTGTGCGAGGGGTACCTGAAGATCGAGCCGCACTGGGAGATGTTCGTCCACCTCTTCCGGGGCGAGCTCTTCATCAAGGCCTTGAAGCCGAGCGGGAGGCGGCTCGTGCGCATGGGCTCCCTCACCGTCACTGCGAGGACTGGGACCTCGTCGGCCAATGTCCCCCGCGAATACCTCCGCTACAAGCTTTCCACCAACCAGGCCGGGTGGGACGACCACTGGTTCTACCTGCGGAATGAAGGTGGTCTCCTTCCGCAGTACACCGGCAGGGTCCTCACTCAGCGCCCGAAGAAGTGGACCTGGGGTGTCGCGGCGGACAGGCAACGCCACCTGGTTCCGCTGATGAAGATGATGGTGGACAAGAAGAATCTGACCGTTCATGCGGTCATCTGGGCGTTCCATCAGCGAAGGGTTCTTCCGCTGGCGGACCGCCCCCTTCTTATGCACGAGATGGGGCCGAAGGCCCAGCTCGAGGCGCTAAATCGGTCGAGGATGGCCGAGGAGAGGCTGCCTCGGAACGAGGGCGTCTCCCGGGTGTCGATCACGAACCAAGGGTCGTTCGTCCCTGAGGACACCAACCTAATCGCCATGGCACCCGACAAGGGGTGTCTCGACCTGGTAAGCCCCCCTCGAGCTAAGCTGTCCCGAGCCTCCTCCCCCTTTCTCTGTCTCCGAACCTTGTACATTGTTCTTGTGGTTTTTTCTCGTCATGCTTTTTCTTCTTCGCAGGGGACGTTTACTTGTCGTGCGTCGAGGCCCCCGGTGAGGGAGGATGCCGCGGATACCCAGGTGAGGCGCCTCTCTGCTCAGAAAGACAAGGAGAGCAAGGATGCCAGAAAGAAGAAAGAGAAAGACAAAAACTTGCGTCGCTCGGCTCGGGAGCAGAGGCTGGCGAAGGCTCGTCGTAACCGGCAGCCTGGAGATGGGTCTGAAAGGACCGAATCAGCCTAGAGGGGGGGTGAATAGGTGATTTTTGACTATCTGAAACTTCACAAACTATAAGATGTAGTTAGATAGCAATCGGAGAAGCCGGTTTGTTTGGGTAGGTACTACCGGGTGTGAAACACCGGTACTACCGACACAAACAAACGGCACAACCGGGATCCTAAAAGAAACTACAAATCCGATGAATGTAAGCTATGAAGATAAAACAAGTTTCTAGCCCACTTTCCTAAGAATGATATATGGCAAATCTACTCTCACCAAACCTTGGTTGCTCCCCTTGATGTAGATCGAGCCTTCCCAACCTAAGAAAGAGATAGAGATAGGAAGAACACGAAGAACACAATAACAAGTGAAGTAGAGAATATAGAGACAACAACAACAAGCACACGGGACACGCGATTTATCCCGAGGTTCGGCCAATCCACTAAGGAGTGCCTACTTCCTCGTTGTTGAGGTGACCACAAAGGTCGGAGTCTATTTCACCTCCTTGCCTCACTCAAGCAACCACAAAGGCTACAAGAGTATCTCTACTAGAAATCTCAGGGTAATACAAACGCTTCGGGGAGCCCTCACAAGTAAATCAATACGGGCTACCACGAAGAACACCTAACCGGCTAGAGCTCAAAGAGCTCAAGAGTAAAAGACACAAAGCAAGCCGGCAAGATGGAAACCAAGTGCTCAAGTATAAGATTGATGCTTCCCACTCTCGAATCTCACTTCCCTAGCTCAAATCTCGCAAGGGAATGAATCTAGGAGCAAAGGGGGAGAGAGAGGGGTGAGTCAATGCTTGGAGAGTGTTTGTCTCGAGTTAGGTCAGCAATAAGTGTATAGAGTGAGTGGGTGACCGTGAAAAGTGAAGAGGGAAGGCATTTATACTCCCTCAGTCCCGAGGCCAGTCGGTACCACCGACCACCCCTGGCCGGTACCACCGACCAGTTCACAACGGTCGAAAGAATCCAGATCTGACCAAACAAGCAACCACCGTCCTCATGTCGGTACCACCGCGGGCGGTAGTACCGAGGTTATGGCGGAACTACCGCCAGGCCAAATTGGCCGCGAACAGAGAGCATCTCACAAAGGGACTTGGTCCCTTGGAAACTACCGCCCAAAGGTCGGTACCTCCGAGGTCGGTGGTACCGAGGTTATGGCGGTACCACCGCCAGGCCATTTTCAACTCAACACAGAGAGCTTCGCGAAACCAAGATACTACCGACCTCGGTCGGTACCACCGCGGGCGGTACTACCGAGGTTTTGGCGGTACTACCGCCAGGCCATTTTCAATTCTACACAAGGAGCTCTGCAAACTTGGTTACCACCGGCCTTGGGTCGGTAGCACCGGGGGCGGTACTACCGAGGTAATGGCGGTACTACCGCCAGGCCAAATTCAGCGCGGACAGAGAGCCTTGCAAACTTGGAAACTACCGGCCATTGGTCGGTACCACCGCGGGCGGTAGTACCGAGGATATGGCGGTACCACCGCTAGGTCAAATACAACTCTACACAGAGAGGGTTGCAAAACCAGGTTACTACCGACCTTGCGTCGGTACCACCGCGGGCGGTAGTACCGAGGTTATGGCGGTACTACCGCCAGGTCATTTTTTACCAACACAGAGAGGGTGTTTGAGCGCTGCGCAGAGAAGCCGTGGTCGGTACCACCGACCACCCATGGTCGGTACCACCGACCATATGAAATTACCCTCTAAGTGTTCGTGATTGTGCGGTGTCTCTCAAGCGAACTAAGGATAGTCGATTTGAGCACTTTTCTCCACATCTAGCCAACTTACTTTGTGACCCTCTTCATAGTCCGGCTTACCTACAACTCAAGTTTAAAATTGAAATTTTAAACTACCACTTGAGCTAGGCATCTTTATGTCCAAAAATATCCTACGTGCTTTGTTCACGAGATTTCAACGTTTCAAATCTTTCAAAGGACTAACACCTGCATACATGCTTTTATAAACTGGTTAGTCCCTAATTTGATTGTCATTAATTAGCCAAAACCCACATTGGGGGCGAATGCACTTTCAAACTCCCCCTTTTTGGTAATTGATGACAACCAACTTAGGCTTACAATTAGGGATAGAAAGAATTGAAGCTTTTGAATTCCAAAATTTAGTTGAAGCTCCCTCTTAGTGTATGCTTTGGATATGAATTTCAAACCTTGATTAGAAAGCAAGGTTGCATACACAAGAACAAGAGCTCCCCCTAAATTTTGCAATCCGTGGGGTGCCTAAGTGTGTGACAACATCAAATATATCAATTTGTGATGCATAAACGGTATGACATGGTGATTCACATAACAATGTAATAAGAAAAGCGAATGGCTATTGAAGAAAGAAAAGAACTCAAATCACATAGCCATATCGAAAACAACAATCACCATGACAAGAGCATCAATAATGAGGATGAACCAAACACGAATATAACATTAAGCACAAAAGTTTTACATCCTTAGCATATCACAAATAAAATGTAGCATACCACACTTAGTCTCAAAGATTACCCTTTCTCACATCTATTACCACAAGATAAGCCTAACACTCCCCCTTTGGCATCAAGTACCAAAGCGGGTAGGCCAAGGTAAGCAAAGAATCAATAATAGCTGCAGGAAGATCCATCATGATAAGAGCCCCCGAAGAGAGAGGAATAGGCGCTCTCTCCAACGTCACCACCAGGGAAGGATGACGGAGCAGAAGAATAAGGTGGTGGTGTAGAGTCACGAGGGCCACCACTCCCAGCTGGATCGGCTTCGGGGCCAGCAAAGCCCATGTACGAGCCACCACCCCCACCTTGATATGACGTGGACCCACCAGCAAAGGACGTGCCCATACCATAGTCAGGGAAGAAGGGATGAGGCTGGTACTGAGGTGGTGGCGGAGGATAGAACTGATGGGGCGGATACAACATGGAGCTGTAAAAACCCGCCTCACCACCACCTGGAAACTGGGCTGCTGCTGGGGCTGCTGCTGGGCCTGCTGCTGGGGCTGCTGCTGGGGAAGACAACCATCATCATCATCATCATCATCATCATCATCACCGCGCCGGGCCTGAGCATCGTACTCAGCAAACGGATCTGGATGGGGTCGGACCGGAGAGCGCGGAGGAAGACCGAGATGCTGACTCACCTCCTGCTGATGTCGCTCATCGCGATCAGCCCGATAGCACATCCACTCAAAGATCTTGCCAAGGGCAGAGCGAATACCACCACTCCTACGCCCCTCACGACGCGGAGGAGGAGCGGTAGCACGGGGAACATCTCCACCACCCGGCTGAGCCTCGCCAGGCGCTGCTGCATCTGCTGGGACCTCACCACCTTCATCCACTTTTTCTTTGTCCTTGGAAGGAGCCGAGGTGAACTTGCGAACACTGTACTCCTTCATGGTGCGATCATACTCGAAGGTGGCGCCAACCACATGCTCAATGATATGCATAAGGTATGGAGCATATGGCAGGGCCTTGTGAGGATCATTGTATACATCGGAGATCTTTTGCCAAAGAAAGTGAGAGATGCTAAACCGTCCATCTGGCAGAGCAAAGCGGACTAGGACCTTGGCAGCATCATCTCTCAAGTTATCTTGATCTCCAATTTGGGATCCAGAGTCAGGCGCATGATGTTGTTGAGGACGTAGTAAGCGGGCTTCAGGCCAGGGACCTTGAAGGTCGCCACTGCACCATCCAAATAGACGCCTGAGCTCTGCAACTGCTCTAAGTACATACCCCCTCCATACATCTCTGAAAGACGAGGGGCATCTCTGTCCACATGATCGAAGCCCAACAACCGAGCAAATGTGACGAAGGCACATCTGTAGTGGACCCCTTGGGTCATCCAATGCAGCACGCGAGCTTCCTGATCAATGAACAAAGTGGCCCAAAACTGACAGAGAATCTCCTGGTTGAAGTTGCGCTCGCCAGAGATCAGCCCCAAAACTCTCCACTCCTCTAACCTCTGCACCAGGGCCTAAATGTCCTCAGAATCTTTGTCGGTCAGAGAGGAGAGAACCAGTCTCTTATGTGCAAAGAGAGGAGGATGTCCCTTAGCACAGACACCCTTCCAGCATACTGACACATAGAAGTCTTGCTGGAATCTGGACCAGAACCTCCTATCCACAGAAGCATCTCTAACAAACAGATAGGGGTTCTCCTCACGCTGCCTCCTCATCAAGTTACCCCGCTTTCTATTGGAGTAATCCATGGGATTTCCAAGAAGAGCGAGAGGGACGACGGACATGACAGCTTTGGCTTCAGGGTGCATGTCAAAAGCCCGGTTGATTAGCATCAACCCTGAAGTCCGAGGGGATGCCGGTCCAACTTGAGGATCGATGGAGCGACCCTCACGATCGAGACCAGCTGAAGGCACTCCTCCCACAATGACGTTGTGCAAGCGTCCAGCCGGACCAGCGACAGGGGGCGGAGAAGGCTGAGGAGGCGGAGGAGGCGAACGAGCAGCATGCCCACTGCCACGGGCATGACCGCTCCCACTCCCCCTTGCGCTATCCACGCCGCGACAGCCCGTGTGGCCTACGGACGAGCGTCCACGGACCTGACGAGAGGAGTCATCCATACTCCCAGACCGAACACGGCGCCCGAGATTGCGACGCGGCGGCGCCCCTTGCACATGACCACCTTGCTCCAAGGCGGCATACTCCTCATCATCACTAGGGGAACGAGCATGAGAGGGCCTCCGGCTCATCTAGACAAAGATAGCATAAACCAACATAAGACAAAGATGATGGAAAGATTACTTCAACGGATGTAGCAAATAAGACGATCGAAATCGGGAAGGAGAACGGCTCGCTGCGCGCGGGCGGTACTACCGACCCCTGGGGGCGGTACTACCGACCGCACAGCAGCGTGTGGTTTCCTTCAATCCAATCTACCAAATCGCTATGAACTTGCTAACCATACATCCTAGAAGCATCTTCATACTAGATAGAACAATCCTACCAAAGGAATCGACCTAGAACAAAGTACATTGAGAGATCGGGCATGAACACCCTAGTACCTTGCTACTCGTGAAGAAGAGGTCGAAATCCAATGAAGGAGGAAACTTCGGGCTTCAAGAACACCACCACGACGATCTCCAACCTTCAAAGCACCTTTCCACTGAAGGGATTTGGATTTGGGTGGAGGAGGAGGGAGATCGAGGAGGACGAACGGAGCGGCGGCGCACGGGCTCAGGGCGGCGGCTGAAGGAGGCAGGAGGCGGTGCGGTCAAAACGGATTGACTAGGGTTAGAAAAGATTCACCGCGCCCCCTTTTATACTCGGGTCAAACTCGGTCGGTGGTACCGCCCATAGGGCCGGTACTACCGACGTCGGTACTACCGCCCTATGGCGGTACCACCGACAGCACAAAAACATAGAGGACAGAGAGGGATTTCAAGAGAGCCTTGTGTGGTATACTACACATACTTCAAACATGTCCAGATTTCATATAACCAATACATAGCCATGGACATAAGTGAAGTATGCAAAATAGATTTTGAAATCATACACAATGTTTTGTCAACCATTTATCTAGGTCTCTAGGTGAAAACAAATATGTGCAAGACATCAAGCCACGTTACGAGAATCAATGATATTTAGTTCACTCCTCAAAGCACAAAATCTTGACTCATCTAAAGGCTTTGTGAAGATATCGGCTAGTTGTTTTTCGGTGCTCACATGGCGTATTGCGATATCTCCTTTGGCTTCATGGTCTCTCAAGAAATGGTGTCGGATGTCTATGTGTTTGTGCGAGAGTGGTTACGGGATTGTTTGCTAGTTTGATAGCACTCTCATTGTCACACAAAAGTGGAATTTTGGTTTCCTCACATCCGAAGTCCTTTAGTGTTTGCTTCATCCAAAGTAGTTGAGCACAGCAAGAGCCGGCCGCCACATACTCGGCTTCGGCGGTGGATAGGGCAACACTATTTTGTTTCTTAGAACTCCATGACACCAAGACCTCCCAATAAATTGGCAAGTCCCGGTAGTGCTCTTTCGGTCTACCTTGCAAACGACATAGTCCGAATCGGAATAGCCAAGTAGATCGAAAGTGGAGCCCTTGGGATACCACAAGCCAAGATTCGGAGTGTGCACTAAGTATCGAAAAATTCTCTTAACGGCCATAATATGACATTCTTTCGGATTAGCTTGAAACCTTGCACACATGCACACACTAAGCATAATATCGGGCCTAGATGCACAAAGGTAAAGTAATGAACCGATCATAGAGCGATATACCTTTTGGTCCACTGACTTACCATCCACATTTAGATCAAGATGTCCATTGGTAGGCATAGGGGTCTTGATGGGTTTGGCCTTGTCCATCTCAAACTTCTTTAGCATGTCTCTTGTATACTTGGTTTGACCGATGAACGTGTCATCCTTGAGTTGCTTGATTTGGAATCCAAGAAAGTACTTCAACTCTCCCATCATGGACATCTCGAACCTTTTGGTCATGATCCTACTAAATTCCTCACAAAAGGCAACATTAGTACTACCAATATTATGTCATCGACATATATTTGGCACACAAAGATATCATTATCAACTTTGCGAGTAAATAAAGTAGCATCGGCCCTTCCTATCTCAAAACCCTTTTTGAGGAGGAAGTCCTTAAGACAATCATACCAAGCTCTAGGGGCTTGTTTAAGCCCATAGAGCGCCTTGTCGAGCTTGTAGACGTGGTTGGGAAACTTTGGGTCCTCAAAACCCAGTGGTTGCTCCACATAGACCAATTCAGAGAGGGGGCCGTTGAGGAATGCACTTTTCACATCCATTTGGTATAGCTTGAAATCATGGTGAGTAGCAAAGGCAAGTAATATACGAATTGATTCGAGCCTAGCTACAGGTGCATAGGTTTCCCCAAAATCCAAACCTTCGATTTGAGTGAAACCTTGAGCCACCAACCGTGCTTTGTTCCTTGTCACCACGCCATGCTCGTCTTGCTTGTTGCGAAAGACCATTTGGTTCCTATCACATTTGCTGGGCCTTTCCACCAAGGACCAGACTTCATTCCTAGTGAAGTTGTTCAGCTCTTCTTGCATAGCCATCACCCAGTCCGGATCGTCAAGTGCTTCTTCCACCCTAAGAGGTTCCAAAGAGGAGACAAACAAGTATGTTCATAAAAATTTGCTAAACGAGAGCGGTCGTTACCCCACGCCGTATGCTCCCCAATATGCTGTCAACGGGATGATCCCGTTGAACGTATGATGAACTCTTGGATGTGGCACAAGTGATCTTCGTTGGATGGGTCCATCTTCATCATATGCATTGATGTTCCCATCTCCTTGTCGGACTTCATGTTGAGCTTGTGTTTGATCATCAACTTGATGTATCACTTGAACATCACCCACACTACCACCATTCGAAGTTGCGGAAGATTCATCATGCGCATTTGGATGCACATGATGGATATGAGAATCTTGTGGAGTGTGTGATGGTTCATCTTCATCATCTTGTATTTCAAAGGGCCTCACATCACCGGTTGCAAGCTTCTTGATAGCTTCAGATGGAGGGCTCTTCATTACCTACAAGCTATCATTGACTTGCTCCTTTTGAGAGCCGTCGGATTCATCAAAAGTCACGTCTACCGTTAACTCAATAGTGTCGGTGGCATTATTGAATACACGGTAGCCATGTTCGTTAGTACCATAACCAAGAGAAAGCCTTCGTGTACCTTAGGTGCAAACTTTGAACTTTTGGCCCTCTTGTTAAGTATGAAACACTTGCAGCCAAAAACTCGAAAGTAATGCACCTTTGGTTTGTTACCGGTTAGAAGCTCATATGGCGTCTTCCCCCTTAGCTTGTGAAGGTAGAGGCGGTTGATTGCATGACACGCCGTGTTCATTGCCCTCCGCCCAAAAGCCATGGGAAGTCTTGTACTCATCCAACATAGATTTGCGGCTTCAACAAGAGTTCTATTCTTCCTTTCCACAACCCCATTTTGTTGTGGGGTATATGGAACGGAGAACTCATGCTTGATCCCTTCTCATCAAGATATCTTCTATGTTGGTGTTCCTAAACTCGGTCCGTTGTGCGCTTCTCACTTTCTTGATCTTGATGTCGAACTCATTTTGTGCTCTTCTAGCAAACTTCTTGAAGATGCCTTGCGTTTCGCTTTTATCTGCTAAAAAGAACACCCAAGTGAAACGAGAATAGTCATCAACAATAATGAAACCGTATTTGTTACCGCCGATGCTTTGATAAGCAACGGGTCCGATGAGGTCCATATGCAATAGCTCCAATGGTCTTGTGGTCGACACAATGTTCTTGATTGGATGCTTTGCTCCAACTTGCTTCCGGCTTGGCACGCACTGCACAATCCTATCTTTCTCAAAAGGAAACATTGGTTAGTCCAAGGATGTGCCCTTCTCTTGAAGTTGGGCCAAGTTCCTCATCATCCCAACATGAGCTAGTCGGCGATGCCAAAGCCAACCCCTGCTAGATTTTGCCATTAGACATGTTGTAGGTTCTACCTTACTAGTTGAGAAGTCAACTAAGTAAAGTTTTCCTTCAACACGCCTTTAAATGCAATAGAGGAATCCCTTCTTCTAGAGACGGTCACACCCTATCCGTAAAGAGGACAATCGTAACCCATTTCACAAAGTTGAGAAGAACGGATAACAAATTGTAACTCAACGAATGCACAAGTAATACATTAGATATGGAATTGTCAGTTGAGATAGCAATTTACCCAAACCAAGCACTTCTCCTTTACCATTGTCACCAAAAACAAATGTTGTTGCATGAGTCGTGCTGGTTGAAAGGAGGAGAACATATCTTTTGCCCCGGTCATATGATTGGTGCATCCACGATCAACACCCAACTTGACCCACCGGAGGCATATTCCTACAAACAAGTTTATGTTCTAAATTTAGGTACCCAAACGAGATTGGGTCCTTGGGGGTTGTCACATAAGCTTTTGGACCCAAACATTTCTCATAATTTCCCTCTTCTTGAGGGCACCAACATACTTGACTACTATCTTACCATCCTTCCCCCAACAACACAAGTAATCACATGTATAGCTTCTTGATATGGGCTTTTGTTGCTTGGGGGCCTCCACTGCTTCTCCTTGTTGATCTTACCATTAGCAAGTGGAGCCTTTGGATTGGCACCTTGTTGGCCTTGTTCATTAGGTCAAAGAGAGGAACCCCTTTGTTAAAGTTAACAAAAGGTACCCATTGACCATCTTTCTACCATTGGCCTTACCACCATACTATGTACCAATTCCATCCTTAATAGATGGGTGTTTTGCGGTCTTGAGGATATCTTTGGTTGTTGCACCTTACACTTGCAACCATTCCTCAAGATCATGTTCAAACTATTAATCTCCTTGTCTTTCTTCTCTATCTCAACAAGGTTAGTTGCACAAGCATTTATATCAAGTTTATAGCATCTTTTGCAACCATTACTAGTTGAGGCATTAGAGCCATCGGAATCCTTAGAAGAAGTTGAAGAGGTGCTATTCCAAAGAGTGTGTAGCTTAGTTCAAGAGTTTGATATTTATTTTGAGAGCTTGTGAGGCTCTCTTGAACCATGCTAACCTCATTCTTTAGGCTTGCAATTGAGTCATTGCTCATGGAACACTCCTTAGCCAACTTCTTGTGGAGTCATTGGCTAAGATAGTTCCACGGTCAATTTCTCAACCTTCAACTTCTCCTCGGCAAGAGAGGCTTCCAATGCACGGTTCTTTTCTCTCTCTTGAGAGATCAAGTCCCCTTGCATTGCAAGACTCTCATTCCGACTCTCTAATTTAGTGAGCAATTTTATGATTTTAGCTCCACCTTTCTTTTCAAACTTTCTAATTATGCTAAGCTCAAATTCATCCAATTCATCATCACTATATTCATTGCTAGAATAAGTAGGAGAGTTAGGTGATACCTTCTCATTCTTAGCCATGAAGCAAGAATGAGTGAAGTCATCCTCGTTGTCGGAGAGGTTCTCGAACAAGCGTGATGAAGTTGTTGAAGTAGCTATGTTGGAGAAGAGGCTTGGAGAAGAGGTCTTGTGTATGGCAATGTTGGCCGCTCCCTTCTCCTTCTCCTTGCTCTTGCTCTTCTCTTCATCACTTGAGTCTTCTTTCGAGAACCACTCCTCACCAAGATGAGCTTCACCACCTCTTCTTCTTCTATGCTTCTTGTCATCACTCTTGCTATACTTGTTCTTGTTCTTCTTTTGTGGACAATCGGCAATGAAATGATCATCCGCTCCACACTCATAGCAGTTCCTCTTCTTTGACTTCTTGAAGTAACCACCTTTGCCCTTCTTGTGCATCTTCTTTCTCATGAATCTTCTAAAGTTCTTCACAATAAGGGCCAATTCATCATCTGAGTCTTCACTTCCTTCGCTTGAAGAGTCATCTCGGGCCTTGCTTCCTTCTTCTTGATTAGCCTTGAGTGCTACCACCTTCTTGTGACTTGCCTCTTGATCTTCTATATCTTCATCATCCAAGACTTCATGATGCTTTATCTTGGCAAGCATCTCATGAGGTCCCATGCTCTCATAGTTAGGTCTCTCCATGATGATCGATGCAAGGTTCTTGTTCCTCTTTCTATATGCTCTTAATAGCTTTCTTCCAGCTGAGTAGTCATCCCACTTTGTGTCTTGAGAGAGCTCTAATCTGATTGACCAATGTCATGAATCTATCAAACATTTGTTGAGTGGTCTCACTTTCTTGATTGCAAAGTTCTCAATCTTTCCATGAAGAAGCTCTATGTTGCACTTCCTCACACTTGCATCACCCTCATACGATATCCTGAGGGTATCCCAAATCTCTTGGCATTCTCCATTCCATGTACCTGTTGCTTTCTTCAGGCTTAAGGCATGATAGAATCAATGATGCGGCTTGAACATTTTGTTGAAACTCAAACACATCATTGTCGGTGAACTCTTGACCTTCAACATGACTTGGTCCATTGTCAACAATCTCCAAACTCTTGCGGCAAGAAGGTGTAGCTTCATCTTGTGTGCCCAATCATTGTAGTTGATTCCATCAAAGGCGGGTGGTTTGCCTAGATTGACGCTAGGCAATTGCATGACCTTGCCCATATGGCTATAGTCATATGGCACTCTAGTGAACTCGGGTGTCTTTCTTGCCTTTCTCTTCATCTTCCTTCTCTTGTCATCGCTTCCGGATGATTTGGCTTTGTTGTCCAAAGCTCGCCTCAAACTCTCCATCTCATCTTTCATTCTCTTCATCTCATCTTCATGCTTCTTTGCTTGATCTTGAATTACCTGAGCAGTAACCTGCTTGACAATGTCATCAAGCTGTTCTTGACTTATGGTAGACATCATTCTCCCTTACGCGGTGAAGCGCTAACACAAGGGTTAGGCTCCGATACCAATTGAAAGGACCGAATTAGCCTAGAGGGGGGGGGGGTGAATAGGTGATTTTTGACTATCTGAAACTTCACAAACTATAAGATGTAGTTAGATAGCAACCGGAGAAGCCGGTTTGTTTGGGTAGGTACTACCGGGTGTGAAACACCGGTACTACCGACACAAACAAACGACACAACGGGATCCTAAAAGAAACTACAAATCCGATGAATGTAAGCTATGAAGATAAACAAGTTTCTAGCCCACTTTCCTAAGAATGATATATGGTAAATCTACTCTCACCAAACCTTGGTTGCTCCCCTTGATGTAGATCGAGCCTTCCCAACCTAAGAAAGAGATAGAGATAGGAAGAACACGAAGAACACAATAACAAGTGAAGTAGAGAATATAGAGGACAACAACAACAAGCACACGGGACATGCGATTTATCCCGAGGTTCGGCCAATCCACTAAGGAGTGCCTACTTCCTCGTTGTTGAGGTGACCACAAAGGTCGGAGTCTATTTCACCTCCTTGCCTCACTCAAGCAACCACAAAGGCTACGAGAGTATCTCTACTAGAAATCTCAGGGTAATACAAACGCTTCGGGGAGCCCTCACAAGTAAATCAATACGGGCTACCACGAAGAACACCTAACCGGCTAGAGCTCAAAGAGCTCAAGAGTAAAAGACACAAAGCAAGCCGACAAGATGGAAACCAAGTGCTCAAGTCGAAGATTGATGCTTCCCACTCTCGAATCTCACTTCCCTAGCTCAAATCTCGCAAGGGAATGAATCTAGGAGCAAAGGGGGAGAGAGAGGGGTGAGTCAATGCTTGGAGAGTGTTTGTCTCGAGTTAGGTCAGCAATAAGTGTATAGAGTGAGTGGGTGACCGTGAAAAGTGAAGAGGGAAGGAATTTATACTCCCTCAGTCCCGAGGCTGGTCGGTACCACCGACCACCCCTGGCCCCACCGACCAGTTCACAACGGTCGAAAGAATCCAGATCTGACCAAACAAGCAACCACCGTCCTCACGTCGGTACCACCGCGGGCGGTAGTACCGAGGTATGGCGGCGGTACTATCGCCAGGCCAAATTGGCCGCGAACAGAGAGCATCTCACAAAGGGACTTGTTCCCTCGGAAACTACCGCCCAAAGGTCGGTACCTCCGAGGTCGGTGGTACCGAGGTTATGGCGGTACCACCGCCAGACCCATTTTCAACTCAACACAGAGAGCTTCGCGAAACCAAGATACTACCGACCTCGGTCGGTACAACGCGGGCGGTACTACCGAGGTTATGGCGGTACTACCGCCAGGCCATTTTCAATTCTACACAGGGAGCTCTGCAAACTTGGTTACCACCGGCCTTGAGTCGGTAGCACCGGGGGCGGTACTACCGAGGTAATGGCGGTACTACCGCCAGGCCAAATTCAGCGCGGACAGAGAGCCTTGCAAACTGGAAACTACGGACAGGGGTGGGTCGGTACCACGCGGGGGGTAGTACCGAGAGATATGGCGGTACCACGCTAGGTCAAATACAACTCTACACAGAGAGGGTTGCAAAACCAGGTTACTACCGACCTTGCGTCGGTACCACCGCGGGCGGTAGTACCGAGGTTATGGCGGTACTACTGCCAGGTCATTTTTGACCAACACAGAGAGGGTGTTTGAGCGCTGCACAGAGAAGCCATGGTCGGTACCACCGACCATATGAAATTACCCTCTACGGTGTTGTGATTGTGCGGTGTCTCAAAGCGAACTAAGGATAGTCGATTTGAGCACTTTTCTCCACATCTAGCCAACTTACTTTGTGACCCTCTTCATAGTCCGGCTTACCTACAACTCAAGTTTAAAATTGAAATTTTAAACTACCACTTGAGCTAGGCATCTTTATGTCCAAAAATATCCTACGTGCTTTGTTCACGAGATTTCAACGTTTCAAATCTTTCAAAGGACTAACACCTGCATACATGCTTTTATAAACTGGTTAGTCCCTAATTTGATTGTCATTAATTAGCCAAAACCCACATTGGGGGTGAATGCACTTTCAGGGTCCCCCGAGCTCAGCTCTTCGAGCTCGGAGGAGGAGAGTGATGATGAGGAGGATAGTGACGATGAGGGGATGGATGAACGTCTAAGGCGTGCGGGGGTCGTCGACGTCCGGGCTGACCATTCCTTTGTGCAGGAGGATGTCTTGGAGGTCCCTCGGGCGAAGGGATCGCGCGGGACGCAGCCGCGGAAGGCGGCGCCGAGCCCTGCCTCGTCGGGGCTCAAGGCCCGTCGGAGCTCCGTACCAGACGTGCCCCCGGACGCAAGGAAGCCTCGGACCCAGGGCGCCGTCGCCGCGGCACAGAAGTCGGCCACGACCACGTCTGCCCATGCGGTGGGTCTCGAGAAGGGCCGGCCCTCGAGAAGCGGCCAACACGTCGAGAGGGACTCCGGGTTCGATCGCCGCAAGTCGCCGAGGGCGCGTCGAGCCGCGCGGAGGAGCGGGCAACATGAGGGGGCGTCGAGCCCCGCCCCATGATGACCGTCGGGGGGGGAGCCGTGAGCGCTCCCGGAGCTCCTCACCGCACCGTTGTCGGGAGAAGGAGACCGACGCGGGGGACGCGACCGCCGGCACGTGCGCCGGAGCAGGTCCCGGAGCCCGCGCAAGGAAGGGCGCCACGAGGACCGCTCGAGGGGGACGCGGTCCCCCCCGGGACAAAAGGCAGGAGGAGAGCTCCCCACTGGGTCGGGCCACGAGACGCATCGGGCGCTTTCCCCCCGTCCAAGCCACGTGGAGACGGCTCAGGGGCGTGGCTCGAGCTATGGGGCGAGCTCGAACCCTGAGCGGGTCCGGCGATTCGGGGAAGAGGTCCCGCCCTCGCTTTGGGTGAGTAGGTCTCCTTAATTTCGTTTGGTAGGGAAACTTTACTTTTTACCTTTGGTGATTTGGGCTGTTTTCTGGTTTTCAGGGAGAAGCGCCCCCGGGGAGATGGTCCCCGCAGCGTCCAAGCGGGCCAAGACCTCGAGTTCTGCCGAGGCCTAAGCACCTCGAGGTATGGCTCCTTCTTCCACTGGGGAGGCCGCTTGGCTGGCGAAGGCTCGAGCAGCCATGGCTCGGGAAGCCAGATGGCCGCCGCGGATCTCGGTGAGGCCAACGCCGTCGACCACGGGGGTCGAAGCTTTTTCCTGTTTCTGACGACGTCGTTCTCCTTCTTCAGCAGGGACCACGGCTCCTGGCGCCGAGCCCGCCGCCACCGCGTCCGTCGCGGCACCGCACCCTCCTCTTCCTCCTCCTCCTCGGGTGGCGCCTATCGAGAGGGCCACACCTCCCCCCGTTGCGACGACCATCTCGGGGGGAGCTCCCGAGACAAGCATGGCTCCGTTGGCGTCTGGGGCTGAAGGGTCGGCGGCCCTTGAGTCCCCGGTCGACGCGAGTCGGCCCGCGGAGAAGGGGAAGGAGGGAGAGGCGTCGGTGGAGAAGGTGCCGACGGTGGAGGAGCTCCTGGACGAGCTGGAGCGGGTGCCGCCCCCGGTCGAGGGCTCAACGCTGGAGGAAGCGCTCGAGGCACTAGCCGGGGCCGACGAGACGCCGGAGGACCCAATGAGGGGGGAGAGGTTGGCGACGAGCCACCTTCGAGCGACCCGCTAACGCTCAAGTCCCTGCCTCTACGCGAGGTCGTACCATCGCCTCGGGCGAAGCAGCAGGAGGAGACGGCGGAGGTGCGGGGAGAGCCACAGCCGGTGCCGCCGGTTGGTGGTTTGCAACTGGCGCTGTGGCGGGACCGCCCAATTGGAACCTGGCGATGGCCTCACGCGGCAGATCGCAATTTCCATACTAGAGGGCACGACACGGTTGAGACCGCCCGAACAGCTTCTAACCGGCTTTGGGGTCGATGATTACGGCACCGACATATCCCTAAGTAAAAGGGCGCGTTCAAAAATGAACGAGGGCCAACATCGATACAAACCTACACGATCCAACGGACGGACTGCCCCCAAGTTCCAACTTGGTGCCTTGCCTTCCAGTTGACCGTATTTCATTACTACTCAGGTTCTTTTCCACGATAGCAAATATAGCCAACCGTGATCCGGTAAGTACCCATCAGGGTATTACGGAGACATCCTTAACTACTACTTTTATTAAGCAGGCTAAGCAATTCTACATTGCAAAAAAATAACAGGATAACAAGGTAGATATTAATCAATCATCAAAGGAATGGTAATGCAGCAAATAGGATTCATTCAACTCCTAAACCTAATGCATCACAATATAAAAGGACTCAAGTAATTTAATTGTAAATACTGGGAGACTTAGAATGCTCTGGGGCTTGCCTGGGTGAAGACCGAGGCCTCGTGAGAGGGGCACTCGGGCAAGTTAGTGACGGGGACGGGGTCGGCTTCCTCGGCTTGCTGGAGCTCCGGAATCTGCTACTCGGCGCTTATCTCCTGCTCCTGGTCGGGCTCCGGCGGGGTCGATCCTATTGCATGCGACGATTAATAAATAATTCAAAAGAAACTTAGGTTTGAACTGCAAGTGCACTTTTCTGGACTCAGAAAAATGCACAAAAATTCCAGAAGGCAAACAATAGTTGCTGGGCTCCACTGAACAAATTTCAGCCAAAAATAAAATACGAACTGCAGATATAAAAATGACAAGCAAACTGCCCAAAAAGGTGCTTTGAACTAGCTCTCCATCCAAAAAGTGTTAAACAGCAGACTTCATATTTTCCCAGATTCTACTTCACATTTTATGCTTATCAAGAAAGTTCCATGAACAGAAACATTATACTATTTCTTACATGAATTTTCAAAGGAAAACACAGAAAAGCACATTTGTAAAGCATCTCCAGATTTTTTCACATAACAGATCATGCTTACATTTTTCTTAGCTTGAACCTCATGAACAGAGACTACACAAATTTTCCCATATTTTATTTCAGCATATAAAACACCTTAACCTTTATTCTAAGAAATCAGCCAAAAAAGACTTTAAACCATAACAGAAAACTTTTTCCACATAAACAGTGCATCATATATTTTTTACAGGTGTAAAACATGATAATAAACTTACACCAAATTTTCCAGGAATTAACTCAACCAGAAAACATATATAACCATTTATTTTAGCAAAAGCATATAAACTGGAATAAATGAAAACAGTAAAATAAAATTCTGCCAAAAATACTTTCATATTTTTCCATGATAGATCTACTCATAAACAAATAGCAAAACTGAAATTTCATAATTACAGAGCTACAGCTTAATTATAGCAAAATTAACAAACTTAGTTACTGAGCAGAAAAAGAAAAACTTTATTCTAGCCCAAACGGGGCTTTCGGCCCAGTCCAACTCAATCCAACCTGGCTCGAGCGCACGACGGTAGGTGTGTGTTCGCTCGAGGCCCGGCTCGAACGAGACAGTGGCCGAGGGTTCGCTCGAGGCCTAGCTCGAGCGAGATGACGGAAACAAACGTCTGTCCGAGGCATGGCTCGGAGGCTCGGGCGAGACGGAAACAATCGCCCGTCCGAGACCTGACTCGAGGGCTCGGGCGAGACGGAATCAATCGCCCGTCCGAGGCCTGGCTCGAGGGCTCGGGCGAGACGGAAAGCAATCGCCCGTCCGAGGCCTGGCTCGAGGGCTCGGGCGAGACGGAAAGCAATCGCCCGTCCGAGGCCTGGCTCGAGGGCTCGGGCGAGACGGAAAACTATCGTCCATCCGAGGCCTGGCTCGAGGGCTCGGGCGAGACGGAAAACAGGGGAGAGGTTTGACCGTCGATTCCTCGCCGACGGTGAGGTCGCCGGCGGGGAAGCTAGGCTTGTGAGCTCGCCTCGACGAGGCGCACTGAGAGGTGTAGGTGGTTTGGCTAGGGCACGGCCGGAGCATGCCGACGGCGAGCGGCGGCGCACGGAGGCGGCATCGCGCGGCTACGCCGTTTCCGGCGGTCGCCGGTGAAATAGGTGGAGGCATAAGCTTCTACGAACCCTAGGGAGCAAGACTACGGGGTTGGTTTGGCTCGGGAAGCTTCGAGAAAGCTCGGTCACGTGAGCGGCCATGGCGGGCGGTGGCGGTGTTCGGCTGGGGAAGAAGAGGTGGGAGAGGGCGGTAGCGTAGCGTTAGGGCTAGTTGGCGTTCTCACCTTGCCTGGCTCGGTGAGGCTCGAGGAGGAAGAAGAGGAGTCGGTGAAGCTCGGGTTGGGGGAAGAACGGCGTTGCGTGGCTCGCTCGGTGGCGCGGACGTGGCGGACCGAAGGAGGCGCTACGTCCTCCGGCGGCGTCGGGGGGCTTGGTCAGGGATGACGACGTGCGCACGGGTGTTCACGGCGTAGGCGGAGCGGCGTGCGGAAGGAATCGGTCGGCGATGGAGGGTGGTGGTCGGAACGGAGAGGGGTGGTTGCGGCGGTGGTCGCGGCGAGAGAGAGCGAGCAGTGCTCTCGGCTCGCGTTCGTGGGTGAGGAGAGTGTGAGCGAGAGTGGAAGAGTGTGTGCGGTTGGGAGAGAGGCGAAGGGTGCCCGGGGTCTTAGCCGGGGGCCTTGGCCGGCCAGTGGTGGTGGTGGGGCCGGCAACGGGACGTCGCGGCGGCAGCACGGCGCGGTCAGCGAGGCGGTGCGACAGGCAAGACCGCGCGGGAGTGGGCAAGCGCGATCGCTTGCGTGATCGGGGAGGCGAGGATCGAGCGGGGAGTGGCGGAGGCGGATTTGGCGCAGGGTTTGGGAAGCCATGCGGTAGGGCAAGCCGCCACGCGGCGATTTGGCCGGCGTACGGCGCGGTCGGTGTCAGGCGGCCGGCGCGCCGTGTGCGCGGGCGGCGCGCGCGCGCGGGCGAGCGAGGAGCTGGGCCGGCGCTGGCGCGGCGAGCGGGGCGCGCGGGCGAGCGGGAGCGGGCGCGGGTTGGGCCAAAAGGCCGGATGGGCCGGAAGGGTTGGCGCGGGAGAAACGGGAAAGGGTTGGGCGGAAGGGTTGGGAGAACGTTTTCCTTTTTCTTTTTTTCAAATTCTTTTCAAACTTTGACCATTCAAAACAGTTTCAAAAACTCCAAACTAGGTTTGACCCAAATATGAAAGTTGCTCAAAATAATTTTCTCTACAACTTTCATATAAGACACTTTTCTGAAAACCATTTTTAAATCCTCCACATAAACAAAGCCAATTTTGAAACATAAACCATTTCGTTTGACTTATTCTTATTTAACACACTATATTGAACTAGGTCGAAACTCCAACATGAAAAGCACTCTACTCAATATTCTCTATTTTATAAAACTCTTTGCCAAAGCAGAGATCCACTTAAATCATCGAGTTAAATAGAAATCCAAATCAAATAAATAAACAAAGACAAAACACTCTCATGCACATGAAAATGATGCAATGCATTGCTCATGTTTCTTAGTATCTAAATGCAGTGCCTAATGCAGTGCTTGACACTAGAGTGAATGTAGAATTGCTTAGCCTGCTTAATAAAAGTAGTAGTTAAGGATGTCTCCGTAATACCCTGATGGGTACTTACCGGATCACGGTTGGCTATATTTGCTATCGTGGAAAAGAACCTGAGAGTAATGAAATACGGTCAATGGAAGGCAAGGCACCAAGTTGGAACTTGGGGGCAGTCCGTCCGTCGTTGGATCGTGTAGGTTTGTATCGATGTTGGCCCTCGTTCATTTTGAACGCGCCCTTTTACTTAGGGATATTCGGTGCCGTAATCATCGACCCCAAAGCCGGTTAGAAGCTGTTCGGGCCGGTCTCAACCCGTGTCATGCCCTCTAGTATGGAAATTGCGATCTGCCGCGTGAGGCCATCGCCAGGTTCCAATTGGGCGGTCCGTGCTTGAACCGCGGCGATTACCACCACGAACAAGCGTTGAGCGGTTGCCCAATGCATGGACCCGACGGGGAAAGTGTGAGCTGGTATTAAAGGTCTTTCACCAGCTGGTTTGGAATTCAATTCGAGTCGCCGTCTCCCCCGGTTAGTGGGAAACTATGGCGAGCTTCACCACGATACAACTCCATGTGATATCTAAAGGTTCAACTAAAATGTGGACAAGTCAACTGGATATGGTTATATTGTTTGTCTGCTAGACTCAAGTGTGTGCAATAGTTCAGGTGCAAACCTAGAAGAAGGAATAGGTATAAAAGATGACAGCTCATTAACTTCACTAATACTTCGCTTATCTTAAATTGAGCTTTTCGCAAATTCAAGATCCCAGCTCCACCCAAAAAGGCCTTGCATGTCCTTGGTGTTTTATTTTCAGTTGGACGGGTAAGTCTAGCTGAGTACATTCCAGTACTCAGGGTTTATCCGTTTGTTGCAGATGGCCAGGTCTACTTCAGCTATTGTAAGCACTGCCTCTACCCAGTGGAAGGTGATGAGGAGTAGGCCCAGGGCAGGGTCGTCCAGAAGCTTTCCCTTTCTTTTGCTGGACTGAGACTACTAGTGGCACATTACCTTAAAAAGGGAGGAGTGAGTTGTGTCGAGTGGATTTATCAAAACAATGTTTTATTTGGACCACGTGTGTGGTGGGTGTGTTAAAAACTTATTTAAGCTTCCGCACTTTTAAAATTTAGTATTGTAATAACTCCGTTTTAAATTCCGCACTCTGATATTTTAAATTCGGTTTCATTTTCGCTATGTTGTATCTTTACGAATGTAATCCTTGAACGATGCGATCCTGTATGATGTATGGTGTTAGAAATCCTTCGAGATTTCCGGACTACCGGGGTTATATGGGTTCAAGTATGAGTCAAGGTCAGACGGATTTGACTAAGATAATACTTGAGCTCTTATAATCAGGACGGTTCCGCCACAGCTTGGTATCGGAGCATGGTTCAAGTGATTACCTCCGTGAAGAGCTATTTTTGAACTAAAATGGGTATTTCAAAGCTATTTTCAAAACTATTTTCAATTATAAGTGTGCCCAGTCTCGTCCTTAAGCCCTATACTAGGAATCAGGTGGTTTAACTGCTAACAGGATTCAGGGTTTGCTTCATGCTGGATCTTTATTTGCTGGTCCATTCTCGGGAAAAAGAGAATGCGTCGATCGCGAAAACATGCATAAATGATTTTTGTGAGATATGAGAGCATGACCGTCCAACCGTCGGTCTAGGTGAGAGTTCTTATACCAAGTATGTGCGAGCTCCACGCAGACACATACGAGGGTATCAATGTTTTCAAGGGTATTTTCTATATTGGTGCATGGTGTTTAGTGTTGGCTTCTATGTGTTGCGCATATTAGTCAATACTCAGTTGCTTTATCATTGGGAATTTCTTGGGCTAAATGGATCTTGTGCAGGTACACTAACTATGCGAACGAGTAGAACGTGTAGATAACACATGAGAGATCGTTCTTACCACCGACTAAAACGTTAGGACTTGCGAGTCATGTTAGTGAGTGAGAACGTAAGTACGATCATGCATCATGTTTATATTCTTGCATTTACATTACCTCCCCTTAAATTAAAAGTGTCTTTTCTATAAAATATACCAACTAATATCCGTTTCACGAGAGTTCGAAACCCTTTTTGTTCCTACAGATGGCCCGGACTAAGTTGACTGCTTGCAAGGCCACCGGAGGCAGAGGAGTTCCGCGTCATCGCTTGGCCACCAAGCTGACCCGGAGGACGTTCTTGACCTACTTCGGGCTGCCGACTATCCTTTGGAGGATTTTGCAGGCAGTGGACTATGAGGAAGGACAGGAGCCCAGGTACTCATGGCAGAAGGAGATCTACGGGCAGGATTCCTTGGTCATGGTGGAGATCAAGGTCAAAACCTTGCCTGCCAAGCCTCACTGGACAGGTGGAGAGAGATCACTAGGGGTACTTGTGCCAAGGATGGAGCCAACAGGGCAGCGTACATTGTGCTGAAGGACATCATCTCCCGCTTTCCTGCCGACCTAGCTAGCGCTATGGCAGGAGTGTTTCCCCGTGGATCACTTTTTCCATTACGCTGGAAGCAGACTTCGGAGTCAGTCTTGACAGGGAGCCCAGAGGAGAGGTTCTACTGTGAGACACCTGCGATGAGCGCCACTGGAGCTTTGCTAGATGTATGTGAGAGTTTGGAGCGCACTCTTGGGAGCGTGTCCCTCACCCTCACAGCCACCTACAAGAGCAAGAGGAAGCTTCAGGAGGACTTCGACGCTGAGGTTGCTCGTCTGCAGGAGAGGATTCAGCAGCTCACTCTTGAGCGTGACGACGCCCGCACCACAGCAGCAGCACAGTCCACTGCCAGGACAGTTGCAGAGCAGATGTACCTGACTACCGCTCTTCAGAGGGATGAGGCCCGCACCACGCTCGACCAGCTTAGAGAGGGAGCCCACCTCCTGATACAGCAGATCCATGGACAGCAGGCCTACATCGACCAGCTCAACGAGGCCGTCCATCAGATACACCACGCCGCGCAGGAGGCCGCCGCCCCAGCGGCTGAGGTCCCGGATCCCCAGGACGGAGAGGTCCTTGGTCCCGACGCCCCACCAGAGGACGCTGTATCCGCCGCTGGAGCCCCTGAGCGCTAGTTTGTTAGAGATCGTTTCTTTGTATAGCTTGAGCTTGCTCGCTAAGTGATGTAAAGCCCTAAACATGTGTTGGTTTTATGCTTAACCGCTTGATGGTATGTAAAGCTTTTGGACAAAGTCCGGACTCCGATCCGACATCTTTTATGGAAATCCGTCGTTTGCATGTCTAATTTCGAGAGATTGTTTTGTGATGTGTATGGAAATGAGTAACTATACTTGGTCGTGTGCTAAATTTTCGAATTATGTACAGCGCAGTATTTATTCATGATCGATGTAACATCACCTAATGATTGCTTATTAATGGGATATGCAGATGCCGGCACACACTCGCAGCCAGCGTGGGCAGGGGGCAGGACAGGAGGAGAATCTGCCACCTCCCCCACCGCCGCCGATGACGCCGGAAGCGTTCTTTGGCCAGTTCTTGGGTAGCCAACGGAACATGGAGGAGATGCAGAGGCACATGGAGGCCACCCTCCGTAACATCGCTAACAACACCGCGCAGCAGCACCATCAGCGCCAAGGCCGGAGCCTAACCAGTACAGCTCCTACCGTGACTTCTTGGACACTCGCCCTCTTGTGTTCAAGGAAGCCACCGAACCGCTTGAGGCTGATGAGTGGCTCAACTCCATCACCCAGAAGTTCCGTCTGCTTCGTCTGACAGAAGAGCTCAAAGCGGAGTACGCCGCACACATGTTGGAAGGACCCGCAGGGTTATGGTGGGCCCAGTACCATGCATCCTTACCCGCAAATGCGCGTGTCACTTGGGAGCAGTTCTCAACTGCTATGCGCAACCACTACATCCCTAGTGGACTGATGGAAATGAAAACTACAGAGTTCATGAGGCTATCCCAGGGAACCAGGTCTATGTCTGAGTACTTGCACAGCTTCAACAACCTCGCTCGTTATGCCCCAGACTTTGTGGATACTGAGGCCAAGAAGATCGCAAGCTTCAAACGTGGCATGAGTGCTGCTATGCTTTCCAAGATGGGCAACAGTCACCGCACCACCTTCAGTGACTTCGTCGGTGACTGTCTCAATCAAGAGGCCAATGACAGCCGGCTAGCGACAGAGACGTGCCGTCGTGCAAATGAAGGAGGTTCATCCCAGCAGAGGACCCATTTCGGAGCACGCGCCCCGTACCGCCCGCCGGTCACAGGAGCAAGATTCCGTCCCCCGCAGAGAAAGATCACTACCAGTCGTTCCCGTCCCAGCTTTCAGAAGCCCTACACCGCCACTATGATGCAGAACAAGAACAAGGCAGGAAGTGTCGGAGGTCCCAAGACTCCTTATGTGATTGGCCCATGCTACAACTGTGGTCAGACTGGACACCTGTCACGTCAGTGCCCTCGCCCCAAGAAGCATCACACCATGTAACACCCTGATTTAATTTTTCCCCAAATTAATAAAAGGAATTAGAAAATTAAATAGGTTGGCTAGTTTATTAGAGGAGGAAATAAAATTTTTAATATTTCCATGTTGCATTCATCATGCCGTTGCATATTTTATTGTGTGGTAAAAGAGTTTCTTAAAACCCGTATAGGGCGAATCGATTTATTCTATTTATAAAACAAATAAAGGTTTATGAAAATTTTACCAAAACAAACTTAAGTTTTATTTACAAAACCTAGGGAAAATGTTTCCAAAATTGTCAAACTAGTTTTGTTTTGAAACAGATTTGAATTTGGATTTCAAAATGAAGTTGGAAAAAATCAAATGTTAAAAGAAAAGGCAAAGGCCTCTCCTCAACCCTCCCCTCTCTCTTTCAGCCGGCCCGCGCCCACCTCCCGCTCCTCCCTCGCTCGGCCCAACCCCTCTCACTCCCTCTCCCGGCCCATTCCCCGTCTCCCCCCGCGCCCACCTCCTTTTCCCTTCCGCGCGGCCCGTCTTCCCCGCGCGGCCCGTTTCCCTCCTCTTTGCAGTCACTCGCTCTGGCCGCTCGCCGCGACGGCCCACGCCGCCTCCTCTCGGCCGAAGCAGGCCGTTTTTTCCCCTCCAGTCTCCGACGCATGGGTCCCACAAGTCAGGGTCTTCCCCAACCTCTTGCGCGATATCTCCGCACCGGACCTCCCCGCATCACGCGTGCGCTCGGCGTCATCCTTCCGCCCGTTCAGGTCAAGTCATCTAGCAGATCGCACCGCCTCCTCTCTCCTTTCGTCCCATAAGTACACCGCCTTCCCGAAACCCGCTCTCTCCTCCCCCTCCTTCCAGCCGCCAACACCATCGCCATCGCCATAACTAAGCTCGGCTCGAGCTCGCCACCGCGCAGGGAAGCCACCACGGCCTCGTCCTTCCCCCTTCGGCTTCGCGGTCACACGCCGCGTTTGGGAGGCCTCTTTCGCTGAACCGCTGGGCCGGAGACGCGTCGTCGACCTTGCCGAGCCCAAGCAGCGCCGCCGTCGGATCCCATCGCCGAGCCCTCCCGACTGGGCCAAGGCCCTTGGTGAGTTTGCCTTCGCCTCCCCTACCTCCCAGTGCCCTTACTTCCTCGGAACCTGGACTGTAGCGCTAGACTAGGCAACTCCGGTGAGCTCGGCACCTCTAGCCATGGCGCGCCGCCGCACACACACCGGCCGGCCGCCACCGCTCCCGCATTCCCCTTGTACCGTCCGATCCGAGATCTGGGGCTTAGAATAGAACTCGGATCGAACCGGTATGAGCCCGATCCACGGGATCGTGAACTCGGTCCACGGTCGCCAGGTCAGCGGGTCCACGTACCACGCGGCACACCGAGCCAATGGCACTGCGCCACGTAGCGCCACGTCGGCATCCGCGTGGCCAGCGCCGACCGTCATTGGCGCGTTTACGAAAAGGCCCCTCGGTTTTCCCCAAATCAACCCGCAGTCCGGGCGCCCTGTTTCTGTGCCTGGCGAATCTTTCGATCCAGCCCTCGGGTTTTCGGATAAATGAGGCCCGGTCCAGAGCTCTTTTAAATTCAGTTTTGATTTATTTAAAATACGAAAATGAGTTGAATTATTTACAGAATTGCCATCCAACTTCAAAAGCTCATAACTTTTGCGTTTTAACTCCGATTCGACCCATTCAACTTGCGTTAGATTCATAATTTCGTTCTCTACGCAGTAGATCTATAGTTTACTGTTTTCATACTGTTTGTTGTACTGTTATTATTTCTATGTATTGTGCCATGTATGTTGATTGGGCTAGAGAGTGCGGAGTACGAGGACGCTCCAGACCATCCTTGCGACCCAGTTGATTCGACCCAGTCCGAAGGCAAGTGTCCTTGAACATCTTGCACCTACTTTATTTTACTTTTGGTACTAGAGTAGTTAGATCTTGTAGATGCATGCTTGTCATTAATTTGAATCCCATGTTAGGGTTTACTAGAATTTGTTTATATTATCCTTGTCGCCTGTTTGGGATGTTCGGGTAGGGTCTTGCTTAGCCCTGCAGTCATGGTTGGGATGGGAGTTAAAATGTTTATAATATGATTAATGAACTATGAAACGAATGTGGACATGGTAATTTTGTAGTAACATGGTTATTAGGTAATCCGGCAGGATGGAACCGTATTGGTGGTTTTGTGCCATGGACTTGGCAGCTCTTATTTGGTTTTGGTTGGGCTCGTGCTAGATTTGTCCTGCTGGATCCCTAGGACCCGGTTCTCAGAGCATGTAACCGGCTTGACAGGCAACCATGAGATCTGGATGGGCTGGACCTGGCTAATTAATTAGTTTCCTCCGAGTTATGCTACACGGGGTTGTTTAGTGGCTCAAGAGGGGGTCCCTGGGTCGCTGACTTATGTACGGGGATGAAACCTTAGAGTACGTGTAACACAGGCTTGGAGGGGCTTTGTAAAGGCCTGCAGTGCAACCCGCTATGCACCTCGGCAGTGTTTAGCGTGACGGGAACTGCACGACTCATGGGTAACGATGTGCAACCTCTGCAGAGTGTAAAAACTGATATATCAGCCGTGCTCACGGTCACGAGCGGCTTGGACTTCTTTGAGATTAGTTGGTTACTGGTTGGTTTGGGTTCGGGTTGCCTGATGGACTTCAGGTGTTGTTGCTCGGTGTGACTCCGAGTGTGGTTTGCTCGGTGCGACTCCGAGCGTTGTTACTTTTCTACAGAGTCTGTCTATAACCTAGTAAATAGGTGCATAGGATTAATAGGATTAATAGGGTGTGTCGCTTTAGGCGCTTGAGTCAAACAGAGTCAGCCTACCTTTGTTATAAGCCTCATAAGCATATATTTCTTACACTTGCGGAGTACATTTCGATGTACTCACCCTTCCCCTTGTCCCCCTGCTACCCCACCCAGACGCTGGAGATTACACGTACGAGGAGCAGGAGTATCCAGAAGACGGAGGCTACGACCCTGACGACCTGTACTAGGATGGCGCTACCCCCGGTCGACCTTCCTGTGGAGATGGAGTCCAGATCTTCCGCATCTTCGTCAGAGTTTACCTTAGAAGTTTCATGAGAGTCTGTACTTTTATTTCAGACCCGAGGGTCATTTATGTAATAAAATTCGATATTATTAATAAAGCATTGTTTTGATATTTACTATGATGTGAATATATGTATGAAAATTGATCCTGGCATACATATATTTGTGCTCCAATTTTGTTCTTAAAATTGGGGTGTCACAGAGTGGTATCGGAGCCGTGTTGACCGTAGGACGCTACCCTAGTCAGTCGTCGAATTTACAAAACTATTTTTACAAAGTCTGACCCCTTTTCCCACTTCTGTAGTCTTTCTCTGCTGAAAATTCAAACTCAGTTTAAAAGTAGGTCCTCCAAACTCGTAAGAAGCCCGCCATAATTATGTGATCTCGTAGGTCGTTGAATGACATGTACTTGTGCATATGTAATGTTTTGGTTCTTTGTAATGATTGTTGGTGTGTTGCGACCGTCAGGTTGCAGCGACATCATTTGTTAAATATTTTACTAATCGAATTAATTAACCAAATTAGGGTTGTTATATATCTATCTATCATATCTCATTTTTACTCCTGGAAAATGTAACAGATGGTTGACCAAGGAGCAGCGCGGGTAACGCCGGTAACGCTGGCGGGAGCGGGGCAGGTGGCAACCAGCCGCCTCATCCTCATCCACCTCCACCTCCGCCTCCGTACGACCCGCTCCAGATGCCCAGGTGCAGAACCAGATGATGCAGAACATGGCCCAGATAATGCAGCACATGCAGCAGATGGCGCAGGCTGCTCAGGGTGCTCAGGGTGCAGGAGCTGCACAGCCACCCCGACGGATGACACTCTCAGGAGCTTCATGACGACGCGCCCTCCAGTGTTCCACCACGCCATAGAGCCAATGGATGCAGATGATTGGCTCGAGACGATTACAGGCAAGTTGCAGCTTGCCCATGTCGGGGACCTTGATAAGGCCCTCTACGCCGCGCACCAGCTTCAGGGCCCGGCGAAGAACTGGTGGACTGCCTACACCGCAGCTCATGCGGACGCCAACTCGATCACTTGGGAGGATTTCCGTAAGGCATTCCGCGACCAGTACGTCCCTTTCGGCGAGATCAGGGTGAAGCGCCGAGAGTTTCAGGACCTCCGGCAGGGCGCGATGACAGTGCGTGAGTATCTCACGCAGTTCAGCAGCTGTCCCGTTACGCCCCAGATGACGTGGACACGGACGACAAGAAGCAGGAGTGCTTCAGGCATGGGCTCAACCCGGGACTCCGCTATGCCCTAGCTTCAAATGAGTATTCCTCATTTCAGAAGCTGGTTGACCGTGCCTTCGCGGTGGAGAAGGAACGGAAGGACCTCGATGCAGATCGCAAGAGGAAGATGACGTTCCAGGGACAGTCCTTCGGCAGCTCTGCTCGTCCCCGCTACGCACCACCTGCCTCAGCTTCCAGGCAGATTCCCCAGCAGCAGCAGTACCCCCGCCAGTCCCGGCAGCCCGGCTCCTCAGTATAGGCACCCAGCTCCACAGTACCAGGCTCCACCTCAGCAGCAGCAGCAGCAGCCGCCCGCCAGGCTCAGGACCTCGCCAGGGTCTCCCGCTCCGCAGCAGCCCCGTCCAGCACAGGGGGCAGGTCAGATTGGCCCCTGCTACAAGTGCAACCAGATGGGACACCTCGCCAACAAGTGTCCACTGAGGCAGCCAGCTCACCGCAGTCACGTCCCGCAGGCCAGCCCCAGAGCTACACTCGTGGTCGTGTGAACCACGTGTCAGGGAGTCTGCTCAGACGGCACCAGATGTGGTGTTTGGTACGTTCCTTGTTGACTCTCACCCAGTTACAGTCTTGTTTGATTCTGGAGCATCTCATTCGTTCATATCAGCACCCTGCGCATAAAATATATATGAATAGAGTGTTGATGAAAAAGCATCTGCTAGTGATTCTCCTGGAGGAGAACTGATATCGGCATGTGTGCCCGAATGTGAGCTTAACCATAAGGGGGTAGTCTTTCCCACCTCTCTTATTGTTCTGGATTCCCAAGGCATTGATGTTATATTGGGAATGGACTGGCTACACAAGTACCAGGGCGTTATGATTGTGCTCAGAGGATCATCACAGTGAAGCATCCGGATGGCACGGAGATTGTGTATCAGGCACAACGAAGATGGAAGAAGAAGCCAGAGCATATGAGGCTGTCGTGGTACCTGATATTCGAGTTGTCAAGGAGTCCCAGATGTCTTCCAGAAGGTGCCAGGTATGCCACCTGATCGTGAGATTGAGTTCTCTATTGATTTATCCTGGCACTGCACCTATATACAGGCGACCATATAGAATGGATGCCGAAAGCTAGCCGAGCTGAAGACGCAGATCCAAGAGCAGTTAGAAGGGGCATATTCGTCCTAGTACATCTCCGTGGGGAGCCCCTGTGATCTTTGTTCCGAAGAAGGATAGAGGCCTGCGGATGTGCGTTGATTACCGTGCATTGAATGAAGCCACCATCAAGAACAAGTACCCGATTCCTCGCATTGATGATCTTTTGATCAGTTGAAGGGTGCTCTGTTCTCGAAGATTGACCTGCAAACAGGTTATAATCAGCTGAAGATTCGTGAAGCTGATATCCCGAAGACGGCATTCGTAACCCGATATGGGCTATATGAGTACACAGTGATGTTTCGGCTTGACTAATGCCCCAGCTTTCTTCATGTATCTGATGAACAAGGTCTTCATGGAGTTTTTAGATCTGTTCGTCGTGGTGTTCCTTGATGATATCCTGATATTCTCGAAGAATGAAGAAGAACATGAGAAGCATCTGAGGTTAGTGTTGCAGAAGCTCAGAGAGCATCGGTGTATGCAAAGCTGAGCAAATGCGAGTTCTGGTTGAAGAAGGTTGCATACTTGGGGCATATCATCTCAGAAGGTGGTGTATCAGTTGATCCAGGCAAGGTCCAGGATATATTAGACTGGAAGGTACCTGAGAATGTCACTGAGATCCGGAGTTTCCTCGGTATGGCGGGATATTATCGCAGATTTATTGAGGGATTCTCCAAGATCGTGAAGCCGATGACGAGACTGACTGAGAAGGGTGCCAAGTTTGTTTGGTCCCCTGAATGCCAGACTGGTTTGAGGAGTTGAAGGCGAGGTTGACTTCTGCTCCTATTCTTGTCATGCCAGATGTCCAGAAGAACTTCACGGTCTATTGTGATGCTTCTCGTCAGGGTCTAGGATGTGTGCTTATGCAGGAAGGTCGGGTGATTGCTTATGCCTCGAGACAGCTCAGGAAGCATGAGCTGAATTACCCTACACATGATCTAGAGTTGGCAGCTGTTGTTCATGCTCTGAAGATCTGGAGGCACTATCTGATGGGCAAGAAGACAGAGATATACACTGATCATAAGAGCTGAAGTACATCTTCACCCAGCCAGATCTGAATCTCCGCCAACGAAGATGGCTAGAGTTGATCAAAGATTATGATCTGAGTATCAACTATCATCCGGGCAAGGCAAATGTTGTAGCAGATGCCCTGAGCAGGAAGGTCTACTGCAATGTGTTAGAGATCAAGGAGCAGCAACCCGAGTTGCATGAGGAGTTTGTGAAGCTCAATCTGGGTATACTCGGCCACACTGATGCAGTAGCCATGGAGGTTGATTCGACCTTGGAGCATCCTGATATCCGAGCAGGGCAGCTCACTGATGAGTATGTTCTGGAGATCAGACAGTCAATCAAGGAGGACAAAGCCCCAGGGTTCACAGAGGATGATCGGGTGTCTTATGGTTCAGAGGCAGAATCTGTGTTCCGGATGTGGAAGGCTATCAAGGAGTTGATCTTGAGAGAGCTCATGATTCAGCCTACTCTCTTCACCCAGGCAGTACAAAGATGTACCAGGATCTGAAGCAGTATTACTGGTGGGTATGGGATGAAGAGGGAGGTAGCAGAGTATGTGGCTTTGTGTGACACATGTCAGAGGGTTAAGGCCAACAATCAGAGACCAGCTGGTTTGCTACAGCCTCTGCAGATTCCAGAGTGGAAATGGGAAGAGATCAGCATGGATTTCATCACTGGTTTGCCCAGGACACGTCTGGATATGACTCCATCTGGTCATAGTGATCGGTTGACCAAGGTGGCTCACTTCATTCCGGTCAAGGAGACGTACCAGGGTCCGAAGCTGGCAGAGTTATACATGTCCCGCATTGTGTGCTTGCATGGTGTGCCGAAGATCATAGTATCTGACAGAGGTACACAGTTCACATCCAGATTTGGAAGCGGTTGCATGAGTCTATGGACACTCGCCTCAGTTTCAGTTCGGCTTATCACCCTCAGACTGATGGTCAGACAGAGAGGGTGAATCAGATTCTGGAGGATATGTTGAGAGCCAGTGCGCTTCAGAACAGCCAGAGTTGGGATGTGAGTCTACCATATGCAGAGTTCTCATATAACAACAGCTATCAGGCCAGTCTAAAGATGTCACCTTTTGAGGCACTATATGGCAGGAAGTGCAGAACTCCCCTGTTCTGGAATCAGGTTGGAGAAAGGAAGGTCTTTGGCCCTGAGTCTATAGAAGAAGCTGAAGAACAGGTCAGACAGATCAGAAGCAACCTGAAGACAGCTCAGACTAGACAGAAGAGCTATGCCGATGTCAGACGACGAGAGCTGGAATTCCAGATTGGGGACTATGTCTATCTGAAGGTGTCACCTTTCAGAGGTTTCGGAGGTTTAATGTCAAAGGGAAGCTATCCCCGAGGTTCATTGGCCTTTCAAGGTGATTGACAAGAAAGGTGCAGTTGTTATCAGCTGGAGTTGCCTGCACGGCTGGCAGGTATTCATGATGTGTTCCATGTATCCCAGCTGAAGAGATGCCTCGAGGTTCCAGAGGAGCAGTTGCCACTTGAGGAGCTTGATCTGCGGGATGATCTGACTTTCCGAGCCGATCAAGATTCTGGACACGATGGAACGAGGTACTCGCAACAAGAGGATTAAAATCTGCAAGGTGCAATGGAAGCATTACTCCGAAGAAGAAGCCACATGGGAGAAAGAAGATGATCTTCAGGCAGATTTTCCTCATCTCTTCACTGACTTTTCCTAATCTCGAGGACGAGATTCTTCTAAGGGGGGTAGGTTTGTAACACCCTGATTTAATTTTCCCCAAATTAATAAAAGGAATTAGAAAATTAAATAGGTTGGCTAGTTTATTAGAGGAGGAAAATAAAATTTATTTATCATTTCCATGTTGCATTCATGCCGTTGCATATTTTATTGTGTGGGTAAAAGAGTTTCTTAAACCCGTATAGGGCGAATCGAATTTATTCTATTTATAAACAAATAAAAAGGTTATGAAAATTTTACCAAAACAAACTTAAGTTTTATTTACAAAACCTAGGGAAAATGTTTCCAAAATTGTCAAACTAGTTTGTTTTGAAACAGATTTGAATTTGGATTTCAAAATGAAGTTGGGAAAAAATCAAATGTTAAAAGAAAAGGCAAAGGGCCTCTCCTCAACCCTCCCCTCTTCTCTTTCAGCCGGCCCGCGCCCACCTCCCGCTCCTCCCTCGCTCGGCCCAACCCCTCTCACTCCTCTCCGGCCCATTCCCCGTCTCCCTCCCGCGCCACCTCCTTTTCCCTTCCCCGCGCGGCCCGTCTTCCCCGCGCGGGCCGTTTCCCTCCCTCTCTTTGCAGTCACTCGCTCTGGCCGCTCGCGCAGACGGCCCACGCCGCCTCCTCTCGGCCGAAGCAGGCCGTTTTTCCCCTCCAGTCTCCGACGCATGGGTCCCACAAGTCAGGGTCTTCCCCAACCTCTTGCGCGATATCTCGCACCGGACCTCCCCGCATCACGCGTGCGCTCGGCGTCATCCTTCCGCCCGTTCAGGTCAAGTCATCTAGCAGATCGCACCGCCTCCTCTCCTTTTCGTCCCATAAGTACACCGCCTTCCCGAAACCCGCTCTCTCCTCCCCCTCCTTCCAGCCGCCAACACCATCGCCATCGCCATAACTAAGCTCGGCTCGAGCTCGCCACCGCGCAGGGAAGCCACCACGGACCCTCGTCCATTCCCCCTTCGGCTTCGCGGTCACACGCCGCGTTTGGGAGGCCTCTTTCGCTGAACCGCTGGGCCCGGAGACGCGTCGTCGACCTTGCCGAGCCCAAGCAGCGCCGCCGTCGGATCCCATCGCCGAGCCCTCCCCGACTGGGCCAAGGCCCTGGTGAGTTTGCCTTCGCCTCCCCTACCTCCCAGTGCCCTTACTTCCTCGGAACCTGGACTGTAGCTAGACTAGGCAACTCCGGTGAGCTCGGCACCTCTAGCCATGGCGCGCCGCCGCACACACACCGGCCGGCCGCCACCGCTCACCCGCATTCCCTCTGTACCGTCCGATCCGAGATCTGGGGCTTAGAATAGAACTCGGATCGAACCGGTATGAGCCCGATCCACGGGATCGTGAACTCGGTCCACGGTCGCCAGGTCAGCGGGTCCACGTACCACGCGGCACACCGAGCCAATGGCACTGCGCCACGTAGCGCCACGTCGGCATCCGCGTGGCCAGCGCCGACCGTCATTGGGCGTTTACGAAAAGGCCCCGCGGTTTTCCCCAAATCAACCCGCAGTCCGGGCGCCCTGTTTCTGTGCCTGGCGAATCTTTCGATCCAGCCCTCGGGTTTTGGATAAATGAGGCCCGGTCCAGAGCTCTTTTAAATTCAGTTTTGATTTATTTAAAAACGAAAATGAGTTTGAATTATTTACAGAATTGCCATCCAACTTCAAAGCTCATAACTTTTGCGTTTAACTCCGATTCGACCCATTCAACTTGCGTTAGATTCATAATTTCGTTCTCTACGCAGTAGATCTATAGTTTTACTGTTTCATACTGTTTGTTGTACTGTTATTATTTCTATGTATTGTGCATGTATGTTGATTGGGCTAGAGAGTGCGGAGTACGAGGACGCTCCAGACCATCCTTGCGACCCAGTTGATTCGACCCAGTCCAAAGGCAAGTGTCCTTGAACATCTTGCACCTACTTATTTTACTTTTGGTACTAGAGTAGTAGATCTTGTAGATGCATGCTTGTCATTAATTTGAATCCCATGTTAGGGTTTACTAGAATTTGTTTATATTATCCTTGTCGCCGTTTGAGATGTTCGGGTAGGTGTCTTGCTTAGCCCTGCAGTCATGGTTGGGATGGGAGTTAAAATGTTTATAATATTGATTAATGAACTATGAAACGAATGTGGACATGGTAATTTTGTAGTAACATGGTTATTAGGTAAATCCGGCAGGATGGAACCGTATTGGTGGTTTGTGCCATGGACTTGGCAGCTCTTATTGGTTTTTGGTTCGGGGCTCGTGCTAGATTTGTCCTGCCTGGATCCCTAGGACCCGGTTCTCAGAGCATGTAACCGGCTTGACAGCGCAACCATGAGATCTGGATGGGCTGGACCTGGCTAATAATTAGTTTCCTCCGAGTTATGCTACACGGGGTTGTTTAGTGGCTCAAGAGGGGGTCCCTGGGGTCGCTGACTTATGTAGGGGGATGAAACCTTAGAGTACGTGTAACACAGGCTTGGAGGGGCTTTGTAAAGGCCTTGCAGTGCAACCCGCTATGCACCTCGGCAGTGTTTAGCGTGACGGGAACTGCACGACTCATGGGTAACGATGTGCAACCTCTGCAGAGTGTAAAACTGATATATCAGCCGTGCTCATGGTCACGAGCGGCTTGGACTTCTTTGAGATTAGTTGGTTACTGGTGGTTTTGGGTTCGGGTGCCTGATGGACTTCAGGTGTTGGTTGCTCGGTGTGACTCCGAGTGTGGTTTGCTCGGTGCGACTCCGAGCGTTGTTACTTTTCTACAGAGTCTGTCTATAACCTAGTAAATAGGTGCATAGGATTAATAGGATTAATAGGTGTGTCGCTTTAGGCGCTTGAGTCAAACAGAGTCAGCCTACCTTTGTTATAAGCCTCATAAGCATATATTTCTTACACTTGCGGAGTACATTTCGATGTACTCACCCTTCCCTTTGTCCCCCTGCTACCCCACCCAGACGCTGGAGATTACACGTACGAGGAGCAGGAGTATCCAGAAGACGGAGGCTACGACCCTGACGACCTGTACTAGGATGGCGCTACCCCCGGTCGACCTTCCTGTGGAGATGGAGTCCAGATTCTCCGCATCTTCGTCAGAGTTTACTTAGAGTTAGTTTCATGAGAGTCTGTACTTTTATTTCAGACCCGAGGGTCATTTATGTAATAAAATTCGATATTATTAATAAAGCATTGTTTTGATATTTACTATGATGTGGATATATGTATGAAAATTGATCCTGGCATACATATATTGTGCTCCAATTTTGTTCTTAAAATTGGGGTGTCACACACCACCATGGAAGAAGTGTCAGAGGGAGAGCCTATCACCGCTGGTACGTTTCTTGTTAATCAATGCCCTGCAGTTGTGCTGTTTGATTCTGGAGCATCGCATTCTTTCATAAGTGAGAATTTTGTTATAAGAAGTCATTTGAAATTGATAGAGTTAGACCGGGGATATTAGATAAGTTCCGCCGGAGCTGTTCTCTCCGCGCGTAAAATGGCTAAAGGAGTGGAAATGACCTTTGGGGATAAACAGGTCGTAGTGGACCCCATAGTCATTCTTGGTCTAGGTTTGGATGTAATCTTGGGTATGAGTTGGATGAAACTCTGAAGGTTAATCTAGGACACCGCAGAAAGAGTAGTGTCCATGGTTAGTCCCAGGAATGGATCTTCTTTTCGAATCCATTTACCCCGAAACCCCCACGAGATCAGAGTATTGCTTAATATCACGGCAAAGCGGATAGCTGAGATTCCGGTAGTATGTGAGTTTCCGGATGTTTTCCCTGATGAGTTGCCTGGACTACCGCCAGACAGAGATGTGGAGTTTGCTATAGAGTTAGTCCCTGAACAGCACCCATATCTCGGAGGCCGTATAGAATGCACTCTAAAGAACTCGCAGAGCTTAAAGTTCAGTTGCAAGAGCTGTTAGATAAGGGTTTGATACGCCCGAGTTCGTCACCTTGGGGATGTCCTGCTATCTTTGTGAAGAAGAAGGATAAAACTTTAAGGATGTGTGTGGACTACAAACCGCTTAACGCAGTAACTATAAAGAATAAATATCCCTTACCCCGAATCGATGTCTTGTTCGATCAGTTGTCGAAGGCGAAAGTGTTCTCTAAGATCGACCTGAGGTCAGGATACCATCAGATTAAGATCAGAAGGGAAGATATACCGAAAACAGCTTTCTCCACCAGATACGGACTCTATGAGTATCTTGTTATGTCCTTTGGATTGACCAATGCACCGGCACATTTCATGTACCTGATGAATTCAGTTTTCATGCCTGAGTTAGATAAGTTTTGTTGTGGTATTATTGATGATATCTTGGTCTACTCGGAAAACAAGGAGGATCATGCCAAACATCTACGAGTCGTTCTAACCCGACTTAGGGAACATAAGTTGCATGCTAACTTCAGCAAGTGTGAGTTTTGGTTGAAGAAAGTACCTTTTCTTGGTCATGTTCTATCCGAAGAAGGAATTTCTGTGGACCCCACGAAAGTACAAGAAGTTATGGATTGGGAAGCACCCACGAGTGTTTTTGAGGTTCGCAGCTTTTGGGTTTGGCAGGATACTACCGTCGGTTTATTCCGGATTTTTCGAGAATAGCCAAGCCTATGACCCGTTTAACGCAGAAAACAAGAAGTTCGAATGGACCACAGAGTGTGAAGCAGCTTTTCGCACTCTGCGAACGTTGTTGACATCCGCACCTGTTCTGGCTCAGCCAAACTTGGAGGAACCTTTTGATGTGTTTTGTGACGCATCCAAGATCGGACTTGGATGTGTACTCATGCAGAACGG
Source organism: Coix lacryma-jobi var. lacryma-jobi (assembly GCA_009763385.1). Lineage (NCBI taxonomy): Eukaryota > Viridiplantae > Streptophyta > Magnoliopsida > Poales > Poaceae > Coix > Coix lacryma-jobi. The sequence goes on from CM019826.1 coordinate 5,890,777, forward strand.
GAGAGTTATTGCCTATGCTTCTCGCCAGTTGAGACCGCACGAAGAGAATTATCCCACTCATGATTTGGAATTAGCAGCCGTCGTGCATGCACTCAAGATTTGGAGGCATTATCTTATGGGTAACCTGTGTCATATATAACACGATCATAAAAGCCTGAAGTATATTTTCACCCAGCCAGAGTTGAACATGAGGCAGAGAAGATGGCTAGAGTTGATTAAGGATTACAACCTAGAAGTGCATTATCACCCCGGAAAAGCAAACGTTGTAGCCGATGCCTTGAGTCGCAAGACTCATTGCAACTCCCTACAACCACTGTTGGAAGATGGATTTAACCTTATGCACCCTGTTATGGTGAACAACATCACTCTTCAGTGCACCTTGGAAAGTGACATCATCGAGAGGCAGAAGACCGATGAAGAGATCTGTCAGATTAAGAAGAGGTTGGAAATCAGTAGTTCGTTGAACTTCAGAACAGACAAGCAAGGAATACTGTGGTATAATCAGCGTTTAGTTGTTCCTAAAGATACAGAGCTAAAAGAAAAGAATTCTGAATGAAGCTCACAATTCAAAGTTATCTATCCATCAGGAAGCAGTAGAGATAGGTACCAGGATTTGAAAACAAGGTATTGGTGGTCAAAGATGAAGAAAGAAGTAGCAGCCTATGTCGCCAGATGTGATACTTGCTGCAGGATAAAAGCTATACACTTGAGACCTGCCGGATTGTTACAACCGTTATCAATCCCAAAGTGGAAATGGGAAGAAGTTAGTATGGATTTCATCACTGGTCTTCCCACTACTAAAAAGGGAAATGATTCTATCTGGGTATTGTGGATCGATTGTCTAAAGTAGCTCACTTCATACCAGTTAAGACTACACACCGCCTCCACCAGTATGCAGACTTGTATATTCAGAATATCTTGAGGTTATATGGAGGTCCGAAAAGGATTGTTTCTGATAGAGGACCCCAGTTCATTGCACGTTTTTGGGAACAGTTGCACAAGGAACTAGGAACTAAGTTGGTAAGGAGTTCTGCCTATCACCCCCAGACCGCAGGACAAACTGAAAGAGTAAATCAGATTTTGGAAGACATCTTGAGAGCTTGTGTTTATCTTCAGGAGAATCATGGGAGAAATGGTTGCCCCTTGCTGAGTTTTCGTATAACAACAGCAACCAGGAAAGTATAAAGATGGCACCTTTTGAAGTTCTATATGGACGAAGATGCAGAACCCCGGTTAATTGGGTTGAATCCGGAGATCGAGAATTTTATGGGTCAGATTACATAAAGGATGCCGAAGAGATTGTGCAAACAGTACAGCAACATATTAAGGTAGCACAATCCCGGCAAATGAGCTATGCCGACACACGAAGAAGACCCTTGGAATTCAAGTAGGAGATTATGTTTACCTCAAAGTCTCACCCTTGAGAAAGGTCCAACGTTTTGGAATTAAGAAGAAGTTAGCACTCGATATGTGGGACCGTACCAGATCATAGCAAGGAAGGGAGAAGTAGCATATGAAGTGCAGTTACCCCCAGAGATGAGCGCAGTCTTTCCAGTGTTTCACGTCTCACAATTGAAGAAGTGTCTTCGAGTTCCAGAACATGAAGAAGTTCAAATCCCGGATGTCACGATCAGATCAGACCTGGAATACTACGCACAACCCAAGGAGATTTTGGATACCAAGACCGAGAGACGCGTCACCAAACAGTGAAGACTCACAAAATTCTTTGGAGCAATCACGGACCCAATGATGCAACTTGGGAAAACGAGGAGTACTTACGCGTAAAACTACCCCGCTTTTTATAAAGATTGGTACGTAACTCAAATCTCGGGATGAGATTTCTTTAAGGGGGAAGGGCTGTGACACTCTAGTGTCAAGCACTGCATTAGGCACTACATTTAGATACTAAGAAACATGAGCAATGCATTGCATCATTTTCATGTGCATGAGAGTGTTTTGTCTTTGTTTATTATTTGATTTGGATTTCTATTTAACTCGATGATTTAAGTGGATCTTTGCTTTGGCCTCGTTCGGCCTAAACGGCCATTTAGTCCGTTTAAACACCGTTTAAACGGTGTAAAAGAGGCCATCTGTTTGGTTAGGCCCTAAACGGTGAATTAAACGGTTGGGACCGTTAAAACCGTTTTTTTAAACCGTTTAAACCGTCTAAATGGTCTAAAGAAAATCAGGTTAGACATGATTAAATGATCTCAAAACAACCATTTAATCCATAATTGGTAATTAGAGGACTACGACTACCATAATCTAACACAAAACTAATTAACATTGTGAGTATATGAAATGTTGTGGGATTTAGATTTCTTCCAAAAATATTATTTGGTATAATATTTATTTTTTACATGTGCAAATATGTAAAATTTCTAGCAAATTTAATTTTTACATACATAAATATGTATATTTTAGTGTTACCATACAAAACCGTTTAGGCCGTTTAACTCCGTTTAAACACCGTTTAAACGGCCTAAACGCTAAACAAAGAGTGACCGACTGTTTACCGTTTACTGTTTAGGAAAACATTGGCTTTGGCAAAGAGTTTTATAAAATAGAGAATATTGAGTAGAGTGCTTTTCATGTTGGAGTTTCGACCTAGTTCAATATAGTGTGTTAAATAAGAATAAGTCAAACGAAATGGTTTATGTTTCAAAATTGGCTTTGTTTATGTGGAGGATTTAAAAATGGTTTTCAGAAAAAGTGTCTTATATGAAAGTTGTAGAGAAAATTATTTTGAGCAACTTTCATATTTGGGTCAAAACCTAGTTTGGAGTTTTTGAAACTGTTTTGAATGGTCAAAGTTTGAAAAGAATTTGGAAAAAAAAAAGAAAAAGGAAAACGTTTTCTCCCGCGCCAACCCTTCCGGCCCATCCGGCCTTTCGGTCCAACCCGCGCCCGCTCCCGCTCGCCCGCGCGCCCCGCTCGCCGCGCCAGCGCCGGCCCAGCTCCGCTCGCCCGCGCGCGCGCCCGCACGCGCACGGCGCGCCGGCCGCCTGACACGGCCGCGCCGTACGCCGGCCAAATCGCCGCGTGGCGGCTTGCCCTGCCGCATGGCGCCCCAAACCCTGCGCCAAATCCGCCTCCGCCACTCCCCGCTCGATCCTCGCCTCCCCGATCACGCAAGCAATCGCGCTTGCCCACTCCCGCGCGGTCTTGCCTATCGCACCGCCTCGCCGACCGCGCCGTGCTGCCGCGACGTCCCGTCGTCGGCCCCGCCACCACCACTGGCCGGCCAAGGCCCCCGGCTAAGACCCCGGGCACCCTTCGCCCTCTCTCCCAACCGCACACACTTTTCCACTCTCGCTCACACTCTCCTCACCCACGAACGCGAGCCGAGAGCACTGCTCGCTCTCGCCGCGACCACCGCCGCAATCACCCCTCTCCGTTCCGACCACCACCCTCCATCGCCGACCGATTCCTTCCGCACGCCGCTCCGCCTACGCCGGGCACACGCCGTGCGCACGTCGTCATCCCTGACCAAGCCCCGACGCCGCCGGAGGACGTAGCGCCTCCTTCGGTCCGCCAGTCGCCACCGCCGAGCCGCAACGCCGTTCTTCCCCAACCTGAGCTTCACCGACTCCTCTTCTTATTCCTCGAGCCTCACCGAGCCAAGGCAAGGTGAGAACGCCAACTAGCCCTAACGCTACCGCCCTCTCCCACCTCTTCTTCCCCAGCCGAACACCGCCACCGCCCGCCATGGCCGCTCACGTGACCGAGCTTTCTCGGAGCTTCCCGAGCCAAACCAACCCCGTAGTCTTGCTCCCTAGGGTTCGTAGAAGCTTATGCCTCCACCTATTTCACCGGCGACCGCCGGAAACGGCGTAGCCGCGCGATGCCGCCGCCTCCGTGCGCCGCCGCTCGCCGCCGGCATGCTCCGGTCGTGCCCTAGCCAAACCACCTACACCTCTCAATGCGCCTCGTCGAGGCGAGTTCACAAGCCTAGCTTCCCCGCCGACGACCTCACCGTCGGCAAGGAATCGACGGTCAAACCTCTCCCATGTTTTCCGTCTCGCCCGAGCCCTCGAGCCAGGCCTCGGACGGATGATAGTTTTCCGTCTCGCCCGAGCCCTCGAGCCAGGCCTCGGACGGGCGATTGCTTTCCGTCTCGCCCGAGCCCTCGAGCCAGGCCTCGGACGGGCGATTGATTCCGTCTCGCCCGAGCCCTCGAGTCAGGCCTCGGACGGGCGATTGTTTCCGTCTCGCCCGAGCCTCCGAGCCATGCCTTGGACAAACGTTTGTTTCCGTCATCTCGCTCGAGCTAGGCCTCGAGCGAACCCTCGGCCACTGTCTCGTTCGAGCCGGGCCTCGAGCGAACACACACCTACCGCTGTGCGCTCGAGCCAGGTTGGATCGAGTTGGACTGGGCCGAAAGCCCCGTTTGGGCTAGAATAAAGTTTTTCTTTTTCTGCTCAGTAACTAAGTTTGTTAATTTTGCTAAAATTAAGCTGTAGCTCTGTAATTATGAAATTTCAGTTTTGCTAGTTGTTTATGAGTAGATCTATCATGGAAAAATATGAAAGTATTTTTGGCAGAAGTTTATTTTACTGTTTTCATTTATTCCAGTTTATATGCTTTTGCTAAAATAAATGGTTATATATGTTTTCTGGTTGAGTTAATTCCTGGAAAATTTGATGTAAGTTTATTATCATGTTTTACACCTGTGAAAAATATATGATACACTGTTTATGTGGAAAAAGTTTCTGTTATGGTTTAAAGTCCTTTTTGGCTGATTTCTTAGAATAAATGTTTAGGTGTTTTATATGCGGAAATAAAATATGAGAAAATTTGTGTAGTCTCTCTTCATGAGGTTCAAGCTAAAAAAATGTAAGCATGATCTGTTATGTGAAGAAATCTGGAGATGCTATACAAATGTGCTTTTCTGTGTTTTCCTTTGAAAATTCATGTAAGAAATAGTATAATGTTTCCGTTCATGGAACTTTCTTGATAAGCATAAAATGTGAAGTAGAATCTGGAAAAAATAAGAAGTCTGCTGTTTAACACTTTTTGGATGGAGAGCTAGTTCAAAGCACCTTTTTGGGCAGTTTGCTTGTCATTTTTATATCTGCAGTTCTGTAATTTATTTTTGGCTGAAATTTGTTCAGTGGAGCCCAGCAACTATTGTTTGCCTTCTGGAATTTTTGTGGATTTTTCTGAGTCCAGAAAAGTGCACTTGCAGTTCAAGCCTAAGTTTCTTTTGAATTATTTATTAATCGTCGCATGCAATAGGATCGACCCCGCCGGAGCCCGACCAGAAGCAGGAGATAAGCGCCGAGCAGCAGATTCCGGAGCTCCAGCAAGCCGAGGAAGCCGACCCCGTCCCCGTCACTAACTTGCCCGAGTGCCCCTCTCACGAGGCCTCGGTCTTCACCCAAGGCAAGCCCCGGAGCATTATAAGTCTCCCAGTATTTACAATTAAATTACTTGAGTCCTTTTATATTGTGATGCATTAGGTTTAGGAGTTGAATGAATCCTATTTGCTGCATTACCATTCCTTGATGATTGATTAATATCTACCTTGCTATCCTGTTATTTTTTTTGCAATGTAGAATTGCTTAGCCTGCTTAATAAAAGTAGTAGTTAAGGATGTCTCCGTAATACCCTGATGGGTACTTACCGGATCACGGTTGGCTATATTTGCTATCGTGGAAAAGAACCTGAGTAGTAATGAAATACGGTCAACTGGAAGGCAAGGCACCAAGTTGGAACTTGGGGGCAGTCCGTCCGTTGGATCGTGTAGGTTTGTATCGATGTTGGCCCTCGTTCATTTTTGAACGCGCCCTTTTACTTAGGGATATGTCGGTGCCGTAATCATCGACCCCAAAGCCGGTTAGAAGCTGTTCGGGCTGGTCTCAACCCGTGTCGTGCCCTCTAGTATGGAAATTGCGATCTGCCGCGTGAGGCCATCGCCAGGTTCCAATTGGGCGGTCCGTGCTTGAACCGCAGCGATTACCACCACGAACAAGCGTCGAGCGGTTGCCCAATGCATGGACCCGACGGGAAAAGTGTGGGCTGGTATTAAAGGTCTTTCACCAGCTGGTTTGGAATTCGATTCGAGTCGTCGTCTCCCCCGGTTAGTGGGAAACTATGGCGAGCTTCACCATGATACAACTCCATGTGATATCTAAAGGTTCAACTAAAATGTGGACAAGTCAACTGGATATGGTTATATTTTTGTCTGCTAGACTCAAGTGTGTGCAATAGTTCAGGTGCAAACCTAAAAGAAGGAATAGGTATAAAAGATGACAGCTCATTAACTTCACTAATACTTCGCTTATCTTAAATTGAGCTTTTCGCAAATTCAAGATCCCAGCTCCACCCAAAAAGGCCTTGCATGTCCTTGGTGTCTTTATTTTTAGTTGGACGGGTAAGTCTAGCTGAGTACATTCCAGTACTCAGGGTTTATCCCGTTTGTTGCAGATGGCCAGGTCTACTTCGGCTATTGTAAGCACTGCCTCTACCCAGTGGAAGGTGATGAGGAGTAGGCCCAGGGCAGGGGCGTCCAGAAGCTTTTCCCTTTTCTTTTGCTGGACTGAGACTACTAGTGGCACATTACCTTAAAAAGGGAGGAGTGAGTTGTGTCGAGTGGATTTATCAAAACAATGTTTTATTTGGACCACGTGTGTGGTGGTCGTGTGTTAAAAACTTATTTAAGCTTCCGCACTTTTAAAATTTAGTATTGTAATAACTCCGTTTTAAATTCCGCACTCTGATATTTTAAATTCGGTTTCATTTTCGCTATGTTGTATCTTTACGAATGTAATCCTTGAACGATGCGATCATGTATGATGTATGGTGTTAGAAATCCTTCGAGATTTCCGGACTACCGGGGTTGTATGGGTTCAAGTATCAGTCGAAGTCAGACGGATTTGGCTAAGATAATACTTGAGCTCTTATAATCAGGACGGTTCCGCCACAGGCGCTGCTTGAGCCGGAGGTCGAGGGCCCGCCCAACGTCGAGCTTGATCGACCGGCGTGGCCATATCCCGACGCGTCGAGCTCCTCCCGCACCATGATCCCCGTGGAGCGATCGGCTCAGCAGGGAACTCCGCGGGAGGCGGGGTTGATCTTCAGGGAGCTGGTCGTGCTCGTGGCAGAGGCGGAGCAGTCCTTCTCGGAGGAAGCGGAGAGGTCCGCGCAGGCGACGGCTGCCCTCGCGAAGGCGCAGGCGCAACTCCAAGAGCTCCGTGCCGAGCTGGATCGGAACGCCCAGATGGCGAGCCGGCTCAACGCCGCACAGGCGGAGGCTCGGGCGGCTCGGGACGAGGCCGCTCAGGCAAAGGAGGAGGCCACCACCGCGCTGTTATAGGCGGAGGCGTCGAAGAAGGATGCCGCCGATGCTCGAAGTGAGGCCGCTACCGCCCGATCTGCGACAGAAGCGGCGAAGAAGGAGGCTGAGAGGGCCCAAAGCGAAGCCGCCACCGCCCGATCCGTGGCGGAGGCGGCGAAGAAGGAGGCCGAGGAGGCCAAGAGTGGTGTCGCCACCGCCCAAGCTGCAGCGGAGGCGGCGCGACAAGAGGTGATCCGGAAGGATCTGGCCCTTGCCGATACGGGCAAGTTGGTCGAAGGCCTCAGGGCCGAAAAGCTTGACGTGTTGTCCGAGAAGCGTAGGCTCGAGCAGCGCGTCGAGGGCCTCACCAGCGACCTCGCTGTTCTGGGCGCGCACTGCGATGGTAATTTTCATGCCTTGTCTTTGCCTTGATTTCGAGTTTTTTTTGTCACGCCGCGGTCTCATTCTTTCTTGCCTGTTGCATAGACGTCGAGAAGACCGCCGAGGAGCTCCGTGAGACGAATCAGACTCTCGTGGAGCAACTCCGGGGTGAGACCATGGTGGCGGAACGGGCGCGCTGCACCCTCGACCGGCTCAGCTCTATGTGGGGTGCCGACCCGGTGGCCGCGGCGGAGGGCGCGATGGCTCGAGGCGACGCCCTGGTCGACGCCCTGTGCTTCTTCGACGTAGCCGCGCGGTATCGCGTCAGGAGCGCTCTCCACCACGGCGTAAAGCAGGCGTTTGCGGCCGTCCGCTCCGGCTTCCGCTACCCGGTCAACGTTGTTGCCAAGGGCTTCATCGAGATCGAGGGGAAGGACGAGGAGTGGAACGACGGTCGCGTCGACAAGATCTTGGAGAAGGTGGAGAGGCCGGGGGCGGCGTTCGCCAAGCTCTTCGAGGAGGACGTGCTGCCTCCTGATGCGGACAGTGGTGTAGGTGTCCCCCTCCTTCTGGCCCGGATGTCGAGGTTGAGCCCGCGGCAGAAGAGCTTGGGGAGGAATTCCAGACGGATGAAGAATGAGGCCTGCGTGCCAAATTTGGGCATCGAGGCCCTTGTAAGAATTCAAATCATGACTTATGGCCCGTCGAGGTCAATATGTGTATATGACTTGTTTATTTAAAGAAGTTGTTTTCTTTTCAAATTTATTCGATCACTTCTCTTTGTCGCTAGCTCGAGCTTCAACCGGCTTGGTCCGTGTTCCTTCGATACGCGTCACGAGTTCCTCGAGGGGAGGCGTAGCTAGGGTACCGTAGCCCGGGGGCGTAGGTGGCCGTCTACGTCGACGCCCCCCGACTCTTGGAGGCTCGGGGTATTTACGGATTTAGACGCTGCTAGTATGCTCGAGGTGCGAGTCGAGACGAGGGTCGAATTTTTTGAAAAGAAAACGCGCTTTTTCCGGAGTCTGGGGAGGGGTTCCCCCCTATCAGCCCCCGAGGAAGGCTCGACCCTGAGCAAGGCAGGGTCGAGGCTAGGCCCTTAAGGGTAGAAGCGACGTAGCTGAGATATGTTCCATGCGTTCGCCAGGATCCTGCCTTGACCGTCGCAGAGCTTGTACATTCCTGGCTTGAGCACTTCAGCTACGGTGTATGGGCCCTCCCATGGAGGGGTGAGCTTGTCGCGCCCTCGATTATCCTGCAGCCATCGAAGCACGAGGTCGCCCACCACCAGGTCCCTCTTGCGCACGTGCTTGTCGTCGTAGCGTCGAAGTGTTTGCTGGTAGCGCGCGGAGTTGATGAGCGCCACGTCTCGGGCCTCCTCGAGTTGGTCCTTGGCATTGGCGAGCCTTTTATCGTTGGTTTGCTCGTTGTAGGCTCGAAGTCGAGGGGAGCCGTACTCGAGGTCCGTAGGCAAGACAGCCTCGGCGCCGTAGGTTAGGAAGAACGGAGTGAACCCAGTGGCTCGACTCGGCGTAGTCCTGAGGCCCCACAGCACCGAGGGGAGCTCTGCAGCCCACCCCTTTCCGAAGTTTTTGAGGGTCTTGAACAGCCTCAGCTTCAGCCCATGGAGTATCATGCCGTTGGCGCGCTCGACCTGCCCGTTGCATTGAGGGTACGCGACCGAGGCCCAGGTCACGCGAATGTTGTTGTCGTCGCAGAAGTTGGTGAACTTTTTGCCCGTGAATTGGGTGCCATTGTCGGTGATGATGACGTTAGGCACCCCAAACCGGCACATGATGTCGGCGATGAACTCGACAACCTTCTCGGAGGTGGGGTCGCCTATGGGCTTGGCCTCGATCCACTTGGTGAATTTGTCGATGGCCACGAGCACATGCGTGTACTTTCCAGTTGTCGTCTTGAGGGGGCCCACGAGGTCGAGCCCCCAGACGGCAAACGGTCAAGTGATGGGGATCATCTGCAGGGCGTGCGCGGGCTGGTGCATTTGCTTGGCGTAGAACTGACACCCTTGGCAAGCTTGGACCAGGCGCCTAGCGTCTCCGATGGCGGTTGGCCAGTAGAAGCCCTGTCGGAAGGCGTTCCCTACCAGGGTCCTTGGCGCTGCGTGATGGGCGCAAGCCCCCGAGTGCATGTCGTCAAGGAGCCTGCGTCCCTCCTCGAGGGGGATGCAGTGTTGAAGGATTCCTGATGGGCTTCGACGGTACAGCTCTCTTTCGTCGCCGTAGATGACGTAGGTCTTGGCCCTTCGAGCTATGCGTCGGGCCTCCGTCTTATCTTCCGGTAGCACGCCTTGCGTCAGGTAGTCGAGGAAGGGCGTCCGCCAGTCGAGGGGTCGCAATGAAGGAGATGTGGCGGAACCGTCCTGATTATAAGAGCTCAAGTATTATCTTAGCCAAATCCGTCTGACTTCGACTGATACTTGAACCCATACAACCCCGGTAGTCCAGAAATCTCGAAGGATTTCTAACACCATACATCATACAGGATCGCATCGTTCAAGGATTACATTCGTAAAGATACATCATAACGAAAACGAAACCGAATTTAAAATATCAGAGTGCGAATTTAAAACGGAGTTATTACAATACCGAGTTTAAAAGTGCGGAAGCTGAAATAGTTTAAAACGCGACCACCACACATGTGGTCCAAATAAAACATTGTTTTGATAAATCCACTCGACACAACTCACTCCTCCCTTTTTAAGATAATGTGCCACTAGTAGTCTCGATCCAGCAAAAGAAAAGGGGAAAGCTTCTGGACAACCCTGCCCTGGGCCTACTCCTCATCACCTTCCACTGGGTAGAGGCAGTGCTTACAATAGCCGAAGTAGACCTGGCCATCTGCAACAAACGGGATAAACCCTGAGTACTGGAATGTACTCAGGTAGACTTACCCGTCCAACTGAAAATAAAGACACCAAGGACATGCAAGGCCTTTTTGGGTGGAGCTGGGATCTTGAATTCGCGAAAAGCTCAATTTAAGATAAGCGAAGTATTAGTGAAGTTAATGAGTTGTCATCTTTTATACCTATTCCTTCTTCTAGGTTTGCACCTGAACTATTGCACACACTTGAGTCTAGCAGACAAATATTATAACCATATCCAGTTGACTTGTCCACATTTTAGTTGAACCTTTAGATCTCACATGGAGTTGAATCGTGGTGAAGCTCTCCATAGTTTCCCACTAACCGGGGGAGACGGCGACTCGAATCGAATTCCAAACCAGCTGGTGAAAGACCTTTAATACCAGCCCACACTTTTCCCGTCGGGTCCATGCATTGGGCAACCGCTCGACGCTTGTTCGTGGTGGTAATCGCCGCGGTTCAAGCACGGACCGCCCAATTGGAACCTGGCGATGGCCTCACGCGGCAGATCGCAATTTCCATACTAGAGGGCACGACACGGGTTGAGACCGGCCCGAACATCTTCTAACCGGCTTTGGGGTCGATGATTACGGCACCGACATATCCCTAAGTAAAAGGGCGCGTTCAAAAATGAACAAGGGCCAACATCGATACAAACCTACACGATCCAACGGACGGACTGCCCCAAGTTTCCAAACTTGTGCCCTGCCTTCCAGTTGACCGTATTTCATTACTACTCAGGTTCTTTTCCACGATAGCAAATATAGCCAACCGTGATCCGATAAATACCCATCAGGGTATTACGGAGACATCCTTAACTACTACTTTTATTAAGCAGGCTAAGCAATTCTACATTGCAAATAAATAACAGGATAACAAGGTAGGTATTAATCAATCATCAAGGAATGGTAATGCAGCAAATAGGATTCATTCAACTCCTAGACCTAATGCATCACAATATAAAAGGACTCAAGTAATTTTAATTGTAAATACTGGGAGACTTAGAATGCTCCGGGGCTTGCCTTGGGTGAAGACCGAGGTCTCGTGGGAGGGGCACTCGAGCAAGTTAGTGTCGCTGGCGGGGTCGACTTCCTCGGCTTGCTGGAGCTCCGGGATCTGCTGCTCGGCGTTTGCCTCTGGCTCCTGATCGGGTTCCGGGAGTGTCGATCCTATTGCATGCGACGAATAATAAATATTTAAATGCGGGGTGCGAGATGTGTGGTATGAGAAAGAGCATTTCTTGCAAACCAACAAAACCAATTTGTTGAACCATTGAGGTAAATACTCATTTAATTCATAAAACAAAATCCTTTTATTCACCTATTTCTCATTTAGTAAATCAAAAGAAGCTTAGGTTTGAACTGCAAGTGCACTTTTCTGGACTCAGAAAAATCCACGAAAATTCCAGAAGGCAAACAACAGTTGCTGAATTCCACTGAACAAATTTCAGCCAAAAATAAAATACAGAACTGCAGATATAAAAAATAACAAGCAAACTGCCCAAAAAGGTACTTTGAACTACAACCCTACTGTAAAAGGGTGCACTACTCTATTTCATATTTTTTCCAGATTCTATTTCATATTTTATGCTTATTAAGAAAGTCCCATGAACAGAAACATTATATTATTTCTTACACGAATTTTCAAAGGAAAACACAGAAAAGCACCTTTGTAAAGCAACTTCAGATTTCTCCACACAACAGGTCATGCTTTAATTTTTCTTAGCTTGAACCTTATAAACAGAGACTGTACAAATTTTCCCACATTTTATCTCGACATATAAAACATCTTAACCTTTATTCAAAGAAATCAGCCAAAAAGGACTTTTAACCATAACAGAAACTTTTTCTACATAAACAGTGCATTATATATTTTTCACATGTATAAAACAGGATAATAAACTTACACAAAATTTTCCAGGAATTATCTCAACCAGAAAACATATATAACCATTTATCTTAGCAAAAGCATATAAACTAAAATAAAAGAAAATAGTAAAATTAACTCCTACCAAAAATACTTTTATATTTTTCCAGGGTAGATCTACTCATAAACAAACTAGCAAAACTGAAAGCACTCCATTTGGACTAACAAAACAGGATCTACAAAATAAACAAGCATTTACGGGAAATAGAAAAACATTTTGGAAAACGTTTTCTGGAAAACACTCGGCGTACGGAATAGGTGTGCTCGCTCGAGGCCCGGCTCAAACGAGACAGCGCCCGAGGGTTCGCTCGAGCCCTGGCGCGAAGGCTCGGGCGAGGCGGACAACAAACGCTCGTCCGAGGCCTGGCTCGAGGGCTCGGGCGAGACGGAAAAACACACGCGCGTCCGAGGCCTGGCTCGAGGGCTCGGGCGAGACGGAAAAACACACGCCCGTCCGAGGCCTGGCTCGAGGGCTCGGGCGAGATGGAAAAACACACGCCCGTCCGAGGCCTGGCTCGAGGGCTCGGGCGAGACGGAAAAACACACGCCCGTCCGAGGCCTGGCTCGAGGGCTCGGGCGAGACGGAAAAGCACACGCCCGTCCGAGGCCTGGCTCGAGGGCTCGGGCGAGGCGGAAAAACAAACGCCCGTCCGAGGCCTGGCTCGAGGGCTCGGGCGAGACGGAAAAACACACGCCCGTCCGAGGCCTGGCTCGAGGGCTCGGGCGAGACGAAAACAGGGGAGAGGTTTGACCGTCGATTCTTCGCCGACGGTGAGGTCGCCGGCGGTTAAGCTAGGCTTGCGAACTCGTCTCGACGAGGCGCATCGAGTGGTGTAGGTGGTTTGGCTAGCGCACGTCCGGAGCATGCCGGCGGCGAGTGGCGGCGCACGGTGATGGCGGCAACGCGCGGCTACGCCGTTTCCGGCGACGGCCGGAGAAATTGGAGGAGGCAAAAGCTCGAGAGAACCCTAAGGAGCAAAGCTACGGGGTTGGTTTGGCTCGGGTGGCTCCAGAGGAGCTTGGCCACGAGCGAGGTCCGCGGCGGACGGCCATGGCGTTCGGCCGGGGAAGAAGATATGGGAGAGAGCGGTAGCGTTGAAGCTAGGTGGTGTTCTCACCTTGCCTTGGCTCGGTGAAGCTCGAAGATGAAGAAGAAGAGTCGGTGGAGCTCGGTTTGGGGAAGGACGGCGTTGCGGCTCGGCGGTGGCGACTGACGGACCGAAAGAGGCGCTTCGTCCTCCGGCGGCGAAGGGGCTCGGTCGGGGACGACAACGTGCGCACGGCGTGTGCATAGTGTAGGCGGAACGGTGTACGGAGGGAATCGAAGGGAGGTGCTCCGACGAGGTCAGAACGGAGAGGGAAGGTTGCGGTGGAGGTCGCGGCGAGAGCGAGCCGAGCGCTTGCTCTGGCATGGAGGCGAGGGGAGGAGAGTGCGAGCGAGCTTGAGAGAGTGTGTGCGGGAGAGCGAGGGAGTGAAGAGGTGCTCGGGGTTTTGATCGGCTTGACCGGTGGTCGTGGCGAGGCCACGGTGGCGCGGTCGGCGAGGCAGCGCGGTGATGCCGTGCACGGCGAGCGGGTGCGGCAGGCGAGGCGAGCGAAGAGTGGCCGGGGGAGATAGCTTGCGTGCTCGGGTGAGAGAGGATCGAGCGAGGAGTGGCCGGCGAAGATCCTCGGCAGAATGCGGCGGCCACGTGGCGGTTGCGGCCGGCGTACGGCGCGGCAGCAGCGCGCGGCGCGCGCGGCACGCGGGCGAGCGCTGGCGAGCAGCGCGGCGTGCGCGGGCGAGCGCGGGAGCGGGCCGGCGCACGCGAGCGGGCGAGCTGGGCCGGCGCGCGCGAGTTGGGCCGAAAGGTGGGGCGTGGAAGAAATCGTTTTCCTTTTTCTTTTTCCAAATTCTTTTCAAACTTTGACCACTCAAAAACAGTTTCAAAAACTCCAAACTAGGTTTTGACCCAAATATAAAAGTTTCTCGAAATAATTTTCTCTACAACTTTCATATAGGACACTTTTTCTGAAAACTATTTTTTTTAAATCCTCCACATAAACAAAGCCAATTTTAAAGTATAAACCATTTTGTTTGACTTATTTTTATTTACAATCTAATCTGAACTAGGTCAAAACTCCAACATGAAAAGCACTCTACTCAATATTCTCTATTTTATAAAACTCTTTGCCAAAACAGAAATCCACTCAAACAACCAAGTCCAATAGAAATCCAAATCCAATTAAATAAACAAAAGACAAAACACTCTCATGCTCATGAAATGATGCAATGCATTGCTTATGCTTCTTTAGTAGCTAAATGCAGTGCCTTAATGCAGTGCTTGACACTAGGGTGTCACAGGAGAGGCGGGCGTATCAATCTGCATTGCCTCATCGGATGTCGAGGGGTCGTTCTCGAGGGGTGGCGTTAATGGTCGACCCCCGTGTCTGGCTCGAGGTGTGGCGTCGAGGGGCCAGCCCCCGGGCCGATTTTGACGGATGGCTCGAAAACGTCCCTCAAGAAGACATCTGGTGGAATCGTGCCGCGCGTCGATGCCAACTTTGCCAGCTCGTCTGCGGCCTCGTTGTATTTTCGAGCGATGTGGTTGAGCTCGAGGCCGTAGAACTTGTCTTCTAGCTTGCGCACTTCTTCGCAATATGCCTCCATCTTGGGATCGATGCAGCTCGAAGCCTTCATAACCTGGTTGATGACGAGCTGCGAGTCCCCTCGAACGTCGAGGCGTCGGACCCCAAGCTCGAGGGCGATGCGCAGCCCATTGACGAGGGCCTCGTACTCGGCGACGTTGTTGGAGGCGGGGAAGTGCAAGCGTAGCAGGTAGCGCATGTGGACTCCGAGGGGTGAGATGAAGAGCAGGCCTGCGCCTGCCCCCGTCTTCATGAGGGATCCATCGAAGTACATGGTCCAGAGCTCGGCTTGGATTTGTGCCGGCGGGAGCTGGGTGTCGGTCCATTCAGCAACGAAGTCCGCCAACGCTTGCGACTTGATGGCTTTTCGCGGGGCGTAGGTGATGGCCTCCCCCATTAGCTCGGCGGACCACTTGGCGATGCGCCCCGTGGCGTCCCGATTGTTGATGATCTCACCGAGGGGGAAGGATGACACCACCGTTACGGGATGAGCGAGAAAGTAGTGTTGGAGCTTGCGCCTCGTGATGATGATGCCGTAGAGCAGCTTCTGGATGTGCGGGTACCGGACCTTGGCCTCGGAGAGTACCTCACTGGTGAAGTACACCGGTCGTTGGACCGGCAACGCACGACCCTCCTCGTGCCTCTCGACGACTATGACCGCGCTGACCACCTGAGTGGTTGCGGCCACATAGAGGAGAAGGGACTCGGGGGGATCGTCACCCTGGGCTAGTCGTGGTGGCACGAGGATTGGCACGAAAGTCAGCAACCCCTTCAACTTGGTTAGGGCGTCCTCGGCTTCAAGGGTCCACGCAAAGCGTTCCGTCTTCTTCAGCAAGCGGTATAGTGGTAGCGCCTTTTCCCCTAGCCTCGAGATGAACCTACTGAGAGCAGCTAGGCAGCCTGTCACTTTCTGTACGCCCTTGAGGTCTCGAATTGGGCCCATCCTCGTGACTGCTGAGATCTTTTTGGGGTTGGCCTCGATCCCCCGTTGTGAGACAATGTAGCCAAGTAGCATGCCCCGGGGCACACGAAAGACACATTTCTCGGGGTTGAGCTTCACATTCTTGGCCCGGAGGCACTCGAACGTGGTCTCGAGATCGCTGATGAGGTTCCCGACTTCCTTGGTTTTAACCACGATGTCATCGACGTAGGCCTCGATGGTTTTGCCTATGTGTTCGCCAAAGATATGCTGCATGCAACGTTGGTACGTTGCCCCGGCATTTCGAAGGCCGAAGGGCATTGTAACGTAGCAATACATACCAAAAGGCGTAACAAAAGAGGTAGCGAGCTCGTCGGATTCTTTCATCCTAATCTGGTGGTAGCCGGAATACGCATCGAGGAATGAAAGTACTTCACACCCCGCAGTGGAATCGATAATCTGATCAATTCTAGGTAAAGGAAATGGAACTTTCGGACACGCTTTATTCAGACCAGTGTAGTCTACACACATCCGCATTTTTCCATTCTTTTTCCTAACTAGTACAGGGTTAGCTAGCCACTCTAGGTGAAATACCTCCTTGATGAACCCGGCCGCCAAAAGCTTGTGCACCTCCTCGCTGATGATCCTGCGCTTCTCCTCGTCGAAGCGGCGCAGGCGTTGCTTCACCGGTCTGGACCCGGCCTGGATCTCCAAGGCGTGCTCGACGACTCCCCTTGGTATGCCTGGCATGTCTGAGGGGCCCCACGCAAACATGTCGATGTTCGCGCGGAGAAAGTCGACGAGCACTGCTTCCTATTTAGGCTCGAGGCTGGCACTGATGGCCAGCGTCTTGCCATCGGTCGAGGTTGGGTCGACGGGTATCAGCTTGGTGTGCTCTGCCGGCTCGAAGGCGTCGGCGTGACGTTTTGCTTCAGGGGCCTCTTCGGTGGCCAAGGCTGCTAGGGCTTCGAGCGAGTCGAGGTGGACGTTGGCCTCCCCACGCTCGACGCACTCCACGTCGCAGTGGTACGCGTGCTCGTAGGAGGTGTCGATGGTGATGACCCCTTTCGGCCCCGGCATCTTGAGCTTCAAGTACGTGTAGTTGGGAACCGCCATGAACTTGGCGTAGCCTGGCCGGCCGATGATGGCGTGGTAGGTCCCTTGGAATCCAACCACCTCGAAGGTGAGCGTCTCCCGGCGGAAGTTAGCCGGCGTGCCAAAGCAAACCGGCAGGTCGATGCGCCCGAGGGGGTGAGCCTTCTTCCCTGGTACGACTCCGTGGAACCCCCCGACGCTGGGTCGGAGCTGATCCCTCGAAATCCCCAGGAGGTCGAGAGTCTCGAGGTATATGACGTTGAGGCTCGAGCCCCCATCCATCAACACCTTGGAGAACCGTACGTCGACGATGACGGGGTCGACGACAAGGGGGTACGCCCCCGGATTTACGACATGGTCCGGATGGTCGTTACGGTCGAATGTGATCGGTGCGTCGGACCAGTCGAGGTACTGGGGGGTGTCGTGGCGGAGTGCGAAGACCTCCCGGCGTTCCTTCTTCCTCTCCCGAGCTGAGAGCCCGACGGTTGGGCCCCCGTAGATCATGAAGCAGTCACGCACCGGGGGGAAACCCGCGTCCCCGTCGTCGCGTCGTTTGTTGTCCTTGCCCTTAGGCGTGTCCTCCTTCTTGTCGTCGAGCTTGGCGTAGAAGCCCTTCAGCAGTCGGCAGTCTTTTAGCTTGTGATTCACGGGGCCCTTGTGATAAGGGCAGGGGTCCTCGAGTATCTGGTCGAAAACAGCCGCGTCAGGGGGGCCTCGAGGTTTCTTATGGTCGAGGGCGCCCATGAGCACTTCTTCATCGTCGGCGTCGTCGGCGTCGCGCTTCGCCTTTTGACCTTTGCTTTTATTCTTCTTCTTTTTGTTGTTGTTGTTGTTGCGGTTCTTGGCGTCGTTGCCCTTGTTCGAGCCCTCCGGCGCGGTCACCGCCTTACCTTTGTCCGTGGAGCGGCCAAAGAATGCCCCCACTGCCTCGTCGCCTGAGGCAAAGCTGGTGACATGATCCATCAGGTCCTCGACTATCCTGGGACGGTAGCGTCCTAGCTCATGAACTAGCTCTTGGCATATCGTGCCCGCGAGGAACGCTGAGATGACGTCCTCATCAGGCACGTGGGGGAGCTCGAGGCGTTGCTTCGAGAATCGCCGAGCAAAGTCGCGGAGGGGCTCGTCCGCTGCCTGCCTGCAACGCCATAGATCCCAGGGGTTGCCTGGGCGCACGCAAGTCCCCTTGAAATTCCCGTAGAAGACCCTGACTAGGTCGGCCCAGTCGTGGATCCGATCCGGCGGGAGGCCCTCGAGCCACGGGCGGGCGGTGTCCGAGAGGTAAAGTGGGAGTTGGCGTATGATCACACGGTCGTCGCTCTTTGCTCCGCCCAGTTGGCAGCCTAGGCGGAAGTCCGAGAGCCAGAGCTTGGGCTCGACCTCCCCGTCATACTTCACGATGTTGGTCGGTGGTCGGAAGCGGTCGGGGAGGGTTGAGCTGCGGATGGCCCGGCTGAAGACTCTGGGGCCCGGGGGCTCGAGGACTTGCCGGTCCTCGTCACTGTCGTAGCGTCCCCCTCGATGGGCGCTATAGCCACGCTCTTAGGCCCCCTTGTCCTTGCGCCGACGGTTGATGTCGTTGCGGGCGTCATTGGGGTCTCGAGGTGGCCGGTTGTCGACGATCTGTTCCCGGACTGGCCTAGCTCGAGAGGCGTCCGGCTGGTGGACGGACATCTCGCGCTCGTTGCGGGGCGTGTCTGCTGGTTTCCCCGAGGCCGCCCCGCGCCGCCGTAAGGCTGAGCTCTCCACCTGCTGCACAGCGGCTGTCTCGAGGAGGTTATTCATTTCCCCAAGCATGCGCCTGGCGTCAGGGTTGGAGACGGCGGGCAGATCACGGAGCAGCATTGCCGCCGCCACCACGTTCTGCCCGGCTCGCGGGAAACGCACCTCAGGGCGTGCTGGTGCCCCGTCCTCGAGGATCTGCCAGTGGACCTCTCGAGCGCGGCCACGAACACCGGCGC
The DNA here is from genome assembly GCA_009763385.1 of Coix lacryma-jobi var. lacryma-jobi. Lineage (NCBI taxonomy): Eukaryota > Viridiplantae > Streptophyta > Magnoliopsida > Poales > Poaceae > Coix > Coix lacryma-jobi. Next base: position 5,909,841 of record CM019826.1, read on the forward strand.
CTCGAGGCTGGGCTGGTTCCTGTGCTATAGTTTTCTCGAGTTGCAACAGGCGCTGTCGCTCCTCCTCAGCCTTGGCGATGGCCTCCCGCAGCTGCGCGAGCTGCGCCGCCCGGTCGTCGCCGTGCTGAGATGGCGCAGCCGGTGTCGGGGGTTCGTTCCTCCCCTGAACGCGTGATCCCCCTGCCGCAGCCACGTTTCCGGGTTCTTCGAGGTTGAGCGCCGGCCTGGTGTCGTCGTCGCCGTCGTCCTCGGCGTCGTCCACGACCCCCTCGAGCTGGAAGCACTCCCTGGTGGGGTCCCAGAGGTCAGGGTCATGGTAGTCGTACTCATCGGAGTCGGAGCTGCTGATGCCGCGCCGCCCTGGCTCGTGCCGGGACTGCAGCTCGCGGTACCACTCCCCGAAGGTGGCTCGACGAGGTGGCTCGACGGCTCGTGAGAGGCCGCGGTCGACGTGCGCGGGGTAGATGATCTCCAGGTCGGTGGTGGCTCGTAGGAGTACGCCCGGACGCTCCTCCCGCTCTGCGGCCGCCCGGTCCTGACGGCGCTCGTCGAGGCGGTGGGCGTAAACAGCCGCGGAGTTGTTGAGGCCAAACTGGAACCGCTGGCGTCGGGCGCGGTACACCCCGTGCGGGAGGAGGCCTGGTGGTGTCGACGGAGCATGGCTCGGGGGCCTCTGGCCAGGCTCCCGGTCCGTGCGCGTGACGAACGCGAACTCGCTGGGGGAGTGCGCACGCGCCCTAGAAGTCTCCGGCCACGCGCCGGGCAGGTTTCCCCTCGGGGACTCTGCGTCAGCCGCGGGGAAGTGGGAGTGCGCCGCGGGCACCGCCCGTGCCCGGCGTCGATGGTGACGACGGCGCCGCTCGCGAGGTGGCGACGCGTGGTGGTGCGGGCGACGCGCCACGCCCCCCGCGCGGGGTGGCGTGACACGCCCTCCGCTCGGGCTCTCCGTGGAGAGCAGGGTCAGCTCGTTGCCGTTGCCGGTGGCCAGGAATTCGAGGCTCCCGAACCAGACGAGGGCACCAGCCGAGAACGAAGGAGGGGACGAAGCAATCCAGAAAACAACGAGAAATCGACTCGGACACGCGAAGGCCCCTACCTGGCGCGCCAACTGTCGGTGTTTCGAACCCGGGGGTATGACACCAACGAGTAATATGATCGCGTGCTCTCTTCCTGGATGGTGATGCAAGATGACACAAGGATTTATCCTGGTTCGGGCAAAGAAGGCCCTACGTCCAGCGGAGGAGGAGATTCTTGTATTACTTGCACCTAGGTGCTTGTACAGGGGCGAATACAAGCTCTATGAGCGTGGACCGGGGTCCGGACTCGAGTATGTGTGTGTGTGGACTCGTGTGTTGTCTCCCGTACGCGAAGGGCCCTGGCGTCCCCTTTTATAGATCAAGAGGAGGCCAGGGTTTACACAGGATTGACATGTACAACGCTTGGTATGGCGAAGGGCAGGAACTCTGTCTTGTCGAAGCCACTATAGCCAACGTGGGTGTTGCTGTTGAGGCGTCCTTGATGCGTGGCCCCCATCCTGGGCGCGGACGTGGAGGCGTGGCGATGTGGAAGTCGTACAGCACCCATCCCGGCACGTGCAGGACACGGCGGGGTCCCTCCGGGTCTTGGGGTACCTGTCCTCCAATAGCGTGAAAGTAGCCAGGGCTCGAGGGGCTCAGAGCCGGCCTCGACGTGGCGCCTGCGGGGAGTTCGAGTCCCCGCAGGTATGGGCAAGTCCCGGGAAACCCGATTGAGCAGCAGGTATCCGGGCCTCGAGACGTGGCTTGGACGTGCAACAGTGTAAGATATGGGTTAACAGTGTCGTACTGGTGCCTTTTTACCCATGCTTGTTGTGAAAACGAGACTTGCCTCTGCCCTGGTTCACTGTGGTACACGTCGGGTTGCAGAGGACGTGACTGGAGTAGGTGGATGCATTAAATGCGCGGTATGGGGTTGAGGAGCAGGAAGCTTCCTCTTCGTGGAGGGCTTCGAAGGGTAGTGGAGCGCTCGCTCGAGGCCGAGCGCGGAGGGCTCGGGTGAGCGGAGGTTGAGCTCCAGCTCGAGGCCTAGGGTGTGATGAGCCTCGAGGGATAGGCTATCGTGCTGGAGGGGCTCGAGGTCCCCGCGCGGGGTCCCGAGGAGCGGTGCATAGCTGTAGCGGGCTCGAGGGGTAGGTTACCAGGAGACGGTCGGTAAGGTATTGGCAAGTCTAAGCTCCCTGGCGGTGGGCCAGCGTTGCAGGCTCCGAGGGGTTGGTTTCTTGGAAGGTTAGTCTAGCTGGGTTTATTAATTGGTGTTCTAGGTTTAACCTATTTGTTTGCGTTGATTGGGGGTACCCCTTTGGTGTTCCCCCGACAATAATGAAATTTATTTAGAAATGCAGTTATTATTAAAATCTTTACACCCAAAAATTATTAATATCTTTACAAATCTTTACATTTTGGCCTTGTTTCCTGTAGCGTTTTCGTTGTTATTTGATAAACTTTGTCCAAATATGAACTACGTAGACTCCAAAGATTCGTCTCGACATGTACATACTAAAAGTATAATTAGTTATTTTTTTACTTACATTTAATGCTTCATGCATACGTCCGAACATTGATGTGATGGTTGATGTGATGAAAAATTTTGAAAAAATTTGGGGAACTAAAGAGGGCCTTTTTTAAGAAAGTTTGATCAAACCTACTCCTAGCTGACACGGGGAGTACTCCGTATTATTTTTCTGACGGTACACGGTACGATACTCCGTACTACCAGATTTTGCCGTTTTCATCCACTGACATGACCTGACCGGGCCGACCCAACCTGCGGCTCTCTCTCTCTCGCACGACGCTCCGGCGCCATGTCGTGGCTCGCGCGCTCCATCGCGGCCACCCTCTCCTCGCCGCGCGGCTCCGACGCCGACGAGGCCGACTCTGACCCCGCCTCCGCGCAGAGCGGGGCAGGGCTGGAGGAGGCGGAGTCCTCGCCGCGCGACCGCAGCCCTAACCTGGGCCCTGTGGCCGGGGAACCCGAGCAGCCCGGCACGCCGAGCCGCGGCGTCAAGGACGACATCTCCGAGCTCACAGAAACGCTCACCCGCCGCCTCTGGGGCGTCGCCTCCTTCCTCGCACCGCCCCCGAGCCCGCCGGAGGCCTCCACCCCGCGCGCCGCGACTCCGGCACAAGGGGAAGGGGAGGGGGCTGAGGACGGGGAGGAGGCCACGGTGCTGTCCCCCCGGATCGCGGGGATCCGCAGCGATCTGGCCGAGATAGGAGGAAGGGTGCGGAGCGGCTTCTCGATGCTGCAGAACAACTTGGCCGTGGCCGAGATCTCGAAGATCGCCTCGTCGCTCCTGCCGTTCGGGCAAGGGGAGGCGGACGAGGGGGAGCCCGTGCCCGGCGTCACCGAGGAGGTGGTGGTGTTCGTCCGGCACATCTCCACGCGGCCAGAGACATGGCTCGATTTCCCCCTCTTCATCAACGAGCGCTACGCGGATGGTATGACCGAGGCCTGTTAGTGGTGTGATTTTTTTCAAATCACGGTGCATTTTGACGAAACAGAGCGCCTTCCGTACATGTATGCTCTACTTAACCATTTGGTAGCTATTGGCCTTCCGTACATGTATGCTCTACTTAAACATTTGGTAGCTATTGACGCGGAAGGGAACTGATTGGAGAGGGGGGGGGGGGACTTGGTTCAGAACTAATGATTGATTTTTGAAAGATAATTAATGATGTTAGATTCTCACTTATTTTTAATGAGGGGGTTCTCCTGCCATTCCTCATAAATAAATAGAAAAAATATTTATTGGATTGTAGTATGTGATAGATTTGATCCTTAAGTGGTACAAATTACTTCTACATATTGTTGACAATAAAAATGTGATCTAATTAGCGTCAATACACATCTTTTGCACACAACAGTGCATCCCATAGTGATTACATTTCTGAATGTTGCTTGGCAAAGAGTGCTAGTAATTAGTTCTCAAATTTTACGTTCCAGATTGTTGAAAGACACTCTGAAGTTAGTACCTTTGCTTCATTTGAATTCTGTGTGGTCAGATTCTATGTTACTGGGAGAGTGGGGGAAGAGAGGGTATAAGAATGGTAGATGCTTCAGTTTTGTTGGGCTTTTTGTTTAAAATGTCACAATTCTTTAGATATTTTGAACAATAGTATAAATTACCTACGGACGCTGCATTTCCTCTAACATCATTGGTATCACATGTTTAGATGTAACTGAAACCTTTTAAACTTAGGTTTCTAGAACTTTCACATTGTAATTGACCTTTGATGAATGTTCGAGTACCCATAGTTTCTTAGATGTTGGAACTTGGAATGCTTTGTTATACTGCATAGGTTTTCTAATAATTTTATTTATGGTGAGCGAACATGGATGTATTTGTATTTGATTACTGGTACTATTGGCTGCTGAGTTAGTTTTGCCATGCCCAGAAACTGGATCTTTTTTTTTCTGAGATCGTTTGCTTTAAGCTAGCAACATATCGTTTAGTTCTCACTTTTGAGAATGGCCTGGTTCACTTGACTAGTTTAGTTCTATACAAGTAGTGAAATAGGTCTAGGCTGTTACTCTGGAATTGGAAAATATCATCAATTCATCATGCAATTATGCTTGAGTAGTTAAGTGTTACAGTTATGGGTTACATATATTTGTTGTAAGCTTATACCTGCTAGTTCTACTTTCGCTAACAAAAGTTGAATGGAAAATATTAAGTTTGCAATCCAGACAGCGTAATGTACAGCATGTAATTCACATATTAAAAACTTGTTGATTGGTCAAATGAAGTTAATTTTGTAAGCATCATTACTTGTTTCATAGAACGAATGTGGTACCAATCTGCCTGGGGCTCTGGTTTAAGGAGCACAATGCCTTAATACAGTGCTTTGTAACCTGATGGGAAGTACAATTTTCTTTAAAAATCAGGTTGGAAAGCATATAATTTCTGGATGTGAAATAATCAAAATGTTAATGGATCAAATCATCAAATTATGATTCTGCATCTTTGCATTATGATAGTTAATATTATTTCCATGAGCAGGGAGTACCTTTCAACAGATTTGTTGTCTGCATGAGTGTTTTGTGTTTTATTGATCACAGGAACAAATTCCATTGCTATATGATTTGTGTTGCAGTTGTAAATATTTTCTGGAATAAGTAGATTATATGTCCTATGTTTGCCTGTTTAATTGTATCTTCGTCAGATTTTTAATCCCTGAATGGTTCATCTGAGGCTGTATTTTTTCTTTTTTTCCAAAAAGCAATCAAAGTTTGTGTAATTAACCTCATTGATTTCGTTTATCCCATCATTGTGTCTTACACAGTTTCTTTCTTTCTTCAGATTTTGAACTGTCAGATGCTCAATACATGCATGCACTGTCTATAGAGCACCTTTTTCCAGGCTTATCAGATTTGAAGGTTCAGATTTGCTCTACTGATATGACTGAAGCATGTTTCTGGAAGATCTACTTTGTGCTTTTGCACTCGAAACTCAATAAGCAAGATGCTGAACTTCTTTCAACACCACAGGTATTATCCTTTATCATCCATAGTATATATATCTCTTGTGACCCAATTTTTTTTTTATAATTATGGATTTCTGTGCTATGCCTATTGCAAGAGATGAGAGGGTTAGTAAATAAATAAGTAACCTTTTACCAGCTAGTTACAGTTTTGCTTTGCATGTTGTAGAACAACATGGTCTACTTCTTTCCTGAGCTTTCATTTTTTGGGCCACGCTTTTGCTTTGATTCCACCTATGTTTATTAGGGACCTTAATGATCTTGTTACTACACAGATCCTAGAAGCAAGGGAGCAGTTGTTGCAAAGTTTACAGTCTCAGAATAAATGGGGATCCAAGGTTCCTGGTGAATCATCAGAGAGTTTGAATGCGCCCTCTCCTCCTGCTGAAGAGAAGGTGTTTGAACCTTCAATCATCCAAGATAAAGCCGACACTCCAGAGAAATCATCGTTTGAAGAACCTTCTTCTGATATCACGCCCGAAATCGTGTCTGAAAAATTCCTAATTTCAACCACAGAAATGGAAATGGTTGACAAGTCAGTGGTTGAGGAAGAGTTGGCAGTGACAAACAAGAGCAAGGCTTCACCTGTCCAGTCCAAAATTGGCATTGAGACTGACGAAGAGGAAGTCGACGAGTGGCCTGACGACGATCCTACGGACGAGGTTGGCCCGGCAGGCAACAGAGCTTCACTAGGGCGGGAGGAGGACGTATCATTCAGTGACCTGGAGGACGACGTGGACGATGATGATAGGAATAGAAGGGATGGGCACTAGCCAAGTTGGCAAGGTAAGCTCAAAGTCTGGTCCTGGCACACTATCATGATGATCCGACACTCGGCGCAACCACGTGCTGGCTTCATTGGAGTAGGGCTGCTGGCTTCATTGGAGTAGGGCCGAGATCACATCCAAGGATCATTGCTTTGTTTGTTATTATTAGATTAGAGTCCGGAAGTAATGAATCCAAGCAAGTAGCTCAGTCTTGGATACCCCCTGATGGCTGATGCGGAATCGTAATAATAAGCATGTCTCTTGCCGCTCGTGTTAGCAGTGCTAATGGCAAGGCAAGTACTGCATCTGTATTATTGGCCCCGTCCTGTAGTAGCTTGTTGTTGTACTGTACATAGAGAGCGCTCCCGGTTGGGCCTCGTGTAAACCTACCACTACGTCGATCTGAGCTTCCTTCTCGCTGGTCCATCTCATGCATGCAAATAATTGAGATCTGAATGAATAGCTGCTGATCTTGATCAAGATTGGCAACTGTGTCTACTACTCTACCCATATGATATTTTGTAGTCGGTGTTCGGGCAAAGCTGTCGTGGCCTGTTGATTCTGCGCCGCATCAAGCATTCAAGTGGTCCTTGATTTCTTCTTTCCGATCTGAAACAAAGCCAGGATCTGACGTCTGCTGGTCCTGGGTGGATGGGTCTCGAATCTTGACAGCACGTTAGCCACGCAACAGCGAGCGCGAGCGCGAAGCAAGCGGTGCCCGTCGACCGACCTGGACACAGGGCTCCCTCTCGGCGCAAAGGCCCGGCAGCGGCGAGGCGAGGGGAACGGCGGCGGGTGGCGCTCGTGGCGTGCCATGTTCTTCTGCGTCAGAAACCGCGCGGGCAGAGGCAGGTGGGCGTGCGGGCGTGCGCGGCGAGGGAACGACGGGACCATCCGCCTTTCGGCGGAGGCCGCGCGCCTGCCGGGCCAATTCCGGCAGGCAGCGTCGGTCTCCGTCTCTCACAGTTCTGACAGTCCAGTGAGGCGACCGATCCACCGGTCAGGGCAGGGGGCATCGCATATTCGCATCGGCATCCGTTCCGCTCAGCGTGTCTCGCGCACGCAGGTTGCCGGCGGCCGGCCCTGGCCCCTGGCCCTGGGTGCGGCGGCGTCTGCGGTGCTGCCGGTGCTTGGGCTGCGGCTGCGTGCGTTTCCGTGGGACCTGAGACCATCCAGCGAGCGTCGGCAGAAGCAGCGGGTCTGGATGGATGGATGGAGCCCATGTGAGGCCGGCCGCACGGACAGTAACGACTAACGAGGCACGAGGGAGCTGGTGCGCGGCACGCTCGCACCAAATCCGCACCTGACGACGGCGCCGCGTACAGTCAAACTGGGCACGCACATGGGAGACGGGACCCGGGACGGACACGTCCAGACGTCCAGTTGCCCCGCCCAAAAACCGCGGCCACATGCTGCTGCGTTCGGCTAAAAAAAAAAGGCACGGACGGTACACGCACACGCCGTGCTCTCTTGCTCCCGAGTCCCAAGTCCAAATGCGCGTACGTCGTACCCTGTACCGGCCCGCTGTCCGGCTTTACCGTCTCACGCGGCGGCATCCACGCTCGCGCGTGCGTGGGCGGGCGACCGCGAGTGCTCACCGGCGGATCGGATGGCACGTCGCCGTCCGGGAACTTGAGCTTGTTTACGGGCAAATTAAGGACCTGTTTATCACGGGGATCCATCATCCGGCGGGGAAAGCGTGTCTGATTATGTCCCGAGATCTCGTCGAGCACGATGGGGACGTTGCGGGAGGGTCTCTCTGCCCTCTTTCCTCGCAGGATTGGACGAGCCATGTGCGCTGCCTGCATTTGGCACCCCGATTCTTTTTCTTTCTCCACATTCCACATTCCACATTCTAGCAGGGAACAGCGACTTGTAAAAGCTGATGCGGTTTCCTATGGAGCCTGCCAGTGTAACAATTTTAGAAGCTAGTAATAATACACTCTATTCCTGTGGAGAGAGAGAGAGATGGAGAAGCTGAAGACTGAAAAGAGTGCTACTACTGCCCAACCAAAACTGAAACATGGGTTCAGTCGGTCTGAAGTCTGAACCTGCTGCCCAAACACTCAAACAGATGGACCCTCCGTCCCCTCCTAGCTCCCAATCTTCAAGTGCCCACAAGCCAGAGCTGGCCAGGCGCCGAGGCCACGTAAAAAGGACAAAGGAAAATACAGGAGCTGGCTGGTTGGCAGAAACCACTCATAAGACCCAGACACAGCAGATGTGTTACCTACAACCTACCCACTTGAGACTGAGAGCTACTCCTTCCGTCCCTAAATAAGTGTCGCCGTTGGTGTGCGTGCCACATGTTTGACTCAATTTGTAGAAAATATGTGCAATATTTATATCTCTAAATAATTTTGTTAAAAAACTAGATGTAAAGATCTTTCCGATGATACTAATTACTTAGCATAAATATTAATATATTTTAATATATAATTGCCGGTAACTTTTTGTTGGGAAGCGAGAACGACACTTATTTAGGGACGGAGGGAGTACTAGTTATTTTCAGGATGTCAGGTCGCCAATTGGAAGATTAGGAGAGCAAGCGCCATCACGCGACAGGCCAAACGAGCCGAAGCCGGACTAGTAACTAGCGTTGCCTACTTGCTTCCACATGGATTGTTGCGAGCAGAGGGACACACTCATGGATTGCTGTCGTTTTCAGGGATGGGGACACTAATCGCGCAAAACAAACATATCCCTGCTAAACGCACATGATGAGGCCAAAGAAAAAGACAGCATCATGTAGCAAGATGGAACACGACACGGAGCTTCAACATGGCTCCATTTGTGACTCGTACCACTGCCCTTCACAGCATGGACTACTTCTAAAACGAGAGGGACTGTGTATAGGAGATGTACCTCAATAATCATGGTAATTGATTGATTGATTGATCAAATACACGGTGAACACAAGTATTATCTTCATTTGAAGGTAAAGTCTGTCGTCGTCAACAAGAAAAAGAAAGAGAAAGAGAAAAGAGCCCATCTAGGGACACAAATATTCTTACAAAAGAATCGAAACCTGAAAGAATAAAAGCATCTCACAGGCTAAACCCAAACTATACCTATCTACAGCTCCACATTTCAGTATCTCTGGTGAATCTTCTGAACCCCTGGAACAGGGGAAGACCAAGGCTTTTTCCTCGTGTAAGCATCAAAGAGGGCGACGCTCTTCCCTTTACAAAGAGCCCTTTGATGCTTGCGAAGATTTCTTCAAGCAAAAAAAAAATATCCCATTATACTCCTCCTTACTTATTGCTATCAATCCACTTGCTCGCCAATTAGGTCGAGGCCGACAACCAAGAATGAAACCCCTTGGAACAGGAGGAAGTAGAAATGGACGCCCTGGGCAGACAGCAAGCTGCGGGCGGCTGCTGTTAGCAGAAGGAAGGACAGCGCGAGCTCCTTCCTGTAGATCCTGTTGTGCTTCTTCTTCTTGGTGTCCTTTTTGGGATTTGACTCCTCCTTTGTTAGTGCGTCAAGATTGGGCGCAGAACCTACTCTTTGTTGCTTAGAGTGTTTCTCAACGAGGGCTAGGAGATCGCCCTCAGAAGAACGGCCTGATTTCTTGGTGACAACCCACTCGTAGGCGCTCCCGAGCTGGAACAGGCCAGAAATCATGGCATTGAACTTGGTAACCGACATGGTGTTCTCAAATAGAAGGTATGGGACAATGAACGGGAAAGATTTTGGGGCTGGGAGAATGTTGAGGATGGACATTGTTGCTGGAATGTAGCATACTACCCACGCAGGGAGTTCAGCTTCAGGAACGAACATTGTCATGGGAAGGATGACACAGAAAAGAGTGAATGAATAGAAGGGTAAGACGAGCTTCCGGAGGAGGAAGAAAAGGAATATGAGATTGAACTTCTTCCAGAATCCAATCTGCAGTAGAAAGTAAGCAGCAACATCATGTCAGCTATCCAATAATCTTATGCCTACACTGTGCAACAAATGTGAAGAATAAAAAGACAAACCACAAATGGGCTCATAAATTATGGTAGACTAAACAAATGATTCAAATGAACCAAAAAAAGAAGATGCATAAATGCAAGAGAAGCATAGCAACTAGTTGAAAGATCATATTCTTATTAGATGCTTTTTTTTACTACAACAATGTAGCTGACGCTTCATAACAGTTACTTCATCTTGTGTCTTTTCCTATGAAACCAAATAATATAATTGAAAGGGCCCTTGTAAATAAGATACATTTTTACTGGGCATGCTTAACACTTTTGCCAAATGTTGTAGCTTTCATAACGTGCCTAGGGACAAAAAAAAGTGCCATACCTTAGATTTGATTATGTCCACAAAGCAGAGCCTAAACAATTGCATGGGACCTGAGTGCCACCGGTGTTGCTGCTTTCTGTATGCTTCATAGGATTCTGGCAATTCACACTGACACTGAAAGAGAAGTTACACAGGTTAAGTTATCATGTCTTTACGCAAGGCATATTCTACCTTAAGCAGCAGCGAACACTGGCCAATACCTCAACATCATTTAAGAAGAGAAACTTCCATCCCTTGAGATGTGCTCGAACAGCTATGTCCATATCCTCCACTGTTGTCCTCTCCATCCATCCTCCAGACTCCTCAAGTGCCTTAATTCTCCACACTCCGGCAGTGCCATTGAACCCGAAGAAGTTGAGAAACGCCCCATTCACCTGCTGCTCCACCTCAAAGTGGAAGCAAAGATTGATGTTCTGAAGTCTGGTCAGCAAGTTCTCATCCTTGTTTACAAAAGACCATCTTGCCTGAACCAACCCAACATCATCCTTTCCCTGGAAATTGCACACTCAAGTTCTCAGAAAATATATCTAATAGGACTAATCGTCAAGTGCAGCAGCTACCATTGTGCAATTGAGACAAACCTTGAAATGGGGCACAGTGCGCTTCAGGAAATCCGCCTGTGGCTGGAAATCAGCATCAAAGATGACAACAAACTCATAATCTTTCACATAACTGCAGTTCATGGCTGATTTCAGGTTTCCAGCCTTGTAGCCATCTCGGATCACCCGGTGCCGGTATACTATGCGCACACCCTCTCGCTGCCATTTCTCCACCTCCTCCTTGATAAGTGCCGAAGTGGTAGCATCATCAGAATCATCCAACACCTGGATCAGGAAATTTGACCTTGGCCAGTCCAGGCTGCAAACTGCACCGATGGATTGCTGGTACACCTGCACCATCCAAGTCGAAGATGTTAACTGAATTGGACATATGCTTCAAAGAAAGTGCAATGGTACGCAGATCATCTCCTATGAGGCTGTTCAGAAGCTATAGATTTCTGGAAGCTGTGATTTACGCTACAGTTTTATATTCAAAACACTAGCATTGCAAATTATTAACTGCTCCGGTCCACAACAAGCGTACTGAAATTTGGATACCAGAGGAAACGAAGTGTGCTCTTGCTGAAAGTACGAATACCAGCCGCGAAAATCTAAGCTTTGTAATCCAAAATTGAAAATTTAGTTGGTCTAAGGTACCGCCTAGGCAAAGAAAGACCAAAGCAACTTTAAACTTCAGAAAGCACCAAACTCGTGATTGGAGGAGACACAAGTCAAAGATCCAGACCAGACCACCAATGCTGCATCTCGTCCACTCTATTCGTGTTGGGTTGACTAGAGCTAGGAGACAGACAGGAGTCACCACTCACCAGGGTGGCCCGAATTGCAGCTCAAGAAGCGAATCTTTTGATCCCAAAATTTCCAACAAACAAAAGGAACTAGGGAAGGGGAAGGACGATTGAAGGTTGGGTTGAGCTTTACCTCTCTCTCATTGCACATGGGCATCTGCACGAGCACCATGGGGAAGTCCTCGGGACCGGCCTCGACGTCGTCCTTGTCGGCGGCGGCCAGTGGCACAGGCTTGATCCCCTTGAGCCTGATCCAGAAGCACCCCAGGCAAAGCACGAGGCGGTCGACGCTCTGGACGAGGAAGAGGACGACGCAGGCGTTGGTGAGGAACTGCAGCGGCGGCGCGAGGTAGTCGAGCCTGGCGCGCATCCATGCCGCGTAGGCGGCGGCGAAGAGGTCGTCGACGGCGAGGAGGCCCGCGCCCACCTCGAGGTCGAGGTGCCACCCCTGGAGGTACGCCGCCACCTCGACGGCGAGCAGCAGCAGCGACAGGACCAGGAACGCCCGGATGCAGCCGTAGAAGCGCGCACGCAGCGCCGTGTTCTCCCCCGGGGCCACGTCCGAGTCCGTCCGCCCCGCCGCCACCCTGCGGCGCGCGGCGGCGGCGACGGCCAGCGCGGCCGACGCCGCGCCCGTGAGCCGCCCCGCGGCGCGGTGCGCCCGGAGGAGCAGCACCCACGTGATCTGCCGCGCGTTCTTGCCCCGCCCGGCCTTGCCCCCGCCCCCGCCCCCGCCGCCGCCCGCCGGCGAGTCCGGCGCCGCCACCTCCGACGCGGCGACCTCGGAGATGGACCAGTTGGGGTTCTCCATCTTCACCACCACGGGCGTGCCGCCGACGCCGACGCCGACGCCATTGGCCCTCGCGTCCCTCGCCCACCACGACGGCGCCATTGGCACGCACGAACTGACACTACCACCTCTCTCTGTCACACCACGGAGAAGGAGAAGCAACCCTCGCAGCGACGACCCGGGCTCTCTCCTCGTCGTCGTCGTCGTCGTCGCCCTCGTCCCTCCCTCACCTACTCATCAAGAAGAAGAAGGGAACGGCCTTAATAGCCGGGAGAGGAACTCCACCGCGGCAGGCCAGCCAGCATATGCCGCGGGCACAGGCAGACCAGAGAGAGAGAGAGATCGGAAGAACAGCTCACCACGTCGGTCTAGCAGGCGAGCTCGCCCTCCGCTTTATTTATTCGCGGGCTGCCCCCCTCTCCGTCCGTCTGTGTCTCTCGTCTCTCACCGGTCACCACCGTCGCCGTCGACTTAAAATAAAAACCCTTTCTTTTCGTTTTATTTATACCTTAAACCCGGCCTTTTGAGTTTTGACGCCCCGCTCTCCCTCCGCCCGAGACGAGAGACACCACCACAGCGTAAACCGAGTGGGGGTGGTTAAAAAAGCAGCAGCTGGCTGGCCGCCGCGCCGCGGTGACTGTGTGAGAAGGAGAACACAGGACAGGACACAGGAGAAAACCGCGGATGGATAGGGGGAGGACGACGCTTCGTCGCGGCTTCCTATCGGCGGCCGGCATTTTTAACCGTGCGGTGCGGCCCCCGGTTGAGGTGGGTCGGTACTCGGTAGGTTCGGCCCCCGGCCGCGGCGTGTGGTGTGGTGTGGTGTGGGGGCGTGCCGCCGAGTGGGCTCGCACGACGACGCTCTATTCGTTGCGTGCGGTTGCGGCCTGGGCCTGGCGCTGTCGGTGCCGGCCGCGCTCTGCCTCGCACGAATTTTTCCCCGTCCCCGTCCCCGTCCCCGTCCCGCGTCAGCAACTGCGTACGAGTACACTGCTGCTGCAGCAGCACAGCACCGGAGAGGGTCGGAGAGGACTGGACAAGCGAAGGCGCAGCGAGATTGGATCTACGGCGTTGCGTTGCTGTGATTCCGACAAGCTGCCTGTGTTTGGCTGCGTTAACAATGTCCATGATTACGGTGAGGGTGGCAGCAGGGGTATCCGGACCGTCCGTCCGTGGGCGCTCGAATCGACAAAATTCGGTACAGTAACTACAGGAGATGGCAGCCTGGGATGGACTACGGTGAGCAATACCAGTGGAGTATTCGCCATGCTAATAGATTTTGAGGTGGATTTTTAGCAGTGAAATGGCGGCACGTACTACCTACAGTACGTACGATACGATGTCGAGACAGTTGTGCACGAAGCAACGAACGCAATGGCCGAGAAGCACCACGGAGACAGGAATGATGCACGCCACGTAGACGTAGTAGAGCGCAGTGCGTGAGCCCATCATGCAGGTGCGGGAGCCGGGACAGGACAGGATTTGAACAGCAGCATCTGAAAGATCCCAAATCGTGCAGGTGCAGGTGCAGCGCAGTGCGTGAGCCCATCATGCAGGCAGAGGGACAGGTCGATGCGGCAGCGCTTGCTACCTTGCTTGCAATGCATTGCCTCCTGCGCTGCACCTGCACCTGCACCCGCACCCAGCACGGCCAGCTGCTTGCGCTGCCATGCCATGCCATGCCAGCCAGCCAGCGCGTGCTCTTCCTTGCCGCGGCGGCTTTTGGGTTGCTCTTGCCTTCTTTGGCTGCCTGCTTGGTTCAGGCCTGCCTTCAATGGAATGGACCGGAATGGAGGAAGGAACCGGCCGGCTCGGCTCCCCGAGTCAGTGTCTCCGTCCAGCTGGTGGTTTCCCAGTGCCAGCTCCTGGTTTCCATTTCCGCAGCCGCTCCGGCTCCGCAGGTTTCCAAGCAGGGCGCACAGCTTCTTCTCTGCAGCCTGTACACAAGGAATTGCATCACTGACAGAACACACGTTGACCGCTGCAGGGACAGTTGCTCTGTCACAAGTCAGAACAACAGTTTCTCTGCCACGAGTCAGAACGAGGAACTGTTGAAAACTGATCAGCAGAGGCCTGGCCGGGACACGTGTGGGAAAGAAAAACGCGGCTCCTGGGCATGCGACGACGGTGGTACCGAGGGCACACTCACACTTCTCGGTTTCATCTTCACTCTTCTTCTTCAACTCGCAAGTTTTTCAGATCTCGATGCACCAATTTGCATGAAACGATCTTCTCGGAATCCCCTGCCGTAAATCAAGATCTTCTCGAAACCGACAAACCGAGTGCACTGCGCTACGACTTTTGTACACCTCCTCCGGCCATAGAAGAACGACAAGTCAAATGTTTCAACTTTTTGAGTAAATCATTCATTAAAAAGATACTCCCTACGTCCCTACGTTATAAGTTATTTCAAAAATCTTGGAGGATCAAAGTTTTTTAAAAATTTGACCAAATTTATATAATAAGATAATAATATTTTTTTAACAACTAAGTATTATTTGATTCTTCCTTAGTTATTTTTATAGTATATCTATTTAATATCATAAATCTTTGTGTTCTTCTCTATTAACTTTAGTCACACTTGAGATACTTTGACTCTATAAGATTTTTAAAATAATTTATAATTTGGGATGGAGGAAGTATTATGTTTATGAGACTCTATGTTTATATAATCTAAAATAAACTTTTGAGTATATATTAGTTATATATTATAATAAATTTCTTTAAAGATATTAATGCTAATATTATTTCTATAAATTTAATCAAAGTTTGATTCAGTTTGACCAGCATCGTATCTATGATTGGCTAATTGCATCATTTTATGCATGGAGGAAGAAGCAGCTAGCGGTTTCAAACGCGAGATTCTCTGCCCAAGTGTGTGCCACAAACTTCTTCGCTTAGGGGGCCATCAACCCCAAGCAATGCTAATCGTAGTAGAGTAGTACTATTACTATTATTTCTTTGCGAGAAAATTCCAATATGCCAATCAAGTGCTAGCTATCTTGCCGGCCAATTACAGTAATCTGCTCCTTCACCGCGTGTGCTAAATTTATCGCTGTCGCATGCTAATTTTGGAGCGAACATAGATCGTGTGACGTGAGAAAGTAAAACCAGATTGCATGCTCGCATTGATTTACTATGCATTACAGGAAACAGCGGTCAGATCGAAGCTGCAAGTTGATTTTAAATTTTGTCAAGTATATTATATTTTCCTTATTGTACTACGTATTATTTTTTGCAAACATATATCTCCAGTTGAAGTCTGCCGTGCGCGTGGCGGGTGACCTGCGAACCAGTTTGAAATCTGAACATGCCGGGAACGACGAAGAAAAGCCAACGTACTGCCTCAGCAACAAATCAATTATTATTACTACTACAACACCGCTGCTAAGCTAGTAGCTAAATTGCACGTTCTCGGGACAGATTCCGCGGATCATGCTCGCAAGCTAGGTGGTTAGGTTAGCGGCTGTGCGTCAGTGCGATCGGATTTGTTTTATTTACGTATCAAATCATTGTTAATGTGAAGAGCTAGCAGTATTCTTCCAAGTTCCCGTCCCGGCCTTAAACGGTAAACAGTCCGGTTAACTACCGTATAACTGTTGTTTAGATTAAATAGCGATTTAAGGTTGTCCGAACTGTCAGTTAAACTGTGCAAAACTGGTAGCGTTTAAACAGACTGTACGACCACTTAGGCTATCAGTAGTACTTACTCGACCTAGAAAATTGCATTTGCGTATGGACAACTTAATTTGCAGAGAGCGGCGGCGGCATATATATACTCTCTCCATACCCATATTAGTTGACGTTTTAGAAAAGATTAGAGTCAAACATTGAAAATATAAATCATCAATAACTATTAAGTTTCTAAGTTTACAAATATAAAAATTATATAAATAGATTTGTCTTGAAGAATACTTTCATAAAAATATACATATATCACTTTTGCATAAATATTTTTATAAAAATAAGAGGGCAAAGTTGTGTTTTGAAGACCGTGTCACTGTTCTAAACGTCAACTAATATGTGTATGGAGGGAGTATATATATTTTAGCTTGCCAGCGACGACGATCAGTTTGACTATACATTACCTGAACAAAGATTGATTAATTCTTGTAATGCTGACAAGCTAATATAGTTAGTAACATATATATTATACTAATAATATAAGGTGGTCTTGGGATCGAGTACGTTTCATGCGCTCCACTAACTAAAGCGTTTGTATGTTGTCAAAAAAAAAAAACTAAAGCGTTTGTAGTTAGAGGTCAGAGAGGCTCGAGGAGAGAGAGGCCTGGGAGCCTCACACCTGGCGCCTTTTCCTTTCGTCGGTCTGCTCACCGCCGGCGCCGGCAGCCAGGGAACGAGCCGCGTCTTTTGTACGTACGTACACGGTACACTGCAGAGCCGCGCGCGATCGTGGCGAGCACATTTGGACTTTGGAGGCAAGACCAGTGACGAGGTCGCTGCCCCTGCCCCTGCCCCTGCCCCGTCCCGGATGATTGATTGGTGACTGGGCTTTGCATTGGGCCGGGCCAAACAACAAGTCGTCTTCTCGTCTTGCATGCATCGGTGGCCAGGCCCAGGGGGATAATATTGAGATAAATAAATACTTAAATAAACCGGGCATGCACAAAAGGGCCAAAGCGAAAGGGAAGCGGCCGCCGCCGACGACGACGGAGGAGGAGGAGGAGGTTGCGTCGTCGTCAGGGATGAGTGGAGAGACCTTCCGTGACTGCAACGCATGCATGCACGTGAGCAAAAGGGCTCTGGCCTCTGACTTTGCAGGTGCACTTGCACCGCGCTCGCCTCGGCTGATCGAGATCGATCTGGAGACGACGAGGACAAACTGGGAAGAGGAGGAGACGTTCTTCGATCTTTCTGCATCTGGAATCTGGAATGAGTGAAGAGGGAGCAAGCGATGCAGTGCTCCATGCAGATACTCATCCGAAAACTCAAAAAAGCTTTCCCGGCCTCCTCGCTCTTCCTCATCTTTGTTTTACATAAGTACAAAAATTGGGCATAATTTCAGCTTGCTGGGGCTGATCGAGACCACTTGTATCATCAGATCCGATTTCGAGGGGCCGTACGTGTAGCCAATGCATGCATATCCAATAACGCTAAGCTAACATGTGTGTTTACTTGTTTGAGCGAGAACCGACGAGAGCGCACGCATGCATTTCGCGCAGGCCGTTCGTTATTCGTGACTCAGTTCAACGACCAACGTACATACTCCCTACATCTCAAAATAGTCACTAGAAAACCGTGTTTTCCTCACAAACACGTTACGCTAGTGATATCTAAAAAGAGAGACAGAGGGAGTAGGTACCTCATACAGTACATAACACAGAGCATAGGCGTAGCGCCTGTACAGTCACGCCAGCATATGATGATCATCAGTTGCAGTAGTCACACCGACACATTCGCATGCATCCTGACAACGACTGCTGCCTGAGGTAGAGATGATGCTAGCTGTTGCAGTCCGGGGCTTCTTGCCTTCACGCATACCACAGCGAGTAATATTATACTCCTAGTGTATAATGTGATTATCATGTGATATGCTGTTGTGCTGTTTCGTTTTCTTGTTTTCTTTCGCGCGGAATCGGATCCTAATCTAGGGTCTCGACACTCAGTTCGATCATACAATTTCTTCGTTTTTATTATGCACGCGGTCCCAGATTTTCAACTCTTTTTTTTTAGCTTTCGATTTATTCCTTCACAAGAGATTTCGCTGGGATAAGATCCTGTGACGCACTGCAAGTTATGACTTGCTCCTTGACACATGGCCTGTACGCATGGCACACCCCGTTTGGATACAGTCTAAGGCCCTGTTCGGTTCTTCAGGAACCATGATGTTCCAGACGGATTTATCTCACCAGATTTTGAATCCGGTCTATAGTAAAATAGTCGTTTGGTTAGGCTTGGTCCCGGACAGATTTGGCTTGGCGTGGTTTGAATTCAACTCATTTTTTAATGCTTGGAGGCCCGGATTTATTCTCCACCTCTTGACGTCAGGAACAGAAACAACCGGATCGAGTGAATCTTCTTAGTTCACTCATTCCTGGTCCAAAATGGTTCCATACCCTATTTAAATCCGACCCCCCCCCCCCCCCCGTTTGGATTTATACCTACCGGATTAGAAAAAGATGACTCGTGGCTTTAGAATTTATTTAAGCTGAATTGATCGTAATAGCACGAGTAAACTTTAAAGAAATCTAGCAACGGATCTCGAGGTGGGACGGACGGAGTTCAAACCCTCTATCGCTTCTGCATCAATGGAGCCCCTTCTTGAACACCTCCTAGTTTTTGTATACATGAAAGAGTGTAAGGAGGGGCTTAGATGACTTGAGCCCCCTATTATATAAATTTATGGATCCACGATTGATTAAAATTGTTTTGATTACTTCAAGCTTTTAATCGACAAAAGATGGTAGAATCACTATCAAAACGCAACAAACAGAGAAACGGTCACGAAAAATCATTAAAAACAGACTCCCGATTTTATTTTACAATTTACTAGTGCAGAGAAACACCCAAAACCTGATTTCTTCTTATAGCAGTTCTAGTTTCAAGAATCATTTGCGTTAGTTAAACAGTTCCACAAAGTAATTCTCAATCTACATGTAAACGTTTCTAAAAGGAATCGAAAACTGAAACTAAAATTTTAATAGGACAATCCAATTCCCTACCAAATACACCCAATAATATTCTTCCTTTTCTCTCATGTATGTATGCTTTCCATTCAAACCTGTCGGTTTCATGACGAGGCTCACTTTTCATGATGCTAATGGCAGTCTTTGCAAACCAAACCACCCTATGAGCATCTCCAGGAGTTTGATATAATTTACTTGCTAAACTGATAGATCTAGTAAGCTAATAGAAGAAATAGCAACATTAAAATCTAACCTTCTTTAACAGTCTCGTATAATAGTTTTGTGAAAGATTTTACATTGAGAACCCTGAACTATTTCTAATCAACTAAACCATTTTAATAGTTTCTTTGTCTCTTATCATTTTCTTATTTAGAATCCTTTATTTTCTTAATTTACTCTGATTTTACGAGAAAAACATTGGATTGGATGGAAAGCAGTTACATTGCTCCTCTCAACTTGACGAGTTGGAGATGATATTTGCTAAAAATTTTTATGTTTAAGGAGCTCTTTTACCAAACTGTTAGAACACACTTTTTTCTTCTTTTTGCTAAAAAATCAAAATAGGGAGTTGTTGTTATAAAACTCCTAGAGATGATCTAAAAGCATATCCAATAGCTCCCAAAATAATATTAAGTAAATATCAAGTGGCTAAAGAATATATTGGGAGCATATTTGTTTGCTTCCTCCGACAGTTTTTAAAATCTCACTCTTAAAATATCAAAGATAATTTTGCATCAAGAATTCTACTCCTTATGTTTCTGCATCCTTCAACCTCCAACAGTTAAATAGATGCGCGAATATTTATATTTCTACACGATTGAATTGTTTTCCCAAGTGCGAAAAGAATATGAGTTGATATAGAGAGCAGTTGAAGACCAGTTTTTTTAATTTTAATAAAAGAAATCTAGATTGATAGTGTGTTTTGAAAACTCTTAGAGACGCTCTAACATCTGCAGGCAAGGCAACCAATATTATACGTTGGTTGGTGTCTGAAGACCCACAGGATAGAGTAGCTAGTGAAGCCACTCTTCACTGCATTGGCCTTGCACTTATAGATTTTCAATAAAAGCTAAAAAATATATTGTTTTGTTCATAAACTAGTATTCCACGATCCAATGGGATCCAAATAATGTCTCACACCTTAATTATCCAAACTAATTTATAGCCCGGCCTGTAGCTGTAGACGACCGGATCCATATCCTTTTGTGCTTCTGAGGCATCATCCTCTCAATCGTATGCATGTTCGATGTTGTTCACCCGCAGCTTTTGTTGTTTCAGCCTTTGAAACAGACGCTTCCTTTCCTGTCGCATCGTCCTCCAGCGGAGGCAGAAAGCTCTGAGACCAACGTGGAACGATCAATTGGACTATTCGCTTCAGCTTATGAGCCGACTTATCAGTGATCAGAACAATGTTTACTCTCACAACGAATCAGTCATATCGGCTTATTAGTCTGCCAAATGGTTTCTGCCGAAGTAGTTGCCTGGCCCCTAAGTAATGTAGTCTAGACATTGTATTCTCTAGGGAAGACTACAGACAGATCTACTTGTGGAGTCTGACATTTCTTGACCTCATCATCTGATTGCAAGGTAAAGGACAATAGATGCATGCCAAGAACTAGAAATTGTTGAGTTCAGACTTCAGAATGGTACTCAAGGCTCCAGAGACCCAAATAGCACCAGTGAAGCACTAACAGGAAAGGAAACCTGGAAATGATTACCAGCGGATAATATAATTCTCCAGATGTACAGTTGCACTCCTAGTCTGATAAGTCATCAAAGGTTTTCCATGCAGTTTACTACTGAAGTGTCGTATGTTGGTATTCCACTTCCACGTGCGCAGGGAGCGCGATAGCAACACCTAAAAGACAAGAAGGAATGATATGCAGCACAACAGCAGGCTCATTGCTTGCCTGCTACTCTAGCAGCTGCAAAGGATGACAGATGTAAAAGTACAGGACCAAATGATCAGCAGCTACCAAATTTCAGGACCTGACTCAATGACATAAGACTATATCCCTCTTTGCCTCCTCCTCCTCCTCCCCTTGTTTGTTTTGTGAGTGTGAACACTTAACTGACCAAACATGGAAAACTTGAGAGCAAAGATTAATGCAAGATTGTGGTAGTCTGCACCTAGAAACTTGTAGGTAATTAGTGTTTCATCTGTTCTTTCTTAGCATGGATTTTAGCCGCTGCACAATTTTATGACCCTTTATTAAAAAATATTCCTTATGTTTGTGAACGATGATTTCTTGTTCACTTCGACCAACACTTCTATCTTCAAAGTTCAACTTTGCTGGCGGGTATCATAACTTACAATAATCATTGTCCTCAAGTACTAGTTCCTATTTTCAGAGCATGCCCACATAGTAAGTAAATAGATAGGAATTAAGAAGGACAACGGTTCTTCTGTCAAAAGACACTGAAAAGGTCTGAAACTTTTTTTACAAGTTAAGGACACACACAAATATTTGTCATCCTTGCAGCTTCTAGAGTATCAATCATTGTCTTTTTTGGGTATTTTTTCTCTCCCTGAACACGTGGACTGCCAAAACAGTGTATTGTCACCATGAACCATGATACATCAGGAGAAATATATCGTCATCGGTAATCATGAACTATGTATTTAATTTCTTCTATGCTTTTTTCTATTCATGACGAACCGTATTATACTCCCTTCATTCTAAATTACTCTCTCCGTTCTAAATTATAAGTTATTTTTTAGAGTCAAAGTATCTCAAGTTTGACCAAAATTTATAGAGAGAAACACAAAAAATATGATATCAAATAGGTATACTATGAAAATATAACTAACAAAAAAATCTAATGATACTTAGTTGGTATTATAAATATTATTATTCTATTATATAAATTTGGTCGAATTTAAAAAAACTTTGACTCTCCGAGATTCTCGGAATGACTTATGATTTGGGATGGAGAGAGTATAAGACATTTTAGCATTTCTAGATTCATGGATTTTGCTATGCATCTAAATATACACTTATCTAAATGCATAGCAAAATCTCTGTGTCTAAAAATACCCAAAAAGGTCTTATAATTTGAAATAAAGGAAGTACAATAACTCTTTCTATAAGAAAAATATTCTACAATAACACAAACTATATATGAAAAAAACAGAACATTTATAATATGAATATGAATAATTTCTATGGTTCCTTCCCAAAATATGCGCCACGTCCGCGATTCTGTTCTGGGCCTCCAAATGTCACTCTGACGACTAGTTCACGACCTCTAGTTTTTTCTTTTGAAATGTTGGATTTTTCCCCTGTTTTTTATATTTTTTCCTATGAAAATGCACTGATTCTTGTAGATTCATATGAAATTCTTGTATTCCAAAAAGGCCCGGCACATATCCCGCCTCCTCTTGTAGAAGTCACTGACTCACTGTTGATGACCTCAAGCCATGTCAGACTCCACAAAAGCTGTGTGCAATCTTCAATGGAGAAGATGTCTGAAATCTGAATAAACATCACGTTTACTTAGCCCATGCAACTTGTGCTGGAAAGTGAAAGCAAAAGTGTCGAACCTACTTTCTTCTCTACTCTAAAGAAAAACAAAGCTGGAAGGGAATCAGTACCGCCGTTCATTCTGTTTTACGTTTCCATTTTACTGTGAGCAAATTTCAGAGAGATATGTACAAAATTATCAAGAACTAGCAGTTTTTGCAACCCTTTAAAAATTGATTCTTTTCCTTGGTGATAATTTGAAGGCTTTCTCAGCCTACTACCCAAAGCTTGAAATATCTTTACTTATTGCTAGAGAGATAGGGGTTCAAATAAGACTTAAAAAGGTACCTAATTGTACTGCTAATGCTACTTTCACTATCTAGTAAGGGAAATATGACTCTACTCCCTTAGCATTTAGGCTTACAGTGGTAGGGAGACCCATAATTAGACTTGGTAATTATACTGGATGACTGTATACAACTAATGCTTTAATCGCAACAAGAAGCCTCTCTGTCTCTGGCTTTGTTCACTTGAACTTATTCACGACTGATTTCGATTGTTTCAATAATGTTTTGTGAGAGAAAATAATAAGTCCGGCTGATAAGTTCAAGCGAACATACCCAACTCTCTTGTTTGTACAAAAAAAACTTCACCTCTCTTTAATATATTGCAGGAGGATTAAAAAAAGAAACACTCCTACTAGACATATCAATAGAAAACCCACCTCTACTTCAACCGACATTCCCCTACTTTATACTCTCTCTCTCTCTACCCCTAAATAATCAACTTCTAGAGTTGTTCTAAGTTAAACTTTTATAAATTTGACCAATTTTATAAAAATTTTATTAATATCTATAACATTAAATGAGTATTACACAAATATATTTATTGTGGGTCTAATGATACTAATTTTGTGTCATAAATATTGTGCTACTATCTATAAATTAAATCAAATTTATAAAAGTTTGACTTATAACAACTCTAAAAGATTGTTTTGTTAGGGACGGAGGTGTGCTTGATAGATGGGTTTCGTTGCACTGTTGCTGATTATTGAGACCACGTTGCTTGTCACAAAATGTGCAAGAACATTTTTAGCATGCATCTATTTACCTTTTCCCACACCATGCTCTACAGTATTTTAATGCATATACTCCATTACTCCGTCCATCCCTAAAAAGAGACGTTAGGGTGTGTTGATCAAGTTTTCTCAAGTTTGATATTTTTTTAGAAAATATTAATAATATTTGTATCTCCATACAAGTTTATTATGAAAATACATTAAATGATTTCTCTAATAATACTAATTTATAAATATTAATATTTTCTATATAAATTTGGTTAAAATTGAAAATATTGTTTTCTCGGCAAATGAAAACAATACTCTTTATTGGACAAAGTATAGTAGAGGTGATCGGGACACGGGCCACGCGATGTGTGTTGAATTCACATTTCCAACATACTACTATTGATAGTTTTTTTGTTGTTGTTGTTTGCTTAGTTTTGTTGCTTTTTATTGTCGTTGTTGCTTGACCTTCTGGACTACGGAGTATGTCGATTTATTGTACCATTAGTTTGAACTTCTTTCTTTATAATACAATTGGTGGCTCTCTTATCCAATTCGTTTATACTCCCTCTATATTGGAAATAGATGGTGTTTTGAATATCGTCACGGTCTCCAAAGTACAACTTTGACACTCTTTATACTGAAAAATATTTATCAAAAAGTGATATATATATATATATTTTTATGTGTCGGGGGACCACAAAAGGGTACCCCCAATCAACACAAAACAAATAAGTTAAACCTAGAGCACCAATTAATAAGAGACCTAACTAGTCCAACCCCTCGAGGCCTACAACGTCGGCCCGCCGCTGAGAAGCCCGGGTCCGCCAAAGCCTTACCGACCGCCTCATGGTAGCCTGCCTCTCGAGCCCCGGCACATAGGCCTCGAGCCCACTACAGTCGTACACCGCTCCTCGAGACCCAACGTGGGGACCTCGAGCCTCTCCAACGCGGTAACCTACCCCTCGAGACACATCGTACCCCCCTCGAGCAGCACCAGACGTTGGATACCGGCCCCATACTGCGCAATTAATGCGTTCACCTACTCCGATCACATCCTCTGGTACACAACGTGTGCCACAGTGAACCGGAGCCAAGGTCAAGCCTCCTTTTTCACCGCAAGCATGGGCAAAAAGGCACACGTACAACACTGTTACGCCATGCCCCGCACTGTAGCACACTAGAGCTACATCTCGAGACCTGGATTCCCGCTGCACAGCCGGGTTTTCCGGGACTTGCCCATACCCGCGGGGGCTCGAGCCCCCCGTAGACGCCACCTCGAGGCCGGCTCCGCGCCCCTCGAGCCCTAACTGCTTTCATGCTATTGGAGGACAGGTACCCCAAGACCCGGAGGGACCCTGACACGCCCTGTACGTGCCGAAATGGGCGCTGCACGGCCTTCACGCCGCCACGCCTCCACGTCCGCGCCCGGAATGGAGGCCAGGCTTCAAGGACGCCTCAACAGCAACCCCCACGCCGGCTCCAGTGACTTCGATAAGACAGAATACCAACCCCTCGCCGTATTGGGCGTTGTACATGTCGCTCCTGTGTAACCCTGGCCTCCTCTTGGTCTATAAAAGAGGACACCAGGGCCCTTCGCGCACAGGTCTACACAGGTCTAGACGGGTACACACATGAGTCCAGACTCAGGTCTACGCTCGTTGAGCTTGTATTGCCCCTGTACAAGCACTTAGGTGCAAGTAATACAAGAACCTCCTCCCCCCGCTGGACGTAGGGCCTTCTTTGCCCGAACCGGGGTAAATCCTTGTGTCATCTTGCATCACCATCCAGGAAGAGAGCACGCGATCATATTACTAGTTGGTGTCATACCCCGGGGACGAAACACAGACAGTTGGCGCGCTAGATAGGGGGCTTCGCGTGTCGGAAGTCGATTTCTTGTTGTTTTCTGGATGGCTTCTCCCACTCCTTCGTACTCTGCTGGTGCCATCATCTGGTTCGAGAGCCTCGAGTTCCTGGCCACCGGCAGCGGCACTGAGCTGACCCTGCTCTCCACGGAGAGCCCGATTGGAGGGCGTGTCACGCCACCCCGCGCGGGGGGCATGGCGCGTCGCCCGCACCACCACGCGTCGCCACCTCGTGAGCGGCGCCGTCGTCACCGCCGTCGCCAGGCACAGGCGGCGCCCGCGGCATACGCCCACTTCCCCGCGGCCGGCACAGAGTCCCCGAGGAGGAACCTGCCCGGCGCACGGTCGGAGACTTCTAGGGCGCGCGCGCACTCTCCCAGCGAGTTCGTGTTCGTCATGCGCACGGACCGGGAGCCTGGCCAGAGGCCCCCGAGCCGTGCTCCGTCGACACCACATGGCTTCCTTCCGCACGGGGTGTGCCGCGCTCGACGCCAGTGGCACCCATTCGGCCTCAACAACTCCGCAGCTGTCTACGCCCACCACCTCGACAAGCGCCGTCAGGACCGGGCGGCGGCAGAGCGGGAGGAACGTCCGGGCGTAATCCTACGAGCCACCGCCGACCTGGAGATCGTCTACCCCGCGCACGTCGACCGCGGCATCTCACGTGTCGTCGAGCCACCCCGGCGAGCCACCGTCGGAGAGTGGTACCGCGAGCTGCAGTCCCAGCACGAGCCAAGGCGGCGCGACATCAACAGCTCCGACTCCGACGAGTACGACTACCACGACCCTGACCTCTGGGATCCCACCAGGGAGTGCTTCCAGCTCGAGGGGGTCGTGGACGATGCCGAGGACGACGGCGACGACGACACCAGGCCGGCGCTCAACCTCGAAGAGCCCGGAGACGTGGCTGCGGCAGGCGGACCACACGTTCGGGGGAGGAACGAACCTCCGACACCGGATGCACCACCTCAGCACAACGACGACCGGGCGGCGCAGCTTGCGCAGTTGCGGGAGGCGATCAACAAGGCTGAGGAGGACCGACAACGCCTGCTGTAGCTCGAGCAATCTCTTGTGCAGGAACAAGCCCAACCTCGAGGCGCCGGCGCACGTGGCCGCGCACGAGAGGTCCACCGGCAGATCCACGAGGACGGGGCACCAAGACGCCCTGAGGTTCGCTTCCCGCGAGCCGGACAGAACGTGGTGGCGGCCGCGATGCTGCTCCACGATCTACCCGCCATCTCCAACCCTGACGCCAGGCGCATGCTCGGGGAAATGAAGAACCTCCTCGAGACAGCCGCTCTGCACCAGGCCGAGAGCTCAGCCTCGCGCCGGCGCGGAGCGACCTCGGGGAAGCCAGCAGACACGCCCCGCAACGAGCGTGAGACGTCCGTCCACCAGCCGGACGCCTCTCGAGCCAGGCCAGTCCGGGAGCGGATCGTCGACAACTGGCCACCTCGAGACCCCAATGACGCCTGCAACAACATCAACCGCCGGCGCAAGGACAAAGGGGCCGAAGAACATGGCTATAACGCCCATCGAGGAGGGCGCTACGACAGTGACGAGGACCGGCAAGCCCTCGAGCCCCCGGGCCCCAGGGTCTTCAGCCGGGCCATCCGCAGCTCGACCCTCCCCGATCGCTTTCGACCACCGACCAACATCGTGAAGTACGACGGGGAGGTCGAGCCCAAGCTATGGCTCTCCGACTTCCGCCTGGGCTGCCAACTGGGCGGGGCGAAGAGCGACGACCGCGTGATCATACGCCAGCTCCCACTCTACCTCTCGGACACCGCCCGTCGGTGGCTCGAGGGGCTCCCGCCGGATCAGATCCACGACTGGGCCGACCTAGTCAAGGTCTTCGATGGGAATTTCAAGGGGACTTGCGTGCGCCCAGGCAACCCCTGGGATCTACGACGTTGCAGACAGACAGCGGATGAGGCCCTCCGCGACTTCGCTCGGCGATTCTCGAAGCAGCGCCTCGAGCTCCCCCACGTGCCTGATGAGGATGTCATCTCAGCGTTCCTCGCGGGCACGACATGCCAAGAGCTAGTCCACGAGCTAGGGCGCTACCGTCCCAGGACAGTCCAGGATCTAATGGATCGTGTCACCAGCTTTGCCTCAGGCGACGAGGCAGTGGGGGCCTTCTTTGGCCGCTCCACGGACAAAGGCAAGGCGATGGCCACGCCGGAGGGCTCGAGCAAGGGCAACAACGTCAAGAACCGCAACAACGACAACAAAAAGAAGAAGAATAAAGGCAAAGGTCAGAAGGCGAAGCGCGACGCCGATGACGACGACAATGAAGAAGTATTCGTGGGCGCCCTCGAGCATAAGAAGCCTCGAGGCCCCCCTGTCGGGGCTGTCTTCGACAAAATGCTCGAGGACCCCTGCCCTTATCACAAGGGTCCCACGAATCACAAGTTGAAGGACTGCCGAATGATGAAGGGCTTTTACTCCAAGCTCGGCGACAAGAAGGAAGACGCGCCTAAGGGCAAGGACAACAATCGACGCGACGACGGGGACGCGGACGACAACTTTCCCCCGGTGCGCGACTGCTACATGATCTACGGGGGCCCAACCGTCGGGCTCTCAGCTCGAGAGAGAAAGAAGGAGCGCCGAGAGGTCTTTACACTCTGCCATGACTCCCCCCGGTATCTTGACTGGTCTGATGCGCCGATCACGTTCGACCGTGACGACCATCCGGACCATGTCATGAATCCGGGGGCGTACCCCCTCGTCGTCGACCCCGTCATCATCGACATACGGTTCTCCAAGGTATTGATGGATGGGGGCTCGAGCCTCAACATCATATACCTCGAGACCCTCGACCTCCGTGGGATTTCGAGGGACCAGCTTCGACCCGGCGTCGGGGGGTTTCACGGAGTCGTACCAGGAAAGAAGGCCCACCCCCTCGGGCGCATCGACCTACCTGTTTGCTTTGGCACGCCGACCAACTTCCGCCGGGAGACGCTCACCTTCGAGGTGGTTGGGTTCCAAGGGACCTACCACGCCATCATCGGTGTGGCGGAACCGTCCTGATTATAAGAGCTCAAGTACCGTCTTAGTCAAATCCATCTGACATTGACTCATACTTGAACCCATATAACCCCGGTAGTCCGGAAATCTCGAAGGATTTCTATCATCATACAACATACAAGATCGCATTGTTCAAGAATTACATTCGCAAGGATACATCACAGATAAACGAAACCGAATTTAAAACATCAGAGTACGAATTTAAGACGGAGTTATTACAATACTAAATTTAAAAGTGCGGAAGCTTAATTAAGTTTGAAACATGACCACCACACATGTGGTCCAAATAAAACATTGTTTGATAAATCCAACTCAACACAACTCACTCCTCCTTTTTCAAGTAATGTGCCACTAGAAGTCTCAGACCAGCAAAAGAAAAGGGGAAGCTTCTGGACGACCCTGCCCTGGGCCTACTCCTCATCACCTTCCACCGGGTAGAGGCAGTGCTTACAATAGCCATAATACACATGGCCATCTGCAACAAACGGGATAAACCCTGAGTACGGGAATGTACTCAGCTAGACTTACCCGTCCAACTGAAAATAAAGACACCAAGGATATGCAAGGCCTTTTTGGGTGGAGCTGGGATCTTTAGTTGCGAAAAGCTCAATTAAGATAAGTGAGTAATTAATGATATTGATGAGCTGTCACTTTTTACACCTATTCCTTATTCTAGGTTTGCACCTGAACTATAACACCCACTTGAGTCTAACAAACAATAATATAACCATATCCAGTTGACTCATCCACATTTTAGTTGAACCTTTTAAACATCACATGGAGTTGTATCGTGGTGAAGCTCGCCATAGTTTCCCACTAACCGGGGGAGACGACGACTCGAATCGAATTCCAAACCAGCTGGTGAAAGACCTTTAATACCAGCCCACACTTTCCCCGTCGGGTCCATGCATTGGGCAACCGCTCGACGCTTGTTCGTGGTGGTAATCGTCGCGGTTCAAGCACGGACCGCCCAATTGGAACCTGGCGATGGCCTCACGCGGCAGATCGCATTTCTATACTAGAGGGCGCGACACGGGTCGAAACCGGCCCGAACAGCTTCTAACCGGCTTTGGGGTCGATGATTACAGCACCGACATATCCCTAAGTAAAAGGGCGCGTTCAAAAATGAACGAGGGCCAACATCGATACAAACCTACACGATCCAACGGACGGACTGCCCCAAGTTTCCAAACTTGTGCGTTGCCTTCCAGTTGACCGTATTTCATCACTATTCAGGTTCTTTTCCACGATAGCAAATATAGCCAACCGTGATCCGGTAAATACCCACCCGGGGTAATGCGAAAACATCCTTAACTACTACTTTTATTTAGCAGACTAAGCAATTCTATATGATAAATAAGTACAGGATAACAAGGCAGGTGTAAACAGTAACCAAGGGAGGATAATGCATCAATTAGGATTCAATCAACTCCTATACCTAATGCATCACAATATAAAAGGACTCAAGTAATTTTTAATTGCAAAAGATAGGAGGCTTAAAATGCTCCGGGGCTTGCCTTGAGAGAAGACTGAGGCCTCGTGGGAGGGGCACTCAGGCAGGTTAGTGTCTTGCGCGGGGTCGACTTCCTCGGCTTGATGAAGTTCTGGGATCTCCTGCTCGACGTTTGTCTCCCGCTCCTCGTCTTGCTCCTGAACTGTCGATCCTATTGCAATGCGGTTGAAAATGATAAATAAATAATACGTGGTGCGAGATGCGGCGGTAAGAAAAATAACCTTTCTTGCAAACCAACAAAACTAACTTGTTGAACCACTTTTGACATTGAGGTAAATACTTCTTTATCTCATAAAATAAAAATCATTAATTCAACCATTTCCTATTTAGAAATTCAAAAGAATTTCAGGTTTGAACTGCAAGTGCATTTTTCTGATCTCAGAAAAATGCACAAAAATTCCAGAAGGCAAATAACACCTGCTGGTCTTCACTGAACAATTTTCAGCCAGAAATAAAATACAGAACTGCAGATATAAAAAGAACAAATAAACTGCTCAAAAGGTGCTTTGAACTAACTTTTTACACAAAATGTATCAAACAGTAGATTTCATAATTTTCCTAGCTTCAACTACTCATAGACATTCTACTGTAGAAAATTTACTGTCAGAACATAAATATATAAGCCTACACAAAATAAACAAATCTATTCCGAATTAAACCATTTGAGCTACATCCCTACTGGAAAAGGGTGCTAAACTCATTTTAATATTTTTCCCAAATTCTACTTCACATTTCATAATTATCAAGAAAGTTCCATGAGCATAAACATTATATTATTTCTTACATGAATTTCCAACGGAAAACACAGAAAAGTACATTTACAAAGCAACTTCAGATTTCTTCACATAACAACCCATGCTTACATTTTTTCTCACTAAAACATCATACACAGAGACTGTATATTTTTTCCCACATTTTATTTTGACATATAAAATACCTTAACACTTATTCCAAGAAATCAGTCAAAAAGGACTTTAACCCATAACAGAAACTTTTTCCAAATAAATAGTGCCTCATATATTTTTCACAGATACATATCATGATAAGAAACCTACACAAATTTTCCCATGAATTATCTCAACCAGAAAACACCTATTTCCATTTATCTAAACAAAAACACATAAACTGAATTAAATAAAAACAGTAAAATAAACTTACACCAAAAATACTTTCATATTTTTCCATGATAGATCTACTCATAAACAAGCTAACAAAACTGAAAGTACTTCATTTGGACTTGTAAAACGTGCTACACAAAAATAACATTTGAATCTTCCCGGCTCGGCCTTGCGTGAACGTGGTCCATGGACCGGGTGAGGCTGACACGCGGGGTCCGCTGGTCAACGGGACCCACCCGTCAGAGAGGGCGAAGCAGGGGAGAGGTTTGACCGGCGATTGCTCTCCGGCGGCGAGGTCTCCGGCGGCGGTGCGGTGCTTGATGGACTCGTCTCGACGAGGCGGACCCATTGGTGGTGATAGTTTGGCCAGTGGATGGTCGTGGCTCGCCGGCGACGAGCCATGGCGCACGGTGGCGGCGGTGGCGCTCGGCTAGGCCGTGTCCGGCGGTTGCCGGTGAAATTGGGGAAGGCAAAGGCTTACACGAACCCTAGGGAGGCTATCGGAGGGCTTGGTTTGGTCGGTGAAGCTCCAGAGGAGCTTGGCCACGTGAGAGGGCCGCGGCGGCGCCCATGGCGCTCGGCCGGGGAGTAGAGGGAGAGAGAGGGCAGTAGCGTTGCGGGTGGAGGGTGTTCTCACCTTGCCTTGGCTCGGTGAGGCTCGAGGACGAAGAAGGGAGGCGGTGGAGCTCGGGTCAGGGAGGAACGACGACGCGGGCTCCGCGGTGGCGAACGGCGGCCGGCGGAGGCACGACGTGTTCCGGTGTCGGGGATGGTTGGCCGGGGGTGGAAGCGTGCGCACCGCGTGTGCAACGGTGAGGCGGAGCGGTGTGCGGAAGGAATCGGAGGGAGGCGCTCCGGTGAGGCCGGAACGGTGAAGGGGGTGGTTGCGGCGGAGGTCTCGGCGGCTCGGTGCTCACCACGAGCGCTCGCGCGAGAGAGAGAGCGAGAGTGAGTGGGTGGGGTGTGAGCGCGGGTGAGTGAAGAGCGAAGGGGTGCTCGGTTTTGCACGGTCGTGACCGGCCAGGGGTCGTGGCGGGGGCCACGGCCGGCGAGCGGCGCGTGCAGCAGCGGCAGGCGCTGGCGTGCACGGCGAGCGGGCGCGGCAGGCGAGGCGGAGCGAGAGTGGCCGGGGGAGATAGCTTGCGTGATCGCGTGAGAGGGGATCGAGAGAGGAGTGGCCGGCGAGGATCCTCGGCAGGATGCGGCGGCCACGCGGCGCTTGCGGCCGGCGTACGGCGCGGGCGTGTCAGCGGCGCTGTCGATCCGGCGTGCGCGGCGCGCGCGAGCGCGCGCGGGAGCGGGGGCAGGCGCGGCGCGGGCTTGGGCCGGAAAGGCCGAATGGGCCGAAAGGCTGGCGCCAGGAAAAAATTGTTTTCCTTTTTCTTTTTCCAAAACCTTTTCAAACTTTGATCATTCAAAAACAGTTTCAAAAACTCCAAACTAGACTTTGACTCAAAAATAAAAGTTGCTCAAAATAATTTTCTCTACAACTTTCATATAAGACACTTTTTCTGAAAACCATTTTTACAACCTCCACATAAATAAAGCCAATTTTGAAACATAAACCATTTTGCTTGCCTCATTTTTATCTGATAAACTATTTTGAATTAGGTCAAAATGCCAACATGAAAAGCACTCTACTCAATATTCTTTATTTTATAAACTTATTTGCCAAGATAGAAATCCATTTAAACTATCAAGTCCAATAGGAATCCAAAATCAAATAAATAAGCAAAAGGCAAAAAGCACTCATATGCACATGAAATGATGCAATGCATTGCTTATGCATTTTAGTAGCTAATTGTGGTTCCTAATGCAGTGCTTGACACTAGGGTGTCACAATCGGTAGGCCTGGCTACGCCAAGTTCATGGCGGTCCCCAACTACACATACTTGAAGCTCAAGATGCCGGGGCCGAAAGGGGTCATCACCATCGACACCTCCTACGAACACGCATACCACTGCGATGTGGAGTGCGTCGAGCGTGGAGAGGCCAACGTCCAAATCGACTCGCTCGAGGCCCTGGCTGCCCTGGCCACCGAGGCCCCTGAAGCAAAGCGCCACGCCGGCACCTTCGAGCCGGCAGAGCACACCAAGGAGATACCCGTCAACCCGACCTCGACCGACGGCAAGACGCTGGCCATCAGTGCCAGCCTCGAGCCTAAATAGGAAGCAGTGCTCGTCGATTTTCTCCGCGCAAACATCGACATGTTTGCGTGGAGCCCCTCGGACATGCTAGGCGTACCAAGGGGAGTCGCCGAGCACGCCTTGGAGATCTAGGCCGGGTCCAGACTGGTGAAGCAACGCCTGCGCCGCTTCGACGAGGAGAAGCATAGGATCATCGGCGAGGAGGTGCACAAGCTTTTGGCGGCCGGATTCATCAAGGAGGTATTTCACCCAGAGTGGCTAGCTAACCCTGTACTAGTTAGGAAAAAGAATGGAAAAATACGGATGTGTGTAGACTACACTGGTCTGAATAAAGCATGTTCAAAAGTTCCATTTCCTTTACCTAGAATTGATCAGATTGTCGATTCCACCGCGGGGTGTGAAGTACTTTCATTTCTCGATGCGTATTCCGGCTACCACCAGATTAAAATGAAAGAATCCGACGAGCTCGCTACCTCTTTAATTACGCCTTTTGGTATGTATTGCTATGTTACAATGCCCTTCGGCCTTCGAAACGCCGGGGCAACATATCAGCGTTGTATGCAGCATGTCTTTGGCGAACACATAGGCAAAACCGTCGAGGCCTACATCGTGGTTAAGACCAAGGAAGTCGGGGACCTCATCAGCAATCTCGAGACCACGTTCGAGTGCCTCCGGGCCAAGAATGTGAAACTCAACCCCGAGAAATGTGTCTTCGGTGTGCCTCGAGGCATGCTACTTGGCTACATCGTCTCACAACGGGGGATCGAGGCCAACCCCGAAAAGATCTCAGCAGTCACGAGGATGGGCCCAATTCGAGATCTCAAGGGCGTACAAAAAGTGATAGGCTGTCTAGCCGCTCTCAGCAGGTTCATCTCGAGGCTGAGGGAAAAGGCGCTACCCCTCTACCGCCTGCTGAAGAAAACGGAACGCTTTGCGTGGACCGTCGAAGCCGAGGAGGCCCTAACCAAGTTGAAGGGGTTGCTGACTTCCGCGCCAATTCTCGTGCCACCACGACCAGCTCAGGGTAATGATCCCCCCGAGCCTCTCCTCCTCTACGTGGCCGCAACCACCCAGGTGGTCAGCGCGGTCGTGGTCGTCGAGAGACACGAGGAGGGTCACGCGTTACCAGTCCAACGGCCGGTGTACTTCATCAGTGAGGTGCTCTCTGAGGCCAAGATCCGGTACCCACACATCCAGAAGCTGCTCTACGGCGTCGTCATCACAAGGCGCAAGCTCCAGCACTATTTCCTCGCTCATCCCGTGACGGTGGTATCGTCCTTCCCCCTCGGAGAGATCATCAACAACCAGGAGGCCACGGGGCGCATCGCCAAGTGGTCTGCCGAGCTGATGGGGAGGCCATCACTTACGCTCCGCGAAAAGCCATCAAGTCGCAAGCGCTGGCGGACTTCGTTGCTGAGTGGACCGACACCCAGCTCCCGCTGACACAAATCCAAGCCGAGCTCTGGACTATGTACTTCGACGGGTCCCTCATGAAGACAGGGGCAGGCGCAGGCCTGCTCTTCATCTCGCCCCTCGGAGTCCACATGCGCTACCTGCTGCGCTTGCACTTCCCCGCCTCCAACAACGTCGCTGAGTACGAGGCCCTCGTCAACAGGCTGCGTATCGCCCTCGAGCTTGGGGTCCGACGCCTCGATGTCCGAGGGGACTCGCAGCTCGTCGTCAACCAGGTCATGAAGGCCTCGAGCTGCATCGATCCCAAGATGAAAGCATACTGCGGAGAAGTGCGCAAGCTAGAAGACAAGTTCTACGGCCTCGAGCTCAACCACATCGCTCAAAAGTACAACGAGGCCACAGACGAGTTGGCTAAATTAGCATCCACGCGCGGCACCGTCCCACCAGATGTCTTCTCGAGGGACATTTTCGAGCCATCCGTCAAAATCGGCCCGGGGGCTGGCCCCCCGACGCCACCCCTCGAGCCGGACATGGGGGCTCGACCTTCAATGCCACACCTCGAGAACAACCCCTCGACATCCGCTGAGGTGATGCAGATCGATGCGCCCGCCTCTTCTTCATCATGACCCCTCGACTGGCGGACGCCCTTCCTCGACTACCTGACGCAAGGCGCGCTACCAGAAGACAAGACGGAGGCCCGACGCATCGCTCGAAGGGCCAAGACCTACGTCATCTACGGCGACGAGCGAGAGCTGTACCGTCGAAGCCCATCAGGAATCCTTCAGCGCTGCATCCCCCTCGAAGAAGGACGCAGGCTCCTCGACGACATGCACTCGGGGGCTTGCAGCCATCACACAGCGCCAAGGACCTTGGTGGGGAACGCCTTCCGCCAAGGCTTCTACTGGCCAACCGCCATTGGAGACGCCAAGCGCCTGGTTCGAGCCTGCCAAGGGTGTCAGTTCTACGCCAAGCAAACGCACCAGCCCGCGCACGCCCTGCAGATGATCCCCATCACTTGGCCGTTTGCCGTCTAGGGGCTCGACCTCGTAGGTCCCCTCAAGATGACAAATGGAAAGTACACGCATGTGCTCGTGGCCATCGACAAATTAACCAAGTGGATCGAGGCCAAGCCAGTAGGCAACCCCACCTCCGAGAAGGCCGTCGAGTTCATCTCCGACATCATGTACCGGTTTGGGGTGCCTAACGTCATCATCACTGACAATGGCACGCAATTCGCGGGCAAAAAGTTCACCAACTTCTGCGATGACAACAACATTCGCGTAAACTGGGCCTCGGTGGCATACCCTCAATGCAACGAACAAGTCGAGCACGCCAATGGCATGATACTCCACGGGCTGAAGCCGAGGCTGTTCAAGACCCTCAAGGATTTTGGAAAGAGGTGGGCTGCAGAGCTCCCCTCGGTGCTGTGGGGCCTCAGGACTACGCCGAGTCGATCCACCGGGTTCACTCCGTTCTTCCTAACCTACGGCGCCGAGGTTGTCTTGCCTACGGACCTCGAGTACGGCTCCCCTCGACTTCGAGCCTACAACGAGCAAACCAACGACGAGAGGCTCGCCAACGCCAAGGACCAGCTCGAGGAGGCTCGAGACGTGGCACTCATCAACTCCGTGCGTTACCAGCAAACACTTCGATGCTACCACGACAAGCACGTGCGCAAAAGGGACCTGGCAGTGGGGGACCTCGTGCTTCGACGACTGCAAGATAATCGAGGGCGTCACAAGCTCACCCCTCCATGGGAGGGCCCATACGCCGTAGCTGAGGTGCTCAAGCCAGGAACATACAAGCTCTACGACGATCAAGGCAGGATCCTGGCAAACACGTGGAACATATCTCAGCTACGTCGCTTCTACCCTTAAGGGCCTCGAGGCCTTCTACATTTCGTTGCTTTGTACAAACACGTCAAATATGAATGAACAAACTCGTGCACTGTCTTTCATTTTACTTAGCACCTTAAGGTAGCCTCGACCCTGCCTTGCTCAGGGTCAAGCCTCCCTCGGGGGCTGACAGGGGGGACCCCCCCAGACTCCGAAAAAAGCGCGCTTTTCTTTTCAAAAATTCGACCCTCATCTCGATTCGTATCTCGAGCATACTAGCAACGTCTAAGTCCGTTGATACCTCGAGCCTCCAAGAGGCGGGGGGCGTCGACGTAGACGGCCACCCATGCCCCCGGGCTACGGTACGCTACCTACGCCTCCCCTCGAGGAACTCGTGACGCATATCGAAAGAACACAGACCAAGCCGGTAAAAAACTCGAGCTAGTGACAAAGAGAAATGGTCGAATAAATTTGAAAAGAAAACAACTTCTTTAAATAAATAAAGTTATACGCATATGATTGGCCTCGACAGGCCATAAATCATGACATGATTTTTTACAAGGGCCTCAATGCCCAAATTTGGCACGCAGGCCTCATTCCTCATCAGTCTGGAACTCCTCCTCAAGATCTTCTGCTGAGGGCTCAGCCTCGACGTCCGGGCCAGGAGGAGGGGGGCCATCTACACCACTGTCTGCGTCAGGAGGCAGCACGTCCTCCTCGAAGAGCTTGGCGAACGCCGCCCCCGACCTCTCCACCTTTTCCAGGATCTTGTCGATGCGGCGGTTGTTCCACTCTTCGTCCTTCCCCTCAATCTCGACGAAGCCCTTGGCGACGACGTTGACCGGGTAGCGGAAGCCGGAGCGGACGGCCGCGAGCGCCTGCTTCACGCCGTGGTGGAGAGCCTCTTGACGCGGTCCCGCGCGGCCATGTCAAAGAAACACAGGGCATCGACCAGGGCGTCGCCTCGAGCCACCGCGCCCTCCGCCGTGGCTACCGGGTCGACACCCCACATGGAGCAGAGCCTGTCGAGGGTGCCGCGCGCCCGCTCCGCCACCATGGTCTCACCCTGGAGTTGCTCCACGAGAGCCTGATTCGTCTCGCGGAGCTCCTCGGCGGTCTTCTCCAGATCTGTGCAACAAACAGAAAAGAGTAAGTCCGCGACATGGCAAGAATCTCGAAATCAAAGCAAGACAAAGCCCGAAGATTACAACAATACCTTGGCAGTGCACGCCCAGAGCGTCAAAGTCGCTGGTAAGGACCTTGACGCGCTGCTCGAGCGTATGCTTTTGGGACAGCACGTCAAGTTTTTGGCCCCTAAGCTCCTCGACCAGCTTGCCCGTCTGTGCAAGGGCCAGATCCTTATTGATCACCTCCTGCCGAGCGGCGGTTAAGGCCTCCTGGGCCTCCTTCCGCGCTGCCTCCGCCGCAGCCAGGGCGGTGGCGGCCTCGCTCTTGGCCTCCTCGGCCTCCTTCCTCGCCGCCTCCGCTGCAGACCGGGCGGTGGCGGCCTCGCTACGGGCGTCGGCAGCCTCCTTCTTCGATGCCTCCACCGCGGACAGAGCGGTGGTGGTCTCCCTCTTGGCTCGGGCGGCCTCATCTCGAGCCGCCTAGGTCTCCACCTGAGCGTCGTTGAGCCGGCCCGCCATCT
Source organism: Coix lacryma-jobi var. lacryma-jobi (assembly GCA_009763385.1). Lineage (NCBI taxonomy): Eukaryota > Viridiplantae > Streptophyta > Magnoliopsida > Poales > Poaceae > Coix > Coix lacryma-jobi. Next base: position 5,948,301 of record CM019826.1, read on the forward strand.
GCGCGGTCCGACCCAGCTTAGCGCGGAGCTCCTGGAGCTCCCCCTCCGCCCTCGCGAGGGCAGCTGCCACCTGTGCGGACTTGTCCGCCTCCTCCACGAAGGCCCTCTCTGCCTGCGCCACGAGCTCGGTCACATCCTTGAAGAGCGACCGCGCCTCCCGCAGAACCCCCTGCTGAGCCGACCGCTCGGCGGGGATAACGGCATCGCATGGAGGCGGGGGCTCGAGCGGTAGCAGATCGCTCGAGGGGTGGCTCGTCTCCAAGCTCTCCTCCGCGCCGGCCGAGGGACCGGTCATCCCCTCCGCCTCGTTCTCGGCCAGCCCCTCGAGCCTCTCCTCCCTCCCTGGGTCTTCCGGCGTCTCGCCGTCCCCAGCCGGGGCCTCGAGCGCCCCCTCCAGCGCAGAGCCCTCGACCGGGGACGGCTCCTTCTCCAGCTCATCCAGTAGCTCCTCCACCGTCGGTGCCTGCTCTACCGACGCCTCCCCCTCCTTCTCCTTTTCCGCGGGTGCGCGAGGCTCCGTCGGTTGGGGATCCTGTCCAGCGGGCCGGCTCGCGTTGTCTAGAGTCTCGAGGGCCGTTGTCTCCTCAGCCCCAGACGCTGACAGAGTCACGCCTGTCTCGGGTGCTCCCCCCGAGATGGTCGCCGTGACGGGGGGTGGAATGGCCTTCTCGGTAGGCGCCACCGGAGGAGGAGGAGGGGGTGCTGCGGCGGACGCAACGGCGGTGGGCTCGGCGCCAGGAACTGCGGTCCCTGCTGAAAAAGAGAACAACGCCGTCAGAATCAGGAAGAAGCCTCAACCCCCGTGGTTGATGGCGTCGGCCTCACCAAGATCCGCGGCGGCCATTTGACTTGCCCGAGCCATGGCTGCTCGGGCCTTCACCAGCCAAGCGACCATTTCAGCAGAAGAAGGAGCCATACCTCGAGGCGCTTGGTCCTCAGCAGAGCTCGAGGTCTTGGCCCGCTTGGACACCGCGGGATCCGCCTCCTGCCGGGAGCGCTTTTCCCTGAAAAAACCAGAAACGGCACGCATCACCAAAGGTAAAAAGGTAAAGCCTCACTACCAGCGAAACTGAGAAACGTTACTCACCCAAAGCGACGGCGGGACTTCTTCCCCGAGTCGCCGGACCCGCTCGGGAGCTTCGAGCCCGCCTCATGGCTCGAGCCATGCCCCTGAGCCGTCTCCGCGTGGCTCGGATGGGGGGAAGGCTCCCGCTGCTTCCCGTGGCTCGACCCCGGCGGGAAGCTCTCCTTCTGTCTCTTGTCCCGGGGGGACGACCGTGTCTCCTTCGAGCGGTCCTCTTGGCACCTTTCCTTGCACGGGCTCTGGGACCTGCTCCGGCGCTCGTGCCGGCGGTCGCGCCCCCCCTGCGTCTGCCTCCTTCTCCCGGCGACGGTGCGACGATGGGCTCCGGGATCGCTCGCGACTCCCGTCACGAGACGACCGAGAACTCCCCCCTCGACAGTCATGGTGGCGGGGGCTCGACGCCCCCCTCATGTTGCCCGCTTGTCCGCGGGCTCGATGTCGTCCTCGATGACTTACGGTGGTCGGGCCCGGAGTCCCTCTCGGCGTGTTGACCGCTCCTCGAGGACCGGCCCTTCTCGAGACCCCCCGCCTGGGTCGACGCGGTCGTGGCCTCCTTCTGCGCCGCGGCAATGGCGCCCCGAGTTCGAGGCTTCCTCGCGTCAGGAGGCACGACCGGCACGGAGCTCGACGTGCCCTGAGCCTCCGACGAGGCAGGGCCTGACGTGGCCTTCCGCTGCTGCGTCCCGCGCGATCCCTTCGCTGGAGGGATCTCCAGGATATTCTCCTACACAGAAGAGCGGCCAGCCCTGACGTCGACGACCCCCGTGCGCCTCAGACGCGCATCCATCCCTTCATCATCGCTCTCCTCCTCGTCGTCATCCTCCTCCTCCGAGCTCGTGTAGTCAAGCTCGGGGGACTCCTCTCCAGGCTGTCGGTTACGACGAGCCTTCGCAAGCCTCTAATCCCGATCCACCCGACGCAAGTTCCTCTCTTTCTCTTTCTTATTCTTTGCATCCTTACTCTCCTTATCTTTCTGAGCAAAGAGGCACCTCACCTGACTTTCCGCGGCATCCTCCCTCACCGGGGGCCTCGACGCGTGATATGTGAACGCCCCCTGCAAAAAGAAACTTGGTGAGAAAAAACTACAAGGAGAGTACACAAGGTTCGAAGAAAGAGAAAGGAGGGGAGGCTCGAAATAGCCTAGCTCGAGAAAGGCTTACCGGGTCGAGACACCCCGCGTCGGGTGCCATGGCGATCAGGTTGGTCTCCTCGGGGCGGAACAGCCCGGGTATCGTGACCGACACCCGGGAGACACCCTCGTTCTGAGGCAGCCTCTCCTCGGCCATCCTCGACCTGTTCATCTCCTCGAGCGGGGCATTTGGTCCCATCTCGTGCATGAGAAGGGGGCGGTCCGCCAGAGGAAGGACCCTCCGCTGATGGAACGCCCAAATGACCGCCTGGACGGTCAGTCCCTTCTCCTCCACCAGCGACCACATCGTGTTCATCAGCGGCATCAGGTGGCGCTGCCTGTCCGCCACAACGCCCCAGCTCCACTTCTCAGGGCGCGTGGTGATGATCCTGCCGGTGTACTGCGGAAGGAGCCCGTCCTCGTTCCGCAGGTAGAACCAGTGGTCGTCCCACCCCGCCTGGTTGGGAGGAAAGCTTTGTAGCGGAGGTAGTGACGGGGGACATTGGCGACGAGGGACCGGTCCTCGCGGCGATGGTGAGGGAGCCCGCGCGCGCGAGCCTCCTCCCTCTTGGCTTCACGGCCTTGTGAAAGAGCTCGCCCCGGAAGAGGTGGACAAACATCTCCCAATGGGGCTCGATCTTCAGGTATCCCTCGCACACCGCGACGTAGATGGCGGCGTGCGAGATTGAGTTGGGGGAGAAGTGCTGCAACTCCACCTCGAAGTGGTGAGCCAGCCCCCGCATAAAGCGGCTCGGCGGAACGCCAAGCCCCATGCGGTGGTAGCGCGTGAAGCTCACCACGTACCCCTCCGGCGGGTGCGGCACCTGGTGGTCCGCCGACGGGAGAATTCCACCACGCGGGCCCTTCTTGCGGGTTGGGGCGGAGAAGCCCCTGGTCCACCAGCGACTCCAGCTCACGCTGCGTCATCTTCATCGGGCGCCAGTCTTCGGGCGGCAGCACCTGGGTCTGGGCGGCCATGGCGGCGATGGCGCGGATCTGGTCGGCGGACGGGCGGCCGGGAAGGTTACCAATCGCTAGCTTGGGGAGAAGGCGTGCGGGAGCTGCGGCGGCTGTGAGGCAAAGGCAAAGTAAAGGGTCTCTCACCCCTCACACGATATTTATAAGAGAAGACCCCAACGGGCGGGATCTCCCACGACAGAGGAAAGGTAACCGCATACATTTAATGCGCCCACCTAACCATGTCTCGAGCCGGTTGACAGGTACACGCGGCAATTCCCCATTCGCTGCACTACCAGGGCCCACCACGACCGCCGCTCCGACTTCCTATCCGTTGCCCTGGCGCCACGATCTCCACCCCCTGACGGTTTCCGCCTAAAAAGGCGCACCCAACGGGCAGAAGGATTCCAACACGGAGGCTTCTTCAAGAAGGTAAAAACGGGCCCCGGCCCTTCCAAGTACTCGAGGCAGCGAAGGCTGGCCCTCGAAGAGGGTTCGACAGCCGGCTTCGAGCACCCGAAGTCAGGGACACCAAGGGGCGCCACCCGCAGCATCGCTCGAGGGCCAAGCCCTCGAGGCCCCTCACGTGTATCCAAGGCAGGGCGCACGACATGCAGTGAGATCCCCTCGGAGGGAGGCATCGAGCCACCAGGTCCTATCGAATGGACCCGGCACTCCTGCAGACCGAGCGCCCATGCTTTATGAGATCGCCTCCGGGCTCCAGTCGACCCTATCGAACGGGGCACGAGGTCTCACTTGGATTCCCCCGTTACGAGCTCACCGGGAACCTTGATACTCGCCCGCTCGTGGTAGTACGAGGCATCCCCCCTCGCATCCAATCGAAAGGACTCGCGGGATGACAAGCCAGGGCAACCGGCGTGCCGGACAACTCGAAGAGCCGGCCGGTCGATTCAGCCTGGCACCCCTCGACGAAAGAGGGACGAAGAACTCGGGGGCTCGACACTCCCGAACCTAAAAAACGTAACTAACACTCACACTCGTAAAAAAGCCCACGAAGGAGTCCTAACTACTCCCCCGTGATCTCGGGGGCTACTGTCGGGGGACCACAAAAGGGGTACCCCCAATCAACACAAAACAAATGAGTTAAACCTAGAGCACCAATTAATAAGAGACCTAACTAGTCCAACCCCTCGAGGCCTACAATGCCGGCTCGCCGCCGAGAAGCCCGGGCCCGCCAAAGCCTTACCGACCGTCTCATGGTAGCCTGCCTCTCGAGCCCCGGCACATAGGCCTCGAGCCCACTACAGCCGTACACCGCTCCTCGAGACCCAACGTGGGGACCTCGAGCCTCTCCAACGCGGTAACCTACCCCTTGAGACACATCGTACCCCCCTCGAGCAGCACCAGACGTTGGATACCGGCCCCATACTGCGCAATTAATGCGTCCACCTACTTCGGTCACATCCTCTAGTACACAACGTGTGCCACAGTGAACCGGAGCCAAGGTCAAGCCTCCTTTTTCACCGCAAGCATGGGCAAAAAGGCACACGTACAGCACTGTTACCCCATGCCCCGCACTGTAGCACACTCGAGCCACATCTCGAGACCTGGATTCCCGCTGCACAGCCGGGTTTTCCGGGACTTGCCCATACCCGCGGGGGCTCGAGCCCCCCGTAGGCGCCACCTCGAGGCCGGCTCCGCGCCCTCGAGCCCTAACTGCTTTCATGCTATTGGAGGACAGGTACCCAAAGACCCGGAGGGACCCTGACACGCCCTGTACGTGCCGAAATGGGCGCTGCACGACCTTCACGTCGCCACGCCTCCACGTCCGCGCCCGGAATGGAGGCCAGGCTTCAAGGACGCCTCAACAGCAACCCCCACGCCGGCTCCAGTGACTTCGACAAGACAGAATACCAACCCCTCACCGTATTGGGCGTTGTACATGCCGCTCCTGTGTAACCCTGGCCTCCTCTTGGTCTATAAAAGAGGACACCAGGGCCCTTCGCGCACAGGTCTACACAGGTCTAGACGGGTACACACACGAGTCCAGACTCAGGTCTATGCTCGTTGAGCTTTTATTGCCCCTGTACCAGCACTTAGGTGCAAGTAATACAAGAATCTCCTCCCACCGCTGGACGTAGGGCCTTCTTTGCCCGAACCAGGATAAATCCTTATGTCATCTTACATCACCATCCAGGAAGAGAGCACGCGATCATATTACTAGTTGGTGTCATACTCCCGGGGACGAAACACCGACATTATGAAAGTATTTTTCAAGACAAATTCATTCATATGGTTTTATATTTTTAAACTCAACAACATCAAAGTTATTCATGATTTATATTCCTAATGTTTGACCGAAACCATCTCCAAAATATCATCTATTTCCTATATGGAAGGAGTACGTTGATCACACCATCGATAACACAGCATAAAAAAATCCTTGCATCCGTGACCCAATGACGACCTACATAAAATACTTCTTAGCAACTGACAATTCAAGTAACCTTAGCCCAAATTACTTGAATCTCAAGAAACTTTCTTTGCTATATGGCAACAAAAAAAAAATCTCAAGCCTTACAAATCTAGGCCCTTTTTGGATTGCTTCTTCTGCATGCCATACCACAGGCACTATCAGATGCACTACCCATTAATTATCGGCAATTCGACATAAGAGCATTTTCTTTATTGCAAAGAGAAAGCAAGGTATTTTCCTAGACAAAGTGCGGCGTGGTGAGAAAGCAATCGAAACAGAGGGCTTTTTAAATGAGTGTGTGCTGAATTGAGGAAGCCCTAGTCCCCTCCGTTTCCAGAATAGTTCATAATTTTATTGCAAGAAGACAATCAATTGATTTTTTCATCAAATATATTTAAAAACTAAAAATTTATAGCGTACAAATAAATAGTATTAGATCTAATAAATGCTACCTATATAACATAAACAATCTATTAAAGACTAATGTGATATAACTTTTTATAAATCTTTATGAACTATGCAACCTTATTTTCTACTTGACTTAGTCAAAAACTAGAAGTGTTATTCTTTTAGGACTAGCGAGAGTGAAGATTTATTTTTTTACAGTACACTTAAATTATTATATATATTTAGGATATGAATATTTAGTTTATAACAATAGCTATATACATTAAAAAGGCTAATAATTTTATAGTTTAGCACAGAGAGTATATATCCTTCCAAAAAAATACAGGTATATATGTGTAATCTAGTATGATTGAAGAAGTGCGACAAGCTGCTCGCTGTCAGATTAGCCTTTGGCCTCTTTGCCTGTGTTCTTTCTCTTCCCAAATTAATATCTCCGTTTTGCCCGCTTTTTCCCTGCCCTTTGCTGTTGCTAAGCAGTTCTCAATCTCCATCCTCCTCTGCACGTCCCCATCCTCAAGCCGTCAAGCCTGTTTCCACCCTTCCAAGAAACAAGAAACAAGAACAGGGACAAAAGCCACTGAAGCCATCATCCACAAATCAGCATCCTCCAGGTCCAGGCTCAAACCTAATCGAGTATCCAACCCAGTTGCTTCTTCTCCGACGCGTCAACCACCAGGTCGCGGGCAACCGCCGGCACGCGCAGGTAACGGTCGGTGCCATTCTCGTCCCTCCTTCCCGACCTTTTCCTCCGGCTTCTCCGCTTGTTCATTTGCTCGTGCGCGCTGTCGGATTGGGCTGCTTCCTGCCCTTCGGCTTCGTCCGATCCAGCGGCGTTAGAGAACATGATCCCCGCGGTGTATTCCGCTGTGGCTTTCGATTGTCGATTTGTAGTCTTGTCAACCATCTGGAAGTACAATGGATGCTACATATTTATATATATATATTTTTTGAGGAATCTGGAGGAGCCTAAGCCCCTACAGTCAAACTTTATTGAAATTTAAAGAACGTAACAAAGAATTCCCCAAGGGAGGAGAGAAGAGAGGAGAGAAAAACATCAGATTTAGGGAACCAAGAAAGAGCAAAACAAAAAGAGATTAAAGATACAATCTAAAACATTGACTGGATCCATTGCTGCAAGTTCTGATGAAGGCCTTCTTTGACTCTATGAAAGAGCAGGAGCAATTCTTTGTGAAAGCAAAGTTTAACTGCCTCGATTGATGGTTGTCCCTCCAAAAATCAAATTGTTTCTAGCCTTCCAAATGGACCAACACATCAAGATTATTATGGCCATGAAGAACTGTGATTGCAATTGATCTTTGATCTGGACAGCGGCTTCAGGGAACGTCAAGTTCAGAGGGATCTCAACCTGAAGTTTTGGTATAAAGTTCTCGTTTTTCGGCGCTTCCAGTCCATGTGGAATGCTACGGGGGACTGATATCATTTACTCCTAGTTGGGTATAACAGTATGCATCTGTAGTTTTGAGTTATTTGCCTGGTTCCTGCGTAAAATTTAAGGTACATGTGGATATACTACCTCCATTTTAGTAGCTCTCTTAGCTTTTTTGTAAATGAAATTTCTCTAACTTAGGCCAAGTTTATAGAAAAATGGTCTGACATCTACGACATCAAATTAGTTTCATTAATTTGTGCACTTATTTGAACTCGTAGATTAATATATTCTTCTTAGGACAGAGCTAAATTGAACTGTAATTCGGATTGGAATGAGTGAAAGTCTGAAAATGATATCGGTGAATGATGAGATTGTCCGGTGTTAGGACGCCCAATTGTGACACCACCAACTGAATCCTGGGTCTCACAAAAAGGGGCCTTGCTGAGTGTGTTCCGGGTGGCCTTTGGTCTCTATTGTCAGCCCTGTGTTGTGATCCTCTTCTTAGTGCAATGTCTTACCCCCAGGGATCAAGTTTCTTTTTTAACGTTGAAATGGTGCATAATAGGTGGAAATGCACTAGCTATTGCAAAGGAGTTAAAATCGTCTTCTTAATGCAATGTCTCAGGAGAGGTCTTTCCCCTAGGGATCAAGTTTCCTTTCTAACGTTGAAGCGGTTCATAATTGGTGGAAATGCACTAGCTATTGCAAAGGAATGAGCATGTTTGAAGGGGTGCATATCTGGATATATGATATTTTCACCAAAGCACTATTCACCACGATGAAAATCCCAATTCGCCTGAAACACGTTTCCTCTTTTTATGCAACACCAAGTGGCAGAGCTAGGGCTCGGGCTGCCCTGTCTGCAGCCCTGGTTCCAAGCCAAAAAGGCAATGCAAATCCTCTAGAAATTCTACAAATGCCAAAAATATTCAAACATCTTGATCTTGTATTAACGCTTCATCAGCCTGGATTTCTGCTCTGCCTCTGCCTCTGGCAACACCCCATTCCACTGGCTGTTACACTTACACCCAATATTCATACTGTCTATGAGACCCTAGATACCATGAGACACTTATTATTCATTCTATTATTCAATTTGTTTGTTTGTTTTCCTTTCTGTTCTTAATTAACATGCATCTCCTTGACTTATTTGATAGGTGTTGAGTTGATAGATCTCAGATTATGGATTTTCCTGTTGATCCAATCATGGCAGCTAAGGCCTTTAAGTACAAAGCAGAATTTCTTCTTAAGGAATACTTGCTAGCAGACTCATATGTTCTATACACTTCTGTGCTCGGGGGGCTCCTGATGTGCAAGTTGGTACTGTAATTTACTTATTCCGACTTCATCTGTTAAATTTTATGTTTAATCTCCCAGTGCATTTACATGGGACCATATATGCATGTGTAGATGGAAGCAAAATATATGTGTAACTTGATAGATCAGCTCAGTAGTTTGTTTGAGTTTCATTTGGAACCTTAGTGTTCATTATTCAATACATGAATCAGCAAAACACTTTCAAGGATTCTGAAACCCTTTTTGTGGCAACCTGTGCAAATCTTGCTTTTCTGTGTAATCCTTATTTATAGTGGCAATTGGCAAAGAAAACCTAGGTAAGGCTTATAGTTCCTTTCTTTTTTGCAGTATGAAAGGTAGCTTTAATACTATTAAAACTTGGAGTTAATTTAACTGTTTTTCTTGAATTTAGCTCAATGTGTTCTAAGCTGAGCATAAATGAGAAACATGTTGAAAAGAATGGCATTTTTGAGCTAACACCTAATGTAAACTAATTCATTGAAAAAAAGTGTTTGAATGCAAATGTGGACAACACTTCAAAAACAAAAGGAATTTGAACTATAATATCTTTTCTAAGGCTCAACAAAGTGGCACAGCTAAGCTAAGAGATGACTTAACTGCACCGCGCCAGCTATAGTGTTGTTATGAAATCTACATATGAACAGTGTCTCAACAGTATGATGGTAATAACAGGCATAGTTTCAGAAATTGAATATGCTGATGTTACATTCTTCAAGAGAATTTTTAGATGATATGTAATCTTGTATAATGTACTAAAGCCGCATATTATATCTTGCTTAGCCCCCATCTAATATATTGATTCTTGTTTGTTCTTATACTTCAGTCATATGACTTCACACACATAATCAGTTCTGTCTACTTCAAAGGTTATGCCTCTCTTACAAAGATGAAAAAGATTGAATGGAACAACAGGTGAGATTAGCATTGCAATTTATACAGCAGGTTATCTTCAAGTTTCTGATGATATACTTGATCTGATCCTTTTCTGTTCCAGAGGAATGTCCACTGTCCATGCAATATTCATTACAATTATGTCAGTGTACCTAGTCTTCTTGTCAGATTTGTTCTCTGATCAGCTGGATGGTCCAGTAACATTTCGGAGTTCACACCTCTCCAATTCAACATTAGGGGTATGCTATTACTTTGTTGTCATGTGCTAGTAGCCAGGTTTCTTTTTTGGCACATACTCCATCTGGTCACTGAAACTTATTGGTTAGGACAAGGTTTGGTCAAACCTTAAAAACTATAAACATCAATAACTATTACATTATTTAGTTTCAAAGCAGGTAAGTTATATGTGTTGATTTGTTTTCAATACATGCAAAATCTTTTATGTTTGAAGGATTTTAAGAATATAATCTAGAAGAAATTACTGTTCAAAGATACACATTGAAGACCGTGCAAAGTCAAATGTGTAAAGTATTTGTGACCAGAGGGAGTATATTTTATGTTCCCTGGCCTCATATGAATCAAATCTCCTTTTTACCAGGTCTCTGTTGGGTACTTCATTGCAGATCTTGCGATGATATTTTGGTTCTACCCTTCCCTTGGTGGTATGGAGTATGTAAGTAAACATGCTACATCATAATCCACCCCTTCTGCTCCCTCGTTTTAACCTAGACCTATTGTTCTCATTCGTGCCCTATAGACTTCAGTATCTACTTGCAACATTTACCCCTGGCGTCCTTTGTCAGGTTTTCCACCACATTCTGTCCCTTGTTTGTGCTGTATATGCTATGCTTTCTGGGGAAGGACAGTTATACGCATACATGGTTCTCATCTCTGAGACTACCACCCCAGGAATTAACCTACGATGGTAAGTGAATAAATTAGCAGGTCACACAGAATGTTGGTTGGGTGTTGTCATCTTTGAATCCATCTAAGCTGTTATTCTACCTCTGTGTCATCAGGTTCCTTGATGTTGTTGGAAAGAAAAATTCCAAAGCATACCTTGTCAATGGAGTTGCAATGTTTGTTACTTGGCTGGTAAGTGTCAAAACACTTCCCTTGTCATCTTTACAATGACCGTAGATTCCATCCCTAGCAATCAAGGGTGACATGTTTAACTGAATGCAAATTTTGTTGGCCTAATCAGTTTGATGCCTTTGTCATGGCTGCACATTGGATCTCAATTCTCATTGTATATTGGTCTGCAGTGTGCTAATGTTGAAAGAAATGCCTTAATGCAGGTGGCCAGAATAGTTTTGTTCATCTACTTGTTTTATCACATCCTTACAAATTATGATCAGGTATTTGGTGGTTCTAATGATTTCAGTATACAAAATTAGACCACTCATATATTTATCATTTGATACCTTTTGTTTACAGATTAAGCAGATGAACACTTTTGCTTGTCTTCTGATATCTGTTTCCCCCACCATACTATTCACTATGAATATAATATGGTTTTCCAAGATCGTAAAAGGTCTCAAGAAGACACTTTCCAAGAGGCATGCTGAATAGGGGAATGTGCATACGTGTACATCCACGACCATCCATTCCATCTGTACTTACAGCTATGTACAAATTTAGTCACTAATGCAGATATGCTGGTAATTCAGCTTTTTCGTTGTGACTGCTCAGCTTGTTTTCTGGATGCTCGATGGTTTTGTGTATATGTTTAGGTCTAACTGTGTGTGCCTAATGTAATTTTAAGAGCTACTCCCTCCGTACCTAAATAAGTGTCATCGTTGATATGCGTGTCACATATTTGACTTAATTTGTAGAAAATATGGGCAATATTTATATCTCCAAATAATTTTGTTAAAAAACTAGATGTAAAGATCTTTCCGATGATACTAATTACTGAGCATAAATATTAATATATTTTATAATATAATTGCTGATAGCTTTTTCTCGGGAAGCGAGAACGACACTTATTTAGGGATGGAGGGAGTAGTTCGGCGATTTGTAAAGTTACTGCTTTTATATTGGAAAATTTAGGTTTATGTGATAGCTTCAAAATTTTCACATTCAGATTTCTGAGACCATGTGGCCTGCCCTTTTTCAGTCCCGCTTCTGCCCTCATTAATTTTGACCTTGATGGACAAAGAAGCTAAGAAACAATGAAGTTTTAACAGCAACAGTAACAAAGACTTTTAGTTCCAAACAAATTGGGATGGGCATTAGGCAATACAGTCAATAGCAAGAGTTCACTTTTCTTCATTTAATTTGACCTCTTTATTCTTGAGTTCGTTCTTTGAGTCTAGTATTCGTTATTCAGATTCAGAATTGGTTAGGAGCGTATGATATGTTACAAACTGATATAAGGTTCGACATCATTAAAGCTTAAGGGGCTGTTGGACACCATTGAAGTTTGTAACAATGTCGAAGCTGGACATCAAAACCTGAAACCAGGAAAGCTTTTGCAGAAGTTTCTAGTGTGCATATTTTTTATATATTAAGTACTCTTGAAATATAGAGACCATCTGTGGGTTCCAACATGGAATGGAAATACAGAAATAATATTCCTGGATCCCAGAATAGAATTACATTTCTAGTACAATCAACAAATGGAAGTGTTTGTTGGATTAGCATTGCTCTTTATTAACAAAGACAAATGGGCGACACTAAAGGTTGAAGGTGTCTGAAGAGTCCCAAAATACTAAGAACCCTCATAGATACCAGCTAATGAGATGCTTGGAAAGTGACCCTCTTGGCACCAAAAGTGGTCCCTTTATGTTTGCTATGTTGGCCATGCGTTGCAAAACATGGATACATTCATACATTTGGCTCCTGTCCACTACCTGATCATTGATCAGTTAGCATGCATATAGCTGAACGAAGTTAATTTCCAGCCGAGAATGCCATTGAATATCACTTGCAAATTCAATATTTTTGTTGATGAACACAACTTTCTAAGGCTTATAAATAGCCCAAATTTTCCTCTTATGCTGTATCAGACATTCAGACTCTCTCACACACTATGCATCGTTCCATTCAGATACACTCCATTGTTCTCTGCATCATATCCAGCTTCTTCAGCTGCAATGCAGAAGATACCAGACCCACCAAGACCCAGAGCAGCTTGGTTCTTGGCCTTAGCCATGTCAGATCTCTGTATACCCCATCCATGGCACTAGTCAACTCCACAGGCTATGACTTCTTGGACATCATAGAACCAGTGGCAGCATACACAGATGGCTACCTGCTGTCCCTGAACCTTGGCACTCCTCCACAGGTGTTCCAGGTGTACCTGGACACAGGGAGTGACCTCACGTGGGTCCCCTGTGGCAGCAGCAGCAGCAGCAGCTACCAGTGCTTGGAGTGCGGGTCCTCCGTGAAGCCGGCTCAGACGCCGTCGTTCCTGCCGTCTGAATCCTCGTCGAACACGAGGGACCTCTGCGGGAGCCGGTTCTGCGTCGACGTCCACAGCTCCGACAACAGGTTCGACCCGTGCGCGGCGGCGGGGTGCGCCATCCCGGCCTTCACCGGCGGCCTGTGCCCCAGACCTTGCCCCCCGTTCTCCTACACCTACGGCGGCGGCGGACTGGTCCTCGGCTCCCTCTCCAGGGACTCCGTGACGCTCCATGCGAGCGTACACGGCAGCGGCGCCGGCGCTCTCCCCGTGGCGTTCCCCGGCTTCGGCTTCGGCTGCGTGGGCAGCTCCATCAGGGAGCCGATCGGCATCGCCGGGTTCGGCAGGGGCGCCCTGTCGCTGCCGTCCCAGCTAGGGTTCCTCGGCAAGGGCTTCTCCCACTGCTTCCTCGGCTTCCGGTTCGCGAGGAACCCCAACTTCACCAGCCCGCTGGTGATGGGCGACCTCGCGCTGTCGTCGTCGGCGTCGACGGCCGGCGGCGGCGGCGGCTTCGTCTTCACCCCGATGCTGACGAGCGCCACGTACCCGAACTTCTACTACGTCGGCCTGGAGGGTGTGAGCCTCGGAGGAGGAGGAGGAGGAGGAGGAGACGGCGACGGCGCCGGGGCCGCCGCCATGGCCGCGCCTCCCATCCTGAGCGGCATCGACGCGCAGGGCAACGGCGGGGTGCTCGTGGACACCGGCACGACGTACACGCACCTGCCGGACCCGTTCTACGCGTCGGTGCTGGCGTCCCTCGGCTCGGCCGCGCCGTACGAGAGGTCCCGCGACCTGGAGGCGAGGACGGGGTTCGACCTCTGCTTCAGGGTCCCCTGCGCGCGCGCGCCGTGCGCGGAGGCGGACGACGAGCTGCCGCCGATCAGCCTCCACCTCGCCGGCGGCGCCAGGCTGGCGCTGCCCAAGCTGAGCAGCTACTACCCCGTGACCGCCATCAGGGACTCCGTGGTCGTCAAATGCCTGCTGTTCCAGAGGATGGAAGAAGACGTAGACGACGCCGGGCCGGCGGCGGTGCTGGGCAGCTTCCAGATGCAGAACGTGGAGGTCGTGTACGATCTCGCGGCGGGGCGCGTCGGGTTCCAGCCGAGGGACTGCGCGCTTCACGCCTAGTGTGAGTGTGTGACACGTGCAGGTGCAGCATCGCCGGTGATGGACAGGATGGTGCATGCCAGATCTTGGAGCAGTTACAACCGTAGGATAGGGGTGCGGCCATTGCGGAAAAACCGGGTTGGGATCCGTACGATGTGCGTGCAGGGTTCAAGCACGTAAAGAGACCAGGTTGGCTGGTTGGGAAGTGCATGGCGCGAAAAGCAGGTGGCGTGCAATGGGGAGTCGTTGCAACCTTTTTGATTCAAACAAGACGCACATAAAAGGCACTTTAGTTATGATGATGTCTTTATTGAACGGAATTTGTGGTAAAGCTTGCGCACGCTTTTCATGGGTTGATCGAAATGCTGTTGCTTGATCAGATTAAGGTACAGTTGATTGATAATGCATGTTCTCCCCTACTTTTGCTAAGAGCAAGTATAATAAGTCCTAGTCAGCAGGCTGCAAGCTAATCCACGTCATCAAAATCCTATGTGGCAGAGAAAGAAATGAAGAAAGAGAATGAAGCGGGCGCTTGCCTTACCACCCGGCGCAGCGCAATTAACAAGAGAAGTAGCTCCCATGCAACCATACACGGAGCAAAAAATGCTACTCTTCTTAGCATGCCAGCCTATTATTATTAAATATTTACAAAGGATCTCTTAGTCTATCTGGTATACGCGCTGACTCATGTTCTCGTATGCAGCCTGCTTGCAGGCAGCAATCGGCGTTTCTGTTAGCCTTGCTCTAGAAGGTTTGCAACGATCGGGATTTGGTTTTTTTTTGGCGCATCATATAGGAACAATATCTGCAGTCTGCGCCGTACAACAAGACAGTCGTTGTAGTATAGTGGTGAGTATTCCCGCCTGTCACGCGGGTGACCCGGGTTCGATCCCCGGCAACGGCGTATATTTTTTTTTGTCACTTATTATCGCGGTTTCAGAATTCAGAACGTGCGCTCCGCCCGAACAATGGAGTATGCGTCGGTCCGTCCCAGACTTCCGGCTCTCATGGGACTCGCGAGCCAACTCGTGCAAACAGATACGCCGTAGAATTCCTTTTTATTTTTTTTCAAAAGATCCAAAAAATTCCTTTTTTTTCTTAATATATAAGTCCTCGATTTGACATTAGAAAGAGTCCTGCATAACCTACTAGTACATAGTTCAAACTATTTTAATGTAATAATGTTGTGTGGTCTCACATTATTGGTTTATAGAAAAAAAACAGCAATAAATCATGAAATGCTATGGTTTCTTCGATATGATTTCTAAGGGCCCGTTTGGATCCCTTTAGTTTGGAGGATTTAGAATTCACTCAATAAACTAACCTATTTGCCTTGAAATTTGACATTCCACCACTTTCCAAGGTTCACATATATGTTTATTTTAAATTTATAGGGTGAGAGAAGAAAATTGATTTTATAGATCACCATGTTATATTTTTACTTTACAACTTATAACATTTTTCTTCAACTCACACTGATAAATGCTAAAGTTATTCAGAAGTCATTCGTCAAGATCGTGCATCCTTTTTTATTGATAAAAAAACGATCACACAAATATACCCATGCAGCCATGCTGCCGTTGGCGATCGCACAAACGCTGGTCGCGTTATGGACTTATGGAGCAAGAGGCAGCGAGCAAGGTCGTGATCATCTACATTGACTAGAACCCTAAAAATTCTAGTATTGGTTTAGATTGAGCATCTGGTCATATGATTCCAGAGAAAAGGAATCAACAATTCTGCTGTTCCAAACACTTCTTATTTCTGTTCCACCATAACGACCTAAGGTCCACCCCAAACATGACTCAATTTAGTGCCATGAGACCAAAATTGGCCAAAGCACCTTTGCTATAGAATCAGCGAGTGTTTTCTATCCATGCTAGCATCATATTGTTCACATTATGTGCCTCATCTTTACTACATTATTCTTAGCAAACAGTGACGGAGCATGACCATATACTTGTGTTTGACTTACATATACGATGCATTTCGGTGCATGTGTTAGGTGAGATTGTGAGAGAGAGAGGAATGAGAAAATTTCAAGGATGAGATGAGACGACCCTGAAGGGTATCCAGAAGTCCACGTCCACAGGATAGTAAACTGAATTTGTAAGAAACAATAGGCCACTTAGCAACATTGTCGTTGTAGTATAGTGGTGAGTATTCCCGCCTGTCACGCGGGTGACCCGGGTTCGATCCCCGGCAACGGCGCTTCTTTTTTGACATTTTTTTTGCTCCTCCTTCATCGGTTGCCGGCGCTTCATTAAACACTTTTTTTTGCTCCTCCATCGGTGTTTGTTGCTCATTCTTACAGTTGTCGCATTTGTTGCTTATTATTCTTACAGATGTCGCGTTTGTTGCTCATTCTTACAGATGTCCTACATCGCGTTTATTGCTCATTCTTACAGTTCATAATAGTATAACACAATTTGAATCAGTTAGATATCATGACAGTTCATAATAGTATAATACAATTTGAATATCAGTCAGATTTCAAGAAGTCATGGTACAGTTCGGTTCACAAATTGCAACCCTTTCCTATTTTTCCTTTAAAGATCAAGCGTTACAGTTCTACCAACAATGCATCTCATTTTTGCTCACCAGACCAGACCCATACACGCCTAGCTAGCTCATCCTTTTCTCCTATAGCTTAGACATCGCCCATTTCCTATGTGATGCCAATTATATTCTGTGAATCAGGCAGCTCATCTGATATATGTCTATGTAACTTGGTCTGGCACGACCTGTTGGCCTGTGTGGAGTTCGAATACAATGGTGAATAATGATGGCACAAATTGATCGTCCGCCATGGATGATCTTAACTTCAACGTGGCTTACAAGCTTTTGACCGAGATGCATCCTTCCTCATTGTCCAGAATGCTGCACGGTACCGATTCTGCAACTCCATAGAGGTACAAATAAGACAGGCGATCATACTAAACACAAGAAGGCTCACAGATATTCACAATAAATTGGCAAGGACTAGAGTGTCAGATGTCAATTAACACAACTCAGCACAGCTCTGACCATAACTTTTCTGAACTGAACTTTCAAAGTTGCACTAACTCAACCCATATACAACCAGTCGAGCCGAATATCCAGTAACTACAAGGTACCCAGCCCAACCATTGATCGTATGAAATGGAAATTAAAGTCAATGCGAGCAATCATAGAATGGTTAAATCACCACCTAGCTACTTGGCGACACTTAGGACATGTTTGGCGCACACCAATTCACCACAATCCATATGGGTTGTCCAGAGGTATTGGGGTGGATAATTAGTTAATTTTACACCACAATACCTCCAAACCCATGTGGATTGAAGTGCAGCCAAACAAGACTTTAATAGGAAGAATCATCACCTCAAAGATTAGAAGGTTACCTGCATCATTGCTTTCATATTTGCAGTGTAAGTAGTTTCGATCATTTTCTCCACCTGCAAATCACATATCAAAGTACACCATGACAACAACACTCTTTCACCCAAAAACCCAAAATAGATTTAATGCAGAACCCTCACCACCATTGTAAATCCATAATGGTAAGCAACCTTTTTCACATCTTCCAAACTTAATTCGATAGACATATCCTGAGTTCAAGGAGATAAATTATGTAACTTCGAAGTAAAGATACAATACTTCATTGTAAACAATGGAAGTTAGATCATTACATCATCTGGCCCATATGAATCAGCAAAGTGATACAGAAGGGGACCCAAGTTAATCCAGACCTGTTCATTGAAATTAACAAAGTTGTTAAGAGGAAGAACAGTTTCAATAATGGTAAAGAAACAGCATGTGCGCAATTATGAACCTCCCTATAAATTGGATCACAAAAAATAAATTAGTTAGTGATGATTCTCATGAAGAATCAGTTTGTAGCATGAGAACTCACCCCACCATCCTTGAGAACTTTTGATATGATCTCGATGTATTCAACAATATTGTGTGCCGTATCCACAAAGAAGCAAGTTACAACAGCATCCCATGCAGCTGGAACAACAGATAGTATTGCAAAGAATGTCAAAATTGCATTGCTCCATCATACATGTCGGCAGCCTAAATGTTGGCAGGACAGGAGTGAGAAATAAAAGGTGCAAACATCAGACTTCAGCTCAGAATTAGGGTGTGAAGCTGTAGCAAAGGATCACAGCAGGCAGTAGTGTTACTGATTCTGTTATGGTGATGGGTATTTTGGATAACTAGGCCTTATGCTTTGCCAAGAGCTTGAGAGATTGAGGGAGACTAGAATTATTTCTTCATAGTTGATTGCTTTTTCCAATCGATACATATGCCCCTCCTTATATAGATCGGGCTGACTTGACTCCTAAAGAAATATCCTAACCGAATCCTAATTCTTTCCTAACTCATTTATCCCTTTCCTAACAAACCAACTTATCTCTTTCCTAACCAACCAAACCAAATCTAATCAATCTAATCTCCACGCACGGTACTGTTCACGCGCTACAGTACCACGCTACAGTACCTGTACCCTAACCCTAACTTGGCGGCTAAGCTACTGCCTCTTGGGCCTATTGGGCCGGTGGCAGCCTACTAGCTGCCCATGACAGATTCTGAGACATACTCCTCCATTTAGAAGAATGTTAGATTATTTCTTTTCAGATGATTGTATCATGCTCTCACGATTTGTGCAAAGAAATTGAGTACTTCTTGAAGAAGATAAGACAAATAGTGGACATAACAGATACATCCAGAAAAGATCAGCAACCTAGAACAGTGAGTTTTTTTTTTAAAAAAAAGTTGGATTCCTGCCCTGTGAACTATCTATATTCTTATAAAGAATTGGCACAGTGAGTCATCTTACATTCTTGGCTTTCCTCGCTGTAGACCTCTACAAAGTCCCCAGCGCACATTGAAAATCCCTCTGTGATACCTGCACTGTTGATATAGGAGAAAAAACTCAGAAATAAGTGAGCTGACAGCTGAGTGTAGCATGACCAAACCAAAGAAAAGATAAAACTCAACATATCTCTTTTTTTGAAAGAAGTGTGACTAAACATCCAGTGCAAGCAAATATTCAGTTTCTATACCTACATAATGCTAAATGACTTGAACAAACCCAAGCATTAGACCCAAACTCCAGAATAAAATGAATTAATTTAAATATTTGAATCCAAAGGTCACATTTTTGTAGGAAATGTAGGAAACACATCATAGTGAAGGGGTACTGACAATGATAACAAAACATGGGATAATACTATAATATGCACCTTGAGGGATGAATATCAGGAAATGAAACAGGACGAAGTTGATCGTTGTCTGAAAGAGAATTGCAGTTACTGTGTATCCAAGGATAAATGGTCCATTCATTAGCCTCTTGAGCGCTGATAAAAATAGTGATATCATTAGCATTATGAAGAATAAATAGCTTGTTTTGTAGCTTATATTTGATAGATTGACATACTGGTTCAGGATGAAATTTGAACAGATCAGCATGTAATATGAGAATTCATTCCCTTGGCTTACAAAACCTGCCCAGGGATAAAAAAAAATAGCATCAACAAATAAATGATATTAGCTACATTTAGATCAAGAACTTTATTACAGTACCCAGAGAAGATATCTCAAGAGCCAATCTCCCAAGCCCAGCACCAGGGACAAGACATGAAGGAGGCCTATGAAGTTTGAAAAACATGAATATCGATAATGCAAGAGCAAAAGTGAATACCAAAGTATCTTCTATATTATTTCCTATGTTGAGATGTTTGCAACAATATCATCGACAGCTAGTGGCAGTATAAGTATAAGTGATATGCTACATAATAAGATGCCTATGAAGACAATAAAAATATGTGAGAAGAGTTTTCCTCCAAAAAATATTCTTAGAGCTTAGATTTAAGTAACAAATTTGATAAGAACAAAATTGCAACCTCAAATAGTTCTTGGAATGGAACTGACTAGAGTTAAACACAGCTTCGTTACGATTGCTGATAACAAACATCCCGTCCAGCCCACCCACACACACACACAAGCACACCCACAGGTAAAAAGAGAACAGCAATGCATACATACATGGATGCAAGATCCATGCAAGCACACTAGTGAAGTGAACACAAACACAAAAGAATAATGCCACAAAATATGCCATTGTCAGTATTCACTGCTGAAAGATCAGTCTCATTAAGTCATTATTGAATTGACAAGACAAGGGCAAGGTTTACCTCTGCTCGCTCCGGTTAGGAAAAAGACGATTAAGCTCCTCGAGAATGGGCTTATAGCACTCATCACGTTCCCTTTGACCCTGGAACAGTACAAATAATAAAAACAGCAGTATGTTTCAACACTGTATTAATACAGATACACTAAAAGGAACTCTGCCTCAAGCCCATTTACAGTAGAGAACAGAAAATTACCTCCTCACCCCAATCTCTCACGATATTTCTTACTATGCATCTTACCTGCATAAATCAGAACAAGATGACTGATAGAAGCTGCAAAGGATGGGAAAACACCAAAAAAGAATGCAAACTGCTGAGTAATTGCATTTGCAGGCGAACCATCAAGTTCATACACAAAAATCAAATAGCAAGTTTTCAGCAATTAAATTTTCATGCGCATAAAGATAGAAATCAAAACAAACGAAAAGCAGCAACATCACATGCTTCTTTGGTGGTCAATCAATATACCATTTGCTAACTTCCACTTATAGCATTATTTTATACCTTGATCTGCAAATCGATTGAATCGGAATAGCCTTTACCTTGTCAACATCAATTGGAGGAACAATCAACTTGAGTGATGAAGCTGTGCAGTGCCGCGGTGTTACCTAAAACAATGAAACAGGGATCAATATTCCACAGACATGCTGGATTTAGAAAGAAACCCAGCAAGCCAAGAAAAACAAACACGAAACACCATACACCTACCCTGACCAAAAAAGAAAGGGGTGGGGGTGGTTCTATACATGATCAGGGCCTGATCAAACAAGCTACTGCAGGTATTAGACAAGCAAGACCAATGACCTTGCGAGTAATTCACTTTGCTTTGATGCTCCAGACATGCACCATAAACTGCACTCATCTCCTATGGTCTGGTCTGTAGGAGTGCATGGATACTAGGGAAAGTTCCTTCAAATACACAAGAATTCCAGTGCTTCCAAACTTCCCAGGAACCCATATATATAAAACAAGGATTCAGACAAGTCATACCTTCTTATTATCAGTTTCTCTTGAAGATTCATGTGTTTTGGTAACTTCTTTGGGACTATCATGCTGCTCATCCAATGACAAATTGCTTCTGGAGATAGAAATTATCGAGCAGTCACCCCTCTCGCTGGAATGAGTGCAATCATGCAAGTTCGATAGAGGAGCATGAACATCAGCATCTACATACTGACTCATGTCAAAAGGAGGTTCAAATGCCTGCAATTTTTCATTTCAAATAATATACAATCATGTGCATTGCAGTTTTTGACACAAGATATGCATTGCAGCTATCAACAAATAAACAGTCTCAAAAGATCATACCTCAAGCATGTTCATGATAAAAGATGCATTCATGGATATACACCTGTCAGGTAATAATGTGTCAAATAAACCTATCAGCAGTAAGCATGAAGGCTTTTTTTATTCAATGAATACATGCATTAACATTACTGTATCCATCTAAAGCACATAGCTAAGCACATCTAAGATGTACAGCAACATTAAACCAAAGACAAGTTAATCAAGAAACATGTAGAGAATTAATCATAAAAGCATTGGCTCTTTTTTTAGAATGTTTAAATAAAGAGTCATGGTTTGTGAAGATAAAGCACGTCAGAAAATCTCATATAGAAAGCAAGAGAACTATTTATCAGCACTACTCACTCCATTCCAAATTGTATGTCGTTTTAGTTTTGACCAAGTTTATAGAAACAATGAACAAACATCTACCACATCAAACAAGATTCATTAGATACACCATGAAATATATTTTAATATTTGATATTGTAGTGGTTAATATATTTTTCTATAAACTTCATCAAAGTCAAACAAGTTTGGCTTAGGACAAAATTAAAATGGCTTACAATTCGAAACAGAGAAGTAGATGGTTACAAGCATGAAGCACAGAATGTTACTTACCATCTCAGTCTTTGGTACTTCAGACCAAGGTGGAAAAGAAGTTCCTACACAGAAAAAAGCATAAATGTGGGAGAGCATATTGCATTAGGTGGTCTATATAAACTAAAATGAACTCTAGATGTGGTTAGAAAGAGGAAGAACTGGGATAAAAATAAAGAAAACATGTGATGACTATGAATATAAAATTATATAAACCTTGTGCGCAGGAGGAAGCATTTTGAATGACCGCTCATATCTCTTGACATCCCTTTCTGAGGCGTCTTGATAGCTATCACAACCACCAAAACAAATGTTTTCAATCAGTATAAAAGGGTGGAACTAGAATTGTCTCAGGTATGTTGCTCAATATCACTTCATGCTCTGAATGAAAATCTAAAGTTGATTACGGTTGCATATATAGACAAAACTTCTAAGCGAGCCAACAGCTGACGAGAAACTACAGATGACCTCCATTGAACATTTTATGGATGCTAGATTGGTCAACTATGTCCAGAATGCTTAACATAGGAAATTTACCATGCTGTCATCAAATGCACCCTCTGATGGCATCGATCGACATTTAGCAATGCAAATGTAGTCCGCAAACCGACAAATACGCCATTTTAAGCAGGCTGCTTGAACCTACTTGCATTCCTAATCAATAACCATCAAAAGCCAGCACAGTGCTAGAAGTTACTCGCGTGTATCCACCTGTCCCCTTGTAAGATGAGTGTGAGTGTAAAGCTAAGGAAAGCCAACATAAATTTCACCAGGTCTAGCACCACTACCAATAACCCTGATTCGCTAACAACTGTCTACTCGAACTACCAATAATCTCTCTATCTAAGTTGGGGTCGCATGGTGCTGTTCTATTCGGGAACAGCATAAGTGCCTTACTCTCTCGAGAAAACCAGAAAGCAAACAGCGCAGCGGAATCCCTGCCACCGCCCAATCAACTCACGTTAGCATCTCGGTCTCTCGAACCGGGGAGCGCCCACGAACCCTACGACTCACTCTTAAGCATCAAAGCACACCATCCTCCGCTCCAAACTCCACGCCAGCCGCCCAGCCCATCAAGCCATCGTCCCCGGGCTTGGACCAGCACGCGGAACCGCTTCTAGCACCGAGTTCCGCCGTTTATGCACTTCCAATCAACTGCGGCGGCGGTGACGCCGTAGGAACGAACGAATGGGGGCTAATTCGTCAGGGTAGAAGAGGAGGCGGGATGGGTGCGCGTACTTGGCGTAGGCGGCGATGATGCGGCGGAGGGATTTGATCTCGAGCGCCTCCTCCTGCTGGGTGTACCGCCGCTCGGCCATCTTCTCCGGTGGCGGCGAGGTGGACTGTATTTTCTGGATGGGTATAATAATCGGTGGCTCCCAAATTGAATGGCACTGGCAGATGACAGACCATCATTAGTTGCTTGATTTTTTTTTTTACCCCTCAAGTTTCTGACAGTGAGAGGCCATGTCACGTGCAATACTCATGCGTACTGTATGGATCAGGGTCCGCGTCCGGCGCTCCGGCCTGCGCAATCTGTTGTGGTACTACAGTCCGTGGTCGAGTGATCCCGTCTCTGTTTGGTTGGGAGGCGTTTGGCTGGGAGGCAAAGTGGGGATCATGTTGTGGTACTAGTCCAGTGGTCTCCGGACTCCGGCGGAGTCGGTCCCCGTACCACTGTCGTCGATATGCAGTAAGAACGAAAACTTAACCAAGCACGAGTATAGGTCTTGTTTAGTTTTCCCAACTTCCCTAAATATTTTTAGATTCACCGTCACATCAATCTTTAGCTACATACATGGAGCATTAAATGTAGGTAAAAATAATAATTGATTGTACTTTTAGTATCTATATGTCGAGACGAATCTTTTGAACCTAGTTGGTCCATGTTTGGACAAAGTTTGTCAAATAACAACGAAAGTGCTATAGTGCAGATTCCAAATATTTCTCGGAACTAAACAAGCCCCTTGTGTGTTGTTACGTGGCAAAAAAGCCCCTTGTGTGTTGTTACGTGACTTTGTCAGTGTCAAAATTTGTTGTGCCAGTCTTAGAGCCTGTTTACATCCCAAATATTTACAAGATTCTCTGTCACATCGAATTTTTAGATACATGCATGGAGTATTAAATGTAGGTAAAAAAATAACTAATTGCACAGTTTATTGGTAAATGTCGAGACGAATCTTTTGAGTCTACTTGGTCCATATTTGGACAAAGTTTGTCAAATAACGACGAAAATGCTACAAAAACTTTACACCCAAAACTCTTCCAACTAAACACACGCTTATTATGTACGTATACACAAGCGCGTGCGCGTCCACATACGTCAACAAAATGAGTATCAGAGTATGCATACATGATTGGTTGGGATGCGGCCATGCGGGAAAGAAACGAAGGATCACTTTGTCGAATAAACAAGGGGTGTTCGGTCCGCACAAAAAAATTTAGCACTATCACATCGAATTTTATGACCTTAATTTAATATATATTAAAAATAGAGTAATTAAAAAAACTAATTTATCAGCCAAAGGCTAATTCATGAGACGAATCTATTAAACTTAATTAGTTCATGATTTGATAATATAAGTTCATGATTTGATAATATAGTGTTACAGTAAACATTTACTAATGATAAATTAATTTATCTTAATATATTTGTCTTATTCATTAGCATATGACGATGTAATTAGTTTTATATTTAATTTATTTTTAATAGACTAAATTAGTGTCGCAACATCCGATGTGACATGATAAAAAAAAATATTCGCTTAACGAATACCCCCTTACACAAGTGTTGCTTTGCATGTGTTATCTCTTGTGATTGGGTAGAACAATTCATAATTGACCATTAACTAGTGGAGTAGCATTAGCTTTCAACTCCTCGTGCTTAGTGCATAGGAATTTTTCCTAGAGAAGGTTTCATACCGGTTTCATACACATTAAATAGGGAATTATATCAGTCTTTTGCATTAAACTGGTTCCATACACATTAAATAGGGTATTATATCAGTCTTTTGTATTAAACTGGAAAGAGAGAGAAGGAAAATGTTTCATCCTCGTGAAACGTTTGAGCGTTGTTTTCAAAACGGTGAAATATCAGTGAAATCCCCATTGAGAATATCGTTGTGTTTCATCTTATAGAGCACGCGTGCCTCGAGAGAGAGGAAAAAATAAGAGGAAGAGGGATCATGGGACCACGAAGACATATAAATTGTACATTAAGAAAAAGGTTTATTTTATTAGTGGTTTCATTTGTATTGGAAACCGGTAGATGAAACTATACATTGAGATTGGCTTTAGGGCACTCACAATCACAATGTAGACTCTACCATAGAGTCTAAGTCTATTGATTATCCTCTTATTTATAGTATTTTGTTAATGTGGCAGTATATTTATTGAACAGGGAGAGAGAAAAACCAAGACTCTAAGTCTTATTTAGACTCTGAGTCTATGATATCTTCGAGGTAATAAATAGATTTAGACTCTATGCAAAGTCTGCATTGTGAGTGCACCTAGTGAGTTAGAAACCCACAAAGAAATATTTTTTATTAAATAATAGTTGCGCTTCCTGCCAACCAAACCATGGGATAAGAAATCTTCCTTTGCCAACAGTATTCATCCAAACCTCCTTCAAAAATCTTACAGTATAATCTAAAGGGTTTGGATTGGAGAGTACTATGCTTTAATGATATGAGAGTGTTTGGTTTTAAGGACGGGAAGGTCCTAAATGAAATATCCCACCTAGACCTAGTGTTTGGTAGAGAGACAACAAGGAGCAGAGCATCGCTAAGACAATACTCTATTCTTCTAAGATTTGCTCGTCTCACCTGGAAGCATTAGACTGTCTGCACTCATCATGCTCTAAATTCATCCTCTAAAAGGAATATTCTGTCCTAGTCATCAAGATTCTCTTCTCTATACCACTTTCTCCCGCACTCATCTATACCTAATAATAAAGATAATAATAATCTATACCTAATAATAAAGATAATAATAAAGAGGTAAAATTTCCGTCTCTTTTTTGGTACCATTTTTTTCGTCTGCCCTTTTTATTAGTCAATAGTCCGATTCTATCAACGCTCCTTTGCCAGCGAGCAGAAATCAGCTAATCATCCAAATCCAAAAGGAACTATAAATCGAATAAGAAATGCAAGACAAGAACAGAAAGTTTTTTTTGTTTATTCAAATCAGACTCTGACCATCGAAGAAATCCAATCCACATCCAAGTCAAAATCAAACAAACGGAAAAAACATATTAGCCAATAGTCTGATTCTATCGGCGCTCCTTTGCCAACAAGCAAAAATCAGCTAATCATTCAAATCCAAAAGGAACTCTAAATCGAATAAGAAACGCAAGACAAGAACAGAAAGTTCATTTTTGTTGTTTATTCAAAGTAGACTCTGATCATCGAAGAAATCCAATCCACATCCAAGTCCAAATCAAACAAAAGGAAAAAAACATCCCACCAAACAAGAATCGATGTTGGGCTCTGTGGTGCCTGAGCTTGACTTTGATATAAGCAAGAATAAGAGACGAACCGGGGCAGCATCCTCAAGCAGCATGCACTAGCTTGGCATTGTTCCTTCTCGCACACACCTAGGAGCTGTCAAGGAAAGAGCGGTCACGTTAAACCGTGCCATCATCACGCATGCACGAGCGGAGGGCCACAACGAGCACCGCTGGACGGAGCCATGACCCATGTGCAAGATTCCACTGCACATAGTTCCAGCGAGATGAGCTCATCGCCGCCACTGCCTTTCTCCGCCGCGGCGCGCGCGTTGCTGGTCACTCGCCTCACACTCGAGAGTGACGGCTAGGGTTTGCAAGGGTGTGACCGAACACGTTTTTGATCTATGTGGGAGCATCCTAGCCATCCATCATCAATCGGTGGCTCACATGCATCGGCAGCCTCCACAGGCCTAGCAGGCCGTGTGTGCACCACTTGACTCGGCCCAGGTATCAGGTATAGGGTGCAGACACTTAAATAGGTCGGGAAGACTGAAAACGGCTTGCCTTGAGAAGTTTTTTATTTGGCAATCTGAGTCCGGAGACGTGGGCTAATAAGCATGCAAATTTGTATATTGGTGCCAGTAGTTTTCATATTACAAAAGCCAAAAAATAAAACTCCATTGCTTAAACCAAAAGATAAATCGATCTAGGATAACAGTTTTACATATTTGGATAGGTTAAATTATAGACGTGCGGTCAGTGAGCTCGACGGCGAGAACACTTGGAGGTAGCCACGATGGCAATGTTGAGGATGCTTGGCCAGCAAGCTCGATGCTAAAGACTCGTATGAATGAGAAGCTCAACATTCTCTTGCCCTTTACTATCGTCGACTTACTCAGTGCTTAAGTTTGGTCTGCTCGCTACACTTCGAGAAAATGGGCCGCTTATTAGTTATGGTGCATTTCTTTTTTTAGATTTAATATGTAGAAAAAATAATGCATAAATAGATATATCATTAGTGCCCTTGTTTTTTTATAAAAGATTGATTGTTTTCTCCTGTTGCAACGCACAGGCTATTTAATAATAAACATTGTAATATTGGGGTAAAGACAAATAAAAAATATTGTGTACCTATATAAACAGTAGTGTTCAGTTGCATGAGATAGTAACTTTACTAAGCAAATATCAGAATTATACTATAAGCTAGACTAATTTAACGAAATCGTAGGATTTTTATTCATCTTTCATATTTAAAATAGAAGCCTTCGCCGTAGCAACGCACGGGCATTTGTGCTAGTCATCCTCTATATCTCATACTCTATACCAACTACCGGCAATTGCCCCACTTGTCATCCTCTATAATATTTATCTAAATATATTCATGTGAGATCTTATTTTGAAGGATTTATTGAAACGAATTTAATGGTGCAATCGGAATTTGATTTGGTTTTGTGGCTTGTGAGTTATAACATTTTTTGTTGGTTGACATGGTGGGGCCCGCCACTCACCTCTCTCTCCCCTCTCCTGTGCATGCTCTCTTCGTACGGCCGCAGGTACCGGACACACGCTGAGAATAGCGGAGCATGCTTGCATGCCATTTCTTTTGGCGTACACGGTGCGGCTGTTCTGTGCGCTATCT
Source organism: Coix lacryma-jobi var. lacryma-jobi (assembly GCA_009763385.1). Taxonomy (NCBI): domain Eukaryota; kingdom Viridiplantae; phylum Streptophyta; class Magnoliopsida; order Poales; family Poaceae; genus Coix; species Coix lacryma-jobi. Next base: position 5,976,576 of record CM019826.1, read on the forward strand.
GGTCCTGCAGTAAGCTGGTAAAGTATGCGCTGCGGACAGCCTTAGTAGCGACATAATAAGGGAGAAAAAAGAGGCTCCACCCCGGCCTCGTTGCGCGCCACCGTGTGCGAGGGCTCCATCCCCAGCCACGACGAGCTCTGTCATGCGAGCGGAAAAAATAGGACAGTTCTATCCTACTCAACCAAACTTTAGGCTAGATCTAGAATCTAAGATGGAACCATCTTATTCTGAGATCTCTCTTACCCTAACCCGCAATAGAGCCGCTTAGGATCTCTGTCAGTAAAACCGCTTAGACTAACTGCAACAGCATCCTGTAAACCATACTGCCAGGCGTTTTTTTCTGCAGCGCAGTATGCTACCACCTCTGCTATCTGTGGCGTAACGGCCCTAATCCTATGGCCCACCGGTCCCTGTCATCCACTGACAGCCGAACTGATGTTCCGTGTGATTAAGATTGTTCGTCACCGGGCTGCATCAGCGCCCATTGTCCGCAGGATCATCTCATAATTCGGTTACAGCATTGGATACTTTTGCAAATAACATCGGAATACAGAGCGGAAGACTTAAATAACATTAGTTTTACAAACCGAGGTTCCAGATAAAATTAAAGGTGCAGTTATTACAAACCAAGTTCGGAAGATAGAAAATAGGCAACGTAGCGGAGTACAACAAAATAAGATACTTGTAATCACCCAGCCCGAGGGTGCACAACTATTCTTCGGCCTCATCGGCCTCTTCCTGGACGATGGTCATGCAGCAGGGCGCAAGACACATCGGGGACTCAGTCATACCTGCAACAGGGGTTAACAAACCCTGAGTACGGGGTACTCAACAAGACTTACCCGACTAAAGAAAAAGGGGAGAAGACTCAGGAATGAGAGGCTTAGGTAGTCAAGGTAAGGCTTAAGCAAGATCAAGTATTTTGCAGAAAAAAGCATTTTGAAATCCTTGTTTTATTTTTTTGGAAAGATTCCAGTATTTCTCAATTCTTCATTGTTCATGATTCATTTTACCTTTCAAAACATACCTAGTTGAGAACCACTCTCCGTTGACAGTCAGTGACCAAGTCTCCATAACCGAGGAGCAACGTTAATCCGGATAAATAATACTCAGCTGAGGATCCCTATCCACACTGCATATGTAGCACCCAAGCTTGCATATGCCAACTCGTCTACCACGATTCCTCCAAGATTGGGCCCGGTCCTACGCCACCCGGAAGTACAGTACACCACTCCTATCCAGGTACGACGACCACGTGGGTACATGCTACTTCCGCCATCTCTCCACTCCCAGTGCGCGGTTGTCGGTCCAATAAAGGATTCCTCGGAGCCAGAGCTTTCCGAAGTATGTGAATAGTTACAAGTCTTGACCAGCAGCCCCCCATACGGATGGTCCCTAAATTTTTCCGCCAGCGACAAGCACCTCGGGACTCTAACCCAAGAGTACAGGTTCTGTCGGTTTTTCAACCCTGTCCCGGTCGGTGTCAACTGTTGAGTCCCGGACTACAACATGACGGCACCGTACGCTCGGACAACCTCTCCTCGTTGTTGACTAGATACGGATGAGATACTTAGCCAACAGGCAGGGAGTAAAGCCAAATTCCCATCAAAATTCTTTAAGTGATCACACTTTTGAAATTGGCATTTTATTGCAAATCTATTGTATAGCATCGCTAAACATTTTGCAAATAGTTTTTAAACAGGGCAGGTGGATTTTCTGGTGGAGGTAAATAGTGCAAGTAATAGGTCATCACACAACTCCTATAACCTAATGCAGTAGTTTTAACTCAAAAGCATTTAAGTAAACTTTTGTGAATACAAGGAAGGGTTAAGATGCACCGGGGCTTGCCTTGAAGAGCAAAAAGGACGGGCTCGGGGTCGGCAGTGCAGGTGTCGGAGCTCGGGGTCGCCTCGGGGGTAGGTTCGTCAGCGGCTGCTTCGACTTTGACGCCTTCTCCTTCGGTCACTATACAGATGCAATGATGTATGCTTATGAGGATGCTGACATGATCAATACAGCACAAGACAAAACCACTGATTCTAGAGTACAACTTTCTATCGTGTAATTAACTTCTAGAACAGACACAAAGTTACTTATCTTGGTCTCTAAGCAAAATTAATCAACCTATTAAGCATCATTTAACCGACCTAACACAAAACAAGCATGGCATCACAAACATCATAGACCAAATGGGTGGGGGTCTATGAACAGCAAACAATCCCAAAAGTCACTCACAGGGCATACAACATGAACCCTAATTGCTTTGCTATTTTTCCTAATTATTTAAAAAGATCATTTTATGCAGTTGCTCCAAAATTTACCCAATTAATCTCATAGGTCCACTATGGTATAAATAGATGTCAAAACAAATTTCATAAATTTTGGAGATCATTAAGGTGCTTAACAAAAATCAAACATTCAATTAACAAAAGACACTATTTAACAATTTAAATAAAAAAAACCCAAAAATCAACTTGCTCCAAAAGGCCTCAAAATTTCACCAGAGACTAAACATGACATAACTAGCACATAAAAATTTATCTCATGATTTTTGGAGCTACACATGATTTTCTAAAAATCTAAAACCATTCATTTCTTAATTAAAAGGGAGATTTTTTATTTTCAAAATTTTACACAAAGTCCAAGTTTCATATTTTTCTAAAATACTACATGGTATAAAGAGTCTACCATCAATTTTTCAGAATTTTTGGAGCAACACAGAAAATCACACAAAAAGAAGAAAAAGGAACACTATTCACAACTTCTTAAAAAGGAAAAGAGCGTTGTGCTCCTTCCTCGCAAGGCTCGGGCGAAACGGGCTCGGGCGAGACGGAAACGATCACTTCGTCCGAGGCCTGGCTTGGAGGCTCGGGCGAGACGGAAAACGATCGCTTCGTCCGAGGCCTGGCTTGGAGGCTCGGGCGAGACGGAAAACGATCGCTTCGTCCGAGGCCTGGCTTGGAGGCTCGGGCGAGACGGGAAAACGATCGCTTCGTCTGAGGCCTGGCTTGGAGGCTCGGGCGAGACGGAAACGATCGCTTCGTCCGAGGCCTGGCTTGGAGGCTCGGGCGAGACGGAAAACGATCGCTTCATCCGAGGCCTGGCTTGGAGGCTCGGGCGAGACGGAAAACGATCGCTTCGTCCGAGGCCTGGCTTGGAGGCTCGGGCGAGACGGGAAAACGATCGCTTCGTCCGAGGCCTGGCTTGGAGGCTCGGGCGAACCGCAGGCGAGGCGGACGGCGGACCGGCCGCTCGGGGCTCGCGCTGGGAAAGCCGAGGGTGGGGAAAGATTCGCGGGCTCACCGTGAGTCAGGAGGGAGGCTCGGCGAGGCGGTGAAGGGTCGGAGGAGGGAGCTCGACGTTGGCGGTGCTTCGGCGGAGCTCTCTCGGCGGCGAGCGGCGTGCTGGCGGGTCTGTCCACCAAAAGAGGTCGCCGAGGTGCGGTTAGGAGCGCACGGAGGTGAGGAAGAAAGGGCAGGGGTCGGAGGGAAGAGAGAAGCACTCACGGCGGCGAATTTCTCGCTCAGCCGAAACACGGCCGCTTGCCGGAGTCAGGGACGAAGCTCCTGCGCCGGCGAGAGGAGGGACGGTGGGGTGAAATTGGTTGCTCGGGAAGGTGGAGCAGCTCAAGGCGATGGCAGCGGAGGGCTCGGCTGGTGCTGGGGTGGTCTGGTGGTGCGGGGCGCCGTGGTGGCGGCAATGGCGGAACTCGGCGGCTTCTTATAGCCGCGGGCGGAGCAGGGAGGGGTCCAGGCGAGGGGTGAGAGCGCTCGCGCGACATTAAAGGAGGTAGGGAACATGGTAGGGCGGCTCGGTGCTGTGGGGAACGCGCGCGCGGCGGGGCGGCTTGCCGGCGGCCGGCAGTTGCCCGCAGTCCGCGGCCGTAGGGGAAGAGGGAGGGGTAGGGAATGGCGAGGCGGCGGTAGGTAGGGGCCGAGAGGAAAAACGAGCGCCAGCGCTTGGCCGCGCGCGGCGCGGGCGCGGGTCAGCCGGGCTCGGCATGGGCGGCGAGACTCGCGCGCGGCGCGGCGGCTGTAACACCTCTGGTGTTTAATATGTAATTAACCTGACATGTCATCATCATTAGTCATTAATCATTCTTGCCTTGCATTTATGTTTGCTTAGTACTTGTGTAGCAATCTCTTTTCAAAAACCCTAAAAGCCCAAATCTTCCTATAAGGGCAAAAATGGTAATTTCACCTCTGTGCCTAGCTTTGTGTAATTCTTGTTCAGTTGGATGTCTTGAAGTTTTGTTGTGTTGGCCAAAGTTCAAAAATCAAAATCAGATTTCAAATCCCTTTGCAAAACCCTGATTTCCAAACCCTGGATTTTATCCCTCTTTTTGTAATTCAAAAATTATTCAAAATTTGAGGTTGGTCCAAAAAGCAAAGTTGTAGATCTGGCCAAGAGAAACAACTTTGGTATTTACAAATTTTCAAGTTTCTGTACAAAGTTTGAAGTAAATCCAAATTCATTCAAATTCCAGTTTTTGTCCCCTTTTCAGTTTTCAAAATTTATTTAAAAACTATTGAGTTTTAGAAAAAGGGTGTATTAGCAAAGTTGTAGGTTTTGATAAAAGGAACAACTTTCATATTTGCAGATTTCCAACTTTCAATAAAAAATCAAAAGTAATTTTGAATTTATTCAAATCCCAAAAGTGTTCCCTTTTCTGTTTTCAAATGTGGTCCAAAAACTGTTTGGAATTTGAAAATATTCTTTTTGACAAAGTTGTAGATCTCTTTTTTCTGAACAACTTTGGTGTTTTGAGTTTTTGCTGCTCAGTTCAAGTTTTGGGAATAATTTGCAAAATACAGAGATCAGCCCATAGTCAAACCCTAGACCTAGCCCTGTTCATCTCCTACCTAGGGTCAGAGCAGAGCAGGGAGGGGGTCCGGCCATGGCCGCGCGCCAGCGCCGCTTGCGCCACGCGCGTCTGGCAGCCGCACGCCCGCCCCCGACTTGTCGCCTGCGCCCGCGCCATCATGCCGCACCCGCACGCGCAAAACGCTGACCTCCGCCCCGTCCCCCACTGCTCCCAGCACGACGCCGCCGCGTGGCCGTCGCCGGCGAACGCACACCCGGCCCCTGCGCGCACGCCGTCCTTCCCGCCAGCCTGCAATCGAGTGCGCACGCCTTGGCCGAACTCATCCACATCATCCCGTGCTCTCTACCGCCCCCGACCGTGCCTATAATAGGGACCGCCGGAGCCCGAGCTCCTCACTCGTCTCCGCCGCCGTCGCCAGCCCACTCCGAAGCTCCCGCCGCTCAACCACCTAGCCCGAAAGCTCCGCCTTGAGCTCGCGAAGCTTCCCAGCCCCTCAATTTCACCTCCCCCGCCTCCAATCGCCCGGTGTAACCCCATCTTCCCAAACTCCGACGAAACACCGGTGAACTCGGGTTCGTCAAATACTACCTCTCCGGCCACGATCATCTTCCCCTGACCCCTGTGTCAGCTTCCTTGGCTCCGCGCGACTCTAACCAGGCCCTTGCGGTCTCGTGTGTTGCGCAGGATCGCCGGATCGCCGGAGTGCCACCGCGGCCGTCTCCTCCCTCGAGCCTCACCCTCGAGAACGTGTCGAGCCTCACCCTCGAGCACGTGTCGAGCCTCACCCTCGAGCCACACCCTCGAGCACGCCTGCGAACCGCGCTCCCTCGAAGCAGCCGAGCCTTGCCTCCGACCCGTGGTAAGCACCCGAAGCCTCCGGTCTCTGCTTCCACTCCGCTTCGGCCGAGCCTCCCAGCCAGGCCTCGAGCACACGTTCTCCACTTCGCCCGAGCCAGGCCTCGGCGAACACATGCTCTCCGCTTCGCCCGAGCCAGGCCTCGGCGAACACATGCTTTCCGTTTCGCCCGAGCCTCCCGGCCAGGCCTCGGACGAAACGCTTGTTTCCGTCTCGCCCGAGCCTACCAGCCAGGTCTCGGACGGCCGAGTGTTTCCGCCTCGCCCGAGCCCTGCTGTCCGCCTTGCAGCGATTCGCCCGAGCCCCTGCGAGGAAGGAGCACAGCGCTCTTTTCTTTTTCCTTTTTCAAAGAGTGTGAATAGTGTTCTGTTTTCTTTTTTTTGTGTGAATTAATCTGTTGTTCCTTAAATCCTGATAAAATTATGGTATGCTCCATGCACTGTGTAGTATTTTATAAAAATATGAAACTTGACTTTTCTACAAGAATTTAAAAATGTAAAATCCCTCTTTTAATTAATAAATGGATAGTTTCGGATTTTTAGAAAATTATTTATAACTCCAAAAATCATGAGATAAATTTTTGTGAGCTTCCTATGCCATGTTTAGTCTCTGGTGAAATTTTGAAGTCTTTTGGAACAAGTTGATTTTTGAGCATTTATCTTTAAATGTTAAATAGTGACTTTGTTAATTAATGTCTAGAATTATTTGAGCACCTTAATGAACTCCAAAAATTATGAAATTTATTTTGCCATCTATCTACACCATAGTGAACTTATGTGATTAATTTGGTAATTTTTGGAGCAACTTCATAAAATGACCTTTTTAAATAATTAAGGAAAATAGAAAAAGGGATTAGAGTTCATGTTGTATGCCCTGTTTTTGCATTGTTCATACTAGCATACTCATGTGCATGCATCATTGCATTCGTATAGTCATCGAAGAAGGAGTCAAGATCGAGGCAGCCGCCGACGAACCTGTCCCTGAGGCTACCCCGAGCTCCGACAACTGCCCTGCCGCCCTCGAGCCTGCCCTCTTTGCTCTTCAAGGCAAGCCCCGGTGCATTTAACCCTTCCTTGGTTTTATAAAATGTTTTCCTTAAATGCTTTGGAGTTAAACTACTGCATTAGGTTTATAGGAGTTGTGTGCTATCCTAATTGATGCACTATCCACCTTGACCACTGATACACCCGATACCTGCTTTTCAAAAGTATTTGAAAAATGCTTAGCAATGCTTATGGAATTAGACTTTGCAATAAAATGTCATTTTCAAAAGTGTGATCACTGAAAGAATCTTTATGGGAATTTGGCTTTACTTCCCGTTTGATGACTGCTTGCCTAGCTAGCATGTGGTCATTGTGGAGAAGAGGTTGTCCGCGCGTACGGTGCCGTCATGTTGTAGTCCGGGACTCAACAGTTGACACCGACCGGGACAGGGTTGAAAAACTGACAGGACTATTACGCTTGGGTGAGATATAACCAAGGTATAGTTCTGGCTGGAAAATTAGGGACCATCCGTATGGGGGCCTGCTGGTCAAGACTTGTAACTATTCACATACTTCGGAAAGCTCTGGCTCCGAGGAATCCTTTATTGGACCGACAACCGCGCACTGGGAGTGGAGAGATGGCGGAAGTAGCATGTACCCACGTGGTCGTCGTACCTGGATAGGAGTGGTGTACTGTACTTCCGGGTGGCGTAGGACCGGGCCCAATCTTGGAGGAATCGTGGTAGACGAGTTGACATATGCAAGCTTGGGTGCTACATATGCAGTGTGGATAGGGATCCTCAGCTGAGTATTATTTATCCGGATTAACGTTGCTCCTCGGTTATGGAGACTTGGTCACTGACTATCAACGGAGAGTGGTTCTCAACTAGGAATGTTTTGAAATGTAAAATGAATCATGAACGATGAAGAATAGAGGAATACTGAATCTTTCAAAAATAAAATAAGGTTTACAAAAATGCTTTTCTGCAAAATACTTGATCTTGCTTAAGCCTTACCTTGACTACCCTAAGCCTCTCATTCCTGATTCTTCTCCCTTTTCTTTAGTCGGGTAAGTCTTGTTGAGTACCCCAGTACTCAGGGTTTGTTACCCATGCTGCAGGTATGACAGAGTCCCCGATGTGTCTTGCACCCTGCTGCGTGACCATCGTCCAGGAAGAGGCCGATGAGGCCGAAGAATAGTTGTACACCCTCGGACTGGGTGGTTATAAGTATCTTTGTTGTTCTCCACTATGTTGTCTATGTCTATTTCTATTATCAGAACTTGGTTTGTAATAACTGCACCTTAATTTCTATTTGGAACCCTGTTTTGTAAAACTAATGTTATTTAAGTCTTCCGCTCATTATTCCGATGTTATTTGTAAAAGTATGCAATGTTGTAACCGAATTGTGAGATGATCCTGCGGACATTGGGCACTGATGTAGCCCGGTGACGAACAGGTCTTAATCACATGGAACATGGGTTCGGCTGTCAGAGGTTGACAGGGACACGTGGGCCATGGGATTAGGGTCGTTCCGTCACAGCGGCCTTGCCGGTGGCCGGGGCCCCCTGGCTTTAAAGCTCGTGCACAGTGACGACACTTAAAGCAAAACTTCCCCTTTCTGAAATCTTGAAATTACTCCCAAAACTTGAACTACACAAAGAAAACTCAAAACACCAAAGTTGCTTAAAATTTTGAGATCTACAACTTTGCCAATATAAACTTTTTCTGAAACTCAAAAGTTTTTGAGATAATTTTGAAAACCGAAAGGGGACAAAATTGAAGTTTGAAAGAATTTGAAATTACTTCTGATTTTGTATTGAAACTTGAAAATCTGTAAACACCAAAGTTGTTCCTTTTGACAAAATCTACAACTTTGCTAAAAGGACCAACCTCAAATTTTGAATAGTTTTTGCATTATAAAAAGAGGGGTAAAACTAGAGTTTGGAAATTAGGGTTTTTCAAAAGAAATTCCAATTCTATTTTTTATTTTTGAACTTTGATCAACACAACAAAACATCAGGGCACAAACTGAACAAGATTTACACAGAGCTAGACACAGAGGTAAAATTACCATTTTGCCCTCAAGGAAGATTTGGGCCTTTAGGGTTTTTGAAAAAGAGATCACTACACAAGTCACCTCAGAAAAAGGTAAATGCAAAACAAGCATTAGGCAAACATAAATGCATGGCAAGAAAGATTAATGACTAAAGATGATGACATGTCAGGTTAATTACATATTAATCACCATAGGTGTTACAGCCTTCCCCCCTAAAAGAAATCTCGTCCCGAGATTCTGCGTCTTAAGAAGGACAAAGGCAAACCTTACATCTACAGAGTATCGAGAAAGTCTGGAAAGGTCTTCGCTAAGAAGTCTTCGGATTCCCAAGTGGCTTCTTCTTCAGAGTGTTGGTTCCACTGGATCTTGTACCATCTTGTGGTAGTCCTCCGGGTAACACGGTCCTTGTGATCCAACACGCGAACTGGATACTCAGAGTATGACAGATCGGGTTCTAACTCGACACCTTCAACTTCCACCACGTGTTCGGGTACTCGGAGACACTTCTTGAGTTGGGAGACGTGAAACACATTATGGATTGCGGAAAGATGGTCAGGCAACTTCAATTTGTAGGCTACCTTGCCACAACGTTCCAGAACTTCAAAGGGACCAATATAGCGTGGTGCTAATTTTCCCTTGACTCCAAAACGAGTAACTCCTTTGGTGGGCGAGACCTTCAGATACACATAATCTCCGATCTGGAACTCCAAAGGTCGACGTCTCTTGTCAGCATAGCTTTTCTGTCGAGACTGTGCAATCTTCATATTCTCTTGTATTTGCTTGACTTTTTCTTCCATATCTTTTACTAGGTCAACTCCAAAGAATTCCCTTTCTCCAGGTTCAGACCAACTGAGAGGTGTACGACAACGGCGACCGTACAGTGCTTCAAAGGGTGCCATTTTAATGCTTTCTTGGTAACTGTTATTATACGAGAATTCTGCCAAGGGCAAACACTCATCCCAAGTATCTGCGAAGGTGAGCACACAGGCTCTCAACATGTCCTCTAACACTTGGTTGACTCGCTCAGTTTGTCCATCCGTTTGTGGATGATATGCTGTGCTATGCAAGAGTTTGGTTCCAAGTGAGGTATGGAATGCTTTCCAGAATTTTGCGACAAACTGAGTACCACGATCAGAGACAATGGTCTTGGGTATGCCATGGAGCTTTACTATGTTGTTCTTGTACAAAGTGGCATAAGTGGGGACGGTGTAGCTGGTCTTGACTGGCAGGAAGTGAGCTTGCTTAGTGAGGCGATCCACGATCACCCAGATGGAATCAGAACCTCTTGATGTCTTGGGTAGCCCATTGATAAAATCCATACTAATATCGTCCCATTTCCAAGCAGGTACAGGTAAAGGTTGCAATTCTCCTCCAGGCTTCATGTGCACAGCTTTGACTTTCTGGCAAGTATCACATTGAGCGACATATCGGGCGATCTCAATCTTCATCTTTGTCCACCAGAACCTCTGCCTCAAGTCCTGGTACATCTTGTTGCTGCCGGGGTGGATGGAGAACCTAGTCAAATGTGCTTCATCAAGGATTAACTGCCTCAACTCAGGCACTTTGGGAACTACCAGTCGGTTCTTGAACCAAACCACTCCTGCATCATCAATCCTGAAACAATCAGCTTTTCCGGATCAGACCCTTTCGATGATGTGCTTGTTTCCAGGGTTATCTTTCTGTGCAGTGATGACCTGTTCCCTGATAGGTGTTTCTATCCTGATATTATTCAGAGTTCCCTGCGGAACCATCTCAATACCCAGCGTTTCTAGTTCATAGCATAGGGAAGAATCATAGGGTTTCATTACCAGACAGCTGCAATACGACTTGCGACTGAGCGCATCGGCGACTACATTTGCTTTACCCGGATGGTAATGTACTTCGAGATCATAATCCTTAATTAATTCAAGCCATCTTCTCTGTCTCATATTCAGTTCTTCTTGAGTGAATATATACTTCAGGCTTTTGTGATCTGTGTACACATTGCAGGCACTACCCAACAAATAATGACGCCAGATCTTTAAGGCGTGCACCACTGCTGCTAACTCAAGATCATGGGTGGGATAATTCTCTTCATGTCGCTTAAGCTGCCGTGAGGCATAAGCGATCACTCGGCCTTCTTGCATCAAAACACAGCCCAAACCAGTACCAGATGCATCACAGTAGACATCAAAGGGCTTTTCGATGTTCGGCTGGGCTAGCACTGGTGACGTGGTTAACAGTCTCTTCAATGTCTGAAAGGCTTGTTCACAAGCTGGTGACCAGACAAACTTCACAGAATTATTTACTAACTCGGTGATAGGCTTGGCGATTCTGGAGAAATCCGGAATGAAACGGCGATAATATCCAGCCATTCCCATGAAGCTGCGGACTTCATGAACAGTGGTAGGTGGCTCCCAATCCAGAATGTCTGCCACCTTTCTGGGATCAACTGACACTCCTTCAGCGGATAGGACATGACCAAGGAACTGTATCTGATCTAACCAGAACTCACATTTACTGAACTTGGCATAAAGCTGATGATCTCTGAGACGGGATAGAACGTTACGAAGATGTTCGGCATGCTTTTCAGGGGTCTTTGAGTAGACAAGGATGTCGTCAATGAACACGACCACAAATTTATCAAGCTCTGGCATGAATACAGAGTTCATGAGGTACATGAAGTGGGCAGGGGCATTGATCAAGCCGAAGGACATGACCAAGTACTCATACAGGCCGTATCTGGTAGTGAAAGCGGTTTTAGGAATGTCTTCGGGACGTATTTTTATTTGGTGGTAGCCAGATCTGAGGTCAATCTTGGAGAATACTCTGGCTCCAGCTAGCTGATCAAAAAGAAGGTCGATACGAGACAAGGGATATTTATTTTTGATGGTGACCTCGTTGAGTGGGCGATAATCAAAACATAGTCTGAGACTCTTGTCTTTCTTCTTCACAAAAATTGCAGGACAGCCCCAAGGAGACGAACTTGGGCGAATGAAGCCCTTATCCAGCAACTCTTGTAACTGGATTTTTAACTCTGCCAACTCTCTGGGAGGCATTCGATAAGCTCTGCGGGATATAGGAGCAGTCCCAGGCTTTAGCTCTATGGCAAACTCAACATCACGGTCAGGAGGTAGGCCAGGTAAGTCCTCTGGAAAAACATAAGGAAATTCACAGACCACGGGGATGTCTCTGGTTTCCAGAACATAGGTGGTATTCAACTGCGTGGCTGCTGGTTTCGGAGGCATTGGGAGTTGGAGAAGGAGCTTGGAGGTACTGTTAGGAATGTCCACTCTCACAACCCTATTCAGGATGTCAATCATGGCCTTGTACTGGCACATCCAATTCATGCCTAGAATGACATCTATTTCCTGATCACGTAGCACTATCATGGTGGTAGGAAATACATGTTCCCCCAACATCACTGGTATATTACGAACCACTTCCTTAGTACTGATACGCCCTCCAGGCGAAAATATGCAGAAATTTTCTTTCAATTCCCCAATTGATATCCCATGCTTAGAGACAAAAGTACGACTGATGAAGGAATGTGATGCACCAGAATCAAACAACACGACTGCGGGATGATTGGCAACGGGAAACCTACCGATCATGACGGGCTCTCCTTCTGGGATGTCGCCGACAGTGGTGTAGTAGACTTGCCCGTGCTTCTTGACAACTTTGCCTTTCTGAACATGCTGTTGCTGGACACGGTGCTGCTACTGCTGAGATCCTCCAGAACCCTTCTGAGTATTCTGAGCATACCTCTTGGGCTTTGGGCACTCACGAGACCAGTGACCGACTTGGCCGCAGTTGTAGCAGGGATGGTTGTAGGCGGTTTGTGGGGTGGTGATTCGAACACCTGGGGCGTTCGGCTGCGTGGCACTTTGCTGGTTGGCGTTGTGGGTGGTGGCCGCAGTACGGACGACCACTTGCTGGTGGGGGTAAGGTGGGCGATTTTGATGGTGGCTAGGGTGATAAATGACCCTCTGGCGCTTTTGACTGCCAGAGAAACTGCTGGATCCTGCTTTCTTCTTCTTCTTTTCCTCTTGGTACTGGCGATTGCTCTCCTCAAAAGCAATAGCCCGGTCAACGGCATCATGGTATGAGCCGGTCAGGTTATTGGACATACTTCTGCGGATCTTGGGGTGCAGTCCCCTAAGGAAACAGTCTCTCTTCTTCTCGTCCGTGTTGACGTACTCCGAGGCATACTGGCTAAGGTGATTGAACTGACTCACATACTGCATCACTGTGGAGTCCTTCTGCTGTAGTGCCAGAAACTGATCAAGCTTCATTTTCATCAATCCGGAAGGGATATGATGTGCACGGAAAGCGGTGCGGAACTCTTCCCAGGTCAACTGATGACCTTCAAGCTGGGCAACCAACAGGTTGGCATACCAAGCGCTTGCTGGACCACGAAGCTGCTGGGAAGCGAACCGGGGCTTCTGGGTGTCGGTGCAGTGAAGAAGACAAAACTTCTGCTCCATGGTGCGGAGCCAATCATCAGCTTCAAGGGGTTCATCGGCCCTTGTAAAGACCAGTGGACGAGTTTCGGTGAAATCCACATATGTGGTCTCATGGTTGATGTTATGGCGACCACGGTGGCCATTGTTCTGGTGCCCCTGATTTTGAGCCATCAGGTTAGCAGCGGCTGCCAAGGCTGCGATGGCATCTGCTAACGTAGCAGGTACAGGTGGAGGGTTTGGAAGGTCAGCCTCCTGAGAACTTCCAGCTCCAGTGCGAGTGTTGACAGGCATCTGTTAAGAAACTTGGAACTTAGCACCCATTGATTAAGCTCTGATACCACTCTGTGGCGTAACGGCCCTAATCCTATGGCCCACCGGTCCCTGTCATCCACTGACAGCCGAACTGATGTTCCGTGTGATTAAGACTGTTCGTCACCGGGCTGCATCAGCGCCCATTGTCCGCAGGATCATCTCATAATTCGGTTACAGCATTGGATACTTTTGCAAATAACATCGGAATACAGAGCGGAAGACTTAAATAACATTAGTTTTACAAACCGAGGTTCCAGATAAAATTAAAGGTGCAGTTATTACAAACCAAGTTCGGGAGATAGAAAATAGGCAACGTAGCGGAGTACAACAAAATAAGATACTTGTAATCACCCAGCCCGAGGGTGCACAACTATTCTTCGGCCTCATCGGCCTCTTCCTGGACGATGGTCATGCAGCAGGGCGCAAGACACATCGGGGACTCAGTCATACCTGCAACAGGGGTTAACAAACCCTGAGTACGAGGGTACTCAACAAGACTTACCCGACTAAAGAAAAAGGGGAGAAGACTCAGGAATGAGAGGCTTAGGTAGTCAAGGTAAGGCTTAAGCAAGATCAAGTATTTTGCAGAAAAAGCATTTTGAAATCCTTGTTTTATTTTTTTTGGAAAGATTCCAGTATTTCTCAATTCTTCATTGTTCATGATTCATTTTACCTTTCAAAAACATACCTAGTTGAGAACCACTCTCCGTTGACAGTCAGTGACCAAGTCTCCATAACCGAGGAGCAACGTTAATCCGGATAAATAATACTCAGCTGAGGATCCCTATCCACACTGCATATGTAGCACCCAAGCTTGCATATGCCAACTCGTCTACCACGATTCCTCCAAGATTGGGCCCGGTCCTACGCCACCCGGAAGTACAATACACCACTCCTATCCCGGTACGACGACCACGTGGGTACATGCTACTTCCGCCATCTCTCCACTCCCAGTGCGCGGTTGTCGGTCCAATAAAGGATTCCTCGGAGCCAGAGCTTTCCGAAGTATGTGAATAGTTACAAGTCTTGACCAGCAGGCCCCCATACGGATGGTCCCTAAATTTTTCCGCCAGCGACAAGCACCTCGGGACTCTAACCCAAGAGTACAGGTTCTGTCGGTTTTTCAACCCTGTCCCGATCGGTGTCAACTGTTGAGTCCCGGACTACAACATGACGGCACCGTACGCTCGGACAACCTCTCCTCGTTGTTGACTAGGTACGGATGAGATACTTAGCCAACAGGCAGGGAGTAAAGCCAAATTCCCATCAAAATTCTTTAAGTGATCACACTTTTGAAATTGGCATTTTATTGCAAATCTATTGTATAACATCGCTAAGCATTTTGCAAATAGTTTTTAAACAGGGCAGGTGGATTTTCTGGTGGAGGTAAATAGTGCAAGTAATAGGTCATCACACAACTCCTATAACCTAATGCAGTAGTTTTAACTCAAAAGCATTTAAGTAAACTTTTGTGAATACAAGGAAGGGTTAAGATGCACCGGGGCTTGCCTTGAAGAGCAAAAAGGACGGGCTCGGGGTCGGCAGTGCAGGTGTCGGAGCTCGGGGTCGCCTCGGGGGTAGGTTCGTCAGCGGCTGCTTCGACTTTGACGCCTTCTCCTTCGGTCACTATACAGATGCAATGATGTATGCTTATGAGGATGCTGACATGATCAATACAGCACAAGACAAAACCACTGATTCTAGAGTACAACTTTCTATCGTGTAATTAACTTCTAGAACAGACACAAAGTTACTTATCTTGGTCTCTAAGCAAAATTAATCAACCTATTAAGCATCATTTAACCGACCTAACACAAAACAAGCATGGCATCACAAACATCATAGACCAAATGGGTGGGGGTCTATGAACAGCAAACAATCCCAAAAGTCACTCACAGGGCATACAACATGAACCCTAATTGCTTTGCTATTTTTCCTAATTATTTAAAAAGATCATTTTATGCAGTTGCTCCAAAATTTACCCAATTAATCTCATAGGTCCACTATGGTATAAATAGATGTCAAAACAAATTTCATAAATTTTGGAGATCATTAAGGTGCTTAACAAAAATCAAACATTCAATTAACAAAAGACACTATTTAACAATTTAAATAAAAAAACCCAAAAATCAACTTGCTCCAAAAGGCCTCAAAATTTCACCAGAGACTAAACATGACATAACTAGCACATAAAAATTTATCTCATGATTTTTGGAGCTACACATGATTTTCTAAAAATCTAAAACCATTCATTTCTTAATTAAAAGGGAGATTTTTTATTTTCAAAATTTTACACAAAGTCCAAGTTTCATATTTTTCTAAAATACTACATGGTATAAAGAGTCTACCATCAATTTTTCAGAATTTTTGGAGCAACACAGAAAATCACACAAAAAGAAGAAAAAGGAACACTATTCACAACTTCCAAAAAGGAAAAGAGTGATGTGCTCCTTCCTCGCAAGGCTCGGGCGAGACGGAAACGATCGCTTCGTCCGAGGCCTGGCTTGGAGGCTCGGGCGAGACGGAAAACGATCGCTTCGTCCGAGGCCTGGCTTGGAGGCTCGGGCGAGACGGAAAACGATCGCTTCGTCCGAGGCCTGGCTTGGAGGCTCGGGCGAGACGGGAAAACGATCGCTTCGTCCGAGGCCTGGCTTGGAGGCTCGGGCGAGACGGAAACGATCGCTTCGTCCGAGGCCTGGCTTGGAGGCTCGGGCGAGACGGAAAACGATCGCTTCGTCCGAGGCCTGGCTTGGAGGCTCGGGCGAGACGGAAAACGATCGCTTCGTCCGAGGCCTGGCTTGGAGGCTCGGGCGAGACGGGAAAACGATCGCTTCGTCCGAGGCCTGGCTTGGAGGCTCGGGCGAGACGGAAGGCTCAGGCAAATCGCAGGCGAGGTGGACGGTGGACCGACCGCTCGGGGCTCGGGCTGGGAAAGCCGAGGGTGGGGAAAGATTCGCGGGCTCACCGTGAGTCGGGAGGGAGGCTCGGCGAGGCGGTGCAGGGTCGGAGGAGGGAGCTCGACGTTGGCGGTGCTTCGGCGGAGCTCTCTCGGCGGCGAGCGGCGTGCTGGCGGGTCTGTCCACCAAAAGAGGTCGTCGAGGTGCGGTTAGGAGCGCACGGAGGTGAGGAAGATAGGGCAGGGGTCGGAGGGAAGAGAGAAGCACTCACGGCGGCGAATTTCTCGCTCAGCCGAAACACGGCCGCTTGCCGGAGTCGGGGACGAAGCTCCTGCGCCGGCGAGAGGAGGGACGGTGGGGTGAAATTGGTTGCTCGGGAAGGTGGAGCAGCTCAAGGCGATGGCAGCGGCGGGCTCGGCTGGTGCTGGGGTGGTCTGGTGGTGCGGGGCGCCGTGGTGGCGGCAATGGCGGAACTCGGCGGCTTCTTATAGCTGCGGGCGGAGCTGGGGAGGGGTCCGGGCGAGAGGTGAGAGCGCTCGCGCGACATTAAAGGAGGTAGGGAACATGGTAGGGCGGCTCGGTGCTGCGGGGAACGCGCGCGCGGCGGGGCGGCTTGCCGGCGGCCGGCAGTTGCCCGCTGTCCGCGGCCGTAGGGGAAGAGGGAGGGGTAGGGAATGGGCGAGGCGGCGGTAGGTAGGGGCCGAGAGGAAAAACGAGCGCCAGCGCTTGGCCGCGCTCGGCACGGGCGCGGGTCAGCCGGGCTCGGCATGGGCGGCGAGACTCGCGCGCGGCGCGGCGGCCTTGCCGGTGGCCGGGGTCCCCTGGCTTTAAAGCTCGTGCACAGTGACGACACTTAAAGCAAAACTTCCCCTTTCTGAAATCTTGAAATTACTCCCAAAACTTGAACTACACAAAGAAAACTCAAAACACCAAAGTTGCTTAAAATTTTGAGATCTACAACTTTGCCAATATAAACTTTTTCTGAAACTCAAAAGTTTTTGAGATAATTTTGAAAACCGAAAGGGGACAAAATTAAAGTTTGAAAGAATTTGAAATTACTTCTGATTTTGTATTGGAACTTGAAAATCTGTAAACACCAAAGTTGTTCCTTTTGACAAAATCTACAACTTTGCTAAAAGAACCAACCTCAAATTTTGAATAGTTTTTGCATTATAAAAAGAGGGGTAAAACTAGAGTTTGGAAATTAGGGTTTTTCAAAAGAAATTCCAATTCTATTTTTGATTTTTGAACTTTGATCAACACAAGAAAACATCAGGGCACAAACTGAACAAGATTTACACAGAGCTAGACACAGAGGTAAAATTACCATTTTGCCCTCAAGGAAGATTTGAGCCTTTAGGGTTTTTGAAAAAGAGATCACTACACAAGTCACCTCAGAAAAAGGTAAATGCAAAACAAGCATTAGGCAAACATAAATGCATGGCAAGAAAGATTAATGACTAAAGATGATGACATGTCAGGTTAATTACATATTAATCACCATAGGTGTTACACTATCCTAGCGTACGCCCGCTCGTCTGCTATTCCTGGCGTGGAGAGAGAGCATGTAGCGTAGTGCGTGGAGCGGCAGACAGCATGCGGCAGAGGGAAGAGAGAGAGCATGCAACAGTGGATCCCACTGATTTAACTAACTAAAAAAAATTATAACTCACCAACCAAAAAACCAAATTAAATTCCGATTACATCGTTGAATTTGTTTTAATAAATCCTTCAAAACAAGATCTCACATGTATATATTTAGATAAAATTTATAGAGCATGATAAGTGAAGTCGTTGTTGGTAGTTGATATCGAGTATGAGATATAGAGGATGATGAGTGCGGAAGAAAATGGTATAGAGAAGAGAATTTTGATGACCAGGATAGAATATTCCTTTTAGAGGATAGATTTAGAATACAAAGAGTGCGGATAGTCTTAGGGCAAGTACATTGACGTTATCTCATAGGTGATCTCATGTAATGCCACTGAATTTTAAGATGAATTAATAAACAATATATTCAATAATTGATTTATAAGTTGTCTCGTAATTACTCATAACTCTTTAGTTTATGCATAGAATAGAAATGAACTTGTTAGTCCTAAATCTTAGCTCATGAGATTGAAGTCTTGTATTGACTTCGTCGTATCAAGATCTGAGGTTCTGTTTAGTTTTCCCAAATTTCCCTCATTTTTTCTAAATTTCTCGTCACATCAATCTTTAGATGCATATATAAAACATTAAATGTAGGTAAAAAATAACTAATTGTACTTTCAATAATATGTATATGTCGAGACAAATCTTTTAAGCCTAGTTAGTCCATGTTTAGACAGTTTGTCAAATAACAACAAAAGTGTTACATGACTTTTCCCGAAAAAAAAAATCAAGTGCTTCCTTACAGTAACCGCTTATATATTGGACTTCGTCATCTCAAGATATCCAAGTGGCAGGTGCATTCCAGCAGGAAGCACGGGCGTGATATGTTCACAAGGGTAAATGTGTCAATTGCTCGTTTGACACGGGCGCTGCGTCCCTGATAGGCTGACACATGCGCCTTTCAATTCGTATGCTAACTGCAAGTATTTTCTTCTTTTGAGCAATACAACTGCAGGTTGATCAGACACCTACGAACCTTGACCTCAGAGAAATAACTATGAGGTCATACACATATTTAGCACAGCAGCACAGCTAGTCTGCTCCTGTACCCTGGTATCTAGTATACATTAGGTTTTGCCAATATGGCTGAAACATCACTTCGAAGTTAGAACGGTAACACAATATACAGCGAACACTGATGCTCACATCAAATGCCATGCACTATTTTACCGGAGAGATTTTTTTAAGCATTTGACTAAAGAACGCGTTGGTTAGGATTTACAAAACTTAGACAAGGAGCAGATCAAAAGGCAGCAGAAGAATTTTTTTTTTCTTGTTTTACTTTCCTATGCTTTACTTTTGGAACCTCCATATCCTATTTACGTCGAGGTTGGTATTTTTCTGGTGGAATGCTGGAGTGGGAAGACGGCTGCCCCTCCTTCGGGGGCAACATACCTAAGAAGCTTCCTTGAACAGGCTCCTCTTCGTCCATGCTTTCTGTTCAGAGATGAACGCAAGGTAAGTGGATCCTTCATTCCTTCACGGAGATAAAGATAGTGGGGACGTGAAATGGATGTAGGATACTAGCTCATTACCAAACAATGTCTTGATGGTTGGCCGCTTTGGTTTGGAACTCTTTTTCTTCAACTCCGCTGTTGCACAAAGCACCAAATCATTTTTGTCAAACTAAATATATAGCTAAATAGGTGAAATAGTACAGAGGATGAACAGAGTAATTGGGGAGCTAACCAATTCCTGCCACTTCATCATCATTTACAATTTCAAAGTTCTTGTACGTATACCCAACAAAGTTTGCATCTTTGGATGGAAGCATCTGTAGAAGAATATTGTTTTTCAATTCATTGGCGATGTAAAAGAATATTGTTTTTCAATTTATTGATAAAGGGCAGCAATAAAATGAAGCTCAAATGTCCAATATGAGTAAAATTCCCAATCAACTTTCTAATTATATGTGCCCTTGTTCAAGAGAAAATATCTACGCCAAGATCAATTGAAACACAATTTTTAGATATATATATATATTTTGGTTAATCAATGCATGCTAGAGGAATAATAATGTATTTTAGTGTCCAAAGTGTGCCACTTCTGAGCATAGTATTTTCTTTGATGGGGAGAAAACCAATGCAAAATATTTCACTTCAACAGCAGATATGGAACTGTCTGTAACCAGGTAAATTACTATGTCCCATACTTCAACTACCCAGAAACCTTTAGTGGAGAACTCATGCATACCTTCCTCCATGGGCCTGACTTGGATGAACTTTGAATTTGAGTTCCAGTCTGCCAAGTAGTGGAAAAGACAATCATATGCATGAGCAATAGCTAATGCATTCATAGTTCAAGTTTCACCAGGTCAACAACAAATACAATATCGTATATAAATATAAACATAAACCACAAAAGAATATAGTGTTACAATTGAATAAATCCTGAAATTAAGAATATCACTGTTTAAAGCCTACTGGTATGAAAGAGGAAACAACACCAGATTTATACCAACCCAGTTTTGGTTAGGTAGCAGATAGAATTTGTGGTTAGATCACTGATTTCATTTAATAGTACTACCAGGTAGCACTAACCCAGAGAAATTTAGCCTACAGTGCACAGGGAACCAACACAGACCACCTATTTAGAAGTACAATTGCATACTTCCAAGCAGAAGGTATGTCAGATGGTGATTGTTCACCTCTAGAATAAACACTCAAAGGAACCCTTGTGTTTGATTTTACCATAAACTAAGCCTGCCGACAGGTATTGTTTGACAAACAGAATGAACACTAATCAGTATGATAACAAGCAGGAAAATAGGCTCACAGACACTACCAAAAGTTCATTCAATATTAATCAGAAACTGTCGTGTGGCATAACCACCACGCAATCCTATACTGTAGGCAAATATTACTGATGAAGATAATTTGCAGAAGTAAACCAACTGGGAAGTAGAATTACCTCCTCAAATTTCTCAAAATTCTGAGTATCCAACTCGCCATTAACTTCTGGTATGAAAGCAGCTTTCATCTGATACAACTTCTCCCACTGAACACCTCTGAACCATGGATGTGCCTAAAGTCGAAAGTACGAGTTGAAATTAGTTGGGTAATTGGGCATGGGAGTATTGGAAGTGTATGCATCAAACATCATAAGAACACACTTTTATTTCATGGGCTCCTTTTGTGCCAAGTCTCTGCTCAACATTACACAAAAGCTTGCTAATCAGATCCTTAGCTTCAGGAGAAAGCTTTGCCTCTTCAGGGAATTTCAAGTGACTTCTCCAGTTCACAATCTGCATGAACAAAGAAAAACATAAGTTGATATGTATGCTCATAAAGCTATAGAAGTATTTTGCTTACTAAAAGTTAGCAAGGCGGCTAGAATAGCCCACGCCATGTTTATTATGTATAGGTGTATAGTGTGGTAGAGCTCATTTGACCAGCTGCAACCACCAACTCACAGCCACTAAGGCCCCGTTTGAGTCCACCCAGCTAATAGTTAGCTGTCAAAAATTAGTTGAACGCATCCGCCTTTTAGCTGGTGGATCCAAACAGCATCCTGCTAATATTAGCTGCAAACAATTAGCCAGGGAACTATTAGCTACTAGTGGATCCCAACAGGGCCTAAATAGTTGTGGCTACAGACAAGTCATAGCCATCCTACTGTGCACCTACTGTAGTGCACGGTGTAATCTGCTCTCGTCAGTGTTATGGATTTCACATAATGATGTTCATGAAATTTGCATAGGATGACACTGAATATAGAATGGCACACACATATATATGATATCACATGTACCTTTCTGCATGTAGACATTGGATCCTCCGAATAAAATGGAGGGTAACCAACAAGCATTTCATACATGATAGCACCAAGGGACCACCTAAAGAAGAAAAAGAAGCGATATCAAGCATCCATCAAGATACAGAAAACGCAGGAGGTGATAGAATCACTAAGTCTAATAGTTAACAATACAAATTTACAAGTTAGGAAACCTAACCAGTCACACTCCATCCCATATCCTTTCTTCAGTAGAACTTCTGGAGCAATATAATCAGGTGTACCGACTGTTGAATATGCCTGTGCCCCAGAATTGCAATTAAACATGTCAACTGCGCTCAAGTGTACACTCAGCATGGCAAGAAGGAACCTTATGGAAAAAGAGGAAATCTTGCTAGACAAAGGACCCAGTTTTACCATCAACTGATGTCTTGTATGATTCACATAATCCACTAGAAAAAAAAAACTAGAAAAAATATTACTATTTGGGTTCCTTTGTAATGGGAATAGTGACATTGTAACTGATTTTGTTAGTTTGATCCACTTCCATTCGAATTATAGTGCCCCACCAATTAGCCATTGACTCCAGAATATTCCATACGACTTGGTTCAACTTCAACATGGTAAAGACTATTTTTATGTCAACAAAACAATACTACATCCTTAGAACTGGGAACCATTTTCTGTCCTTTAGAAGTTCAATATGATTGATTCAGAGAGGCGACAGAGAAAGTGAGCTAAGACATTCAAACAAAAGCCACCATAACATTGGTATTGCAGTTCCCAAGCCATTGATAAGATAATACATCTTTGTACTTACCAACATCCGGCGGTTCTTTTGCCAGTGTGACAATTGCTCCTGCTGTGTACGCCTCGTTGCAGAAGGGTTGCTTAACCGAGTGGTATCAGGCAAAGGTTTGGTAACTTTTCCAGACGTATAATCTGGTTCATTCAAATTTGGAAAATTACTGCTGTCCAAAGGTTTACACAAACCAAAGTCAGAAAGCTTCAGGTGACCAATGCGATCTAACAAAAGATTATCTGGTTTGATATCCCTGACAAAAGGAACAAACATAGAGATACATCATTTAAATTATAGGATCATCTGCCTTTTTTAGAAAAAAAAAACAGAGACACTAGTATGATACCGATGGATATAGTTGTGCTTGTGGATAGACTCAATGGCAAGCACAGTTTCTGCAATATAAAATCTAGCTTCATCTTCTGTTAGTGTGTCCTTGCGCATAAGTAAAGTCATCATGTCCCCACCAGGAAGGTATTCCATGATGAGATATAAGAACTCTTCGTCTTGGAAAGAATAATAGAGCTTAACTATGTAAGCACTATCAACTTCAGCCAGAAGGTTCCTTTCAGCTTTGACATGTTCTACCTGAAATATATGCACACATGTGACATGTCAGAGGATAACATGCAAAACAAAAATAGAGAATGCAAAACAACGCACAAAGACCGTACATGGTACCTGGCCCCTGCGAAGCATTTCAGATTTCTTGAGCTTTTTCATTGCGTAAACATTCTTAGAGGTCTTCTCTCTACATAGACGCACCTGCACAGTTAGAGTGGCATGAGTGACAGCAAAAAGAATGCCATAACACATAAAGAAAGGAAAAGATTCAGACTCAACTGAAACAGAAGAATCAGTTAAACCAGTTGTTAATAAGAGTTATTTAAAACTACATGAATCAACTGCACTAAGAAGAACGATTTGTTCTCTAATTCTCCTCTTGTTAAGAAAGAAAGGTAAAAAAAAAACTTGTAGCAAAACAGTGTTCATGTTCATCCCATTATTAACTAAATATAAAAACAAAATAAATAGCAATAAGCAGATAACAAAGATGCTACAAATTAACTCAAAGCCCAGAATGGATATTAAGGGCAAACGGCTTCTTTTCCATAT
Organism: Coix lacryma-jobi var. lacryma-jobi; assembly: GCA_009763385.1. Lineage (NCBI taxonomy): Eukaryota > Viridiplantae > Streptophyta > Magnoliopsida > Poales > Poaceae > Coix > Coix lacryma-jobi. The sequence continues at coordinate 6,000,255 of CM019826.1, forward strand.
TACAAAAATTGAGGACCAGGTCCCTTTTCATAAATAGTTAACTGCCTGCAAGCCACGGTAAAATGGTCCAACCCAATCCACCAAAGATACCCTAATCATGAATAAGGCACATGAAAACAGTAGTGGAAAAAACACCAGGGTGTGTTATAATATTTGCATATGTGAACGTAATATGGAAACTCATCACAAGCATGCATCAAGGGACCACATGACAATTGAGTGCCATCAATTTGGGAGACTAAATATATGGCCCATAAAGGTCCAGAGCAAATACCAAAGAACTCTAAAGTGCCAGATAAATGTCAGCGGAACAAGGACCAAAAAGTTAACTTTATCCCAGTTTTCTTACAAGCAGAAGAGTTGCATTTGTAGAGTTGTACTAAATACAAGATACAGCAAGTCACGCCAAGTTCTAACTTCCAACTATATGAGATATGAGATATCCACATTTATTTAGTGAAAAGGATTGTACGAGCAATATTGGCAAGTCAACATGCGGTGCATGTGTAGAACTTTTATATGTTTTTTATATATAAGCAGAGGCTTCTCTTTAAAAAGAAAATGCATGCGCAGAGCAATCGCTGATGGGATATAATTCAAAAGAAACAGAAATAATGGCATGTATATCATTGAACCGGTTTGCACAAACTATTAAAAAATGAAAACTGAAATGAATTATACCTCTCCGAATGCACCTCTCCCGATAATAGTCAAGAGTTCAAAATCTTCAACTCCCATCTTGTGTCTTTGCAAGCGCATATATTCAGTCTCTTTTTTCTCCAAATGCTTAAGAATATTATTTTGCTCTTCTACAGGAACTTCGGCATCTTTTAATTTTCTCTCCAACATCCAGCGCCTAAAAGTAAGCCAAGATATTATAAAATTAAGATCACAAGTTCCTGCGAGTAAATTGCCATCAAATAGATGGAATCCAGCAAGTAGATTGGTTGACGAGAAAAATAAGTCTTGACATTTGATAATGATTGCAAGTTTGAATTGCGTAGGTTTTGAAATGAGTACGGCAAACATCATTTAGATTGGGTATGTAAGCTTACTTGAGTAACTGTTTGAGTTCAACGAGTCGATCCGAAAAAAAGTTCATAAATCATATTCGGCGTTGAGTTCATAGCTTTGCTAGATCATTGTATCACTATTCACAACAGAGCTACAACTTAATACAATTCGGGGGGGAGGGGGGGGGGACTACTCCCACCGTTCTAAATTCTAAGACATTTTGGCTTTTCTAGATACATTTCTTTTGCTATGTATCTAAACATAGCGTATACTAAGTATTATAAGATGTTTTGGCTTTTCTAGATACATTTCTTTTACTATGTGTCTAAACATAGCGTATATCTAAGTGCATAGCAAAAGCAATGTATCTAGAATCTAGAAAATCCAAAACATCTTATGATTTGGAATGGAGGGACTACAGCAGTACAGCTTAATACGGTACTAAAGCTACCTAACTTGAGTTAACACTGTAGCTGGGCTTTCTATTCTGGGCACAACCATGGTCCCAACACACTTGTAAGGACTTGATCTTAATCATCTGTGTGGCTGCACCTGTGTTTGCCATTCCAGTCCAAACATGGCATGACATGCGTGCGGTTGGACATCCTACTCGCTAACAGCAAGATGTGGACCTTCGTTTCTTTCCATTCTACACTTGAGTCGTAATTTAGAATTTTTCTACTTGCATGTAAAACACGATGGGTGCTAAATCTATAACCAAAGCATGCAAAAGTAAAAAAAAAGTTTATATCCACTGGACTGCCTACCTCTCTTTCCCATCTTGAGTCGTAATTTAGAATTCTACTACTTGCATGTAAAACATGATGGGTGCTAAACCTATAACCAAAGCATGCAAAGGTAAAAAAAAAAAGTTCATATCCACTGGACTGCCTACCTCTCTTTCCTATCTTGCAGGGACTTCATCTGGGTCTTGTAGTGGTTCTCAATGTACTGCTTTGCAGCAGCGACCCTCTGTTTCGTCGCACTAGAAGGGGCATCATCCACCGGGGGCTTTCCTGGATCCTTTCCATGGCTGGCAGCCACAGCTGGACTCTTCGATTTGTCCCTCGGCTGGAACTTCTGGAACCAACTTCTCGCAGAATCCATCCCCACTCACAATGGCATCATCTCTGGAACCAGGCAAGCCTCTTATGGTGACCAAAGAGGCAGGAACGGGACAGAAGTTGAAAAGGTCAAGTGACTCAATCCGCCCCAATTGGATCAGGTATCCAAATCAACAACTCTCCGTGGAACCCGATGCTGGGGACGACACCCTCTATCTGAAAGAAATAAAATAATCCGCGATCAGAGCCGTTAGACCAAGTTGTGACATCAACGGCACGACTAGATGGAATGGAACTGAAAATGTCAGCGGAACAGTTCTCGCTTTAATAATTCAACTCAAGCCCCGTTTGCCCACACGGCACATGTAAACCTACTCCAGGTTTCAGAATCCGATGACTCCGAACTAGAATTACCAGTCAAAAGGAGTAGCAAGAGCACTGGTTCCAAACCAGGAAGAAAGAGATTAAGATCTCAGCTCCAACCATGAACCCCCTCCCTCCAAAAAAAAAAAAGTAGTCCAACAACTCCATTTCCACACCGGGAGAGGAGCCACGGGGTTCGGTCCGGGGAATCGCATTGCCGCGGCCCGTGGCGCGACACCCTAAAAAAATCACTGCCTAAAAGCAGCCGCAAAACCCATCGACTGACCCAAAACCAGCCCCGCCCAGGCGACGACTCCCTGAGAAGTGAGACCAGAGCCAGAGCCACGCGGCGCGGAGCTGCAATTCGCCGCCGCCGGAGACCCGCCGCGGCAGCACGCCTCCCCGCAGCTCCGGCCCAAACCGCAGGCGCGGACAGCAGGCAGGGGGGGAATCCCGCGCCGGAAACCGGGTGCCAAATCGGGCGTGCGCAGGAGGCGCGGATCAGCGGGGGACGGCGGGCGGGCGGAGCTCACCTCGGCAGCGGCGCGGCGGCGGGGCACGCGGAGCGGATCTCGCGCGAGGCGGCGCCGATTGGAAGCAAAAGCGGGGGGCAGGCACTCGCGACCGGGCTTTTCCCTTTCCTTCCTTTCCTCTCCTCCGCTTGCCCCCGGCCCCGGGTTGGTTGTCTTTTCGTGGGCGAGGCAAACCGTGTGAGAGAGGAGAGAGAGAGAGAGTGTGTGTGTGTGTGTGTGAGAGAGAGAGAGAGAGGGACTACTAGAGAGAGAGACGTGGGTGTCCGTGTGTAGGAGAGGGGAGGAGGGGTAGCAGCTTGTCTTGGCTTTGACTCGCCGAAACGAAACTTCCTGCATTCCTCCGCTTCTCTACAGTCGGACTCGAGTACTCTACTGGCCGCCGCCGGGCCGGGGCGTTGCCGTTGCGCTATCTTCTCTTCTTGTGGCCACCTGCCGCGCACAACGCGACTCCCCAGCAATATAATAAAATCAAATCAAAAAAATCAATGCTGCTCGTTCCTTCTGCTAGGCTGCTCGGTGCTTCGGAAATGGGGGAGACAAATTGTCCCAAATAAATAAATGGAGGTCCGTCCATGTTGTTTGCTTCGACGCGCTGCCCGCCTACGCGCGGGTGTATCTGGACGGACCGTGCCACTGGGAGAAAAATTTTCGATGCAATTGTTGGTCTGGAATCTGGATGCCCGTGCCCGTTCAAGTTAATTTCCGATAGTAATATACCCTAAAATCAAGCAGCATTCTTTTGATCAATTTAACTTAAGTTCCGTTTGGCACAGTTCAACTTCACTAGTGAAGCTGTTTTTTATAAAAGTAACTTCCTAAACAACTTTTACATGAAGCTGGGCTGGTTTGGAAAAAAATATTTGGCAAAAAAGCTTCACCAACAACTTTATGCAGCATGGTTGAGAGAGAGAAATGAAGGTGTAAGATGTGAAAAAACTATTTTTTCTAGCTTCATCTTAACTTATCCGTTTGTGAGAAAGGGAACAAAACAATATATATATATATATATATATATATATTTGGTAAAAAAATAGCTCACAACAGCTCATAAAATTGTTGTGAGTTATACCAAACAGATCCTTAGACAAACTAAACCGATAGTAATCTCTAGAGACGTATCCGCGTACTGCACTAGCACACAACCATAAGTTCAGGGTACAAGATAAATGTGGTGTTCAGGTCTTTATGCTAAAATTTAACCCTTATCATATAGGATGTTCGGATGTTAATTAGAAGACCTAAGCAGAAGTTAATTATAAAACTAATTACAAAAGTCGTGGCTAATTCAGAAGAAGAATCTATTAAGCCTAAATAATGGTTTATTATAGCAAAATATTGTTAAGTCATAGACTGGTTAGACTTAATAGATCTGTCTCGCAAATTAGCCTCAGTCTATGTAATTAATTTTAAAAATAGTCTATGTTTAATATTCATAATTGGTATCAAATATTAAATGGGACAAGACTGAAGTTTAACCTCTTAGGGCGTGCCCAACGGCCGGCTGACGTTGGATTTTCGCTGATGTGGACATGAGAGAGAGTACGAATAGAAATCGCCTAGCTACTCCGTCGTCGGTAGTCTCGCACGGAAATCGAGCAGATGATGTTTTCTCCCACCACGCCATACGTCCACAGGCCTGTTGTATCTGGATAGAAGAGAAATATATGATAAAATAAAACTTATATGTGGGACCTACAAATTGACGTGGCACTAAATCGTCAGCTTCCTACTATTAGAGCATCCGCAATAATAAGAGAGACAACCCTTCAAATAACCTATCTCTTAGCACATAGTTCTTAATATAAATGACCCCACTTATCATTCTCACATAATTTTAAAGTGTGTATAAGACTATCTCTTGGACAAAAGATAGCTCTCTTCTCTCTCCTATTAAAATATAAGAAAATATTCTATAAGCTAGCCAAGAGCTAATCACTGGAGACACACTAAGCTAGGTAGCCCGGGACCAGCATGTGCATAATCATGTGACTGTGTGTGTGCGCGTGTACTGGCCGGCTCCAGCCTCCAGGGGCAAAAGTCGACGACGGACGACGGCACAGCTAGCACTACTGCTCCTGCTCATGCTCCTGCATGTTGGCCTTGTTTAGATGAAAATTTTTTGCAAAATTTTCCCTGTAGCGTTTTCGTTGTTATTTGACAAACTTTATCCAAATATAGACTATGTAGACTCTAAAGATTCGTCTCGACATATACATACTAAAAGTACAATTAGTGCCATGTCAATCTGTAGGTCCCACATATAAGTTTTATTTTATCATATATTTAGTGTCACGTCAATCTATAGGTCCCTACAAAGCCTATATCTTTACAGTCGGACTCTCCTCTCACCATCTCTCTCAACTCCTCCATCTCCTTACCAACAAAGGGATGAAAATGGACGGAATATTTCCCGTTCTGAACCGATCGTTTTTTCATATTTGACTCGTCTGTTTCCGTATTTTTATAAAAATTCGGAAACGGTACGGAATCCGGAATTGAGGTTTTCCGAATCGGATCGGAAGTTGAAATGATGTTTTTCCGTTCGTATTTTTGGAATTCCATATTTGGTCGGAATTTTTCCGGATTTGAATCCGGAATTTTACCGGATTTTAGGATTGACTTCTTTTATTTGAAAAATTAATATATTTTCATTCCTAGCTCCAAATATATCAAATAATATATCCGTTTTGATCGTCTCGACGAGCTCTTCGCAATGATGTACTCTAAATATTAAGTGCTAATTTATTTTCAGCAAATATATTCACATATATATAGAAATGTAAGAATAAAAGTGACCCCGACAACATGGATGATGAGATATAATTGTGATTTCTGAAAAACTATGTCCATGTCGCTGTTGAAATATTATGTCGTACATATGTTACATTATTAGGGTTATTGTATATGATTGTGATTTCAAGTATAAAGATGTGTGATATTCCGGTTTAAGTTCCCGACTTCTGACCGTTTTTATTGAATTTCTGACCGTATTGGTTCGTTTCTGCACGCCAGCATATTCCGATTCTGTTTTTGAAACCGTATTTTTCGAACTTGTTCCTGTTTGGACCAAAAAATATAGAAACGGAAGTAGAAATATGTTTTTTTTTCCATCCGTTTCCTTTCGTTTTCATCGCTTTTGTCTGCAGTGTTAACATTATTGACGCTCTAGGTTACTTTGGCTTCGGGTGGGTAATCTCGTAAACAGAGATACCTTGTCACCCCCACCATATATGCAAACACAGAGAGACGGGAGCAGAGATGACAACGAAACAACTTGATTACACTTTATAGGAATTATCAATCAGCAAATAAGCACAGTTTACGACCTTGGCCTTTGTCACCAACACAAGTCTTTTAGTTCCCAGGCAACCCAAAAAAATCCAATTAACCCAATGAGATAGCTTTCGATTTCGTATCAAATCCAACAGATTTCTATGCATTTACGACACCAGAGTCGTACAGTCCTAGGTTCCTGCAGCACGAGAGTCCATTAGGTCAGTCTCAATGAGAATTTCATATGACTTTCATTTGCATTAAATAGGTTGTTACATAGACATATTTGATGATATGACAATATATTCAAGAAATGAGAGAAGAAATAAAACTCTCTTGACACAATTATCAACTCTCTATGAATCATGAAATTAAATGCATAGTTTCATTTTACTTCGTATGACATGACGGTCTTGAAAACAGCTTAGAAACAGCGCAATAAAACTCATCACTGAAATTAGCCATGAGCATGCATGAGTTGATCCTCCGAAACCCCAACATTGGCTCCCCCGTATCCCCAGTTCACCACACCACAGAGACATGTTCAGCAGCCCAAGTGCCCAACCCAAACGCGTGAAGCGGGACCCGCAGCGAGTACCAGCAGCTAGCTCCGACAGTCCGACTCTGGTATAGAATGAAAACCTCGTTCTCTGCCGCCCGCCACCGCCACCACTCCGATCGCCACGAGCAGCAGAAGCCCAGTCAGTTACCGTCGTGGTCGGTGGCCGTGCGTATGTACGGCGAGCTCTCTTCCTTTCAAGTCTCATCCACCGGGGACAGGGGAGGCAGGTGCAACCAGCCAACCACCACCGGCGGTCGAGGCCGAGCCTTGTGCCTTGTGCCTTGTGCCTTGTGGCAATGTGGCCTGTGGGCGAAGACGGCGGTTGCTTGACGCCAAATGCAACGCCCAGGGGCCGAGGCCAGAGACAGGGACGGGACCCAAGCGGGCGACGCGGCGGGGACGGGGACCCAAGCCTGCCTGCCTGCCGCGGGCGGGCGCGTGCAGACTTCGGTTTCGGTTCAGACAGACGCTGCGGAAGATGGGTTGGATTACGATGGCGCACAGCTGCAGAAGTCAACCTTGAACCAGTGACCAGTGATCGACCACGTTCCTAGTTTCCTACCTGCAGGCATGGGGTTGAGCTGGAGGAGCTTGGAGCAAGGAAGATGCATGGGTGGCTCTGAACTCTGATCCGTCCTCGAAGAGTTGCCGTTAATCTCGACGGAGCACCACCCAACCCAAGACGTTGATGTGAGCACGAGTGTTTTCAGACCGTGAGGGACCGAACGTGATCATTATTTGTGTTTCTTAATACTGTAACGGATATAAAACGTGACCATTGTGTGTCTGCTTGCGTGGTCGCGTGTTTCTTGACATTTTAGGCTAGCTGCTATAAATTGATTGTATTTAGAAATGACATTCTAGCTCATTTGATCAGGTTTTTAGATTGACCCAATCACCCAATAATCCAAAATAGTTAGAATTTGCGTCCCTAGCCGTATATCTATTCGTGTAATTTATTTCTTTACATACAACTTGAGTGACAAGTTTATGTTCTTTTATCTGTGTGGGCATTACATTGTGTCCTAGATAGAAAAATACATTAATGGTTCTATAGAATCATTAATGTTCATGTGGTTTAGTATCTCTACGGTCAAATGAGTATTATATACTCCTAATAACCTATAAAAACAATAAGGAATAGTTCTTGGCGTATTTTTCAACATAGGACATCAGGTCTCGAGAGCAAAAAAAAAATTGAACTTTAAATTCAACTCCTACAAGGACAAATAAAAAACACTAGGAGGTAGATTAGACTAACTTAATAGTTCCGAACTAAATTAAGCCTAAATCCTATTTGGTAGTCAACTAGACAAAGTGTCCTATTTAAGAATTGCTCAATCCTTGTATTAATAAGACCCACTTGCAAACCAAACCTTTTTTTTTTACATTTGATCATAATTACTATTATTAAATTTTATAGTAGATCACATCTTGTATACTCCATCCTTTCCATATTGACAGCCCTTATAGTTTTTTAGGCATATAGTTTCTGCTACAATATAGATATATAGCAAGTGGTGCATCTAAGAAGCCAAAATGACTTTCAATTTCGACCGAAGTTAGTTTACTCCATAACTTTTCTGAATTTTAAAACACATTCATACCACATTGGATAAAGGATACTCTAGTATATGAATAACAGTTGAAATTGTTGTATTGAAAACCACATCAAATTGAGCCGTGCCTTACAATCTGAAACAGTGAGTAGTAAAATACCAATTCCGTTTGAAACTATAAAAAGTTTTGGCTTTTTCTAGATACATTACTTTAACTATGTATATAGATATAGTGTGTATATATAAATACATAGCAAAAGTTATGTATTTTAAAATTTTAAAATATTTTATAATTTAGAATGGAGGGAATAGTAATTTTAATTAACCATTGCGACACTTTAAGATCTGTGCATCTTTGTAAAAGAGGACCATCGGAGTAAAACTCTCATATAAAAATCGAGCTTAGATTTTTTTTACAGTTTTAACATGCCTGTAGATGGTTGTATTCTATATCTATTGTCCATAATCTAGGAGTCGTCGTGTCTAGGTAATGGGGTAACCCTTAAAGCCCTGTTAGCACAAGAGGTATCACTTTGCTTTGTTGTTACGGGGAGAGTACAACAAAACACAGTAACGTGTTTTTTTCGCTAGTGTGTACTTGCTGTCGCTTGGGTGAGGAGTCGTATTCACTCTCACTGAGGTGAGGTCATAGTCATTTTCTCAAAGCAAAATGGCTTTCAAACATGGATGCTTTTAGCAAGACCTTTATATATCCCGTGATAGTTAAATTTGCCATCACATCCAGACGGGGAAGGCAGCGACCCAATGCAATGATACAAAACTGTTTAATCTTCTCAAGACCTCAACCATCACAAAGCTACTATTAGAATCTCAAGACTGTAAATGCTTGAGCTCACAAAATCTCCGGGAAAAAAAATGTATGATTACAAATTTAGACTCTGTTTGGCAGGACTTAAAGCAGTCTCTACTTATTTGTACGGCTAATTTGTTGTAACCGAACAGAGCCTAATTTATATCAGTATCCGGCAAGGTCTGTTCCTATCGTAACATCATCAGCTTCACTGCTTCAGGAGCAGAAATACAATTCTGTGTGCAAATGGTTTTGCCAGTTGTTTTGTTATCGTTAATCGTTAACAGAAGAAAGGCGCGTCATTAGCGTGACTGATGATCATCGAAGAGAGAGAAAGCAAACCAATAAAACGTCCCGTCAGAGAGAAAGCCAGAAAAAAAAAAGACACGCAAGACTGCAAGAGGGTCCATAAACAAATCTCCGTAGAGTAACACGCAAGCCAACAAGACTAGAAGTCTTCTCCGTATTAGCGCTAATCAATCAATCTGTCACTCCACATAATCCTCGCGTTTCGCGAGCGTGCAAGTTTCCCGAAAATCCCACAGACGAATTTTCAGACTGTTCTATAAAAGGGATAGATTTTCGGTTAATCATTTTTATTTCCTGCCGTAATTTGGGTCCTTTTTTCGATTTTCTATATTCTTTGTGGGTTTATTTGGTTTAAGTCCAATAGAGAAGAGAAGGGAAGCAAGCAAGACTGAGCGGAGGTGAGCTGTGCCTGTGCGCCTTGCTCCTCTCCCCTGCTCTCGTCAGATCCAAACCCCACGCGGGAGCCCAAACCCTAGCGCCGTTCGCGCCGCGACGAGGGCTAAGAGGCGATGAGGGGTGTTAGGGCGGATGGTAGCGGCGGCGGAGGCGGAGGCGCGTCCTCGTCCTCCACCGCAGGTGATCCTTTTTTACGGCTATTTTCGGAGTGATTTTGTTGGGATTTTGTCTAGTGCCGTTTTGATTGTTGCGTCCTCGGGATTTTAGCGGTGTCCCTGCTGCGTCGTTTCTGGTGCGCTTGCCGCCTGACGATTTTTCGGGTTGTTGGACTCAGATTAGCTAAATTCGCCACTTCCTTTTCCTTATTCTGCAGAGGACTCGCGCTTCGACGCGGCGCAGTACTCCTTCTTCGGCAAGGCGCCCATGCAGGGGGTGGAGCTCGGTGGGGTTTTGGATGGGGGTGTCGACGGCGATGGTGGCGGATTCGGTGGACCTGAAGATGGTGGCTACCAGTTCTCTTCTACAGGCGAGGAGGTGCGCTCTCGGTACCTTGATGCCTTGCAAAGTTGGCTTTGCCACTTTTAATGATTTTTGTGCACGGAATGCTTCAGACAGGTTTTGTTTTGTTGGTGCTTGTTACTATTGGAATGAATAGTGAGAGCCGAGAGTGACCTGAGCGATATTTTCTATGGTAGGAGTGGTAGCATGTGATTTTGACGCCTGGTAGTTGATACTTTTGCACCAAACAGATCAAAATGTGCAGTCTAAGTGTCTAACTTTTAGGTTTCAGGTTCAATATTTGGTGGAATTGAGATTCATACCTCTAGTGTAGAAAGGCAAAGGCATGCCATATACATTTTAAAAGAATCCTATTCTTATGGGTGAATATAGAATCATGTGTGACAAATGGATAAGAAATGTAGAACTTTTTTTTTCTGCTACTCACTACTCCCTCCATTTCTCAATCCATTTCATATGTTTAGGATGGTTTGGCTTTCCTAGATAAATAACTTTTGCTATGCACTTAGATATACACTATGTCTAGATACATAGTAAAAGCAATCTGTCTAGAAAAGCCAAAATGTCTTACAATTTGGAACAAAGGGAGTAGTTATTAGGGCTTGTTTGAACATTATTAAAAGTACCTAAATAAATAACATCAGGTATGATGCTTTATGTCTGGCTGAGGTAGTGGAAGAAAGCAGAAAAATAAATTTTTTATTGATATTGTTTCTGACTTAGCCTTCCTAACTATTTTAGCAGACCCTCCATTGTGTTTGATTTTACTAAATAAAATTGTTTTTGTCCTGTTAAGCTATTTCGATTGTAAGAGCAATCAGGTAGGACACATCATTGTTCAATGAATTTTCCATCTTGAAAGGAGTAGATGCTTTAGCTGCTGCCATTCCGTTGCTGTAGTGTTTAAAACACAGTTATATTCAAATTTTCAACGCTAGACCTTATATAGATGCTGTTCTCAACCTTTCTTCTTATTTCCGTTGTATTTCGGTTCTTGACTATTGTAGTTACCTTTTCTCTATCATGCAAATCCCTCTTTCTTTCAACAGATATGTTTAGTTATGGGTGTATAACTGCTAGCGGCTAGGGTTTGAGATTGGAGTGAACTTGGAATAGGACCCCAGTCAAATATGATGTAATTGGTTACCGTTTGGAGGTGTTGACAGGTATAATGATTGTAGGAACTGTGCATGACAGGTATAATGATTGTAGGAACTGTGCATGAGCAAAACTGCTCATTTTCTTGCTGGCAATTTCATCAATGAGTATGATTTGTAGCTGTTGTACTAGTTAAAATTCCTTTGGGCATACCTTTGAAGTTTGAACACAGATAGATTGCTTTAATTGGGTTATAGACTTACAGTACAATGATATGGAAGATTAGCTACCAATCTTTTAACATTAGATTATTGATGAAGAGCTAAGGTCGTGCGGCCAATTTGTTTCATAGGTAATCCTAAGAATTAATTATTCACCAAATTGAACCCTAACTATTTGAGGCATTTTCTTTTTCCCTCGGTTCCTTTTCCTCTTTGCTCCTATTCTTTCTATATTTCATCATGATCATTTGTTTGCCTTTTGTCTTCCTGCAGATTGATTGTATGAGTAACTTGTCGGAAATTGATGATCTTGCAAGTACTTTTGCAATGGTTAGTGCCTAATCCACTAGCTTGATCAGTGATCACTTCAATTTGTGTCTTCTGCTTACCTATAAGCATTGAAGATATATTTGTTTCATATATTTACTGTATCTATGGTAGTAAATGTCTGTTTGACTAGGTGTTTGAAGGTTTCTTAAGTTATGCCATTTACACACTATAGTGCTTTCCCTTAATGTAGAAGTAAAGTCTGTGTATACCACCTTTTACAACCCATTTCATTTTTAGCCATGCACATAAAAGAGATTAGGTGACAAAGTATTCTCGAATAGTCGAATTCATCTAGTTTCACAGGCTCAGATTATGTTATGTATCTTGAAGTTATATTGCCCTCTCCCTTAAAGTTTTTTTTTATAATTTCATTATGTGGTCAGTAGCTTCACCATACTTTTGAATTATTCATTATTATACTCTTTTCAATATTATAATTCTTTTTTCCGTCTTCCTACACTTCATATATTCAGTTGAACCGAAGTATTAGCGGAACAAGGAATCCTGGCGTTATTGGTGATAGACGATCAATTTCGAGAGAAAGTAAGTAACAGTTCTGCCCTCCATTACCACTAAAGCTTAACACCACACAAGTTTACGTCGTAAGTCGAGGAAGATTATTTTTTAATCTTTACTTTTGCACTGCAAATGATTTAGTGATTTACTTACCTTGCTTTAGCTACCCATCTTTGATATGGCATGATTTCATTTTGTATCCGGTTTCATTATTGGTTACATCTTGAACATTGTATATTCTTATTAGTCTAAAATAGCTCTTGACAATGTAAATATGTTACACTTGCTATGGCACTCTGAACATCGTATATTTGCTGATGGGCAATCCAAGGCCATGCTTATTTTGTCAGAACACACACCACGCATGTGTGTGTGTGTGTGTGTGTGAATATGTTACACTTGCTATGGCACTCTGAACATTGTATATTTGCTGATGGGCAATCCAAGGCCATGCTTATTTTGTCAGAACACACTGTGTGTGTGTGTGTGTGAGATATGCCCCAATGTCTAGGTGCTTGGGCTGACCATCAGCCTGTTGCAAGTGTGCTCTCTGAATCACTATCGATGCAATAGTAATATGTTGCCTTGTTTAGAAATATGAGTGTGATGTCACTTTTTACATTTTTATATTCTTATTAAGTGCCAATATTCACTGTGCCATATAATGTCTTCCTTCAGGTTCTTTGACTGCTGATTGGGTTCAAGATGCTGACTTCTCCAATTGGGTAGATCAGGATATACTAGACGGTGATGAACTCCTCGACAGCAAACAATGGTGCTCGCAGCTGCAATCTTCGCCTCACTTTGGAGAGTCTAAACCACTGTCTCGTACATCTTCGTATCCCAATCAACCACTACAGCACCGCTCAAGTGAACCTATTCTTTTACACAGATCAACTTCGTTTACATCCTATCCGCCACCAGGCGGAAATCATGGATTGCCTTATCCTGCTCAAGGTCTTACACGGCACTCAAGCATTCCATCACTTGGTGCCGGTCACCCCTTGGGTTCTCCGAGTTCATCGCTTTCTGGTTCTCCATATCATATGCCTGGTCTATCTCATGGACTGCCTTATGGACGAAGCATGCCTTACTCCAGTGGAGATCTGTCAACGAAAAATGTCCTACAAAATGAGTGGTCAAACCAAGCTGGCCCACTTGCTTTTGATCATCTTAACCGACGTCCCAGTTTATTGCAGCCACAGTTATCTCTTCCAAGTAGTTCGATGTCTTCATTGCTTTTTTCTCAGCAGCACCAGAGATTACCACCAGGCCAGCCGCCTCTTCAGAATTACATAAACATGCAGCCTCACCTATTCTATCACCACCAATCTCCTGATATTCCTTCACCAAGAGACAAGAGATCAAGGTCAGGAAGAGGAAAGCACAACATACGCTTTTCTCAGCTGCCTTCTGATGCAGGTAGCCAGCATAGTGAGAGTTCAGGGATAAAGTTCAGATCCAAGTACATGTCATCTGAAGAGATTGAAAGTATCTTAAAAATGCAGCACTCTGCAAATCACAGCAACGATCCTTACATCGATGACTACTACCACCAAGCTTGCAAAGCCAAAAGATCTGTAACTTCTCAGAAGTCCAATTTCTGCCCTATGTCAATAAAGGACTTCCCCTCAAAATCCCGGTCTGGTGTTGATCAGCATTCATATATACAGGTTGACACTAATGGAGGAGTTTCATTCTCTGCCATACGTAGACCTCGCCCTCTTCTTGAAGCTGATTTGGCTGGATCTGGTGATGGTTTTTATGATCATAAGTTATCCAAGAGGCCGCTGGAGAAAGAACCAATGCTTGCAGCCAGAATAACCGTTGAAGATTCTCTTCGTCTTCTTTTGGATGTTGATGATATTGATCGGTTTTTACAGTCTAGCCAGCCACAGGACAGCAGTTTCCAACTGAAGCGAAGGCGACAGGTCCTGCTTGAAGGCTTAGCTACATCACTTCAGCTTGTAGACCCTTTTGGCCCCAACAAACCTGGCCATTCGGGTGGGTTGGCCCCTAAGGATGACCTAATTTTTCTTCGTATTGTTTCTCTGCCCAAAGGACGCAAGCTTTTGGCACGCTATCTTCGACTTCTTGTCTCTGGAAGTGAGCTGACCCGGATAGTTTGCATGGCTGTTTTCCGACATCTTAGGAGCTTGTTTGGGGGCTTGCCATCAGACTCTAGTGCTGCAGAAACAACCATTGGTCTTGCCAAGACTGTTTCCTCTTGTGTGCACCATATGGAACTCAGTGCTCTCAGTGCCTGCCTTGCAGCTGTTGTCTGTTCATCGCAGCAGCCACCTCTCCGACCATTCGGTAGTGCTGCTGGTGATGGGGCCTCTCTGGTAATAAAATCTGTGCTGGATAGAGCGACTGAGCTACTGGCTGATCCTCATTCCGCAGCCAACTACAGCAGATCAGCACGTTCACTTTGGCAAGCATCTTTTGATGCCTTCTTTGGACTGCTGACAAAGTACTGTGACAGCAAGTACGAAAGCATTGTGCAGAGGTTTGCCATGCAGGGAACCAACTCCATGGGAGGACCTGAAACCACCAAAGCAGTCGGCAGGGAGATGCCTGTTGAGCTGCTACGTGCAAGTCTTCCTCATACTAATGAGCAGCATCGTCAGGCACTGCTTGATTTTGCTCGGAAATCTACGCATGTATCTGGTTTCAGTCCTAATGCTAGCCGTGGACTTACAAATTCTGAATCAGTTCCAGGTTAACACCACTGAAGACACCCGGTGGTCGTCTGTTTTGATTTATACGGCACTTTGTCTTCAGATGGCAATTCTTATATTTGGAGACATGCCTGTGATCTCATCATAAGGTGCAAGCTTGGAGAAGTTCCATTGGCTCAGTGAAGTTAGCATTCAGGATATGACTGTAGGATCGAGATATTATATCTAAAGACTGAACCAACTTTATGTAGGTCTGTCTTTTCATATATCGTCCTCATGACGGTTATAATAGATTATGCATGCATGTATGTATCCTGCTGTAACTGTGTACTGGTGAACAAAAGTACAGAACATCTATTGGAGGTAAGCTAGTTGATTTATTTTCTCCCAAAAAAGAGGACATTAGTGGCTGGATAGCAATAGCTTAGGGGGTGTTTTGTTTGAGGAACCACTTCTTCCTATATGTGGTAGTGCATCATTAGTCTGCTCTGCAAATTTTGTGTAGTGACCCTATTCCTCCTACTAATTATTAGTTCGTGAGGAATAAGGTGATGATGGATCAACTTGTTCCACTCTGTAAACCAAACCAAAAAGCGAGGAGTTAAAAGATGGTGGAATATATTCCTCAAACTAAACATCCCCGTTTGTTGCTTGTGATGCTTGCTTCAATTGGAATATTGGATATATGGTACAATTTGATCAACAGGTTCTTTTGCTGCAGTTACTATTATTTGTATGGTTATTGGTATAGCTATATTGGTGACACTATCTGCTGATCTGTAGTTATTCCTGGGCACTTTCTGTGTTCATTTATCTCTGTTTGTAATAGGCTGCAAAGGATGATGCTTGCCAGATGCAGTTTTAGTTTGTGTGCATCAAGGGAGTTGTGCGGAAACGATTGTTCCGCAACTCTGATAATTGTGTGCATCAAGAGTTGTGTGGAAACCATTTTTTGTGTAACCCTCTGATACTAGCCAACTAGTTGGCTCCGATCGCTTCTGCTTCAAGCCGCAGCTTTGGCTGCACAGCTTCACTTGCTGCATGCTGGATGTCCTCATGCTGTAAAATTATCCCCTCCGTTGATCTTTTTAAACCAAATTTGCACGCAGATTATTTGTTGGTTGATGATTAGGAATGTCCACCCTTTTTTCTAACTGTTAAAATGCACTCTTTTTCTCCTCTAAAAGACCGACCGTAAGAGCGTCTCCAAGTAACATTGTAATTTTTGTTCTTCTTCAATAGTCCATTGTAATCTTTTTCTAGATGATTTTTCATTGAAAACCTTGATCTGCGCCGTGAAAACCAGCAACAAGCCTCCCCGCCGGATGCAGCCTCTGAAGACAGCCATGGCAGTCGCGAGTTGGGGGGTACGATCTCTGTCAGCTATGAACACGTTGGGGATGTGATCAGAGTTTAGCTGTTCTAGGACATGCAGAGAATCAGAGATTAGCAGAGTGGGAATGGTAACGAAGTCCTCTATCATGCTTGGTCGAGGAGGGACAGAATAGGAGGTGGAACAAACAATGGCTGACTTAAGGGCTGTTATCGTCAATGTTGATATTCTGATCTTGGGACAATATTTATTTACACGTTTGATCTTCACCTATCTAATATTTTTATCCTTCCTGTATCCCCCGGTTTTCCAGCTATTCTTGTTATGACACTATGCACTGAAAGCTCCTTGATTTTAAAGCCCACAGAAAGACACTTAACAGTTAGAGAGTACGGAGTACGTGACTCCTGAGAAGTTTGATTTCTGGAAGGAGTACGGAGAATCTTTAGGTTTTCTTTATGTGGCTAGTGGACCTCTGGTAAGCATAGAACACTTTGCTCTTTTCAAACACTTCATCTCAGATTCTCAGAAAAGGAATCCTGTGCTTTAATAGGGTTCTTGAAAAAAAAATGTTTGGTGGACATGCATTTTGTTAGCAGGATAACACGTCATTTGGTGTTGCTGGTACGCTGTTAGCCTGTTAACTACTCACTAGCACAGTAGCACCTACTTTTCGACTTGCTGGATGTTTTGTCAGGTTCGGTCATCGTATCGTGCAGGAGAGCCCATTCCTTGTTTCACACCGACTGCTTAAGGCCGAGACTGCAAAAAATTTGATTTGTATCAATTGCGGCCGATACGTGCATGGTAATGAGGACAAATAACAGACTCAGTTTGTGTTTGTACTGCCTCATCATCCAAAAAAAAATAAAAAATGGAGCAATACTTCGGCCAAATCTAACCCTTAATGTTCAAATGTACGCAAAGAGAGATTTCGGCTCCTTCCAGCAGAAAGCTGCAAAGGTCTGATAGGAAAACGTGCATTTTTCTAATCCATTCTGATTTCTGAAGCAATGGTGGGGCATCAAGTGCCAAAAGGCTAGCTAACATATTACTATTATTTAGCACAGAAAACACAAAGGGGGTGGTGGCGCAGTTGGCTAGCGCGTAGTAGGTCTCATAGCTGTTGAGTGATCCTGAGGTCGAAACGCTCAGTGACAACTGGGTCGTCACAACTTTGTCATCCTCGCAGATGATACGAGCACCTCTGAGTTTCGGCCCATTTTTTTTTTCCATTTGGTCTCGCAGGCTCGCTCGCAGCTCACGGATGAAACTGGTCCGTTGATTTCTGATCCAGCAGCGAACGCGATACCTCTGAGTCTCGGCCTTTTTTTTTTGTTTTTTTTTTTTTTGCATTTGGTCTCGCAGGCTCGCTCGTAGCTCAAAGACAAACTGGTCCGTTGATTTCTGATCCAACAGCGAACGCGACCTCACTTCAGCAGCAGCCATTTCCAGTCGCAGAGCACTATAATTCACACACAAAAAAAATCTGAAGAAGTGGAAATGCCAGTTCAAGTAGTAACAATCCTAGACATGCTCAGTCACTGTGGCACATTCGTTCTGTTCTAGGCTTGTTGCTTTCAACTTGGGCCAGGAGGAGATAAAACTGTAATCACAGCCCCAAAGTCACAACTGAGCAAGCATTGCAAGCTGCCAGCAGAATTCTCACTCATAAGTGTTCTTGTGTGCATTGGGCATCTTAGGTGGAAGGTAAACACCGATTGCAAACGTTGTACTTGTACCCATGTGCTGTAATATTCTTCATTTACTTGTGACCAAAAACGTTTACAGCTCTAGATTCTTTTATGAATATGAATAAATATAAGTAAGGTGCTGTTTGTTTCGGGTGTTTTAGGCTGTTAACGGTTCCCAGCGTGACCCGATCACATTAGTTTTTGTTTGGTTAGGCTGGAGTGTAATCCATTCACGCGGTGATCTGATACCGGGCTATACAGGATTGGTACCGCCCACTTTCTAGCAGGAACAGATAACGCCGTGGCAACAGTTGGGGCTGCATTCCGATTCCATGCACGTTAGCGCTCACGAAGCCGAACCAAACAGCACCTAAAACTGATTGCTGTTTGTTCTGCATGATCCCAGCACAACCTTCTCGTTTCACAGAAGAATGAATTCAGATCAAGTATCACTCAAAAAGTGGGCTTGTGGGCTTATTAATTTTCTTCTCTCTGGTTCCTATGCTGAATCATTTGCATCAAGCCTTCCTGTGGCCACCTGCAAACTTCAAATGGTCAATAGGCCAATTACTCCAGTACTCATTCTTCTGAACAAGAAACGATCGCGGTTTCGATTAGACACAATGATGAAAGGACTTTTGAGCATTGACCTTGTGAGTGATGACCCTTGCTGATGGAGATCAATACCGTGGCGTAGACGTAGACCATCAGCTTGGCTACGATCAGTATCGATGAGGACGAGGGACGGAGGGAGCTGTCATCAAGCAACCTCTGCTGATTTCTTTGACACAGGCTTCCTCTGTTCCACCCGGCTGCAACCACAAAGACTAGCTATGTGTGAACACTGGATCCGGTTGGTCGATTACAACAACGGGGTGGTGGCGCAGTTGGCTAGCGCGTAGGTCTCATAGCTGAAGCTGAAATGCGAGTGATCCTGAGGTCGAGAGTTCGAGCCTCTCTCACCCCAAATTTAATTGGCCAAGACGATGATGAAACGCTCTGTGACGCACATGGGTCGTCACAACCTTTCATCTCTTCGCAGATGATCCGAGCACCTCTGAGCTTTGGAATTTTTGGCCTCGCAAACAAACTGGTCCGGTGATTTTTCGTCCATCGTATGCGATCTCAGTCACCACAGCCGCAGCGCCTCACATTTGCCAATCCGCCGCCGTCGCAGACTCGCAGCTGCCCGCTACGATGCCGCCGCCACCGCTACAGTATAAACTTCACATTGCCACAATATCGCCGCGCCTTCACCTCCTCCGCTCCCAAGCCCTGACCCCTTTCCTCCGGCGAGGACCCAGCTGCGGCACGACCCTTTGCCGGCCTAGGAGGTACTTCTCCGTTGAACTTTGGGGGGTTTTTTTTTTCTTTCTTTCTGTTTTTTCTTCACGTCGGCGTTGGTCGGCGAATTTGCTGAAGCTGTGGTGGTGTGCGTTTCCGTCTCAGGGGTGGAGGAGGCGGTGATGGGCTTCTCTTCCAAGGCTGAATTGCTGAAATTAACAGCATGGATTCATCTGAAGCTACCTAAGTAGACGCCCAGTACAGTTTTATTCTTATATTTACTGAATTGCTGGGGAAGGACTTTTTTGGGGGAGGGGGTGCATAAATCGTCTGTTGCATATTGCATATATATATACAGTATAAACTCAAGTGAGATGTGTAAAACAAAAGGTACCTCCATATTTCTCTGATAGGCGCCGATAGCTAATTTTCTGTGTGTTTATGGTTGGGGTGTCGAGAAATATTGTTCAGAAAGGGGGTGGTTGATGCCACATGCGGGAATGTCAATGTCACGCTCGCTCTGCTTAAGATTAGGTTGATGAAACAGCGCGAGGGCGTGTTTATGGGATGGACATTCAATATTCCACGATAAAGAGCTCTTCCTCTTTTCGGAAAATGGCCGAGGATGGTGAACATCAGGTGTGGATTGATGAAGTGACACAGCTTCTGTCGTCATCTCTGATTGCTGTCTTGACCCTTTGCCACTTTCTTGCTAATTGAGCAATCCTCCTGGGATGGATCATGGTTGTTTTTTCTTGCTTCTGAGGTATGGTATTTAGAAATGCTCTGTGTGTGAGTTGTTATTATGTGGTTGTTTTTTTTTAGATTTTTTTTTTTTTGTGAGTCGTCATCTATGTGGTTGTGTGAACTTGTGATGGTGCCTTACTTGCTCTAGTTCCTGGATATGCAGGTGAAGAAATGGCCCTTCCCGGGCTTTGGTGTGGCGGTGGTCTCGGGACAAGGCCATGAGCTTCCTACGTGCTTTGGTGGCTCCAAAGGTAAACATCGAGATTTAGATTGGACTTTGCTGGGCCATCAGTTGTTGCACGGTGATGACAAATATAGTGGAATGGTGGTTGGACAATCGGATACGTACTACAGTATCAGCTGCTGAATTGGTCACACATATTTAGTACAAGCATACCGGGTCCAGCTTTTTATGGACATCTTGCTTGTATCTGTTTCAATGTCCTGTGTCACGTGGTTCAGATATAAAATGGTCGGGCTTGCTCAAAAGCAGCCATCTCTGAATTATCAGAGATCCTAATTTCTTTCTGTCAAACTTTGATGTGATTGACATTAGCTAAGGACCTAGCATCAATATATGCCTCAATGGGGAGTTGGGGACACAGCAGGATGGTTTAAGAGTTAGGAATTTAATTAATTCACTGATTTTAGATGCTGGTGAGCAGTGCTTTGGTTTATGAAAATCATGCAACTTGATCGACAGTTCAATAATTCTGTTTCCATCTTTGGTCCACATATTTCTAGCATGGCATGTGACGGCCATTTCGCGGTATCTGCATGCATTGTCTAGTGGGCCTACAGTCAATTTCTGCTTACATATGTCTAGTTTTTACTGGAGAGTTTGAACCTTCCTCGTAAATCCATCAAGGCTGGTATCCTTGTTCTCACTTCAGTAACGTATCTCCATGCGATACTTTTTTTAACAGGCATGACTTTTTCCACGGTGGTAAGCTGTGGGCTTAGGATACAATAGACATGATTATTTACTGAAATTTTGCAATTGTGCAGGGTTGAATTATATGGTTTCAGTTTCATATTTGGTTGAACACCACGATGTATCCTTGCCTGTTCACCATGGATTCATTGCCAAGGCCTGGAGGAACAGTGGAATGTTAACTCAGACACTATGGGAAATTGCAATATTTGCACCATGCCACATGCAGCAAAGATTTTGTTCTCAGGTCAAAAGATTTTGCTGAAGAAACATGTTGCCTTGTAAAGTTCCTAAAATGTGATTAGTCATTTACCGACACAATGAAGCATATTTACAAATAGCAAGAATAATGGCTCTTGCTTGCTATGCTGCCATCATCCTTGATTGCTTGCAGGATCAAAAGGCTCTGCACTTGTCCTACAACCTATACTATTACTTTACATACATCTTAGGAGCTGCAAACAGCAACCTGCTGACTAACTCCTGCAGATGGTGCCACACAACTTGCATAGATGCATGACAATTCCATGGTGCTTAGAAATGCCTTCTCTACCTCTGAAGAGACACTTCTTCTGAGCAAGCACATGGCGTACTCCATGGTTGAAGCATCACAAGGGAGCGTGATCCGCCCATCACTCGTGAAGCCAAACTCCTCTTGGGACATCCGCAGGAGCTCCTCGAAGACCCTGTTTCCAAGGTATGCCAGAGGCACCTCGAACCGCCTCTCGTCGGCTGTGTACACCACACAGTGGCCCTTCCCTGCCACAGAGGAGCAGCACTCGTCGGATTCCTTTGCCGCCCCCCTAGTGAGGCGCTTCCTTCCGAGTGATGCCATCCTCTGCCAGTTCTTGGCCAGCTGAGCCATCATCTTGGCACTTGTCATGGTTACTTCTTCCTTTCGTCTCTTGGATGGTCTGGAAATTGGTGAGCTCTTGGTTGAGTTTAGAATAGAATGCTTTGTTTGTGAAGCTGCAAGTGATGCTGTTTGGAGGACACCAGACCATGAATATATAGATGAAGGAAAGATCAGGGAGCCCAGCTAGCTGGTATGATTGGCAAAGCGACATGTCTGTGAAGATGCCATGTGTGTATGCTTTGGATCAGATTTTGATGGGACCAATTGTTTGGCATGTGCCGGAGCCAGTCGTGGTGCAGTTTTATTGTTGTGATTGGGCACCATCTCGATCGGCATCCATGCTGAGCGGTTTAGCGAGAAGTAACACGAGGACCCCATGTTAGTTGGAATCAAGTGAAGTGAGAGGGACAGACTAGTTTGCCCTAGCTGTTGTGCAATCAGCGCAATCAGATATTGAGTGGTTTAGCTGTCTTGTAATGCAGCACCACTAGCTGCAACTGCAATCAACTGGAGTAGCATGTCTCTGATACTTTTTCCTAGATGGCCTCACCTTGAGCATCATAGACATAGTTGGTACATCAAGGTACTTGCTGGATTCAAGTGCAAATAATATTGAGAGTAACACTTTGGCCGCAGGAGCAAGTTGCCTGAATTGAAGACTAATAGTGCATATTAATGTCAATACCAGGATGATACAAGAGCTGGGACTTTAGAGGCTTAGAGTTGATAATTTGATACCATTGCTGCTTCTGCTGTAAGCCTCTTAGGTGTGAAGGGTCATGGCTTAGTGCATTGAAGAAGAAGCAACGACATGGAGTTCACATGAGCTGCTGGTAATCGAATGGACAGCCAGTTGAAGCTATATGAAGTTGTCGATCAGATTTTTTTGAATTGCTGAAGCTGTAATACATTTAATCTCACTACTACAGAAAGGGCCTTTAGCCCCGGGTATCCCAACCGGGGCTAAGAATCCAGGACTAAAGGTCTCGGCCTTTAGCACCGGTTGAGATTCAAACTCAGCACATCTCGCCTCAGGCACGCTTAGCAACTGAGCTACGCAACTCACGTGATGTAGTTCTGGACGTTTTCCTTTTGAATCCACTCGTGAAGGACCTTTAACCCCGGTTGTTAACACCAACTGGGGCTAAAAGAACCTTTAGTCCCGGTTGGTACCACCCCCGGTTGGTATTACCAACCCGGACTAAAGGTCCAGAACCTTGTTCCGGTCAGTAATGCCAACCGGGACTAAAAGTCTTTAGCCCCGGACGCAAATTTTTACCGAGACTAAAGCTCAGTTGATAGATCGTCCAAAGGTCTGTTCTCTAGTAGTGTCTGGTAGTCCAGATACAATGTGTTATGGGCATGAACAACTATCAGACACTGTCAGATGTCAATCTGGATGTTGATCAAATTCAGATGCTGATGTTGATGAAATTCAGATACTGAACAGGACATACTAACTGACCAAAAAAATAATAGATGCATCGGATCCATATTGCATGTGGTCTCATGTCATATGGCGTGCCGCATGCCTCTTGGCCGCCACACAACATGT
Source organism: Coix lacryma-jobi var. lacryma-jobi (assembly GCA_009763385.1). NCBI lineage: Eukaryota > Viridiplantae > Streptophyta > Magnoliopsida > Poales > Poaceae > Coix > Coix lacryma-jobi. Next base: position 6,023,907 of record CM019826.1, read on the forward strand.
CAGTATGACAACACATTGTGATGTACTAGACTCTTAAACCATGCACTTTTTTTTCCTTGCAACACTGCATGTTCTGAGCTTATGGCAACACTTTTTTTTATTAATAACCCAATTAAATAAAAAATTTCATAAATAACACTGTCTATTTTTTTTGCAAAACTAACCCTTTTGCCGCGCCGTCCCCAATGGCGCGGCAAAAGCGTTAGCCGCGCCATGCATGGCGGCGCGGCAAAAGTGCCACCGTGGCACCGCCCGGCCACGCAGGCCCGGGCGGGCCCCGCCTGTCAGTTTGCCGCGCCAGGCGGGCTGGCGCGGCTAGTGCGTTTGCCGCGCCAGGCGGCCTGGCGCGGTCAACGGCTTTGTCGCGCCAGGCGGGGTGGCGCGGCAAAGCCAATCTAGATCTGGCCGCCGCGCCCTTCTTCCTCCTCCTTCCCTCTGCTGCCCGCAACGGCCGCCACCGCCGCCGCTCCAGCCCGCCGCCGCCGCCGTCCCGTCGCCCGCCGACGTCCGTGCCTCGGCCGCCCGTCCCCGCCCTCCATCCGGCCGGACAGGGCACCTCGCCGGCGGCCAGTGGTGCTCGCCGGGGGCCATTGGAGCTCGTCGGCGGCCAGTGGAGCTCGCCGGCGGCCGACCCCCTCCCCCCGTTCGCTCTCCCCAGCTCAAGCACCTGAATCTCAGGTTTGTTTGTTAGTTAATTTTAGTTTTTTTTTTGCAAAGTTAGTTAGTTATTTAGTTAGCAAAATGTTAGTTAGTGAGTTAGGTTAGGTAGTTTAATAAGTTAGGGTTAGTGACTTAGGGTTAGTGAAATAGGTTAGTTTAGTGAGTTAGGGTTAGGTTAGTTTAGTGAGTTAGGGTTAGGTTGTTAGTGACTTAGGGTTAGGTAGTTAGTGACTTAGGGTTAGGTAGTTAGGGACTTAGTTAGTTTAGTGATTTCAGTTATGTTAGTTACTTAGTGACATAGGTTGTTAGTAAAGATATGTTAGTTCGGGTTTTAGGGTATTTAGTTAGGGTATGACGAAATATTACTGAAGATATGTTAGTGAAGCCAACTTAGTAAGTAGTTACGCCATTCTTTACTTTTGAGAAAACAATCACTTGACCTTAGTTCCACTATTGACTTTGTAGATGGACACTGTATTCAGATTGTTTTATGGAGGCACAGTTAGTAAACGAGATGGGTTGTTTGATGATAACATGGAACAAGAACTCGAAGTATTTGATGAGCGTCCTCCTTTTACGGAGCTTATGTTGCGTCTGAAGGAGAAGTTCGATGGTGATTTCTCATTGAAAGGGAGATTTGACAGTGGCAAGATTAGGGCGAACTATGCGTTGATGCCCTTGCGCAACCAGGCTGACTGGGCAAAATACCAGACGATCGTTATGGCATCTAATTCGACCATGGCTGAGATCGTGGTAGAGGATGGTTGGAGGAAGCAGGCAGAGGCGTCCAATGATGGCAACGAAGGTGAAGCACAGGAGGTAGGGGATGATGACGATGCAGCTCCGATGACTATGGATGTTGATGGTCACCCCACGCAGGAGACGGTGTATCCATCTGAAAATGTCCACGCTGACGTCGATCAAATAAACAATGATTTTGATGTGGCCGACCTAGAGCGGCAGGAGCAGGAGGACCAGGAGGCACAATTGTTTGATGAAAACTATGATTCTGATGATGATTCAGATTATGACGAAGAAGATGACAGTTTTATTTGTGCTATGCCTGACCCGGTTCGTGGTATTCCACAACCGGTTCGTGCTATGCCACAACCGGTTCCTCAGAATTTGCATCCTCCAGGGAGACTAGTCACTGATATACCAGAGGATCGTACACATTTTGATGCGTGGCGGCGTTTGAGCGAAGCGAGGTATTATGTTGCGTCCGATCCTTTGACTGAGACAGAGCTGCAGCAATTGAGGTCGGTTAACATGCAGCTTAGAGGCGTTCTAAGTTATAGGGATGTCAGTATGGTGGACCAGGCAGTTTGTGATACTGGATTGAATCTGTGCAAGCAAACACTGCATAACCATACAGATTGGATTCTTCAGAAGGGTATGATTTTCAATACTATGACTGAGCTGAAGCTTTTCCTTGAGAACTATGCTGTGCATCATCATCGACCGTACACGGTCAGCCATTCTGATATTAGTTTGAGGTACCACGTCAAGTGTTTGAGTCTTGGTTGTCCGTGGAGGCTGAATGCTCGCAAGAGAACTGATGGCAAGTGGAGGATCAGTAAAGTAGTACAACCGCATACCTGTTTTACAAATAAGGGACAAGAAAAACATCCTCAATTGACGGCAAGATACCTTGCACGGCGCATTTTGGCATTTGTTGATGATGACGCCGGCGTATCTGTTTCACAATTGCTTATCTCCATATTTGGATTCACAGGCTATAAGGTGACTTATGGAAAGGCGTGGCGTGCGAAGCAGATCGCCCTTGCAATTCGTTGGGGTGGTTGGGATGAAGCGTACAACAGGATTCCTCGGATTTTGTGTGCAATGGCATACTATAACCCTGGCCTTAAATGGTTTCCACACACCAATGGGCAGTATATAGACCGCAACACCGGCAAGGTTACACATGTGCTTCAGCGTGTATTTTGGTCTTTTGCACAAACAGAGCATGCGTATCAGTACTGTCATCCAGTCATACTTGTGGACGGTACTTTCTTGACCGGAGCGTACAAGGGTGTGTTGATGATGGCGGCGGTTGTTGATCCCGAGGACCAGATAGTTCCAATTGCTTTCGCCTTGGCTGAGGGGGAGAACGTTGAGTCTTGGTCTTGGTTCATGGCCCTGCTACGGATACAAGTGTTAGGGCCTTCTCGGACAATATGTTTGATTTCGGACCGTCATGTTGGGTTGCTTCGTGCTGCAGAGGAGGAGATAGAGGGTTGTCCTCCTCTAGTGCACAGATGGTGCATGCGTCACTTTGCCGCCAATTTCTGGCGTCGGCAGAGAAAAAAGGAGGTTTGTGCCAAGGTGAAAGAGCTATGTTGTGTTAAAACTGAGCACAAATTCAAAGAAACAATGGAAGAGTTGGACAAAATGTTAAACAGTGCTGCCAGGGCCTGGATCGAGAGACAGATGGAACACAAGGAGAAGTGGGCGCTTGCTTACGATGAGGGCGGTTTCCGGTTCGGCATAATGACCACCAACTCATCGGAGTCTTTCAACAAGGTATTCACCGGTGTTAGAGCCTTGCCCGTTTCTGGAATCGTTGAGTACTCGTTTCACAAGACCAACGAGTACTTTGTGAAAAGGTGGTCCATTGCTCAAGACAACCTACAAACGGATGGTAAATTTGGAAAGGCGGGAAAGGAGCACATTCAGGAAAATGAGATCTGGGCAACGCAGCTAACTTGTGAGGCTTATGGACCAACTAGACAAATCTATAATGTTCGAGCAAAGGGTGGAACTACCATGGGCGGGGAACGTTATGGTGGTCGCAACTATCGGATCGATCTTGAAAGAGTGGAATGCAGTTGTAACGTGCCGCAGATAATGCATGCCCCTTGCTCTCACATGATTGCGTCCTGTAGAGCGCGCGGATATAACTACAAGGACCTACCATACATGTCCGACTACTATCGCCGGAGCAACACCGTCGCAATATGGCAGAGCAGCTTCGAGCCTTACCTTGATCCCACTCAATGGCCTCCATACTTGGGTAGAGACTTCATGTCTGATCCTGAGCTGCTGAAGTTAGGTAAGGGTAGGAGGAGGAAGAAGAGACTAAAGGGTGACATGGACAATATGGATAGGTATGGCGGGGGGGACTTCGACCAGACACCGAGCACGAACCTATGCTCTGTTTGCCACATGCCAGGGCATAATGCAGCCTTCCATCGTAGACAAACACAACAGGTGTACATATGTCTTCATTTGTTTTAATGCTTTATTATTTTTATCTTCACTTATATTAATTATTTGAATGCTTTTGCTATTATTGTACATATGTCTTTCATTTGTTTTAATGCTTTATTATTTTTGACGCTGTACTAACCTGTTACCATGTTTTGTTTAAACAGGATGGCGAACCCTCCGGCGTACCCTCTCCTTGAGCCGTTCTACGACGACGACCACCGGGCGCACAGGCTCACCGACTACGCCCCTCCGGAGAGGTTGTCATTGTTGAGGCCGCGCACCCACCTATGGCACCGGTGGGACGAGCGCTACGCACCCTTCCTACGGCGCGCGGGCTTCTTGGTGCTAGCCCGCGTTGCCAACGACGTGGTGTTGCAGCTCGACCCCGCGCTCCTCACCGCGCTGGCGGACAGGTGGCGTCCCGAGACGCACACCTTCCACCTAGCCTGTGGGGAGATGACCGTGACGTTACAGGACGTGGCCAAGATTTTTGGTCTACGCCTGGCAGGCCTCCCCGTGACGGGGATTCTTGACACCGACACGTGGATGGACACTGTCCACCAGTTCTGTGGCCGTAGGCCCCCCGATGACGCAGACGATAAGAGGAACAAGTAAGCTAATTTTTTTCTAATTTAGTTGCATACGATTGCTACTATCATTTCCTAACTTTTACTTTTTTAAAACAAACAGGAAGACTACTGGGGTGCCTTCGTCGTGGATCACCGAGCACTTTTCGTATTGCCCCCCCAACGCTGACCCACAGGTAGTTGAGAGGTATGCCAGAGTGTGGCTGTGGCACTTTATTGAGGCGTTCCTGTTTCCCGACTCATCGGGGAACACGATCAGCTGGATGTTCGTCCCCATCCTCGCACAGCCGTGGGAGAACATCGCCGGCTACAGCTGGGGGAGCGCAGTTCTAGCATGGCTGTACAGACAACTGTGCGAGGGGTGCCGGCGGATGCAGGCCTCGTCTAGCTTGGGAGGGTGTCTACCCCTGCTCCAGGTTTGGGCCTGGCAGCGGCTGCTTGTGGGTCGTCCCCGTGTACGAGAGGAGGCGGTAAGTACATACCTCTTGCATGCGTGTGCTTTTACAAATTTACAGTCATTTAACTGATTCAAATTGGAATGCAGGTGTGGAGGCACCCGGACACCCGACCCACTGCTCTGTTTGTCTGGTCCACGGCAGAGGCAGTTAGAGGCAACCCCCAGCGCCGCTACCACCTGTACACGGACTTGCTGGACGTCCTGACACAGCACCAGATAATTCCGGAATGAGTTCAATTTTTTATATTGAAAAAGGAACATGACTAACTATGTTTGTTCATTACAAACAGGTCAGTTGGGACCCCTGGGACCTGTACGACAACGTGTTCGACCCCGCCACAGAGCTGGACCGTGTAGATTGGCGTTGCACCGTCCCTCTTATCTGCTTCTACGTGGTCGAGATGCACTTGCCCATCAGGGTGATGCGTCAGTTCGGCCTACGACAAGAGTTTCCTCCACCTCTGATTAGCACGGATCAGAGGTTGCACAAGTAAGTATCCTCCACAGTGTTGTTCTATTACTCTAGTAAATTCTATCTTATGCTCTAACAGATGGGTTTCCTTTGCAATGCAGGGTGAAGCGCCAAAGCAGACGGAAGAATCCCGTTGATTGGCGCGCGGAGCACGCCGATCATGTCCTGAGTTGGACAAACAGGTACCAGCAGGACGTTGACGACGGCGAGCCGTACGACCAGGGCGTCTTCGACCAGTACCTACAGTGGCTGCACCGGAGCACCAGGTTGCACATTAAGCCACCGTACTACGAGGCCACCGCTGAGGACGAGTCGGACGACGACGAGGACCCGTACGATGCTACCACTAGGGCTTCGACTCAGCCTGACAGAGCCCCTCTACAAAGCTACGTGGTAATATATCATGCCCTTCAACTATTGTTTGTATTTCTGTACTTGGTGCACTTACCCCCTGGTCTTGTGTCGGCAGGCGTCGCAGCTGTCTCGGTACTCCGACGAGGCAGCGCAGCTTATACACCACACCAGCTCTACTGGGGACCACGGCCCGGTACAAGCTTTTCTGCAGGTATCATAACACATTCGAACCACACTTGTAAATCTTAAGAATTCATAAACTGTACTAATATATATTATTTTCTTATTTGCAGAAAATCAGGAAGGGCTGCAGGAAGCTTGCTCAGAAGCTTGGGTGCATGGACACAGCGTGGGCCCTACCGCACCTTCCTCAGCCTTCGAGCCCTTTGGTGTCAGACACTGTCCCAGCAGCAGCAGCGTCGTCCGACGCTCGGACGGGAGGCACTTCTGCGGATCCACGCGGAAAGGGCCCCACTGCAGAGGAGCAGCCCGAGGAGGAGGGGGAGGAGGAGGAGGACGAGGAGCAGTACGTCGAGCGCACGACACCACCCTACACATCTAGTGCAGGCCACATGGCCCTCGGCCATAGCTCGCACTACGCTGGAGGGTCCTCCTCCAGAGGTGGCCTGGACGACACGGCGTGGCAGGTACCTGGTGCTTACGACTACCCTAGTGGCTACTACACCGGCCCTGGCTGGCAGCCTTGGCCAGAGCAGGGCGCAGCAGAGGAGCTGGGGTACTCATAGCTAGGTGGAGCTCCACTACCTACTCAGGAGGACGTGCAGATACATAAGTTGACCGCTATACATTTAAGTTCGTCAGATATATTTAAGTTGTTTGCTAACATTTATTTTGAATGTTGCAGGGACCTAGTCAGACGCAGGGGTCACCACGCCGGCAGCCACGCGCACGAGACCGCACGGACGTCACGTTCACGCCGAACATGGACCTGTCGCAGCCGAGGCGTCGGAGGCGGCCTCGTCAGCCGTACACACCTAGCTAGGCTTAGTGTTAGACTATATGGATAGGTGATGTATTTGTTAGATAACTTGTTTGAGAACCCTATTATGTACTTCGTGGAGCCTGAGCCACTAAGCCTGGTTTTTATGACCGCTATTATGTTTCCGTTTATTCAAATTGTGTCAATGTTTGGTTCCTTGTTATTCCGTTTGCGGAAAAAGACAGGAAAAACGGAAAAAACACATTCGATCAAACAGAGACAACACATTAGGACAAAGATCGATCAGGATCTCGACCGGTCGGCGGGAAACCTTGGGGCTTTGCCTGCTGCAAAACTTCTTGAGGCTTTGCCGCGCCAACCCTGGGGGCGCGGCTGACGCTTTTGCCGCGCCAGGAGGGGTGGCGCGGCTAATGCATTAGCCGCGCCATCCCGCCTGGCGCGGCTAATGCATCAGCCGCGCCCCCAGGGTTGGCGCGGCAAAAGCTGGCATCTTGTTGCACAGCCTTTTCAGTGTCGTGTCCTGTCCTCATAAGTGCTCTGCAGTTTTGATTCCCATAGACTTTTCAGTGTATAGGCTTTTCAGTATATAGGCTTTTCAGTGATTAGATTTTTCAGCGAATAACCTTTTCAGTTGCATTAACTACACACTCACAATGCAGCTGAGATAATTCACAAGTTCAAAATCAGGGCTCCGCCTATATAAACCCATCAGCGCCTTGCATATTCAACAACTTCAGCAGAGCTTGCGAGGTTCGTAGTAGAGATGTCTGGAGGTTCGTCCAAAGGCGGGAGAGGAAAGGGTGGGAGGAAGGGACCTCCCATTGTGTGGGAGGGATCTCTTGGTCTTGATTTCTTCTTAGAGGCACTATATGACTTTCCCGTTGAGAGCAAAAAGGATTTCAGCCGGGACCGTCCTCTTAGGGGATACGATAACCGTTTAGAGGACTGGCCAAAATGCCGCCATGGTGAGGACTGTTTGGTGCAGATGCTCCACGATGACCTGGAGGCAGGCCGACGTTTCTTCAAATGCCCGCGAGCATGGGTAACTTTATTTAATTGTTGTTGCTATGCCTCTCATGTTTGCTAATACTTAGTCATTTTGTGAATGTCAGTCTTCTATTTCCGAAGAAAACTGCGGCTTCACCAGATGGGTGGATCCTCCTCCAATATGGCCGCATCAGGAATACATCTATTATCTGCAGCGTCGTATCGACGATCTTGAAAGAGAAGTTAAAAGCATGCTCAAGGACTATGATGATGACGACAGCGATGCAGGCGGTTCAGATGAAGCAATATGCCTTGATCCATATTGCAACTGCCCGCATCACAAGAACAAGGGGCCTCCACCGCCGCCCCCACCACCGCCACCACCACCACCCGCAATGGGAGGCTATTACGGAGAAGGGTCTACTCAGTTTGCTATGTGGGACGGCTTCTAGACTACTTAGACCACTATGTGTGTGTTGTGTTGTGCCAATCAATTACCTAAGGCATGTTAGGATTAGTCTAGGACCTTTTAACCAAGTTACGGTAAAAGGTCCTCACATGCCATGTACTAGTTTGTTATTCGTGTAATGGTTTGCTTTATTCTATTTCGTACTTTATCCCACAAAAAATCAACGACACATGAACTACCGCAAACAATACAGCAACATATAATAAAGCCGAACAAAGTGCAGTTCAAGACTACATAATCGAGGATCCAAAATAAACGGTACACGGAAGTACAAACCAACAGTACAATACACTAACAAGTCCACCAAATGACAACGATGTTCATTACTCAATAATGACTACTGAACCTACCACACTACTGAGTGCAACGAGACCACTTTCCCTTCCTCACAGCATCCGGATCCTGCTCCATGGCAGCCTTGGCACGGCGCACACGCTCAAGCCTCTTCTCCCTCTCCCCCCTACGCTTAGCTGCATCCCTCATTCTTGCCTCTTCCTCATGCTGCTTTTGTGCTGCCTCTTCTTTGCGTCTCTTCTCCAAACGCTCCTTATCCTCCGCAGCCCACTTTTTCATCCTCTCTACGTGCTCCTTGTCCTCCGGCTTCATCTCAGTGTCGATCCACTGCTCGAAGTCACATAGTGGTGGAGGCTCCTGCAAAATACGACTAAGTCAATTAGGTAATAAAATATAAATGATTTGTCATTCATGTATAGAACAAGTCATCAGCTTCTCACCATCAGTCCAATACGGATCTGTTTAGGTGTAGGGTCAAAGGCATAATTCTCACACATCCAATACCTCTGACCGTATGTGTGCTCCTCATCAGATATTGCGACCTTACAATCATCGCCGCAGTAGCACATGGGCACCGGAACACCGCTAGGCAATGGCAAACGGGCAAAGGCATTGCCCGTGAGAGGCTGCCTACAATCATCAACGCAATAACAAATAAACATAACACAAAATTACTTCATTACAAATAAACAATGTACTGATCTTACCTTGCCTTACTAGCTTTGCCACGCCGCGGCATCCTAACAATAAAAAATATGTCAACATTACACATACATTCATGATTAATTATAAATCTACGTAATGGCCTAACAAATATTACACAAATAAATGTACACAAATTGAAGAAAATATTAAGCAAAACAGATCTAAAAAGTCTAATACATGAACAAATCCATCATTAATTAACAACTAACGTAACGACAATTTCAAAATAAATTTTGTCTATGAACCCTAACTTAGAAAAAAATGATTCAATTAAACACTGCAAATATAGATAAAGAACAGAAATATGAAGATCAAAATACCTCTTGTGCAGAGACAACAAGTTTGATTGAGGGAGATGAAGAGAGGAGGAATGAAATGGAATGGATTGGATTGGATTGGGAGTAGAAGAGAAAGAGGAGGCTGCTGCAGGCCGCGCGGCCAGATCTAGATTGGCTTTGCCGCGCCACCCCGCCTGGCGCGGCAAAGCCGTTGACCGCGCCAGGCCGCCTGGCGCGGCAAACGCACTAGCCGCGCCAGCCCGCCTGGCGCGGCAAACTGACAGGCGGGGCCCGCCCGGGCCTGCGTGGCCGGGCGGTGCCACGGTGGCACTTTTGCCGCGCCGCCATGCATGGCGCGGCTAACGCTTTTGCCGCGCCATTGGGGACGGCGCGGCAAAAGGGTTAGTTTTGCAAAAAAAAAATAGACAGTGTTATTTATAAAATTTTTTATTTAATTGGGTTATTAATAAAAAAATTCTCTCTTCCCAGCGCAATGATTTATTGGAGTCCCGACCTATAAATTCATAATCGGATGGATGACTGCATGTTGGATGAAGAAGAAACTGAAAGGATCCTGCTGCACGTCGGCGGCCAGCAAGGGCCACTGCATCGTGTACTCGGCTGATGGCAGGCGATTTGAGGTCCCATTGGAAACCTTGGCACGGTCATCTTCGGAAAGCCTTCGGGTGTCCCAGGAGGAGTTGGGTCTTGCGTTCACCGGCGGAGCCGGAGACGGCAAAAGTATCACCCTGCCCTGCAACGCAGCAGTGATGGAGTATGCGGTGTGTTTGCTCAGGAGAGGAGCCTCGGAGGAGCTTGAGAGACCGTTCCTGAGCTCGATGGCGACAAATTGCTGCTATGGAAATCAGGAAATGGCTTGGCGCAATTCATGGGGTTTTTTTTTTTTGAAAGGTTCAAGTCATGGGATTTTGCCAAGCAGGCTGCTGTTACTAGCGTTGTGAAGATTAGCATTTAGAATAGGAAAAGACAACTTTTGTCAAAGTCTGATTTTTCTGTCTGAACTTCAAAACCAGACAGAATGTCTCCGTTAACTATTGAAACAATCCAACTCACCTTCCTGAGTGGTTTTGAACAGTGGTTTCGCTACAAGTTGAGTCGGTTTTGCTACAGTAACAGTGATTTTGTTTTTTTTATTATTTATTTCTGCTAAATCTTTAAAAAATCATAGTAAATCACAGAAAAATCATAAAATAGAAAATTCAATTCTGTTGGACTCAATATGAGTAGATCTACCTAATAAATATATAATATGATATACTTTAGTATAATATTTTTGTTTTGTAGTTTTAGATAAATGTTTTTCTGTAATTAAAATAAATTTATAACTATGTTATACATGATCCAATGAGTATATTTTTTTATTACAATTTAATATTATAACAATTAGCATACCATAAAAATTTCAATATAATTGGATTATATAAACTACAGCTATGAATTGTTCTAATTAATACAGAAAAGCATATAATTGTATGGAATTAATTGAAATAATTAATCGTTGTAGTTTCTATAGTCTAATTATAGTGAAATTTTTATGGTGGACTAATTATTGTATGTTTGAACTATAATAAAAATTTCATACTCATTGGATCATGTATAACTTAATTATAAATTTATTTTATTTACAAAAAAAACATAAATATAAAGCTACAATAAAAACATTGTACTAAAACATACCATACTATATAATCGTTGTGTAGATCTACTCATGTGGAGTTCAACAAAATTGAATTTTTCATTTTATGATTTTCTATTTACTATGATTTTTTAAAAGATTCAGTGGAAATTAATTAAAAAACAAAACCATTGTTACTGTAGCAAAACCGTCTTAACTGTAGCAAAACCACTGTTCAAAACCACTCAAGGAGGTAAATTGCATCGTTTCAATAGTTAAGGGAGGTGTTCTATCTAGTTTTGGAGTTCAGGGAGGAAAATCAAACTTTCGCAAAATTTAAGAGAGAAAAAGTAGACTTTTTGCTTTAGAATAGTGGATGTCAGTGTCTGTCCTAGGGGCAGGACATGAGGTGCGATGGCCGAGGGCCCAGCCAGATAAGCGGCCCAAATCTAGGTATACAAACTCTCATGCCCTTCCACCCAGCGGGGCGGGGTGCTCCAAGACTTTCCATGGGTGGGTGGCAATAACGACGACCTCCTCAACAACTCAATGTGGAGTCACTAGCCACCTCGGTGACTAAACTTTTAATTAATTGAGTTTTTCAGTTAAATTGATTTTGTTTGTTTAGTCAGCCTTAATGAAAATGTTACCGACCTACGCATGCTCCTTTATTAATTTTTTTATTAATGCTGGTGCTAGCATCTAACGCAAATGTATGGTTTCCTCTTCTTCTTTAATTATACTCGATGGGTCCACAATTGATGTTATCCGTTAAGAAATCGACTGCTTTGCACACATAACATGGAGTGAGAAAATGAGGGCTTTTCTTTGGTGTTCCACTTTTGCTTGGGTACATCTGGTGAAAATGACCTCTTGTTTATAGCAAGGAGCCAAGGAGGCTAGTAACACTGTAACTATGCATATGTGAAATCTTAGACTTTCGTTCTCTCATTAATTTGGCCACTATTTACATTCTTTGTTCATATTGCATAGTCACAATATAAGCAAAAAAAAAAGTGAAACGGAAAAGCAAGCCTCACTTTTTCTCGCTCTCTGCTGTGTTCTTGTGTGTGACCGTCTTATAGGTTTTCATCTGCACAGCTAACACAACGGGGTGGTGGCGCAGTTGGCTAGCGCGTAGGTCTCATAGCTATTGAGTAATCCTGAGGTCGAGAGTTCGAGCCTCTCTCACCCCAATTTGGCCTGGAACAGTGATGAAACGCTCTGTGACACATATGGGTCCGTCACGACACGGTCATCCTCGCGGATGATATACGAGCACCTCTGAGCTTCGGCCCAATTTTTTTTATTTTTTTCCCTCCGGCCGCACAGACAGACTTGTAATCCAGCGAACGCAGAAGTCTCATCTCAAATCCGCCGCCGTCGCGGACTCGCAGCTGCCCGCCACCATGCCGCCGCCGCTGCACCTTCCACTATCGCTGCGCCTTCACCTTCTCCTCCGCTCCCAAACCCAGCTGCGACAATCCAGCTGCGATGCGCCAAGAAGGCACTTCTCCGTTCGCACCTCCGCTGCACAGCTCGCCGCCGCGGGCGTCGCGACGGCGCAGCAACCTGAACTCGGTTAGTTTTTCTCTCTCTCTCTGTTTTTTCTTCACGTCGGCGTTGGTCAGCGAATTTGCTGAAGTTGTGGAGTGCGTTTCCGTCGCACGCAGGGGTGGAGGAGGCGGTGCTGGGCTTCGTCACCGGTAAGAGGAAGGCCACCGAGGTAGCCCACGCGTAGGTAACTAATCCCCATTGTTGATTTAAGTGTTCAAATGTGTATATACTGTAAGCTTCACTTCCAACGCTGAAACTAGCAGCATGGAATTCTTCTGATGCTAGGTAAATAGACACCTAGAGCAATTTTAGCCCTATGTTTACTGAGCTGCTGCAGAGGTAAATCGTTCAGTTGCATGTGGATATACAGTAACTAAAGTGAGATGTGTAAAAGAAACTATCTCTAGGCTTTTATGATAGGCGACAGCTGATTTTGTGTGTATTGTTTATGGTTAGGGTGTGGAGAAATATTGTTCAAAAGGGGGATACGGTGGTTGATGCAACATGTGGGAATGGCAATGACACACTCGCTCTGCTTAAGATGGTGGCTGATGAAACCGCACGAGGACGTGTTTATGGGATGGACATTCAAGATTCTGCGATAGAGAGTACTTCCTCTTTTCTGAAAATGGCCGTGGATGATGAACATCAGGTGTGGATTTTAACTATGAAGTTTGTACCTAATTTCCCCTGAAGAAGGAGAGAAAATGAATAAACATAACAAGAAGGCATTCAGATTTGACCTTAGTATTTAGAGATAGAGGAAACGTGTCATCTTCTCACCTAATATTTCATATAGTTGTACTTGTGACTATCTATTTGTTTAATGTGGCAGCAGGGACTAGTAAAACTATTTCCTATATGTCATAGTAGAATGGAAGAAATTGTTCGCAAAGATGCTCCTGTCAGGTGATCAAGGCCTTCCTAAGTTCATTGCTATTTGAAAATTTCAGCTCATTTAGTACTATATAATTCAACAAAACAATTTCTGGAAAAGTGGAAATGCCAGTTCAAGTAGTAATAATCCTAGAATTGCTGATTCACTGTGGCACATTCGTTCTAGGCTTGTTGCTTTCAACTTGGGCTACCTTCCAGGAGGAGATAAAACTGTAATCACAGTGCCTAGGACAACTGAGCTAGCATTGCAAGCTGCCAGCAGAATTCTCAGTTCTGAGGGACTCATAAGTGTTCTTGTCTACATTGGGCATCCAGGTGGAAGGTAAACACCAATTGCAAACATTGTACCCATGTGCTGTAATATTGTTCATTTTTTTGTCATCGAAAACATTTATGAGTGTACTAACAACTCTAGATTCTGGACAAGGAATGCATTTTTTTTCAATCTAAAAATAAATAAAACTATTTGCTGTTTGTTCCTCATTATCTGACTTGCCAGCACAAGCTTGTTGTTTGACAGAACACTGAATTCTGGCCAAATATCACTTAAAAAGTGGGCCGTGGACTTATTAATTTTCATCTTTCTGATCACTAGGGATGAACTCGATGTTGTTGAATCATTTGCATCAAGCCTTCCTGTGGACACCTGGGCGACCTGCAAACTTCAAATGGTCAATAGGCCAATTGCTCCAGTACTCGTACTTCTGAACAAGAAATGATGACAGTTTTGATAGACACAATGATGGGACTTTTGGGCATTGACTTGTTGGTGATGACGCTTGCCAATGGAGCTCAATACTGTGTGACGTATTAAGGATTTCAAATTTCACCTTGACATCGGCTCCACTTTGGCCAAGCCTGCTACATAGGGGTATATTACTAGCCAGTTAGCTCCATGGCATTTGTACAAGCTTTAATTGGCAGCTGCAGTGTAACTTATCATAATTTTAATACCACTCTTGATGAGGTCGCATTTATTCATGACTTATTTTTCCACTTGGTTGGCTTTACAATTTTCTAGAGACGGGGCTTGCTGCTTCGTAGATGTGTTAAATGAGCTCCATACAAATTCCCATATATAATTAGCTATAGAAGCCATGTATAACAACCTGATACAAACTCAACATTGCGGCACGGCTTTTAAAGATTAACCATGGTATTGATGAAATCTGGCGTTTTCGTCAAGACACAGTCTCATTCTAATACTTACACTATTTTCCCTCCATTACACAATCTACCGTGCATACAAGCACACATTTAGGGCAGCATGGAAGGCTCCCTTAACTTAAAGAGGTTGAAGGTTGCAAGCTGCTATGGAATCAATGATCCATGCGCTGCTCACAACTTTGCCACCAGAGGCACAGGCTAGAGCCTGAGCATCAACTTGGCTATGATTAGTATCGATGCCATCCCTTGATCTTGGTTTTGCCTTGTCTTGGTTCTCGATGCTGTAGACGATGAGGATGAGGGAGCTGTCGTCAAGCAACTTCTGCTGATTTCTTGACACAGGCTTCCTTTGCAGGACAGTTCCACCGGCTGCAACCACAAGGTCTTGCAGGTAGCCCCTGTAGGACTTGGTGTAATCTCCATGGAGATAGAACTCAATGCCATCGAACAATTTAGGTTGCTGCAGAATAAGTTAAAAATGTTATTGATATAAAATCAGGCTCATGCTAACAATGTCCTTAACCTAGCATTGTACTGGTATTGTTGGCAGTGATAGTGTAGATAATGAGACTAGGTGGAGTACATAATAACAACAGAAAATACTCTTACCTTATTGATAACTCGTTGTCTGCCTAACCTGGGACCCTCAGCAGTCCCATGTACATCAGTAGAAACTTCAAATCTCATTTCATCAACAGGTTCCATAAGTTCCATGCATGTTTTAACCCCTATGGAATAAAGTCGGTGTTTAGCAACAAAGATGTAATGAATTAATGATTGTTCCAGCAGGTAATAAAACAGACTTACAGTCGATGGAGATAACCCATTTGCCATTCAAGATTGCCATCAGAAACTTCAGTGTGCGCTTGCAAGCACCAGACATGTTGGTTGATGCAATAACATGGGTAACATTAGGACTCCAACTTGTTGAGATAGGCACACCAGCTATTTTTGCAAATTCTGATACAATACCCTGAAGGATTTGTTCATTTTGCTTCAGTTGAAATTCATATGAAACAAGTATCATAGATTATCAGGAAATGGAGGACACAAGAAAACACCTTTTCTGTAGCAGAAAGTGCTGAACAGCAGAGAACCCATTTCTGTGGTGATCCAGATGGCCATGTCCATTTATTACCATGACCTTGACTAGTTTTTACTTGAGATGGCCTGTAAAGCGGTTATGTTACAGTAAATATCCATATCTGCATCAAACTTGGATTTTTAAACTAACATATCATAAACACTAGAAAATACCCTTTTGGTGTCAGTTTCCTGTGCGACTTCTTTTTCAACCCAGAAGTCTCTCTGGGCAACTTTGAAGATTGGTGCAAAGGGCATAGCATCACAAAGTTTTCCTGCCAGCAAAAAGAATAGAGAAAAGTCAGAAATAAGGTGACACTACTAGACTTTGCAAAACATCAAGAAGCTGTTCTAGTATAGTTGAAAACACTAATGTAACAACATGATATGAACTTACATTATCCCATCTACATTCTGGGATTAATTTAGCACAGGTGAGGTGGAAGCTTTTTCGACAACTTGTCTCGAAGCATCCGAGTGCAGCACCTTTGATTCCACAGCAAGCACATTTGATCCTTTTACTTCTAGCCAGCTCATTTGTAAGATTAAAGACAGAATCATCTTCAAAGTAGACATCAGGAGCCCTTTGGTGGAAGAAAAAATGATATACATGAATTAGCTAGGGATACTGAAAATTAGAGTTTTCCAATATAAAATTCTATTAGAAAGGGGCAGCATACCACTCCAGACAGTTTTTGTGGCAATGTACTACACTAGGTCCTCCATTAAATGCTGCAGGTACTTGCTTTCCATTGTGGTAGTGAACCATCTCTCCAGATTCCTTAAAAAAATGGTTATTTTATTACCTTAGTTAAAGGAAGGCTTTGCAACTTTAAGGAAGAATTTTTGCAAACCAACTTGTCTGGTGTGTGCACATACCTCTGTGATATCGTCAGACTGGCAGAAAGCACAGGAAAGCTTAGAAGTTTTACCCTCACATTTCTTCAGGACAGTATTGTGTAAAGTGCATGATCTGATAGTTCCTGAGTAATCTGGTTGTTCAATAGGTTTTGCACTACCATTCTTAACAGAGACATTACTTACTGAAGGAACTGTGCGTATGGCCTCATTAAATTGGCACCTCCCAGATAAAATGCTTGGTATATTTGGACCAATGTTTGATTCCATGTTTTGTTTACTTCTGCCATCCAAGGGTTTATGTTGGGTGCAGCCTTTCGTGAGGCTGTGAAGCTGAAACGATACTATTTCATTTTCGGCCTCTGAAAGAACTCTTCTCTTTTCAGCTACAACACCATCAGAAATTCTTCTGATTCGCTTCCCTCTTTGTTTAGATTTATTCTCTGCAATCTTCACTGCACTATCCCCTGCTATTTGAAGTTTGCTTTGACTGTTTTTATCCTTTTGGGGGATCCTTTCTGAAAGCTGGTTCTCAGGTGCTTCAACGTCCAAACCACCTGCTTGAGGAAAAAATGTATTCATAGATTTATCACTAGAGAAGACACCTCTAGTGTTGCTGCCAGAGACCTTGTTTTCTCCATTTGAAGTATTTCTCTCTTTTTTGCTGCTGTCCTTCTGGCGTGGCTTTGCAGCATTACTTACAGGGATATTTGTAACTTGATGCTCAGCATCAGATTCTTTCGTAAATAGTTTACGACCACTGGGCAGTTTTGATTTTTTTCTGTTCCTAGCTTTTGCCGATTTTTTCTTCTTAACTTCTTCAGCATTGACAGGTTGAGCTACATTACTTTCATGGTCTAACTCATCAAATGAACCATCAAGATTCATATCTACACCATCATCCACCTCTGTGATTCGGTCTAGAATATTCTTGGACTGACCCTGAACAAACAAAACAGCTAAGTGAAATACATGGAAAACACAAGATGTATATTCAGATTGTAAAGGTGGGGAGAAGAACTGGAATATAAAGCCTCTGCCCCGGTTAACCAAAATACCTGTTTTTTCACTGGGGTAGAACGCAGCTCAGGGGAGCAAGGTCTTTGGCTCCATTCAAAGATTTCACTGTCAAATATTTCCAAAACCTCAGCTTTGCTCTGCAACATGTAACCAAATGGTAAGCACATGCACAACAGTTGAACCACGAAATTAAAAAAAAAAAAAAGGCAAAACATGCTGAAAGTAACTTACATTAGGAGTCATATCATTAGGCCTTTCGTCATCAGAATCTTTGATATCACTAAAGGTAGGCACATTGTGACACAAGGGTGTGTCCAGTGATAGTGGTTCACTCAAAGTTTCAGCAGTGCCACCTTCGTTTTCCTCTCGTTCCCTCAGCCAGAAAAAAAGTGGCAATGAAGGGCTTTCTGGTATATCAGAATTCAGTGTTTTATCTTTATCATCGTCTTTGTTAACATCACCATTGAGCTTACTTTTTTGCTCATCAGACTTCATAACTTTTTTGGGCCTTATCGGCGTCTCAGATTCAGGGAATGGTGTCACGTGTATTCTTTTGTTCTTGGAGATTGAAGGCTTTGCAGTAGAACAAGATGCAGAAGCTGCAGTAGCTTTGGTTGCATTCTTTTCATTCCTGGATGCTGGCTTCTTTTTATTTGACCTTTTAGGCTTTCCAGCACTGTTCCCACCACACTCTGATCCATTTCAAGCAAAAGTAAGACAGTAAGTCTAATACTATCATTCGTTTTCTTTGAAATTTGATTGTTGGAGAGAAAAATGATCTTAAACAGCAACTATGCTCAAATGGACTCAACATATGTGGTACGAAGACAGAAATGCAAAACAGCCAGTGTAAGAATGTGCCACGAAACAGAAACTAAATATTTCTAGTTACCTGCAACTTTAGGTGCAGGAATCGGCTGTGTTGACACAACACTAGTGCCCGCTGCAGCTTCCATGCTTTTGAAAACAGCAACCAAATTGTCCATGTGAGGCGCTGGCCGCATTTCTGCAAGTGATTTTTACACAAGCATTTTCAGTTTTCATCAAAATTGGATAATGCTGGATTTCATCAGAAAAAAAAAATGACATACACCAAATGGAGCCTAACAGGTCATTATGGTGCAGATTTCATTATTGTACAGGATTTGGAATTTCTTCAGTTATTTTAAGCATATTAATAAATCTCTAAGTCTCTAAGAGATCAAAGATATGCAAATTCAGCTATGGCAAGAATGACCGTACTAACGAACTAACCTCTTCGGCGGAACGGGATCTTGCAAACGGGACAGCAGGAGGCAGATTTCATCGACTCCGTCAGGCAGGCGCTGCAACAAGAGACATGTGAGACCAGATTGAACAAGACTATCGGACACAACTAGATCCACCGGGGAGGAACGAGGGACGGGACTCACTTGCAGAAGATGTGATTGCAGGTGATGGACACCGCCGAAGTGAGCAGGCTCAGGCTGGCAAAACCAAGAAATATTTCAGCTAATACAGCAGCAAATCGCAAGCCTCGTCAAAACATCACGAACCGTCAGATGCACGAACAAAAGAAGAGGAATGCAATCCAAGAAAGGGAAGGGGGGGTAAGCGGGCGGAGCAGCGCGGCGGCGTTACCAGATGGGGCACTTGAGCTCCCGGCCCATCCGCTCGAGGCTCCCCGCGTCCGCCATCTCGATCTCTCCACCCCACCTCGCTTCGGATCTCTCGGCTACTCTTGCGTTTCCTTGCGGCTTGGAAGGTTCTGATGATCTGATCACGGGTCTGGATTCTGGAGGATGAAATGAAAGAAGTGGGTTTCGGGGGAATGATATTTTATCTTGGCGGGAGCTTTCCCTCCAAAGTTTTCGTCCAAATTTTGGTGCTCCTTCTTTCGAAATCTGGCGGGTTCGCGGAATCGCTGGCGCACCTGCGGGCCGCGTAGCATGCAGCAGCTGTAGCCGCGTCAGAGTTGGGTAGTGGGCCGTAAGCCTGGCCATTCGGTAAATACCCGAACCGATAGGTTTGGTACCTCGGTAAATTCGGTTCCTGACAAATTGGTATTGATCGGTTAAAAAAAATCGGTACCGGTTCGGTTCGGTTCCGGTATTAACCGAACAGTACCGAACTAACCATGTATAAGATGTAATGACATATTCAAAAACTAATTTTGACATGATTTCGTAGATAATAATAGTGCAAAATACATATACATGTAAAAGTACACAAAACTATAAGTGTGAGTGCCAAAAATACGTAATATAATAGTCTACAATAGTACAATAAATAATATAACAACACTCAAACTTATCACATTTTAGCTAAATTCGGTAATTCGGTTCGGTTCGGTATTTACCTCGGTAAATTCGGTTCCTGATAAATAGGAACCAAACAGGAACCAAATTTTTCAGTTTAGGTATTTTTCGGTTCGGTTCTCGGTATTTTCGGTTCGGTTCTCGGTATTTCGTGCCCAGGGTGAGTGGGCCGCACTCCCACCACATTTTTCTGCTATGTATATGCAGGCCTATATTCATGTATTCCTCATCTGGTCTTATTCGGATGCACACAAATACACCTCAATCTACGTGATTAAGAGAGATTAGAGTGTAATTTAGTTCAAGTTATACTTCAATCCACTTTAGCCCACCTGGATTGAGGTATACTCCCTCCGTCCCAGAATAGAAGTCGTTCTCGCTTCCCGAGAAGTCAACTTTTCTAAACTTTGACCAATTATATATAAAGGTATATTAATATTTATAATATATAATTAGTATCATTAAATAGATCGTTAAATATACTTTCATAATAAACTTATTTGAAGATATAAATGTTGCACGAATTTTCTATAAACTTGGTCAAAGTTGAGAAAGTTTCACCGGCACGCAACCCATAGCGACCTCTATTTTGGGACGGAGGGAGTATTTGTGTGCATCCAAAAAAGGCCTCAAGAAAACTACGGTGATTGATTAATCCCCGAGAGATGCCCGCGTGAGCGTAATTCCTCCAAAGCAGAAAATTGAATTTTCATCGGATTTAAAGGGAGGCTAGGACTCCAGCCCCCCTAAGCTGGAATATCAATGAAAAAAATAGAAGATGAGAAAGAATAATATGTAGAGGAAAGAAAGAAAAATGAAGAAATAGAGAAAGAAAAAGAGACCAACCCCTTTAATTCTGTTTTGCATCCGCCGATACTCCTGCATCAATGGCCACCACCGCCCCAAATGCTGGTGACAGGTTGCGCTCAAAGGATGCAATTGCAAAGTTTGAATTTCCTTTTTCCCTTCCAATTGGTCACGTGTTATTTTATGATTTTTCCTTAATAACACACTTGGGTCATAAGGAGTTGGAGGAGGAGTGTGGTCACTGTAGCCAAAACGACTCAATACATTTTCCACATAGTGGGATTGCATAAGTGTTACCCCACCATGTCCCTCTCTCAACAACTTTATGTTACGAATAACACCAGCTTCACCTAAGTTTTTCATTTCAAAGTTAATAGACAAAAAGTCTTCCACTTCCTTGATCACATTGACATTATTTCTAAAAATAAAAATACCATCTACATACAAGCACAAGATCACAACTTTCCCACCAACAAACCGATAATACACGCATTTATCAACTTTGTTCCCAGCAAAGTCGGATGATGTCAATGTTCTGTCAAACTTTTTATGCCACTGCTTAGACATTTGCTTTAGACCATACAAAGATTTTAGTAACTTACACATCTTTCTCTTTTGGTCGTTTGCCACAAAACCATCTGGTTGGTCCATATAGATTTCCTCCTCAAGCTCTCCATTCAGAAAGGTTGTCTTAACGTTCATTTGATGAATAACAAAACCATGTAAGGCAGCCAGAGAAATAGCACTCATATGGTCGTTAGACGAGCAACTGGTGAGTAAACATCAAAAAAATCTTCATCCTCTTTTTGTGTATAGCTTTTTACTACAAGCCTCGTCTTGTACTTCTTAATAGTACCATCAGGTCTAAGCTTCTTCTTAAATACTCATTTATATCCTACGAGTTTGCACCCACAAGGATGATCGATAACCTCACATGTACCATTAGACATAATAGAGTCCATTTCACTCTGAACAGCTTCCTTCCATAAGTCAACATCAAGAGATGAATATGCCTCTGAAATGGTTCTGGGAGTGTCATCCACGAGATATATAATAAAGTCATCATTAATGGATTTTTCAATCCTTCGTCTCTTACTCTTTCGAGTGACTGCTCCTCTTGATTTTCACCGTGGGATAGTCATCCGCTTGTATTATTGGTTCAATAATTTAATGAAAAAGAATAGATTCATGACCAGACCTGCTAGGTGTATTGTTCGTTGGAAATTCATCTTTAAAAATGTAGCGTCTCTCGATTCCATAATAGTACTCTCAATCATACTAAAAAATGTAACGTCTCTCGATTCCATAATAGTACTCTCAATCATACCAGGTACTTTAGAATTTATAATTAAGAATCTATAATCTACATTGTGAATAGCATAACTAAGAAAGATACAAGCAATGGTCTTTGGTCCAAGTTTTCTCTTCTTGTTAATTAACACATTTACCTTCGCCAAAACAACCCTATGTTCGCACACAAGAGAGATTTGTTCTCTTCTTTTCCCATTCCTGGAATGGCATAATTTTTTTGTTTTAGTGGGAACTCTATTCAGGACATGACAAGTTGTCAATATTGCCTCACCCCACCTGTCTCTAACATGACATTTACCAACTCAGTTAGAGTACGGTTCTCTCTCTACAATCTCATTGGATTGTGGTGAGTATGGTGGTGTCCTCTCATGAATAATTTCATGCTTCACACAAAACTCAGAAAACTCATTTGAGAAATACTCTCCTCCGTGATCAGAGCGCAATCGTTTGATTTTCTTTTCAAGTTGGTTTTTTACTTCAACATTATAGACCTTAAAATAATACAATGATTCATCGTTTGACTTTAATAAATACACATAGCAAAATCTAGTGCAATTGTCTATAAAAGTCATGAAATATCTTTTACCTCCTTTGGTCAACTCGCCATTCATTTCACACAAATCGGAATGAATTAGTTCTAATGGTGCCAAAACTCTCACGACAACAGCCTTGTAAGGCTTGCGAGGTTGTTTTGATTCAACACAAACATGACATTTAGAACCTTTCACCAAATCAAATGTCGGGATTAAATTTAAACCAGCTAAGCGACACAACCAAAATTAATATGGCATCGACGCGAATGCCAAACATTCGCCTCCTCATTCTAACATACATGATTCATAGTTTTAACATCAACATCATCAGTTAAAGACAAGCGGAACAAACCTCCGCTCATAGCCTTTACCAATAAAACTTCTAAATTTTGAGAGTACATAGTTATTAGATTCAAACAGAAGTTTGTAACCATCATAACACAACAAAGATCCACTAATTAAATTCTTCCTTATTGAGGGGACATATTGCACGGTATTCAACTGTACGGTCTTTCCCGAAGTAAGCTTCAGATCGAGCATACCAACACCACATACAGTCGCACACGCCTCGTTCCCCATCAACAAGGAGGAAGTCTACCCGACCTGATAAGAGCAAAACAAAGAAATACCAACACACACATGTATTTTGGATCTTGTATCAACCCACCAATCAGGTGAATGAAATACTGAAATAACAGTATGTAATAAATTACCATACCCCGATGTTCCTTCGTCAATCTCAACAACATTTGCTGAATTCTTTTTTGGCTTCCACTTGGCATCTGGACAATCTCTCGCAAAGTGTCCAGTTTTGCCACAAGTGAAACACCATTTCCTTGTTGTTCTTCTTCTTAAAAGGTGTAGTGTTCTTTTGTTTGAGATCTTTCTGGTTTTTCTTTTTATGAAAATTATGAGGCCTTTTCTGCACTACGTGGGCACTAGAACTTCTCTCAACAATTTTCTTGTCACAAACATCTTTTGCTCTCGCTTTCTCTTCAACATCTAAAGAGTCAATGAGATCGTCAATACCGAACACTTGTCTCTTATGTTTCAAAGAAGTAGCAAAATATGTCCAAGCTTGTGGTAGCTTTGCAATAATGCATTATGCCATAAACTTTTCAAGCAATACACAACCAAATATTCTGAGCTCTTTTATCAGTGTTTGTATTTCATGAGCTTGTTCTACCACAAAATGGTCATCGACCATCCTGTAGTCACGAAACTGCTCCATGACATATAATTCATTACCAGCATCAGACACTTCATATTTAGCCTCCAGTGTGTCCCACGTATCTTTACTAGACTGTAACGACACATATGCATCAACTATGGAGTCTCCTAGCACGCCCAAGATTACGATCTTGCATGTGGCATCAGCATGTTGGAGCACACACTCCTCCTCAGGTGTGTGTGGACCAACACTTCTAGGCTCGACAACAAAGTAACAGTGCATCGCAGTTAACCATAGCATGCATCTCTGTCGCCACCTCTTGTAATGAGTGTCTCAAATATATTTGGTTTTAACATGCTCGCAAAGTAATGAGTTCTTAAAATATATTTGGTTTTAACATGCTCGCATTGCAAAGCCAGTACTCGAGAAAAGGCTATCAGGTTTTTGGATTGTTAGAAATTTAGGCATTTCAATAGTAATTTAATCCATAAAAAGATTAATAACAAGTTTATGGCCTCATATAGG
Organism: Coix lacryma-jobi var. lacryma-jobi; assembly: GCA_009763385.1. Taxonomy (NCBI): domain Eukaryota; kingdom Viridiplantae; phylum Streptophyta; class Magnoliopsida; order Poales; family Poaceae; genus Coix; species Coix lacryma-jobi. The sequence goes on from CM019826.1 coordinate 6,048,206, forward strand.
TGCACGTGTGATCCAAGTGATAGGAGCATGTAGATGTGTCGGGGGACCACAAAAGGGGTACCCCCAATCAACGCAAAGCAAATAAGTTAAACCTAGAGCACCAACTAGTAAGAGACCTAACTAGTCTAACCCCCTAAAAAACCAACCCCTCCAGGCCTACAATGCTGGCCCACCAAGCTGAAGCCCGAAAACCCATCAAGCGGAAGTAGGTCGCGCTGGCCCTCCAAGCCAGGCCTCGGGCTGGCGCTCGTTCTCCGTCTCGCCTGAGCCCTCTGAGCCAGGCCTCGGGCTGGCGCTCGTTCTCTGTCTCACCCGAGCCCTCCGCGTCGGGCCTCGGACGAGCGCTCCACTACCCTTCAAGCCTCCCGCGAGAAGGAAGCTCCCTGCTTCTCAGCTCTGACAACCGTACCAGCCCCATACTGCACATTTAATGCGTCCACCTACTCCGGTCACATCCTCCGGTACACAACGTGTGCCACAGTGAACCGGGGCCAGAGTCAAACCTCATTTTCACCACAAGCATGGGCAAAAAGGCACAAGTACAGCACTGTTAGGCCATACCCTGCACTGTAGTAGGCTCGAGCCACATCTCGAGACCTGGCTTCCCCGCTGTACAGCCGGGTTTTCTGAGACTTGCCCGTACCTGCGGGGGCTCGAGCCCCCCGTAGGTGCCACCTCGAGGCCGGCTCCGCGCCCCTCGAGCCCTAACTGCTTTCATGATATTGGAGGACAGGTGTCCCAAGACCCGGAGGGACCCTGACACGTCTTGTACGTGCCGGAATGGGCGATGCACGGCCTCCACGTCGCCACGCCTCCACGTCCGCACCCGGAATGGAGGCCAGGCTTCAAGGACGCCTCAACAGCAACACCCACGCTGGCTCCAGTGGCCCCGACAAGACAGAATTCCTACCCTTCGCCGTATTGGGCGTTGTACATGTCACTCCTGTGTAACCCTGGCCTCCTCTTCTTCTATAAAAGAGGACACCAGGGCCCTTCACGCACACGGACACACGACTACTCACGTCTACATGAGTCCATACGAGTCCACACACACACACACGAGTCCAGACTCAGGTCTACGCTCGTTGAGCTTGTATTGCCCCTGTACAAGCACTTAGGTGCAAGTAATATAAGAACATCCTCCCCCCGCTGGACGAAAGGCCTTCTTTGCCCGAACCAGGATAAACCCTTGTGTCATCTTGCATCACCATCCAGGAAGAGAGCACGCGATCATATTACTAGTTGGTGTCATACCCCCGGGGACGAAACACCGACAGTTGGCGCGCCAGGTAGGGGGCTTCGCGTGTCGGAGTCGATTTCTCGTTGTTTTCTGGATGACTTCTTCCCCTCCTTCGTTCTCTGCTGGTGCCGTCGTCTGGTTCGGGAGCCTTGAGTTCCTGGCCACCGGCAGCGGCAACGAGCTGACCCTGCTCTCCACGGAGAGCCCAAGCGGAGGGCGTGTCACGCCACCCCGCGCGGGGGGCGTGGCGCGTCGCCCGCACCACCACGCGTCACCACCTCGTGAGCGGCACCGTCGTCACCATCGTCGCCAGGCACAGGCGGTGTCCGCGGCGTACACCCACTGCCCCGCAGCCGGCGCAGAGTTCCCGAAGAGAAACCTGTCCGACGCGCGACCGGAGACTTCTAGGGCGCGCGCGCACTCTCCCAGTGAGTTCGCGTTCGTCATGCGCACGGATCGGGAGCCTGGCCAGAGGCCCCCGAGCCATGCTCCATCGACGCCACCTGGTTTCCTCCCGCACGGGGTGTACCGCGCTCGACGCCAGCGACCCCCGTTCGGCCTCAACAACTCCGCAGCTGTCTACGCCCGCCACCTCGACGAGCGCCGTCAGGACCGGGCGGCGGCAGAACGGGAGGAACGTCCAGGCGTAATCCTACGAGCCACCACAAACCTGTCCGGGGACGTTGCGCGCTTCCCCGCCGTCCGGGGACGTTGCGCCACGTACCGACAAAGCTCCTCGTCCGGCCGCGACGCCGCCCACAACAAGGTCAGAGGGCGCCAACGGGCCTTTCTCGAGGCCTAGCCTCGAGGCCCCGCGACGCCGCCAATGATTGTGCAAGAGGGCGCCAACGGGCCTTCCTCGAGGCCTAGCCTTGAGGCCCCGCGATGCCGCCAACGACTGCGCAAGAGGGTGCCAACGGGCCTTCCTCGAGGCCTAGCCTTGAGGCCCCACGATGCCGCCACCAGCAACAACGCCGGGGGGCTCTCCCCTCCCCGGCATCAGGACGATAAACGCAGGACCGTGTCGAACAAGGAGGAACAGCATCCCTCTCCGCGATCAAAAAGCTACGTTCCTCTTTCTAACGTTTGGTTTTCCGTTCTGTTTCTTAAAAAGGCCAACGTTTACGAAAACAATGATTAAAATGCCCGCTTCCGCGTGAAAGGTCCTTGTTTGGTTTTGGTAATTGAGTGACAACTTAGGTGGACTAATATGTGTTTAAAGTGAATTACACAGGTGATTAGTCCACATGTGATCATGTGTGAGCAACATACGCCACAGAGGAGAAATGGCTTGGAATATGTTGCAACGCTCACACATGTGAAGAAGGAGCTTAATGCACATGAAACATGACATGTGGTCATGTGGCTAAGATGGTGAAGATCAAGGCAAGACTTGGCTTGATGGACCGGTTGCGAAGGTGAAGGGCAAGTTGAGGCTTTGAAGCCGTTGGTACCGAGTGTCGGGAGGCTTAAGCAAGACTTGGCGCCGAAGGACCGAAGCGATGGTGAAGAGCAAGTGATGTCAAGATCGATGGACCATGGAGGCTATGTGATGATATGAAGTGGATCATATCATTTGATGAAGAGGTTGGTGCATGTGTTGCATCAACACTGGAGGAGATGGAATGGAATGCGCAAGGCAAAGGTATAATTGTAGGGCATTTCATTTCACCGGTCATAGGTGTGTAGAGAAGTTTATGACCGGGTTTAGGATAGATGGCCGTACTATTAAGAGGAGCAAACTTGTTTGCATATCGGTCATCTAGTTCCACTTGAGCAATCTAACTTTGCGATGTTACTAGGATCGAGTGGCGTGGTGAGTGCAAGTGCTAATCCTTTGAAAACTATTTGAGAAAATGCTAACACTCATGCACATGTTGATGTACACTTGGTGGTGTTGGCACATTTGCAAAGGAGAAGTTGTTGGAAAAGAAGTCGTGTTGAAAGGAGGTGAGGAGAAGTGGGAGAAACTAGTGTATAGTCCCTCTCCCCTCCTGCCGAGCTTGCGAGGCAGGATTCAGCGGTTTTCGGAGGTGAAGTGCTATGCTCGGGGAGCATCGGACGTTGGGCCGAGCGTCCGATGGCAAACCCTAGTTGAAGTCTGTTGCAGAGGATGCATCGGACGCTGGTCCGAGCGTCCGATGGCAATGACGTGGCGTAAGCTTTCTGTGCTGGGAGCATCGGACGCACCCTAGCGTCCGATGTGGACCCATCTGACGCGTCCAATGTAGAATGGAGCTCTCGGGGAGCTCTCTGCATAGACATCGGACGCTGGCCCTTAGCGTCCGATGGTGAGGGTCCGACGCGTCCGATGTGAGGGTGTTTTCGTGCAGAATCGAGCAGAGGCATCGGAGCGTCCGATGCTAGGCATCGGCGCGTCCGTTGCCACTTTAACTGGCGCGGGAAGGAATATAGCCGTTGGGATCGCTCGGCCAAAGTTGAACGTGGGAGACATGTGGCGAGCATCCAAGCATCGGACGCTGGCCTCAGCGTCCGATGGTCCCGATCCGGAGCGTCCGATGGTGGCGCAGTTTGCCCAGTGAAGGGGCAACGGCTAGTTAGCCCTTGGGGCTATAAATAGCGTTGGTAACCGGCCTTGGGCTGGCGGTTGAGCACTCCAAAGCCTTGGTGGCTTGTGTGGATGTGCTTGGGAGCCCTCTAACTCGCTTGTGCTTGCTAGTGTGCGAATCGATAGCGAGTGAGTGATCGCTAGTGCGTTGCATTGAGAGATTGCTTCGAGTGGCACTAGGTGATCGTGTTGCAAGCCGGTGGTGCTTGTTACTCTTGGAGGTTGCCACCTCCTAGACGGCTTGGTGATCAAGTATCCGTCGTGAAGCCCGCGTGAAGATTGTGCGTGGCTCCGGAGAAGGTTTGTGAGGGGCATTGTGCTCGCCCCGCGGGGATCGCGAAGAGCAACTCTAGTGGATTGCGCGTGTCATTGAGTTACCCTCACTTGTGGGTGAGTTCTTGCGGTGCTCGAGTGTCGAGCTAGGTGTGGTGCCTATTAGCCGCCGAACTACCAAAGTGTGTGGTCGACACAACGGGGACTAGCTTGGTGGCAACCAAGTGAACCTCGGGATAAAATCACCGTGTCAACATTGTCTACATCCTCTCGGTGGTTTGCTATCTCCATACACAAGCTTGTATTTACTTTCATATATATTGTGCTTGTGTAGTTGCTCTTGTAATTAGTTAGCTTGTGTAGCTTGCTAGTTATCTTCCTTGCTTGTGTAGCATAGAAGTTGATCCCGTGAGTGACTAGTTGACTTGTAGTCTTGCTAGTCACATTGCTTAGTTTGTGTAGCTAAGTTGAGCTCTCTAATTTGGCTTGTGTAGCCTTGTTATTGAGCATTGCTAGTGAGCTTAGGCTTTGTGTTTTTTGCTTAGTGGCATGTGTAGGAGCTCCCCGGTTGATTGAGTACTAGTTGCTTAGGTTTGTGTAGCCTTGCAAGCTAGAATTGTTTAGGTGAGCTCTAGCTAGCCCGACACCTTATTTGCTTTGTTTATGTTCTTTTGTAAGGTGTCATAGAGTATAAGTAGAGGGGTGTAGTCTTGGCTAGACCGATAGTTTTAATTCCGCATTTGTTTCGGTTAGTCGCTCCGATTATGTTTAAGTTTTAAAAAGGACTATTCACCCCCCCCTCTAGTCCGCCATCTCGACCCTTCACCGCGTTTGCTTCATCCCGAATAAGAACCAAAGGAGCAAGGGACGCGGGTCGGGTCTTCGAGAAAGCGGACCGGGTCCCGGCCGCCTGACGCCTCCAACGGCTAACGGCACCGGCCCATCCGCAGAACCGAAACACGGCCCGTAGATCGAGCTCCTCAGGTTCAAGAAAAGGAAGATACAAAGGCGGGCACGCTAAGAAAAAACACAAGCCTACTGCATTGTTGCTCCATTTTCCAAAGTCATGACAAACCTCGAAGGACGGCTGACCCTCAAGGGTCATGCCAAAGCGGGCAAGGAGCGAACCTATCGCCTGCGAAAGGCTACGGTCCCCTTTGCCAACCGCACCAAAGAGCACGACGTGACAATGGGATGGAAACACGGGGCAGAGGCTAAGGAGAAGTTTTCGTAAAATCAACAAGAAAGACGCAGTGTTCTTTCCTTGATTAAACTTCAAATAATCTAATGCGTACAGAGTGTGCAGGAAGCCTCGGCCACCCTGGACCAACTCAACGGGGCCCGGGACGTGGCGCTGTTGCATTCGGTCGAGTACCCGTGAGACCTCCAACTGGACCTCGATGGTACTACGTCTGAAGCCAAACAACCGAGGGCGTCACCAGCAAACAACCTCGCGATGGTTGGCGCATCGACCAATGACCTCGATGGAAGCTCCAACTTCGCCCTTGCCATGCGCACAACCAGGGAGTCCGGTCAATCTCCCCCGACAACCCCGAGCTCGACTCCAGCTCGGAACATCGAACAACTACATCGTTTCTATCCCTAAAAGCCTCGAGGCTTTGTACATTTCTCGTATTTTGTGCGAACATCGTATCATGAATGAATAAAAGTTCAATTCCAAGTTCTTTATTTCGTTCAAAGCAGAGGTAGCCTCGACTCTGTCTAATCAGAGTCAAGACTCCCTCGGGGGCTAACCAGGGGATCCCCCCTAAGTTCCTAAAAACCTCACACGTTTTTTACTAAACTCGACGTTATTTTGTTTATCTATGCCTCGAACGCGCCTCACGACTAAGAAGGAAACACCTTGAGCTCCCTAAGGGTCAAGGGTGTCGAGACAGGAGCTCGCCTACGCCCCCGGGCTACGGTACCTCCACTCACTCCCACCCTCGAAGGACTCAAGTCTGTGTCGAAAACTTAGTCGAAGCAAAACTCAAGCAAAGAAAAATAAGAAAACTCAAGCTCAAAGATGTTTCAATATCATCTCGGGCACTCACCCCAAAACCCTCGAAGGAGTCTTTCCCACTCCTCCGAGGCCTCGGGGGCTATCAGGAGAAGGGTCTCTCCGACCCGACGTCCGACGCCCCCGAGACTTACGTTTTTGCTCGCTTTTCAAACAGGCAACAAGGAATGAAATGCGAAAATGTTTTTACATTAGGCCTCGAAGGCCGTGAGCATGTTCTTTCTAAAATATCCTCCCACGGAGGACACAACACAAGGGCTCGGTGGCCCAAACTAACTTTGTCTCTCCTCTTGAGGCTCGTCCGCAGGAGTAATCACCGAGGGGTCTTCAGGAGCCGAGGATGCTGCTGGGGGAAGCCCCACGTCCTCTTCAAAGAACCGAGCCAGGGCCTCCCCAGGGGCCTCGACGGCCCTGGCGAATTCCGCAATCTCCCACTCGGCTTCGTCTTCATCGTCCGGCAGGATATATCCTTAGCTGACGGCGTCGAAGTTGAGGCCGTCGTAGTGGCTGGAGATCACGGCGAAGGCCCGCTTCACACCAAGATGCAGGGCACCGCGCACCCGGTCATCCACCTGACCCCTCAGGGCGGCCAGACGGCTGGTCAGGGAGCTCCCCGACTGACCACCTACGGTCCCGAGGGACGCGTAGGCCTCGGCGGCAGCATCTTGCAGAGCCTGGTGATCCGAAGCCTCAGCCTGGTAAACCGACTGCAGGGCGGCCGAGGCCTCCTTCGCCTCAGCAAGCTTCCCCTTCAGCTCTGCAGAGGATCGACACAACTCGTCAATAGAAAAAGAAAACGCGATGAGGAAACCATAAGGCCTACGGAACAAAAGGTCACCTTTCGCCACACCCTCCCACTTCTGGGCGTCAGTGGCCGACGCCTCAGCAGACTTCCGAGCCTGCTTGAGGTCCGTGCTCAGCGCCCGCGCTTTGGACGCCTCCTCGGCAGCCTGAGCACGAAGGGCCTCAGCCGCCTTCTCGGACTCCTCCAGCCGCGACGCCAAGTTCTTAACCTTCTCTGCCTCCCGGGCGGCGTACTCTTGGGCCTCGGCGACCGCGGCGGTCAGGTCCGAGCAGCGGACGCTCAGCCCGCCCGCCTCGGTACTCTTCTCGGCAAGCTGCTTCTGGGTGCGGGCGAGCTCAGCGCTCGACGTCTGAAGCTGCTCCCAGACGCGGCTCTCCCGACGGAGGAAATCCGACTTAGCCCGAGAGGTCTCCATGAGCTCCTAAGGTGGATAATCAACCAAACATTAACCCCCCTTTTACGACAAATCGGGAAGAAGAGGATCGCCCAAACAAGGGTCCTCACCTGGACGGCCCGAGGGAGGTCCCTTTCCACCAACGTCACGGACGTCTTCAACGACCGCGTGAGGAGCGAGCCGAGCTGCCCGAGGACGTTCCAGTTTCTGGCCTCGGGGGCATCGTCGAGGACAAACACCGGCTCGGCCTCGGGATCAGCGGGATCCCTCCACTCCACACGAGGACCGCCCCAAGTGGGAGAACGACCTCCCAAGCAGGCACGGGCCGAGCTTTCGCCCCCTCCTCCGACCTCTGGCACCGGCAGCCTCGGCGGCGCGCTGGTAGCCTCGCCCTCCACCTCTGCTTTCCCACCTTTTGGGGAAGTCTCGTCAGAAGAGATGTTATGGATCTCCTCCGACAAGCGCGACCCCTGAGGCAGGACGTCAGCCCCAACCCCGGGCGCAACGGCCTGGGACGGCTCTGGCTCAGCCGCCTTGGCGGCCTCGACTTCAGCGGTCGAGGCCCCCGGGGCGCCTTCATCCCTCGACGCCCCAGAAGCAGGGTCCTCCTCTGGTGCCCCACCAGAGACCGGGGCCCCCTGTGGGAACTTAACGATTTCGGGCGTGACGTCCGGCCCGCCGGACCCCGACAGTGGTGGCGTCACAGATGGTGCCACCACCGCGCCGGCGGAGGAGGTCGCACCCACTTTCAGCGCCTTCCGAGGGCGGAGGGATAAGGCCTCCACGGACCGCTTCCCGCTGAGACAAGAGAAGAAAGATACGCATCATGAAGAAAAAATCCCCATACGAGCAAACACGGAACGGGCAAGAGACGAGTGCTCACCCAGCCCTTGGCGCCCTCCTCGCAGAGGGCACAGGTGGGGTCTGCAGCCGCGGTGTCCCTGCAGGGGGAACCCCGCTCGGGGGAGGCGGGAGCTCCGTCTCGAGGATCTCCGTCAAAACCCCCACCGACGGTGGCGTCGACGGGCCCTAAGTGGACCCGTCGCCCCCCTCGGGGCGCAGAAGCCTCGCCACCCGCGCCCAGGGCAGGAACAGGGCTCTTCCCCGCCGCCTGCGTCCCGAGCGCGCCCCTCACGGGGCTCGCCAACCGGACCGGCGAATGGTCCACGTCTGGGAACCCCGCCAAGGGCTCGGAGTCCCCCTCCGAGCCCTCCTCGTCTTCATCATCGGAATCCTCCTCCGTAGGGGAGGACTCTTCCGGCTCATCGTGGAGCTTCTGTTGCCGCCGACGCCTCTCCAGGTCATCACGGTCCTTCCGACGCTTAGCCCGCCTGGTGTTCCTGTCGTCCTTTCTCTTCTTCCTCTCCTCGGCCAGGCGCCGCCTCTCCTCCCTTTCCTCAGGAAGGGGAGGTTTCGAGGCGCTGCCCCCCTGTAAACCCTGCAAAAAGAAGGAAGTAAGGATCGAACACGGAAAAAGAAAGCTCTGCGGCAACACACCCAAAGGATCGATCCTCTTACCAAGCTAATGTACCCGCGGAACGGGCGCATCGGAATACTGAGCAGTTTGTTCGCGTCCTTCACCTCCTTTACCGCATCCCTCGCCCGGCGAACGAGCTCGGGATAGGCGACCGGGGACGCCCTCATCTGGCACCCCTGCAGGAGCGGCGCATCGTCCCTCATCTTCGCCATGATCAGAGGCCGGTTCATCAGCGGCAGCACGCACCGCTGGTGGAACCAGGCCACGACCATCCCGGCCGTGAGACCCGCCTTCCGCAGCCTCGACAAGGCCTCAAGTAGCGGGTCGAGTCGACTCTGCCTCTTGTCGACGACGCCTTAGTTCCAAGAGTCCGGCCGTGTCGGGGGAACGCCAAAGGGGTACCCCCAATCAACGCATAAGTTAAACCTAGAACACCAGTTAATAAACCCAGCAAGTCAGGCCACGTGCCGGCGCACGTTCTCCGCTTCGTCCGAGCCCTCCAGGCCAGGCCTCGGACAAGCGCCCATTCTCCGTCTCGCCCGAGCCCTCCAGGCGAGGCCTCGGACAAGCGCCCATTCTCCGCTTCGCCCGAGCCCTCCAGGCCAGGCCTCAGGCAAGCGCTCGTTCTCCGTCTCACCCGAGCCCTCCGCGTCAGGCCTCGGGCGAGCACTCGTTCTCCGTCTCGCCCGAGCCCTCCGCGTCAGGCCTCGGGCGAGCGCTCGTTTTCCGTCTCGCCCGAGCCCTCCAAGCCAGGCCTCGGGCGCACACTCGCTTTCCGTCTCACCCGAGCCCTCCGCGTCAGGCCTCGGGCGAGCACTCGTTCTCCGTCTCGCCCGAGCCCTCCGCGTCAGGCCTCGGGCGAGCGCTCGTTTTCCGTCTCGCCCGAGCCCTCCAAGCCAGGCCTCGGGCGCACACTCGCTTTCCGTCTCGCCCGAGCCCCCCAAGCTTCGGGCAAGCGCTCCACTACCTTTCTAGCCCCCCACAGCCGAACATCACACCTCGAGACCCCACGCGGGGACCTCGAGCCCCTCTGGCACAGCGGCTTATCCCTCGAGACGCTCTATGCCCCCCTCGAGTGGTGCAGACGTAGGATGCCAGCCCCATACCACGCATTTAATACATCTACCTACTCCAGTCACGTCCTCTGCAGCCCGACGTGTACCACAGTAACCAGGGCAAAGTCAAGTCTCGTTTTCACCACAAGCATGGGCAAAAAGGCACCAGCACAGCACTGTTCGACCATACCTTGCACTGAGGCACGTCCCGGTCACATCTCGAGACCCGGATTTCCGCTGTACGACCAGGCTCCCCGGAACTCGCCCATACCTGCGGGGACTCGAGCCCCCCACAGGCGCCATCTCGAGGCCGGCTCCGCGCCCTTCGAGCCCTAACTACTTTCATGCTATTGGAGGACAGGTACCCCAAGACCCGGAGGGACCCCGCCGCGTCCTGTACGTTCCGGGATGGGTGCTGTACGGCTCCCACCTCGCCGCGCCACCACGTCCGCGCCCAGGATTGAAGCCACGCTTCAAGGACGCTTCAACAGCAACGCCCACGTCGGCTACAACGTCTTCGACAAGACAGGGTTCCTACCCTTCTCCGTATGGGGCACCGTACGCCCCGACACCTGTAATACCCTTATGTAACCCTGGCCTCCCCTTGCTCTATAAAAGGGGACACCAGGGCCCTCATTCAGGAGGACGGACACAACTTCGAGTGACCAACACATTAGAACGCCTTACACCCACACACTTAGGTCCGGACTCCGGTCCACGCTCACTGAGCTTGTATTCGCCCCTGTACAAGCACTTAGGTGCAAGTAATACAAGAACATTCCCCCCCCGCTGGACGTAGGGCCTTCTTTGCCCGAACCAGGATAAATCCTTGTGTCCTCTTGCATCACCATCCAGGAAGAGAAGCACGCGATCATATTACTCGTTGGTGTAATACCCCCGGGTACGAAACACCGACAGGCCGCGACTCGATGACGCGACCGGTATATGTTGGCAGCAGCCCGTCGTCGTTGCGAAGGTAGAACCAGCCCATGCGCCAGTCCTTGTTCGAGGTGGCCGCCTGGGACGGGATGTACAGGCCCGACCTCTGCTGGCGAACGGAGAGCACGCAGCTCCCCGACCTCATTAATCTTCGCCGACCCTCCGAAACCGCCTTCGTGAAGAGCTCACCCTGGAAGAGGTGGATCCAGAGCTCCCAGTGGGGCTCGATCCCCAGGAAACCTTCGCAGACGGTCACGAAGATGGCCGCCTGTGAAATGGAGTTGGGGGTGAGGTGATGCAGCTCGAGCCCGTAGTAGAAAAGAAGCGCCCGGAGGAACCGGCTTGCCGATATCCCGAACCCACGCTCGTGGAAAGCGATGAAGCTGACCACGTAGCCGTTCGGGGGGCCTCGGCTCCTCCTCCTCCGGACCGGGGGCGATCCACTCTGGCCTATCGGAGCCGGAAAGGCCTCGAAGAAGTCCTCTCTGCACCAGCTCCGCTAGCTTCTCCGGGGTGGCAGCAGAAGCGCCCCATGGCTCAGCGGCGTCGACCATCCCGAACGACAGAAGGCGGAGGCGCAGATGTCACAAAGAGGAAAGATTTTCAGCCCTTGGACGAACGTCTCACTCCACCAAGCCAGGCCTCGGGCAAACGCTCGTTCTCCGCCTCGCCCAAACCCTCCAAGCCAGGCCTCGGGCGAATGCTCGTTCTCTGTCTCGCCTGAGCCCTCCAAGCCAGGCCTCGGGCGAACGCTCGTTCTCCGTCTCGCCCGAGCCCTCCGAGCCAAACCTCGAGCGGAGTCTCCCACGACAGAGGAAAGGTAACCGCACACGTTTAATGCGCCCACCTAACCACGTCTCGAGCCGGTTGACCGGTACACGCGGCAACTCCCGATTCGCTCCACTACCAGGGCCCACCGCGACCGCCGCTCCGACTTCACGTCCGTCGCCCTGGCACCGCGATCTCCGCTCCCTAACGGTTTCCGCCTAAAAAGGCGTGCCCAACGGGCAGAAGGATTCCAAACGACGGAGGCTTCTTCAAGAAGGTAAAAATGGGCCCCGACCCTTCCAAGTCTCGAAGCAGCGAAGGCTGACCCTCGAAGAGGGTTCGACAGCCGGCTTTGAGCACCAGAGTCAGGGACACCAAGGGGCGCCACTCACAGCATCGGCCCCTCATGTGTATCCAAGGCGGGGCACACGACATGCAGTGAGATCCCCTGGGAGGGAGGCATCGAGCCACCGGGTCCTATCGAATGGACCCGACATTCCTGCAGACCGAGCGCCCATGCTTTATGAGATCGCCTCCGGGCTTCAGTCGACCCTATCGAACGGGGCACGAGGTCTCACTTGGATTCTCCCGTTACCAGCTCACCGGGAACCTCGATACTCGCCCGCTCGGGGTAGTACGAGGCATCCCCCCTCGCATCCGATCGAAAGGACTCGCGGGATGACAAGCCAGGGCAACCGGCGTGCCGGACAGCTCAAAGAGCCGGCCGGTCGGTTCAGCCTGGCACCCCTTGACGAAAGAGGGTCGAAGAACTCGGGGGCTCGACACTCCCGAACCTAAAAAACGTAACTAACACTCACACTCATGAAAAAGCCCACGAGGGAGTCCTAACCACTCCCCTGTGGCCTCGGGGACTACACCCGTCGGTGTCGCTCGCACGACACCCACGGAATCAAAACAACCAAACCCTCGAGAACCAGTTAGCTAACCCTCGAGATCCCGGTAGGGAGCCCCTGCTCGAGTGCTAGCACTCGAACAAGGGCTCGGGGGCTACTGTCGGAGGACCACAAAAGGGGTACCCCCAATCAACGCAAAGCAAATAAGTTAAACCTAGAGCACCAACTAATAAGAGACCTAACTAGTCTACCCCCCTAAAAAACCAACCCCTCGAGGCCTACAACGCTGGCCCACCAAGCCGAAGCCCGAAAACCCATCAAGCGGAAGTAGGCCGCGCTGGCCCTCCAAGCCAGGCCTCGGGCGAACGCTCGTTCTCCGTCTCGCCCGATCCCTCCAAGCCAGGCCTCGGGTGAACGCTCGTTCTCCGTCTCGCCCGAGCCCTCCAAGCCAGGCCTCGGGCGAACGCTCGCTCTCCGTCTCACCCGAGCCCTCCGAGCCAGGCCTCGGGCTGGCCCTCGTTCTCCGTCTCGCCCGAGCCCTCTGAGCCAGGCCTCGGGCTGGCGCTCGTTCTCCGTCTCACCCGAGCCCTTAGCGTCGGGCCTCGGACGAGCGCTCCACTACCCTTCAAGCCTCCCGCGAGAAGGAAGCTCCCTGCTTCTCAGCTCTGACAACCGTACCAGCCCCATACTGCACATTTAATGCGTCCACCTACTCCGGTCACATCCTCTGGTACACAACGTGTGCCACAGTGAACCGGGGCCAGAGTCAAACCTCGTTTTCACCACAAGCATGGGCAAAAAGGCACAAGTACAACACTGTTAGGCCATACCCTGCACTGTAGCAGACTCGAGCCACATCTCGAGACCTGGCTTCCCCGCTGTACAGCCGGGTTTTCCGAGACTTGCCCATACCTGCGGGGGCTCGAGCCTCCCGTAGGTGCCACCTCGAGGCCGGCTCCGCGCCCCTCGAGCCCTAATTGCTTTCATGATATTGGAGGACAGGTGCCCCAAGACCCGGAGGGACCCTGACACGTCTTGTACGTGCCGGAATGGGTGCTGCACGGCCTCCACGTCGCCACGCCTCCACGTCCGCACCCGGAATGGAGGCCAGGCTTCAAGGACGCCTCAACAGCAACACCCACGCTGGCTCCAGTGGCCCCGACAAGACAGAATTCCTACCCTTCGCCGTATTGGGCGTTGTACATGTCACTCCTGTGTAACCCTGGCCTCCTCTTCTTCTATAAAAGAGGACACCAGGGCCCTTCACGCACACGGACACACGGCTACTCACGTCTACACGAGTCCATACGAGTCCACACACACACGAGTCCAGACTCAGGTCTACGCTCGTTGAGCTTGTATTGCCCCTGTACAAGCACTTAGGTGCAAGTAATACAAGAACCTCCTCCCCCCGCTGGACGTAGGGCCTTCTTTGCCCGAACCAGGATAAACCCTTGTGTCATCTTGCATCACCATCCAGGAAGAGAACACGCGATCATATTACGCGATCATATTACTAGTTGGTGTCATACCCCCGGGGACGAAACACCGACAGATGACATTAAAAATCATGATTTTAATCACTGAAAAAGAGGATGAATTAGAACATACCCAACGACACCAGAGCCGGTTGCGCTAGTTGACATAACGCTTTTTGGAGTAGTCGTCCCGCTCGATGCAGTGCAGAGAAGTTGCAGTGTCGATCTCTTCCAACCCACCAAGAATGTCGGGAAGAAGATGAGGTCATCGAATGATTGAGCAGTCGTGTAGTCGCTCTCTAAAAACCTGATTGTCGATCTTCACTCGAGCAGATGAACTCGCGAACAGTGCCGGTTTCGGAGGCCTGCTCTCCCTATTCTCGTGCTTCGCAGGAATCGGGACGAAAATGACAGATAGCAACGCAACAGCAAAAACGATGAGGCATGGTTGTGTTACATTCTATGACAGATAGGAAAACAACCTCGCCTTATATAGCCTTCCAGAGACACTAAGAGACATATATATAACACACCATGAGTTTTACGTAACATTAGTCTAAGCTTTGAATTTTTCATTGGTTTAATTGTTAAATATAATTGGTCACTTCTAATGAAATCTAACAAAACGGGCTCTTCATCTTAGAAGTGTACCACAAGACCACCGTTGAGGTGGACGAGCTTGGCACCGTGGCCGCCGCGCGGCCATGACCATGTGCGAGGATGGGTCCACCGCCGGTAGATTTCGTGGTAGACCCGGCCATTCTTGTTCGCCATCGTGGAGGAGAGACCAAAGAAAGCTTCAGCACCTGGCTTAGGGCGGCGGCGTCCCACGAGTCGTGTGAGAGTGAGAGCGAGGGAGAGGGAGACAGAACAGAACAAGAGGGGAGAGGGGAGCGAGCAGCGAGAGTGAAAATGGGAATGCATCGACAAAGAAAAAAAAATGAACGGGCTTCTCGTGGGCCGTTTTTTCACGGTTGGTAGATTTCTGTTTTTCATTTTTCTTGTGGGCCGCTAAATTTCACGATTTCCACGTACAGCCGCGCGTGCCGCTAGCTGCATGCCGTAGTAGGCCGTAGCGGCTCAGAAAAGAGGACTGGAGCAGCCCGCCAGGCTTCAGGACTGGAGCAGCAGCGTGTGGTTCCTGTCTTCCTGAGCTGGGACCGAACCATACGTGGCTCGAATATTCTCTCTGGATGCCGCATCGTCCCGTGCGGAGAAATCCTCACCGAACGACGCCGTCCTGGACGGATCGCCTCCCACCCCTCCTCCTCCCCCTCTCTCTCGGCGACTCGGCTCTCCTCCTCCCGCGGGAACCCACCGGAGCCGCACGGTCTGCTGCTGCTGCCGGCGCCTGGCCGTTCTCTCATGGCGACGCCTCCGCAGGTGATTGACTGACCCCTGCTCGTCACCCCTCTATCTAGTTGCTAGGGTTACGGGGTGCCTGATTGGAATTGGACGAATCGGTGGCCCAATGGGTTTGCGTTTTTCCAACCTCAAGTTCTCCTAGGGGATTCATTTTGAAGTAAACACAGGTTGATTTGTTGGATTACAGATACCGGTTTCCTCTCCCTGAATTTCTCATGGGTTGCATCAGTGCAGATGCCATTCGAGTCCTCCTTTTTTAAAAGTTTAAACCAAAACTTTATATAGTGTTTGCATTCCCTTGGACATTGTAGATGGAGGACAGGGAGATTAGACGGCGAAAAAAAAATATACTCATCAGCGCTGCTTGGATGGCTCCGTAGCTCTGCTTGAACTTATTTCGGCTGTTTCATTGGTGTTCTGTGAGAGGGATAAGTCGTAGTACGGCTGATAAGTTCAAGTGAACAGAGCCAGACATTGTATTAATTTATGTTCCAATTGAGGAAAGCAATAGAATAGGATTGATTGAGTATCTAAAGACAAGAATTGGGAGGAAAGGAATACGAATAGAGAAATTGGCTATTATCGGACTCCAGTCGTGGTGGTTTCTCCCAAATAGGACTCCAAACATTCGTTTCTCTTAAATAGGACTTCAAACATTATTTGTAAGCTGTAATAACATTTTGATAATATTAACCATATTTTAAGTCCTAAATACATGTATTTGGCCATGGCAATGACTGTTTTGCCCCTGGGTCTTACTGACTCTATCCAAAGTTGATTCAAATGTTTCTTAACCACTTGAAGCGTGATAGCGGACACATTTACTTTTTTTTAAAAAAAAGAATTACATCATTTTTCCCAACTCTTGGCACTTGTGTACGTGTTCCCTAGAGTGGCAGAGACGATCGACTCGCCTTCAGGTCAGCAGGCAAATAAATTACTAGACCTCTCATGGTCATGCGTTGGAACTAGATAATTTAATTATTTATCTGAACAAGTGAATACATAGCTTAGGTTCCCATGAATGGATGTAGACACCATTTTGAAGGCTGAAGTGATTTCCCGGGCGACAAAACAGCCGTCATACGTTTTTCGTTTAATGTTCAGATTTCAGAATACAATGATAATAAAATGACCAAGCTAGATGTTAGACCAGGAATCACTCCAGACCAGAACTACAGAATCGATCCCAAGACCGTGGCATGGGCTGGCTGGCCGCCGCCTTGCCATGGCACCACGTCAACATGTACAACTTCCTCAAAATGCTCCATCATCCAAGGTTTAGCTTTCTCCTTTTTGGAGTCATCTTTTTTGGTGGCACCGGAGTAGGCATCCTCACGGGACTAGATTTATTAGTTTGTGAAGATGTGCTTTCTCCAAATAGCGTCGCTAGCATGCTGCACACAAGTATGATCAGCAATTAGATGTGCATATAAAACAATTATTGCGTACAGTCAATATGTTAATATTCCTTACCTTCTAGTGACCCTTCCTGGACTATCTCGTAGGATTTCCTCCCTGGTTGGCCTCTGTGGGGTGCTAGGTTCTGTTGCTCTTTCTTTTGTGACATTGTTCCTAGGTTGCCTACGCTTCCTACAAGTGATGAAATAAATTAATATTGGTATTTTTATTCAAGTTTGTTGATAAATAAAATCATAAATTACCCTTTTTTGGCGGTCCCATTTAATGGGCACTTGGAACTAGCTTGTCTATGACCTTTTCCTCCGCATCTTTTACAAGTCATAGGTCCTTTGATCATCTTCTGCCCCTTTGCGTTTGTTGGAACAGTGTCACCTTCACCCTCACCCCATCCCTTGTCACCTTCACCCTCATTGGTAGATTTTCCTTTCTTCCTGTGCCCACCTTCATCCCATCCCTTGATTCTTAGTTTTCTCATTCTTCCGGCAGATAATTTAGACAAAGGTGCACCAACGCCAAATGGTAGGTCGACATGTGGCCACTGTGTTTTGTCTGTCATTGGCTCAATCTCTCTACTATAAGCAGCCCTGAATCTATTCATAGAGTAGTAGTCATGCACAAATTGTTCTAGATCCACTCCCCTTTTGCAACTTGGAGTTGTAACCTGCATCCTCTCGCTAGACACACATTTATGTTCATCAACTAACACGGTTACCTACAAAAACAAAAACAAAATATTAAATGAATAATATTAAATTTTAAGGGCAAACACGGTTACTATCCAAGTGCAAAATGACTAATCAGCAAAATGACTAATCAACAAAATAATGAGTAATCAACAAATAAATGAATGAATTAATTAATTAATACAAAAAATATTTTACCTCCACAGTAGAGTTGTCATCTAGTTTAGAACCATTTATCCTCCAAGGACAAGGGCCCGTCGATTCATCACCAGACTTGCAAAAACCTCTATATTTCTTTGTTGTTGACTTCTCTACTCCTAAATGGAACTCTTTCTTGATGGCATATGTCCGCACCGCGAGCTTGAACTCTTCCACTGTTGGGTACTGTGTCCCAACATTCATTGACGGGTTGTTCTTATCATATGAAATCACGGTCTCACCCGGCACGACATCATTAGTAGGAATGGCAGCACCATCAACATCTTGACCAAGCTCATTAGCATTGCCTTGTTCATCCATTGGATGATCAAATCCTTGCGTAGGTATATTTGGTGTGCCCTCATCTGCCAAGCCTAAAAGCTCAAATATTTGACTCTCGCTCATAAGTTCAATTCGTCCCTCATCATCATGTGTTTCCATAATTTGTAATGTTGTCCAATCAACTCTTTCCAGATTTTCCACATCATTTACTTGAGACCTATAAATAAGAGAAATCTATTTTACTGTACAAATACCAAAAACCAATAGATTTAACTACTGTCGAGTTCCCTATTCAATAAAAGTTAAAACTTGTTGTATATGATAGGATGATCATTGATGTTTTAGACAACTGTACTAGTAAATAAAAACAATAATCATTATGGCTAGGGCTGGAGAAATATAATAGCAATAATGATTAACTATTGACATGGAAAAAATAATAATCATTAGTTATTCTTAGTGTCTCATACACAACTGTACTAGTAAATGACAGCGATAAACAATGGAGATCAGTATGCAATAGGGCAATGGCGATCAGTACCTTTGCACATCCATCACTGGAAGATTATACTCTATTATCGGATGATGAATAGTGGGCAGCAAGGACCTAGCTAGGGCCAGGGCATCAGCAGCCGCAACCTCCACTCCCGGCTGTGCCTGGCCATTGGCCGATCCTCCAGGATCTGCGGCTTGTTCACCATGAGCCGCCGTGGCCGAACCTCCACCAGCCGTCATGGCCGGCCCTCCACCAGTCGTCGTGGCCGGCCCTCCAGGGTCTATGGCCGAGGGAAGGAAGCAGATCGGTCGCTGTCCATGGCCGAGGGGAGGAAGGGTGGAGGATCACCGTCCATCGCCGAGGGAAGGAAGAAGGCCGGCGGCGCGAATTTGGCGGCGGTTCTGGCGGCGGCGCGAGTACACGAACAGGCGGCAGTCCCACGTACGAGAAATTATTAGCCTCCTGGTTACGTACGAACTACTGATTTAGATGTAAAGGAATCAATAAAGGGCAATAAGGTCATATACGAAAATACATGTATTTGGAAGATGAGAAAAAATGGTTAATATTATCAAAATATTATTACAGCTTACAAAAAATGTTTCGAGTCCTATTTGAGAGTAACAAATGTTTGGAGTCCTATTTGGGAGAAACCACCACGATTGGAGTCCTATAATAGCCAATTTCTCATAAGAATAGGATTGACTATCTGAACACAAGAATTTACAAGGATATTACAACCTGTGCCAAAATGATAAGAGAGGGTCGTATCTTTCTGTTGTGTCAAGTTTTTCACGAATGCTTTTTGTTCCATGACACTATCCATGTATATTGAGGAATAAGTGTCTACACTCTTGAATACAGTCGGACACAACGACACAACCTAAAAAATAAGCTAGTTGGGACTATTCATTAGGTCAGGTGAACGGGTAGCATATATTTCAACCTAGTCCTCATTGGGAAACTAAGCAATGAGCTTATCCGGCCACCCTTTTTGGATACCCAGCCAAAATTGCAGGGGACCCAAGATGAGATCCATACTTTTAAGGTATGACAATCCAAATTGTACTCACACATACGTGGTCAAAATTTTGTGATATATTGACCATATAGGATTGTATTGGAGCAATCGATGGGATAAATATAAGAGCATATATTATTAGTAAGTCTTCTTTCGTCATAGGAAGTCATTTGCAACCCAAAATGTGGTGGCAGCTGTAGATTTTGATTTTCTTTCTACCAGAGGACAATTGGACACTGAAGCCACGGAGGACTGCATGAGAACAAGCAAATAATCATAGGTTAATGATAAAAAAGAGACAAATGATTGCTGAGGGAATGTGGGCAGGTTGTTAAAACCACCATGACAACTAATATGTAGTGCTTTCATGTAATAGTGAACTGGTAATGAGATGGACCTTGTCCTGCTTGTTCTGTTAATGTGATGCACTACTGATGTTGTGGACAAATCTTCAGTATTGTCATTGCAATAATCGGATCTTGGGTTTAATGTGTTTGCTTTTCTCTTTTTTACTACATATTTGCATGTTTTTTTTTTCCTATTGAGTCTTTGTAACAATTTATCTTGGTGCTCATTGTCATATTTTATAACTTCACAGGAGATGGACCTAGAGCAACATGGGGACAACATGGCAGGCAAGGGTGGAGCTGGACATGTCTATTGGTCCAACGCGATGTCTAGTTTTGTACTCAAATATTTGGCTGGCCTAGTTGTGAGTGGAACTAAAACCACGAGTGGCTTCAAGCAAGCTCATCTTAACAGTTGTGCTAGAGCTTTGTATGAGAAGCTGGGTGTCCAGCACACCGGTGGACAAGTTGGTAACCATCTTAGGAAGTGGAAAAGGATTTATGCAAAGATTGAGAAGCTGAAGAACTTGGATGGAGCTGTTTGGGATGAACATAATTGCATAATCAGTCTCGATGCAGAGCATTACAATAATTATATTAAGGCAAGTAATCAGCACTTCTTACAGTTTGGTTATTGCAATCTTAGGTGCAGCATATATTATTCCTACCATGATATGGGTTTTGACTTGTAGAACCACCGCGAAGATGGCAACTACTTGAACACTCCAATTGAGCACTATAATGAGATGGCCACTATATGTAGCAACAGTTTGGCAACTGCTGCATATGCTAAAGGATCAAATGAGCCACTTGCTGTTGAAGTGATTGAAACAGATAATGTACCAACTGTGACTGAAACTGATGCATATGCTAAAGGATCAAATGAGCCACTTGGTGTTCAAGTGATTGAAATCGATAATGCACCAACTGTGACTGAAACAGATAATGCACCAACTGTGACTGGAACAGATAATGCACCAACTGTGACTGGAACAGATAATGAACCAAAACCCATGTCTAGTGAGCCCAGTGAACAAATTGGTGCTGATGATGGAACACACTCGGGCAACAATGGTGCAGAGTCCTCAGGTACTAAACAGCCACCGTCAAAGAAGCAGAGGATATATACTGATGATGACTTGGTTGTGATAATGAGCCGGACCCTTAGCGAACTTGCTTCGTCTATAAAAAAGCTTTCTGAACAACCTGACCTTCCTGTTCCAAAGGGGTTGTATGAAGAGCTAAAGAGCATCCCAGGGTTTGATGAGGCACATCTTGAGCACTACTATGCTTATCTGTGTGAGAATCCTCCACTTGCAAGGGCATTTTATGCACTGCCTCAACTTTCCGGCAAAGTTATATGGGTGGCTAGGTACATCAAGAATCACAGGTCCGAACTACTGTAGGTACTCTGATCATGTGGTTGTATTTTGGCCTAATCAGTAATCACTATGGATGAACAAAAACTTTATGCGGTGTGATGGCTTGGTAGTATGGAGGGCGGTAGTGTCTAGTGTGACTCTAGTCTGTATGAAACAACCTGGTCAGACTACAGAGTAGTCTTTTGTTGTATGGCAGTATGGAATGTGATTATAATAGGGAACTTTTAAATATAATATAATGTAGATCAGTGGTGAATTGTCTCGCTTAATTTTATTACTTATTATCGGTTGTTGTTTTCAAACAGCAATTTTTCCCCAAATGTGTGGATTGACCTATACATCCAACCAAACATGATTTTGTACCAACTCATACCATACCATACCATACCATACGGCCATCCAAACAATCAACCTGTATCATCTCACGCAAAAATTATGAATCGTGAGGTAACCAAACAAACCTATAACATTTCACCCCAGATTTGTTCCGTTCGTCCTCTTCTCAACCAGGATGCCATCCTCTTTGGCTCTTTCCATCCAGGACCCATTCACCTGCATAAATCCAACCAACACTGCTCGTATTTCGCAGCACATGTTCATCTTTCAGTTCGTCCAACACTACCTGTATTTCGCAACACATGTTCATCTTTCATTTCATCTGGCCCCAAGGTGTGTTCAGGATTCATCCGACACCGATCAGGTAGCCTCGGAACCGCGTCTCACACATGTCCATCCTTTCACTTCCTCTGTCTCCAATGCGCATCAAGGATTCAGACACTGATCAGGTAGCTTCGAAACCGCGTCTCCAAGCGGGCATTCTTTTCACTTGTTGCTCTGCTCGTGCGGTCGCCGTGCATAGCAGGGAGCTCGAAGATGAATGACGTGTGTGCTCATGACAGGCGGACTCATCTGTCGATTCTCCCTTGCTGGTTTTCATCTCCTGTTGATCTGTCCATTCAGGAGTAGTTCATTACAGCCTTTAGAGTTTAGACAGGTGTTGTCAAGGTGTCTCTTTGTTCATCGTGAAGCCAGAGCTGACCTCCCCATTGACGTCAACGATTCATGGGGTCGCCCAGATGCGTACCGAAAACAACACGGAATTTCCCTATGCTCGTACTACTTGGTCTTACCCACCCTGTTTTTAGCAACGAAATTGCAGCAGCAAAATCCGAGAAAAGCCAAAGAAGTTCGATACACGATCTACCAAGCACCGCCACGCAATATTTCAGACCAAAAAAAAAAAAGCTGCGCAAGAAAAGCTTTGGGGGAAAAAAAATCATAGAGCCAGTGAGTAGGGCGCCAGACCACCATTTGTCCATTTCTGAAAAAAAATTCTGAACGAGCAAAGGTAGCGAGTTTCTAAGGTGCTGATCAACTGGCCTGTGGCTTGAATCAATATGAATCGATTCTCGCTCGTTTCTCCACATGAATCTCTATCTATCAATTATCCTCTCTCATTTCTCCACATGAATCTCCATCCAGCTATTACCTAGCTGTAGGAAAGATTCTCATTTCTCCACGTTCATCATCCATGATCCATCCATTCAGCTAGGAAAGATGCGCAACTGAAGTCTGAACCTAATCTGAACTTCACTTTCTGATAACATCCTTAAAATTGATGCAGCATTCTCGGCCCTGTCCACATAACATACTTGAGGACTTACACAGACCGACATCATATGGGGCTACAACATTTCCAGATTCACGGTAGAAGGATACAGCATTTCCGAACCCGTTTGAAGTACTAGTAACAATTTTATAGCTTTCGCTGACGCCAAATCTACGAGTCCACTCTTGACACGCATTGATGTACAGAGCACATTGGATGCTATTCTGCAAACAAGCAGCACAATGCCGCAATCCAATAGTAGAAATTACATAATGTTAGTTACCTTGATGTGGATACATATAGAAAAAAAAACTATCTATGCCACATCTGATCTCAGAGAACTCCATCAACTCAACTATGGCTTTGCCTTTCAACTCCAGCATCATAAATTAACACAGTTTCTGTTCGACTTCATCCATGTTCTTGCTGACAGATGCTCAACAAGAAAAGGCATACAACAGCACATACTTGGCACGTCCGAAGTAGGTGCAGATTGGTGCATAAAAGGCATCCAGAAACTTCTCCACATCAATAGTTATAACATCCTGGCAAAAGAAAACAAGAAGATTTAAGTAGCAGGCCAGAAGTGTTAATTTCGCTGTGGGACTTAAAATAGGCCAAAGACTCCACGCCAAACATAATGACCACTTATGTTGTTGGAACAATTGTTGACCATACCAAGTCCAATAATGCATCCATTCTTGTTTTTTATTGGCTTATGCCATTGATATGTTTGTTAGTTAACATGGCAATGGACATTAAATGAAGTAAACTTAACGAAATTTAAACATAAAAACTACAAGATCAAACTTGGGAAAATACTCAGGAGGGCTCCAAAGTTTGCTAGGACCCATAAAATAACTTATTAACCCTATATTCAGGTGGGCCAATCCTAACCTTCTCTTCCATTGCAAAGAAATTTTCCTATCACTATGACATAAAACAGGTCTCAGAGAAAATCTAAACAAGTTTGGTGAGTGACATGCAACGTGCAATGAGAACTAAGTCATTGGACAAAGGGTTTCTCAAATGACCAGGAGAATCTCCAGAAAAGTAGTTAATCACTTAATTACAAAAAAAAAATTGTGGCCTAATGGAACAACTGGACAATACTGAAGATCCACATGGTGGAAAGAGATGGATACACTATATCCTTTCGAAAGCTAAATGATACCATCTATCTACTCTTACACGCAAATTTGACTTTCACAAGCTTCAAATGTCTTTAATATTTTCCCTGTTCCTTAACTGGATAAATTTAAGACAAGTAATGGTATGGCAATCCTTGAAGAGTCGTGACATACAGCTCTTATCAGTTATAATCATGTGATGTGTAAACACAGCTGAATTCCACAGATTAGCCAAGCGAGTCTGACAGTCCAACCCAACAAAATAATCCAAACACAGCCACATGCTTCTTAGCAACTATCAATATATTTTGGGAAGTAATTAAATTTAGTTCGCTGCACCTAATTGCTTCTCGATGAATGTGAGGTTACTCTTTTACCAAAAGAACAAAAGAATCATTTTCAATTATAGAGTACATCTCCAATAGACTGTATGATGGGCAATCCATTAGTCACTACTGGACTACTGGCTACGACATCCAAGAGCTTGTTATGATTCTGTTGGGATGAGAGGTATAATGGTGCATTCTCAAAGCTTGGAAGGCTTTCAGAAGAGGACTCAGAATATGAAGTGCCATTGCATAGCGATAGCCAATCAAGACATGCCAAATGTGTAAAATGAGTAAGCAGAATACTATACTTAGCAGTCCTAGTCAGTACAGCAGCGGAACCAGGAACAGACTAATATGAGTAACCAACATGAATTTGTATTCTCTGCAAAACTAAATATGGAACAAAATCAAATCGCCAAGAAAGAAAAAGACCCCTGTTGGCTAAACAAGGTTGATTTGTGGTGAGATCACAACAAATACACAGGCTCACAGCATTTGAATATCGCAAGGTTAATGAGCAGGGTTATTAAACCAAAGCTACCAATGAAGCAATAAAAACTGTCATAAGGAGCCAGTGTTTTGAGGATTTGTGCAAACTAGCTATTCATATCTTTTAGTTTTGCAGCCCAGGTTCTTCTGTCTTCTGTGCTTTTGTTTTGTTATATGGTCTTTAGAATAAGCTTCACTCCCGCCATACAGGGGCTGATGTGTGGGAAATAGTTTTTTAGGACACACCAAATAGCTGAATGAACTAACACTGGTCCTTGAGATGCCCAAAACTTAGTTCACCTGAATGAACTAAAACATACATTCTTGTACTTCTAAGATACAACAGAACAGAAGCTAGAATTAAATAGGCACACGTAAATTCAACCAAGATATTTTGACTCATGCTGCTTACAAAAATGTGTAGAGGTCACTCGGTTGTATTCATTTCAGTATTTCACAATTATGCAAGAATACTAAAACTTGATCTACCAAACAGAAATTACAAACAAAAATCACACAAACTATTGAATTTCAGTTTAAAGTGAAGTGTACCTCTCACATCTGTAGCTTCCGAAATGCCATCTCCAAATAGATTAGAACGAATTCATCTCAAGGCTGTAGGTCCTCCGCTTGAGAAGCATCCTCACCGCTGTCCTATACGGCTCCTCAAATGCATCCAACACCCAGGCTGCACCAGAAGCCCCATTCCAAACTGTGTCACCTGTTCCTTCCTCACTTGGCTTGATGGCCACCAGCGTTGCGCCATTCAGCACCAACCCCCCAGGCAGCTCAATACATGGTGCGTACCACAGCCACATGCTAAGCTCTGGCATGAGCGTCCGATGTGAGCCCCTAGATGTTGATACCGGTCTCACCCTCAGCTCCTGCAGTTGGCACTTGTCCATGGTGAGCACTCCCTGGCCATCAGCATCTGTCAGGTCCAAGCTCTCGAGCATCATGTGATCAGCAATGATCGGCTGCAGCAAGTAATGCCTAGCGGCAGCCGCAATCAATGAGCTGATTGTCCAAACAACCCGCAGCTTAAACCCCCCGTTTGTGTAGAACGACTCAGGGATGCTTCCTGAATCGTCACATTCATCAGGCTCAGTGCGGCCACCACCGTCAACAGAGGGAGCTGAGCTCGCGCTATCTGAGCCAGCGGCGGAGGGCGAGGCCGAGACCGAGGATGCTCCAAGGATGACGCAGCTGCCCAGTGTGGACCCGAAGTCAGCCTTCCACTTGAGCATCACGCCGTCGTCCATACCGAGCTCGCCCGCCGGGAGCTCGATGCGAAGGTGGCGGAGCTCCTTGAAGGAGCGGAGCACCTCCGACGGCGAGTGGTGGGACACGTCCCCAGCAGGCAGTGGCAAGGAGGATGACGACGACGACGACGAAGGCGAGGAAGCGGAGGATGCCGGGAAGCCGGAGGCGGAGTTGGCGGGGGAGAGGATCTGACCGAGCGCCTGGATGGGCTTCACGATGCCGCCGAGCACGATGCGCGCGATCTGCGAGAAGACCCCGCGGGCGCGCACGGACGCCGTAGGAGAGGACGGCGTCGACGGGGAGGACGACGAGGAAGGGGGCTCGTCGGGGATGACGCAGTCGACGCGGACGAGGACGGAGTCGACGAGGGGCACGAGCTCGTGGAAGCGGCGGGAGACGAGGGAGCAGCGGCCGAGCGCCTTGACGTCGCCGATGCGGTTGAAGATGACGAGGAGGAGCGCGTCGGGGAGGCGGTCGAAGTGGTCGTCGCCAGCGGCCCCCGAGAGCCAGCGCTCGTCGCCGCCGAGGTCGCACCGCCAGCGGCGGGATCCCGCGGGATCTTCGGACATCCGCGGCGGCGGGGCGGACCGGATCTGGAGGGGGAGGGAGGAAGGGAGGGGAGGTGTGGGAGACGTGGGCACGCGACGAGGAGCGCGGAGAGAGAAGGAGAGGTGGTGGGCTCGCACTCTCTTGTTTTTCTCGTTTGGTAAGGGAAGATGCTGAGAAGCCCCCGGAGCTTCCTAAAATTACTGTAATGAGAAACTTGACATTAATGGACAGCAGCTACATGGTTCAAATTGCCAACGCCCAACGACCAAGGGCCAGCAATTTCTCCGTATGAAATAATACTCCCTCTGTATCACAAATAGAAGACGTTTAGGACAGCGATATGGTCTCTAAAGCCTAATTTTAACCATTTATTTCTTTAAAAATATTTATTGTAAAGTGTTATATATATTTTTTATGAAAATACTTTTCAAGATAAATTTATTTATATGATTTTTATATTTTTAAACTCAATAATTTAAAAGTTATTCATGATTTATATTGTCAATGTTTAACCGAAACCTTTTCCAAAACGTCTTTTATTTACGATACGAAGGGAGTACCATCATGAATTTCACTTAAAAGAGAATAAATAATAATCTTTTCGAAATACTAGTATGGATGAGAGGATGGAAGTGGTTAAGAAAAACAAAATCTATCCAACACTTTTTTTTTTACAGCAGCAATAACCAGCTTTGTTTGGAACCACAGTAAAATCGAGCTAACCAACATCGAATATAATGGGAACAACACAGTAGGTATCTATTTTTTATATTCTTATTTAGGTCCATAAATTTAAAAAATAATTGTCTAGACCCTTCAAATTTTTAAGTGGTTCCTTCAAAGTATTAATTTAGGTTGATGATTGGATCTAAAATGAACTGTTTGTGTAAAGCTGAAGAATCGGACAATCATTTTAAGAGTTCATAAACCAAGATGGAAAATACAGAAAAAAATTAAGGACCAACAATGGATTTCACTTCACTCAACATAAAACGAAAAGTGGAGGAAGTAATGCGTGTAGTGGTATAGGGTTTTTACTACAATGGAGACAAGGAAGTCAATAGTTAATTGCTACTACTCCGTTTTAATTTATATAGGTTGTTTTGGTAATTCTAGATATATAACTTTTATTATGTATCAGATATATTTTGGCTTTGTTTGGCTATGATTGATTTATAGAAATGATTTGTCATAAGAAAAAAAATAACTTTTCATTGTTAAAGAGTAAGACTAATTCTAGCCGAATAACTCAAATGAACAGACTTGGGCAGAAGGGCAGTACTAATAAGTGGCAAGCTAATCGAAGATCAGTTCCTCTTTACTCGGTCTTTGTCTCTTGGTCCAGCATGTAAATAGCTGAGGACCTGAGGTCTCGAGGTGTTGAATGTTATGGGTTGCTGCACGCTCAGGCACACACAGTGCTGCTGATGCCGGTGATGCCCGATGGCCTTTTTTTTTTGGGTTCTCGTATTACGCCATTTCTTCGGGAGCGCGGGACGGCTGGCAGCTTTGGGTTGATGGCGTTGATTACGACGGGGCATCTCTATGTGGCGGTGGCGGTGGAGGGAGGGCACGTCTCTGCCGGCTGCGGCAGCGCAGGTGCGGTGCGGGGTGCGAAAACGAGGGTTTCCCGGCCATTTCACAGGGATTCCGGCCATTTCACCGCAGCAGCAGCCTGCAGGCTGCAGCGCAGTCGCGCAGAGAGCAGCAGATGCTATTATCGCAGGCCGACGACGGGTGACGGTGACCAGGCGCGCAGCCCGACACCAAAATTTTTTTTAGATTCCTTATCACATCAATCTCCAGATGCATATATATGAAATATTAAATATAGTTAAAAAATAACTAATAATACTTTTAGTATATTCATGTCGAGACCAATCTTTTAAATCTGGTTAGTCCATGTTTGAAACAAAGTTTATCAAATAACAACGAAAATGCTATAGGACCTTTTCCAAAAATTTCCCGAAACTAAACAAGTGCTTGGTCGACAAACCCCTTTTTTATGTTGAGGAAATATGGTATACTTCTTTCCTAGAGGTCCAAATGTTTCATATATTAATAATAATCTCATTTTTAAGTTGGTCACAAACCCTCTGTTTTCTATTTGTGAGCACGATGTGTACCACATTATTGTTATATAAATCTAGTCAAATTAAAAAAAAATTGACCATCATAAACCTCATAGCGACTTTTTTTATTTACTCATACTGCTACCTCCATATGCCATGATAGTGTATCTTGCTGCTGCCCAAGTCGCAGATGCCCTAACGAATACCAACAGGCTACCTGCTGAGATGTTGCCGGATAACAACCAGTTTGCTGTGTTGGATGGCATGCATTGTCTTCCTATGCAACTGCCCCCCCCCCCAAAAAAAAAAACAGCAGAGGATTCCAAGCAGGGTTCAGTTGGTGCACGTGCTCCGGCTCCGGCCGTGCGTAGTGCGTACGTGCGCCGTGGCTCGCGAGGACGTGACGAGGAGCCAAACGGTGGCTGCACCGGCCGTCCAGTGGGACGCGTCGTCCTGTCCTGGCAGTGTCGAGCGTACAGGCAGCCCGTCGTTGCGTCTGCGTCGTCGTCGTCCGAGCTCCAGACCACGCGTGCCGGCCGTGCATTCAGTGATGTGCAGCGCGCGCGCGCGCCATCGCCCGTCGTCCGTGTGCCCGTGTGGTTGGTCTGGTCTGGTTCTGGTCTTCGCGGTCGTCGTCGGCTGGTTCACCGGTTTGGATGTCCATAGCCCGTCGCCGTCGGCCTCGACCGGCACCGCGCGGCTGGTGGCCTCGCCCGTCGTCTCAGACCCTCGGGGGCTACGACCGTTGGTACGGCCCGTCGTACGCCTATGGGGACACTGGGCGAGCGGTGGCTGCTTGAGTGGATTTTTTTTTGTCTTCTCTTGTTAGCAATTATTATATTACCTCTGTTTTCTTTTATATAAGATACGATTTTAACATGGTACTATCCTAATTACACTTGTGATTATTTAATTATTTTATATTATATTTTTTATTTTTATGATTTTTTTATAATTGGATGGTATATTTGATTATAAATCTAACCATGTCAAGTAAAATTAGTAACTAAATTATTGTTTCATATATTAAATTTTAAATTTTGATGTGCGTCTGCGTCTTGTAAAAGACTACAACCAGAGTAATAGTTACGTTTAGCAAAAAGAAAAAATATCACCTTTTTTTCTCTCGATCAGTTGTCACAGATAGAAAAACATGTTAGCTAGTGACGGTTCAAGATGTGACGGTGTGTTAGTGCTTGTTTGGTTCTCATCCACTGAACTTTAGGACGTGTTCGTTTCTCAACAAAAAAAAAATTTAGCCCCGTCATATCGATTTTTGTGGCTCTAATTCGGTCTATTAAAAATAGAGTAATTAAAAAACTAATTTGTCAGCCAAAGACTATTTCTCGAGATTAATCTATTAAACTTAATTAGTTCATGATTTGATAATATGGTGCTACAGTAAACATTTGCTAATGATTCATTAATTAACCTTAAAATAAGAGGTCAAAGTTATGTTTTGAAGACCGTGTCGTTGTCTTTGACCTCTTATTTTACAAAAATATTTATGAAAAAATGATATATGTATAATTTTATAAAAGTATTTTTTCAAGACAAATTTATTCATATATTTTTTATATTTACAGGCTTAGAAACTTAATAGTTATTGGTGAGTTATATTCTCAATATTTGATTCAAATTTTGTCTAAAACGACAACTAATATGAGTAGGAAGTGAGTACAACTGAAAAAAAGCTGAGGAGAGAAAACGATGCTATGTTAAAGAAAATTGCTGCTGATATACTCCCTCCGTCCATACAAACATGCAATTATGAGATCCGTGCCGGTCAAATTGTCTTAAGTTTGACCAAAGTTATAATAAAAAATATTAGTATTTATGTCGTTAAATAAAATTATTATGAAAATATATTCTATTACTAATCTAATGATATATTTTTTTATCAAGAATATTAGTACTTTTTATATAATTTCGGTCAAAGTTAGAAATGTTTGACTTCTCGATAAGCGAGAATTGCATGTTTTGTTGGACGGAGGGAGTACAAAGTTGTAATCGGAATTGCTTCCTACATGTTATTTTCTTTGTTCCAATGGCTGAGGAGAGAGAAGAAAAAGAAAAAGAAAACAAGAGCGGTCGTGTCGCGTGCCGGCGACCTTGCTGATATGCTCGATCGGTGTTACCGAACGCAGATCGGAAAGCCAGTTGCCAATTCAGTCCAAAACCCAAACAAATTGAAATGGTTCTGGCTTCCCAATACCAAACCCTGTAACAATTTATAGTCCGAAATCCGTACATGTAGAGATAACCAAAGTGGCAGATACAGCCGCGATGTGAAGGTTCAGTTTGATTCGAAAACGATGCGGCAACAGAGCAATAATTCCAAACACGGGCGACGAGTAGACACTAGATACGAACCGTTCTTTTTTCACATCTGCTTTGTTTATTCTCTCGAATCATTTGCTGCCCTCTCTTATCATGCATGCAAGAAGAACAAATGCTTGATGGCTATGCTTTGTTCCAGTGCAATGCAGGGTAAGGCAGGCAGGCAGCACCAAAGCAAATCCGTCGACCAATGGCGGAGCTTGGCTAAATAAACAGGAGGGGCCGATATATGTAATTAAGCTTTAAATATCAATAAACAGCGCTAAATTACTGTTCATTTAATGGAGATTATGGTGACCAAGGGGGGCCATGGCCTAGTATGGTCTTCACTTAGCTCCGCCAGTGCCGTCGACAGCAGGCAAAAGGAAATTTGGGAACGAGCGAGTGCTAGTTTGGTCAGTAGCACGAGCTGTGCACTCAGCCACCCCGGCTTCGATCCCGGTGCCCGCAGTATTTCCGTGCACAGTGCATGGGAATGGGGAGCAAAAGCACTTCTCAAAAGCACACTATTACTAAGTTACTAAAGGCATTTAGATCCGTTAGCTGATAGGAGACCAGTTATTATCTACTCCCTCTGTCCCTGAATGTCTGTCGTTTGCACTTTTCAAAAAACAACTTTGACTAAATGTAAATTAAAAAATATCAATATGTATGATATATAATTAGCATTGTTGGATAGATAACAAAATTATTTGGAGATACAAATGTTGCACACATTTGCTACAAATTGAGTCATACTTGTGGCATGTACACCAACGGCGACAGACAATTAGGGACGAAGAGAATAATTTGGTTCAGCTAGCGAGATACTCTCTCCGTTCTAAATTACGATCATTCTAAAAACCTTAAAGAATTAAAGTTTTTAAAATTTAACCAAATTTATATAATAAGATAATAACATTTATAATATCAACTAAGTGACATTAGACTCTTCATTATTTATATTTTTATAGTAAACATATTTGATGTCATAATTTTTTTGTTTCTTTCTATAATTTTCATTATTTATATTTTTATAGTAAACATATTTGATGTCATAATTTTTTTGTTTCTTTCTATAATTGTGAACAAACTTGAGATGTTTTAACTCACTAAGATCGTTAAAACAACTTATAATTTAGAACAAATGGAGTACTAGTTCGTACTTCCTCCTAAATTATAAGTCATTCTAGGAATTTTAGAGTGTCAATTTTTTGAGTTTGATCAAATTTATATAATAAAATAATAATATTTATAATACTAATTAAGTACCATTAGATTCTTTATTAGTTATATTTTTTATATTATACCTATTTGATGTCATAAATTCTTATATTTCTCTATATAATTTTGATCAAACTTAAAAAACTTTGACTCTCCAAAACTTAAAAAACTTTGACTCTCCAAAATTCTTAGAATGATTTATAGTTTGGAATAGAGGGAGTAGTTATCTAAAGTTCCGACTAATAACTATCTAGTCCACTATTCATACATGTTTAAATCCAAAGGAGATAATTATTAGTAGACAGATACTGTGCATGGAAAACCAAACAGGGGGGCCTAAATAGGCAACGCGCATGACACATCTCACTTGCTATTCAGGTTTTTCTCATGATCAAACATCAATTTGCCATCAGAATGATAAAAATTATATTCTCAAGTCAATTTGCTCCCGGAGATTACACCCCAAAATCTAAAAATGTTGCTATTGAATCGACCCCCATAACAGAACACTGACCAAAACTGAGACTGGTCGGGGTGAAGATACATTTGTAAAGGGTCAAAAACAGCATACACTCGCGCTTTAATCTGCCAGCTATATTATCTTACAAAAGGAGAAAACGAATTATCTTCTACATTCTAGACAGAAGCGGTGAGGATGAAGGCGTGGTGCCTAAAACATCAGGGATAACAACAAAAAGGATATTGTACATGCAACTTGGAACTCCTCGTCTCAATCTCAGCAAAGTAAACAAAAATGTCCTCAAAAATATTCCGCGCGAGGAGTTGGGGAGTTGACCACCAAGATCCAATTGACACCTAAATTGTGAGGGATAAGAAATTAGCAATAAAAATGTATTAATGGCAATCAGGCATAAGGAAATTAACAAGACCGGTACTAGCGCAATCAAGTATTTCCACATGAAACTACAGAATCCCACAGCTTAGTATATAGATCCGTACCTAAGTAGCTTGTGAAGAACTGCTGCATGAAAAATTAAGCATTTGGTCAATATTTGCCCTCAAAGTATGATCTCAGGCGTTTAATGAGATTTTCCACCAGTGACTCCGGAATTTTCGACCTAAATATGCTTGCAGAATCTGATGCTAGCTGCTTTCTGCATTACATTAGAAAAGCACACGGTCTTAGAACAGGAATCGATAAACATCTTGAGAGTATTTAATCCAACAAATTTCCTGTAACCAAAGTTAGATAATTTCCGGCATTGACTCAAAGCACATCACCTCATTGCATCAAAATCTTGAGAAACGTCTGAAGTTTGAATTCGACGCCTCTTTTGTGAGCGCATAAAATTATAGACATCATCCATCCATACAGACAGCCGAAGCTCAGAATTAGCTGACTTAGCAAGCCTGGTTTTTTGGAGGGTTCAGCAAAACATGTCATTAGCATTACAAAATTATTACAAATGAGACAATGATCAACTCAGAAATGTGGGTCATTAAACAATGTCAAATGGATTAGATCTAGAGGCATGAGGCAAGACTTCATGTGTGGTAGCTTAGGGATATTTGCAAAGTTTTCATTCAAAGCCCCATGCATGTATGTGAAATTAGCACCATTAGCATTGCAAGGATAAACAACAATACCAAATGAGTCTTAGATTTACTAGTTTACAATACAAACTTTTATCTGTGCAAACCAAGGTAGTATGAATCATCTCATGTTAACATATTTCTAGTTCATATTGTGCTATATGGCGAGTTGGATCATATAAAATGAATACATGACCAAACTTGGAAGGTGCTAATGTGCAAAAAAGCAACTGAAAGGAATGGATGAGTGGATGACACATATTTCATGGAGAGTGTTACACATAGAATATGGTGAAGGGTGTGACAGCAGCAGCCAGCATTACGTTAGTGGGCAGCGCTGTGAGGAGATTAACCCTTCAATTCTTACTTTCCTCTAATAGTTACAACTCCTATATTATTAGGTAAAATCCCATTCCTATGACATGACCCCCAAATGTTCAGTTAATTCCCTCCCCAAGGGGATTGGAGGGGATGACAGGATTTTGACTTGTTGGGCATTTAATCCCAATTCCCTTCAATCCCCAACAAACCAAACAAGGTTCTGTTCCCAACAAACCAACAATCCAGACTCTACATAGTCTAATTCTACCAAAAATAATGGGCCAGTAACCACTATCTCGGAGGGTGGAGGCCAGTAACCACTGTCTAGGAGGGTGGAGCCGTTGCTACAGTACCCACAGGTTCTGTTCATATGGGTCTCAGTGTCCACATGTAGCAGAAGATATAAAAAAAGTAACAGAATATCAATTAGAGACTTACATTTCCTGAAATTTATCTTCTTCAAGTTGGCGTTTGTTTCCTGAAGAGTTTGAATGAGATGACTGGTCAGAATATTGTTCAGCATGTGAGGCAGTGCCATTACTGGTCTCCTGTTGAGCAGGCGTGACA
Organism: Coix lacryma-jobi var. lacryma-jobi; assembly: GCA_009763385.1. NCBI lineage: Eukaryota > Viridiplantae > Streptophyta > Magnoliopsida > Poales > Poaceae > Coix > Coix lacryma-jobi. Next base: position 6,082,700 of record CM019826.1, read on the forward strand.
TTGCCATTACTGGTCTCCTGTTGAGCAGGCGTGACATTGCCATTACTGGTCTCTTGTCGGGCAGGCATGACATTGCCACTACTGGTCTCTTGTTGAGAGGGCGTGGCATTGCCATTACTGGTCTCTTGTTGAGCGGGCATAGCATTGCCGTTACTGGTCTCACCAAGATACCGGGAATGATGAATTGGCTGGCCATTTCCATTTGCATCCTGCAGTATTCTTTCTGACTGTTGGTCTCTCTCTCCACAAGAAATAGTATTATCAGCATTATTTTTACTGGGTCCCACAAATTGTCCAGTCTTGGACCCATTTGATTCTGATGATTTAGCAGTTTCATTAACCTCTGGGTTAATTTTGGAAGTGAGGTTTACTTTGCCATTTGACACAACCTTTTCTGCTGTGCTATTCTTAAAGTGAATCGGCTTGATAAGTGGACATGATGCAGTCTTGCCATTCTTCAAGGGCATCAGTACATTACCTTTGGCAGAACATAGGCCATTCTGTTTTACCAAAGGTATCTTCGAGGTCTCACTAGATGAGGTGCTTGATATGCCAATTCCATTGGTGCTGAAAGGTTTAGCTGCAGTAGAAGAGTAACCATTTGTACTAGGCTTTTGAGTTTTCGAATTCAGTATATAAAATAGGATATAGACCTTCTCAGACAAAACATTCTGAGAGCTTGATAGGGAGACATGAGAATCGTTACAACAAAACCATTGACCAATAGCATCCTGCATATAATGCATGTTCCAAGTTATGTTCAGATATAGTACAAGAACAGGATTGAACAAATTTACATACTGATTGAATTACCTTAACATAGGCATAGTAGTGACCAGACTCTGGGGAGAGTCCTGAGTGGACGATGCAACCAAAAAGATTATATACTGGCTGCAGATCCTGCAGCTCCATGCAAGCCAAGATATATTTCATATCAATCAAGGGGATAAATGATAGTAATAAGATATGCACGAGAAAATAAAAAAAAATGTTTTCAGTCAACAAGATTAGAAAAAGCATCATGCCTTCACTAAATGAATTTTTTTATTCCAGACAGAAGTGGCACACTATAACTAGAAAATTCTTAAGAATGACGTTTTGGGATTCGCACTGGTCAAACATTCTTAAGTTTGACTAGAATTATTGTAGAAAATATAAGCAACATTTATACCTCCAAATACGTTTATTATGAAAATATATTCCACAAACTATCTAATGATATAATTTTGCATCATAAATATTAATATTTATATATATATAATGTATGACTTCTCGGGAAGTGAGAATGGCATTCTTTCTAGGACAGAGGGGGCACATAGAAAGAGAGTTGTAAGTGGATAAAATACTGCAAAGGGATCTCACAGTTCACAATTATCATTGCACCACTGCCATACTCTTATACGCTTTTACCACGCTATAAACAAAATGGTACCCATAAAACCTACCTTGTAAAAGATTTCCTTCAAACTAAATGAACCACAAGTCTTTGTTTAGACTGACCTACTTTGGTGATAGTTTCATGTAGTAAAAATGGCCTTGCGTGGTTGAGTCTCAAGGCTGGAGTACAAGCTATATTACTGACAGTTGCTAGAGAAAGCAAATGTTACTACATAACAGGGGACATTTTAAATTAAACTTTACTTGCTTTACTCAAGGTATGGACGTGCCAAAGTCAATCGACTTATCACAAAAACAAATATACAAAATGGTTTGAGGACAGTGGTCGGGATCAGTGGTTTCCATCCCACTCCCAACCACCAGCATTTGATTCCGGTTGGAATCAGCTGGTGTCTCAACGGGGCATGCCCCCAAAATAAATTTCGTTGCCTCCTCGCGTGGTGCCACAATGGTCAGAACGGCGTGCCTGTCGTCTACAGAGCCCTGTGTGACTGCCGAGTGCCGATCTCACTAGGGACACAATATTCAAGTTGTGTGTAGTCATAGTCTTGATATGTGCGTAGGGTGTTAGTGTGTGTGTGTGTGTGTGTGTGTGTGAATTTGTGTATGTTTGCACATGTTCAGATACTTCATCTATAGATAGCTCAGGTGTAGATAACTATCACTTTCCAAATTATAAGTCATTCCAACTTTTTTGGTTAATTACCATAAACTAGTTCATATCCATTTAAGTTCATTGGTTAATTGGAACTTAAGTTATTAAAGGACCATGATTTGATAGTTGCTGTGGTTACCTTAAAGAAGTTTGATCCACGTAATTGGAAACAATGTCCTTAAACAAACTAGAAACCAATGGCAGTTAACATTTGGTTTCATATCAATGAGCAACTTACCACAGGTGAATAAATTGGTTTCCACAGATAGCTTTGCGTTCACAAAAGTTTGCGTGCCTAAGAAAAATCCAAAAATTAAGCAATCAAAATTTGATGTTTTACCTGGTTTTTATTGAACATGCAATCAGAAAGACCAAGTGCCTCTTTGAATTCTATATTCCTGTTGATCTTTCCACCATTTATCCCCTCAAACCTCTAATATCATAATTCCAGAAAAAAAAGACAGATCATCAGCAACAGCTCCTAGCCATGTCCAATAAATCAAACATAAGTTTTGTCCAAATAGAAAATAAGAAATGACCAAGGGTCAATAACCTTGAGCTGTATGACAAGCACCTTAGGTGCCCTCAGCATAAACATTTGTTTCCGTGCTGAGGTGAGCTTTTTACATCTGCCATTACCAAAAACATAATTAAAGCATGTTTCGAACACAAGAATCAGGAATACAGGAGAACTTGGATGAGTGAAAAGAAGCACGTGAAATTATCATCACATCATGAAAGGTGACATCGAGACAAGTTTTTCATATACTGTAAACAAATACTAATGTTTACATTGGCTGCTTTACATTTTGACGATTTCCATTTGGAAACAGTCTAAAGAGCTTATAGGGCATTTTGACCAGTTTTGGAACACTAAAGAGGGTCCATGGTTGGGGTCACACCAACTTTGTTCCACAATAAGCAGACATAAAATGTAGAGATTGCCAGAGTTATCTTTTCCTTGGTGAAAATGACAACATATAAAATTTCACAAGAAAGGAATAGTAAGCTTTTCCTTCTCTAAACAAGTAGCCAAGCAGGGTAATTTCAAGAGGTTCAAAATAACATTTACATTCCTATGGAATTTGGCTAAGGAAACTGCACCATTTGCCTACAGTGATGATTATATTGCTAAAGAAGGGGCTGGTGAAACTTCCTACATGATTTTGTAATTTGTTACCACTGAAAATATTATGATCAACCCTAAAGTGTCTTAAGAAGGCTTTTGCATCCCTAACATAACAAGTGGACAGCGAAAAATTTAACAGTACATGAAACATTGAAACCTTCATCTGGGAATCATTTGTTCCTTTTTAGATAAAGAATAGCATACCTTTCACAACTATATTTGTTTGCGCCCTCCAAGATCTCTGGCTGAAAGAAGCGGGCAAGGGCCTCAGCAACAGAACTGCTCCCAGGCAGATCGAGACTGATGTCCATTATCTCATCAGTCTTGTTAGACTCGCCCTTGCACACAAGGCACTTCACTTGACTCAGCAATGCCCCACCAAATGTCTCCCTCATAACCAGACATGCCCCCTGCCCCCGGCCATCCTCACCACAGTTATCATTGGCACCTGCTGCAGGTAGCCGCTTGCGCATGCGGAGGCCAGCAGTTTGACAGGCATCTACCACATAGCGGAGGAACTCGTGCGCATCCTCCTGGCGCCCCCACCTGAAGTGCTCGGCGAATAGGGGCATGCAGCGGATAACCTTTGCTGGTGAATCGAGCGCCCCTGCATCCGCCCGAAGCAGCCTGGCGATCTGCCGCTCAAGCACGCAGAACGCGCACTCCTTGTCCCTGTTCGGGAACACCTTCTTGCCTACATGCAAACAAACCAACACAAAAATCAACCACCTTATGAGTTGCGGGAAAAAAAATAAAAGAGCGCGCAAAGGGGTAAAGCGGGCGCTAGGGTTTCGTACACAGGTTGGAGTGGCGGGAGGCGAGGCAGAACGTGGCGAGGGGCGGCGTGGACGCGAGGCACTGGAGGACGCTGTTGAGGTAGCAGGTGTTCCCGAGGTTCTTCAGCCCCGGGGGTGGGCCCGTGCGGGGGCGCCGCTGCGGCGGCGGCGAAGACGGCTCCGCGGTCGGGGCCATCACCAGCTCCGAGGGGCGGATGCGGCGGGGACAGCACCGCCGCGGGAAAGCTCAAGGCCCCCCTCCTCTCCACGAAGCACCGCCGCCGCCGCCAACTCATCCGATCGCATCGCCCACCTGCGGGCGCCGCGGGGGAACGGCCACCGTGGAGATGTTTGGCGCTCCCGGCGCGAGCTCGGGGATTGGCGCCGCTGGGAAGGCGAAGAAAGAGCCGGCGGAGGCTCGCGCCCTCGAATCGAGCAACAGGACGGCGACGGGGTGACCGAGAGAGGAGGGAGGGAAGCGAGGAGTCTGGTTTTCCCCCCTCGGGGTCGGAACTCGGAGCTCGGGAGACAGGGGAGTGAAGAGTTGGCTCGGGTTGCGATGGGGCTCGGCGGCTGGTTTGAGCTGCGCGGCTGGTGGTGGCTTTGGTGCAGCGTGCAGCGGGTACACCGGGTCTACAACGTTTTTTGTCGAGAGAAAGGCAGCTCTTCTGCTAGCTTGTGCTTCCTGTTTTGTGTTTTTGCTATGCTAGTTGCTAGCTTGTACTTCCTGTTCTGTGTTTTTACTATGCTAGTTTGGTGTCAGCGTGCTATGTGTCATGTTACAAAAATAGACAAATACTTTTCTAAAGTTAAAAATATATTATTGGTATCTCACAGATATGTATGGCATGCATAAGTCAATTACATATAGGCTAGAATGGTATATCTCCAATTTAGTAAAATTATAATAGCAATCTTCAAATTTTCCCAAACAAGAATCACATAGACAGTCATAATCGCATAATACAAGAATTGCATAGACACGGTTGTACAAAAGAATCGTATATACACTATTACACGAAATAATTGTAATGTAGAATATATAGGGGGATTAAACCTCATATATAGGCAATGAGGAAAGTTTTAGCTCTTCTGCTTGCTTGGTGCTTAACTATTTCTTACCATTTTAGATTGTGCTAGCTTGGTGTTACAGTGCAAAGATGCTAGATACAGTGGACTTGTTCGGCTGTTTCTAAAAACAGTTGTTGCTAGTTGCTAACAAAGTTATTGAGTAAGAGACAGATGTTGAAGCAACAGTAGCAATAGCTATAAAAACCAATTGCCGAACAATCCAATAACATAGGAGAAATGTCTTCTTGTAAAGAGAAAAAAAAACATATTGGCAACAAGGAAGAATATTAAATACCTAAGCAATTGATGTACATGGAAAGCAAAAAACAAAAACAATAAAACATCGCGTTTGCGGTATAAATATATTGACTAAAAGATTATGACACTAAGATACGACGAGTCATGTTGTAGCCAAGGGCCTGCCCAATCATCCTCTCCATCTCCTTTGAGTTAAAGTCCTTGTCGATACCCGATCATGCAACCTATCGCACAACCAACCATTGATATTAAATTTTCTTTCCTCTACTATAACTTTCACCCAACCTTTCCATTCACTAATTGAACCAATAAAATCATCTTTCCCTCCACACTGACTACCAATAAATGGCCACTAGTTATGGTTACTGTGAGCCTTCCTTCTTACTGGTTTGTATGCCTAGATAAATAGATCGATTACGTAGTCTTCCTATCTATAATTCAAATTTAGCCCATCATTCGTCGGTGGAGGTGGTGGCTAGGATGTGAGGTCACCTATTCTTCCTTCAATGCGATCTATTGCATGTCTTTTTGGGTAATGAAATAACAAATAGATCTCTGTCTCAACGACTTTTCGAGTACATAAGTGTCTTGAAGGGTCAGATGACATCACTTGTTAGGGTTGTTTCCATATATTTGTATTGTATCCTTGAGACAGTTTGCCTCCTTACTGATGATAAACCACTCTAGTGGAAAAATGGGGTTATAGAGCATCTCGAGATCGAGCCGACTCGAGATCAAGCGCTTACGGTCGAAGCCAGCATTATATGATTGTACACTTGATAAAGGAGCAACAATGGATAATAATGGTCCTTGTTTGTATTCTAAGTATAATTTTTTCTAACATTTTCCTGAGCTAAATACAAAAAAAAACTATCTAACATTTTCCTGAGCTAAATACAAAAATATGATAATAACATCATCGATCAACATTTGCTCTTTCATTTTCATGCCTACTTAAATATACACTAGTCAATAAAGGACATTTGCTAGTAACATCTCACATTTAGAGTCAAGGAGTTATTTAGTTTTATTTTGCTTTATTTAGTCTAAATAAATATATTAGCAAAATGATCCCTTAATGTTTTGTTTGTTTACAGCTTGCCACCTAAGATGGCTTTGACGATCGATCACCATTTCTAAAGTCGATTCCATCATTATAAGGTTAATTTATGATTACTATTTGCAGTAAAAGGGCACTCATGGACATGTTCATGAGAATATTAAGTCCAAATCGTCAGGCTTCATCGTCGATAGTCATATAGATGAAATCAATTATCTAACTCAATAGGTTAAGGATTCAGAGTGTCGAATCTATTACCTAAATCTATGTTGTATGTCACAATTCAACCGTTGATGTTCTTTCATCAATTCAAATATGTTTTAGTCTAATTCCGAGATGTTGAATCTTTCAACAAAGCTAAGTTTTAGGGTTGGCTGACGACTGGAGCATCAGGTGCATCGACCAAAACCATTAGTGGAGAAGACGATGAAAGAACTTAGATAGTGTATTGTGTTTTTATTTTTGGTCTTTTTCTATGTAATTTGAGATGTAGCTTTAATATGTTTTTTCCACCTTTTAGAAAAAATCTTTCTTTCTCCATTTTTTTCTTCTTTGGTTGTTTGTTCCACCGATGGTCGAGGTGTGGAGTGGCATAGGGCTCGCTCACCCAACACGAGGTATCATGGTTGCAGTTGCTATCGTGGTCTGCATAGTGCAAGGCAACAATTCTATATGCGTGACAACCTGTATGCCAGGTTGCTCGGGCCAAGGTGGCGTGGCATGACAAGGGCGTTCAAGCATATTTGCATAGCGTGCAGTGCGATTGTGGCGTACCGCTTTGGCGTGAGGTGCGGCGAAACGATAGCGGTAGCACAATGCTTATGTGCCGCTTGGGCCTGATATTAGACTTAAATATTAATAAGTGAGGAAAGAACAAAAGAGATAGAAAAAACTATTAATGTTTCCATTTTTCTCTAAGAGAGTAGGGTGATTTTAGGAAGTTAGAAAAACATTAGGAAAAGGAGATTAGAAAGAAGAGTCGATGAAGCATATTTTGGCAAGTGTTGGCTTGAACTAATTAGCTAAAATTGGTTCTATTTTTTATCTATGAAACAATGTTTTTCTCAAACAATAAAAACAACGTCAGCCGTAGATCCAAATAATTCTACCAAACACGTTTTTTTTTTATAAAAAAAAGATATGTTAGAGTTGCTCCAATTTTTTGTCGGAAAAAAAGGTAATCACAACGACTAACGGAAGGAAGCCGCGCAGGCGCAGCTAGTTACCCCACCGAAGCAATCCCACTCTCACAGCCTCACTTCTCCCTCTGCCCCACGCAAAGCACCCAAGGACCCCACGGCCCCACCGCCTCGGCACCTCCCGCTCAAAATCCTCGCCAAGCCGCGCGTAGCGCCGTCGTGCCCGAGCTCGCATGAGGTGTGCCTCCTCGCGCCCGCAGCCATGGGAGCTCAGCAGAGCGTCAACGCAGGGAAAGGTCATTGCTCTTTCCTTTTGATTTTTCTGCTCGTGGCGGTTGTTGAGCGTGTTGGTAATTTGCTGGCGTCGCTCATCTGTTCGTGGAAATGCCGCAGCCAAGGTGGATATGCAAGTCGACCTCACCCACATGCTGTGCGAGGCGCTGCTGCTCCCGCCCCTCAGGTGCTCGGTACTTTGCCTGTTAGGGAGGTCTGGATGTGTGCTTTCCCTCTTGGTTTTTCTCGCGCATAATCCTGACCTGCTGTTGTTCTGGGTGGTTTCAGAAGCTCTGGCGTGACTTTATCGCAAATCGTTGGAAGGTAGGCGTGTGTATTTTTTGCATCCACTGTAAAATTGTTCAAGTGCACCTTGTACTTTGGCATCCGGTGTTTCCCTGTCTCTCTGCGCATGCCTCTGATGCCTGGTGCTTAGAACATGTCTGTCCTAGTCCTAGCACGTTCTTGCACATGCACATCAATGTCTTGCCTGTTCATGACTTCATGCACGTGCAGATTCTTATACTATCTTCATACCAGATCTGTGCATTTAGGCATCATGCCTATGCATCTTTCTGTGAGTCTGTATACTCCCTCCGTCCCTAAATAAGTGTCTCTAAAAATCCGTGTTTCCCTCACAGACACGCTTTCCGGACGACACTTAAAAAGGGACGGAGGGAGTATGTATTTAGGCGTATGTCTTCATTATTGTCTGCAATTTTACTACTGCGTTGTCAATCTAGAGCTTGGCCTGCAGGATCTCTCTCAAACACCCAAACCTCTTTGGGAGAAGTGAGAAGTTGGATGTGGTATTGGATAAAGGAATCAATGACTCCAATGTTGTTGTTGCCTATAGACGCCCAAGGCCTGAGTGGTTATCACAGCAATCATTTGTAATTCAGGTTGGCATTGCGTTGTGTATCTTGGTTATCCTGTTATGTTTCTTATCTAGAGTAAGGCTAAAGCACTGAAAATCTATTGTTGAGTAATCTTTTGACTGAATTTAGACTTTTTTTTCTCACTTTCCTATGTTTCGAGCAATCAGCACTCAATGACACCTGAAGTTGCCGTGCATGGATTCCCGGCTGATAACTTCACACGATCAGGGAGCAGAGGGATAAACCTTAGTCGATTATCATTTGGTTTGGAGCTTAATGAACCAGCCACATCAAACTGGACATCGGGAACTAGTGTTAAATTTGAGGTGAGCCTCGACTTAATTTCAATTAATTATCGTTAATTTCATGTTACACACGTTCTTTATTTGTTGCTTTTTTCCAACAGCATATCCGTCCTGTTAATAATCAGGGCCACTCCATTGCCAGAGACCATGACGGTTTTCCTCTGACATGCAGGTGATGATTTTTTATTGGATTTCTTTAAATTGCAGCTGAAAGTGATTGTTAATACTCTTGTTAACTGTCGTGCAGTGGTAACCTTCATGACAACATGATAATCTTGAAGCAAGAGTCTGGTTATGCAGATGTCAATGACAATAGCTTCTTAAAAGTAAGTTATGCCTACTTTATAAAGCTATTTCTACCATAATGCGTACCTTATACAGTTACTCTTATTGGTAGGTTAACTTCCAAATGGAACAAGGATTGCCACTTGTACCAAAGTCACTGACCTTCAATAGAGTTAAATGTGCAGTTTCAAAAGGCATTAAGTTGGGTCCGACATTTTTGGTTACCAGGTAATGCCTACCCTTACTATTCATTCTCTAGAAAGCTCTTCTCTGATGGTTCATATCTCTCTACCTCACAGTTTGACAGGCGGATCCATTGTGGGGGACATGGCACCATATCAAGCTTTTGCCATAGGCGGACTTGGTAGTGTCCGAGGCTATGGTGAGGGCGCTGTTGGTTCAGGAAGACTATGTCTAATTGCTAACTGCGAATATACAATTCCCTTGGTATGCCAATGTCAAATAGACCCAATCTATTTTATGGAATTTTTTGGTGCTTATAATAGTTGGAAAAAATCTGGTACTTATAGCAAAGGGAATGGAAACCGTGCTACAGAAAGATGAATAGACAAGCAGTTGACACCACATATGAAAGCTGTAGCACTTACTTTTGACTAGTTAAATGAAGTGGCAACTTATTCTAGCTAGTTAGTTTACCAATTAACAAATGGTTAATTATGAGTTTGCGGTTTCCTGATTCCGGACCTTGAGGCTTCACTGATTTCTGTTCACAGATTATCATGTGAGGCATGTTTGACTATTCTCAGTTTATCATGTGACATGTGGAAGGCCTTCAGTGCTCTGTGTTAGTAAAAAACTAATGATCTGATTGTTCTACTCATAATTTTGAGTATTTCATGTTGATCATTGAAGTGTTATGCTACAAGATCTGAATCTTGAGAGTTGCTGCTATTACGCGCCATCCATTTAGAGTTGCATACTGTTTAGAGCAGTAGACACGTGCTGATTCCATGTACTTCCCCTCATTGATATTGAGTGGTGTAACATCTTCCCCTTGCACTGGATTTTTTTTCTTTTATGATTTTGTTAAATGTGAATCACAATTTTGTAAGTTATATGGTGGTAGTTTGCAGTCACCCACAACTCCACTGATCACACAGTTTAAGATATGTTCATGTTCAGTTTTTTTTTGAAAAGAAACTTGGAGGCTTTCTTGAATCCTTTAAGCAAGATCTGGGATTGCAAAATTTGCAGTTAACCAGAAATCAGCAATCAGTCTCTAGTTGGAGAGAAACAATGATCAGCACAATTTTTCAAGAAATCAGCATCACCAATCTAGCTCCAGCATTTTGTAAAAACTAGTGTTGAGAATCTTTGATATCACTAAGAATTTTCCATGGGAGTGTAAGAATTTTCAAGAAACAGCATCACTAAGAATTTTGATATCACCAATCTTGATTTTTTTTCAAGATATCAGGAATTACTAAGAACTTTCCATGGAAATGTCTACGCCAACATCAGTTTATTGTGAATCTTTGATATTCTGTTTTTCTTTGTGCTGTACAATAAATCCCTAGTATCCAGAATAGTGATATTTGTTCCACAAAGTATTGAGACATGTTTCTGTGAAGATGAAGCATCTGGAGGGTTCTATTTTCATGGACTGTGGCAGTGACTTAGGATCTGCTCGTCATGTCCCTGGTAAGGGTGTTACTTCCTCTGCGCATGCTAGTTCACAAATTTCTATTAGTTTCAAAAATAGACTTGAGGTTCGTTACTTAATTGAATACTTCGCAATAAAGTAACATAAGAGTTTCTTAAGCTAAGTGCAATTAGTTTCATTTTTAGAAAACAATGGAAGCTTTATTGAATCTTATAAACATCCATAATTCAGATCAAGGGTTGGTAAGTTTGTAATTCACCAGAAGCTGTAATAAATTACTCGGCCCTGCCCTGCTATATGGGATGCAAACAAGATCTCCTGCAGGGTTTTTTTTTGTGAAAATACCCAGATAACGTATCATATAGAACGGAGAAAGACAACCAATAATTTGTATGATAGACATCAGTGTGCAGTATGATAATACTTAGAGAAACACGACAATTGATGATTGCATATTCATCTCTAGTTATGGAAAATGTAGTTTTTAACGTCCTCAAAATTTCTTTACCCCAGATGCATTGTTTCCTGTTTTATTATGGAAATCATTCTTTCCAGTAGTATCAGTAATATGAACAATTATTCACACATAACTGCAGGTAATCCAGCTTTGCGGCAAGGGAAACCAGGATTTGGTATTGGATTTGGATATGGACTTCACTTCAACACTGACCTAGGTCAGATCCGTGTCGACTATGCTATGAATGCATTTAATCGCAAGACAATCTACTTCGGAATCAACAGTAGTGGTGGCTCTTAGGTTATGAAACACATAACTCTCACTTAACATAGACTGGCAATTCAATTTGATTCTTTATGTGGACATAGAGGGCTTCTTTCTTTACAGTGTGTGTACATGCCAGCATAATCTTCTTGTTTTACATGCTGCCATTCAAAAGTTGTATAGACGAGATGCATGCCCTTTATGTTTTATTGTTATGTTTTTTTTTGGTTAGAAGCTGAACAAACGTTTGCTGATAAGATGGTATGTGTAGGACTGTAGGACCGCACCAAAGATACTTCCACTGCTTCATAAAAACTTCATTAGGTTTACAAACTATACAGATAGATAGATATCTATGGCCAATGTACCTTTGATATCAAATTTTTTCTTAGATAGATGCTGAGCAAACATTTGGTGATAAGATGATACTCCACAGATACTTCCATTACATCACAACATCATTAGGTTTATTGAAATGTATATTTCAAATATATATTTATGTTCGATGTCATATTGTGGACTTGTGTCAACGTCAGATGTGGTTTATTTTATTTATGATCGCAAGGGCAGGTCATTGGTTGGGAGAATCTGTTTATCTACTATTAGTTCTTCCATTTTTTTATTCACAAACCTGTCACCCGTGCCCGTGGCCGTGCGGCAGATAAAATCTGACGTCGCCTCTGATACGCTAGCGATTAGCATCACCTGCCTTTTTGGTTAGTTTGGATATGTTGCTCTGTATTGTCAATTTGTCCTGTCTCTAGAGCATTTCATACCGAAAGGGGAAGAGATTTTGCCACCGCCCGAGGCGCAGCCCGTCCATTGCCACCCACGCAAATGACGTGCATTTTCTCGGCTTGAAAGAGCCAGCTTCGCTTCACTGCCACACACACAAATTCCACGTTTTGACTCCGAAAACAACGGGACCCTCCCTCTGCTGAAGGCAACTCAGGTAGTGGAAGGAAAAAGTCTATCGCAGTAATTCACATCATGCTCAAAGGTAAAGTACAAGGAGCTCAATTCACAAGCCAAAGATCCAAACTCTGACGACGACGACGGAGAAATATCAGAAAATTGTTTGTGGATTGTACCACGCCACGCGGAGCACGCGGAGCGGGAGGTCGGTCCGGCGTGTTGGCTTACGCCGGCGAGGTGGCGGCCTCGAGGAGGTCCTCTCCCAGGTCGCCGTCGACGTCGTCCCCGGCGATCCGGTCGAGCACGAGCACGATCCCCATGGCGAAGGCGGCGTCGAACCCTGAGCGCACCCAGAGCACGAAGACGTCCCGGCCCATCATGACGTGCGCGTCCTCGTCCACCTTCCGCCTCACCTCGGCCACCACCACGTCCTCCTCCTCCTCCTCCGCCTCCCCCTCCTTGTCCTTGCCGACGGGCGCGGCCCAGGCCCTGGCGGAGGCGACGACGCGGCAGCAGCGGCGCGGGAAGGAGCCGTCGACGCGGAACTCCCCGGCGGCGCCGGGGCCGGGCGCGAGGAGGTCGACGAGGACGGCGGCGGCGCCCGTGCCGGCGCCGAGGATGGAGGAGCGGCGCGCGGAGAAGACGGGCTTCTGGCCGTGCGCGGCGCCGCCGCCGTCGCCCAGGAAGCCGTCCCAGCGGTTGTGCAGGCTGGGGCGGCGGCGGCGCACCGTGAGGACGGGCTCCCCGCGGGCGCCCAGCAGCGCGAGGTCCCCCCTGGCGGCGCCGCCCCCGCACGCCCCGCCGCGGCCGTACGTCTCGACGCGGAACGCCAGCGCGCCGCTCCGGTGGTCGTACGCCTCCAGCCCGTCCCCCGGGGTGAAGAGCGTCGTCTTCCGCACCGTCAGCTCCCTGTCCTCGCCCTCGCAGTACTCCTCCCCGACTATCGCCGCCCGCTGCTGCTGCTGCGGCGGCGGCGGCGACATCTCCCCCTGTCTGTGTGTGGTGATTGATTCCTCGCTGGTCGCTGCACGACTCGGCCGGCCTCGGCGTGCGCGTGCTGATGATAGCGGCAGCGGTGGGGAGCCGCGAGTGGAGACTGGAGACGGCCGGGGTGGTGGTAGTAGCAGGCAGCAGCAGCAGCTTGGTTTGTGAAGTGGCCAAGTGGGGGCGGATCGCTGTACGCTAGAGAGATCTCGGCGCTCGCTTTCGCGTCGCCCTCGCGTGATGGGGGAGTGGGAGAGCTCCCCAGTTTATACACGCTCGCCGACGCGCCGGCCAGCCATGGCGGGTGGTGTGGGGCCACCCACCTGGAGCGGGTTGATTCGATCCGATCCGCCGTCCGCTCGCCGTCAGTCGCCAGTCAGGGCCACAAGCGAGACGCGGGAACGCAACGGGAGAAGCAACGGATGGATTCCAGATTGGATTTGGACGTGTGTTAAGTAGTCCATAATAACGTAGTCTAATGCGCACGGAACATTGTTGACGAGTCTCTTCTTACAGTACGTAGTAGGCCTTGTCGCGTTGAGCAAACATTAGAGCGTTTCCTTTGCCGCGAGATAAGAAGATAAGCATCGTTCCACTTGTGTCAAATAAACAGCACAGCCTGCCGCTGTGTCTGCGTAGTGCTGCGGCGGGCGCAGTGACCGTGAAGCCATCGCAAAGGAATGGACGGACGATCGGAGGAAAGGTCCAGCGGCGCATCTGCTAAAGCCCAGAAGAACCCGGCAAAACAACAGCGCGGTGGTGGCAGCGGTAAACGACGGCGCCTCTCCTTTCCGCTCCCCGAGGTCTACCGCGATTTTTGAAGTGGCGACTGGCGAGAGATACTGTATGGATCAAGACAAGTTTTACGTGGAAAATTTTTGCAAAATTTTTACTGTAGCATTTTCGTTGTTATTTGACAAACTTTGTCCAAATATAGACTACGTAGACTCCAAAGATTCGTCTCGACATGTACATACTAAAAGTACAATTAGTTACTTTTTTTACCTACATTTAATGCTTCATGCATACGTCCGAACATTGATGTGATGGTTGATGTGATGAAAAATTTTGTGAAATGGATGCATCGCCTTGTTTAGTTTGAGGAAATATTTGGAATTGACACTGTAGCACTTTCGTTGTTATTTGACAAACTTTGTCCAAATATGGACTAACTAGACTCAAAAGATTCGTCTCGACATGTACATACTAAAAGTACAATTAGTTAATTTTTTTACCTATATTTAATGCTCCATGCATGCAGCTAAAGATTGATGTGACGGAAAATCTAGAAATATTTGTGAGAAGTTTGGGAAACTAAACAAGGCCTAAGGTTATGAGACACGTCAGCGCTGGTTGCACACGCTTGGTCCACGTGGTCCGGGTGGTGCCACGAAGCTGATGCCCAGGCCTCAAGGGCTCAGTCCCGGCGGGCCCCTCCGGCTGTTGGGCTACGGACTTCTAGGCACCGACTTTGTCCCGCCTTTGGGGCACAGTGTCAGGTGAGCGACTTCCGCGGCCGGCGGGCCTGTTTTGTTGCCATATGGATGCCAGGTTAAAAAAATACTTTCTCCATTCTTAAACAAGTGTCATTGTTAGTGTACGTGTTACATGAAATATATTCAATATTTATATCTCCAAATAATTTTATTAAAAAACTAGATGTAAAGATCTTTCTGATAATACTAATTACTTAGCATAAATATTAATATATTTTAATATATAATTATCGACAGCTTTTTCTCTGAAAAGCGAGAACGACACTTATTTAGAGACGGAGGGAATAGTTTAATATATAACTATAGATGCCAGGTTAAAAAAATAGTTTAAATCTAACTAAATTTCTAATAAATAGTATTCATACTTATAAGTCTAAATTAATTTATTTAAAAATACATTTCGTCATGAATCTAATAATATTTATTAAATATTATAAATATTAATATATTTTTATTTATAATTAATTAAATTTAAGATACTAAACTATATTTCTACGCTAGAATTATATGTTTTTTTAGCGGAGTATACAACTGCCCCCACCCACCCACCGTGTGAGGAACATTACATTGCTGATGATGTCGGCGCGGTTGGCGAGCGTCGATCTATAACTGAAAACTGAACCACCGTGTGAGGAACGACGGTTACGTGACAAACATCATACATATGTCAAATGCCAAAGCCATCGGAAACGGAACATGCTGCAAAGATGGGTGGACATCCGGCCACACTAATCAGCGAACGTTCACCCATCTATAGATCAGCGAACGATCCGACCACTCTAAATTTCCCTTTTTCGGCAAAAGGTTCATTTCCACCTCTTTTTTTTCGGATAACCTGGTACTCTATTTTCGGAGAACATGCGCGCGTTCGCAAATGTTCATTGGATTTGAATAGGGCGAACAATATTCCTCCGACAAGCTGCACTTTCTTTTTTTTTAGAAAAATAATTTTCACCTCTTTCTCTAATTGGATAGTGTTGCGTGTGCTCATTCTCTTCGTGTGCTGAACTACATGGCCGGTATGCATGTGCCTAGTCATTTTTAGCTGGCGGCACTAGTGTGTTGAGGTACAGTTAAAGCATTTACTTTAAATTGCTATAATGCATGAATGGTGTATCCATTTTTAGTTTTATCTGTGTCTATGTATTTTATGTGACAAGATGAATAAAACGAGATCACACTTGTATATATTTTAAAAGAATTTACTCTATTAGCAAATTATGTGTACTAATTTATAACATAAAACTTACAATATATAACTTTTCACATATAACTTATAACTTACTACACATAACTTATGCCAAAAAATCCGTACAAAAGTTATGAAACACAACTTATATAAAAAAGTTATTAAATATATAAAGGAACGGACTAACTTATAATTTATGTCAAAACTTGGAAACATAAAAGTTATAAAACATAATTTTATATGTACAAAAGTTATTAAACACAACGTGTGTACATAAAGTTATTAAACACAAAGAAACAAATTAATTTATAAATCATGCTAAAACTCAGAAACACAAAAGTTATTAAATATAAAGGAACAAATTAACTTATACCAAAACTTGGAAACACAAAAGTTATAAAATACAACTTACTATAAAAGATCAAACACGACTTATGTACATATGTTATTCTATAAAACTTGTTAGTGTTGTAAAATAAAAAATAAAAATATATAAAAGAAGATAAAAAATATAACAATAAAAAAAATACTTAAAACACATATAAGTTATATTGAAGAACACAAATGTATAAGTTAATATCATAACATATCGGCAGAAATATAAAATTAGGTACGAAATAACTATGTAGTATAACTTATAAATACGTAGATTAAAATTATCATCACAATTGCTCATCATAGCTTTTACATATTTGTGATCATAAGATTTAATTACGTCAAAAAAGAGGGAAAGTAGAGAGAGAGAGAGAGAGAAATAGTGAAAAAGAAAAAAAAAACATGGTGCACAACATCATATTATACGTGTACAACTAGTATATGAATGATATACAATCATATAAAATATATGGGTTAATGTATTAAAAATAAAAAGAAAAAGGAAAAAGCAGAAATAAAATAATAAAGGGAAAATATAAATAGAAAAAACAAGAGAGAGAGGTACTTGCTTGTAAATACTAAATAGAATGACTCTATTGTTGTACAGTACGCACGCACCACGCAGCACGGCTGTTCAGGTTTCCTGTACTGGGTCTAGGTGCACAGAAAAAAGGAGCAAACAGAAGAGGGGAAGTAACCAGTGGAGATGGATACAGTCTATGTTCGCGTGGTTCGAATCGGGCGAACGACCGTAAAAATGGAATTGGGGTGGACATCCTCCCTTCGTCCACAACAAATATTAGGTTGCGGGATTAAAGTTAAAACCCTGTCACATAGGATATTCGATAATAATTTAAAATATTAAACATACTATAATAGTACTAATTTACCAGACCAATCTATCAAACCTAGTTAATTCATCATTACCACATATTTACTGTAATACTACACTAACAAACTATGAACTAGTTAGATTTAATATATACACCTTGTAAATTAATCCTCATCGGTGCAATTAGTTTTGTAATCAATTTACATCTAATATTCTAAATTAGTATCAAATATCCTATGTGACAAGAACTAAACTTTAGTCTCTATAATCAAACGAGGCCTATTCTTACTAAGAAGTCAATTAACTTATAACGTGTAATAAATATTATTAGATACATGTTGAAATATTTATTATAATAAATATATTTAAAAATATACACCCTCCATCCCAAATTACAAAGTCACTATAAGAATTTTGGAGAGTCAAAGTTTTCTAAGTTAACCAAATTTATATAATAAGATAATAATATATATGATACCAAATAAGTATCATTAGATTCTTTATTAGTTATATTTTCATAGTATATCTATTTGATGTCATAAATCTATATATTTTTTCTATAATTTTAGTCAAATTTAAAAAACTTTGACTCTTCAAGAGTCTTACAATGACTTAAATTTTGGAACGGAGAGGGTACATGCTAATAAAATTATAATAAATTTAATAAAACATATTTTTTTAGACAAAGAGTAAGTATATGATGAGTTGCTGGCACTAAAAAAATGTAAACATTTTTTCATTGAGTAGGATCTCGTCTTTCTCGATCTCCATGTTAGGACGCATCTGAGGTCGTCACCGCTGGAGGTTCCTACGCTCCACCACCGTTGGTTCTCCTCTTTTGGCATCTCGACGGAGACGGGAGGGAGTATGGATCCATCTCTTTAATAGTTTTCTAGTAGATAGAGTCTCGTTAGGTTTAGAGTATTTGCATGTCAAATTTCTTGGTATTAGGGATTTCTCCTCTCCCTCTTCCTTTCAGGTAAAGGTGAGGAACTAGGGTGGATTTGGTTTCTCCATTGTGACTCCAATGAAGATGGGGGTGATGACTACAACATCAACAACTTCCTCGTGTGATGACATAGACATAGAGAATTATGTTTTTGTACGACGACTCAAAGCGGATATGAACTCTTCTCTGTTTTGCTGTTGTTAGATTTAACCACTATGAAGATCTAGTGAGAATAAGTCTGCCTCTCAAGCCGATTACTGGTATTGAGTTGGGAAGATTCAAATCGATTTTTCTTATTTTTCGGTGGTAGAAGGAAGAAGTAAGACACAAGAAAAATAAGTCTATGCTCAACTATGCCTGTATGAATATGGCAACGTATGGTATGGAAACCAACCTCCTATGCAAACTATAGAAACTCTAATCAAGACCACAGGAATCTAATCCGATGGTTAGAGGTGAAGGTGAGTTATTTTAACACTTAAACCCTCCCACTGTGCCCACGCCTGTTCGGATTAGGATGAGATGAGTGGAGGGATTTAAATGCTAAAATAATCCACCTTTAGATTAGATTTATGTGGTCTTGATTAGAGTTTCTATAGTTTGCATAAGAGACTGGTTTCCATAGCATACGTTGCCTATGGATATTTGTTCGTTGATTGTCGGACACTTGTTTTCAGCCCTTTTTTTGAGTTTTTGCATTTACAGTAATCCAAATGAATTGTCATACACGCTAAAATGGATCTGTTCCAATATTTTCTATGAACCGAATTTCTATTGAGAAATCGAATCCGAACCGAATACCAGTCTCATGGTTTTTTTTTTTTTTTGATACTCTGGGTGTTTGGATGGAAGGCTAAAATTTTAGGCGTCGAAAAAAAAAAACAACCCCAAACCCCAAAGGCTATCCGCGTCGCAACGTGCCTCCCCCCCACCGGCCCACCCTCATATTAGGCTTCCGACTTCGCCCCCTCCGCAACGTCAGATCGACCGTCGCTCGTCGAGCCCTAGCGCCGATCTCAGTGGGAACCGGAGTAGCACGAGAGCCTTGCGGATCGGGGTCGCGCCGCGGCGGCAAGAGCGATGGCCGAGGAGGCCAAGTACCTGGAGACTGCGCGGGCCGACCGCTCCGTGTGGCTCATGAAGTGTCCCCCGGTCGTCTCCCGCGCCTGGCAGTCCGCCTCCGCCTCTTCCTCCGACCCCGCCAACGCCAACCCCGTCGTAGCCAAGGTCGTCCTTTCCCTCGACCTGCTCCGCCAAGAAGAGCGCGCCGAAGAGCGCCCGGAAGAGCCTACGCTCCAGGCAAGTACCCCCAACCCCCTCCACCCGCTAGTCCCTTTCCCGTGCTTTCGGCTACAGATTCTAGAATCTCCTCGAGCGAACTGATGGGGATTTTTTGAAATTCCTGTGCTTGCTTAATTGGCTGCCACACTGAAGGCGTATGCTCGAACAAATTGTGTACCTGTTGTCCTGTTTGAGTTACTCCCAAGTCCAAGGGTTGGTGAGGAATGTGTATAGGGATGGGGATGGGAGTCGTTCCTAAAATTTTCTAGATTGCAGGACTGGTTTTGAGTATACTGGGTGGACTGTATATTTGTCACGAAACAGGCTGGTAGAGACTCATTGGACTGCTGGAAGAACAAGAGGAAATAATCCACTGTTATTGTGGACAAATTAAATTGATATATCAACCAAAGCAAATGTTCGTATTCCAGTTGATTGCATAATTGTTGTGGTCTACATACGCTACATGCCACACATCAGTCTTGTTGAAAGTAATTGCAAATTGTTAGGTGACTAATTTTAAGAACAGATGCCATAATCGGATTCCTTTGTGTTAATGCTGCTCATTGTCGGCTTGTTTTATGTATATCTTTTGGCACCCATCATTCTTACATCATGCTATTGCAATGGCAGTTCAAGATGGAGTTGGCTCAAGCTAACACTGGGAATACACCTAAGAGCTACTCTTTGAATATGTTCAAGGATTTTGTGCCTATGTGTGTTTTCTCCGAATCTAACCAAGGTAGGATCCAGATTCACAGCTTGTCAGCTTTACACTGCTTAAATGCACACCTCTTTATCTATGATTGAAATGAAGTTTATTGCCCAGACAGACATGATTTGCCTTTGTTCTTGCATGACAGATATCCATTGATGCTTAGTTCTAATGATACCATTTTATTTAGCACAATGATTTTGTTTGATACAATTAGAATAGTAATCCTCATGTTTTAGCATTGTACATTTCTGGCTATAAATCCATGCAGTTAGGCAGATGTGTGATTACATGTCTGACATTAATAAATGCGGTTTGATGGTTATTTTTCCCCCGAATTGAGGCATTTCCCATTTCCAATTACGGGAAAGTTCGGAGAACTGAAACGGGAAAAGGAGATAATAGAACACGTATCTGACAGCCCCCTGTCATCTATTCTACTCTGATTCAGATGGCATAGCTAGACAGCAAAAGACTGACAGCATTTTGTTGTTTATTTGTTTACCGATATTGATTCACAGATGCTAAGAAACTTCCACATAATCAGTGCATGTTGACTTTTCTCGCCTCAAAGAGATAGGAAAACAAGGCTATATCTTAAGTTTCCTTTAAACAGTTAAACTTATCTGAGCCGACGGTTTCCAGACTAATTTAATTATTATATTGCTCGCTTTGGTTACTAATACATGTTGTTTCCAGACAGCTTAGTAGAAAAAATTAAGGACATTGTTTTTACTCTTTTGCCCCGTTCTCTATTTACGAAGCTTATCCCCCAGATGGTCACCCATCTCAGCAGATAAACATTACCACTGCAGCAATGCCAGTGTGGTCCCTCCTCCATCCATGCACTACATAGCGTCGCTGCTGTGGTCTACAACTATGATTCATTGGTTTCCTCCCTTCACACACTGCTTCCGTGGCTGACCACCCTCATTCATACACCGCCACTTCCATGGTCCGTAGGCGCAATCCGTGGCCTGTTCGGCTGATGGTTTCTACGGCTGAAAAACACTGTTTTGGCTGATTTGTTTGAGAGAAAAACACTGTTCCACGGCTGAAAAGTAGGGCTGATTCTGGCTGATAAACACTGTTTTGGCCAATTTGTTTGAGAGAGAAACACTGTTCCACAGCTGATAAGTAGTGCTGATTCTGGTTGATAAACACTGTTCACATTAGGGCTTCAGTTGCCTCCAAACACTTGCTGACCTATGGTTCTACAGTTGCTTGTCCTTGTATGTGGCCATGAATCCACCTTTCCTAAGCACTGCATGCTGTTGATGATTGTTGACCTCCTCTGGCGTCCTGCGATCTGCATGCCGCCGCCCATGCATAAACTCCTCTGCCCTTATTGAAATCTTATAATAGGCAAATGCCTATTTCCCTCTTTCCCCATGGAGTAATTTCTGCCTGAGTCTAAGACCCAGTGTGCCCTACCCTACTTCAATTTTGTGCATGGGGCTGTACTCGCTTAAGCTGAAGCTTTTGTGAACCAGCTGGTTTGCATGGAAATCTGTCAGTTTTTGTGTGGGACGTGAGAAAGTTCGAGATGCCTGTTTGCCTTTCCTCATTCGGAGAACCACGTAAATGTGAGAAATCTGAGCTGGCACATAAGTTTGTGGGGACAAATCTGGACAGGCCAAATGCCCAAACATCATGTTTCTGTTATTATCATTTCAAATTGAGCTGCAGCATGATATATAAACAACCAGAGGGAGTATTCTTTTTTTTTTGAATAACCAGTTGGTGCCAGTGGGTGTTACTAGTAACTAGTAATTGTTCGCTTGCAGTTTACTGATTATAACCAGTTAGGAACCTTACCACTTTCCAGCACTTTTTTTGAATGGTCTTTTGGTTCTTCTAATAGTGCCTTTCTTGTTGCAGGGAAACTTTCATGCGAAGGGAAAGTCGAGCATAAATTTGACATGGAACCTCACCGTGATAATTTGGCGAACTATGGAAAGTTATGCCGTGAAAGAACACAAAAGTACATGGTTAAATCTAGACAAGTGCAGGTGGAGTGCTTTGATGGTTGTATTATATATTATCATATTATTATGGCATTTTTGAAGTTGTGGTTTACCAATATCTTCTGATCACCTGTAGGTACTTGACAATGACAATGGAATGAGTATGAGGCCAATGCCTGGCCTGGTTGGTCTCATATCTACTAGTTCAAAGGTAGTTTCGTCTTCCACTTTCATTTTGCTTTAATGAGAAACATTTTCCATGTTATTATCTAAATATGGCTGCTTCTTGGGTTGTAGTGTTTTTACTCTCCTAGGTCTTCCATCACACTTTCGATCTCAGTCATGTCGTCAGTCTCTTTGACTGCACTACCAATTATAACATCTCATGACTTATTGAACTTTTTGCTTGCCAGGAAAAGAAGAAGCAAGCACCAGCGAAACCATCTGATGTCAAAAGAACTCGTAGGGATCGCACAGAGATGGAAAACATTATATTTAAGCTTTTTGAAAGGCAGCCCAATTGGGCCCTGAAGGCACTAGTGCAAGAAACTGACCAGCCAGAGGTATTTCCTTGGCTCTTTCCTGATATGTCAGTGGGGATAAGCAGATTGCAACTACAGACATTTCTTTTATTGTTCTCTGATGACTGCTCATGTGGTTATTATTTATGTTTGTCTCTGCAGCAATTCCTGAAGGAGATATTAAACGATCTCTGTGTGTATAATAAACGAGGACCAAACCAGGGAACGCATGAACTCAAGCCGGAGTACAAGAAATCCACAGGGGATGCTGATGCTGCTTGAAGATGACAGACGACTTGTTGGCCTGACGTGCAGAATTGCTAGTTCTCCGTTGGTAACTCAGGCCACACAAACACAAGTGTGATCCGGTTTCATTTGTATGCTATAAGAGGTGTTATTTGTAACAATATAAGCTGGATACACATTTGTTTAGGGTAAGGAAAAAAAGAATTGAAACCAAATGTAAAGAGTCTGAATTGCCGGGCAAAAGTGCTACATGGGTATCGAATTTAGCCACTTAATGCAGAGAAAATGGACGATCTGAAATTTGAATGGGTGTAGCCATGGCTCCCGAATTTGAACGAACTTCCTTTTGCTGTCTGCTAGAGCTAGACTCTACTCCGTATGCTGAATCATGAGAGTTGTCAGCAGATGTATGAGTCGTGAATTGTGTGATCCGCATCGGCCAGATTCAGCACTCAGCATAGTGCTGTCAGTGTCATCTGTTCAACAGGCATCCTGTCTGTTCGTTGCTTACGCTCGTCTCAGCTGCCTGGCTCTATGAACTCGCAGCCGTTCTCGATTTCAGGTTTCCCAGCATCTCTGAATATCCCAATATTATTCAAACTGTGGTAGCAGATGCCGTTCTCGATTTCAGGTTTCCCAGCATCACTGAATATCCCAATATTATTCAAATTGTGGTAGCGGTAGCAGATCATGTTGAGAACATCTTCCCATCATCAACTGCATCTCTTCTGTACATCACTTTGACATTTTTCTTTGTCTTCCTCTTCAGCCAGGGGCTCTGTTATTTGTTTTGCTACCAAGTACTGTATCAGTTATTGGATCTTATGCATCTATCAAACCTGTGCAACCTTATTTTTACTACCAAAACACCATTGGGTGTCGATTTCTTTCCCAGTAGGCGTGGCCTTTTGATGAATTGCTTTTTCATTTCAAATTTTTGAATTTTTCTGATATATATGTGTAAGTGGTCCAAGAGCTAGATGATACTGAAGTTTCAGCAGTGACATTGCTACACACAGAAGCTATGGTGTTCAATTAAAATGAGCTGAGCATAAAACAGCACATAACAATCAACATGCTCAAATCTTTATACTTCTGTTGAGTTCAAGGAACAAAGTGGTGAACTGATGGTTCTTTCAGACGTGCGGCCTGTCGTCGCCATCCTCGTCGATTGCTGAGGTTTACCCCGTGGCTGCGCAGCGCGTCGAGGATGGCCCAGACTTTGGTTTGGTTCTCGAACCCTTTCTTCGCGACCTCTTTCTCAACGTTGGCGTATACGGGCTCCCGCGCGAGGCTGTCCACCTTGAGGCGCATGGTGACTTGGCGAGCACCTCGCCGACGGCTGCCGGCTGCTGCCGCCTTGGCGTTGAAGGCGCGGGCGCGCTCCGGCCCGTCTCGCAGTGGCCGCTTCGCGGTCGAGGCGGTCGTCACGATGCGGCCTGCCGCTGCCGGTCCACCGACCACCACGTTCGCCGTCACGTACTTGAGCGAGATGAAGAGGCGCAGCACGTACCGCTTCGCGACGGACATGGATGGATCGGTGGCGGCCTCCCTCCGGCTCTGAAGTGAACTGCGGGGTGGCGGAGGAAGATGGAAGTGTGACGACGCGTGCGGCGGATGCGTCGGTAGCTACGTGGCGTTTCGTCGTCGAACCACTAGAGGGTGCCGGGTGCGGCCGTTGACGTGCGCGGTCCGCCACGGCGCAGCGAGCGAGCGCGCGGGCGCAAGCCGACGGCGGCAAGGAGGAGGCAATGGGGGTGGAATTGGGTTATCGCCTCGGCGGAGGCTCCCTGTCGTCGGGAAGGTTTTCCTCGCCGGGGAATGGTACGCCGACCGGCCGCCGTCCGCCGTCCGCGCGGTGCGCCTGCGCACGACGAGTGGATGCCTTTGGGCTTTGGTCACTTTCCACTGGCGCCTGGGCCCAGGACTGCTCTTCTCTATAAGAAAAGGCAAGGGTCGGACCCCAACAAAGAAAAACGATTCAAGAAAAACAAACGAACCTCAGGATTCAGGAAACGGTAGCGCCGCCGTCTTTCCCGATCGCCGTCTCCATCTCCGATCAGCGCGGAGAGGTGCCTCTGGCCGCAACGCCGGACGCCGCCACTCCAAAACCCAGCTCCGACGTCCCCTCCCCTACAGTCGTACGGTACGTCCTCCATCTCGCTATGAACTGCAATCCGCATCTAAAGCTTTTACCACCTCTGGTTTGCTGGGAAGACTTCCGCCGTGCAAATGTTGGATGTTTCTGTATTTAATAATCGGAGATAGGGGATCTCCAATTGATGAATTTGCTTGCATGGTCCGTGTCTCCTCTCTTACGGTGCGGCAGGCAACTTCTATGCACCATGCGCGAGAGGTGTTCGTTCATATGCCTCAGTGGCTTTTCCTTGTCCTTTGATCTTTGCCTTGATGCCTCACTGGCTTACTCTTGCCCTTTGATCTTTGCCACGACCCCTTTGTGCAAATGTCAGTCTCAGCGTGCTGCCTAAGCTCTTGCATTTATGTGATGTGGAAATTATCATTGTCCAATCATAATGTCGAGTGTCTGGATTGCCTTAATGCAAATCCACAACTGGATGTGGATTGTGGACGAGTACGGACAAGAGAGAACATGTGGAAATGGTGCAGAATGAGTCTGATACAACATGCCCGTGCTATTTGTTATGGAGCAATACTGGACTCTGCTGAGACTTAAACCTCTGTATTATTTGTTAGGTTAGTTTAAAGGGATTGCCTCTAAAAAGGTGAGGAAATAATGGAAGGCCAATGGACAGTAGTGTGTTAGGCATATTATTTAACCAGAGTACACACATTTTAGTCTTGCAACACATTATGCTATCCAGTCCAACACTTGTATCACATTCACATGTTTAATAGACATTTCTCATGTTGCACTACATTAAGGAAGGACAAAGAAGTTAAAGAAGTAACTGGCTCATCTCTACTCAAATTGCCAACCCTTGTCTTGTATCTGTATTGCCCCCCTATTATTGGTTATATACCTCCTATTAATTAGTTCACGTTTTGATAGTTGTTTAATAAAAAGATGTCCTATCTGGGAGTACCAACGGTTCGCTCTAGTTTTGTCGAAGTAGGCAGACCGCAGTCGACATATATTATTTTGTCTTCTGCTATCTGCAGTTTATGTTTGAAGTTTTCCTCAGATGCATATAATTATGAGTTAGTTATTCTGAACCTTCTCATGTGAAATATTTTCTCACCATCTGATCATGCTGTCCATTGTCAGTTTTTTCCTAACGTATCATTTTCATCATGTTGTTTTTACCTTTAAGTGTTAACATAAAGGTCATGAAAAGTTTTAAATGATAGACTGTAAGCTTGAACAAAATTGCTCTGATGTTTTATTAAAGTTCAAGGATGAAACAAGAAAATCCCATTATTGTGTTTGTGGATGAAACAAGAAAATCCCATTATTGTGTTTGTGGTTATATCTTCTTACTTCATTTTCTCTGTTCATGTAGATTCACCATGACTCGTGTCAGCACCGGATTGCTGAAGGGCTTGAGGATGGTCATGGAACAGCAAAGGGTTTCAACCGGTAGGTATTTGGTTCAATGTTACTCACAGGTTTCACCTAACATAAGAACATGGAAACTGTGATCACCGATCAATCATTTTATATGACACACACACACACACACACACACACACACACACACATTTACACTGAAGTGCAAGATATATTAAACCATCCTCTCTGCAGGTTTCTGCAGACAATCACGAGTTTGGAGTTCTACTGTATCTTTCTCTGACGATGAGAAGGGTGATATGGAATATGATGATAATAGTCCAGATTCAAAGAGAGAGTTACGACCGCAAAGCGTAGATCCCAAAAAGGGCTGGGAATTCCGTGGTGTGCACAGGGTATGGACATAAAAAAATGGATATCCTAAATCTTTTGTATGAAATTCTGCCTGTTGTTTTGTTTTTGAGGAGCTCCATTTTACATTTATAATCTGTTCTGCTTTTGCTAGGCCATCATCTGTGGCAAAGTTGGACAAGTGCCTGTGCAAAAAATTTTAAGGAATGGGCATACAGTAACTGTTTTTACCGTTGGAACTGGTGGCATGTTTGACCAGAGGGTAATTGGGCCTAAGGATTTGCCGAAGCCAGCTCAGTGGCATCGCATAGCTATTCATAATGACCAACTAGGTGCTTATGCTGTTCAGAAGCTGGTGAAGAAGTATGTGGTTTAAATCAAAACATCCTCTTTTACCTTGAATACAACTATATCTGTCTTTTTTCGCCATGGATGCTGTTTTATATATTTTTTTCTTTTACCTTATGTCAGTTCTGCAGTCTATGTTGAGGGTGATATTGAAACCAGGGTCTACAATGACAGTATTAACGACCAAGTCAAAAACATACCTGAGATCTGTGTGCGACGTGATGGTATGCTGATTCACACAAGCTTCTTTCTTAGTATGTTTATTAGTGAGATTGTATTCTACATAAGTAGTTTTCATAGGTAACTCAATGGCAATGACCATTTTTTATGTGCTAACAATCACACAACTATGTTTTTTTTTCCAGTTGAAATAGGATGTCCTTGTATGGTAGTTTTACATCTACCTTTTATTTTCATGTATCTCCATTGAACAAAAGCCTAATGTTTGGATATCTATTATATGTGCAGGCAAGATTCGATTGATTAAATCTGGGGACAGTTCTGCTAACATATCATTAGATGAGCTGAGTAAGTTCACTGATTATATTAAGATTTTGATATCGTAAGAAAGTACACACGAGCAACCAAACATATGTGTTTGATTTCCTAGAAAAACAAATAAAAGCTGTTTGATCTATCAAATCTGTTCTTTTCGAATGGTATTTATGGGATTATAATATCAGTTTAGTGCCCACCGAAATTCATAATT
The DNA here is from genome assembly GCA_009763385.1 of Coix lacryma-jobi var. lacryma-jobi. Taxonomy (NCBI): domain Eukaryota; kingdom Viridiplantae; phylum Streptophyta; class Magnoliopsida; order Poales; family Poaceae; genus Coix; species Coix lacryma-jobi. The sequence goes on from CM019826.1 coordinate 6,110,640, forward strand.
TGGTAATACAGTTAACGGCATGAGAAGCTCCAAACATTTGAAATGTGAATGACCATCTATATGCTACCTTTTCTGAGTCCAAGTTTTCAACCATGCAAATGATAACAACGATAACCTTTGTTTGCAGGAGAAGGACTGTTCTAGCTATAGTTAAAGGATGTCAGGAGCATGCTTCTAGCTCGAGGCAAGTTGGAGTATATTTGTTTCTTTTTAGTCTCAGCACTACTATTATAAGAGTGATGCTTGCTTACCTGTCTGGCTGGATTTTCATTCGTTTGAACTCTAGCTTATAGTGCCAAATTTACATATCTGCAGAATATTTGAGCCCTCAATGAAACATCTTTCTGTGTAATTTAGTGCATTTGTCTTCTCCATGTGATGCACATGTGTCATTATCCAGGCCTCCTTGATCCTCATGTTAGTTTTATTTTAGTAAAAAAAGAAGTACCCTTTGTTTCCAGTACTGTCTTCAAATACCGTATGATTTATCAAGTGAAGCTACTGTTCACTATTCGCACCACTACAACTGAATTTTAAGAATTGACTCCTGACAACAAATTATCAGAATAAGTAAATTGAGTAAAAGAAACAAATCACCAAATTTATTTTCTAGAGTTGAAGGGAAAGAAATGCAGAAAAGAAGAAAATAAAAACTCAAAAGAAGCTAGATGTATCTCCTGTGGACAGCACTTGATTCATGTAGTGATCATGAAACCTCATATTAATAATATTGCTCATATTTACACTTGACATGCTGCCTGTAATATATATATATATATAATACTTATAGGACACAAACATTTACTAGATTGAGAGGCTCTCACATTAATGCACCGACCTTAAGGCGACTAAAAGCATCTCTGTTGACAGTCCTCGATTGTGAAGGTTGTTACCTACCTTGCTATGCTGGGTATGCCTTTGATGGTGTTGCTGGCCTCCTCTTTTCCCCTGACCTCCTCCTAAGCATCTCCTTCATGCCATCAGCTACCCGGACAGCTGGGCTTGACAGCGGCATCCTGCAGAATTCCATATGAGCCTTGATAGCCTCTTCAATTCCATCGTGGCTGCTCCTGTGTTTACTGAGTTCATCCCTTACAGCCTCTGAGCATAAGCCACAGAGCCATTTCCCTCCGAAGTTGCCCTTGACATTGTCTATGTATTCCTGGGTGCAGTCCTCTTTGAGGCTACAGCAAGCACACCTCACCGATTCAATGTCCATCTTCAGTGCTCATGAAAGCAAGGTCTGTGAACCAGCAGAAGCATAGAAATAGAGCTGGAAAGCGATAGCAAGCGAGGTAGAGGGGGACAATAGATACTAGCAGGGGAACAATTTGGGCCGACTAGATTGCTACTTGTATGGAAAAATTGGACAGCTTGTCTTTTCCTCTGGATTGTATTGCTTAGCTCTGATCGATGATTGAAATTTCGTGATTTGCCCAGGCCCATTGTATCTTGAGCAGTGCACCAGCTGGTGAAAGGCCTATGATCTGCGTTGATGGCTGCCGGTTCACATGGCTGTAACTGTTATTAAGGTACGAGTATCAGCAGAAGCCTGTACTTGAAGATGCAGTAAAACTTGGTTCACTTCGTTTCTGCTCGCACTTTTTTCTCCTAGTTTTCCAGCCGTACCTAAGAGTTTCGTGTATGAAGTAACTCCATTATTTTTTTCTTGGTAGCAATAACAGATCGTTTATGGTTTTATACCTGAAATTGGGTTTCATATACTTGATGTGTGTGTGTTCGCATGTTGCCCCCCCTAATCACTGAACTTTTAACTTTGCTCACGTCACCTCTGTCTATGGTTTGCGCTTTGCTGGAACTGGGCAAGCGAGCAACTCGTGTGTTATGTTCAGATGAGAGCCTCTGTGGTGGGGTTGTTTTGCTTAATGCTTGGATCATGAGATGCTTGAATTGAAGGAGTGCTTGGGTGAGAGAATTGCTCTAGGATGCAATTGCTATGTTAATGGACAAGAAAAAACATTTGGGGGACGTTTGGTTGGCTGCTTCCGGCCGAACCAGGCTCACCAGATGCAACATGCAAGTGTTTGGATGGCTGGATCAACAAACGAGCCTGGCCGACTGGATGCAAAAGCCACCTCCGAGCCTGGCTGCCGAGATACGCAGTTTTTCTTCGTTTCTATGGAGACAGGCTCGCGCGATGCAGCTTGGGCGCGTGGAAAGCCGTGCCTAGACTAGAGAATTTGATACATGTTTATCCATCTGAGTAACCAAACAGAGACTCTAGCTGATCTGCATGCGTGGGTGCATACATCCAAACAAGCGTACCTTGTATGCGTGGAGACAGGCTGCTGCGGGCCTGGCTACCTCGAGCCACACAGGCTAGGATGAGAAGGCAACCAAACACACTGGTGCTCCGGTTTCCTTCACTCATCAGTAACGCAAAGCCTGCACTTCTCTTCCCTGCCCATGCCTAGGCTAGGTTTAGACGTTGCCGATCGAGACCCTAGACAGTAGCCATCGCGGCATCGCCGTCACTGGCCATGCTGCCGTAGATTTCGGTCAACGGTCGCTCTTCGCCATGTTCCGGTGTTCCCGGGCGGCCGGGCCTCGTCAATGTCTCCCTGTCCGTCGAACGGAAATATAGGCAAAACTGCCACTGAGGCCTTGTTTTCCGAGAAATATTTGGAATTGACACTGTAACACTTTCGTTGTTATTTGACAAACTTTATCCATGGACCAACTAGGCTTAAAAGATTCGTCTCGACATGTAGATACTAAAAGTACAATCAGTTATTTTTTTTACCTACATTTAATGCTCCATGCATACAGCTAAAGATTGATGTGACGGAGAATCTAGAAATCATGCATACAGCTAAAGATTGATGTGACGGAGAATCTAGAAATATTTGGGGGAAGTTGGGGAAACTAAACAAGGCCTGAGAGGACAAAACAATGCAAAGAGGTCCCAAATGAGATGCCACTGCTACGTGAGCAAAGCGACGAATTGTACTGCTACGTTACTGAAGCAGATAGTCAGATACCGAGCAAGATGGTACAACAAGGGCTCGCTCGTTGAGACATCGGAATAATTCACTAATTTGTACAGTGTTGATAAAGTAGAGTGGTTTCTGGACTTCTGGTCCAATCCAGAATAATCGAACAGACCCTAAACGTTCTCCACCTGAAACACCAGTAAAATGACAACGGAAGCCATGTTATTACTCCCTCCGTCCACAAAACAAGTTTAAACTTTAACTAAATTTATATTAAAAAAAATACTAGTGCCGTTTATACCGCAAAACAAAATATCTTTAGATTAGCTATAGAATATATTTTTACAATAAATTTCTTTAGAGACATAAATGCCAGCTTAGTCAAACTTTGAGCTAGTTTGACCGGAGGAAGTACTTGTAAAAATATGAAGTCTCTCGTCTCTGAGCCATGCATGTCCTCCTTACCCTTACCAGGGAGTAGATACATGCACACGAATAGTTTCCACTTTGTTTTCACACATCCAATCCAAACGAAACGACACACACAATGTCCGGTCTCGTCGTCCACGGTCCACGTGCTAACACTCTTCGATCTGTGCGCACCGGGATGATGGGCGACAATCCCTGACGACAGCCAAAATTTCACAGCGCCTGGAGCCCTACATGCTCCCGATCGAGGATGATCGAGACCTCACCTCACCGTATACGAATCGAAGGGCCCCGGATCACGGCGCGCGCTGGCGTGTACGTGCACGTGCCTTGTACACACTACAGACGCCTCACCCAGGTCTGCTGCATGCCTCCAAGGCCCAGCCCCGGCGCGCCGCGCCGCGCGTGCACGATCGCCATCGCCATCGCCATCGCCATCGCTCGCACTCGCGCCGAAACCTGCCGCGCGCGTTTCTTTCTTCCGCGGACGTCGACGCCCGGTCACGGGCCGCGCGGCGGGAAACCAGAGAGTGAGACAGCGCCCTGGCGTTTTCTTCCCGGGGACGTCGACCGACCGACCGAACGGTCACGGACTCGATCACACGGTGGCGCGGCCGGCACCGGGCACCTGAGGCACGGCGCCAGCCATCTGCGCGGCGGCGGCGGCGGCGGCAGAGTGTTAGGAACTACCCATGGTTGTACTTTCACATGGGCCATGGGCTTGGGCCTGGTTGAACAAGTATCTGATGGACCACAGAGCTTCATCTACAAGAGAGCATCAGGGGCAGCAGGAAGGGCATCGAACAAATCACAGAAACCGTACAGGTTATCTTCTTCCTCCAGAACTTCCCTTCTATCTGCTATCTACTACTGTTCATCTTCTTGCTTCTAAATCCCTACTTCCACTGTTGTTTCCTCTGATTCTCTACTGCTCTCTTCAACCCAGCTATCGGATGCTAACACAGAGGCGATCGGCGGGGCTGAGAAACGTACGCGTCACGCGTGGTATGTAGAGCCGACCCGCCGGGTTTCTGTCTCGAGTCTCGCCCCGGCCCGCCGGCCGGGGGCCGCGCTAGCCATGTGCCCGCGCGCGCCGCGGCGGGGGTGCCAGGGTCACGGGCCGCGCGCCCTGGCGTTTGGCACGTTCCGACAGCTCGGTGGCCACTCTTTCTCGACAGAGTACGTAGCAGATGCTCGATGCTGGATGCCACGACACATCCTGCACGTACCAAACGGGGCGGACACGTGCGTTCCATGCAGATGGCTGAGACGACGATGCACGTCGCTCGCCTCGACACGATCCACAGCTGCAGTCGTGCTCATCAGGAGTTCAGTTTAGGACCCTCGCGCTCGCTCGTGCGTACGTGCATACACACCCGCACACACACACACCCGCAGTATACCAGAGCAGTCAAGCATGCCGCCCAGGACTGCGCACGCCGTGCCCCTGCCCTTGCTCTGCTTGCTCCTCGTGCTCGTCGTGGCCGCCGTCTCCGCACGCGCAGCGGAGCCCGAGGAGCAGCGGCGGCGCGAGGAGGGCGTGGACGAGGACGACGACCCCGAGGTGACGGCGTGCAGGCAGCAGTGCGCGCGGCAGCGGCAGTTCGGCGCGCCCGAGCGGCGGCACTGCCTGCGCCAGTGCGACGAGTACGGCCGCGCCAAACGCCGGGAGGAGGACCGTGATCCCGAGCGGGAGCGCGACCGCTGCCTGCACGAGTGCCGCGCCGGCCCGCCAAAGCCCGGCTGCGAGCGCCGGTGCCGCGAGGCCTACGAGCGGGCCCCGCGCCGGCGCGGGGACGCCAGCCCGCCGGGTCGGTGGTGGCAAGCCCACTTGCCTGTTGCCTGAGCTTTCCTCGATCCTCCCCCTTGTGTTCCATCCATTCCATTCCATTCCATGGTCGTGGCACTAGCCGTGTGGCTGCCAAGACTCCTGGTCCTGTGGAAGACTGATCTACGTGCACATAAATAAAAGTGGAATTCCGTTTTTTTTTTTTGCTCTTTCTTTGTTTCGTCCATCGTCGGAGATAGCATCGAGATCCAGAAAATCCAAGGTACACTCGGTTGGCATCACATTAGGCGGACTCGGCTGCCGGGCGCCCAGGATTCGGGAACCCAGGCTACATGTTGTACACAGAAACGGACTCGTTTTTTTTTTTTGGAAACTAACCCACTCGTTTCTTGGTCGTAGCAGTGTGCAGGGGTCTCCCACGCAAGACCCCGCAACTAAATTGTCGCGTTGGTGGACCGATCCCGTCCGTTCAGAAACGCCTGATCGCTTTGATCCAACGGCCCCAACCCGCTCGTTGCGTTGGCAGCCTCACAGCGCCCGCCAGCCGCGCACGAGTCACGAACAAAAGTCAAAAGGGCCTCCGCGTCTCCGCCTCCGCCTCCGCGTCGGTGATCAATCGTCTCGTCTCGTCTCGTCTCGTCTCCGTGACCCCCGTCTGGACACCGTCCTTCCCGCCGAAGAGGAGAGGGGGAAGAGGGAGAGGGCCATCTAGCGGCGCGGCCGATCGTGCGTCCGACCGACCGGCGGAGATGGTGCTCGCGGAGCTGGGCGGGAGCATCGCCCGCGCGCTGGCGCGGATGAGCAACGCCACCGTGGTGGACGAGAAGGTGCTCGCGGACTGCCTCAACGAGATCTGTCGCGCGCTCCTGCAGGCCGACGTCCGCTTCGAGACGGTCCGCGACGTCAAGGCCAACATCAAGCGCATCGTCAACCTCGACGCGCTCGCCGCCGGCACCGACAAGCGCCGCATCATACATCAGGTACGCACGCACACGCACGTCGCCGCTAACTTCCCACTCGACCCGCCCCCCTCGGCCCTCGCGATCGAGTTGCGGGCCCGAATTCGGAACCTGCGGATCGGCCGGCGGACGGAGGGCTAATCTCTCTGTCTGTTGCGTGCTTGCATGCAGGCCGTTGTCGATGAGATACGCAGGATGCTGGATCCCGGGAAGCCGTCCTTCACCCCCAGCAAGGGGAAGCCCAATGTAGTCATGTTCGTTGGCTTGCAGGGTCAGTATCGTTCATTTTTTTTTTTGAATAGTATCGTTCATTATTCATCTGCCTAATTGCTCGTTACATCTTACATATAATGCCGGATCGCTTGTCGCCATCCATAGCGCTCATATTTGTATAGCAAAATATGTATTCGAAGCCTCCAACTTAACATACACACTAACCGTTACCGTAGAAGATGCCTGTCTGTGTTCAGTGTTTATTTGCGAACGCCTGCGGTGTTTGTTTGAGAACCAACAAAGTGCTCATGTTAGTCAGGTAGTTGTTTCCTTTTTCATATTTTTATTGGATGTCTTTGTTATGAACGACGTATAGTAATATGAAGTAAACGAAATCAATCACAGAGAAGACACACGATTTACGTGGAAAACCCCTTCAATGTGAAGGAGAAAAACCACGGGCACCAGCCGGCAACAATCTCACAATCTCACTATCTCAAGAGTTTTGGGTTACACGCCAATGGCGGCTTAAGAGAATCAAGTCTCCACGAAACCCTAGCAAGGGTATATGTACCGTACCGCGGGGGGCTCCGCCCCCTGCACCCCCCGCTTCGCTCCGTCAGAAGCCCGGCCAATATCCTGAAGTGAATTTGGAACAACTCCAACAGTCTTAGTTGCTGATGATTAGGTGTATGATTCAAATGTTTCATGCTGTTGCTTCAAAGGTTTCAGACCGTGTTTCATAAGAATTTATGAATGGATTAGAAAAGTATGAATGGCTGTGATTTGGATCGCTTTGTTAATGTTTTCCTAAGTCTTTGATACACCTGTTGGTCATGACTTCTTGTAGCCTTACAGTCTTTGTTGTGAAGCAAGTTGACCAGGAACTTCATAACTCCAAACATAGACGTTTTGTTTTCACTGAGTAACATTTCATTATTGTAGGTTCTGGGAAAACTACTACCTGCACCAAGTACGCAGATTATCATCGGCGCAAGGGATTTCATCCTGCACTGGTTTGTGCTGATACATTCCGAGCCGGTGCTTTTGATCAACTGAAACAGAATGCAACAAAAGCCAAGATACCATTCTACGGAAGGTGCTTATCTAAAAGTTTTCTTGGTTAGAAACCTACATCCAAAATTGACAGAGATGAAATGTTTGTTCTTGCAGCTACACCGAATCAGATCCTGTGAAAATTGCTGTTGAGGGCGTGGACATGTTCAGGAAAGAAAAGTGTGATCTCATTATTGTTGATACAAGTGGACGCCACAAGCAGGAAGCTGCCCTCTTCGAAGAAATGCGCCAAGTTTCAGAAGCTACGGTATTCCCACTCCTTAATCTCCAACATATTCAATCTAGCCTTGCACTGCTAATGACAATTTAACCAATCTTGTTGTGTTATATGCAGAAACCAGACTTGGTGATATTCGTTATGGATGGTAGTATTGGCCAGGCTGCATTTGATCAGGCACAAGCGTTTAAACAGAGTGCTTCGGTTGGTGCTGTGATTGTTACAAAAATGGATGGTCATGCGAAAGGCGGGGGTGCACTTAGCGCGTAAGTATCACTCTTTATCTCTTGCATAATCCACATGATGCTATTTTAGACCAATAATCATTGCAAATGGTAATTGTTTAGACTGAGATGCACACTTAAGAGAGCTCTCTCTCCCCCCCAAATTAAACACACAAGTAAAATCAGACGGAACATAGTAAATTCAAAAGGAAACACGACTGTTTTTTAGGTTACTTTCAGTTATGTTTATTGTGCATTTTTCTTCGAGAACAAATGTTTAGTGTGTATGAAACATTTCAAAGTTCAAACTTTACGCATGTAATATGTGTTCTAAAAAAATTATTAATCCTTGTTTACTCCCTTAAAATGAAGTAATGGTTCTTGTTTTTGAGTAAATAGATGAAGATTTTGAAGAACTTATTCTTTGTTTTCAGGGTTGCAGCTACAAAAAGCCCTGTGATATTTATTGGAACTGGAGAACATATTCCAGACTTTGAGGTTTTCGAAGTGAATCCATTTGTTAGCCGTCTGTTGGGTCAGCAAAATATGTTTAATATACTCTGTAACTTTGTGATTCTTCTTTCCAGTTTACAGTTTACCTAACTTCAGTGTACTTGTCAGGTATGGGTGACTTGTCTGGCTTGGTTAACAAGATCCATGAATCTATGTCTGATAATAAAAAACCAAAGATTGTCGATCAGTTGGTTGAAGGAGGAACCTTCACACTCAGGCTTCTGTATGAGATGTTCCAGAATCTCCAGAGTATGGGTCCTCTTGGACAGGTTAGCTACCCTTTCATTGCTATAATTGTGATCAAATTCGATGAAATTATCCAACAACATACGAAGATATGAAATTCTCTTGCAGGTCGTCTCTATGATACCTGGATTTAGCGCTCAGTTTATTGAAAAAGGAAAGGAGAAGGAAGGTCAAGCAAAGATTAAGCGGTACATGACGATGATGGACTCCATGACCGATGAAGGTGAGCTTGTTCAACACTTTCTCTTGGGTAACCACAGTCTGGACAGGCACTGTGAAACTTATTTGTCTCTTACTGTCTACTTAGAGCTTGACGGAACAAACCCGAAGCTGATGAACCAGTCACGAATCAACCGGATCGCGCGGGGATCCGGTAGGCTCGTGGAGGAAGTGGTGCACATGCTGGAGGAGTACAAGCGAATTGCTAAAATGTGGAAGAAATTCCCGCTGCCGACCAACAACAGGAGATTAAATACGAACCGCGACATGAGGTCCATAGCCAATGTCATCCCTCCGAATATGTTGAATCAGCTTGGTGGTTTGGTTGGGCTGCAGAATATGATGAAACAAATGGGCTCTCAAAGTAGATGAGCTAAACCATTGGAGTCGTTGATAGCAACCATTAGGTATAAGTAGGCTGTGGATACTACTCTTGGGTGTTAGTGTTACCTATCAGGAGGGTTATCATAGTTCATAGGCTTGGTGCTCAACGTTGATTTTGCTGCATTGGATCCAACCACCGCTACTTGAGAATTGAGATTGGGCTGCTTTTGAGCTTCTCGTGTCAAGTTTGTTTTGCCAGGCGTGCTTGCACTGTATAGAATTTTATAACAAGTTGAAATCTGATGATTCCCTCCATTATTCTTGATAGAGGTCTTACTGAAAATTACTGGACGCCTAGACTTATTGATATGCATTTATTTATTCCTTTTTGTGGTCCTCTGTTTCTGATTATGTTCAGATCTTTGCGAAAGAGGCCAGTGTAAAAAAGTTACTTGAGAGAAATTCACTTGAACTTATTAGACGGCTTAACAGTCATACTATGACTCATTCTCTCTCATAAAACACTTTAAAAACAGTTAGAATCAGTTATGAATAAGTTATAAGCGAACCGAGCTAGTGTTGCATCAGTTGCTTTGTTAAAGCTGTAGAAACTGTGCTAAGAGTTGGAGGAGCCGTTTTCTCAACTTTTGCTGATGCATAGTTGAGGAGGGAGATCAGTTTTTAGGCGAAAGTGCCGGAGCTATAAAAAGTGGCTCTTAGAGCACTTGAGCAGTTTTTACTTTTTAGGTGAAAGTGCCGGAGCTATAAAAAGTGGCTCTTGAGTACTTGAGATGTTTTTTGAACGCAACACGAGGAGAAGTTTTAGAATAACACTTGAGAAGTGCAGGAGTAGGAGGTTCAAATCCTTTCGTCTAGATTTGTTTGATGAAGCAAAATATAGAATCATATTGTGCCCTGCACAACACGAACATTTACCGATAATATAAATTATCCAAAACAAAGGTCAAGTCCAGTCAAATTTAATATCTTTATTTTTCATGATTTTTTTTTGTCCCCACATTCCCCTACTACTCATTACTTATATATATAAAAGTGATATGTGTTGCGCAAATTTACAAAAACAACCTTAAGTGCTTGTTATCCGGAATTTGCACATTTTTTAATTAAACAGAATCAATTTTGTTCTTTTTAAATGGATTATTAGTTCTTCTATATCCAATACAATGTGTAACGACGTATAATTTAGTAAAAAAAATACTTGGCTTTGTGCCTCCTACGTACGTTGGCTGTAAAAAAAGCAAAATTAAAGTAGAGTCTATGTTGTTTTCATGCAAGCTACTAAGAGTGTGTTTTACTCACTAAACTTTAGTCTTTTTTAGTGGCTAAAATGTCGAACACCCCGCTAAAAAGGACTAAAAAAATCTTTTTAGGGCTAAAATATCAAACACCCCGCTAAGCAAATGTGCACACACTAGGCTCTCAACAGCACATGATAAATATCCGAGCAACAGTCCGAACAACAGTTCTCTCTTATAAGGGGCAACTTCGCAAATGAACTAAACTTAGCCTAAATTTGGGGGAAATGTATATTGCGAATAAACTAGTTAATTAATTGAGCAATGATAAATAAATACATAACGCGCGAAAGAAAGAAACACCAATGTTTTCTTTTCTATTTTCCCGATAGCCTGGTTCTGCTCTCTTCTCTCCATGGAGCCCCCTCCCATGATCTTCTTCCGCGGCATTGCAATGTACAACCATGAACGCTTCAACGAGCTTTTAACGAAAGAGAATAATCAAACAATTGCCTAAGAGCCTTGATCTACAATGAGGAAAAGCTAACATTACATCCTTGTAAATGTGACTTCTTAAACTATCTCCTAGCGACGGCTGCTTGCTTGAGCAGCGACACTTTGTGCCAAGTGCCTACCAAACATACATGGTGGCATAAATCCAATAACAACTAATTAGCACCGCATCAAGCAGCGATGTTGTACACTTGTATGTGATCTAACATTTTCTTAACTTACACCCTGTTCGCTTGAACTTATCAGTCGATTTTATCAGCAATGGTATATTATTTTTTTCTATAACAAAATAACATCAGCCCAATTACATGTCTATATGTTGTTAAAATGATTCTTTAGAATAAATTAGTATAAGTTTGTTTTTTCTTGTTTGAGGCCCATAGTTTATCCGAGAGAATCGTCCAACAGAAATAGCATATAAAAATTTCTCTGTAAAAATTATTTGTCAGAGCTCCTTTTGAGTTCATCCAAAAAAATACTTTAAAAGTTCTATAAAATTAACCCTTGAACCCCTCATAAGAAAAACCACAATGTTTTCTAAGATAGGTATATAAATATCAAAACATGTGGGTAAAATATAACAATTTACTACAGGTTACCGTTTTTCCTGGTGTTTAAAATATCCAGATAAGAAATCTAGTAATCTATCTCTCAAAACAGTAAATAGGCTAAAGCAGCAACTAACAACTAAATGGTATCGAAAAAGCTCTCTCAAAAAGATATAGCCAAAGATAGTAGCAGCTATAGTCGGTGATAGCAGTAGCGCTATAACCGAAGATTTAAAATCTTAGTATTTCTTAAACATTTTGGTATTTCTTAAACTTTTTGTTGGAAATTTCTATATTCACTAAACAAGGAAAAATCTAAGAAATAATAATTTCCATACACTATACAGACACAAAAAATTGAAAAACATAAATGGCTATAGCTTGGAGACTTTAATACATATCTCTAACAATATGAACTCAATCAAAGAAAAGACAATGGCCTATTTATATTTATAAACTACCAAACTAAAGGACACACATTTAACACATGACAGGTTGTGATGCCTTACCACCACCCACATCCGTCTTGACGCCCAGCCGACCGTCCGCCCCGCCCTCTGCTAATCCATCGGCTACATCAACCAGTCACCGACGAGCCGCCCCGCCCTCCGCTAATCCATCGGCTACATCAACCAATCACCGACGAGCCGCCCCTACCGCTACAAGGATTGTGTTGATACATGACGGATGACGGTTTCAGTTGGTCATAAACACTAGAAAAAACGTCATTAGTAACTATCTGTGAGGGTCATAGAAACCGTCACCGAATCAGCGTCATAAACCTTCCGTGCGAAAAAACCGTCAGACTCGCTGAATCCATGACGGCTACGATCATCACAGAATAGGTGTTCGTTTGATTTGCGGGCTACATCAGTGACAAAACAGAACGTCATGGACTTAATGCCACGTCACCACTGCCATCTAAGCATGGCAAGGTGGAATCTGACGTGGCTATAATTGATAGGTCAGCTTGCTGACGTGGCTCACCAGGCCACGTCAACATTTTTTTGCCTTTTTTCTAAAATGTTAGATGGGCTGGGCTAACAAGATGGGCTAGACGGCCCATTTTATTTTCATTTTATATTTCACTCATAGATTCAAATACATTCATAGATTCAAATACATCCAAAGGTTCAAATCTCCAAAATATTACATCACATCACAGAAGCATCACGCTTAGATGTTTACTAAAGTCACTATGTCATACAAAATGCATGCACCCTAAACAGGCTCGAGTTCAATTCCAATTGCTTTATTTTCTGATATTATAGTTCAATTCCAATTGCTTTATTTTCTGATATTATTGCCTCCTGCAAACACATGTAGGAGAAATAAGAGGTTAGCACATACGGGTAAGTACTGCATACTTTACAAAATAGAATGTTTTCTTTCCCTGACTATGCAATACTTGGTTGCACAGAAATAAAAAACAGTAAGATAACATAAATAATAGAAATTCGAAAATAGCCGCTACTACGAAAATAGCCGCTACTACGACCATTTAACATATGAAACAAAGACACGGGACTATCTGAAACAAAGAACAGTTCATGTCATCCAACCAAAGATTCGTAAATATTTCTGATGGTCTCTAAACTGAGTGAATCAAATAGCTAGATTAACATGCTAAAATTGGTGGCTGAAAGTTCTCCTTCGACTTATAAAAAACTGCAAGCACTAAATATTACATACACAGAAATGTCACCGTCATATCCATCTTCGAAAAAAATGATATAAACAGTAATATGAGGACTGAAAATAACACAGCAATAGCTGCACCAGACCAAAAATATTTTTTTTAGCATATAGTAAGAACCAAGCGCAGTTAAGGATCTCACTGTTGTGTTACAGTGGTGGGGGAAGGACCGGAACATTTTGGATGGCAATATGCAACTGCTGCACATGTTGGTACACATTTATTAGAACATGTATTTACAACAAGATAACTGATTTATACTAAGAACATGCTTTTACTTAAGACAATGCCTGTTAATGAGATAGACACTGTGTAATTCCTATAGAATATCACATGTATGCCAATTCCTAAATCAACCAAAAAATGAAAGAGAAGAAAAAAGAGGTTACCTGGTTCTGAAAGGCGCTGATTAGCATTAAGGAGTCAACCAATGAGCACTACTACAGTAAGAAATAAAAGAAAACAGCTATATTAAGACAATGCAGGTAACAATGAACTGCAGTAAAATTCTTCATTCAAGAATAAACCGACAGTTCAAAGAACAAAGCAACCTGATACTATATTGGGGTTCATTCATGCTGCACAAAAGATTAGATACTAGTTTCATTATTCACACCTCAATAGGCATTCACCAAAATAAAAATATTCAAACAATGTTCACTGTATAATCTCTAAATCCATCGTTTTGGCATTCTACAGAACAATAATTTCCAAATTCATTGTTTTGGCAATCTGGTCACACTTTATTAAAAAAACAACTGCAGTTATGTTATATTGGGGGCAGCAAACTAGCCTTTGTTGGGACACAACTCATAAAGAACTCGCCGGCCCATGACGCCTAGCTCAAAGCCATGCATCTGCATGAAGAAATGTAAAGAGAGTGCCTTAATTCAAAGATAGAGTAGAAAATGGGAATATGGTCATAGTATCTGCAGCTACTCAAACATGGTTACTAAAGATGTTGAGCAATGTCACAGACATGGTTACTAAAGAACTGCACCTGACCTTTCAAAAAGATGAAGAGCCTGATGCTCAGTTATTGGCTGGAGCACTTTTATGTTTCAAGTGTTAGCAGTTGCCTGTTACAAGCAGAGGTATTTCTCTTTTTGTTACACTTAATGTTAGGTATCTGTTGATGTGAGCAAAGCAGAAATAAAAGCCACCTCCCTTTCTACTCAAAAGCAAGATGAAAGGACTACTATTTCACCTGGAAAGGAAGAGAAGGGATTGACACGCCTGGTGGTTCTCCTTGCAGTACTCAGTCCAGTACTGAAACAGCTGTAACACGAACCCAGCAGTTGCCTGTTACAAGCAGAGGTATTTCTCTTTTTGTTACACTTAATGTTAGGTATCTGTTGATGTGAGCAAAGCAGAAATAAAAGCCACCTCCCTTTCTACTCAAAAGCAAGATGAAAGGACTGCTATTTCACCTGGAAAGGAAGAGAAGGGATTGACACGCCTGGTGGTTCTCCTTGCAGTACTCAGTCCAGTACTGAAACAGCTGTAACGCGAACCCAGTGCAGTACTCAAACAGCTGTTACATGAACTCAGCTTCAGATAAGCAAAGCAGGCTGCACCAAAGGTTCGTTTGGCTAACTGATGCTGCAGCTATTAAGCATTCTTTGACCATATAAACAATGAGCATACATGAACAGGAAGTTGAAGATATAATTGAGCACTATTAAGCAAGTAGATGGACTGTAAGTTGAAGATATAATTGAGCACTATTAGGCAAGTAGATGGACTGTACAATTGCATTAATAGCCCAATATATGGATTTTTCACTGGATAATGAATGATTGATTCACTTATACCCATACTGTAGATATGCAAACATTTACCTATCTTGACAGGCTGACAGCAGCTTGTTTGGCCTGCTCGTCCAGTAGCAGCAGCTTCTTTGGCCTGCTCATCCAGTAGTAAGGATTATATACACGGGTCAGGTTCTATTAATTGCTGACAACATGAGGTAAAGTGATGCAATGGAAAAACTGCTATTTTATGCTTACAAAGCCTAAAGACCACTCATGAGAAGCTCACTGAATATTTCTTCAAAAAATAGGTATGTTACTTGTTGTTCATAAGAACAGATCAAAATGTCATGTGTGACCATATGAACTACTACATGAATAAAAAGCCATTTAAGAGAAATAAAATAGTGAGGAAATATTAGAGCAATGAAATAGTGAGGAAATCTCAGAGCGAAGTCTGCTTGAGTGTTCGTCAACCTCGACTTTGGCCACCACTCGCCCGCTTGCAAAATCTTCTATTTTGACAGTCTTATACTCCTAGTAGGTGACAGTCTTTACATGATTATTACCGAAATGCGAACAGTAAATTTTTCTCCATGCATGCACACATCCTTGCAATTAGCAATCTAGTTGAGTTTTGCTAGCAGTAGAGGTGTCTTTGCCTAAAAACAAAACTACTCCAGAAATTTGCCTAAAAAACAAAACTACTCCAGAAAATTCAGAACTGCATAATAGATTTTACAACAAAGTACGCGACTAATCGTTTGAATCATGTCTAATTGCTCTACTCTACAAGCATTCTTTGGATCAATCCTGTGATATGCAAGCCCAAAACGCATGGAACACAGGGAAAAGGTAAGACCCAATTTACAAAAAATTCACATAGCTATGTGCACACAAAAATACCAGGAAAATAGATACAGATTGGAAGAATATAGAGTGTGTCAAAGGAGATTACCGTTCTAGAATTTCAGTAGCGTTCATCTTCGCTCAAATCTCTTTGCCTTGGTTATGGATGAGGTTACGAGGGACATACAAGGAGATATCCCTTGGTGTATGCTTTTTGCAGACGATGTAGTGTTAGTTGATGAGAGTCAGACAGGAGTAAATAGGAAACTAGAGTTGTGGCGGCAGACCCTTGAGTCCAAAGGGTTTAGAATAAGCAGGACTAAGACTGAGTACATGAGATGTGATTTCGGCAATGCTGCACAGGAAGAGGGAGAGGTGAGCTTGGAAGACCAAGTGGTGCCTAAGAAAGATGTCTTCCGGTATCTTGGATCGATGTTACAGAAGGATGGAGATATTGATGCAGATGTTAGCCATAGGATCAAAGCAAGGTGGATGAAGTGGCGCCAAGCATCTGGTATTCTCTGTGACAAGAGGGTACCACAAAAGCTCAAAGACAAGTTTTATAGGACGGCGATTAGACCGGCTATGTTGTATGGAGCAGAATGTTGGCCTACTAAAAGAAGACATGTCCAACAAATGAGTGTTGCAGAAATGCGTATGTTGCGCTGGATTTGTGGCCACACAAGGATGGACCGAGTCCGAAATGACGATATTCGTGACCGGCTAGGGGTAGCACCAATTGAAGAAAAGTTGGTCCAACATCGGTTGAGGTGGTTTGGTCATGTCCAAAGGAGACCTCCGGAGGCATCAGTGCATTGTGGAGTTTTAGCCCAAGATTTTCATGTGAGGAGAGGTAGAGGTAGACCGAAATTGACGTGGGGGGAGGCAATAAAGAGGGATCTAAAAAGTTGGGATATACCTAGAGATCTATGTTTGGATAGAAATGCATGGAGAGCAGCCATTGACGTGCCTGAACCGTGACTAGGGTCTCTTGTTGGGTTTCAACTCTAGCCTACCCCAACTTGTTTGGGACTAAGAGGCTTGGTTGTTGTTGTTGTTGTTGTTCATCTTCGCTCAAATCCCCAATCCATTGGCACAGCACTACAGAATCCCAAAAACCTAGGGTTTAGACCATGAAAGAACAGCACAAGGATAATGGAGAACAAGAGAAAAAAAATAGGCGGAGAGGGGCGCACCATGGAGATAGGCCCGAGAAGCCACCGCCGCTGTCTTCGTCGTCGAGGGAAGGAGCGCCGCAGGAGGTTATCTGGGCTTCGTGCTTTCTCCAGTACCATCTGCCGAGAGGAGACAGAGGGAGAAGAAGAAGAAATCTGGGGATGGGGAGAAGAATGCGGTAGAAGAGTGCCGTCGTGCACGTACTTGGGAGTCAACGAGGTGGGGTCCAGCCGAGGGTCGCGGCAGGGCGCCGGCCGCCGGGGAGACGCGCCGGTGCTGCAGGAAGGCCGCGTCGTCGGGAAGCTGAGGAGGCGAGCGCTGGCCGCCGGGGAGATGCGCCGCTCCTCGCCGAGGGTCGCGGCAGGGGCGCCGGCCGCCGGGGAGATGCGCCGCTCCTCGCCGAGGGTTGCGCCGCCGGGAAACCGCGAGTAGGTCGCGGCGCTCGCCGGGGTTGCGCTCGCTCGCGGGCTGCGGTGAAAAAAAAGAAAGAGTGCGGCGGCGTGAGGGGAAATTGGAGATGCCTAGGGTTTTCCACTAAATTGTAGTCCCTCCGTCCCTAAACAAGTGTTGTCGTTGGTGTGTGTCACGTGTTTGACTCAATTTATAGAAAATATATACAATATTTATATCTTCAAATAATTTTGTTAAAATACTAGATGTAAAGATCTTTCCGATGATACTAATTACTTAGCATAAATATTAATATATTTTAATATATAATTGCCGACAACTTTTTCATGGAAAGTGAGAACGACACTATTTAGGGACGGAGGGAGTAGGCGCCAACTGAGATGGAGAATGGCGCCGAGCGCGTGAGTGGGCTGGGCCTAATAAGCCGGGTTATAGTGACCGATTGTTTGATTCTAGTAGCTTAATATATATAGTGACCGATGTTGAGTTGGTATAACAAAAAATAGCGACCGATAATCTGTTATTAATTTATAGCGACCAATTGTTCATCGCTAATAGTAAGTTTTAGCGACCGTTATCCAACGCTATAGATTGGTTGTGGTACAGTGATGCGAGGACGTGGGTTGTGCTGTGATCGGTTGCATGAATTAGGGACCAACCAATCAAGTTGATGCATTATTTTATTATTTACATAAATACATAAGTGACATAGTGGTAGGGCATGATTTCCTAGTCTCATGATGATGAGGACTTGGGTTCAATCTTTAATCTTTTTTTTTTTTGCTATTTTAGTTATATTTTTTTCCTTATTTCAATCATATTTTCTCCTTTTTTATTTTCTCCTCTTTTAGTTTTAATTTTTTATCTCTCCACAACTTATTTCAGCATAAGTGTCGTCGTCCACATCAACACGGTCCCACCGCCCACGTCACCTTGCACGGTTTCTATGATGTTTTTTTAGACTGTCATAGACAACTACACATACAAGTACATAGACGATGACGGTTCAGGTCATCACAGAGCAAATATCTGGTTCTTAAACCGTCATAAGGTCGTCATAGATTCACTATGCGATGACGGTTTCAGAAACCGTCACCAGAAAACCGTCATGGATCAACAGGATTCTTGTAGTGTGCCCTTGCCCCGTTTCAAGCGTCGCCTCCACCACTACGGTCGTAGTGCTCCACCGTCCCACCGCCCCGCTCACCCATTGCCACCCACTGTCACGACAACCTACTGCCAAGGATCTAGGGTTAGAAAAAAGAAGCATCAACCTCTAGCCTACCTTCGGAGACAGTCGATGTCGGCGCGAGGGAACGTAGATCTAGGATTTGGGAGAGACAACAAACCCTAACGTACCTCTAGAGACGGCCGGTGTTGGTGCTGGGAACCACGGTTGTAGGAACGCTCAGGTCGCTGGTTATATTTTGCGCAAACCAAATCCACCCAAAAAAAAAAAACTTGACACCAAAGACCAAACCCCAAGAGGCAAACCCCACAAGTGCGGGCCAAAGGCGGGTCCCATCTGACAGTCTAAAAGAGGGGAGCCACCTCCTCCTCAGTTCACACGGACCCGTGTGTGAGCGCACCCGTTCTCGTGCTCCCATGGAGGCCACCCCGATCTCCGTGAAGCCACCGTCGCCGGCGCCGGCGGCGCCACTCCCGGCCACTTTGGAGCCCAGGGACTTGCCAACGCATGCCGTCGGAGGGACCGAGCTGGAGCCGTCCAGCATGAACCAGCTCGCAATAGCCCCGGACCCCAAGCGGTGAGGGTTCGGCGCCGCCCCGGACCTGGGGGGGGGGGCTTCAGTTTCTCGATTTGGGCGTGTCTTGGAGGTGTCGAGTGGTCTGATTTGTGGTGTTTTGTGTTCGAGCAGGCAGAGGGTGGAGGAGGCTGCGGATGGCAACGGGTGCAAGCATTGCGCCTGCAAGAAGTCCAGATGCTTGAAGCTGTAAGGAACATACTGTTTCGACCGTTTTGTTTTGGTTCTGTTGGCCAGTCTCAGGGCGGAGTCAGTTTTTTCTGATCGTGATTAATATCTTTATATCCGTTTAATTAATAGAGTGTGGGGACGAAATGCTGGATACTATGCGATTTGCATCCATTTTGGCTACAGAAGAAGGGGATTGCTGTGTTGCGGATTTTTACTGGTTTAGTTCCTTATAATCAGTGGTTTAAGTCATAATTTTGGTTGTAATTTGTTGTCTAATTCTCTTAGGCTGGTTTTTCAGTTTGCTGCATCTTTCTCTGGTAGGCAATGCAAATTTAAGGTATTTGTGAAATTTGAGTGTTGGTGGTGTTCTCAAAATAAATACATAATACATTTTTAGCATCTGTTTGCGTTGTTGCACATTAATTGATTACTTCAGGGTCCCTTTGTAGGTTGTTTCTAGTACACTCTGAACTCTTGCATGATCAACCGACTAGAGCTAGCGTGGAAGTTATACTTACTAGTTTCCTCTTAAGATGGAATCAGTATCTTCTTACTCTACTGCTCTATGGAGCAAACTGTGTAGATCAAAATGGTGTTAGTCTAAATGACAGGAATTTCAGCTGTTGTTTCGTTAGTGCCCAATGAAGGTTGCCAAAATTTGGCACTCATTTGGATGGGCCGATGTTTGACAAACCCATTCCCTGTTAGTTATATCTCATATGTTTCTTTTCGTTCCTGGCTAAATAATTTTCTTTTCATTCCTTAGCTAAATCTGTTAGTTATATCTCGTATGTTTCTTTTCGTTCCTGGCTAAATACTTTCCTTTTCATTCCTTATAGCTAAATGTTTGGAAGAAAAAAAATTCGGTCACAGCCATAGGCCCCAATTATGGATTTTATGTGCCAGTCTATCCTATTGATGAAACTGTGAACTATATGGAACTCATAATCAGCAATTCAGTATGTTACCTTGTCGGTGCCTAGGAGTCTCGACCTTTGGTGAATGCCATGACTGTATGTTGCTTTGTAGACATGCAGCTGGTGGAGTTGGGTGTCACTTGGGTAGGCATTGGATCTTCGACTGGGTTGAAGCCCTTGCAGCCGGCATGTTGAGAAACCCTAGATCAGTCCATTCCTGGCTTGGGTTAGGATTATATCCAAACGATTACCTTTGCAGATCTAAACACCGCCACCACCACACAATCTTTCCCTTGCTGCCACTCCCTAGAGCACATTTGCCCCTCTTGAGCTGCTTGCCAGACTTGGTGATCGACTGGCGGTGTTGGCTGTCGTGTGATGCCCATTGAGCCTTCAACTATGTTGAAGGCCCCTAGCAGCCACCGCCTTGAATTGAGAGAGGGAGAGGGAGCAGATTAAGTAGCCTTAGGTTCTGCCCACCATTGCCACTCAAGTTCCCCTTGCTTCGGATGCTCTTGACCTGCTTCTGATCCTCACCCCTCTTCATCTGCTTTTGCTGCTCGCCCCTCTTCATCTGCTTTTGCTGCTCGCCCCTTGCTTCTGATGCTCACCCCTCTTCGTCTGCTTTTACTGCTCGCCACTTGCCTCTCTGTCTCGCAGTCGTATTTCTGCTTAGAAGAGGGAGGGAAGGAAATGGGGCTTTGGGGGTGGCCGGGTGGGGGTGGGGTGATGGGGAATATGAGGGAGGAGGGAGGTAGAAGAGGGGCGGCGGTGGCGGCTTGTTTGGCATGAGGTCAGAGGGAGATGATGTAGGGTTTGTCTTCAACTGGGCCAGTTTGGGCTAATTCTAGGCACAACCATGTGAGTACATCAGACGTGATCACGTGAAGTAGGAACCTGGCTGTTATGTTGAGCTATGGAAATATATCTAAAGGGCTTTTGGTTCATTTTCATTGTCGTCATCCCAAATTCCTAATTTGTTGTCATGTAAGTTGCATTCATTTTTTTCTTGTGGTGTTAGTTATTATTTACTATTTTTATTTGCACCTGCTCACAGTTTCCTAGGTAGACCCCTCGGCATGACTTGCCAGATCCCTTGACTATAATAAGGGTGTAGGGGGTGTAAGAATGCTTTGTGAATCTCATAAATACCACTGTTTGCATTTGCAGCTACTGCCCATGTTTTGCTGGAGGTGGTTATTGTTCTGATAAGTGTGGCTGCCAACCATGTTTCAACAAAGAAGCTTTTTCAGAAACAGTTCAGACTACTCGCAAGGTGTTACTTTCAAGACAGAAGCGTATGTCAATGAAAATTAATAGGAGACCTGAGGCAAATGCTGAACCTATGGTTGTTATTGTAACTCAGTTAAATGATGTGACACTGTTTACATTTCTGTCTAGCTTAATTATAATTTCAATGTTCTGTCGCCTATAGGAAGATGCTCACCATTCTTCTTCTTCAACTCCACCAAGGAGAGGTTGCAACTGCAAGAAATCAAGTTGCCTAAAGAAATACTGTGATTGCTACCAGGTTTCATCTTTTTCTCAAGTTCTTTGCTAAATATATGAGACAAGATTACCAAACTCATTGTTATGGACAGGATGGGACCGGATGTTCCTTGTTTTGCCGTTGTGACGATTGCCTGAATCCTTTTGGGAAAAATGGTACCTATGGAATACTCTTATAGACTGTTCTAGTTATACAAGTAATCTTTTATCAGTACGTGCTCATAATATGTACCAGTGATGCTATTCTTATATACTAGCTAATGATGGTTTCCCTACTGCAGAAGGCATAATGGCTGATGATAGTAAGCGCTATCTCTATACTGGTGCTGATTTGGATCACAGCGAGGGTGAACATGACTTTGTTGTGGAGCGCTCGCCTCGTCTACAATCACCTATCTCGAAGGAGTCTTCTTTCCACCAAACCCCACCTCATCTTAGGGCCTCAAGCAGAGACACACATGTGTTCCCACAGGCGATATCCCAGTGGCAGGCACTGCCCCGCTCGTGGCATTGTTCCAACAAGAGGAACAGCAACGACCGGGCGGTGGACGACTCTGCCAACTACAAGAACTCAAACCATGACTGGCAGCTATCCAAGCACGAGGACGGCTACAGCATTTCGAAGTGCGTCCAGATCCTGAACAGCATGGTGGAGCTGTCACAGGTGGAGAAATCAGTTGCCCCCGATGTCTTCCTGCAGCCGGGCAACCGGGAAATTTTCGTCTCCCTCAGCGGCGATGTGCGCGCCATGTGGCTGAAGCGCAAGATTCAGCACCTGGCCTAGGGTGGGTTTCCTTGCGCCGTCCTTCCGAGTGGAGGAGATTGGAGTGGACATTGAGTTATCTCTTAGATTGTGCATGTTCTGCTGGTCGTGGGCATGCACAGGATTCTAGGTTTTCCCCCCATGTATACTGAGGTGTATTTCTGGATTGCCGCTATGTATTGTCTTTCTAGAGATAGCCGTTTCGAGCTTGGCATCGGTTAATAAAATGAGATTATACACCTACAGATTGTTTCGTGGCTATGGTTGCCAGAGTTGCCGTGTTGTATATTCCCACATTGGTTCATCTCTCTCTTTTTTCGAATACGATGTAGCCATGAAGGCAATTTCATATTACAAGCAGTTAGTTGCTCGCCGCGCCTACCGCACGGCATGGTTCATCTCTCTTGCCCACGAGACCCTGTTGTGCCAGTCGCCTTCAGAATTGTACTGTTGTTACAGCCATCAGGTTGGGCAGTATCAGAAAATTTAGAAGCAAACGCTGCTACTGGAGCGTTTTTGTTTGGAAAACCTGTGCTTGAGTGTTGACACATGCGTTGGACGTCGGCGCAGCCATGGATGCTAATGGAGTTCGGTCGTCAGTGGGTAGCCTTTGTTTCGACATCATGGAGTTAGGCAGGAGTTTTTCTGAGTTTCATGTTGAGTGGGTGTGTAGGGATGCTAATTCGGTGGCCCACTGCTGTGCTCGTAGAGTGTCAGCCACGGAACGCTCCCTGTTTTGGCTTGACTATATCCCGAAATGGATAACAGGTTTAGCGGCCAAGGGATTGTACTCCTGTTGAGATTTAATGAAGCTGTGTGATGTTCAAAAAAAAAAAGTTTGGGTTCATCATAGCTCACTCTTCAGATGATGACGACGGCGATAGGGGACGGTGGCGAGCCTGGGGGCATTCATGGAAACCATACTAGTCGAACATTCATGAACGGCTTCCAGTGGCGTTTATAGGATTCAATTCAACAAACGATATGTGGTGCATCGTGAAACGTAGAATGACAAATCTCATGCTGCAGATTATACAAAGCATGCCGTACCAAAGTTTCCATTGCTGCTAATTCCATTATTTATTCCATGTGACGCATGCCGCGTATAGTACAGAACATACATAATCCTGTTGACCTGCCCCCATGAAAAACTTTTAAAAGGACACATCGTTTGTTATGCCAAATGGGCAATATGGCATCTCGTTTGTGGATTCATCAGCCACTCCAGGTCTTCTAACTGCCGTGAAAATCAAGCAGCGCCATGTAATTGAGAGAGAGAAATGTCTTCCAAACAAAATTTAGCAGCTGAGTGTTTTCTGATAAGCAACCTGCAGGCAGTCAAGAAGATCAGGAAACAGATTTTGAAGACAATTTCTAAGCAACAAACAACTACAGGGAAAATAAAAAATATTTGTACAAACATACCGACGTGGAAGTCTTCAGAAGCTCCCGGATAGCCATTGTAGCATAACATGATGCTGGTAAAGTAAATGCTAATTTTAAGGCCAATTTCTTTGGTAGTGTATCTGGGCTGCCAATAAGCTTATTTTCTTGGGAGCTATTCCCATTAGTTGGCACAGAGGCATCAGGAGCCTTTTCCAACTTATCTTGCGACTCCTGGTTAGAAATAAGCTCATTTGCTTCTTTAGGCTTGGTTCTGGACAGGACATCCAAATCAGTTTCTGCTAAAGATGAACTGTCATCCGTGTAAGTCATGAGTTCCCTGCAGTCATATTAGAGAGAAAATATTTTAATGGAAGAACCAAAAGAAGTTCCATGTGCAAGAAACAACTTGAAACCAGACAAACCCAACATGCATTGCATTGTATGTTCTAAAGGAAGCAAGAAAGATTTAATCCTTAAGCACAGGGTACATACCACTCAAAACCAATAGGCCG
Source organism: Coix lacryma-jobi var. lacryma-jobi (assembly GCA_009763385.1). Taxonomy (NCBI): domain Eukaryota; kingdom Viridiplantae; phylum Streptophyta; class Magnoliopsida; order Poales; family Poaceae; genus Coix; species Coix lacryma-jobi. Next base: position 6,135,025 of record CM019826.1, read on the forward strand.
CTGGAACACTCGACGGTAACCACCTTTCATGCTTGTAATCGAAAACTCCCTAACAAATGAAGGTTACATTAAAGACATTGCAATTAGGATATGAAGTCACAGATGAAAACAAGCACACCAGGCTAATAAAGACTCACTTGACACCATGAGCATTCTCCGTCAAGCTAATGCCATCCTGTGTAATGAAAGCAAAATTCAAACATTCCCATCTGTTTTGTCCAGAAATCACTCAAAACATGCTGTATCAATCATAACATATCCCTAATACTCCTCTCAAGTAAAGAAATACTATCCAATCATGGAATACTCAAAAAACAGATTCCGATTGAGTTGACAAAATCGTCAACCTACTATCAATTCAAATCAACTAATGCAGTAAGTTCCACTTCTGGAATCTCAAATTAATAAGATTTCATGTGACAGACACCAATCAAACAGCCTGATCAGAAGTGATTGCTGCAGCAGCACTGCAGCTGCTGTTGCAGCAACCACCCCTGTAGATACTGTTCATATGCTGAAGAAGATCAGCAGCAACAGCTGCAGCTGCTGCAAAAGTAGCAGCAGCGAGCAGGGCCAAAGTATACAGAAATAAAAGGGGAAACAAATCTTCATCCCAGACCCACAGCTAAACCTACTAGTCCAAATGCTAGTTACTTTGGAAATGTACTAGACCCACATCTTGGTATCTAACTTTGTGAAAAGCATAAAACACTCACACGAAAAATCCAACGCTGCACAAACTTCTGCTAAACAAGAAAGAACATCTAATAAACTACAAAATACACACTACATAATAGTGTTACCTTTCTAGCCATTTCATGGTAAATCTCAGCAACTTCATTCCCAGGAAACAATGCTTGTGAACTGCATGCCATACAAATAAAATAAGCATAAACAAAAAATGAAAGTACCAATACAAGGGAATTGGTATTACCCAGGCAAAGGTAGGACAACATCATCAAATGTGTATATCCCCTTCAATAAATCTCCAGAATCAACTATCTAGAAAAGAAATAAAAGGCGGATTATTAGGATCTTTATTAGAAAGGACATTTTTGTGTATTAGCATGTGTCACAACTGTGTACCAAACCTTCACAGACTGGATGCTTTCTTCTGGTTGTGCTTCAGAACATAGCTCAGTTTCAATTGAGTTTGTATGGCCATCATCAGTTTCCAGAATGTCTACAGAAGTTGATTCTTCTGGAGGGCATTCTTTGTTGTACACTAAGTCACCTTCTACAACCTGTGAAATGCCTGTCAAATTACAAGTCAGAAAATGAAAAACAACCAAAATTGTTTGCTAGACTAATACATCAGTTCAAAGATAGCCACCTCAAGCAATAATATACATTAATTCACATACATCAAACTGTGTAATGATTTTATTAACTCTTTTAGTAGAAGGGAAGAAACTAACCATACTTTTCCACTCTCATACTGGCAGCATGATTCCACAGGTAACTTTGGTAACTATGTACGTACCTACATAGAATATTCAAATAAAAACATTCAGAAAAAGTAGAAATACTCTGAACTAATCCAACTATAGATTTATAGAATACGGACACCATCACAAGAGATCTATATCTCTTATAATCCTAAATCCCACTAGTGATATATCTCAGCATGCAAGCTGTCCATCTCAACAATGCACTATCACATGCAACTAATCCATTAGCACATGCAATTGTTATGTTCACGTCAGCAAGACAAACAAGCATTTTGTTATCCACGTCAACATGTCACGCAATCCACTAGCATTAATTTATAATAGCTTATTCTTCCTTTATATAAGTAATTATATATAGTCTAATTTCATTCTAAATCATCCGCAATTCCCGCAGCAACGCGCGGGGTATGCTTCTAGTTATTTAGGCAACAGAATATGACATGGCAACAAATCATTACCTTAGCATATAACAAAGTAAGCACTGCTATATTATAAGAGATAAGCACACTAGTACATTTGTATGCTGTGACGGAATAACTTAACAGTTGACAACACTAACAAATAAATGAATAATACAAATAGAGAGCTGCACACAGAGGTAAACCTGTCATCTAGATATTCTTACTGCGGAAAAACACGACACAACATCAACAACAGCAAAGCCTTTTTGCCCCAAGCAAAGATGGGCTAGGCAGCATATTCTTAACCAGCTAAAATTATGTACTTTCATTTGCACTTAATGATAATACAAAGAAAATGGAGTATATTTAAATAAAAGGATGTGACATACATCATTCTCAGTGTTCTTGGTATACCCTTAAGTGCTTGTAGATGGTTACCAGGGCATTTCTTCAGACATTGAAGCTGGAAACATGCAAACAACAGAAGGTAAGAAAAATTAATCAGTTTAAATGCACAAAGAATGTGCTTTACACAATGTAGAAAGAATTGGAAGGCCACATTTTTTTCAATCAATACCACAGTATATGTTAAAAAAAGGTATCTATACTTACTATGGCCCTCTCAGCTACGAGGTGTCGAGGGAAGTTCCTCAGTGCCATATCAATGTCACCATGTTCCTTGTAACGTTTGCGCACCTCATTGATGTCATCACGCTGTACGGACTTAGTTATGTTTAAACAAAAGCTGGCAGGATTGAATACAAACTCCTAATTGGACACAAATAAAACATCTGTAGGATATCTCCTTCCCTTGGATCAAGAATCAAGTTTACAGCAGCCTTCCACTCTCCTCTAAGCAAAGCAGCTCCAACAAGATGGGTTGGTACTGAACCACTTCCAAAACGCTAAGCAGATGAAATAGATAAACTTGATGAGCTTCAGAAATAACAGGGTAATACGTTCTAAACATGATGGTACGATACCTGCAAACCATAGTAGTTGATAAATCCATCCTTTCCTAAGCCATCTACTGCATTTTTTATCATGTCTTCAGATTCTGCAGTAACACCCCTAAATAAATATAGGGAAACATAAGATCTCCATTTGCTCTGTTTTCCAAAAAGAAAATGTACAAGGTATGTTGCATGTGGAGTTATGGACTGAAGTATCATAGCAAACAATACAGAAAAATTCACACATTATGCAGTTGTACTAACAATAGAATGTTAGAAACACGATCCAAGTTCTTGTGTTGAACATATATTTTTAGTCTAAGAAGTTGTTATGGCTCGAGTCAAGTGATGAGCATTTTAGTACCAGGAAAAAACTATAGTATGCTAAAATATTGAACTGTAAGCAAAGACAGTACCTTAGAGTAAGTGTAAATCGATTTCCTGTGAGCTGACCAAGAACAAGTCCCTCCTTCACGTAACTAAAAAGGATTAGTTAGTTGCCAAAAGTATCAACATTTTAAGACTGCTATATCATGGCTATATGTACAACAGGATAATACTTATCACATACCAGAAGTTTCCAACTTTAATCCCAAACAGCCGATTATTAAGAGCAGCCAATCTACTGGCTTGCACCTTGAAAACAGTTACCTAACAAAAAATAGAAAAGTATCAATATCACTATGTGCACAATTCTAGACAGAAATGAGAATGGAATGTATGAAAATACATAACAAATATCTTTGAAAACTAATTATGTCATTTAGAAGACATTTAAGTTAGTAATCTAACATGCAGTCTCTTGTACAACTAAAATCATGAAATGTTCCATTTCCAGACTTCAATGTTATATGTTAGCCAACATTACAAAGAAGCTCCAGGACTAACTAACTAAATTACTCTGCTGTTAAGATTTGAGGAATACGTGCCTGCTGTGTAGTAACAGCACGCTTATCCTTTGTCCCTGCAAACCCAAATGAACGTGGCTGCAAAAGGTACAGTTAATTTAGCAGCAACAAGAGCAGGTAAATGAACCCAGTTATCTAAGGCAGGAAAATGAATTCTAGGATTTAGCAACTATGACATACCTGGAGTCCTAGCATTTTTCCTATCACTCCTAATGCTTCTTGGGTGTCCTTGTTCTCTTTGTACAGGTGAAACCTGATCAATGATCCAAAATGGTAAGTCCAATTAAAATTTAAAACACTAGTCAGCAGAAAAACTAGATAAACTGCACGACCATATAAGACTGTTGTGCTACATTAGGTGGGGATTACTATTACTAAGTTCAAACAAATAATCAGGTATGCCATACATGTGAAATGACTTCATCCCAATACAAGTTGAATAACACGTAACAAAGTTAAAAAACAAAACAGGATGTCATCACCTCAGGAACTTCCCAACATTATCTGACCAATTACTCGATCCTCTACTATCAAATGGCTTGTCGTCTCTCCAATCAGAACCACCCATGTTCTTCCGCTTCCTTCCTCTCCCACGGCCGCCACCACCCCTTCCACCACCTGCTCCTGACCCCAACCGCACCCTGATGCACCTCTGGACCCCATCGCTGTGTTCCACCGTGTCAGTGACCAGGAACTTGAAGGTCTTCTTAAAGAAGTTATGCACCTCCTACAACCAAATAACACAAATGTCATACCACCCTCGCCAACACAGTTGGGCAAACAGTCAGTAACCGCCAAGTGCACTGACCGATCGGTGAGCCTTGTCAGCATCAGGCGAGAGAATGACAGGCAAGACATCACTGCCACCACCAGCCGACACCCTCTCCAGGAGACCCCTCAATGCGTTGCAGTCGGCATCGCCGCAGAGCGAACGGAACGACTCGAGAGCCTGGGAGTGGTCCGTTTCAGCTGACGGAGCCGCCTTATCCTCCTCATTCACATCAACGCACTGCAATTCCGCATTTGGCAGGGAGATTGGGATCGGAGCGGCGCAATTATGAACCCAAACTTTCACAGAGGGCCTGATACCTCGGTGGGGAGATCGAACGAGGTGAGATGGACGAGAGCGCCGTCGCGGGCAACCTCGTGGACGATGAAATCGGCATAGCGGTGCTTGAGGACGCCGCGGAATCCGGGAAGGGAGGAAGCGAAGCAGGAGATGCCCGCCTCCGCCTCGGAGAGTGAGGTCGAGCGCGCCATGGGAACTGGGGGGCGGGTGGAAGGAGCGCTAGGGTTTTGGGAGGGAAAGCGAGCAACACGGGCTGGAGAGGGGTTTAGCAAGTGAAAGGGGAAAACGGTGATGAGAAAATTGTACCTAGGTCCCTCTATTTCCGTTGAAGTGTAGTCTATGCAAAGTGAGCACGCAAGCCACTTTGAATTGGGCCTTTTTATGTCTTTATTAATAACTAAATATTTTTTCTAGTGTCAAACGACTATAAAAATATGCAACGAAATTGCAAAAATAATACTATGACGACAGCTGGGAGAACGCATTTGAAAATGTTTAACACTATTCGTGCACCACTAAAAAGATTTTGGAAAAATCATCTGCCTGTTAAAGATAACTAATTTCGTCTAAGACAATGTCTACTCATAGAACCAATATACAAAAGCATTTACCCAAAAGTATAGCAACATTTAAAAAAAAGCTTGACCTGCACAAATTTTATAGCAATATTTTTTTGGACAAAAGGAATACCTGCAAAACAAAATCTGAGTCGTTTTACCAAGAAGTCAGTAACCAAAAATGAAAGGACAAGCCTTGTTTAAGAAGGTTATCGGTTCCGACTCAAGCTTATGCCAAGTTAGATAATCTAGGAGTGAAGCTCTGCCAAATAGATACGAGAGAGTGTTTGGGTCGTGTAACTTACGCACAAATGTTGGTAGTCTACACTCTACATTCAAGTATGTACATTTTGAAATTATTACCTACCTGACCTATAATTAGGTCAAATCTTGAATAAAGGGAGCCAAACCAGGGACAAGGAAATCTCTCATAAAAAACTAAGTTCCTTATTCAAATAATATCCTCATAAATTGTTATACTGGGAAGAATCCAAAATCCTGAGAGGATTTGAGTTTCCAAACTAGTCCGAATGGTCTGGTTTTTTTTCCTACTCAAACCCCAAAAGCAAACAATTTACAATCCTCTCCTAAACATTCAAAACCGTTCAAACTAACTCTATATCTTAGTTTGGATTGATTTTAAAAGCGCTTTTTAAATATTTTCTAGGTAAAAATTAGTTAACACTTAATAATGTTTTTAAACTACATAAAATATCTCTGAGCTTTTAAACTTTCCAAAAAAAAACTGAGGTGATGTCCTAACTAGTGCAGGGGTGGTAAAGGGCCCTCTAATTTAGCCTAACAAATTTAAGGATGGAGTCATAATACTATACGATTTTAAACTAAAATTGAAAAATGCAAGTTAGATTGTAAAGAAGAAATAAGGGTCATGATCCATTACCACCCCTATTGTGAGGATGACGCGGACTCAAAAACTGTTTAACATTACTTTTTTGAATCGGGCTTTCCTTTCCTTAATTCCGAAACATTCTTAGACTGACCGCATTATTCGTAGTCTAAATTCATCCTCTAAAAGAAATATTCCGTCCTGGTCATCAAGATTCTCTCCTCTATATCTATTTCTTCCGCACTCGTTCATCATCTATATCATCCTCTATCTACAGTGGAGTCCACATGTATGTACAAAAAATTATCTAAATATATTCGTGTGAGATCTTGTTTTGAAGAATTTATTGAAACAAATTCAATGATGTAATCAGAATTTACTTTGAATTTTTGATTTGTGAGTTATAATGTTTTTAGTTAATTGAAATAGTGAGGCCCACCCTGCATGTACTCCCTCTCTCTCCTCTCCCTCCGCACATGCAGTTTGCCTTCCCTCCCTACTCTGCTTTAGCATATCAAGTGCGCCAAAAATAGCAGATGTAAAATAGATTTGTAGAGTTGTCCTAAGTCAAACTTTTTAAACTTTGACCAAATTTCTAGAAAAATCTTTCAAGATTGATGATCTCAAATTCGTACCATTAGATATATCATAGAATATATTTTCATAATATGTCCATTTTATACCATAGATGTTATTACTCTTTTCTATAAAGTTAGGACTAATACGGATTCTAAAAATTAATTCTTTTAACAGAGGGAGTATAATCGAGTTCTGACATATCCATGTGCGGATTCCGTGAGACATGCCAGCTGTTCCATCAATTGAGAGGATATTTCTCACCCCAAAAAACTTTTCACTTGCCACATCGAATGTTAAACACATGCATAAAATACTAAATATAGACCAAAATAACTAATTACATAGATTGCAATAACTTTACGAGATAATTTTTAAGTCTAATTAGACCATAATTTGACAATGTTGTACTAAAGTAAACATATATTAATATCAGATTAATTAGCCTTAATAAATTTATCTCTGTTTCCTGACAGAATATATAATTTGTTTTTTAATTAGTCTATTTTTAATAGACCAAATGAGTACCATAATATTCAATGTAACACCAAAAAACTTTCACCACTCATGATAGATGACAACTACTATCAGCCATTGCAGAGAATCCAATATTGATTTGTAAAATTCGAGATATATCAAGGATATGATCTCATCATTAAAATGGGCTAACAACAAGACTTGATGATACAACAAAATGAATAGCACAGCACGGTGGTTGTTTCTTCCATTTATCACCGGGATCAGCTCCTTCACCGATTGCCACTGAACATCAGCTCAAAAACATCTCTTATTGTCTATCAATTTACCGTTTCTCTGATGGTGCAGGATAAAAGTTAGAGAAGCTTTCATTGATGAAACACAAGAAAGCTTAAGAATACAAATAACACATCCCTTCCGTCGTTCGCAGTTTGCACACCTTACAGTGCGAGCCAACTTATTTGTGTGCTCGTAATGCTCTGAAGCAAACCTAGCAGGCATCCAGATCCCTGCATGGAGGAGGTTTTGGCTCTCCTTGCAAGGTGGTGTTCCCCCCAGCAGGGCCACAGTTTTTTCGCTCCGGGTGCTGTGTGCCTCGCTGCAAAATTAATTTGATAACCAAAACAGTACATTGACCAGTGAGCAAAAGGACTGTGGCTTAACATAAAAAGAATTAAACCAACAAGAGGCACAGCAGAAATATCCATTTAAGTTAGCTGGTACTTTGTTGTAAAAAAAAAGCTGGTACTTACAGGGGGTGTTTCGCCTCTTCTCAGCATCTCAACAATCTCAACAACTCGTTTTGGAGTGAGATCCTCCTGCAAAAGTAGGGAGGCACAGAAAAAGAAGCTCATACTTATGGCACCAGATTTTTTTTTGTGTGTCAAGTCATCTTTCCTTAACAATAAACATTCTTTGTCATATCATGTATGTTTTTTATGCCTTAAGTACTTCTGTTGCATGGAAATAGGGTTCAAGAACATATAACAGACTAATAGGAAAACAAACAATGACAGCAGCAAAGTGCCAATTCATGGAAGTAAACTTACATAGTAGTTGTATGTGTAACCCTCTGAGCCTTTCGAGTAGTCAGCCACAGCAATCATAGGAGCATTCACACAGCAACCCTGCAAATGCAGGAGACATGTGATTAGAAAAGGTGCATTCTAGCTCACCGAAATAAAACAAATAAAATAAAAGTGATTTCTACATAAGAACTAATAGAAATAGCTGAGGTGTTAAAAACCAATAATCGATGGCAAATTATAGACTACTGGTGCTAAACATTTAAAACACAACTAAAAAGAGCAATTTGAACTCTGAAGGCATCCACTATAGCATCTCATAAATATGTAGACCAAATTACCATGCACTCCATTTCTCCAACAGAAAATAAGCCATCACTGGTCACCTCTGCAAGGCAACAAAAATGTCAACGATATTGCAGAGAAAGCACGAGAAGCTCAGGCTCAGGAGACAATGATGGTAACCAACCAGAAAATAGCACGCTTAACATGATAAAGTATCATGAATAGTAATACAAACCATTTCGTTTAACTCCAAGGTGCTCCAACAATGTATCTTCGATTTCACGTGAACCACGAATCATACAAGGTGTAGTTCCACACACCAGAAGATGGTATTTACCAACCTAAAAAATGATATTAAAATGAAAAGGTCAAAAGCATAACAGAGATGCTAGTGGGGGCAACGATGACAACAGAATAGGCAGTAACGAATCAATATACCTTAGTCCGGTTAAACATTGTGTAAAAGGTAGCTACTTCATATACCCTGATTGGTGCAACTTCGACGATTTTAGCAATCTGAAATAACAGAGACAGCATTGTCAGAAGTACAGAAAGACATAGGAAAGCAAGTTTTCCAAACATGATGACAACAGTTCATAAACAGATAATAACAGAATCTATCATAACATACATCTGATAAGTGTATAACATAACCAATTTTAATAATTTCAACTATTCATATGCTATGAACAGAAGTATATATGAATATTTCTGAATTTCTGTAGCTTCAGCTGCACAAAAGATATATTTATACAGGAGATGTCAACTTCCATTGAGGCAAAAATGCTTGTTTTTATTGGTCATTAACCTCCACTTTCCAACACTGCACTCGAAATTAAGGCATCTACCAGCACATGCAAATTCATCCACAACACAATCTCATCCACAACACAATCCATTTCAGGTCCTGGAAGGTTTCAACAACTGGCTCATGGAAATCATGTTTTTTATACGCTGGAGTATTTGGCCAGTGAGAGACAATTACATCTTCGGAGGAATACAACCAACATATTCTTCAATGCAAGGCAGAGCTACTTCGCACACAGAGGAATAGCTACAGAGCTTTCAGTAAAGGGAAACCCCTCCCTGTTGCCTCAAAAAATAGGCATATTGTTTCCCGGTAGCATAATTTTTTTTCTGCACAAGCAAGGCCAGGATAATATCGCATTTATCAAATGGTGTTACATACAATGATACAAATGTTGTGAACTCTACTACTCTACAAGATGTGACTTGGTTCTCCCCTGTCTTCAGTAGACATTAAATTTAGTGTAACACTAATGAAATTCAGCTAACACCACTCTACACATAGAAGAAGGGAAATACACATTTCAAGTGTTGAACCATCAATAACAGGCTAACAGCACATAGACTAAGTTTGCAGTAGTTGGCTTTATTTTTGTACAAGTGTTGGACCATCAATAACAGGCTAACAGCACATAGACTAAGTTTGCAGTAGTTGGTTTTATTTTTGTACAAGACCTAAGGTAACTCTTGGTAAGAGATTTGTCAGAGATAAAGATAATTGACACAGAATAAGTCATTGGATAAACCTGTCTCCTAATATGTGCATGCTATATCCCTGTGAACCTAGACAAAGTTCAATGGGCAAAAATGCAAAATTCCTGAAAAAATGTATAGGGTGAATACTTAATATTATCCTGGAAAGGATAAATGACAGGAGCTGTAACACGAAGCAAGGGTCAATCAAAGAGTTCCTGCTATATATTACAATTGATAACTCTGTAAGCACTTTGGTGAATGAATGCATAACTACAGGTCCATAAACAAGTTTGTCACGTTTTTACTTCAAATGGGACATAACAAAACATATTGAAATGTAGAAAACAGATAGTTGTCTAGTTTTTACATAGTAGAACTTACAGCATCCATGGCTGCTACTGGCACCCATCCACCATGCTGCTGCTGTGCAAGATCAAGCATCGGAATAATACCAGATTGCTTGTAGTTGCTTGGATAGTGAGACAGAATCTCATTGACCTGAACCAACATCAAAACATATATTTTAAAAAGTGCACTGCTGACAAGGTCCATAATATAAACATTAGTTGCATTCACCAAGCACATTATTAGGTCAACAAGATCCAACATTAAGTGCATCGTCATTTTACATAAGCCCAGGATATCTCCCTCACATAAACCAACAATCAGCTCAAAACTAAAACTTCATCATCCAAGTGAGTCAGCCAATCCACTAACATCAATGTCCCACTGGAAATGCTATCCTTACTTCACTTCCATATTTGAAACAATGAGGATCTAAACAAGGTATGAACATCTGACATAACCAATTCAAACCTAGCCAAATTACCCTATTGAGTAGAGGTATAGGCGAATCACAAACAAAGGCAAAAGGGTAGTCCGTGTGAGTCAGTACCTTCTTCATATTCGCCTCCGAGAACTCCCATTTCATGTCCGGCTTGTTCTCCGGCGAATCAAGGTGCTACAACAACAACAGAAAACGTCCACTCAGCTGAACTATCAACCACCAACCAGATCAGGCAAACGCAGGGGGACCGGATCCGAGGAGTGCTCACGTAGTTAAGAGCCGTGGAGAAGGGCCTGGTGCTGGAGACGGAGCCCCTAGAAGCGGCGGCGGCGGAGTATCCTGCGGCGGCGATCTGGGAGGGAAATTTTCCGCGGAGGAGATCAGACGATTAGTTTGGGGAAAATGGTGGGGGGAGGGGTTGGGCAGAGGAGAGAAGGACTAACCGGAGACGAAGCTACCCGGCGGCCGGCGGCTTCCGACGCAGATGCGGAGGCGAGGCCGAGGAGGCGGCGGGCCGCAAGGCGCGCGGCCGGTGGCAGCATGGTGGCGTGGCCGGCGGGGGAGGCGACGGAGAGCGGGTGGTGGTGGAGGTATCGGCGTGTGGCCGCCTTGCGAAGCAGCCTGCGAGGTAGGAGAAGAAGCGACCCGTCTTCCACTCTCGCTGCATTGCTAAGACAAGAGCCCTACAGGCCCAGTGGGCCAGATCTAGTTGTCTGGCCCCAGTTTGAAATTGGGCTTAAAGTATCTGGGCCGTGGCAGACTGGTAATGTAACGGCTGACACCTGAACTTTTCTGTGATCTTTCAGTCGAGTTTTGGGGGTGTTTGCGCAGTCTCTTTTTCTGATTTTTACTGGTGAAATCATCTGCCCTTTTCCATAACAATATCTTATGATATTAGCTATGAATACATGCTATATTTCATTATCATCACTCTATTGATCCTTTTTTTTAATTATAGTGATGGTAGGATCTGATCGGATTCGAATCAGAACGAAGCTACGCGCCGGATTAAAACTCTGTTTCCAGTAAAACACTGGAAACATTAACACTGTCTCGTTGCCAGGTATGCTAGTATGATTTCTAGAATATATCCTCGTCCCACTCCATTCTCGTACCCGGCAACGAAATGTCCAAATCAGTACTTCATGATACTGCCACACTACCATCAAACTCCATACAGAACTGCAAGTGTGCAGCTTCGGCGTTTTTCAGTTCCGGCCGCGTGCAGCTCCACTCCAGAAAAAAACTCAAAGGTGGAGTTTGTGAGAGCACCTAGCCACCTAGGTACTCCAGAACTCCAGTTTTTTTTTTTTTTTTTTTTTTTTTTTTGTGGAGAGTAGTCATCCATGATATATTTTATAATTGATAAACTAACTAGTAAGAACTCGTCATTACCATATCTCAGATGCAACAACAGAATTGCGGTCGCATACAGCCATGGCTTGCTTCGTCGTCTGCATGCACACACAGATCGAACTCACACGGACTACATACACGGGGTCAGGCTGAACAAAAATACAGTAGCTAATAAGAATGGTCGACGAGTTCGTTCGTTCCATTCAGAGCGAGAGGCCGGAGTCCTCGTCCTCGTCGAGCGTGGAGGTGTAGACGGTGTAGAGGGACCAGACGAGGCCGAAGACGCCCAGCAGGATCCACCCCAGCAGGTTGTTGCTGAGCCCCAGGCTGAGCCCGGTACCCTCCGTCGACATCCGCTCGTCCACCAGCGCCAGCGCCGGCGACGACGTCGTCATCGCGCTGGCCGCGGCCAGAAGCGACGACGCGCCGCCGGCCGCCGGAGACGACGACGCTGGCGCCGCCTTGCCGTTGTTAACGCTCTTGCCGTCCCGCCGCTGACCCGACCGCCTCGAGCCGCCGGCGGCGCCGCACCGCACCTTCTCGGCTCTCGCCCTCAGCTGCGGCAGCCCTACACATCCAGTTGCACACAGCGGATATAACAGCTAGCACCAGACCCACCCGAGTCCCCAGACGACGACGAGCTTACGTACCTTGAGCCTGAGACGGCCTGGCGACGGCGGCCGCGCCGACGAGGGCGGCGGCGCTGACGACGGTTCCGGCCATTGATCACACTTTCGCTAGGCTAACTAACGGCCTCGTAGTGCCTGCTGTGTCTGAATTCTAGAACTACTCTAGATGCAATTGCAATGCAACACAAGTGGTGGTATTCTCCGGTAGGCGCTCAGCCAAATTGCTGCCACTCAAAGTGTGGCTGGCTGGCTGCCAACGGCCTCTGGTTATCCTTCTGCAGGCCTGCAGCCAGTGAGTGGCCGCCACGTAGATCCACCGATTCTCACAGGAAAACAGGCAGCTCTCGACCCCGAAAAAAATTCAGTGGGGTATTACCCACCGGACCCGATTTTTTTTGGTGGAGACTATGGACACCCGTCATGTGTTGATGCATAATCATTCATATAGAATTATGATTTTTCTTTATAACGAATCCTCTTTAATTTATGCAGCAATTCAACGTTGGATGATATGAATCCACAGTGGATGCCCATGAATATATATAGTGAGAATAGTCTCTAGTCTGCCCATGAATATATAGTGAGAATAGTCTCTGTTCAAATTTTTTTCCCTTGGAACCGTGCCACGTGGCTCTGGCTCCTAAGAGAACTCGGCTCGGTTGATTGGCGATTGCCTCTATCTGCTGCCCACATGAGACTGATTGACATACACCAATACATGCTTTCTTGCATAGGGCTCATCCTTAGTAGTCGAAAACATGAAATATGGTCACGTTCCTCGTTCTGTTTCGAGAATATCCACATTCCCAATTCCACGTTATAAAATTTCGCCTAAAGTTCTATGTGTCGTTCCTCATTCTACGTTTCAATTCCTTTCTAGGATTTTGTTTCACGGCTGATTTGCATGGATTAAAGCTGATTTATAGCTCAAGCGAAAATAAGAGCCACAGATTAAGTCTTCCTGTCATTGAGGAGCCATGTAGTTGTTGCAGTGATTCTTCTTTCAACCTTGTTCATTAGAGGGGGGAAGTCATCAACTCGTGGTTTTGTGGTTCCCATGGGTAAACCAAGATAAATGAAAGGAAAAGACCTTGTCGGACAACCAAATACCCCTGCAAGTTGTTGAGCTTTTTCTGTAGTTACAAACAGGTGTAGAAGACATGAGATAAATGAAAGGAAAAGACCCAATCTGGCAACCAAAAACCCCTGCAAGTTGCTGAGCTTTTTCTGTAGCTACAAACAGGTGTAGAAGACATGACTTTTGGTAATTTACTTTAATTCCTGTGGCTGTGTGAAAGTAATTTACTAAGACTTGTGGATTTACTTTAAGACTTGTTGACTGTGTGAAAGACTACAGGATACCCTTTGAGCAGAGCAATTCTCTTTGGGAGGCCCTCCCTTTAAGAGCATCCGCAACAATAAGAGCTAGTATCTAGCTCTAAGCACTCTAAGAGACAACCCTTCAAATGACCTATCTCTTAGCACATAGCTCTTAATATAAATGACCCCACTTATCATTCTCACATAATCTCGAAGTGTGTGTATAAGACTATCTCTTGGACAAGAGATAGCTCTCTTGTCTCTCCTATTAAAATATGAGAAAATATTCTATGAGCTAGCCAAGAGCTAATCACTGGAGACGCCCTAAGCAGAACAATTCTCTTTGGAAGGCCCTCGTTACTAAAATTGTGTCATATGCATATTGGACTATAGGGTAGTCAGTAGTGTGATTGTGATCAAGTGGATAACTGATTAGGCCAAGAGTATCCATTTGTACCTATTATTGTACATCTAATACAATTTAATAGTCCTCTCATTGAGATATATTAAGACTTAGAAAAAATATTTCAGTTGACAAGCGAGACAGGAAGGAAAACAAGATACACTGACAAATAACAGGGTAGAGACTGCCATAGATAACAATATATCTCTACTTTCAATTCCGAATCGCAAATAGCTCACATGTCAAAATTTCACTAAAATGAAATAGAATTCATTGGACAAACATTCCTCCGACAAAGCACTAAATGCTAAATAACAAAGTCTTATCCAATGACAGATAGCAGCAGGGCCACATAACTTTGGCGCAAACACGAGCATGCCCTGGGATCCTTCACTTGAGAGGGATGAACCTGGAGGAATGGGTAGCACCAATACCGGGCCTTCCGTGCTTGACAGGCTTGTAACTGATGGAGAATTCAGCAAGGTAGTGCCCAATCATCTCAGGCTTGATCTCAACCTGGTTGAACGTTTTCCCGTTGTACACTCCGATTACGCTGCCTATCATCTCTGGAACAATGATCATGTTACGCAGATGAGTCCTGACAGACTCAGGCTTCTCACCAGCAGGTGCTTCCTTTTTCTGTGCATGCAAAAAGTAGAAAATGGGTTAATAGCTTAGCTTTTATGATCTCAAAACAATAGTGCAGCAGATAAAATACAACAATAGAACATTTTTTTACGATTCATGACAACAATTTAGAAACTGAGAAACAGCTGCAAATGCACAGAATAGATCATAAACCATTCTTAAGTAAACCAAATCTACTCAGTAGAAAAAATGTCAAATATTCTTAGGTCATAAACCATTCAGAATCAAATGAAATCAGAATATGCAGAAAAATGCTCAGATAGGTCATGAACCATTCTTAAGTTTACTAATTCTACTCACTGCTATGGGTGAAACAAGAGCAAATATACTCTAATTAGAAAATATAATTGTCATAACATTCCATACAACAGGAATAGGAAGTTAAAAGATTATACAGACTACTAGGTCAAGCTCCATTTGACTACTCTGTAACATGTATTATTTCAAGTACTCATAAGAAGCTCGGCAGCAGACTAGCACAGCATACATCTTCTATGACCAAACTAACGTTTATGCTATATCAACCACCAAATGTGCCATACATTTGAATTTCACAGCTGATAAATATGTACTTATAGCAACTGCTGAACTGCATTAAACAAAAATCAACATTCAGCTCAACAAATAATGAGTCCATTTCAAACAGTAAGTTTCAAACTAATGTTCAGTTCATGCAGTTGCTATCAAGCATCGCAATGCACTTTAGTAAAATATTACATTTCCTACTAATAATCTAACATTGTTTGCTGCAAAATTATTGATGCACGTCAAGTCTAACTACAAGTCTGAAGACTCTGAACCAGGGTTTTGCCAGAGCATCAAAAGTGAAAAATAAGGAGTAGAACCATTTCAGTTCTGCTGACCATAGATTCTGTGAGCAACTACACCCACAGAATCTATAAAAGCCAGATGACCCCACATGTCAATATCATCCTTAGCTGCTATATAGACTCAACATCTAGACTACAAAAATTGCACATTCTAGCATCCCACCATTAAACTTACAGATCGCAGGCAATTTATGAAACAAAATCGCAGAGGAAGGGAATGCATTACCGCCGTGCGCAGCCTCTTGATAAGAGCCATCGGCTTCCTCTTCAGACCCCTCTGGAACCTAAATCCAAAAACATAATCCAAAAAAATGAAAAAGCAAAAGCGCAATCAAAACAACGGTAAACATTCTATCCTCCACCACGGAATCCCGTCGCCAACAACACCATTTTCTGGTGCAACCTAGCGCCTACCTTCTGCGGGCGCGGGCGGGGAAGAGCTGGACGAGGTCGTCGGTGGACATGTCGAGGAGCGCGTCGAGGTCCACGCCGCGGTAGCTGTACTTGCGGAACGTCCTCTTTTTGGGCTGCCCCACAGCGGCGACCTCCGCCTCGACGTCGACGTCCGCCTGCGAGGTACCATCACGCGAGGAAAAGGAGAGGGGTTAGCCAGCTCAGCAACAGTAAAATGCGTGCGCGTTGGGGATTCTAGGAGAGAGGGTGCTAGCTGTGGCCACTCACCATGGCTGCGGTGGGTTGGAGAGGAGAGGCAGGGGAGCCGAGGCGCGGGCGCGGCGGGGCAGTGGATGAGGCGGCGGCGGCGGCGGCGGCGTCCTAGGGTTTGCTGGAAGAGGCCAAGGGCCGGAGTGTGGCCGCGGGTATATCAGGTGTTCTAATCTGCTCGGGGATGGGCCGTTGGAAGTGCGAAGCCCTTCAACACCGGACCACCTCTGCAAAGGAGCCCGGAACGGCCCATAGATTCTACAGTTTCCAGGCCTAGCAGGATATGGCGGTACGGGCCGAGCACTCAAAAGGAAGAATGGTCAGAAAATATATATTTTATTTTGTATACATATTATCAAAACTACTCACTGACTTTAGGAAATTAAAATGGCTGTATATCATCTCCTTGAGGTTATTAAAAAAACTCTGAACAAAGAAATCGTCCAGTGACACGTGGGAATATTCATTTTTTCCACCCCTTAGTGCAGCTGGACAAATCATATCGCCCAACCTTTGGACAATAATATTTTTTCATAAGAGCTTGATAAAAGTTAATGTGAAGATGATTATTTAAAGAGACGTGGATCCCGTATAGGTCTACATTTTTATACCATGATTGTTCAACTGTTATGTCTGATATGCAGCATACAACTATTTGTATTATTACACGAGTTTTTGTTTTATAAACTTAAATTTTGACATGAGCGCAGATCCTGGCGCAGAACCGCTGGTTGGACGACAAGAGGACATGTTGGCAAGAAAGTAGGAGCCGGGCGGGGTAGAGAGCTGTAGGAAGAAACAATGCAAGAAGTGGAAAACACAAGACAGGTTTATTTAGGTGATGTCTAACTTTGTCACATACTCCATCAATTCTGAAATATAGCACATTCTATCTATTTTCAGACAAAATAAGGGAGAGTGCATCCCTCACTTAACTTCCTAATCTACTAGAAATATTCGCGGCGTTGCCGCTTATGGCCAGTGTGTAGTTTATTTATAGCGTTGTTGTGCAATTTTTTATTATTTTATTTTATGTGTGATATGGGTAAGCTATTATTAACATTTCCTAGCAATTTGAATATAGAAATTTGTGCTATTAATTATTTACAGAAAACTCTAAAAAAATGTAGAGGTATATTTTTAGCAATAAAATTTTACAAAAATTTGTGATTTTATGTGCTTACAATGCAGTGCTAGTTGTATAAAGTTCAACAAACTTGATTTGGTGTTTTTATGATTTTTATTTGATTTACTATGTTTTTTACAAAAATTCAGATATATTTGGAAAATAATAAATTCGCTAGAAAAAGAAAAATGGTGGCGGGCCAAATACAGCCCACGGAGGCCCAGTTCGAGCGTAAATCAGGCCCGAGTGGGGAGGGAAGCCAGCCTGGACTGCGGGTTTATTTTGACAAAGCTTGAGGTTCGTTTTAGAAAAAATCCTAAGAGGAGGACTAGTCGAGTAAAGTTCGAGGATTTTTTTGCAAAATAACCCGGGAAGGCAAGATCTGGGCCGTCCGCCCGGCCGATCCGACGGCCGGAAAAAGCGGGCGACGTGGCCACGCTGGCCGGCCCTCTTTTGGTGCAGAAATGGTATAAAGAGATTGAAATCTGACTCTACTCTCTATGATTAAAGGGTGAACTCCCAGTTTTCTTTCAAGACAAATTTCAGATACTAGAGAATATAACCTTCGATAAATTGTAGCGGTCACACAAAGTATGACAGACAGAGTTGCCATACTTATGGTAGAATGAGTTTATAATGTGTGAGATATGATGCTAAGAAAGTGTAACATGTCCTTAGCGTTAAGAACATGGCTACTAAGAATACGTTATAGTTGCGACAACGAACCAAATAACTATCTAAAAAACTATAATGAATCATGGATGGATTGACAATGTCACCCAAGTACTCCCTCATTTCCAATTTATAGGGTTTTTTTTTCTAGATACATAATTTTTGTTATATGTATCTAGATATATTGTATATCTAGGTACGTAACAAAAAAAAAGTCGAAACGACCTATAAATTGGGACAGAGGGGCGGTATAGTCTGACTGATCATATATATCGTTTTGACTGGTACAAATAATCCCCAGTCCAGACCGTGCAATATGGTCATCTGACTGATCATATGCATCGGCTGATATAAACACCACCCATTGTGATGCAAACACATAGGAATCATTTTGGAATCAGATGCTAGCACGGATACTTCGTGCTATTTTTTTTTTCTGTAACTGCATTGTGATGCAAACACATAGGAATCATTTTGGAATCAGATGCTAGCACGGATACTTCGTGCTATTTTTTTTCTGTAACTGCATTGTGATGCAAACACATACTCCCTCCGTCCCTAAATAAGTGTCGCCGTTGGTGTGCGTGTCACGCGTTTGACTCAATTTGTACAAAATATGTATAATATTTACATCTCCAAATAATTTTGTTAAAAAACTAGATGTAAAGATCTTTCCGATGATAGTAATTACTTAGCATAAATATTAATATATTTTAATATATAATTGCCGATAACTTTTTCTCGGGAAGCGAGAATAACACTTATTTAGGGACGGAGGGAGCAGGAATCATTTTGGATTGCATACTCATCGGAAACTTAATGCGAAATTCATCCCTTCTTTTTGGGATGATACACCAGGAAGAAAGAGCTACGGCTATTATGCAGGTTTGAAGCGTGCCTCGTTCCTTTCGATGGCAGCCTTGAGCTCCTGCTGCGCCGACACCCTTAATGGCGACGTGACCAGGTCCTGCCATGCTGACAACGAGCCTCCTGTCGGTTGGCCGTCGGCGTATAGCTCATGGACGGAGTTGGCCTCCTCGTTCAAGCTTCTTAGTCTGTCCAAGCAGCCGATTTCTTCGGGATCCACCAATAAGCTGCTCTCGCCATCCTTCCATCCTATCAACTGCAACACGGGATCGGCTCTCACCAAATGTGATGACATGATAATAATAATATTGGAAGTTGGTGGGTATGCTTGGAGAAGACACAAGAACGTGCTGCAGGAATTTAACTATTCCATGCAAAATGCCTGTAAAAATTATTCTGAAATTCATGTGTTCTGAAATGTTTCGGTTTTGTCATGTTAGTTCACCAGGTTAGCTGGCTCACCTTAGGAACACCCAAGGTGTTGGTGCTGTAGAGCCTCGCATTGTCGACAAGGCTGCAGTAACTGTTGAAAGACGTAGCGAATCGCTTGTGAGACTGCAGCTGTGACTTCACCCTCACTGCTCTCCCAGTGACTACAGCTCTCCTGCAATTGTAATATTTTAGTAGTGCACGGTGTCTGAATGCAAGTATTAGGCACCATTTCCCAACATATGACCATTTCGATGTGAGAAAATCAGAGCTCAATGCATGACAATTTTTGAATGAGTAGAATGTTAGTAGCAGTAGCTGATTTTGGCATGGATCATGCTATGAGCTGCACCTGATTCCCCTGACAACTGCTAGATATGCATCACAGACCACACCAACGAGCTCGATCCGGTAAGGCTTCCTTGCTGGTACTTCGTTCTCCTCATCAGTATTAGAGTCGTCAACCGGCTCCCAGTACTCCTCGGTTATTGTCCCATCATCCATGACCTTGTAGCCGCATCCCATGCGGTACCGCTGCCTGTGCACGGCCCTGGCCATGGCTATTGTTTGCTGCACGAATGGCTCCCAGGACAGAGTGCCATCCATGATCACATCCCGGCCTTCATTGAGTGCAGTGACGAGGAGCGAGGAGGCTGCGTCCAAGGATGACTGGTGCACCTGCATCGTGAATCGTGATTGTGGGTCATTGAGGTCTAATTGTAAAGGCTGCAAACATCTGCAATATGTAGAGGTGCAAGATCATGATGTATAAACATATATTAATGTGGAAACTAGTCGTGTTTTGGACTGGTTACTTGTTTCCTATTTCCAGTATACCTGCAATGTGCACACAAGCTTGTTGGGGTTTCTTTGAAAGTCTAAGCCATACAATATTGAATGTTGCAATATTATGCATTTTGAGTTTTTGACTAGTTAGCTAGTAGTCTATATTGCATTACTGGTGACATTATTGTCTTTCTGTTAACAAATATGGTAAAAAAGTATTACCAGCTCTGCAGTCTGCAGCATGTCATTGTGGTGGCCTCTAGAACTAATGGCTCGGTATATTACATCGGTTTCCTTGAATGCATCTGCCTCCACAATCACTGAATTCGCTGCTGCTCCAGACCAAAATGCTCTGTGAATCAAGAAATGCATACCAAGATGATCAACATGTACCTATATCCAGATACTGATAGTATTGTATAAGATGTGCTCTGTCTTCAGGATTGTTTTTTTCCCTTCCAATTCATTCTAACAACATTCATTTTTCCTACATTCCAATGTGACGAAATGTGAAGATTCAAAAACCAAATCAACATATTTTCCATGAAACTAGAAATGTAAGACGATCAACACAATTTAAATGGAAAATAAAGAGAATATAAAGTAGAAATAATTTACTTACTCCTTAAGGATATCTTTAAGTACAGTGCTCTTGCCAGCTCCCATCCCACCACCCATCAGAAGTAAAACCGGGCTGCGATTGCAGTGTGCTACTGGAACCATCACATCATTCCGTGGAGAATCATCACGGCTAGATAGTCCTATGGCCTTTAGTTCCTCCACCAATGTGGAGAAAAGCCTTGTAACCTTCAAGTTTCTTGTCACTCTCTCGAATCGCTGTTCCCTATTTTCAGTGGAGAATCGGACACAATCATTTTTTGTGTGGAGGAACAGAACAGTCGTTTGCTTGTGTCGTTCAAACAGGAATGCAATATATTAGATTATTATGCACGCCTTTTCTAATAGGAACCATCAACGAACTAAATTATATGTGTTTATACGATTAGAATTCCATTGTTTGTGAATTCCACTACCACAGAACCTAAACACTACAGCAAATAAACACAATGAGCACACACTTCCTGTAGCCTTCTCTCTTTTACTAGGCTCTTGCATTTTTTGGCAGGAGATCTAATGCCAGAACTCAATTTCAATCTTATATAAATTAGCTTATTAGCATGCATCAGTTTGAGGAAAAAAATACATTCTCATTAAAATCAATGTGCCACTTCAACTGACGATGTATTGCTTTTATGTTTAGTAACAGGAATCACATAAATAACCAGAAACTTATCTAAGTCATAATATAACATTTTTCGAACATCCCTAATCAGAAGCATACATTGAACACGGAAGCTTAAATGTATGGCTCGAGGAGTAATTAAAATGACCTGACTTTGCTGAAGATGTCTAATGTCGTGTTAGCGTAGTATTTTACTATTTGGTCAAATGAGAGATAATATAAAAGTCAGCGGAATAAATAGTTAAGATCCAAGAAACCAATACATCAAGGTACGTGATCCAGCATCACAATAAACAGAGATTCTCAAAACATATGGTAAACAATATATTTTCATTAATGACACTCCAATCAAGAGATCACATGGTTTAACTAGTATGTAAGGTCGAAGTACAAACCACTTATAAAAGTAATCAGGGGGCATTTGGAAATTTAAAATGAACAGTGAATGAGGGATAGCAAAAATGTCAAACTGAGTAAATAATTATTAAGATGCAAGCAACTAGTACATCAAGGAATGTGATCCAAATTTAACAACAAACGAGAGATTCTCAAGACATAAGTAAACAATATATTTTTCATTAATGATACTCCAGCCAAGAGAACACATGGTTTAACTAATACCTAAGATTGAAATAGAAAGCGCTTATACTAAAAGTAATGGAGGGCAATTGGGAAGTCTAAGTGAATAGAGGGAATGAGCATAAGCAGCACAACATCAGCCACTTGTGGCAGCCAGATACTTTGCATAAGGATGGGTAATCACCTGGTGGCCTCTAACACAAAGTGCTTGAACTTTCTTTTAGTCGCACCTTCTACAGTGAGAACCTGACAATATCACTACTATATCAAGATACAGAATATCGTGTAAGGAGAGTTTAACTAGGACTAGGAGGCAACAGGAGGTAAATTTCAAAACCCACTGAACCCTATTTACCTGGGTTATTATATAAGTGGCATATCTCCAATGGAAGGAGAAGTAGCCAACTATACATTTGTCAAGCTCCTCGATAAACTTCACAATCAGGGGCTCAGGATCCACGTTATTCTGGAAGAATGCAAAAATGTTCTCTTCGTAGCCCTTGTTCTTCCTGAGATAATCATAAGCCAGTGTGCACAGGTGGGGGCATTCCTTGACATCGTCAAAGCCAATTTGCCTAGCTGAAAAGGAAAGCAGAATCAGAATTTTCTCATCGATGCAGACATGGCAAGAGTGGGTGAAGCAAACAGTGCTCAGTGCAGATCCCAAGACCACAAAATCGGCATATATAGCATACCACAGCCAGTCAATCGCAAAGAATAGAATGCTTATGTCGCATGTGGAATCTAGATCTTGGGTGTGACGTGCAAGCGACAGAACCATGTATAAGCCAGTTGGCTGTACGCAAATCTCTCCACGGAAGCTAATAGTTTACACTAGTGAAGATGCTTGCGCATTGGTATTCAGAGCCGTATCCATATACCTTGGGTTGAGCCAAGTAAACAAATCAAACAAACACGCGAACCCCGAGGAGTCACTCTACTTCCACACCTCCATCACTGTTCACCAGTAACAACGATACGACTATACGGGAGAGATGGAATTCACCACCGAACAGCGCGCATCGGCGCATGAACCAAAGCTGAAACGCAAGCGGTATCAAGGACGGAACTCGAATCAAAATTTTACCACATGGAATTCAAATAGCAGAGGCAATCCGTACTTCCGTAGAACGGAACCCGATGTAATGCGAGAACGGAAGCAGGAGCAGATTTTGGGGGAGCGTACCGACGTAATGCGAGAACCTCTCCAGCTCCTGGACGCGGCTGGAGGCGGACACCAGCATCCGCGGCGCCAGCAGCTCGGCCGCCGCGGAGCCCGTCGCCTCGTCCCTCATCCCGCCGCCGCCGCCCCGCTCCTTGCCCCTCCTATCCTCTCCCACTCGGCAGGCGGGCAGGCGGGCGGCGTTCAGGGCTCAGGAGGCCGCGGCGGTCGAGCGCGACGCCAGGCGAGGTGACGCGCGCAGGATCATGCCCCGGCGGTGTCAGGCAAAATGGATTCGGCCGCCCCGGGGCGCCAGCGCCAATCGTTCCGCGAGATTGGGAGGGCGACAGTGGCGTGGGCCCGTACCGCTACCGCACGGAATCCAGTCCAGGGCCACACGGGCGCCGGGGAGGCGGCGGCTGTGGACTGCACGGCGCGCGCGCGCGGGGAGCTGTCGCGGAAAAGCAGGCGAGGAGCGCTGCGCGGCCCGAGGCGGAAGTGGTGGTGTGGTGGTGGCCTGGTCGTGGGAGGATGAGGGGCGGACGACACGAGAGCTCGCTCGCTCGTGGCCGTGGATGGACGACTCGCTCTCGCTACTACTGCCTGCCTCGAGTCCGCTTCCGCTCACGCGCACGCGCGGTGGTGGGTGGCGGACGGACTTGCGCTGGCGGTAGCAGCCGGCCAGCAGCAGCTCGCAAAGCGCCAAGGGTCAACGGCGTGCTGCTATCTGCTCGAGTCAGCAGCTCGACGGTTTCAATTCAAGCGGTGGCGGCGGAGGCCCCGCCGTGCCACATATACCATCCATCCATCCATCCACGTTTGTCTCTGGATCGGGGTGGTCAGGCCACGATGTCTGCTGGCGGCCACCGCGCCGGAATATGGGGCGTATCCCGCGTATGAATGATGTCGATATGCCGAGCAGCCGCGGCGCCTCATTTGTGCTGGGGTGATAGCAACGCTAGTCTGAGTGCGTGCCGGCCGGGCCCGATTTTAGTAACTACGACGACGTTTATGGTAAAGAATATCGTACCAATCCGGTCCCCTTTCCTTACCCTTTTACGTACCAATCCCGAGCCTTTTGTTCAGCGCAAGCTAGGCCTCCTTTTTTTTTTTTTGGCAAGGTTTAGACCAAGAAGCCAAAAAAAAAAAAAACCATGTTTTGGGGCTTCCGTCCAAAGCAGGTTCAACTTCACCGTCTTTGATTTTTTTTTTTTTTTTTTTTGACCAGCACCATCTTTGATTTGATTTTGGCTTCAGCAGCCGTTTGTTACGTGTCCTCGTTAGATACATTGATTTTACTTTAGATATACATTATATCTAGATAATTTAAAACAGAGGAAGTATACGATGTTTATACAACGTAAAAGCTACTTTAGATTAACATTTCACTTATCTTTAAATACAAGTAATTTATAATCAATTGATGATATATTGTAAGAGTACACTGGCGATTCTTAAACTATTACATCATTCTCATTAATGATACACGATTAGTAGTATGTTATAGAAACTTTAGATTAATTTTTTTGACCCTCTTTTGATGATCACAAATGACAAAACTCAAAACTAGTAATTTGTAGATTTTATCAACGTCTACAGTTTTCATATATATAGTATCTCTATTTGATACCGTACAATACTTTTGTAAGCAATAAGTCTTGGTATGTAATTAATATACCGCTAAAACTTTATATTATTATTTTTTAGCATATTAACGGCCTCAAATCATAAAACTCAAAACTAGAAATTTGTATATCTTATCAGGAATTACAATTTTCATATATAAAATATCTTTATCCTACACCATATAAGAAAGATATAATTTTTCTAACTCTGACAATTCCTGTCACGGGATTAATTTTCTACTGAAATTTTATATAAATTTTTTAGCACCTTAACAATCTCAAATAAAAAAACTCAAAACTAGAAGCAACAACTTTCATGCAAAAATATCTTTCTCCAAGTTCGTACGATAAAATATGATTTTATAAGGTGGACCCTTACCGGCAAAGATATCTGGCAAAAATAACTTGTTTAGCAGGAGCACAGAGAGCAGCCGGGTAGTTTGCGCACTACAAAACTCGTCGGATTGGCTGATGACTAACCTTCATACGGTTCATTTCTCCCGCTGCCGAATTTAGCTTCGAAACTTAAAAACGTTAGGACAGAGTTTAACCGGAAAAGCACTCAAATTAGCCTAAGCAAGGCACAGACTTTACAGGATGTATCTCTTTCTTTCCCTTTTAAAACTTAAAACTTTTAATTACACGGCACATCAGCTCAGGCCCGAAACCATCTGTTACAACAAACATTATTCCGACTGTATGATTTGTATACAGACATCTCGCTTTACCAGCGCCCGTTGGCATGGCGCCGCCACAAGGAAACTCCATTGACCCCACTTCCCAGGTTGGGGTAGTCCCCCACCTGGGGGTGGTATCCATTTGTGTTAACTCCAAGGCTCACCGATGGACTAGGAGAGCCATTCAGCCAAGGCTTTGAAGCACTCACGTCAGACAGGCCATTAGAGTAGCTATCCAACGAGGGAAACTGCCGTTCCCTCAACCCATTGACAGCATTTATGTCATAATCCCCCGAGAATCCACCATCGTACTTGGATGGATTGAACCGAGCGGGACTTCTAACAGAAGCCATTTCCATATCTGACAAGTTTCCCCTTGGCGAAAACGGCAGGCCAAACGCATTGTAATCTTGACGAAATGACTCTGGTATACTGCCGTTGATCTGGTCCTCCTCAAGCAAATCATTTATGATGTCAAGGTGTGGAAATTCTTCTGTCACTGGCCCCTGTGGTTGGTGCCAGACATGACTGGCAGGTGTCTCGGTTTGGAACTGCCTAGCTTGCAGTCCTGCATGCCTGCTAAACTTTTCTGTTCCTCTGCTGCATGCTTGCTGATAAGTATCGTCCCTCCGAGATTGGTCATATGCTTGACTGTTGGTCATTTGTTGGTAAGTGATGTGTTCCCTCCAGAGATGCATATCAACATTACTGTCACCTTTCCACTGCTGCCAGCTGTCATGTGCTTCTAACTTACCAGACCCAGACTTGAATCCATGCCTAGCTGACGGTTGGTCAGATCTTCCTGCAGGAGGCATCATGACTGCTGTACTTGATGCATATGCTGATAGAGGCTGTGAAGGAGCAGTATCTGGACCCAGAGAAGATGACTGATATGCAAGGCTTGCAGAGGTCGTAGCCAGAGCAGTCTTACCAACTATTGCATTTCGGTAGGTCTGTGGAGTATAAGATGGGGCAGAAAAGGAAGGATCATTTACTGACCTTCTCCCGGCTGCTTCACTCATCGAGCGGGAAAGCAATGTGGAAGTTTGAATATGTGAAGAAGCTGGTGCGGTTGATCGTGGTGTGGGTAACACAGGAGCACTTGAAGGCCTTGATGCTGCAGCAACCTCCAAAACTGAGCTGACTGTGAACTTCCTAGAAGTAGTTGCCCCTTGAGCTTCAGAATTAGTAGCCGGGGATATATGTGGCTGTTCTGAAGAAGGCAGAGCAGCTTTATCAACTTGTGATAGTCTTGGGTGGGCTGGAATAAACCTATCAATTTGCAGCGACCTTGAAGGAACAGGCGCATCTTTAGCACCTGATAGTGATTTTGGTGGAGCTGGAGAGGCTTTGTCAACTGGTGGAGATTTGGGAGGAACTGGAATTGCTTTATCAATGGCTGGAGATTTTGGGTGAACTGGAGTTGCTTTGTCAATGGCTGGAGATTGAGGGCGAAGTGGAGTTGGTTTGTCAACTGCTGGAGATTGAGGGCAAACTAGAGTTGCTTTGTCAACTGCTGGAGATTGAGAACGAACTGGAGTTGCTTTGTCAACTGCTGGAGATTTGGGACGAACTGGAGTTGCTTTGTCAACTGCTGGAGATTTGGGACGAACTGGAGTAGCTTTGTCAACTGCAGGAGATTTGGGGCGGACCAGAGCTGCTTTGTTTACTGACAGAGATTTTGGAGGAACTGGAGTAGCTTTATCAGCCAAAGGTAGCTTCGAGGGAACTGGCGTTGCTTTATCCGCCGAAGGCAGTTTAGGAGGAACTGGAGCAGCTCTATTGATTCGTGGTGATTTAGAAGGAAGAGGGGCATCTTTATCCATATCAGCTGGATGTAATTTCGAGCAAGGAGATGCCATGGTGACTTTCATTTTCAAACTTGATGCATTATCTTTATTTGAAACTGGGCACACTTTTGTTGTGGGGGAAGGCACAGATTCATTATTTGCAGTGACTGGTATGCTTGAAACAGATTCCTCCAGGACAGGGTTGACCATAGAGGCATCCTTATTTGGTGTTCCGTTAACTTTAAGATCAACTGTATCTTCTGAGGAATGCATCGGGCTCTCTGCATCAGGTGGCTTATCCAAAGAATTAGATGAGTCCGAAGATTCTTCTGCCTTTGCTTTTGCGTCCCTAGCTTCAAAATGAGCTTTGAGAAGTTTCTGCCCCTCAATGTTTTTCTGATAAAAAATGCAAAAACAAAACATAGTTACAGAAATGAATCAGTTGACATTTACTATGAATGAAGTAAACACTGAGCATTCCTTATGTAAGCTGGAAAATAAGAACCCGCCGGCACATCCATTCAAGTGACCAGTGCGTGTGTTTCACAGGGAAAAAAGGATGGCATTGTCATACCAATCCATTGGCATAACCAGTCACCAACAGTGCACAAAAACACAAGGAAAAAACCTGTCAGGTTTTGCATCAAGATATTGTGATTATCTCCGGTTCACGAATCAATCAGAAGATAATATTATTTACCATTAAAATATGATGAAAAGAAAATTCTATCACCTAGAAGGAACTAGGTGGCATGGTGAATAAGAAGAAATATGCAGCCAAATTCGAGTCAAAGAGGACTCAAACCTTGGGTGTTGAGAGTGTACATCCACACCTCCCAACAAATGAGTTAGGCTCAATTTCTCAAAAACATAATGATACACAGAAGGAACTATGTATCAATGATTGAAGGATAGATACGCAGCTTCCCTGTGTATTTGAGAAAATTCGGAGGAAAAAGGTCTTGGACCAGTGATCACAACATCCTATGCCCTCTACAACAAGGCAACATGGGCGCCAAGTATAATTATCACTCCCTTTGATTCCAAATGTAGGTTCATTAGAGTATCAACATGGTCAATATGGCACTCTGACTGATGATATCATAAAGAACATATTGTTTCAAATAAAGTTGAATAATGTTGAAGTGTCTTTCATGATGAATCTAGCAGCATTAACCATGGCAATCTATATGAACTTTTAGCTATTGATGGTCAAAGTTAAGAAAAATTTGACTTCGAAACAAACATAAAGGGACTTATTTGGAATATGAGAGCATGTTTAAGATATCTATCACATACAAAACCAACAGTCATAGTTCAGATCCTTCAGTTGTTCATACGCAGAAAATGTAGTAGCCAAACTATAAATTACATGATAAAACAAGGAAAACTTTTTTGAAATACTAAATTCACCTCGTGCAGACGCTGCCCTAGCTTACGAAGTTTATCTCTCAAGGTAAGTAGAACAGTATCCTGGTCCAGTTTTGGAGCTGTGCAGCAGCCAGAACTATTGCGGCCTGAACCACCAGTGACACTAGAGGTGGAGGGAAGACCATCACCTTCTTCGGCAAAGCCAATAATGCTTACGCCCTTGTTACGCTGATTTTTCCCTCTGCACATAAGTCTAGCTGGAGCAAATGCCAATTTTACAAGAAAGTGATGCACAACTTGTTTTCAAGAGTTCACCAACCTATTTGGCATGTCTGACCCATCTGAAGAACCTTCTTCCAAGGTATCAACCTTCGCTATCACTTCCACCTTAGCTGGTAAGTCATCACTATTATCAATGGCAGTTTCATCACGAAGCCTTTCCAGAATTTTAACCTCACATTTCTCATCTTTTTCTTTGTCTTTAGCCTTACGGTTGTTCTTCTTTTGCTTGGTCTGAAAAAGAAATCAAGTTTATGATGAAAAGGACAATACAAGAGCGATAGAGGCATCAGGTTAACTAGAACTAAGGGTAAAGAACAAGAAATATTGAACAAGTTTTCTTCAGTAACAAGATAGGCAACCAACCCTCCTGAAACTGCAAAACCTCAGACGTAACTCATTTTTTTCAAGTCACGCATCATTATACCAAGTCCAATTATATCAATAAGAGACACAGAGAAGAACTATACGTAGATTCCAACTCGCAAATATTCTTTTTTTTTTACAGGAACTCGCAAATATTCTTAAGTGAGAACTATTCCAGAAAACAACGGCTAGAGAGCCATTTCTAAATGTGCCATTGATAAAATTTAACATAACACAGTTCAATATAAGAAACTGAGAAGAAAACTAATGCATGTAAGGAACTAGCACCTGCTTTTTCTTGGCGCGCTTGTCCTTTTCATTTGCACCACCACCACGCTTCCCCTTCATCTGATGTTCAAGAAGCCCAGCCTCCTCCTCCTCCTCACGAATAAGCTCTTCTTGCCTTTTCAAAGCAACAGCTTCTTGGTATGCAACTTCAATTCCACTAACAAAACAAAATGTAAGAAGCAAAAGAAACAGTCAGCTTATATCACCATTAGAGAACAGCTGGCCAGCGATTTAAAGATATTCCACTACCCAAGTTTTCTTTTTGAAATTCAAACCTAAATACTATAGGCCTTCCTTTTTTAATGTATAAAAATAACCAGAAAATATCCTTTAGCCTCTTTGAGTTTGATATTCGGCATGTGCAGTCAAAATATATAGTTGGTGAACATGTATCAGTCATGTAACTTTGCAAATGGTAGCAGTAAGCTAAGGTGAGAGAGGATTCATATAAGATTTATAGTAACATTTCCACAACTCTATCCAACTAATAATCACCACAAATTTGGGCTGACTGGGTCACGGATCAGGGACAGGGACGTGAGGCAGAGCCGCACAGGTGTCTAGAAAAACAAGTCGGCGGGGTTAGAGATTGGATCGAGTGATCCCAACTAATCTAGGTGGATGACCCAGTTCAATGAGCTTTGACATGCCACGTATGAATAGTTACAGAAGATCAGCACAAAGTAATTAAAATACAAAAGAACAAGAAAAGGTAAATCAGGCTGTGTACGGTGTCCCATTCAGCCTGGCTTGATGCGGTATACAATGGATACACAATCGACCACCATGTCAGCTGTAACTGCTACTGTCACCGGTATGGTGCTAATGTTATACACCACCAGTGGCCGGTGTCCCTCTTCAATGCTGAGTGCCTCTCACATCTAAGCAACATCCTCCTCCTCCAGTTCCCCCATTTTGTTCATTGGTACATCTCATTGCATGTGCAACAGGGCAGCGACCATGTTGATTTTGACCCATGGATCGGGACAACATTTTGGCTCACGGAACACAGCATCACCTAGTCCCAGTGACTACGATCCAACCTAAGCCATTAGTTTTGCTGAACATTCAGATCAAACCATCATTTCAGTTTGCTATGGATGGTTTTAAGGCAGTAAAGTCAGGACCAATCAGTTCCTACATGACCAAGAGAATCAATCCAATTTAAGTAATCACAAAGATCAAAATGGATACATTAATTGTTACCTAAATATATGAGATAGCACAAATGTCTCTAGTATCTTCTGGCCAAGCTCAGTCAGGCGTTTTTCCTCACGCTCCATAGAAACTTTGTAAACCTCGCCAGAACTTCCATCCTACGAAGACGAGCATAACAAAAAATGATTCTATGCAAGAGTGATTTCACTTCTCAAAATATAACAAAATCATGCAAGGTGTCATAGCAAGTAGTCAATACCATGCGATGAAAGAAAGCTAACTGTTGACCAACCTACCAAGATAGTTTAGAGAACATACTAACTGCATGCTCAAATATTTGTTTGTATAAACAGAATATATCTCAGCAATGCTAGGCTGTTCTGACTGGAAATGGAACCCCTCTCTTTCAACAAGGGACAAGCCTATGAGTGACAACACGTAAGGTATTTGTGTATGTGATGAGAGTAATAGTAAACACAGTTATTAACTTGTTCATTAAACAGCTGTCAGAAACTAAACCAATCCATACAAGTTCAAAAGGATTACCTGCACGTAGGCATGAGAAACTAGCAACAAAATTGTCCTAATATAATTGATCGAGGTTCTAGGGCCAAGAAAAAAGAAACCTACTAAGATGGGCAAAACTTGAAAATAAAAACAAGATATAACATATCAGATTATATTATCCCTACCTTCATGCGGCTTTGGGAAGTTTTGTCATCCTTGGGGGCTAAAGGTTGACAAGGCAACGGTTCTAAGGCAGCTCTCTCAAGCAAAGCTATAACATCATCAGCCAAAACAAACATGTCCATGTCAACATGGACCATAGGCGCAGGTAGTTCTTCCAAATCTGCTAATTTTGTTTTGCCTTTCTTGCCCTTCATCCGGTATTCAAGTGCCTTCAGACTCGTATACAAAGAGTCCATCACTAATGTGGAAGTAACTTCTTTCTCTACAAAGAACTGCTTCACTAACATTTTCAATATAGTGTCAGTCTTTTCCCTGGACATGCGATGCCTGGTGTTTGGGTCAATTGCTGACCAGAAAGCACGAAAACTGCAATACCAAAAAGATTTCAATCGCAGAAAGTATAACTTATAAAATAACAGCAAGCGACCAATTTATTATGACAGATTAATCTAGGAAAGCCAACTGTCTAACCTGGACCATTTCATTTTGTCCTCAATGAGCTTGCTTAATTTACTTCTTCGCTCCTCAACAAAACGTCGGTAGATTTGTTCCACATTTGTCATATAGATGCGGATTAATTCTCTCCGATAAGGACGATCAAGGCAACGAAAAGGTCTATCCACTTTCTCCCTTGAATGTCAAAAAGATATAGCAGTCTGATGTTAGCATGTTAAAAAAATAGGTGTCAATATTGCAAACAAACATAAATGCGCAAATTGTTCCATATACAGAAATACAGAATTAGATGAGTACAACAACAGTTTGCTCCTTTATATAAGTTACTGAAGGCTACGGCCAAAAGAATTATAAACCGGAGCAAATGCAACATTATGCTTTTCACGGGAATGGTCGCAGCAGAATCCACAATAGATTTGCTGGGAGCAGCACAATTTCTATATATATTGGCAGACTATTTGTAGGAATCCCATGAATCTGTGAATCAGAAGCACTATCAATCAGAGCAGATACTGATTAGCTACCTGATAACCTGAACTTGAGCTATGATTTCAAGAACATCATCAACAAGAAAACCATCCTGAATCTTTGACAGCTCCATAAACTTTTTCCATCCCCAATCATGTTCCTTCTTCCAGAACCTATGCAAAGTATCTACAAAGCTTACTTAATTAATGTCTGAAGATAATGTCAAGATAACTATTGTGGGCACCTTCCAAGAAGAAAACAAACCAAGTTCAGCTCACCTGAGTACTTCATCTTTTTAGGATCTATGTTGGCTACAGCTATAGTGAACTGTGCAAAATGACTCCATCCTG
This sequence comes from Coix lacryma-jobi var. lacryma-jobi, assembly GCA_009763385.1. Lineage (NCBI taxonomy): Eukaryota > Viridiplantae > Streptophyta > Magnoliopsida > Poales > Poaceae > Coix > Coix lacryma-jobi. Next base: position 6,168,095 of record CM019826.1, read on the forward strand.
GAATAGTCAGATTAGGATCAGAAAGGTAATCTCAGTACCACACTGGCATGTAAAAGATTGCAGCAGATACAGCATCAAACCTGGGAGAAGTTTGTCATGATTAGCAACGCAAAGGAATAATGAAAGATGATTAGAGACATCACATCCTTGAGGGTATACAAGAATATACCTGTGTAATGAATTTGGGAAAAGGTAACAAAGAAGTCAGCATGTTAGCATACAGAATATGTACACCAGAAAATGACAGAGGAGTAAAAGATACTAGGCCATGAATAAAACTATATAGCTTTCTTATGCCAACAGCTTTCCACGGAGACAAAAGCCAAACCAAGGGGGTATATCATATATGTCGAATGCAATGTGATATGTGTTAACACTAATAGGGTATAAAACAGACCATTGCTATGCCAGGATTATCTACTCCAATTCGTTGCTTCTAAGTCCCCACGACCATCAACGGACCATTTGACAAAAAGAAACATATAATGCCAACCTGTTATGCAAGTGGGAAAATGGCACATAAGGGGGAAATGTGTTTAGCATGTTCCAATCCCCAGGTTAGATGCCAACATTTTCAATCAATACACCAGAGAAAAGTAATCATTATCGATAAGATATAAATGCTATTTATCACAGTGCCACAAAAGATGGTGCTCTTTGGGCAAGAGTAAATATATCAGCACACATTGACAACATAATGATAAGCTTTATTAGGGTTGTAATTGTATAAGAGTGGAGTACAACAAAAGAAATGGAACTGAGAAAAATAGCATTGTTAGCACCCATAGGTACCAACATGAAAAAAAAAATCACAATTTGAGCTCAACAAGTGCATACAGGAAATATACGCACGCTTGAAGCAATGCCATCAATTAATTGATTGACAAAAAGATACAAGGCAAACTGTCAAACACTAGCAATCTGCAATCATGAATGGTGCCATATCTAACGAAGTCCAAATGAAAACGCAGTTAGTTCATGATAGCATCTACAAGGAATGGTAGATTTCATTCCTCAAGTGCCCAATTTGAAGCTAGGATAGATACCGAGAGCAATGCTTAAGTTTATGGAAAGAAAAGGCAGAAAAGAGAAACATGAAGACAATGTTTTCCAAATAATTGCCATCAAGAACTTTACCATTTGAAACCACCAGCTTCAAATGGCTCACTTTTCATTTCTCTTTTCTTCTCCTTTGAGAAGTTTTCAATCCTCCAAGTGTAACGTCCAAACAATTCTGAAGGCTTGGGACCTGTTATGGTAGTTCAACAAAATGAGCTACGGACAGGACAAAACAAAACTTTGGAACTTAGGACACAACATGTCAGATTTGAAAACAATTGTGAGCAATAAAATGATAAAGACTTGAATCAGGGAAAGGAACTAGATTCATCCTTGCAGCAACAGAAAATAGAGAGTAAAATAAATTAGGGCGTGATCAGCATGCAAAATTAGTAGGTGTTGGACAACCAACATCGGGGACTACCAAACTCTAAGTGTTGTCACCTTCGTGGTCAGGCTCAGAGACAATCGATCACCTGCTCACAACCTGTGTTTTTGCTCACCAAGTGTGGTTCAGCCTATTGCAATTTGTAAAAGGTTAGACTGCAGGACCTAACCCCAAAACCTGATGACCTTTCATTTGATGATTGGTGGGCTAGAACAAATGAGAGAGTTGATGATCATCGGGTCAAACAAGGGCTCAATTCTATCATTTTGGGTGCTTGGTTGATTTGGAACTATTGCAGCCTGTGTGTGTGTGTTTTTCTCGAACAACACAGGAGAGCTGCGCCTGTGTGTGTTTTATGGCATTCTTCTTAATCTAGCTGGAGTTTTGTCACTCAGTACAGAAGAACTGCATTGTGGGGGTCTAGCCGGGTTCAAGGTATTTCTTATCTCGCTGCATTTGCACCAGATGGTGGCTAGTTTTCTCCTAGGTCACAGTCATGTTTTGATCCTTGTTATAGGCATGCTAGCGTAAGTGCTTTGAAGTGGGTTGTCCTGCTGTTGTGCGAGTTTTAAACTCCTTCTTAACATAATGATATATGCAGCTCTCCTGTGTGATCAAGAAAAAAAAAACATGACCTTTTAGAAAGTCCTATTGCAGTTTAGTACTCCACAAAAAGAAGCCTGCATAAGTAGCATAATTATTGACATTTACAAAAGGTATGACAGAGTGGCAGTAATCAAGGTCATGTGGATGACTTCAAAAGAGAGTGTAAGTGGACTCATAAAGTTTTCTTTGTTCATAGGATAATTTGTGGCCCAAAAAAAAAACTCATCCGATTTATTTCAAATTCTATTGTGCATGCAATTTGAGACTACAGAGACAAGACTTGTCCAGCATTTTGACTCAATCACTATCTATGTTTTTTTCCCATAAGCGACAGGTATACTATCAATTGCGACGTGCTAGGAATACCTGTTTTGAATCTGAATCTATGTTTTGACTTCAATTTATCTGTCGCAATTGTTGGACCTTACATAACTAGAAAAATACTAAAATTTCACTTCTGATAAGGCACGCGCTTATATTCCTAATAGACCAACTGCTACTCCCAGTGCCAGCAATGGTTATTTTTCTGGACCTTGCACAACCTCAAAAACTTAAAATATGTTTCCACTTTTGAAAAACAGACCCGTACTAAGCAAGATGCCAGAATGATCAGAAGATCTTTCTTCCATCCTCCACTCCTTAGCAGCTGCCACCACCACGACTACCTCCTTGTCCACCTCCACCTCCAAACTCCTCACCAGTTCACAACCGGTAGAAATTAACGGTGTAAAGGTTTTCAAGAAGCAGTCACCACCTATGCTTCATGGAATCTGCAGCTAACTGATCATTACCACCATCCCCCTTCTTCCACGTGTCCACCTGCACCTTTTCATCCTCCACCCCACTAGCTGGCATATGCATTTAGCAACGGTACCAGTCCATTTAGCAACGGTAAGCATGTTCCGTTCTCTATTTATTAAATTACCAGCCTCGTGGGTGAGCACAGCATGGTTGGACTGTTGGAGATCCAAAGAGTTTTTTACTCAGCCAGGATAACACACCCAGGCGACTGCCCTTTCATATATAGGAGATAAGTAACACATTGATTACATTGATAGCTCATTAGAGCATTAACTAAACTGCTGACTGCCTGGGTACTTGCACAGTCACATGTGCGACCCAAGGCCTTAATAGCAGGAACATAAATAAGCACAGATAACTAAGTGATAACTGGGAGCAGGACTTAACTTCTACAGTTCTCCCCCTAAGACCTGCTTCCCCCATCCTTGATCTTCATGATCCCAATCTTGCTTCTCATGTCTTCAAACTTGGCCTTGCCTAAGGCTTTAGTAAGAATGTCTGCCAGTTGATCATTTGTGGCGATGAACTTAGTCTTGATGCTGCCTTCTTCAACACAATCTCTGATGAAATGTTGTTTGATCCTGATGTGCTTGCTTCTGTCATGAAAGACAGGGTTCTTTGCAAGTGCTATTGCTGATTTGTTATCCACTCGCAGCTCTACTACTTCCACTTTCTTTCCCAACAATTCAGCAAGTAACCTGGACAGCCACAGAGCCTGTGTTGCAGCAGCAGTCATGGCAACATACTCTGCTTCACAGCTAGATAAGGCAACCACTCTTTGTTTAATGGACTGCCAACTGACCAGATTGTTGCCTAGGAAGAATAGACAACCTGTAGTGCTCTTGCTTGAGTCAATATCTCCAGCCAAGTCTGAGTCACAGTAGCCAATGAATCTGGCTTCACTGGATGCCTTGGTGAAGTGCAGGCCATACTCCAGACTGCCTGCCACATACCGAAGGATACGCTTCACTGCCTGCTGATGCTCTATGGTGGGCCTCTCCAGAAATCTACTCACAAACCCGACTGCAAAAGCCAAGTCAGGTCGAGTATGAACCAAATATCGCAGGCTTCCAACCAGCTGCCTGTACTGTGTTGGATCAACTTCCTTGGCTGTACTCTTCTTGCTCAATCTTAGCCTTTCCTCCATAGGAGTGGCTGCTGGGTTGCAGTCCACCATACCACCCAATTCCAGTATCCTTTTGGCATAGTGAGTCTGTCTAAGGATGATGCCATCGGTGCTCTGCTGTACTTCAATGCCCAGATAGAAACTTAAGAGTCCGAGGTCACTCATCTCAAATGTTGCTTTCATTTCAGCCTTGAAGCTTTCAACATCCTGCCTTTTGGCCCCTGTGATGATCAAATCATCCACATACACACCGACAAGCAACAAAGAGTTTCCAGAACCTCGCCTATAGATTGCAGCTTCATGGTTGCTTTGTCTGAAACCTTTCTTCTTCAATGTTGAATCAAGCTTTGCATTCCATGCTCTTGGCGCTTGCCGTAGGCCATACAGAGCTTTGCGCAAGCGATACACCTTGTCTTCTTGTCCAGCAACAACAAAGCCAGGCGGCTGATACACATATACCTCCTCGTTGAGGTCTCCATTCAGAAATGCGGACTTGACGTCCATCTGATGAACAGACCAGCCCTCCTGTGCCGCCAGAGCCAACAAGACTCGAACAGATTCCATGCGTGCGACAGGGGCGAAGGCATCATCATAATCCACGCCTTCTTGCTGGACAAAGCCACGAGCGACAAGTCTGGCTTTGTGTTTGATAACATTACCGTGTTCGTCCTTCTTCAATTTGAACACCCACTTCAGGGTGATTGGACTGTGACCAGCAGGAGGCTTCACAAGTTCCCAGGTCTTATTTCTCTCTACTGATCGCAGCTCTTCTTTCATTGCTGCGCACCATGCTGGATCTCTCTCGGCTTCAGTATGCGAAGTTGGTTCGCCAGAGTGCGTTAGATGCAGCTCTGCGAACAGGCGAGTTGCAGGTGGTGGTGTGGGCTGCTGGCCAATGATATTGCTGACAGTTCTGTAGCGAAGTGGTTCATCCTCGTGATAAGCATCCAGTCGATCATCATCATCCTCCAGAGGCGTGGCATGCTCAATCTGAGGACTTGGTGGCAGTGGTGACACTTCTAGTGCCGCTGGAGCAGAATTAGCTTGAGGATGAGTTGATGCGAAGCCCTCTGCTCCTTCAACTCCAATTGGGCTGTTTGGTGCGGGTGTTCTTGGTGAATCTGGGAGCAGAGGCGACGACGGTGGCGCTGGTTCGCTCACCTCCTCTGACCAGACATACTCAACTATGAATTCACTGCTGTTCACAGCTGATGGCCCAGATTCCAGCGAGGACCAATCCCAGCCATGTTCTTCATCAAATACAACATCACGGCTGATCCTGACACGCCCGCTCACAGGCTCAAACACCCTATATGCCTTAGCTCCTTCTGCATAACCAATAAACACGCCGGCCTCGCCGCGGTCATCAAGTTTGCGCAGCTGACTGAGCTTTCTTGTGTATGCCACACACCCAAACACTTTCATGTGTCCCAGAGTTGGTGAACGTCCATGCCAGGCCTCATATGGGGTGATCCCCTTCAACGCACGTGTCGGTGATCGGTTCAGTATGTGGACTGCTGTCATCACAGCCTCCCCCCAAAACCGAGCTGGCAGGCCCCTCTGCTTAAGCAGTGCCCTTGCCATGGCCACTACTGACTGATTGCGCCGTTCAACTACCCCATTCTGCTGAGGTGAGTGGGGAGCACTGAAGTGCCTCTTAATGCCTTGCTCTGCGCAGTAGGTAGCAAAATCAGCAACTGTGAATTCTCCTCCATTATCGGTGCGAAACACCCTGATTTTCTGACCACTCTCCGCCTCTGCGCTCAGTTTGATGCGCTTGAAGGCTTCTGCTGCTGCATCCTTGCTTGGTATGAGCGCTGCCCACATGAAACGGCTAGCGTCATCGACGAGCAGCAGGAAATATCGATTCCCTCCAGGTGTTGCAGGTGTCACTGGCCCGCAAAGATCGCCGTGCACCAGCTCAAGGGGCTGTTTGGCACGGTACTGTGTTGCAGCTGGGAACGGGCGCCTTCTCATTTTGGTGGTGACACAGGTGTCACACACCTGCTCCACATGGTCAATAACTGGGACACCGCGCGCCATCTCCTCCTTCCCAAGTCTGCGGAGTGCATCAAAATTCAAATGCCCCATCCTCTCATGCCACTGCCACGCTACATCTCCTCTGCGTGCTGCAAGACAAAATGGCTGGGCTGCATGAAGTTGGAGTGTGTATAATCTGTTAGCCCCTCTCTTCACCTTGGCAATCAAACGGCCAGTGTATTCCCAGATACGTAACACGCCGTGATATATCTCCACCTTGGAGCCAGTCTCGTCAAGCTGACCCAGACTGATAATGGAGTTCTTCAGGGCTGGTATATAGTACACACCCTGTAGCACCCTATGCTCACCAGTTCTTCCTTCGAAAGCAATCGAACCGATGCCTTTGATGTCAACCTTGGACGCATCTCCAAATCGGACCGTGCCTCGCACGTCTGTGTTCAAGTCAGAATAGAGCTCACGCCGTCCAGTCATATGGTGTGTAGCTCCTGAATCAAGGTACCACACATCTGCCTTTTCTTCATCGCCATTGGCACCAAGGAAGGCGCGGGCTTTTGGTTCTTCCAGATTCACCTCTTGAGCAGCATAGGTGTATGCTGGCACGCACTCATCAAGATCAACGAGCCCATGCGCCAGAAACAGAGCCCCATCATCCTCGCATTCTGCATACTGCACACGGCCATTGTGGCCGCCGTCACCGCCGCCTGCGCCCCCTCGGCCACCAGCGTGCTGGCCTTGATTGCCACCGCGGCCGCCGCCACGACGGCCTCTGCCCCGTCCGCCGCCGCGGTCACCGCCACCATCACGGTCACCATCTCTTTCTCGGCGCGGATGAGGGCAGTCCCTTGCCCAGTGGCCCTCCTGGCCACAATTGTGGCAGGTATCGCCACAGCGTCCACCATCGCGGCTGCCACCACGGCCCTTTCCTCTCCAGCCGCCGCGACCACGGCCACCACCGCCGCCTTGGCCGCCGCCGCGCTGATTCTTTGAGCTAGAGCCAGCAGAATCATCCCCGCCGCCCTTCTTCTCCTTCTTCCAGCGTGCGCGCCATTGCTCTTCAGTATACATGAGCTTGCCGCCGACGGTGATTGGCTCGGTAGGCGCTTGCTCTTCACGGTCATCAACAGCCTTGAGCCTCCCAGTGGCTTCCTCAAGCGTGAGCATGTCAAAGTCCAGAAACTGCTCAATGGCAACCACAATCTGCGCATACTTCGATGGTACTGTACGCAGATACTTCTCCACCACACGCCTCTCGTCGATGTCCTGATCACCATGAAGGACAAGCTGTCGATGCAGAGTTGAGAGGCGGAAGGCAAAATCTTCGACGCTTTCTCCTGGCTTGACACTGATGTTCTCCCAGTCGCGGCGGAGGCGCTGCAGCATCGCGCGGCGGACCCTGTCCACGCCGATGCGCGCAGCAGCTATGGCGTCCCACGCCTCCTTCGCCGTCCGCTTGTCGATGAGCGGAATCCCCATCTCCTTGGGAACCGCTGCGACAATCGCCTCCATAGCCCGCCGGTCATCGCGGAACGAGACCCGCTCTCCTTCAACTGCGTCCCACAGATCGCGGGCCTGCATTCGCAGTTTCATCTCTTGGCTCCATTCGTGGTAGTTCGTCTTGGACAGCATCGGCCAGTTCGTGCCGCTGCCCGAGTCCCTGTATACGACCCTGTCGTACACAGGCGACTCCCGACGCCCGCCACCGCGGCCACGCCTGCGGACTGGCGGAGATGGAGACCTCCGGCGCGGGCTCTTGACCTCCTCCTCTCCTTCTCCATACTCCAGCACCTCTTCTTCCTTCTCTGCTGCAATCTCCTCCCTCAGCACCCGCGCGGTCCTTGCCGCCTCCTCTGCAGCCGCCGCCGCCTGCCGCGCCGCCTGGACCGCCTGCGCAGCTGCCTCCTCTGCAGCTTTCAAGCGCGCGGCCCGGCCAGAGGAGTCCTCCGCATTGCTGACGCCCTTGGCAGCCTTCCTTCGGCGCTCAGAAGATGTCGAGGCCATGGATGAGAAAGCAGGGAAGGGGGCTCGAGTAGAAGATGAGAGGGAGGTGTCTAACCTATGCTCCGATGCCAATTGTTGGAGATCCAAAGAGTTTTTTACTCAGCCAGGATAACACACCCAGGCGACTGCCCTTTCATATATAGGAGATAAGTAACACATTGATTACATTGATAGCTCATTAGAGCATTAACTAAACTGCTGACTGCCTGGGTACTTGCACAGTCACATGTGCGACCCAAGGCCTTAATAGCAGGAACATAAATAAGCACAGATAACTAAGTGATAACTGGGAGCAGGACTTAACTTCTACATGGACTACTTCTTATGTAACTGACGGACAAATCCAGCCAATCACATGGGCCTTCAGCTAGCATTCAATGATCAATGACTGAACAAAATGCACACTCTGCCTTATGACTAAAGAACTTTTCGACCAGAGCTTTCATAAGATGTCAAGACTTCAGGAACAAGCTACTATATCAACTATGTTAAACACGTTAAACATGTCAATGAAATTTTGGCCATGCAGAACAAAATTATTCAGCACACCAAAGTAACAGCCATTAGATCAAGTGCATTTACGCACCAGGATCATCATCATCACCGTCGCTGTCCCAGAAGGGTGGGGATGTTGAAGGGGTGTCGCTGTCTGCCCGCTCACAGGACCTCCACTCAGAGGACTCGCCAGAGAGACTGCGTTCATCATCCCTCATTCCAGTTGTGCTAGCAGCTGAATCATCCGTTACCGCAGAACCTGCCATCCGCAAAGTCCTCGGCCGCTCCAGACAACCTTATTCGCACCTGTATGCAGGACAAAATCATTTCACACACCAAAGTAACACGTGAACGGATAAAAAAAAGATGATGGCCTGGTGGAAAATCAGCACCCAGCAATTCAGGAAGCACCTTTATTAGGCCCCTGGAAATTTAGCACTTGTGCCATATTAAACTCATGCCTCCCAGGTTTCTACTCCCCGACAAACTGGGGGTTTTGTGACCAGTGATGATCAGTCAAAATACAGGTTCCGGCACTGAATTACAGAATTCAGACAGCAACGGACCCAGCAAAAAAACAGGTGTGTACACATGTACACCCGAATTTTTTTGCGAAAAAAAAAATCGAAGTTAGTAGGCATAATACATATAGACACTTGTTTTTTTAGCATCAAGTATACACTTGTAATTAGATCAGATCCGAATACAGATAGCCAAATAGCTTAAGTTAGGGTTTGGGCGCTCAGTTTCGCGCAGCAGGAGCGGGGGGAGAAGGGGTGGGCATACCTGTTAGGTCCTCGTCGCCGGCGAAGGGCCCGACGAAGACCTGGGCACCTGGCGTAAGCGCGGCGGCGGCGGCGGCTGCGGCGGTCGCCCAGTCGTCCCCACGAGAGGGAGAGGCGCACGCGGGGCGGGGTGGACGGGAGAAGAAAAAGCAAGGTGAACGCAGTCCCGGAACGTTTTTCCTGGCCCTGGAGCTGGAATGGTGGATGCCGTGGTTTGGCTCTGACGCAGGCAGCGTGTCCAAAAACACGCACCCAAACCAAATCTTACGCGACTCTGCTTCGACGCTGTCTCTTCTCTTCTCTAAAATGTGTTTAAGGATCGGCCTGGCCTCCATAAATGGAAATTTTGATACAGCTTCTATGGAAACACTTTCATAAGAAGCTGTATACATAGTGAAAAACTACTATTACAACAACGGGTTATTTGGATTGATACCATTACAATTCTCAAAGTTTGGAGATCTACCATTACAATTCGTCTATTTTGACATGTACCATTATAATTTCATGTTTTCCTGTTTGATGCCATTTTGTACGTTGTCCAGCTGCCTGGGTCCACTGTCAGGCGCTTGTGTACTGTAAGTATTTCCGTATGGACGTATTTGCCCTCGTTCATAACCTGAAAGGAGCCCCTACCCATGGCCCCAACTCTAATTCTCTTTTTCCTCTTGCTCACTCTGTCTCTCACTCTCTTCATCCCGAGTCCCGACGACGACAGCGGCGGCGGAACCCTAACCCTAGCTGCCGGCGTCCTGGAGCCCGCGCCCGTGCCCAAGTCCTCTGCCGCCCGAGCACGCGCTCTCCCGGATCCTCTCCAGCGACCTCATGATGGTGTCCCGTTGAGCGGAATGGCAGACCCCGCAGACATGGAGCACGGCAAGGAGAGGTATGAACCTGCTTGCTTCGATCTTCAATTTTTCGAATCTGAGTACCGATGCGAGTAGGCAGTGGATTTGCGCTGACCCTAGTATTTTTATTTTGGACTTGTTGTTTGCTGCTAGGGTCCGGTTGTTCTCCCTAGAGATAAAAGTGGAAGGTTTCTGTACTACGAACAATAATGGTAGGAAAGCTTACACAAAGGGTAGTGTGATTAAATGGGATGTGGAGGTAGGATCGTTCTCTTTTGAGTTGCTAATGAAAAGCTTGACCAGTCAGTTTAAATGGTCCCATAGCCAGAGTCCTTGTGTGTGGTTCTTTGACAAAAGGATGTGTGAAGACGTCAGACTAGTCAATGACTTTCAGATGCATGATATGTTTGAAATGTATAAGGATCAGATGCATTGTCAAGTTGTTGTAGGAGTATTTGAAAGAACAGTTGCAAATGTTGACGAGTTTGCTATCCTAGAGCCTATTTGTGTGATTCCTCCTATTGATAACCATATTCCTGCTCATGCTGAGCAGCATAATCCTCCTAGTAGCCTTGCTACCAATCCTACTGCTGAGCCAGATGGAGGAACAGAATATCCTCCAGAGCCTGAACTAGAGCCTGACAGGGAGCCAGACATGTTTGATAATGATGAGGAGTATGTGGGTGTCGATGATGAGGGAATGTACATGCCAGTACCTCCTCATGAGCACACTAACAATGCACAAGCTGCTAACAATCCACAACCTTTTGCTAATGCTGATGCAAATGATGGTGGTGCTGCTGAAGGAGGTGTTCCTCTTGAGGCAGAGGTTGATGATGCAGATCCACAGGAGGTCCATGTGATTCATGATCCAGAAAATCCCAAGATTGTCAAGGGAGCACTCTTTCCTGATATTGTTGCATTTAGGAAGGCAGTTAGGCATTATGCAGTGAAGAAAGGATTTGAGTTTGTTGATCTGCAAACTGACAAGACAAGATTTATTGCCAAGTGTAAAGCAGAGGGATGCCCTTGGCGCATACATGCTTCGAGGATTTTTGATGGCAAGACAATAGAGGTAATTTTGTCTACTGTTTGAGTTATTCCTATATTAAATTTGTTATTTTTGCAACCTACTACTTGTGTTTGTGTAGATCAAAAGACTACCTGAAGACCACAACTGTGCTACCACAAAACTCAGAGAAGGGAAGATGGCCAGCCAAGGTTGGTGTGCAGATAGGTTAGCAGACTGGCTCAAGAAGAATCCAACCAAAGGTGCAACTGACTGCAAGGACAAATTGGAGGGTGACTATGGCATCAAGTTGAAGTATTCCAAGGCATGGTCAGGTATGAAGGTAGCTTTAGAGCAGATCCATGGTACATATGACGAGAGTTTCCAGTTGCTTTTTAATTGGGCTGCTCAAATTGAGAAAGTGTCCCCTGGTAGCTTAGTACATATAGAGTTAGAGAGGATTGGTAACAAAGACAGGTTCAAGAGGATTTTTGTTGCTCTTAGACCTTGTGTTGATGGATTCTTAGCTGGGTGCAGACCATTTATTGGGGTAGATGCTTCTTGTTTGAATGGTAAATATAGAGGTCAGTTAGCTTCAGCTACCGGTGTGGATGGACACAACTGGTTGTACCATATAGCTTATGCAATTTTCGAGTCAGAAACTGAAGACAACTGGAAATGGTTTCTGCAGCAACTGCGTAAGGTTGTAGGAGATGTCCCAAATTTGGTCATATGTACAGATGCATGTAAAGGACTAGAGACTGCAGTGGGGGCTATATTTCCAGAAGCTAAAAACAGGGAGTGTATGAGGCATTTGTATCAGAATTTTTTGAAGAAATATTCTGGTGACGTATTCACCGATCACTTGTACCCTGCAGCTAGAAGCTACACACAAGGGTTGTTTCAGTGGCACATGAAGAAAATTTTTGAGTTTGCACCTGAATCCATTGATTACCTTGAGGAGCACCACAATAGGATCTGGTATAGGTGTGCATTTTCAGAAAACAGCAAGTGTGATTACTTGACAAATAATGTATCTGAGAGCTTCAATGCACAAGTAAAGAAGTTCAAAGGACTGTTGCTGCATGAACTAGTTGACAGAATCAGAGAGCTCATCATGGAGAAGAGATACACTAGGAAGATGCTTGCAAGGCAATGGGCAGATGGAGTACTCCCAAATGTGATGAAGGACCTCAACTTGATCAGCAATAACCTCAAAGTGGTTAAGGTATCAGTTAGTGATGTTGACACTGCAGAAGTGACCATCTTGGATGAGTGGAACAACCAAAAAAGGCAAACAGTTGACTTGCAGAACCATAATTGCTCCTGTAGGCAGTGGCAGGTAACAGGGAAGCCCTGCAAACATGCTTTGGCATGGATCCTGTCCAACAGAGGTGTAAAAATTGAAGATTTTGTCCATGACTACTACTCAGTGGCTAGGTTCAAGGCAACCTATGAGCAAAGGATTGAACCTATCCCAGATAGGTCACAATGGCCTGTTGTGGAACTTGGGTTCAAAGTGTATCCACCCTTGCTTGGCAGAGGAGCAGGAAGACCAAAGGTTCAAAGGCAAAGAGGATGCCTAGAGAAAAGGGCATCAAAAAAGAAGGTAAAATGTAAGAGATGTGGAGATTTTGGTCACTTTGCAAAAACTTGCAAACTGGCCAAGATTGGAGAAGATGGTGAAAGAGCTCCACCTAGAAACAAGGCTAACAAAAGGTACCTTTCTTCTCACATGTTTTTCACTTTACAAAATATACCTTTTTGTCCACTAACAAATGTGTGATGATATCTTGACAATGTAGGAAAGAAGCTCCAACAGATGAAGCTGGTCCCTCCCAAGCCAAGAAGAACAAGGTTGGAAAGAAGAAGAAAAAGGGCACCCCAAAGAAGAAGAAGACACCCATCAAGAAAAAGCTTAAGAAGGCTATAGCCAACCCACCTACTACTGTTGTTAGCAGCATCAGGAGTCTGGTCTTTGAAGACTAGAGCTTGCCATCAGGCTATGATTTGCTTTTGTAATAAATTTAAAACTTGTATGTTGGTATGGTCTGCTTTTGTAAGATGTGATTTTGGAACCTAGTAGTCGATATGCTGAACCACTATGCTGGTATGTTGGAAACTAGTCGTAAAATTTCTGTGGTCTGCAATGACCAGTGAACAAGTATGCTGAACCACTATGCTGGTATGTTGGACCTAGTAGTTGTAATATATTTTTGTGGTCTACAATGACCTGTGAACAAGTATGTTATGTTAATGTATTATTTCGGTGAAATTCTCGGAAGAGCTGTGAAGAGCTCGAAGCCATGGTGGTGACTGCCTGACTGGGCACAGTGGAGGAGCTGGTGGGTTGCGGCACCAAACCCGCGGACGGAAAGAGAGGAAGAAAGGGAGCGCAGCGAAGACGAAAGAGAGCACGGCGAGGAGGAAAGACGGCGTCAACGCCTGGAGCTCCTTATCCAATTGACCTGAGGGCATCGGCGTCCATACAGAAATACAGAGGCAGCGTATACGTCTCTAGCTAGCCTCAAGACGTTCCCGAGCGAACTCCGTGGCGTTCGTCCGAGGTTCGCGAAATTGTAATGGCACATCTCAAAATAGACGAATTGTAATGGTAGATCTCCAAACTTTAAGAATTGTAATGGTACCAATCCAAATAACCCTACAACAAACTAGTTTGATCCAACTGGTATGTTTTAATCCATTACAAATAAGGGCTATAGAGGGAAATGTGACTAGAAAAATATGCCATTTGTATTTTAATTTCAATTTACTTTTACTAAAAAAGACCTGATGCACTATAATGACAATTAATCCATTTTTTGGATTATTCTTATAATTCTTTCTCCATCTTTTGCACCACTCTCTCTCTCTCACGTCCGGCGAGATCTTTCTCGCGTCTACGTCCTGTCGTGCCCGTGCGAAGCCTGCACTCATGTCCCATTGTCAGGGTTCCAGTGACGACACCCATGGCGAGGTATGTCTTGCTCTTCCTTCTTTTGTGCTCGTGCCCCACCCCTTCTTCCCCAACTCCTGCAGGCTTAGAAGAAAAGGGGTGGGGGAGGAAGGGCGGCCAAGTGGTGGTGGGATGGCTGGAGGGCGGGTTAGGGGTCTTGACGACGATGGAGGTTACTAGGCTAGGTCAGGACGAGGACCTCAATGGGCATGGCAGAGCTCCGACGTGATGGAAGAAGGATGGCTTCGTGGGTATGTTAGGGCTTCATCGGAGCTCACGGTCGCGCGTCGTAGCGGGCTAATGAGCGGCGGTGGATGCGAGGGGAGCCAGGGGGGAGGAGGAGCATCTATGAGGCGTGGAGAGGCTTTGTAGAGGGAGTTGGTGACGCGAGGAGGAATAAGATCGTGCGCACAGTCTAAAGCACACATGCCCATAATGTAGGTGTGTCCTTAATATGCACGACACAAAACTACTTTCCTACTTTCTGGAGTCTAACTAAACGAGAATAAAAAGCTAATTGTGTGTTTGGTTATGAGATCGGACCAGGATAGCTTAGATTCGACCCAGGTTATCCTAGTGTTTGGTTTGTGGGCTCGTAAAACTGGGTCAATTCGGGTCGAAATATATCAGAAATACTATCTTGTGCCCGTGTGTTTTTTTATTTGCGAGCACACGATTTTTCTGTTCATGTGATGGGCATCGTGCGTGTCTACTATTTTGTTTGAGTTGTTTCTCTGACTGGAGGGCTCCACACCTGGTGTTTCATTTCCCCGACGTCTTCTTCCCTGCGAGACCCTCTCCCATTCTCCCTCACCAGAGCCCCAGTTCCTCGGTCTCCCTCACCAGAGCCCGAGTTCCTCGCCCCCTGACTCCACCATCTCTTCCTCCGGCGAGGCGGGCCGCGACTGTGCGTGCGTGGCGGCGGCGCTTCCTACTGGCGGTGGCTTCCTTGACTCCCTGCTTGCGTATCCATTAGTCTCCAAGGTTCGTTCCTTTTGCTTCCTTCGATTCCATGAAATTTTTGTTGCTGGATATGCTCTAAGGTGCTATTCCTTTTGCCTTACTTCCTATTGAGCAGTTGTCTGAAATCTGCTGCTTGTTCATGTGATGTTAGGGATGGAAATGGAGGCGACCTCGAGCCAGGCACCCGTGCGTTAGGATTGGAAATGGAGAATCGAGCTCATCGTGGCACGAAGATTGGTCCAGCGGAATCACAGGAGGAGGTCTCCGAACCGCCCTGAGGACATCTTCTGGTGTGTGGTACCTCTCTCTTCTTTGTATTTGTACCTGTGTTGCTCATCTGTTGCTCCATGTATCAGATCCCCTTTTCCGTTTCGGATTTGTAATCGATTAGCCCGAGGAGGTGCGTGTAGTCCTCAATGACAATCTATATTTATATTGAGGGCCTCTGTGTTTCACCCTGTCCTGTTGGCCTTGTTGTTTGGTCCCTTGTGGAGTAGTTTGTGGCTTTCTGCTAACTAAGGTGTGGTGGTAGTTTGTTGTCTGTGATTTGGTTCTTTGCTATAGGTGATGGTCATTGTGGTTGTGTGGATGAATCTAGCATGTTGTGTCTGCCTAATGGATGTTTGATGTTGTTGTCCTATTGTTTGATGTATCTTAGTTGTAAATTAATGTTTCATTGTTTAGTACTTTCAGTTTCAGTTATCTAAAGCTAGTTCGATTCAGGTCAGCTATAGTTTTCTGAAAGTTCAGTTCAAGTTCAGTGTTTTAGTGTTCACCTTCCTCGCAATTTGTTGGAGTGTTCACTAGCGGTATGGCCAGCGAGAGCAAACCACTCTTCTCTGGTTGAGCTGCTGGTGTTTGTACTGTCCTGATGCTCTTCGTACGTGATAGTGGAATAGTGTGTGTAAGAACGTGCACAATGATGCTTTGCTGTCTGCACAAGTCAATGTGTATGAAATCCTGGTATCTGAAGAAACAGGGCCATGTCGGTAAGCATAATACCACAAATAGAAATATTTGTTCATTAGGGCTACCTACGCATCTGTTTTTTTTTTGAAGCCTTGTGTGTGCATGGTTGCTCTATTTAACCAACCTTCAGGGTTGCAAGTAATGGGTTGTCTGATCTTTATTCTAGTAGCAATGCAGGTTGCAAGTAATGGTGTGGCTGATGGCCATGGCGTGTTATGTCCTTAGACTGACAACCAGCTGTTAAGCATTTATGTTCTCCATATCGCATTCCTGGATGCTAATGTGCTTAGGATGCTTTTGTCAGTCAACAATAGGTTGTATCTGTTTAACTGAGCTTGTGTGTTTCGGTTATGTGTTGTTGATCAAGTGGTGCTTGTGATCTGCTTCAAGCTAAGCTGGAACATAATTCCCCTCCACTGCTAGTAACTTTTAATTCTGTTTAATTTTGATGCAACCGCATGCTTTTGTGTTAAATAACCACAACGCTTTGCTTCCATTTCTCAAGGACATGGTCCCTTTTCTTTAAGACACTAGCATAGTTTCGACTATGAAAATGGTGCGATGCTTTCTTTATTTGTACCTGTTCATATCATCCAGGAGATGAGAAGAGGAAGTACAAAAAGTCACTTATCTGTGACCAGAATGAGCATTAGTGCAAGGTTGCTCTTGATTCTTGAACTAATTCCATCCTTAGATTGATTGCTGCTGTCTCATTTATTGTCAATGGTCAACGGACAAACACTAGCAGCATTGATATGTGCTATGAAGAGAAATGTAATGTAGCCTTACGCCCTTACCCTCTGTTCTTGATGCACGCACAGCTGTTAGCTACCATTTCAATTGTATGAGGCACCATTATCAGTCCAGCAGCACCCTATGTGGCAGTGGCACAAATATTTGGTATTATCAGATCAGATTTCATTAAAAACATCTGGATTCAAATTAGTGCGTCGTCGTTTGTTACTCGATCCCCTTTCCTTATATGATACTTGATTCTTCCTCTAGTTAAGGGAGCTTGTTCTATTGGGATGAGATCTGTGAGCAAGGAGTGGGGTTCGCCCTTTGCTCTGAAAAATCAAATTTCGAGTCAATTTTGGGTTGAGTAGATCTAGAGCCTAGGTTGTGGCCTAGCACCTATTGACTTGGGCAAATGAATCAGAGGGAGCGAGCATGGATTGGACAAATCAGGAGGTCTAAGTGGCAAAAGGTCGTTGCTGCTACACCTGTATATCTGATTTTTTTAGAGATAAAATTGATTTATGGTTTATCCCGTACATATTTGATCCTGAAAGTGCATTCGCCCCCAATATGGGTTTTGACTAATTAATGACAATCAAATTTGGGACTAACCAGTTTATAAAAGCATGTATGCAGGTGTTAGTCCTTTGAAAGATTTGAAACGTTGAAATCTCGTGAACAAAGCACGTAGGATATTTTTGGACATAAAGATGCCTAGCTCAAGTGGTAGTTTAAAATTTCAATTTTAAACTTGAGTTCTAGGTAAGCCGGACTATGAAGAGGGTCACAAAGTAAGTTGGCTAGATGTGGAGAAAAGTGCTCAAATCGACTAACTTTAGTTCGCTTGAGATACACCGCACAATCACGAACACGTAGAGGGTAATTTCATATGGTCGGTGGTACCGACCATGGGTGGTCGGTGGTACCGACCACGGCTTCTCTGCGCAGCGCTCAAACACCCTCTCTGTGTTGGTCAAAAATGACCTGGCGGTAGTACCGCCATAACCTCGGTACTACCGCCCGCGGTGGTACCGACCCATAGCCGGTAGTTTCCAAGTTTGCAAGGCTCCCTGTCCGCGCTGATTTTGGCCTGGCGGTAGTACCGCCATTACCTCGGTAGTACCGCCCCCGGTGCTACCGACCCAAGGCCGGTGGTAACCAAGTTTGCAGAGCTCCCTGTGTAGAATTAAAAATGGCCTAGCAGTAGTACCGCCATAACCTCGGTAGTACCGCCCGCGGTGGTACTGACCGAGGTCGGTAGTATCTTGGTTTCGCGAAGCTCTCTGTGTTGAGTTGAAAATGGCCTGGCGGTGGTACCGCCATAACCTCGGTACCACCGACCTCGGAGGTACCGACCTTTGGGCGGTAGTTTCCGAGGGACCAAGTCCCTTTGTGAGATGCTCTCTGTTCGCGGCCAATTTGGCCTAGCGGTAGTACCGCCATAACCTCGGTACTACCGCCCGCGGTGGTACCGACGTGAGAACGGTGGTTGCTTGTTTGGTCAGATTTGGATTCTTCCGACCGTTGTGAACTGGTCGGTGGTACCGGCCAGGGGTGGTCGGTGGTACCGACCAGCCTCGGGACTGAGGGAGTATAAATGCCTCTCCTCTTCTCTTTCCACGGAAACCCACTGACTCCATACACTTATTGCTGACCTAACTCGAGACAAACACTCTCCAAGCATTGACTCACCCCTCTCTCTCCCCCTTTGCTCCTAGATTCATTCCCTTGCGAGATTTGAGCTAGAGAAGTGAGATTCGAGAGTGGGAAGCATCAATCTTTGACTTGAGCACTTGGTTTCCATCTTGCCGGCTTGCTTTGTGTCTTTTACTCTTGAGCTCTAGCCGGTTAGGTGTTCTTCGTGGTAGCCCATATTGATTTACTTGTGAGGGCTCCCCGAAGCGTTTGTATTACCCTGAGATTTCTAGTAGAGATACTCTCGTAGCCTTTGTGGTTGCTTGAGTGAGGCAAGGAGGTGAAATAGACTCCGACCTTTGTGGTCACCTCAACAACGAGGAAGTAGGCACTCCTTAGTGGATTGGCCGAACCTCGGGATAAATCGCGTGTCCCGTGTGCTTGTTGTTGTTGTCCCTATTTTCTCTACTTCACTTGTTATTGTGTTCTTCATGTTCTTCCTATCCCTATCTCTTTCTTAGGTTGGGAAGGCTCGATCTACATCAAGGGGAGCAACCAAGTTTGTGAAGTTTCAGATAGTCAAAAATCACCTATTCACCCCCCCTCTAGGCTGATTCGGTCCTTTCAGATCCCGTATATCCCATACTTTTCTAAGGCTATTGCACTCACTGCAGACACTCCAAGACTTGGCCGCAGGGAAGCTGATATAAAAAACATGTGCTAATCTAACAACTGAACCCAGTCTGCTGTGCGGATGAATTTTTCCATTTTTTTCCTATTAGGAGTCCTATACACACTGCATCTGTACTATGAAACCATGCAGATTTGTCTTACCTCCACATTTGGTGTTGAAAAACTTTGAAGCGCTGGATCTTGGCACGATGGACAAGGTTATCTAAAAACTGAGCTTGACATTGTGCTATAAAAATGTATTGTATCTATTTCTTCAGGTTTGGGCTTTCTTACCAAATATCTCTTGATGTATCAGACAAATGATTCTGTTCTTGCTTCCTATGTTGCTGGCCAAGTTGACTGCACTCTTTCCTGGAAGGTAATATTTGTACACCTGAGCTTCCTAGTATCAGTCTATCAGATAACAGCTAATCTGAAGTTTGACATAAATGGAAGATGCATTCAGAAAACACAAAATGCTAATACAGCTTGGTTAATGTAGAATATTTTATTTAGAGATCGAAAGTATTGGATTTATTTAGAGATCGAAAGTATTGGATTTAGTCTTTTTGTTGTAGCCATTCCCTGTGTTGACCAACAACACTAGATGTTATTGGTTGTTGTGTTGTTGATTTAATGCTAGGAACAAGTTGCCTTCAGTTAACCTATGTATGTGTTGGCCTTCTCCTTTGGATGCTTGGCATGTGCCTACTGGCCATGGTGCCAACAACATGATGTTTTTTGTGGTTCTGTCCAGTGCACTAGTTGCCCCTGAAGCACTTGTTCACTTCGTGGAACTAGATTGATGTTAGAGACGCATTGTGCAGCTGTACTGGAAATAACTCAATATAGAATCATATGTGTATTGAAAATAACTCAATAAAATATAGCTGTTGTGCCTATGATATAGAGGTTTTTAAGCTTGGAATGTAAAATTTATTTGTCATAGAAACATTACATATGACCAGCTTACAACATTGGATAATTTACATACCTTAGTATGAAACTTTACGGGTTCGCTTGGATTACAGGAATATGTTTGTATTGGAGCTATCTGAAGCACAATCAAATGGAGCCTGCAGTAGCTGTAAGCATGATGGAGCTTCAGGTGATTTTATTTAACCTTTTATTAATTAGGATTACTGATTAGTATCTATTTCTTGATTGCATGTTTATTAGTAGTAAATTGCACATATGGATTAATGCAATTATGGTGTTTGGCATGTGCAATATCTAGTTGTCTTACTTATAAGTTTCCATTTTGTTTACCGTTTTTTCATTTGATTAAGCATGGAAAGAAAATGTTCAGAAACCATGTACTAAGAAAACTCCCTATTTTAATAATCCAAGCATAGCTTTATTTAAATTGTTTGATGATAAAGATGACTTACAAAATTATGTAGAAGATCCTAAAATGAGGCATCCTGTTCATATGTTATCTGCTCCAACTTGTCCCATGATGGAGTAAAATATGAGATTCCACGCGTTGTACCCAATGATATGTAGCACGAAATCAATTCTTTGCATTTTGTTTCATTGACTGTTTTATGTAGACATTAAATTTGTAGTATCTTTGTTTTTATCTAGACAACTACTTTAGTTAATCAAGTCAGTTCTTGTAGATCAAATTTTAATATAATATTTTGCTTATATAGCTGCTATCAGGTCTAGTTCCTTATGCATTATTTATTGATGACTTGGAGTTACTTGATCAGATCCAAATTTTCTGTTGTGATCTTAATTTCTCCTACTTAGGTAGAGAAGAGATTATTTTGTGTTTTGTGTGTCTTCTCTAAAGAGACTGATGAGGGGGGTGATTCGTGCATGGTACCGATGTCTGAGTTTGTTACACGCTTCCTGCAGGTCTCTCCCTACTCCGAGCCTGCAATGTTTATGTGCCTCATGAATCTCGGCCACCTCACCTATCCCATAGCAATCTAGCACTACTCCACTCGAGGTACGTTTTATTTTTCTGTCTTGAGTACGTGCTATTTTTTTCTCATGGTTTAGGACTATGCAGTGTGGCACATGGTTTTTGCAATCTATTAATTATGATTTATGCCAACACATTTAAGTTATTTGTCTTTGTCATCCTATAGATAATCTGTATTTAGTGTTCATTCCTTAAATGCACATTTATATGTAGTAAATTGCAAGTTTAGAGCACCACAATTATAGTTCTGAGCATATGCAATATGTTGGTGTTGAACCATTTGCCACCTCATTTTGCCTTTTGTCCTTGTCCTTCTATAATTTTTTTTTTGTTATTGTGCCAACATATTTTAGATATTTGTCTTTGTCCTTCTATACAACAAAGTTGTAATCTGGTAATTATGATTTGTGCCAATACATACCATATTTTTGTCCTTCCAGTTCTATAGATGAAAATTTTATTCTACTATTTGTGATTTTTGCCAACATACTTCTGTATATTGTGAATTGTGTCAATACATACCACATGTTTGTCCTTGTCTTTCTATAGAAAAAAATTGTATTCTGTTAGTTGTGATTTGTGCTAACATACCACATTTTTGTCATTTTCTTTCTATAGAAAAATTATAATATGTTAACTCTGTTTTGTGCCAACATATACCATATTTTGTCCTTGTATTTGTATACAAAATAAAATTTTAATATGTTAATTATGATGAGGGATAGAAGCACCATTTATAATAATTGTGAGTCGGCTTATATCAACATATACCATATGTCGTTGCCTCATGCGAAGCTCGCAGGACTACACCTGTCCCCGTTTCTGGCCTCCACAGCTCCACATCTGTAACGGGCCTCCACAGCTCCACATCTATGACCGCAAGTCTGTAGCCAGCCACCGACCCGTGAGGAGGCTAGTAGAGTCAGCCCCACACCAAGATAGCAAGTTGTTGCCAACGGAAAGCTCCACATTTATGAGTGAGTGAATGTGAACTGTGCCAATGAAAACGCTGGGACTTACCCTTTTTCTTATTTTTTATTTAGCTGGAGACATTACTGGATTACTTTCCTATGGCTGCTTATCAGAATCTTACTCTTCAATTTCTAAACAGATGTGGGTTGATGATTGACCGGAAAGCTCCTCTGTTTCTAACCCTGACACCAAAGGAGCTCTCTCAACAGATGTCCGGTGAGGCTGCTGATTTGTGATTTTTCCCAATTCTTCCTTGTACCTGTAATCCTGTAGTTGGCTCCTGACGCCATAAGAACTCTTCTAAAGGAGGTACAATGACGCTCTTTGATTTTTGTTCCCTAGTTTCTCCTAATCCTCTTTGTACCTGCAATGTTCTGTTTGGTTGATAATTTCAGGTAACAACTACTATCAGGTTTGTATTAGACGTAGAAATGTCGCTCTATTTACTTGTGAAGGATCTTATTTTACAAGTAAACTAACAAGATCTGATATTGCATTCTTCTTTAGTACTAGAAATTGCACTAGTTAAAATGAGCAATTTTATTATTATTATTTTGTAATTTACAATATATTTTTATTTGTCTTAGTGTGTTTGGCACCATGAATTATATTATCTGTCATGTTTTCTGCCATTGCAGAAGGGGAACCAACGTGGAAGAAAATTTGTTGTTTAAAATATTGTTAATTGCCCCTCTTTTGATATAAATTGTATTCTATTATCTGTGGTTGTGTTAGATGAAAGATGACGTTTTGTACCAAAGTTGGGAGTTGTCTCTTGTAATCGGTCTCTGGAATCACTTACATAATTACACTCTGATTATAATTCAAATAGAGGTCAATTACGACATGTAGAGAGACAAATTTTGTGTGCTGCTTTCTTGTAAAACACATGTTTTTCTGTCTGGGTCAAGTTCGTGTGCTAGTTAAGAAAAAAACACATGGATATATTGTGTCCCTTGTGTTTCCTAGTCAGCCCAAATTTGGGTGTTAAGTGTCAAAAAAACACATGGTTTTTTAGCTCCAGAAATTCATGTGTTTTTTTGACAAAAAACACCCATGTGTTGGCTACCTTAAAAACACACAAGTTTCAACTAGACAAGCCCATACTTCTTTGTAAAACACGTGTTTTCTGCTTCGGTCAAATTTGTGTGCTAGTTAAGTAAAAAACACATGGATTTTCTTTTATGAGTTGAGTTCTTTGTGTCTCCTAGTCTGTCCAGATTTGAGTGTCAAGTGCCAAGAAAACACACGGTTTTTGGGCTCCTGAAATTCGTGTGTTTTTTTGATACAAAACACTCATGTGTTGTTGGCTCTAAAAACACACGGGTTTCAGCTAGACAGGTCTAAATATATCCTTCAGATATGGTTTTAGCTCACCCCTCCAAAACGAGGGGACCATGTGGGTTGAACTGAGTTGTGAAAAAAAGAAGAGATAATGATAAACAGAGCCCACATGTCAATGACTCAATCCACTTCCAGATATTCTTCCAAATAAACACAAAATTAGAATCGCTCCAACCTACCAACAAAATAAGAGATGAGTTCAACTCAACCCACAAAACTAGATCGGGTCTAACCCAATCTATGTCATCCTCAAACCAAATACATTATATATAAATAAAACTATCAGTGTTACTCCTAGACAGGTCAAAAACGTCATCTTGCTATGCAAAACTTTTCAAGTGAATTAATGTACATTATGGACTTACCTAGCGCGGTGCATCTCTAGAGAAGTTTGCATAGACTTACACTTAGTCGTACTAATTTTAAAACTACTTGTTTCATAACTAAAAATGTGTTATTCTTGTGTGTATCTCTATAGATGTTGCAGTGTCGTGTTCAAATGTGTATATATTCATTTCGTAAAAAATGTATTCATACAAAGTTTTGAGATTCCTCCATTAACAAAAGCATGCATGAATCCTTGTTAAATTGGATATCACAGAGTCGTTTCATTCATTTTTGTCATCGTCTTTCGAGAAGTGATGCAGAGGTTGGGCTTTGGATATATTTTTTGTGGTATACTTATGCCCTGTTTGGTTAGGCACTAAAATTAATCCCTAAAGTATCAAACACCCCACTAAAGTTTAGGGGCCACTAAAATTTATGAGTCTTTAGTCATGAAGAGATAGTTAAAAGTGACTAAACTTTAGTGATCTTTAGTCACTATATAACCAAACATAGTCACTAAATTTTAGGGAGCACTAAACTTTAATGGACACTAAACTTTAGGAGGTCTAACCAAACATGGCCTTAATGTGATTTTAACTTCCCCAACACAAGTTATACTACAGAGAATCCCTAGAAAAAATCGTAATAAACCGAGGGATGTGCCAAGGTGAACCCCTCACCCCCATTCTTCGATGTTATTCAGGGGTTTGGCCCCGTCACATCGAATTTTGCAGTCTTAATTTAGTCTATTAAAAATAAAGGAATTTAAAAACTAATTTATTAGCCGAAGACTATTTCTCAAGACGAATCTATTGAACTTAATTAGTTCATGATTTGATAATATGGTGTTGCAGTAAACATTTGCTAACGACGGATTAATTTACTTTAATGATTTTGTTTTGTTAATTAACATATGATGGTGTAATTAGTTTTATAATTAGACTAAACTTTTTTTTTTTGCCAGGAAACGAACGCCACCTCATTCTTGTCATTCATGTGTTTGGCTCACATGATAACACGGATATGATTGTGCAAACATTCTTGCTCGCTCCTCTAAGTCAGCACCGCTTTAATATACTGGCCGGTCAATGTCAATCAACCTACTCCATCATTGCCTCTGCATGATCGGCGGTCGCTCCAGGACGCCGGCGTGAGACAGCAGCGCCCACAGCTGCGTCATGAACTCGCCGCCGGCGCCGAGCATCTCGGCGTGGATGTCCACGTTGTCCGAGGGCGCGAGGAACAGCACGAGCTCCGTCCAGAACTCGGCCAGCACTTCCCACCGCCGCGCGTCGTCGCCGCCAAAGGCCGCCCTGAGCTGCCCCCAGAGCACCGCCGCCCTCTCGATGACGGTGGCGCCGGCGGCTCTATCGTAGGTGCCACTTTCCTGCACGTACGGCCGCTCCGCGACCTCCATCTCCTCTAGCCTGTCGATTATGCTGCTCTTCGTCCTGCAGCCGTCGAGGTGGTCCCGCGCCTGCTGCACCGCCGTGTCGAAGATCTGCTCGGCGTTGTAGCTGGGGTCCGGCAGCATCTCCGGCACGAAGGCCACCAGGTAGGCGCAGTAGTTGGACAGCTTCTTCGCGACGAGCCGGTGGCGCTCGTCACCGGCCGCGGCGCGCCCGGCTGGGCTGAAACTGTAAGACCAGTCGCAGCTCGTGGTCGCCACGTGCCACGCCAGGATCTGATCGGTGACCTTGGGGAGCCTGCACGCCCATCCCATACGCGGCAGCAGACGGTGCCTCCGCAGGGTGGCCACGCCGTTGCTGAGCTGGCAGTGGCTGTGCTTGAGGCAGAGGAGCACGGCGCGCCTCACCTCGGGCGGCAGCGGCTTCCTCCGGCCCCGCTTCTGGCCCTGCCGCCGCGGCTCCACCAGGTAGAGCGTGAGCCACGAGAGCAGGTTGCACGGCCGGTGGTCGAACCGCTTCAGGAGCACGTACTGGCCGACCTTGTCCTCCCAGTACCTCGTCTCCGGCGGCGCGATGGTCTGCTTCCACCAGAGGTGGTGGCCCAGCCGCCGCCCCGACCACCGCCGGTCGTCGCGCACGCAGCGGTACACGGTCTTGACGTACCTCCAGTTGGAGGAGAAGCCGGCCACCGCCTGGAACACCTCGAGCCCCGCGGTGATCACGACGACGAGCATGGTGACGGAGCGGTCGAGGTTGCGCACGCCGATGCGGAGGCGGTGGTAGCCGGGGCCGAGCGTGCCGAAGAACGCCGTCCACATGGTCAGCCCGGCCACGGCGACGGCGATGCAGATGTACGTCTTGGCTCCCACCAGCACGATGTTCCTGGTGTAGAAGAAGTCGTAGAGGAAGGCGAGCTCCGCCTCGACGACCCGGAACGCGGCGTCGGGCCCGGTGGTGCCCATGTGGATGAGCCCGTTCAGGACGAGGCCGCGCGCCTTGTCCGATGAGCCGGCCTCCGCCGGGACGTACCCGTAGAACCGGCGCTTCAGCAGCTTGAAGAGCGCGAACGCGAGGCAGAAGTCCCTGGCCCTGTCCTTCTCGACGTCGCTGTCCGGCTGCTGGTCGATCCACCGGTAGACCTGGTCGATCGTGACGACCGACTTGGCGGCGCTCTGGGAGAGCATGCTCTCGCGGACGCGGTGGCCGACGCTGTGGATGACCGGCTCCATCACCTCCTCGCCGTGGAAGATGTACGCGTACCCTTGCATGGTGGCGGGGTCAGCGGCAGGCTGCTGGTCGCCGTCGTCGGCGCCGACGTACTCGGCCATGTACTCGGCGACCACCCTGACGGACAGGTCGGGGCGACTGGCCTCGATCATCTCGGCGATCTTGGCCGCCGTCTTGAGCACGTTGAGCGCCCAGAACGCCCAGATGGCGGCGCGGTAGCTGGTGTTGCGGCCGGTGGCGTTGATGACGAGCCAGAGCACGAGGCACGTCTGCAGGACGTGCTGCAGCAGCAGCTTCTTGCGCTGGTCCACGTCGCGGCGGCTGTGCACGGGCGCCGAGTACGCGCTCGCCTGGATGAGCAGCAGCGCCGCCGCCCAGAGCACGAACGTCTCGCCGCGGAAGGGCCCGTCCTGGATGATCCCCACGGCGTACGACACCACCACGTAGGACATGGAGTAGGCCATCCACATGGCGCCGCGGAGCAGCTTGTCGCTGCTCCGGCGGTTCGCGGAGCCGTAGAGCACCAGGACGGCGAGGATGAGCGCGCTCAGGAGCACCACCACCTCCAGGCGCAGCAGGCTGCCCTGCACCGTGCCGAGGCTCTCCCTGATGCCGCGCATGGCTGCCCGGCTTACCACCATCGCGGGCTCGCCGGACACCTGACCAGCGGCGGCTCTTGAAGTGGCAGAAGCAGATCATGGAAAGCCAACGCATTGATCCATGAAGGAAGAAGATGAAACTGAAAGAGAATTGAAGGGAAAAAACAGCAAGAAACGGTAATGAATGGAATTGAAATTGTTCGTTCATTTACAAGATGCCGAGATGGCTTCTTGTATGAGTCATGTCTCATGGTCATGGCTTGTGGCGGTGGCATTTCTTGCAAGATAAGAATCCCCCCCCAAAGTTTAAAGAAACCTTTCTTCTCTCTTAAACCTGTCGGATATCGAAATACTTTCTTCTCTCTTAAACCTGTCAGATATCAAAATAGTTATTACAAGATCCTCAGCAGCTGGTAAATTACCTTTTCAGCTTCTCTGCAAGAGCACGAGTTTGGACCGACGAGATGGCACCAGATGAAGAAAAGAATATATCCCACTCAACATTGGTTAGGAGGTGAACATGCAGATATCATTTCTCAATACGAGAACATGATCGTAAAGCTGGAAACTTGAGTGCTCAGGGAGAGGAAGCATACTGATGGCCTGACAGGACGGTCCAAAAGAAGCCACACATTGTTGGTCCAAAAGAAGCCACACATTGTGGCTAAACAAAAACTTGAGTGTCTGCTAGGCAAATACCATAAAAAAACTAGACTAGTAATCAAGCAATTTCCAGGATATTGACTCTGATTCACCATTATAGCACCTGGTATGAAACATGGTATGAAAAGCACAAGCTGGATCAAGCAGGCATTATGCTATCAGTATCCAGAAACTAACAACATAATAAGCAGGATAGGAGTTAATACTACATACGAAGTACCATCACAGTGGCACTAGTTCTCATACGAAGTAAACATCACAGAGGCAATAGTTCTCTCAGAGTTGAGGAGGCGTCTTCTTATTTAGGCGAATACTACTTCATTGCAGCATTACTGGTCTACTGGGACATATGTAGTACAAGCTTATTTGCCAGCTCATCCTTCAGTGCGCCAACGATCCTGTCCTTGACGTCGCCCTCCCTCATGAACAGGAATGTTGGCATGGCCTCCACGCTGAATTGCTCAGCAATGGTCTGCTTATAGAAAATAGATATCAAAACACAGATGACGCAATTAACAAGAATATGAGAATCTGCAAAGAGTGTTAGAAAGTTCAATGACCTTCATTTCATCAACATCAACTTTCAGGAAAACAACACTTGGGTGCTTCTTGGCCATATCAGCAAAAATTGGAGCCATGGCACGGCATGGTGGGCACCATGTTGCAGTGAAGTCAATCACCACCTATTATTAAAGAGGAAAAGTATATAAGCACACGTTGAGCAGAAGCATGTGAAATGTGCTGAAAAATAAACCTATCTGATCTTGCATTATAAATTGTAATTATTTTACCACATCAAAATTACCAAAACAACCAAATTCTCAGCTCAACACCACACCATTTCACAAAACAATATCATGGTTTAGAGGTCTAGTGAATAACATGCTTGGTTTTGGTATACAACATGAATCGTCTGATATGCGTATTACAGTAGTGACAATGTAATATCATGGTTTGCACACAATCTTATGAGTATAGACAGTTCAACCAGAACAGTATTTTGGCATTACAGAAAACAAGGGATGCTATGACATAGGAACATAGGAGCATCCTTTCATCCAATTAGAAGACAACAAGAGTATTCTCTGCAGATTAGAAAATTGTAAGAATACCCAATCCGAACTTCTGGAGCAACACAACAAAGACTTTTGGTCCCAAGCATGTTGGGATAGACACACTACACATAATAAAGCTGCAGCAGTTGCAGGAGGAGATATGCCATCGGCAAATCAACAAGAACGAATCAGTGCACTTTTTATTAGGCTAATTTCAAAAAAGAGGGCCGAATTCCACAAAGGATGTTACATTTTTCAAATCTGCTGCTAAACTCCTAGTATATCACTTACCGGAAGTATGAAGTTCAAAAATGGGAACGCGAGATTTCGATTAAAAATCTAAGATTTTATCGGGATATAAAACATAAGGAACCCCATCTTCAATAAAAATATTTCCTAACACACCAACAAAAGGGGAAAACAGATCCCAAAACGCCTTCCCAAACCATGGAAATCAACCGCAAGTCCCATTCCGACTTGATTCAGGACAGACTCAACCTCAAGCCCGCAAGTACTCCAAGTGCAGGCTAAAACATACATAAGTAATACCCTAACCATACCAAACGACTCGAAATTCTACAAATAATAGGCACAAACCAAGACAATCCAGTCAAACCAACACACCATCTATCCAGCAGATTCTAAGATGAGCGTAGGCATGAACTGATCTCGCCAGATTCCTTGCAGCGACACACAGAGGGAGGCGAAATACAAAGACAGAGAAACACAATACCAGCTTCTTGGCGCTGTTGGCCTCCTCGATCTGGATGCTCCACTCGTCCAGGCTGTGGATCGCGATCACCGACCCCTCTGCCGGCGCCACCGGTGTCGCCGCTGCAGCCGCCGCCTCCGACGCCGCCATCTCCGTCTCCCGCGTGCACGCTACGGAGGAGGAGGGGACAGACACACTGGACGCAGCAGACACGGAACGGAAGGGCTGTTGTTCTGTTTTCCTCTCCACTCCTCGAGACGCGCTCCGCAAGATATTTGCCGTTCGAGGGGAATCGAATTTATCCCGTGGGACCACATTACGAATATGCCCTTGCGCCCAGAGGAAATTACGATCAGAGGCTCCGGAAGAAAATCATGATGTAATTGGGTCAGGTGCACTGTTTAGTGTTAGGATCCTAATTTTCTCTTTGTCAAAAATTATCAGAAATGTTGAATGAATATAGATCCTTATATTATCTACGCCCTTGGTCCCAGAATAAATACGCTTCTCATTTTCCAAGGAATAATTTATATAAAAAACACCAATATAAGATATTATTTTCTATATTTATAGTTAAAGATAGATAAATTTGACTCTCGAAAAGCAAGATGCTCATTTATTTTAGGAGAGTATTCCTCTACTCCATCCGCCCTATTAAGTGTCGCTGTGGGATTACTAGTTTGTAGGTTTATAGAAAATATTAGTATTATTTGTATCTTTAAATAAAATTAATATAAAAAAATAGATTTAACGATCTATCTAATGCTACTAATTATATATGGTAAACAATAATATTATAATATTATATAGCTCTGAAGCGACTATGGAGTTCTGGCAAAACCCTAGGTCATCTGCGACACCACCCTCTCTCCTCTCCCTGCACCGCCATAGCCACCACCGCCACTATGGTCAGAACTCCTATGCCTCCACCACCTCAACTGCCGCTAGCTCTCCTAAACTCCCATCGACCATCTCCACCGCCTAGCCTCTCTCGGTCGGCCATTCTATACTCTGCCGGAGTTGGAGAAGATAACATGACCTCACATGAACCCTAGAAAAGCAGATTCAGGAAGAGGAGAGATGAGAGAGAGGAGGAGGCCTATTTGGCGCAGAACCGTCGCCGCCGGTGCTAGATCCAGCAAATTGACCATTATCGGCGCGGACGTGGGAAAGCGAATGGGTACGAGGAGACGCACGGGTATGAGGCTACCACCGCCGTCGAGAGGAGCTCGTCGGTTGCTTTTGTCGTGTGAAAGAGAGGGAAACCGAGGGTTTCAATACTCCATTGTTAGGCAGACTTTCCGTATAAAAATGTTTCCAACGGAGCTCAAAACGCCAGTAGAGCTGAAATCCTTTTGGCCACCGAAGAGAGAGAGCAACGAGCTGGTGTTGTCTCGCAACGAGCTGAAATCCTATTGACCACAGGGTGAGTCGCTAGTCTTGCATGTATTCAAGAAATTTTCCTCTATCAGTTGTGTTGGTACATTGTTCGTTTTTTTTTGTTTATTATTTTCAGGTCTCAAATCAATCGGCGATTTGCTTGTGCCGTTGGCGATGCTGAAGAGAGAGGTGAAGTACTCCCTCCGTCCCTATTTATCTGTCGTTGTTGGTGTTCGTGCCACAAGTTTGACTCAATTTATAACAAATGCATGCAATATTTGTATTTCTAAATAATTTTGTTAATAAACTAGATTCAAATACCTTTCCAATGATACTAATTATGTACGATGAGTATTAATATTTTTTAATATATATTTAGTTAAAGATGTTTCTTAGGAAGTGAAAACAACAGTTATTTATGGACGGAGAGAGTATATTTTTTGAAATTGTAAAACACTGAGCATCTCCAACTTTGTAAATTTGACTTGCCAAATCATGTAGTTTAGCAAGTTGCTATTTTGTTTAGCAAGTTCAAAATAGCCCCTCTCTCCAACAAATTGATATTCTCACTTGGTAAAAATAGAGGATGACAGATGACACCCGCCTGTCATGGTCTATTTCTTCCTCCCCTACCTCTTTCCTCCCATCCTGACGCTGGTGCAGATGATCCGCGACGGCCTCCTCCAGTGCCCGAGCAACCACGGCAACGAGGCCATCGGGGCTGCAGGCCATCGGGGCCGGCCTGGCCGCGCCGCGCGCCAACGAGGCCGCCGCCTCGGGCCTCGCCGCACCGGCCTACGCCATGGGCTGCCTGCTCCACCTCGCCGCCTGGGCGCTCGTGGCCGCCGTCCCCTGCCCGGACCGCGCCACCGCGCTCCAGGCGCACCACCTCCCGTCCCCGCCGCCGCGCGCCGCGTTCCCGTGGGCGCCGCCGCTCCTGGCGCTCCAGGAACGCCTCGCCGAGGAAGGGAAGCGCAAGGACCGCCGCAACTCGTGCGGCCTGCTCAGGGAAATCCAGTGCTCGAGCAACCACGACAAGGCCGTGGCCGCTGGCGCCGTCGCGGCTCTCGCGGGCCTCCTATCCGTCTCCGTCGTCGACCGGGACGACCTCGGCAGCGACGCCGTGACGCTGCTGGTGACGGAGCCAGCGAGCGAGGCCGGCCCGGACCCCGGCGCGGAGGCGGCCTGCGGGGACGGCGGGTACCGGCAGTAGTTGGCGGCCTCGTTCTTGGACGCACCGGCGGTCGAGCCGGCGGAGGCGTTGCGGCGGTCGAGCCGGAGCCGCTGCTGCCCGACGGCGACGGCGCGGGGTCCTGCGCGGCGCGGGGCTGGCCCATCGGCGGCGGGGGCGAGGGCGAGGACCGAGGAGACAACGCCGAAACCGAAAACCAGAGCGGAAAAAAATTGGGTGGACTCCGGGCGTACGGCGTCGTGGATGCGCCCGATGGCCAAGACGCGTGGACCTGCCTCGCATCGGACGCCCGGAATCGAGCGCTCGTCATCTGTCGTTGCTGGCGGCTGAGCATCGTACGAACCCATCATGGCTCGGCTCGGAACTTCGATCGGCTCAGTAGGAGAATGTTACCTGGCGCGGCCGCCGTATAGCTGAAGTCTTTCTCTCGCGAGTCGGCCGCCGCCGCCATTAACCCTAGGACTTCACGCCGCTGCTGACGCTTCCATGGATGAATCAGCAACTTCCATGGAAGATGTTAGAGGCCAAGAAGACGGAATAACAACGATGAACCAAATGCCATCTTCTGCTCTCATGGAGGATTCACGTGCTCTAGTATCTGATGCTTTTGGTGATGGGCATCGACAAGATGAACAGGTACGCCACGGTTGCCGTAGTTTCTTCTATGTTTAGATCGTTCTGCATTTTTTAAACAAATGCTTAGATCGTTTCTGACATTTGCATGCATATTTGACAGAACACCACGGGAGTAGAGGCCATGTCTGGATTAGTAGCGAATGAAGTAATTGATGAGGTAATAAAACTATTTAACAAACTTACAGAATATATGATATTTATATTTGTTAGTACACTTATAATTGAAAATTTTTATATAAAGGAGGTGGTTCATACAGCTGGACAAAATTTTATCACTCCTAAAGTTGGAATGACATTTGAATCTGAGGAACAAGCTTATGAGATGTACAACACCTATGCTGGCAAGGTTAGGTTCAGTATTAGAAAGAGCAAGACAAAGCGCCGCCCAGATGGTAGTCTATACCATAAACATATAGTTTGCAGTAATCAAGGACATCGAGCAAACGAGTCATCAGAAAAGGACATTATAAGGACGGGTTGTGATGCTCGTATCCAGTTAGTATCAGCAAAGATGGGATTTGGACGGTGCAAAAGATCGTGGAACAACACAATCATTATCTTGCTAGTCCAAATAAGGCACACAAGCTAAGGTCCCAACGACATGTTATAGAGGCAGACAAAAAACTAATTGAGCAAATACGAGAAGCTGGAATGAAGCCGGCCCAAGTTTATGAGTTCATGAAGGAGTTTTATGGAGGGGAAGAGAACGTACCATTTTCAAAGATGGATTGTGATAATGAGATTGGTCGCGAGCGAAGGCAATACTTAGAAGCCAATGATGCACAAACACTATCTAAGTATTTAAGAAATAAACAATTACAAGATCCTACATTTTTTATGCATTTGAGGTAGACAAGGAAGATGGACGTATAGCAAACTTCTTTTGGGCAGATGGTCAGTCTATCATGGATTACAAATGCTTTGGTGATGCAGTGACATTTGACACCACATTCAAAACTAATAAGTTTGAAATGCCTTTTGCTCCGATTCTTTGGCTGCAACCATCACAAGCAAACAATAATTTTTGGGTGTGCACTTATATTCAATGAAAGTATTGAATCATTTGTTTGGCTTTTTGAAACCTTTCTAATGGCAATGTCAGGAAAACACCCTAGCACAATTTTTACAGATCAAGATGCTGCTATGGCTGGAGCAATTGCTTATGCATTCCCAAATACAACTCATCGTCTTTGTTTATGACACATTAGCTTAAATGCTGCTAAACATCTTAGTCATGTAATTCATGAGTCAGAAAAGAAAGGTAATAAGTTCCTAACAGATTTCAAAAACTGTGTGTATGAAGACAGGTCAGAGACTTACTTCATAGAGAAATGGCAGGCATTATTAGCTAAATACGACCTTCAGAATAACTCGTGGATGACAAACTTGTATGCTTTGAGGGGAAAGTGGGTTGCCGTGTACCGCAACTCATTTAGCTATTGGAAGCTGTGGGGACAAACTTAACCTTCTTTGTTAAGTATATGGAGTCTGACCGTGGAGCAACAGTAGTATTGAATACTGAAGATTCCACCATTACATGCTCTTGTCGGATGTATGAATCCATAGGTATGTGTACTATTTACATTTCAATTTGTACATTGTAAGTTGTAATATAGGTAGTAATTGGCAACTATATTTTACAGGTCTATTGTGCAGGCATGCTTTAAGAGTCTTCAACATGAATAAAGTATACAATTTGCCATCACAATATATACTACCTAGATGGACAAAATACGCGAAAGCTGGATTTTATATTGAGAAACAGGGGACTGAGAAAGGGAGATTTGAAGACACAAGCAGCTCTTATATCTCGACAGGCCACATCTCTAGCACTGAAGTGTTCGCCATCACAAGAACTTCTTGATAAAATGCAGAAAGCCATACATAACTTGAACTTGGAAGCTAATACTTATCTAAGTGAGATGCATGAAAAATCTAACGAGGTTTCTGCAGTTCCAAATGAAAATGTTCGAGATGCATTAAATGGTGTTATATCATTTAGAATTCCTCAAGTAATAAAAGGTCCAAAGAATACACGTTTTAAAAATGTTGTTGAAAAGTCGTGAGGGAAGAAAAAAAAGGGTGCTCATAAGAAAGGTATTGACATGCCCAATTCCTTTTGTTTATGTCAATACTTTTTTTATATTGGATTATCATATAAATTTTATGTAGGTGAAGATCTGGAAAATAAAGACGTAGAAACAAGAGATGAATGTGCTAATCCAAACCAAGTAACTGTAACTGTAACTGTAAGACATTATCTCTGAATTATCATATATATTTCATTCTCTTACGAGCATGATTTTTGAACACTTTCTTATGCTATACATGACAGAATTCTAATGCTGGGTCATCTTCATCCATGGATGTGCCTTTCCTGCAAGGTGGATATGCTAATTCCACAATGACACACTTCAATTTAGTTTCAGAGCCTTCTGCAATTCCTGCACCATACATTCCAGGAGCATACACAAGGCTCCTAATTGGAGTAGATGAAGCTGCTACTGTGCAAAATCCAGCTAGGAAGTTACATTTTGGAGTGCAAAATCATGAATCTATGTAACCGTGTTCATTTGCTGTCAAGTAACAAACTGAAATGAATCATCTTTATTTCTGTAATATATTCATACAGTGACAACTGATAGACAGGAAGTTCTTATCTTCTCTCTACAGTTACATATGTGCCGACCATCCTAGTTACATTCAAGCACAAGACACAAGTCATATCTTTAAAAGCCTGTATAGCGAACCATCACAATGCATGATGGTGCCTTTTCTTCTCATCCTCTTCAGAAGCCTGACGTGTTGCATATGGTCTGCAAAAGAGGTGCTGACCAAGACAAAAGCACCACTGAGACACCACAAGGAAGCTGCCAATGTCACTGCACATGAATAGACGAGAAAACAAATTTAGAATCCAGGCGCTGAATGGTTGGAGAAAATTGTCGAACACCTGTCGTGCATGAGAGGTGCTCACCATGGGAGAAAATTGCCCTGACAGGAGTGACGCCTGATGGCGAGCACAACACAGCAACAAACAATGAGATAGGCAATGAGGACGCGGAGGCCAGGACGGCACGCGTGGCCGTGTTGGACGGCCTGCTGAGCCGATCGAAGTTCCGAGCGGAGCCATGATGGGTTCGTACGATGCTCAGCCGCCAGCAACGACAGATGACGAGCGCTCGATTCCGGGCGTCCGATGTGAGGCAGGTCCACGCGTCTTGCATCTGGCCATGGGGCGCATCCACGACGCCGTACGCCCGGAGTCCACCGAATTTTTTTCCGCGAGAGCCCGCTCACCTCGGCAACGCGCAGATACGCAGTCCGGCCGCGCGCGGATAGATAGGCGCGGGGAGCTCTTTTTTTCCAAGTTGAGAAAATACCAAGTAGATTTAGGGAGTTGTTGGAGATGGTTTTTTTTTGGTGTTTTTGCAAATTTATAAGAATAGCAAGCTATTTTAGAGAGTTGTTGGAGATGCTCGGACCACCGGACAGGAAGTGAAAACAATAGTTATTTTATGGTTTTTTAACGGGACCACGGGAGTTGTTGAATGATGTTTTTAAATTTATAATTAGTCAAAGTTTAGATACTAAAAATATATTATTATACTAGAATTGTATTTTTTTTTGACTGAAGAAGTATTTATTTTCCATACTACTAGGCTACTAGCACATTCTCGTTATTCCGAAATAAACCAGAAAGGAATTGATTAAAATTTCCAACGCCCGCAAAGCTACTAAAACAAATTGAAAATAGTTCAAACGAACAGGACGAATGCTGCCACTTTTGTACGCCGAGAAGAAAATTGTACTGCAGCATGTTGATTCTAAGTTGTAATTAGGGCTGAAGTGAACCTTGTAATACTCAAAGTTCCAGATCCACAAGTGGAGATCTAAAGGCCTATTTAGTAGGTGTTTAGTTGGTGGCCCAAAAGTTTATGGGTGTCACAACTGATATTATGTATTAATTTAGTCTATTAAAAATAGACTAATAAAAAATAAATTACATATTTCGTCAGAAAACTATGAGACAAATTTATTAAGACTAATTAATTTGTCATTGACATATGTTGACTGTAGCACAACATTGTCAAATCATGAACTAATTAGACTTAAAAAATCGTCTCACAAAGTTATCACAATATGTGTAGTTAGTTATTTTTTTAGTCTATATTTAATACTCTATGCATTTGTCCAAAATTCTATGTGATAAATGAAAAGTTTTTGGGTGGGAACCTAAACACCATCCTCTTATTTGAGTTGCATCTTTTAAGATTTTGGCTCAAAAGTTATCTTGATTTCTACAAT
The DNA here is from genome assembly GCA_009763385.1 of Coix lacryma-jobi var. lacryma-jobi. Classification (NCBI taxonomy): domain Eukaryota; kingdom Viridiplantae; phylum Streptophyta; class Magnoliopsida; order Poales; family Poaceae; genus Coix; species Coix lacryma-jobi. The sequence continues at coordinate 6,204,901 of CM019826.1, forward strand.
TAGATTTTGTAACTTTTTTAGCTTCTTATAGTGTACTAAAAAGCTACTCCCAAGGTGCTTTTAGTTCATTTCCTCAAAAAATAGCATTCTAGATTTTTAAAAACCAACTCAACAGCTAGTTATTTCTTTTACTTCTGTACTCCCTCCGTATAGAAAAATGAAGTCGTTTTGGACAATGACACGGTCTCCAATTATCCTTTGACTTCTTGTTTTTAATGATATATCCGAAGCCAAACAATACTGCTCACCGAAGAAGCTGAAGAAAGAATTAATGAAAAATGGGAGGCGGCCTCCAATATGCTTAACTCGGACGCTGAAGACTGTATTTTATTCTTTATAGAATAAAACATAGGGAACCTACTTTTCTTAAAGAAAAAGAACTCACAAAAAGAGCACCCTGCATGTGCGTTCATAGCAAGCAGCAGCACATTGGAATATTGGCCATTAGAGCTGACAAAGGATGTATCGAAATTCAACGGAGAGGATGATGTACTTGGACAACTACATTCTCTTCAATTCGATTCGATAGATACGCAGGAGTATGCCCCGAATACAGGGAATGAAGACCAACAAATGCTGAAGCTACGAGTAACTAAATTCGACCCGCCCAAAATTAGATACATCCCTCCTGAATATATAATAACGCTCGTGTAACGTGTAAATGGACTGAGTAATCGACCAGCACGGTGATCAGAACAGGTACTTGGACAGCACGTACTTGGGGGCAGGCCTCCTGTCCCCGAGCCAGTGCTGCATGTGCACGCCGATGGCGTCCAGGTGCTGCCCGCTCCGGCCGTGGAAACCCACCACCTTCCCCTCCGTCGTCGCCGACGAGAAGTAGGCGCCGAACTCGTCTCCGAACGGCCCGTACTTGCCCCGGTTGGTGATGAAGGTCAGCGACCTCAGGACCCGGGGCCCGTCCTCCCTGTTCGTGTTGTAGTAGCCGTACACGCACGTCAGCACCTCGTGTGGGAAGTCCAGCTTGACCTGCAGACGCGTTCAGGGGGGAAAAAAGATGATGTCACGATGCTGAAGAATATGCAGGGCTCGTAATCATAGCATATTACTGGGATGGAGATGGATGAACACGCGATCGAGAAACTTGATTCGGCACTCACCCTGTGGGTTATGTGGCCGCTGTTCCCATGCCTTGAGGACCAGATGGAGTGGCCACTCCTGTCATACTCGATCTGTATCGACCCGACGAATGCTCCTCTCATGATGTAGATTTGCTTCACGCCAGTGTAAACGCCGTCGTCCCACGCCCGGCCTCCCTCCCCACCCCATGGCCCTGGTCCCATCGGAACCGGTTCTTTCACCATGCCATAAGAAGCAACCTGCAAAATGGTTAGAGTGCATCGATCACTGTCTGTTTCAGCTATCTCCCCCCGCAGAAATGCTGGTGATGGCTCCACGTTTCCGAACCGGATTCAGAGTTTCAGACTTGCAAGACTTTTAGTTACCTCATTGTCTGTATATGTATTGCTCGGCGCTTGAGCAAGCATGTTGTAATGTACTGATGGGCTAGTTGCGGTCTTCGGTCTGCTAACAAATCGCTGTGATGCCAACTTGCCTTCCTGAACATGAACTCCAATGCCATCGATGTACCACCCCTCCCTGCCATGAAATCCTACTATCCTTCCATTGGTAAAATTTGTGGAGAAGTATGTGCCATACTCATCCCCATATGGTCCATATGTCCGCTTGTTCGTGTGAAAAGTTAGAGATCTGACCACGGTTGGGCCCATGATTATTGCTGAATCATAGAACCCGGTTATATGAGTCAACACCTCTGACGGGAAATCGAATATTATCTGTTAAGACAAACGCTGTCAGGTCATCCAAACCTGATAAAAGTTACTATTCAGAAACAAAACTGATACGGCAGTTACATTACCTTGTCAGGTATAACACCTCCGCTGAAACCATGCTTGTTACCCCATACTGCCTGCCCATTTCGATCATACAGAACCTTAATAGAAGAAATTCCCACTGCACGTGTCAAGTTGATCTGCCACACACCAGTGTATACACCATCATCAAATATGGTGCCACCACTTCCACCCCAGGGACCATAAGTCTGAGGGCTGCTCACGGCTGCAGCTCCTGTATCTCCATAGTGACTGGGGAAAGAAACCATCTGCAAGGCAAAGTTCAGATTTCAGAATTTAAAGTTTGTACAATTATCTGATAGCTAGTGAACAGGATGCATGTGTTACGCTAGTTTGTCACACCTTGTTCCAGAGCGCTCCATCATTGTAGTCCGGTGATGGGTTTGTATACTGCTGCTTGGGCTGATTGCTAGCATAAACAGCGTAGCTATCGCCTCTATCTCGCACAGCGAGAACCATGTCAGGTCCAGTATCACCACCAGTGAAGCCATAGCTGTTTCTACTTTGTGAGCTTGGGAGGCTCATAGGTGAAGCTGGAGTATTCATTGGATTTGGAAAATGCACTTGCTTCAGGTAGAAACCTATTGAGTTGAGATATGACCCAGACCGCCCATGAAATCCAATGACCTTGCCGCTGCTCACTGGAAGTGAGAAAGGTGTCCCATCTTCCGTGCCGAAAGGTCCATATGTCGAACTGTTGCTCTGAAATGTCAATGATCTTATGATGACCGGTGTCCCGCAAACAGATCCATAGTGTCCACTTACCGACACAAGGACTTCATCTGGACAATCTAGCTTCACCTGCAAATTATACAAAGCATGATTTTGTCAAACAGACATAAAAACTGATTTGAAATTCTGAACTTCTTCATCACACAGAAGCACTTGTCTGGATTAGAATAGAGATCAAATTAGGCTTGTTGAGCACAAACTCGTGCAGCTTGAGTAAACCAGATCAACAAAATGAAAATTTATCTTTGAAGTTCATCAGCATCCAAATAGGATCATTTACTCATTTGAGATCAAAATAGAAAAAAATACAAATGCTTTAGGGATGATATAGTGAAGTATACCTTATCTGTTTCAGAGCCTCCATCAGTACCTCCATGTGTCTCTGACCAAACAGACCTTCCTTTCAGATCATACTCGATCCTTATTGAGTCGATAGCTGCACCATGGCCGATCACGATCTGGCGTATTGTCGAGTACACACCGTCATCCCAAGGGTATCCTCCTGTCCCTCCCCATGGTCCAACCACTATGGGACTCTTTCCGTTGATGCTTTTGATGCTCTAGTGGACATAGATCGCAATTTTTTTGTTAGAACATGGTAACAGAACTAGAATTCTAAAAACTATATGACATATCACAAAAACCATTGTTTTTTTAATTTACTTAAACTCATATCCAGCAAAATCGAAGTGCTGTTATGACTCTGTTGGCAAGTTTTTCATGGAAGGAAAAAAAAAAGCATAATTGGATGCATGCCCTGTTCCAGATTCTAAGATTTTCAAGAAAGGGTCCAAAAGTGCCTAGTTTCCAAAACTGGCAAATGAAAACTCCAAATGGTTTGCCGAGTGCTGTGATCCCAGCTATTCTGCACAATTATACAATGGCATTTTTGAAGGTTCTATGCATACTTAGAAGTTCATTAGACCATTATCGACACACATTTGTTTCGGAAAACAAACACAAAAAAATTGTGTGTGTGCACTCGCACATACAAGCTTACAAACAAACAAAAGAAAGTACCATTTTTCGTTGCGCAAGTAGGCTCAAACACTTGAGAGTCAGAGAACTGAGCTTATGCCTTCTACTACCCCCTCTGCTACCGTGTTGTGAGTTTAATAAGACAAGAAGAAGCATGCCCCTGCCAATTTATAGGATGACTAAAGCAAAGGATGCCAGGGCCAAACCAGCCACTAGTCGCGACTCGCAAGCAGGCGGCAGCGTTAGCGGTTGAGGAGACCTGAAAGCAAACAAGGGAACTAGATTCTCTGACCTACTGGAGCCAATTCACGCACACAGTTTCCATGACGCGATTATCAGTCTGTTTCCAGCCCCTCATATTCGCCTTTTACTGATCTGCAATCCCAGGCCACACCGACCTTTGCATGATTCCCCGCAAACTAGCGATGGGAAATTAAAGAAGCCACATTTTTTATCATATGAATCCTGAAATACAATGTTTTTTTTTTTTTCACTCGTTATTCTGCCTGTTGTGGCCTTGTGGAGGCGGTGTGGTGGCACTCACCTAGCAAATGTAACTTGCTGGGTTCTTGATTCCATCTTCGAGAAGGGGTTGCTTGCTTGCACTTCACCGGGCTAGTCTTGAGTTCTTGACTTCGTTTCAAGCAGTGGATACACTGACTAAGAATGAAAATCAATTTCCTGAACCCTAGTTCTGCAGCGTGGCAATTTCATCAATCTCGACAGCGAGTCAAATAAAAATCATAATAAATGAAAAAATGAAAACAATAGAAAAGATTACCCAATCAATCTGATCTGCCAATGTGGTCTTCGCGTGCCTCAAGCTTTCGAAGCGCCGACGAGTTCGATACCGTCTTGGCCCCGCGCGCCTCCCACGCTAAAAACGAATTTGGTGGGGAACTCGTTTTCCGCCATAGCTCACCTTTATGATCTGGAGAGCAACTGCAACGCCTGCGCGTTGGCGTTGGGGAATCGCGGGGAGTGAACCCCACCCACACGCTGCCAGCGCGCGCGCGGCTCGCCCGAAGGCGGAAGCGAAGCGTCGGACGCGACGGGCCGACGTGAGCGAATCGGGGAGGGTCGCTTCGCCATCACCGTCGGCCTGTCACGTTTGCGGCTGGGCGGCCGGGTTCGCAGCATATGGCGCCATCACCGGTGTATCGAGGATCGGAATATATTTCTCCACGGTGAATGCGACGGCTTCACGGCGTCGGCGTCGGCGCCGGCGCCGGGCGCGGGCCCTACCGACGTGCGCATTTCAGATTGATTTGATATATTATGAAATTAATAATTTGAAAACCCATTTCAGAAAAGAGTGGAGAACCGAAGTCGTTGACGGCACTGAAAAAGAAAAGATAATGGATCACAGGTAGACACGTTGAGAATCTATTTGCCGAACAGTTTTTATTAGGCCTCGTTGAGGTCGTGAAATACGTGAGAAAAAGTTATCGTAGCACTTTCGTTGTTATTTAACAAACTTTGTCCAAACATAGTCTAACTAACTTAAAAGATTCAGTCTCGACATACTTACTAAAAGTATAATTAGTTATTTTTTATCTACATTTAATGTTTCATGCATACATCTAAAGATTTGATGTAACAGATACTGTGCAACAAGAAATTTGGGGAAGTGAATGTAGAAGTGATTCTCTATAAAATAACAAAGATTTAGAGCTAATTTTTTTCTCCATATTCATTTCAGACACATAATCGATTCTAATAACAACCTATAATCATTTCACACTAACAAGGTGTTTAGTTGTCCTCTAAAAACTTTTTAACTATCGCATCGAATGTTTGGACATATATAATATTAATTGTAATTTAAAAAATAACTAATTATACAGATTGGGATGATAACTTTGTAAGACAGTTTTAAGTCTAATTAATTTATAATTTAATAATATTATGCTATATTAAACATATACTGACGGTGGATTAATTAGTTTTAATATTTAATAAATTTGTCTTATGGTTTTCCGATAGAATATGCAATTTGTTTTTTACTAGTCTATTTTAGTAGACTAAATTAGTATTGTAACGTCTAATGTGATATAAAAAAAAAATTCACCTACTAACTAAACATCACCTGAGAACAACCTATACAACAATGAAAGGTCAATGGTTTCCTCACAGCGTATAAAACGAGTTTCATGAATTGACTCGTAATGCTAGAGCAAAGATGATGGATCTTGATAACAGGCTTACAACAATATAAGCCGATGAGTTGACTCGTAACGCTAAAGAAAGAATCAATCGATTGCTTGAGACTCGATTTTTCTTATAGAAGTGTTAATTTTTCTTTTATAACAGGCTGCATGTCTTGCTCGGTACTACAGAAGATTTTTAAAGAAACATAACTAGAGATGCCTAAAGGGGACAAATGCTACAATATTAGACCTTAGGCCTTGTTTTATCCCTAAACCATGAGGATTGAGAGGTATTGCAGGGGATTGAGGAGGATTTTAATTTGTAGGGGGTTTAATCCTCTCAATCTCTCCCCATCCTCTTGGATTGAAGGCAAAACCAACAGACTCTTAAAGACTTCCCCAACAGACATCTACATAGTTAGCTGACTAGGATAGGAAATGCCATGACAAAGAGAGAATGTTGGAAAATCAATTCACGAGCGCTTGACTCGTTGCTAGTTTGGAGCCCTTCACCCGAGGTCACATGCATGCAAGAGGCACGTATGGGTGACCCATATATGCAAAGGAGAGAGAAGATATAAATTAAAATTTTCTTACATATATGAGTCCTACCAGTGACGGAGGCAGCGGTGGGGTGGGAGGGGCTCGAGCCCCTCCTACCGCTACCGAGTACATTAAATTCCTATAGTATCCCGTTGAAATTTTAGTCGTGGATGTATAAGGTAGGAGGGGCTGAGATGGTAGATGTACAAGGTAGGAGAGGCTAAAATTTATCAGGAGTAGAAGATGTTCTCTTTTGTCTTTATTAATTAGGCAAGCAATCCAACAGACATAGAGATTATTCATCTAAGTCACAAGACTCAATCCTAACTTCTCAGTTCCCAGCCCACCGCCCCAATCCATCCCTATAGAGTGTTCCTTCCCCGCGCCCTAACCCATCCCTATAGAGTGTTCCTTCCAATTTACGCGTCGTCACGCAGTTCCTAGTGGGCGATGAATGTGACTACGCCACGACGCAACCAACGGGCCAGCGACTCCTGGGTGCGGTTATGCGGGGGCAAGCTAGCGAGGCTACAATCGACGACCGACGAGCATTCAGACCTAGTCGTGAAGCTGAGTGACGCGACAAGCTGTGAGCGTGCAACCAGGTGTGGCGGCCAGCGGATGAGCAGCCTGACACAGTGGGCAGGCTGGCAAGCGATCATTGGTGGCAGGACCGGCGGGCAAAGAGCTAGGCGCAACGCTAGTGGACGAGGGCACGCCAGAGGCTGCAGCATGCTCTAGGTATCCCTTTGAGCATTTCAACATCAGCTTTCATTCAACCCCTCTTAATTTTTTTTTCTGGCTTCGTCCCTGAGTCCTACATTGATGAGTTGACATCAACTAGCTAGCAGCTAGTAGCCAGCAGCTGGCTATATTATTGGGGATGTCCTAAGAGGTTTGTAGGAAAGTATCTCAATGAATAAGAACATGTTTGGTAAAGCTTCGGTCAGCTTTGTTATCGTTTTCAAGTGAATAATATTGTGACCTAATCGTAGTAGCTATGTCTCCACGAGGGAACGAGAATGAGTTCTCGGATGTGGGCGTGAGTCGACCTAGGCCATATTTAAATCCAAAATCAAAAACTTTATACCTATTATATCGAATCTTTCGACACATGCATGAATACTAAATATAAATTAAAAAAATAACTAATTACACAGTTTATATATAAATCACGAGATAATAGTTCATGATTTGACACTAAGTATTACAGTAACACGTGTGCTAATGACGAATTAATTATGCTTAAAAAATTCGTCTCACGATTTACGAACAAATTCTGTAATTTGTTTTTTTGTTAGTATCCGAATACATAATGCAACCACCTATGTAACCTCTGATGTGACATTCAAAATTTTTATAGAAAAGATTTAAACATGGCCTTAGTGAAAAAAATATAATAACGTACTCTCTCCGTCCCAAAATAGAATTGGTTTAGCTTCCCGATAAACAACTGCCGACAATTGTTATAAATAATAATATCAACAATTAGTATCATAATTAATATCATTGAAAAGGTCTTTGAATCTAGTTTTTTAACAAAATTATTTGGAGAAACAAATATTGCACGGATTTTCTACAAATTTAATCAAACTTGTGGCACGAACATCCAAAACGTCTTATATTTTGGGACGGAGGGAATAGATGGTTTCCTGAACGTGAAACAGGGAAAGTTTCCTGCTGATCAAAGGAGGCACCGTTGTCATTGATGCAGAGGAACTTGGGCTTTCTGTCGACGAAGGCCACACGATGCTGTGCAGGGTTGGCTGGCCTCCTGATCGCGCGGCAAGCCGGCAACGCGGGGATCGCACGTCGCAGGTCAGAAACTCAGAATGCCCAAGCGGCAAGCGGAGATCGACACAGCACGCAAACGACGCACACGCACCCGTCTGAGGTCCTGTTTTAGAGCCTTTTCACTGTGTGTCATTACGAAAGTTGGACTATTCATCTTGGATCGTCCCTCTGTGTCATGACGTTTTTCTTTCTTTTCCTCCACGCCATTCCGTCTCTTCTTCGTCCAAAATCCACCGTTAACTCGCCTGGACCCGATTTGTCAGATTGACCACTTTGCCCCTCTCTTCCCTTTTCTTATTCTCTTCTTTCTCCTGCAGACAGACAGCAGATAACCGCCGCCGCCTTCTTCTCCCTCCCTTCCGGCCGCCGTCAACGTCAGGACCAAGAACGTACTCGTACGTTCTAAGATGAGCGAGTTTCCATGGATTCTTACAGGGTTGAGGGTGCTGTGCTCCTTGAAGCTCTCCTCCAGGAACGCGGACTGCTCCTTGGAGAGTCGCAAGCTCTCCTCCAGGAACGCGGACTGCTCCTTGGAGAGTCGCAGCTTCTTGCGCGCGGAGGCGCCCTCGTCCTCATCGCTCGCGCGAGACGAGGACCGCTCGCCGCCGCCGCCGCAGCAGCCGGCCTGCGTCGCGGCGGCGCCCTCGGCGTGGGCGTGTGGGCCACCCAGGTCGAGCGGGAAGGAGCCCGCGCTGTCGTTGGGCGACGACGACAGGGCCGCGGCGGCCGGGTCCTCCTCGTCATCCTCCAGCGCCAGAGCGCTCGCCGCCACCGACGGCGCCCAGTTCACGTCGAACCCGCGCACCGGCGGCGCCTCGGCACGCCCTGGGCCTGCATGACAGATGCCTGCACGAGAAGAAGAACGTTCGGCGCGGTCACGGCCACGGCCACAACCACCCACCCCAACAAACGGACGAACCAAGAAGAATCCAGAGCGCGGAGCTAGCATCGGAAGAAACGAGAAGAACACGCGTCTCTCACTCACCGCCGTCGGAAAGCGGCGGCCACTGAAGGCCGAGGCTGCTGGACACGAGGCTGAGCCGCACCGCGGGCTCCGGCGTGGGCAGCGCCGACGCCCACCACCCCGTCCCCGTTCCCGTCCCCGCCGCCCTGCTTCCCCTTCCGGTTCCGGCGGCGGCGCTGGCTCCAATCCCGACCCCAAGCCCAAGGCCCAGCTCCGGCGCCGCCCTCCCGGCGTCCGGCGGCACTGATGGCGCCTCGCCCAGGCTCAGCCCCAGCTCCATCCCAGAACCAAGAAACAGCGCCGCCCACCGGCAAGTAGCAGCAGCGGCGGCGGCGGGTGGGAGCGAGGCTTTATAGCGCCGGCAGATCGATCGATCGAGCCGCGTGCGTGGCGGAGAAGAGATGGAGCTGAACCTGAGAGCTGCGGGTGTGTGCTGCCGTGTGAGTGAGTGAGTGGAGTGTGCGAGACAGTGATGAGAGGAGAGCGTGGCAACGGCGTGGGAGCAAGCTGCGTCTGCGTGCGAGGGAGGACTAGAGATGACAATGGGGACCAGATCCCCGATTCGCCGTGGGGAATTCCATTGTTAGGGGACGGGGATGGCCAAATTCATCCCACGAGGATTTAAACGGTAGAAAACTGCTCCCCGGGGCTGGCGGGGACGGGGATGGTGACGCATCCCCCATCCCCGTTCCCCGTATCCCCGCCCCGCTAAGAAACTAGCCAAATGCGACCCAGCAACAGAAGGCTCATCTAAAGGCCCGTCTAGAGGCAACTGATATATATATCGTTTCTAACCCTAATCCTATCCATTCATTCATTCCTCTCGTTACCCGGTACCGGCCGCCGCCAGACTCTTGCCTCTCCTCTCCCTGCCTCCACACCTTCGCGACTCCACTGGCCCCTTACTGCTTGGTCGATGTGCGTGCAGGGGCATGACGGAGCATGGCATCTGCCAATCGAAGCTACCACTAGCTTGCATCCCCACACCGGCCACACGGCGTGCGCCCGAGCCTGCACTTGCTGTGCTTCATGTTCTAACTTCCAAGGAGAGAACACGATTGGCAGCTCAGATCTGGCCAAAAATCAGCAAGCAATAGGCATGGATCTCCACTTTGTTCTTCTGATTCCTTGCGACATTTCTTTAATCGCTTGTTGTACCTGCTGCTAGCACGTGGTATGTGCGGTGTGCTACTATATTCATCTGTAATGCAGTAATGTATGTACAACATTGCTCTTGTTGTCTAGATCTGTGAGCTACTAGATCCATTTGTGTGAGTGCAATGATGTATGTAAGCCGTGTTGAACTGCTCATGTATGTCAACGTGCTCGTGCAATGGTTTCCCTTTTTTGCTGGAAACTATTTGAATTTGATGGTGTTCAATTTGTTCTCCTCCTGCACTTTTCTTACTCTTCATGGTTGTGTAATTCAAACGGGGATGGGATCCCCGCGGGGATTAATTCCCCGCTCGGGGATGGGGATGGGGCGAACTCCAGCCCCGACGGTCATCACGGGGATGGGGATGGGGAAAATTTATCCCCACGGGGACGGGGATGGGAATCGTCCCCCGACGGGGAATTGCCATCTTTAGGGAGGACCCGCGGCTTGGTTTGGTTTTGACCCTTCGGGGCAGGGGTTTGACGAGTGCACGTGAGTGGCCCGGCAAAAGGGAGCAGGCAGGGGGGATCGAATCATGAGGGCAGGATTAAAAAACCGCAGGGGCGATGGCCGATGACAATGGCATGGCCGCATGGGAGCGCTCCGTGGCCGCCGTGCTCGTGCTCTCTTTTTCGCCGCCATAGGGTAAAACGGCGGCTGGAAGGGAGGGAGAAGAAGGCGGCGGCGCTTATGTGCATGTCTGTATGCCGGAGGAAGAAGAGGATAAGGAAGGGAAGAGAGGGGCAAAATGGTCAATCTGACGAACCGGGCCCGCATGTCAGGCGAGTTAACGGTGGATTTTGGATGGAGAAGAGACGGAATGGCGTGGAGGGAAAGAAAGAAAAACGTCATGGTACAGAGGGACGACCCAACTTTGGAGGGACACAGAGGAATAGACCAACTTTCGTAATGGCACACAAGGAAAAGGCTCCCTGTTTTACCAAAATACCAAAACTTTTTCTAGATTCTCCGTCACGTCAAATCTTTGAACATATACATGAAACATTAAATGTAGGTTGTACTTTTAATATATACATGCCGAGATAAATTTTTTAAGCTTAGTTAGTCCATATTTGAACAAAGTTTATCAAATAACAACAAAAGTGCTACAGAAACCTACTCAAAAATTTTGGGAAACTAAACGTGGCCTGAATTACTCCACGACGTCTTTGGGGGTGAGACAGACAGAGACTTCTTCATCGGTCTTCATCTTCACCCAGCGATATGGCTCCCTCGGAACAGGCAGTGCAGGGTCAGGACCCAGAGAACAGCAAGCAGGGACAGCTCCTGAAGATGTCACCCAACAATGTTTTCCTTTCACAGCCACAACAAATCAACTGTACAGATCAGCCGAAGCCCAAACAGGACCACCGACTCTCCGTCGTCTTCGACTCTTCGAGCCCCGCATGATGACGGGACCGCGCCTGAAGATGTCACTGGAATTCGTCCCAATCGACAGTGGGTGCGCCGGGTGCCAAGTGGAGGAGAGCCTCGGCTCTGGTGTCGTACACCAGAAAGTGACCGGACGAGCTGAAAGCCGAAACAAAACAGCTTGGGAGTTGGGGCCGGTGGAGAGGACGATGAACTGCCGGTTGGCGCACATCACGCGTTCGGCTTGCAGACGGTCGGCGATCTCCTAGTCGTAGGGAGTCGCCGGCAGGTGGAGCGACACGGTGAAGATCTCCAGAGGGTCTATGGGCTCGTCGACGGTGACCAAGCCAATTACCCAATCCACCAGGTCCTTTTCGCCCTCTTCGTCGCTTTCTTCTACGCAACGCAATTGTAATTTGTATGGCTTAACAAAAACATGTTTCGGCCGCCATATGCCTACTCGGCTCGGCTACTCGCATGTGAGAATAACACACGTGGGCCAGTGCTAGATGCATGATGCATCCTTCTGTACCATGTATATAGCGACAAAACATTAGACAAAGTCCTCTTTCTTTATTTATTATATGCAATAATAATATGCGGCCTACCTCTAAAAAGTCCTCAACCGCGGTAAATCGTCCGTGCAGGGCCCTCTCTAATTCATATATGCTAATACAAGTCTGACATACATGTACAATCATGAAAATAATACAGAGCAAATCCGGGCATCTCGGTGCAACGCAGCGGGTAGTAGAGAAAGAACATACAGGAGGAATGTGGCAGGGCACCTGAACAAGGCCACTAGCCGACCTACGGATCGCACAAGAACTTGCTTCAATCTGTTAATTGTTGGAGGCAACAACCGTCAGCATGGGTGGTGGCCGGTGGGTTGCAACAAGGAATGGACGTCAAGTAGTATAACAGTGCTAGCGAAAGCAAGTGTACTTTAATCTTACCTTCCATCCATATTTGATTATATGCTCAATGGTCCATCAATTCCGCCAAGCCAGTCCATGAGGGAGCTTTAGAGAAAGTCTGTTTCCTCCTGATTCCTTCTATAGCAGAAAAATTGCCGCTGGCCTGATACCATAAATCAAAGTATCCAGTTAAGATGTCAGTTACTGAAATGTTTTAAACCACTACCATACATGGTAAAGTGCATAACTGAAAAATGAAAGGTAATAATCAAATAAAGACGACAATTGATTTAGAGAAGATTAGAACAAACACTAACGAACTTTGATGCAGGTCAGTGGTCTCGCAAACATGGCTAAAGTTCAAACATATTACACAAATGTCAAGCGAACAGACCTTGAGACACAGCCCGCGATCTGTATCGCAAACAGGATAATCATGAGGGCAGCAGTAACGGTTATCCTTGCAGCAAACTGCACTGTCCAGTTCACAACAGCTCCAGGAAAGGCAAAAGCCCAAGACACGCCACGAGCAACAACAGGTGGATCCTTCAGGACAGTATGTAAGCAGACTGCATTTGGTTGGACCTGGGCCTGGTGAAGGGGGAGGATTGGGGCTTGATTTGGTAGGAAATGATGCCATCATGTTTATACCACAGACACCCTTGGAATCACCAGTGTCGCGATGCATATGCATATAGCCCTTCATTCCCCAAATTTCACCCCAAGAGTTTTTCACAATCCAGTAATCCTTGCCACCTTCAGAACCATAACCCACAATTAACACAGCATGATCAAGAGATGTCGGACAAGGACCATCAAAGATACCCTGCATAAGAAAATATTAGAAGGGAAGTAAAATAAACGGTTGCTGTTCTGTAACACATGTTAGTTACAGGGAGAAACTAATTATGTATCTGTACCTGGGAGTATAGCTGAAATGCTCTAGCGCTGCCACATATTCCTACACTAACTGGTTGCTGGGCAACAGCCTGGAGTAACAAATCTTCTTTGTTGGAAGGTACATCAGAATAACCATCAATTGTCACAACTCGCTTTTTCAGCTGTAATATAAGCAAACACATCACATAAACATGGCATGGTAAAGGCACTAAACAGTTTTTTTTATTATAGAAAAGGTTTCCTCTGCTTTATTGACATAAAGCGAGGCACTAAACAGTTTTTCTAAAAAAATAGAAAAGGTTTCCTCTGCTTTATTGACATAAAGTGAGGCACTGTTAATGAAGGTACTTTCCTACAACCCCATGTTACCTTGTTCTTGTTACATGTCCCATCGGCTTCACGAAAGGGGTAGTCCTCCTCTGTGTCAATTCCACCATTTTTAACCACAAACTTATAAGCATAATCCATGAGGCCACCACCACAGCCACTATTATAAGATCTGTCACAGTCAACTAGTTCCTGTTCAGAAAGACTGACCAGAGACCCTGTCTTGATTTTGTTTATTCCTTCCATAGCACCTGTAGCGGAAAAACTCCAACAAGCTCCTGAAGAGTAATGAAGAAGAAGTTAAGACGCATTAACTTGTGTCAAGGCAGACTAAGCCAAAGCAGATCAGACTTATGACAAGCATCATTCCTACTAGGTGATCATACTACTTCTACTACATTGTAAAACAAGATTTTTGAGAAGGCCCTTGCGTGTATGTATTACATAAGATGTATAATTGTTTCCCCCTACTTTTACTGTAGCCACCCTAACATAAACCCTAAGAGACACTGGATTGCTGGAAGCATCTTATGAACTTCATAATGGCCAAGTGCATTACATAATATATTCAAGACATGTGCATCTATTCCAACAGTAATAAGAAGCTAAAAGTCTATCCATATACTCCGTGTGCAATTCTTCAGTGCAAATGTTGTAAACAGAAGCAAGACATGTAGCTGACATCTCATTGAACGCAATGAAGAATCTCACACGGATTGTGAAACTTATTTTTGAAGGATTTCATATGCGACTTTTGATATCTGACTTATCTAGCTGTCACCAGATCATTCAAATGACTCAGTTTAACTCTAAGTATAGGTGGTAGTCGTTTGCTAACTTTGTTATAGCAAAACTAGTAAGTATAAGTTGTAGTCATTTGCTAACTTTGTTATAGCAAAACTCGTGTCGTTTGGATCTAGTGCCTGGAAAGAGCTAAAAAGCTTCAAATGACTGAGACCATACAGTTTGAAACATCTAGTCAGTACAATTGCAAATGATCATGTAAACAAAACATTTAAGGTTGACTTGTGACACATCCATTGAGGCACTAAGCATTAGAAAAATTATAATTGGAAATATGAGAAACAGCAGAGGTGTGACTTAATCCATCATAGAAAAGCAAGTGAGCCATTCTTGTTGATCGACCAGTGTTTCGGCGCACCTGATGATTTCATAAGTTCCAAAACATGCTTCGATTCCTCAGCCTCCATTCGCTTTCACTGTTAAGCTTAACTCTACGAATCGAATCTAGTACTCCTTAGGAATGGTCAAATGGATAATAGCTCATTACTGTGTACTTCGTTTAGATGTGCTACCCATAGAGTTGTCAACAGTGTCCCTAGCAAGCAATCTGAACACTACACTGGACTCTGATGCGGGGAACAGATGTGTCTTGCAAATCTCAATCGAAGCATAGATAGAGCAGATCGAGGAACGGACGCTCACCGCAGCTGCCTTGGTCCTTGACCTTGCTCACGGCCCCGCTCTCCCTCCAGTCCACCGCATCGGGCACCGCGCCCAGACCGCCGTCGAGGCCCCGGTACACGGGCACGGCGGGGCTCCGGAGCGCCGCCCGCGCCGCGATGCGGCCGAGGCGCGCGGCGCGGAACTCGTCGTGCGTCAGGTCCGCGAAGGCGTTGAGCGCGAGCGTGTAGGACGGGGGCGCGCCGCCAGCGGCGTTGGCGTTGGCGTTATGCGCGGCGACGAAGGCCGCGTTGTCGGCGAACACGGCCAGCCGCGCCGCGCGCTCCTCGGGTGTGGCGTAGGCCTTCCCGTGCTCCGCGCACCACGCGTCGAACAGCGGCTCGTACGCCGGCGGGCCCCCGCCGGTGGCTGCCGCCGCGGCGGCCGAGGCGGCGAGCAGCAGCGGGAGGAGGAGGAGGAGGTGGTGGATGACGGAGGGCATTTTGGCGATTCCACCCACTGCACTCGGGGTCCTGGTGAGCCTAGACTCTAGAGGAACGGGGGGCGGAGTTTTAAGTAGGGCTTGGATTGGACGTGGACGGATCGGAGCCGTACGCCGGAGAGCGGAGAAGTGTGGAGAAGAGAAGCGACGACGACGACGACTAGACGAGCGCGCTGGGGGAGCAAGGCAGGCGGCCGATTGGGTGGAGGTACCGATGAACTAGCCGACTCCGGGGCAGCGAGCAGATTGGTCCAGGTGTGTGATGCACGTGGGAAGAACAGGGCGGGTGGTTGGTTGGGGAACCGCCTCTGCGCGTCTAGGGCCGGGCCCGCCGGCATCAGGCCACGCAGCTCATTCACGGTTCGTTTGATTGGTGACTGGAACTTGTCACGTCTGACCTTCGGCAAACTGTGACTACCACAGAAAGTGTGGCGAACAAAATCGAAGCCACACTTCTGGCAAACTTTGGCACGAAAATAAGTCTATGACGTGTGGGATATGGTGCTAAGAAAGTGTGGCGTGCCATAGCTGTGGCAGTGAACCAAACGGCTGCCAGAAAAACTGTGGCACGACGAATCTATGGCGTGGCAAGTTCTGGTCACCAACCAAACGCACCCTCAGTTCGCGAAATTTTTAGAAAAAAAATTCTCGTAACATTTTTTTGTTATTATTTGATAAATTTTATCTAAATATAAATTAACTAGGTTAAAAAGATTCGTCTCGACATGAACAGATTAAAAATATAATTAATTATTTTTTCACCTACATTTAATACTTAATGCATATATCTAAAGATTCGATATGATGGGTACTGATATGACGGGTACTCTGTAAAATTTTAGGAAACTTTGGAGAACTGAACATGCCCCATCATAATTGGTAGAAAATTTTGGATAGACTCGCGCGAGCTTATTCGTTCCGACTTCTGAAGAACGAGATTCCCATCTCGTGCGTGCGAGGGCTGAATCACCGGACAGAAAGATTGTGACGCGTTAATTCGTTTTGAACTTGGCATTGTGGATCCAGGTGTCCGAGCTCCGGTGGTTCCTTCTCTCTCGCTACTGCAAAACAGCAAAGCGGATGAAGCTCATTGCCCGAACGGTCTCCTTTTGGATTACAAAAGTTCGTGTTTTCCTTGTCCCCACTACTGAATTTCCCAAAAAAAAAAAAAAAAAAAATCTCGACAATGCAGCATGAACGTAACACTGAGGTAAACTAGAGTACAAGGACAGTACTACAGCTCATGTTGCATCGCAACGGGGAAATTTAGTTACACCTGCGATGGTCAATCTCTAGTTCTCTACCCATCGCCAAAATCACAGATTCAGCTTGATTCGAGTCTACTACATACGAGTTCTGCACGACGTGTGCTCTCCACGACTGTAACAACACCGTTAAGGACTTCAAACATCTGTGCCCGCCCTGAAGTGGTACACCTTATTGACACCATCATCAAAGGTCCATTTTGTATAGACGACAACCAATAACGTGCAGATTCCGAAAGAACACAAGATCTATAGCTCGTCCTGAACACAAAACAAACAATTTATAACGTCAGGTACCTCTTTATTGTGTAACTTCGGGCGTTCCAGTATAAGGAATGCAGATACATTGTAACTTACATGGTAGTCGTAGTGCCTATGACGCTGCAAATGCAGAGGAAAGAGACAATATGTCAGCAACTCAGCATATGTGGTTGATATATTAAGCACTGTGCCATACGACTGAGACTAACTATGCACCTAAGAGCTATGAACACTTGGTACATATTTTCACTAAATTTGTTCACTGGAGTGATGAAGTCTAAAATCTTCATTGATGTGCTGATCAGGGTTCAAACGAGTCCATCAGATGTTAAAGAGCATTACATTTTACAGTTTACGTAAGACTATTCATGTCACATTGCTGAAATAAAAACATTTTGCAGTTTGCAGTTGTCATATTATTCATGTGATCATTTATATCACCGATCTAGGGAAGCAAGGACCTACGTCCTGAAACTTTTGGCAGATAATAATCCTTAAGAAGGCTAGTGGTAAATTAAGGAGGTGGAATATTGAACTACAAACCCCCAAGAAAAGAAGATCCTATATGGACAAGGACAAGACGAACAGAATTGCAACAGCCAACAGGGAAAAGGGATCCAGTATGGCAAATGTTAAAAATTACCTTGTTATATCTATCCCTGTAACGGTCCCTGCCACGGTCTCTATCCCTCTCCCGCCTTCGTCTCTCCCCTTCCTCCCGTGCCCGCCGTGCTTCCTGTGGAAAACCAACACCTGTTAACTCCTCCAAGGCTCACATTCACAATTTCAGAATTGTTAACAGGCAACAGCGACCAGAGCAGAAAGAGCATAAGATTTCGTTTAATTAACCTCTTCTTCTCTAGCCTTCCTCTTCTTTTCAGCTCCTTCAAAGGCTTCCTTTTCAGCCTGCAGCATAGAAATAAAATGAGACAGGGTTCCCAGGGAGGGACAACATGGATCACAACATGCCAGTGTGTTTACCTCCTTATTTGCAGCAAAAGTTTCATCTACAACTTGTCTTGCATAGTCTGGGTCATCGCAAATCAAAATGCTGTCAAAAACTGAACCAGCTTTGACCTGTATACCATGGTAGCAATAAGTTCAGATAGGATTTCAAATCATTTGATACAACCAAAGATTGTGATGGGGTACATGTCTTTGCTCAGTTACGATGTTTGGTACCTGCCAGACTTCAATCCCCACATACTGCAAAGGTTTCAGAACATATAGGTCTGGATCATCCTCAAACTCTGCAAAAGATAATTTAGTTAATGTTGGGTCAAGCGTGCAAGATTCAGTTCAAAGTCAGATATGCAGTAAAATTACTGTCAAGAGAAATACTTAAAACTGTCATGCGACAGACAGTAAACATGATCTACATGACAATATGTAAAAGGACAGAAGATCAGATATATGTCTCTCACCAGGATTGTCAATCCATGGGGTCTTCCATTTTCCTTTGTAGTTAGGATTCTTAATTTTCTGAGAGCAGAAATTTAATGAGTACATAACTATTCAAAGGAACAAAAGGTTATGAGAAGATAACTAGTCAAGTAAATAAACCTTCCGCCTCCATGGTCCCTTGTATTCTGGATTAGGTATCATTCTGGGCTTCCATGTACCGTCGTCATCATCATCCCATGACTCAGGCTGATTTAGCATAAAACAAAAATATTGTCATCTTGTGTTCGTTTAGTGATGAATGACTAAAAAATACTGGCACACACCAGAGAATCAGAAAAAGTGAATAGGATGCTCAAAAAGAAGAAAACAGGCATGGATGAGTAAAATTGAATGTTTCTCTATCCTCGTTTTTTTTCATAACATAGCGCATTGAGATCTGAATAAGTGCTCTGAAGCATGAAAGTGTTTATTAAATTGTTTAAACCAAACTGGATATGTATTAAAAAATCAGAATCATGCATACCTTTTTGTCCTTTGGATCAGGTATCTCTTTAGGAATTGAATCGTATCCCTGTTCAGTGCAGGTAAAAGGTTATATAGAATTATTGATCAAGATAAGTTAAAGACAGGAAATATGACAAGGCATACCTCTGGCTTAACTTGATCAGGATCTTCAATATATTCCCTGTCATCCCAGTCTTTTGGCTGAAAGAAACAGATGCATAAGGAAAGGCATGGTTGAAATTACTGCATAACAACACTTTCACCACACCAGCAAATTCTCAAACCTTTTTTGCATTAGCATCTTTGATCTTACGAGGAGGCAGGATATCCCAGTCAGTGTACATGCTCCCAAATTCTCTCTCCCGGTTATCGATAAGGATGCTATAAGTGGCATCAGGTCTAAGAATAAATGTGTAAAAATGTGTCAACTTGTCTGTTTCGCATTTTAGATCTTTCTTGATAGGGTAGTTTTGGCCTTGGTATGAAAGTATGAGATGAAGCTTCTTTTTCTGATCCCCACATATATCAGGCCCAAACATGAAGCTGCATAAGAAAATATCAAGACATTTATTAGTAGGTAACACTAACTACTAAGTAGAAGCTAAGGCAGACTGAATAATTACTAATAGTTCAATAGGAAGGCAACGAAGACACTATACATTAGTTACTAGATCATTTCATGGTATGTACTGCCCACGCTAGACTAGATGATCTTCCAACTAATTTTCAGCTGGTATGTACCAGTAAAGATATTTTCATGATGCCCATTGACTTTCTAAATAAATAGTTAATGAAATGAATGTTACAAGTTTGAAGCATGCTAACACAGTGTGTTATCAACTTTCCTTGACAACTTCAACCAATTTCAACAGATGACCAATACACCAAGTTACCACTGATGATTCTCTAGACATATGCACAAGTTCTGAAGGTAGGATTACTATCAGGTTGTATGAAAAAAAAAATTGTTCTACACTAAGGTGAAGACTGAAAAGCTGCAGTTGTATAGTTCATGGATAGACAAGGACACATTTCATATCTATAATTTTGAACATTAAACAAACTTTTTTTAAGCCAAACACAGAGAGCAAATCAACCTGTAAGGAGTGTCGCCGCCAAATTTCTTCTGGTTGAGATAACCGGACATAAGTTTGATGTAAGCACCACCACATTCAATATCTTGTTCAATCTTTAGAGAGTACTGGATCACCAATGTCCGGTCCTTGTTACTAAATTCTGGGAATTTTGCCGATATAGCAAAATGTTTGGCATCCCCAGTTGTCTGTATACCTGAAAAGATGATTACAGAATGCAAATAATCATATGACGCATGAAACAAACCATGGAAAAAAAGGCTATAGCTTTTTTGGTTTTAAAAGTTGAAGGTGATGATAAAGTATGTACAAATCTGAAATGTTACTCTCTTTTTTAACAAGAAATAATTTATGATAAGAACAGGGGCCAAATGAAATGCAGTCTGAGCTCCTCCTCTGACTGAAGTTTCTAAAACAATCTCATGTTCAGTAGTTGAAATAACATACATAGACCCAAGGCATATCTAGCTGGAAACTGGGTATCAAAATATTCACTGTCACTATCAAACACAGATTTGCTGTTTTTGCAAACCACAATATACTACAACAAGTAAAGAGCGGGGGCCACATGGCCCTTACTGCACCTAAGGTAGGTCCACTCGTGAATAGACCCTCACCTTTATCGTCAGGGTCTCCAGAATAGGTTCCCGCTGTGTGTCGGAAGGTTCCGGCCTGTCCTTGGCTCTTCTTCCAATCAGATTTCACCCAACGGCTATCCCATCCATCTGAAAGTTACCATGTTGCATAATTTCATTAATCACAAATACAAAATCCACCTAGAAAAACAAGAAACTTGAGCAGACATCAACTGCTGATAACTTTATGGACTGCACAAGACAACACACCGATAGGACATCGGACTGTTAGTCAACTGCAAGTTCTTCGAGTCCTGGAGGCAGGACCGCCGGAGCATATCAGAAGGCAAAACTAGCAGTAACGAGATCTCCAGACTAGTTCGCTTCTTTGGAAAGCTAAACCATACGAATATTAAACAACTCTCTGAACCGACGAACCGAAATTCTGAATCTGTCAGCGTTAGCAGTCCGTCAGTAACTCGCCACAGTGACACCAAGCTAAGCTAAACCAGCGAATAGCACAAACGAGCACCAAATTAATCCAACACAGTCACAGAATCACCCAATCGCTCCTCGAAGGCAACCGTTGACCACCGAATTAACACACGGCGACTAGCTAAATCGGAAACGAAATCAACCCAGCGCAGCCACGCACAGTACCATCGAACGGCTCCTCGAAGAAGACTTCGCCGGAGGCGAGGAGGAGCAGCGACGAGAGGACCAGCGCGCGGTGGAGGAAGGCCCGCCGCCCGTCGCGGAGGCGGCCCATCGCCTCGCCCTCAGGCCTCAGTGCCCGCCGCTCGCTCACCTGTACTGTACGGCGGCGAGCTTTCCTACCACTCTCTCGGTGGGCAACTGGGAACCGCGAAGGGAATATTTGTAAAGAGAGCGGATCCGAGAAGGGGCTCAGGTACTGTGGTTATCCACGACTCTGCCATTCCGTCGCGCGCCGTCTTGCCAACGGGGATGGCATACCTGTGGTTCTTGCGAAAGCACGGGTCAGGTCGGGAGAGAGTGGGGAGGTCACTCGCTGGTGAATGCCGGGGTCGAGGTCCTCCGTGGCGGACCGGCTAGGTGGACAGCAACGCGGCGCGCGACGACGTTGACTTGTCAAAGTCCTTGGCGGACCTGGACTCCCACGGGCCACGGCGGCACGGCCCGAGATGTAGGTAGGGCCCGTTGCCGGAGACCTGGGCCTACTGAGCACGACGTTGACTGCTGACTGCTCTGCTGAGCGTCACGGGTCCCCGCGCAGCGAATCGCCGCTCGTCGGAGGCTCGGAGCTGCGGAGACAGCCACTAGGAGTTCGCCACGTCACCGGGACGACGTGTAGTGTAGCTTGTTGCCGGTGCTGTGTGCATGGCATGCTCCACACGGTGGAAGAAGAACCTTTTGGTCTTAGCTTCCGGTGTCTATCTCTCGCTATCAGATTTTCAGTCCAAAGTATCTAACGCGTCAAGACCATCTTGTCGCAAAATGATATGAACCTGCAAGGTAACCGCGCGAACTTGGAAGATAAAGTTCTAGATAGATACACGGCTCTAGTTATACGACGTTGAAGATTGCAATTTTGGGACACGAAACAATGAGTTTCACAATTATAGGAGTCTAAATATTTGACTTCGCTAAAATAATCCTTAGAACGTTGACACTTTATTATATATATATATATATATATGATATTTGGTCTTTTTAATCATTTTATCTTCTAAAATACTTGTATTTTTACATGGCTTGATCGTATTATCCTTCTACGTTTTTAGGCTAGGTGTCACTCACCAGGTGAGTGCTGCTACGTTCACTAGGCAGGCAGGCCCGCCTGCCTGCCTGTCCAGCGGTGGCGCCAACACCTATGTGGCCAGCAGCATCTGACCTAAAAACACATAAGGATAGTATGGTGAAGCCATGTCAAAATACATGTATTTTAGATGATATAAAAATGATTAAAAAGGTTAAATATCATATATAACAAAGTGTCGGCGTTTTAAAGGTCATTTTAGCGAAGTCAATGTTTAAAGTCCTATAATTACGAAGTCCAATGTTTCGTGTCCCAAAATTGCAATTTTCTTAGACATGACACTATACCTAAGCAACAAAAGCTCTTTTTATCACATTTTATAAGTTTTTGCTCACAGATATCATGGCATATTGGCATTATTAGAAGCATAAATTTAATGAAAAGGAGTAAAGGACCGGTGGGCATTCTCTAATGGTTCTTATTTTTGGTTGTGTTGGGTGTTGCCATTTTGCAATTTCATGTCTCGGGCATCAATTACACCAGAATATACCCTATTTTATGAATATTTCTCTATTGTGCGTACTTTAAATCGATTTTTTTAGTACATTCATAAAAAAAATCTTGCTTCAGTCGTGCAAAATCCTGTCAAATTTTCTACATCTGACGTTATCTAGAGTTCAGTCTTCTTCTCTGCTACTGCTATGACGACTAGTACTCAGTTGCTTTGATCAATGCCGTAGCCTTAATCGATCTTTTTTAGTCTAATTTTGTGAAACTGGACCTAATTCTCGATCATGTGCTAAAGGCTACGACTATGTTCTTGACACAGAATTTGTTCTCCATGCCATAGATGAAGAATAGAAGGAGCGAGCTTGCTTAGTTGCTTCAATGCTTCTGTGCCATAGTGAGAAGCCTGTTGTTGCTTGCTTTATGATCTCCTTGTTGCACCCAATGTCATGTCCATACATATAATGTAGAACCGTAATCGTGTGGACTTTCATCAAACACCAAGAGAGAAATTGACATTAGGGACGCAAATCAGTTCCATCATTTTAGGAATGGAAAAGCTGTTCCAAGTGACATCGGAAGTCTGGAAGCACTGAAACACATGCGT
The DNA here is from genome assembly GCA_009763385.1 of Coix lacryma-jobi var. lacryma-jobi. NCBI lineage: Eukaryota > Viridiplantae > Streptophyta > Magnoliopsida > Poales > Poaceae > Coix > Coix lacryma-jobi. The sequence continues at coordinate 6,228,486 of CM019826.1, forward strand.
ATTTGAGGGAGCTAGCTAAACCAAGTATTCAGACTTTGTTGCACTGATGAGTGTGTTTCGTGGTGCTTCTGCACTCCACGAACTCCTCCTTAGTTTGCGATTATTTTAGCCGATTATTATATTCCAACTGTGATCCAAACAGGTCCTTAGACTCATAAGGAGAATTGGTTGATGTTCCTCTCAAGGTGTCGCTGAGCAGCAGCGGAAGAAGAATGATCACCAATGATTTTTAAAGTTTATGATTGATCAGCATTCATCAACCCACTTTTGTGTAGTAGCATCAGACTACAATTACAGACAACGCAAGGATGATATTTATGGCTATTATTCTTTCTTATTTCAGTTATTTGTGGATACACAAATACATTTCCAGTCACGTTAGAAGTTAGAACAAGTACTGTCAACTATGGCCTTTATGTTGGCTCCAGACTGATAAGCTTCGTGTTTTAATCATTCTATTTTACAATCTGCCTGTTGCATGAACAGGTTGTTATTATTAATTTATTATCAACAATTGCAAAGGATTTGATGCACCTGGTTTTCTAGCCATCATCTCCTGAGTTCACCGTGCTGTTCCGAAACATCTTATAAGATCAGCAATGTCTTTGCTGCACAGAGTTGTTCTCTTATTCTGGTTTTCTCATGAGTCTCCTGATTTCACCTTATTGGCTGTCCCAATCTCCTTGTTTCTGGGTTCCTGGGGATTGACTTGACCTTGTGCCCACTGTTCTGCTTTCTGCTAGCCTTTCACTATGAAAATGCTAGCCTTTCTTTGAAGTTTGGGAGTTAATTTTAGGCTGACCTTCATTGATTTTTATCTTTCACTTTGCATTCTTACTTGTATCTTTTGGCTTTGTAAATTGTAATGGTGCATGTCTAATATTTATATTATCAACTTATTATATCCATTGCACATAGATGTACAAAAAGATTCAAATTGCATTTGTTTCGAGGGATGCAGTTGCTACAAATGTGAACATGTTTCCAGTGCTTATGTATACTTGCTGAAACTTTCATAAAGTTTAGAATCAGTACTCCCCAGAAGTTTATTTTTAGGATTTATGTTCTTATTGATAGGTTATTTTTAAATTGTACTGTAGATGAGACATTAACCCTCGCGATAAAATTTACTATAAGTTTATCTATGGTGGTGAATCTGCTTTGCTTGGATAGAAAGGATCAGAGCACACTTTTACTGCTCACTGAATGAATATTTTTTATTGCAATTTATACCAGATGAATTGAATACAGTGCAAAGCAATATATTTGCATTTGCAACTACGGTACATGGTCACAGTAACAAAAGCAGAATAGATCCACAGATCTGTAAATAATAGAAGAGGAAAAAAAAATATCCCACATCTCTGATTTCTGTGCTTGTATCTCTCCAGTCTGCAGAGCTTGTTCAGAGAAGAGTCAGACATGGTACCCAGACGACCAGCTCTTGCAGTGCTCGCCGTCAATCTCCTCGCTGCCATCGTCGTCAAGCCGGAGCGCGAAAGCGAGAGCCAGCGCGGCCCACTCGAGCACGAAGATGGCGGTGCCGAGGCCGCCGATGAGCTTGAGAATGACCTCGCCGTCCTCCTCCCGGACGTAGGACCGCAGCTCGGCGAGGAAGTCGGCGGTCCGTGTGAAGGCGAGCAGCGCGGCGGCGCCCTGGAAGATGGCAGTGAGGACGGCCCCCGCGGTGTGCGCGGCGTGCGCGCGCCCGACCCCGGCGCCGCCCTCGGTGAAGGAGCCCGAGCAGCCCGCGGCGGCGAAGACGGCGGTGAGCGCGTGCAGGAAGACGAGGAGCAGCCCGCACGCGGAGGGGGCGAGGCGGAGCGAGAGCGTGAGGAAGATGCACGCCGACGCCGCCCCCAGCAGCGTGTAGTTGCACAGCAGGAACGCCTTGTGCGCCGCGCGCGTGCTGCCCGCCATCGTCGTCGATCACCCTCTGACTGCGCTGGCGCCGCTTCTCTGCTCCGCCGGGATCTGCGAGACTGCGACCGCGGCGATACGAGAGAGCAGAGAGAGATCGGGAGGGAACTGAAGGATGGATGCGGCGCGAGGAGTGGACTGGACTGACCGGAGAGCGAGGAGGCGAGCATTAATAGAGCGGAGCGCGCGCGGCGGGAATGGAGCCGTTGGGCACCGACGGGTTTAACGGCTAGTGCCGGGAGGAGCCTGTCCGACTCGCGTGCGACGGAAGCGAAGGGAGAGAGACGTTGAGGGCCGAGACCGGAAACGGAAACCCTCCCTTAACTTCCGCTTTTCCTCCTTCGTCTATAAAGCCAAAGAAACAACCTCCCTCAACTTTTGAAACCATGCATTTTACCTCTCTGGCCGGTTTTAGACGGTGGAACAACCTCCCTCAACTTTTGAAACCATGCATTTTACCTCTCTGGCCGGTTTTAGACGGTAGTTTTTCTACAGTAAGAGTGGTTTTGCTACAATGACCATGGTTTTGTCTTTTTCTTCTTTTTATTTATTTTCGTTAAATCTTTAAAAAATCGTAGTAAATCACAAAAAAAATCATAAAATAGAAAAACTAATTTTGTTGGACTCCACATGAGTAGATATATACAATGAACATATAACATGGTATACTTTAGTACAAAGTTTTTATTGTAGCTTTAGACCCATGCTTTTTGTAACTAAAAAATTTAGGATCCAAAAATTTATAACTAAGTTATACATGATTCAATGAGTATACATTTTTTAGTTGAAGCATACAATAATTATATCACCATAAAAATTTGACCACAATTAGACTATAGAAACTGTAGCTATGAATTATTACAATTAATTCCATACGATAATATGTTTTTTTGTAATTATTTGGATTAATTCATAGCTACAGTTTGTATAGTCTAATTGTGATCAAATTTTTAAGGTGGACTAATTATTGTATGCTTCAACTGTATTAAAAATTTATACTCATTAAATCATGTATAACTTAGTTATAAATTTATTTTAATTACAAAAAACATAAATCTAAATCTACAACAAAAACTTTGTACTAAAGTATATCATATTATAAGTTCACTGTATAGATCTACTCATATGGAGTCCAAAAAAGTTGAATTTTATATTTTATGATTTTTCTGTGATTTACTATGTTTTTTCAAAAATTCAGCAAAAAAAAGTAAAAAGAAAAAGACAGAACCACTATTACTGTAGCAAAACCATTGTTACTGTAGCAACCACCGTTCAAAACCGGTCAGGGAGGTAAAATGCACGGATTCAAAAGTTGAGGGAGGTTGTTTGTCCGGTTTTGAAATTGAGGGGGAAAATCGGACTTCCTCAGAAGTTGAGGGAGGAAAAGTGGATTTTTTCTAAAGGGAAAAGAAAACTTCGCTTCATGGGCTAATGGGCCTAAAGCGACACATGTGATGAAGGCCCACTCGCGTGCTACTACTGAGCCGGGAGGAGCCAATAGGCCCAGCGATGTGGTTTTTTTTTGACAATTTTTTTTCGGCCCAGCGAGATGGTTAGGTTAGCCTTGCGAGTTGCGAGGGGGATGCCAGCGCCGCCGTTCTCCACTTCCTCTTCGACCATTCGATTCGACGGCGCCTGCCCTCCTGAACAAAAGCGGCGCGGGGGTTTTCTAGGGTTTAGTGGTCCTCCGGTGCTGTATTGCCAGGTAGCCGCCTCCCCTGCTCCTCCTCAGCTTGTTTTTTTTCGGCGGCTTGGATCGGAGCGGAGGGAGAAGATGGTGGCGGCGTTCAGAGTGCCCAAGACCAAACGCGCCAGGCGGGAGCTCCTCAAGCACGCGCCCAAGCTTGTAAGCTTCCTTTCTCTGCTCCCCTCCTCCCTCCCCCTATTCGCTTTCCGTAACCTCCCTGCGAAGGCGAGGGTGGCCCCCTCGGCAATGGATAAGCGTTGTCCAACGCGATGGGTAAAGGAAGCACCGATCGGGCCGATTCCTTCCACCTGCTACGCCGCCGGGGACTTAAGGCTAGGTTCGAGGAGAGGCGGCGCTTCTCCTGCGAGGGGCCAAGGAGTTGCACGAATCGACGGCGAGGTTCGCGCCGGCCGTAGTAGGAGCTCATGCGGGGACCAAGGAAGGGAAGTCCGGCGAGGCAATGCCCCAGATGCTAGAAAACAGCCGAGCACATATAGAGCGTCGCCTCCGGCCTCCGCCTGCCGCGTTGCCCGCGCCTCCCTCTGCAGCTGACGCCTGACGATGGTCTTTATCTTTACCTGTGCGGCTGTGACGCTCAAGCTCTGGCTCCATGGTCCTACTTGCTGCTACAGCTCTGTTAACAGCACCGCTAGAGTTTCGGCCCTCGCCGGCACCACGTTGGTCCGCGACTGTATTGACTGGATCAGATGCCACCCCGTCAAGGACGCAGGACACACCGTACTGCGCGTGCCTCCTCTTGGGCAGGGGAGCAGTAGTGCAGCCGGTCCCTTCCGCTTGTGCGGCTGCGTTCTCTAGTTGCATCCATCCTGCCTGTGCAGCACCATCGATGGCCACTGAGCCCAGATGAACATGGGTTGTTGCATCCTGGGATTGGGCCCGAAACGGGAGTGGGCAGCACACTCACGCTGCTGCTGAGATACGCGTGCACACTGTGTGGCGTGTGCTCAACGGATTGCCTGTGAGAAGTGAAGATTGCCGAAAATTGTGAAAGGGCTGTTGGCATGCGGACACGGCAATGGACCTGCTAAACCTTGGCCTTCAAGGTGCCACACTAGACACACAAGGCCATTAGCAGATCATGCCCGTGCTATCCTTGTTTCCAAATCCTGTCATTTGCTGTTCTCCTTTGTATATCTGTTCTGATTGGTACCATTGACAAACTTGGAACCAGGCTCACAATAGTCCCAAATCTGTAATATTCTACAATCTACATCAGTTTTATTTCGTCGATCACCTGTTTACTTTGCAAAACGACAAAGGTCAAAGGTCGATCTATGATGTTCCGATGAGTACTTGGGCCACAAAGGCAATCAAGCGGAAATGAACAGATATGTAAACATACAGCGGAAGTCATGTGCTATTGTTTTGTTTCTTTCCTACATATAACATGTAGACTATCGCCATTTCATTCTGCCCCTCAATGTCATTTTTGTTAGTTTTGTCCCATAACATCAATAATAGTTTAATCCTTGCTCGATCCAGCATTGATTGGCACTAATACCCTATGAAAAAGATGGAAAAGGCAGTGTTCACTTCCTTTTCTTTGAATAATCGCATATTTCAGTAATGGAGCTTGACAATGGCTGCATCATGTAGACTTTATTTATTATTGACCATCATGTTATATTTTCTACCACAATCAAAGATCAGTAATTAGTCACTGTACGATTCTCAAATGCTGCACTTCTACCTAGAAATAGAATAACACACAAAATCTTGGTTTTATAATTGTCAATCTCCGATCAATATAATGCTACTCATGGTACTGTGATCAGTAAATTAGCCCTTAAAAGGTACAGTAATATTTTTGAGATATAAAACAAAGGCATGTTAGTCCAACCTAACGTGATTCATCCACTAGCAGGATCCAAGCAGGGTGCGGCAAAGCTGCACCAGTTTTTCTAGTCCTTTCTAGTGATGAAACTCTATAAATCTTTATCAAATCAAGCAGTGGGTTGACTAGCTGGTTAAAGACATAACCTTTTGGCACAATATGCAATGCACTCACTATTCTTTATGCTGAAGATCACGTGGTATTCTTGTTCTTAGCTATCTGGTATCCGTGTAAGGAGGTTCTGCATAATTTGAACCTTGTATGTAGTGGAAATAGAAATATCATGTTTGATGCTTTGTGTTTCAATCTCACACCTGCCTTCTGCTCTGATAATTTTGCCAGGTTGAGACCAGCAAGAAGACACTTATCCTCCATGGTACCAAGACTAGTGCTGTGCTGAACTCTGTGCTGTCAGATATTTACCACCTAAAGCGTGATAATGCTGTGAAATATACCAAGAAGAATGACAATGTTAGGCCTTTTGAAAGTGGTGGAGAATCTTCTCTGGAATTTTTCTCCCTCAAGACAGATTGTAGCCTTATAGTGGTGAGTGACATCATTTTGCCTAGTTCATAGTTTGCCATTTGGATGAATGTTTGAAGTACTTGACCCCATTGGAAAAAAATTATGTGATCCTTATGTAATAATTCATAGTGTGGAGTAGAAGTAGAATAATCTAGTGGCTACATTATGAATTTCTGTCAACCATGCCTGCTGAATCTATCTGTAAATGAGTATAAATTTTCTATTTCTGTTTCAATTTTTTATCCTTATGTCATTGTATCTTACAAGTGGTGGTCTGTTCCCTCGTCTTAAAGAGATTATCTCACTCCATTGTTTTCAAACTCATGATGCAGTATGGTTCTCATTCAAAGAAGAGGCCCAACAATCTGATTTTGGGAAGAACGTATGACCACCACATATATGACCTTGTTGAAGTAGGAGTTGAGAACTACAAGTCGATGGAATCTTATGTTTATGATAAGAAGCTAGCACCAAAACTTGGATCGAAGCCTTTCTTTGCTTTCATAGGGGAACACTTTGAGAGTGCTCAAGAGCTGAAACATTTGAAAGAAGTGCTGCTTGATCTGTTCAGAGGAGAGGTGCACCTTTTTGTAACTACAGGGTGGTATGCATGCATAGTCTCTTGAGCTTCATAATAAACTGTTGCTGTTGAATGCAGGTCGTAGAGAATCTAAACCTTGCTGGCGTTGATCGGATCTATGTGTGCACTGCAATATCTCCTACTACTGTCTACATGATGCACTGTGCTCTCCGTCTAAAAAGGTCAGGTACATCTATTCCTAGGATGGAGCTGGTCGAAGTTGGACCTTCAATGGATCTGGTTGTAAGGAGGCACAGACTTCCAGTTGAAAGCTTAAAGAAAGAAGCTATGAAGACTGCTGAACATGCCAAGAAGGTAAACCTTATGGAACTAACACCCGCCTTTTTTTGTGTTCTCACTGAAATCTTCCTCCTGAGTCACTGATATTCATAAATATGGTGAACCTTCTTGCAGATGAAAAATGTCACCAAGGATCCACTGCAGGGCAGGCTGGGCAAGGTCTACATGCCAGACCAGCAGGTTCGTACTGAGTTTTGCTTTCTGGAAACTTGTAGCAGGATTGCCTTTGACATGATAACCTATTCACGGTTTTAACTGCATCAGGTTAAAAAGTTGACCTTATCAAACGACATAAAGGGACTAAAGAGGGAGCGTCGTGAAGCCAAGAAAAACAAGGAGGACTCGAAGAAGCAAAAGGTGAACCCCGAGTAAAAGATCGCTGAAGTTTACCTTTGTGTTGGATACAAGCCACATTAAGAAACCCTGCTTGTAGCTCTTCCCAGCTGCTTTGTTGTCCAAGTCGAAACCGCTTGCTGTCAGATTGTGTGGTAAATAGTTTAGTGCCATCTTCTTAGGCTAAAGACCTTTGTATGACTTCCACAATAGTAACCAATTCATTCATGTTAGACATAAGCATGGAAATTTTGAGAATGTTATCGTACACTACGGTGTCGTTCTACTGATGGTTTTCGCTGCTGATTTCGGCCGTTTCAAAAGTGTTCTGTGAGGGAGAATAAGCTAATAAGGTGAGTTCAAGCGAACAGGGCTACGTGTCACTAGTCCATGATGGACGTGTGCTTTGCCCTCACGAAATGGATATTATTTCTATGATTGTATCAATGTGGTTCAAGCTGATAACAAATTCGCAGTTGCAATTTAGTCATATTGCCATGCAATCTGCTCTCCTGTTTTTTCTGTGCTTTTCCAAGTTCACGACTCATCTCTCCACTTATGTCTGTCATTTTGCTCTTGCTTGTGGATAAGTGTACCTAGTCTTGGAGCAAGTAACATACCACTGGCAAAGAACAAGAAGGCTTTGGAGGTTATGTATGGGCTGGACTATATGAGAGTAAGCCCAAAACCGAAGGCCAATTTCATCACTTAATTATCAGAAGTGGCAAAAATTTCTATGTCTTAAAATTAAATTTGTTGAGTAGTACACCGCAGATTTATATCAGCCACATAAGCATTTCAGAACTGAGCATCACCGACTGTAATCTAACGACAACGTTGTAATTTGTAGCCATCGGGTTCTATCGTGCGTCTGACCATGCGTTGTACAAGGATACCCAACGACTAAATTTTTGCCGGTCATTATCTGGTGCTCAGAGCACCGTGCTCTCTCATGGTCACTAACCTGCTCGATCTACTTTACTGCTCCCCTCTCCACTAGCTCTTGTGTTCCTCTTCACGTTTGGTTTGTAGAATCAACCCATGATTCATGAGATGATACATTATGAGTTTTTTAGGATGTTTTGTTTGTAGAATCAACCTATGGTTCATGAGATGATACATTATAAGTTCATTTCATGAATTTTGCATCAACTTATTCCATTCTACCGATTAAATAGAAAAAGTGAGGTGTAAAAAGATAACGGACCACCTCATTTCTCAAACTAGCACACCTTTAATTTCCCCAGCAAAGCCAAGGTCATTTCTCCCATGCCAAGATCGTTCTATTCTCCTGGCACAAATGTCGAGAACTAATTTCACCATGTGAAAATCGATCTGTTCCCTACTAGGTTAGGTTTCTCATACCATTTCTGTTGTTGTTCTCCAGGAATGTTTCATAGTTCTTTTTTCTAGTTGCATCGCATAGGTACATTCCTATTTACTAATATTTTTAACATAACAAAATAGAACATGAAGTTGTAGACTAAGGCCCCGTTTGGTACAGCTCAGCTTCACTAGTGAAGCTGTTTTTTTAGAAAATAGTTTTATGAGCAACTTACTAGGTGAAGCTAAGCTGTTTTGAAAAAAGTGTTTGGCAAAACAGCTGCACCAACAACTTCATGCATGGTTGAGAGAGAGAAATGAAGGTGTAAGCTGTGAAAATCTACTTTTTTCAGCTTCATGGGTGAAGCTGTTTTTGTGAGAGGGGGAATAAAACAGCTCCATGGGTGAAGCTGTTTTGCAAAATGGTGTTTGGTAAAAAAAAAAAAACAGCTCACAACAGCTCATGAAGCTGTTGTGAGCTGTACCAAACAGGCTCTAAGGGGGTGTTAGTTTCTCTGGCAAATTTTTTTTGCCAGTCACATCGAACTTTGCGGCACTAGTTTAGTCTATTAAAAATAAATTAATTATAAAACTAATTACAGGGCCATATGCTAATTACTAAGACGAATCTATTAAGGTAAATTAATCAATCATTAGCGAATGGTTACTGTAGCACCATATTGTCAAATCATGAACTGATTAAGTTTAATAGATTCGTCTCGTGAATTAGTCTCTGGCTGACAAGTTAGTTTTTTAATTAGTATATTTTTAATAGGCTAAACTAATATTCGATGTGACAGAGTAAAAAAAATTTGCCCTGGAAACGAACACGCACTAAGGGTGAGTTTGGTTTCATGGATAGAATATGACGGCCCATAGATAAACAGTGTTTGGTTCTTTGCTGATCATGAGTTTAGATAAACGAACACGCACTGAGGGTGAGTTTGGTTTCATGGTAACACGCACTCATGAGTTGGATACGGATATCCCTGACAAGGGAATAAGTTTGCTTGGCGAGCTCGTCCATGGTTTCGAATCTTTATCATTAGTAAATAATTAAGGATTGATAGTATATTATATTATTACTTAGTAATTATGATGTCAAGATTAACTTTGATAAGTGTTAATATGTTAATTAGTGCATGTTTTGTATGCTAATTAGGATAAAACTTGTGCTAATTAACACATTTTATTTGCAATTAGCTATTATCATCACAAAAATAGTGTCAGTATCTAATTATTTTAGTGCATAATTAGTTTTTATTTTAAATATTGTAAATATAATTAGTCAAATACTCTCAACTCTCATCCATCTAATCAAATCTACCCTACTAATACACCAACTATTTTCTTTGCTTGGTGTACCAAATAATCCTCCCCGCTGAAAGGGTCTCCCTACGCGCACATACCAAACTGTACCCAGAAAACCGACCCCATAAAAATGAACCATCCAGATTGCTTCTTATTATTCTCTCTCCTTACTCACTCAGATCTAACGATCAGAATTACATGGTATTCATCATTCATCATGCCGCGCCCCGCTCAGCAACTCAAGACAGCGTTCCGCAGGGCCGCGGTTCGATCCTCAGGTTCTCTTTTTTTGGGTCTATTCTTCGCTCGAGCACGGCAGGATCCCCACCTCACCGACTCCTCTCTCCCTCTGAAAGGATCGTGACGCCTAAGAGGGGGGTGAATTAGGCAACTTAAAACTTCTACTCTAAACTATGTCTTCTAATTTCCACCTAGACAAAACTTATGCAAGAAAGTAAACTATCTAATGTGCAACTAAGTTTTTGCTATGTGTGTTTGCTATCTCTACCGCAAAAAAGAGTTATGCTACCTAGTTTCCAAACATATCAACTAGCAAGTAAGCTAGGAAAGGTAAAGCATATGAACAAGGTAGCAATGTAAATGCGGAAGCTAAATAGTGCGGTAGAGATACAAACTCCCGTTGACGACTTCGGTATTTTTACCGAGGTATCGAGAAGCGCGCAAGCTTCTCCCTAGTCCTCGTTGGAGCCCCTCGCAAGGAATCCCTCGCAAGGGCCAAGCTCCCGGTCGAGTAGCTCCGTGGATAGCTCCAATCCTTCCCCACGCTCAAGTGGGTCTCCGGTTAAGCCACTCGTGACAAAGCCTCTCTCGGATGCTCCTCGCCGTCTTCACTATCAAGCTTCCGGCCGAAACGCCGCGGGCCTTGTTCCCTTTGGTACACGGAGGCGGCCACACCACAAACGCGGTTGGTGTGATCTCGCAAGACTACAAGTCCCGCCGATGTACAACCACGGTGCGCGCAAGCACCGGTAGATAAGAGGTTTTCAACCTCACTAAACACTAGGCCTAACACCTAAAGCAAGCGCAAAGCGGTGGTCTAACTAGCTTAAGCACTTCGCAAAGCACATACACTAATCACCTAATATATCACTTGAGCACTTTGGTGGCTAGAGCAACTAAATATGTGTCTATACACTTGGTACACTTCCTTGAGCTCCAACCTTATTGTTTTGGCCGACCATGGGGGTATTTATAGAGCCCCAACCAAATAGAGCTGTTGGGCAAAGAGATGAGCTTTTCTGCCATCGACCGGACGCTCGTCACGTCATGACCGGACGCGTCCGGTCTCTCACAACGGCTAGTTGCCAGCCTGCACAGGCACTGATCGGACTCTGGCATGAGTCCGGTCGCAGACGATCGGACGCGTCCGATCGCGTTTTCGTGCCTTTGGAACCTCTCTGTATTTGATCGGACTCAGCTGGGGCTCAGCGTCCGATCGTATACATAGCGTCCGGTCACACGGTTTCGCTGAGGAACAGTTGTTGCGGCGCGTCCAATCGCAACTCGTTCGTAGCATCCGGTCACGCGAACGTGGCGCTGTCGGCTTGAGGTACTGACCGGACGCATCCGGATCAGCGTCCGGTCACTGCGAAGCAGCGTCCGGTCACTCCTTTTTCTTCAATTCTTCGCGGTTTCTTACGCCGTCTTGGTTCCATTCTTGGCCTTGGACTTTGCTTGATCTTGAGGGTCTTCTACTGAGCTTCTAATATCTTGCTTGAGGTGTTGATCATCGGATCATCACATAGCCTTTGTCCAGGTCACATTTGCACTCTATTGGGCTACAAAACAAACACTTACAAATGCATTAGTCCAATTTGATTGTATCGGTCCAAGATCCATTTTCCTTGCACCCTCCTCTCCTCGATGCCCAGCACGAGGGATCTCCGTCGGACGGCTGGGCCTAGGGGCGGCGGCAGCACGGACTAGGCGGATCGCGGGTGACGGCTGTGGGCAACCTGGACACCGCAGCGGCGGGGCGAATTGGACGGCTCCTCCAGTCCTCCTCCGCGCCCCCAAACTAGGCAGCCATGGCTGCTCCTGTGTCCTATCCGATGACGACGACGAAGAAAGATGATGACTGGATGCCGGTATGCTCTGACCCTCAGATGATTTAGTTCATCCATGACTCCTTGATTGCCTGGAGATTGTCCGACTTCCATCCTGTACTTATTTCCTACTTCCATCCTCCAGTTCATGCGTGAGATCGTGAGTGACTGAACCACTAAGTCGTCAGGCATCTGATGAGTGACGAGTGAGTGATTGACCTATCTCTGAAAGTTTGAATCCTGATCTCTTATCTCACCGATCAGCACTACAACATCCACACTAGGTTTGATGATAATAGCAATTTGGCTACAACGCGGAAGGGAAAAAGAAAGGGTAAGTGAATTGATTGATTTAATTACTATATATAGTTGTCATGTGGGAGGTGAGCTCATAACCACCGTTTCTTGTTTGATGGCGGTTCATTGGCAGAAAGTTATAATTGTCTATTGATTTCAATTTCCTTTTTCTTTTGTACATCGTGGTTAGCTATTTGTTAAATCACCGCTATCCGTTACTCATTTGGTTGCAAGTGTTTGAAACTTTTTTCTTTCTTTTTAAGCTTTAAAGATCAAAAAATTTCTTTCTTCTTTTTTTTTTTCTCTTGAACAGAGAAGCCAATTGTGTGTATTTGACTTGCAGGTTACTGAGAAGGAGGTCATGTATATTAGTACAACAAGGTTTTGTCTCGGATGTGTTGATTCCAGATAAGTCTGGGTGAGGACTATGTTACTGTTCGATTGAATCCTTTGTTCCATAAGTGGATTAATAAAACTTGAAAGGGATCATAGCTTGATTATGTCTGTGTCAGTTCAGAACAAGTTAAGTAGCATGCCTTACAGTTGGTCGAAAAAAAGATATAACTATTCAAATTGAAGAGATCTATTTTACTAACAGTAGAATTAAGACTATAGAGATCTTTTCAGATCACTTGGTGTGATTTTGCAGATCGGTTGAGGTAGCTAATGTTTCGGGTCCAATATTTATCCACACTTTGGTGTGATTTTGCTTTCAATCGGGCTCTGAGATCTCTCGATATTTGATGCGGTACTTTCTTATGCGTCATTTATAGCAATGATTGAATTTAGAGGATTATAATCTATAAAATTACAATAGATTAGGTACTATGCTTGAATACCGGAAGGAGGAAGGTGCTGCTGCAAGAAGATAAATTTGTGTTCTTTTCCTGATATGTAATTAGGTTCCATTCTTTCCTCTATTAGAGAAAAGGGGCTTTTAATGCAGTACCAAAACATTTTGAAAAGCTAAGAATGCCTTCATGTTGTTACTAATTCTCTCTATGATTTGCAGTGTGACCTTAAGCAAACTGGTCATCTATGTATGTTTTGGTTCTACTAAAAAAATATATATGTGTCCTGGTGTTTCTATTATATTTTTTTTCATGACCTTCTGCAAACTGGTCATCTATGTATACATGATTGTAAATCATCTTCGATAAGATAAACATTTTGTTTTATCCGAAGGTAAAAATTTGAATATTGGTGTTTTGTACCCAAGCTTTCTGCTATATTTCTTTATCAGTGTGTACATGAATATTGCAGGGTGACTATTGCATCCTTGGAGCAAAAGCATTCAGTACAAACTAAAAAGTGACCACATCCAACAACTATATTGGTGAGTGTAGGTATCATGTGAGAAAGTGGTTTACAAAAAATACTGCAAAACAAAATGGAAACAATTGTATAGTATTGAAAGGATCATATCTTTATTGCAGAAGTCAGGGCTGTCCTGAGGATTTTGGGTGCCCTGTTCTAATACCATATCATCTCTGCTAATGAAATAGGCATGTCATATCTCTACTCTTTGATGCATTAATACTGCCTAATGCTGGGCCTTACCCTTGCATGGTGCACCTATGGCTCTTATGTGGTTTGCTTTTAACTATTAGAAGGAGCTGCTTGAAAAGCACAATCCATGGCTTCAAGAAGAACTGAAAGCAAAAGTGAAGAACCTAGCTAAATATAATAAGAAAAACAATTATGGCTTGGATGTATTAATATTTGTTTGCTTTTTTATACAGGTGTTGCTTAGTTTAATAACTAAATTATTTTTCGTGCTTGTAGAATGGTTGTATTTGTATAAAAATTGAGTTTAATAATTATAATTCATTAGTATAGTTGTACGAATGACTCAATTAGCAACAAATAGTACTTTTGTACGTTGCAGTTTTTAAAAGCTAGGCCGCGAGTACCTTCCCATTTCCATAAAGGTCTTGTTTATTTCAACTTATGATACTACACTTTATTCTCTATCATACAACTAGGGGTGGTAAAGGCCCACTAATTTAGCATAGCAAATCTAAAGATCGGGCTCAATAAGGATCGGACGGTAATACTATATGATTTTAAACTAAAATTGGAAAGAGCTAAGTTGGATTGTGAAGGAGTGATAAGGACCCTGATCCATTACCACAACACTATTGAAATAGTCGAAATTAGTCATGAAAACCACCGGCCGAGCAGCTCCAAAATTAAGTTTTGACTTTATTTTCAAAAATCAGAATGATATTTATATTTATTTTCTAAATATCATATAGTGCATGATATGTGAGATGTTAAGAAACATTTTTTTTTAATTTTTTACCGTAGCGTTAGCATGGGCACTCTACTATAGAAAATAGTTCGTCTCATCCATCAAACTAAACAGACGATATGTCATATCTATAAATAAATCTATAGAAGGTCATATCCCATCCATTTTTGTTCTTAAACCAAACGTACCTTCATAAAGCGGCCCGCTTACAGGGTAGACATCTACTCCCTCCCTCCGTCCCGTAATATATGTCGTCGGAGCTACAGAGCAATGTCCGGTAATAACTGTCATCGCCTACAGAACTCATAGCTACCGTACCATGTCTCATCGAGCTCACATGCATGTCTGCCCTGTCTTATCCCTTCGCCCTATCACATGCATGATTTGTTTAGGCAAAAAAATACTACTGCGCTGCATGGCTAATCGTTAAAAGTTGGATGTGAGCACTTGTTTATTGTCAGAAAAAGAGGAGCATTAATGGTGTGTCCAACAAAGTGAGCAGATGAGAAATCATTTATATATAGGGGTGTCAGGGTCTTTTGTCATTTACATTGGTAACCGGGTAGAGTGCTCCGACGACAGATATTGTGGGACGGAGAGAGTAGTACCTATTGAACGGGGCCTCATGGTTGGGAATCCAAAAAAAAAAAAGGAGATCTGGCCACTATCAGCCTAACACCCACTCGATTTTCGTTGTACTATTTGTCGGTTGTTTTTGCTAGCTGTAGCAAGTAGCAACCGGTTTGGTGGACTAGGTAAAAAGTAGTCTGATATATATTATCATGCGGCACATGAAAAACTGCTCTCCCATGTGTTCGAACTTTCCTTCCATCCTTCCTTCCACATGGGCAAAATGATAATTTTAGCCTCTAATCTATTGCTTAAGACTCAGTTTAGTTCCTAAACTTTCAATTGTTCACTATAGTCCTTAAACAATAGATTTGCAACTCAATCTTGTCCATTTCCCTTCATGTCATGCCATATGGCCAACACTGCATACGAAATGTCGCTCCTACCCCTGGTTCCTTTCTTTACCCGCTGACCATACTCACGGTGTTTCCCTCTCCCATTAGTCTTTGAACAATGGATTTGTAATTTGCTAACATATAATATATTTTTTAATCTCTAAATTTCACGTCCCAATTAATATGTTTAATTTTGATATTTTTCATATATGTAACATATTTTAATAACTGAATAAACCGTGATAGTTACACATCATATATTCATTGTCCTCCTAAGTCCTAATAACATACTGAAAGGAAGACTGCATGATGAACAAGAAAGGGTTGTGCTGCCAGCGACCGCTTGTCTCTCCTGCACATGTCGGGATATTTATATTTTTCTTTTTCCTTTTAGACTAATTAATTAATTTAAAAAACTAAAAATCAAAACCTTAGATTTATTTGAGATATTACTCCTAGTAAGTAAAATGGCTACATAGCATTGCCTAGGCGACTTGAAAAATTGCTTGACCAAGCAGGATAGAGGGAAACACCGCGAGTCTGAACAACAACAGATAAAGGAGGGAGTGAGGGGTCAGGAGCGACATTATATTTCACATACAACACGGGTCACCCAGAGATACATGAAAGGGTGGACGAGATTAAATTATAAATCCATTGTTTAAGTACTAAAGTTATCAATTTAAAAGCTTAAGGACCAAACTGTGCCTTAGACAATAGTTTAGGGATAAAAGTGACTATTTTGCCTTCCACATGCATGTATTATCACCGTTCAGTAGGTACGTAGGATGAGTACTTTCCCTTTGCTTAGCCGTGTCATGTCCATTATCTAAGTCTCCGGTCTACGTAATCCCGCTGTGTCCTAGTCATGCATCCATCACGAGCGCTAGCTCTATTTGATAATTTTTATGTCCTTCCCATCCGTCCTTCTTGTTTAGAATTAGTTAAGTCAACTAAAGATATGATGATTTTTATAGTCACTGCCACCTTTACTTTGCCACCTTTAACTTGAGATATACAATATATATGATCAATCATCTTCTAATAGACATTAGCGCGCCTTCAACAACAACAGCCTCTCTATCTCTACTGGCACAACTAAGTGCTCATTAACCAGCAACATCCTGCAATACCCTACCATGTCGAGGACCATGAGAGGCTGAGCGAGGCAGTTCGGCATCGGGGCCATGCTCCTGCTGCTACTATGCATGGTTGCATGCTTCCAAGGCGTTCGCTGCGCCGTGGGCGGCGGAGGAAGCGGTGGGGGAAGCGGAGGTGGTGGTGGTGGTAGTGGGGCCGGTGCAAGGGGTGGAACCGGCGCTGGGGGTGGCGGAGGAGGCGGTGGGGGAAGCGGAGGTGGGGCCGGCGCAAGGGGCGGAACAGGAACTGGAACCGGAGGTGGAGGGGGCGGCGGTGGTAGTGGGGCCGGTGCAAGGAGTGGAACTGGCGCCGGGGGCAGCGGAGGAAGTAGTGGCGGAAGCAGAGGTGGGGCCGGTGCAAGGGGCGGAATCGGAGGCGGTAGTGGGGCCGGCGCAAGGGGCGTAACCGGAGGCGGAGGGTGGAGCGCTGGAGGGTCCGGAGCCACGGGAGGGAGGAACCCAAACTCTGCAGGTGGCGGCTCGAATGACGACGATGGCTACGACGGATATGAAGCAGCGGGAGCGCAAGGGCACCAAAATGGCCACTGTGGGGTTTGGATGGTCGTCCTTGTAGCCTCCACACTCTTTTAGTAAAGAGTGTTGAATGTTGATTCCATTATTTGTTTTTTTAGCCGTGCATGCATGGTAACAACTATGTTTATATGGTAAAGAGAAAAACACACACAAGAGTTCACCCACAGGACCCTGCAGCAACCGTCCATCGGTTTCTTTCCATATATATATGTCTATCAATGCACGTGGCAGCGCAATTCTGTGGCGTTGCAAAGGGACGACGACAGCCTCAGCTCCCATACGAAGTTGCCGGTGTCGAAATGAGTTCACGACGCTTGAGTTGAGAGGCGGCAGTAGGCCAGAAGGACGAAGACAGGCGTGAGCGCTGCTGCTGCACTGCACCATGCAGGTAATTTTGCTTGGGAAAAGACTTGAGCGTCGTTGAATTTGAGAAGCTGAGCAGCCAGCAGGTGTTTAGTTCCCACCCAATTTACTGCACCATGCAGGTAATTTTGCTTGGGAAAAGACTTGAGCGTCGTTGAATTTGAGAAGCTGAGCAGGTGTTTAGTTCCCACCCAATTTTTTTTTACCTATCACTCATCGAATGTTTAGATATACATATTATAGCTAAAAAATAACTAATTACACAGATTATGATAACTTTATGAGACGATTTTTAAGACTAATTAGTTCATGATTTGATAATGTTGTGCTACAGTGAATTTATGCTAATGACAGATTAATTGGTCTTATGTCTTGTCTAATTAGGGGTGTGAAAAGTTTTTGCATGTCAATCGGATGTTCCGGCACTCATTTAGTATATTAAAATAAACCAATAAGAAAACAAATTACATATTCCGTCTGAAAACCGTGAGATGAATTTATTAAAACTAATTAGTCCATCATCAACACATGTTTATTGTAGCACGACATTATTAAAACATAAACTTATTAGACTTAAAAAATCATCTCGCAAATTACACGCAATTTGTGTAATTAGTTATTTTTAATCTACGTTTAATACTGTATGTATGTGTCAAAATATTTGATGTGATGAGTGAAAAGTTTTTATGACGTCAAAATATTATTTTGGATGAAAAAAATATGCGATGGCATGAATACAACAAATAATTAGTGAATTTTTTTTCTCAATCTAAGATTTACCATTTCCATTAAATTCTAAATAAATTTTAATTAATAAAAACCGGGATGCTACATGTACGTGCCGCCACAACTTGCCACTTTACTTGCCAGGGAACAGGGGTATCTAATGGCTTCTGACCGTATGCAAGAGCACTGCATGAATCTAATGGCTTACGATCTGCGTCTGGTAACATTTTTGGTTTAGTTCAATAGTATATAGTAGCACAATATACGAATACTGGTATTTATTTTGTCTACAAGCCGACGTCGATCGCCGCCGCACCTACCATTGACGGCAAAATTTACACCTTCGGTGATGTCAGAACTGTTGGACAGTGAAGCAGGGTGGACCAGCTTCCGGTACACACGCAGTGCATAGCTAGAATCCTAGGGAGGAACAGCTTCCGGTATACACGCAATGCAAAGCTACATTCAGCGTTAACGGCTTAAAAAAACATCACAACAAAACCAACACGCAGCCTCAAACACGATGGAGCAAAGGCACCGAATTACTGCCAGCACTAGGCAACATTTAACTGGTTACAAGCCACGTTCTTAACTTTTTTAGAAGCCACGTTCTTTTAGTTTAGAGTACGCATGGCGAAGTAACTGATACGAACTAGACACACGCACCGACACAGTTCACACAGCACGGGGGGCACATTACTTACATGAAGTCAAGGCGCAAACTTATTTTGACGAAGGCTTACCATCCACCACTGTTGCCGTTGCCTGCACCATCCGCCGCTTTATCCCAGGAACTGCCACCACCCCCTCCTTGGCTCTCGCTCCCGCCGCCACCTTTGCCCCATGGATCGTCCTCTTCTTTCTTGGGAGGAGCTTCTGACCCACCACCCCATGAAGACTTCTCTTTGGCTGATCCTCCTGATGAGTTCCAGCCATCCTCGTTACTCTTTCCCCAAGAACCTCCGCCGCCAGATCCTCCACTGGGAGCGCCCCAGGCGCTAGACTTGTTAGCATCACCGCTTGGCCGACCCAGGATAGATGGAGATGATCTGTTCTGACTCCAGGAGTTGTTTGCATCACTCTTTCCTGCCTGCTCATCTCCACCAGAGGTGTTTTGCGCTTCCCAGCTGGGCTTGCTTTTCGAGAAAGCTTGATTTCCTTCGCCACTTCCTTTGTTGGCATTCCAGTCGGAAGACTGAGACCAGCCACCACCTTGACCGAAGGGCCTTTTTTCATTGTTATCGTTCCAGTTCCTGTAGCCACCACGGCCACCATTTCCCCTGCCAGAGCCCCAGCTGCCACCATCTCCCTTGCCAGAGCCCCAGCTGTCACCATCTCCTGACCCGAAGTTGTTGCCTTGATTGCATTCACCTCGCCCAAAGCGACCTCTGCCTCTTCCTCTGCCACCATCAAAATCCCTTCTGTTCCACTGATCTCCAGACCTTCCGCCACCTGATTCATCGTTTCTATTGCCTCCATTCCATGATGATCCACCACCATCCCCAAAATCCCTTCCTCTCCCTCTGCCTCGATTTCCACGTCCAAATCCACCTTTATTATTTAAATTGTCATCACCAAACCTTGGGCTGTTCCAAGTAGGTTCCTGATCCCCCAAAGAGAAATTAGGTTTGCTCCAAGAAGATTCCTGATTCCCACCAGACGAGCCAGCACCCCAGCTGTCAGTTTTCTTGCTGCCATCATTAACCCCCTTGCTATTCCAGGGATCATCAGCCTTTTCCTTAGATGGAGTGCCCTTTGATGTCGTGTTCCAGCCATCATTCTTGTCATCAGCACCCACAGTAG
Source organism: Coix lacryma-jobi var. lacryma-jobi (assembly GCA_009763385.1). Lineage (NCBI taxonomy): Eukaryota > Viridiplantae > Streptophyta > Magnoliopsida > Poales > Poaceae > Coix > Coix lacryma-jobi. Next base: position 6,248,467 of record CM019826.1, read on the forward strand.
AAGACATCTTGCTGGCCCAAGGATTGGCGTCTTGTTCTTTACCTACAAAAATAAAATAAAAGCTCAACAAGAGACCCAGAATAGATAACATTGCTGTTCAGCTTAAAACGGTCCGGCTTAGTGACGGTGACCAATGCCAACCATTCAGATAGTCCCTTGAGTACCTTCATTAGAACCAATCTTGTTTGCCCATGGATCATTTTGTAGTCCACCTACACATGACAGCGTGAATAAGATCAAGTAGTAACTACATCTACAAGTACATATAACAAGAGATTTGCTTGACTCAACGCTACCAGCATTTTCCCACTTACACACATCATTGCCAGAAGCAACTTTCACCTTGGTGTCCCATCCACCACTGGTATCCTCAGAACCACCAGAAGTCATCTTACTTGACCAAGAATCATTCTGTTGTTCTTTACCTGCAAAGAGCCCCCAAGACAGCAAGTGAATTTGGAAGCTCAGAGGAAAGCTACAGCTAGAAACACTAATAAACAAAGAAAGAAAAAAAAAATGTCTCTGGTTGCTTCTCAATCACCTTCAGTAGAAGAGACCTTGCTTGCCCAAGGATCACCTTGTTCACCTACACAGGAGTAATACAAATAAATGCTCTGTAGCATAAATGGACGGCAAGAGTGTCAATTATTTGATTATAATATTGATAGTTCTCAGCTTGAGGACCAGTTTGTGCTTTGCAAAAATTTAAAATGTAATAAAAGAAGCAGCTGGAAAGGCAAATCAAGAAATTTGAGAAGCATGTTCAAGTTGCCGTTTAGAAATGGTCACTTGAAACTTTAACAGGGAAACTAGAGGTAGAAATGAAACAGGTTACTGACCTACAGACGGTTTGTTATCCTCTGAACTATTCCAAGTGGAAGGCTGATTTTGACCATATGACTTTGTGCCTCCACTGCTACTCCAGGGCTGGTTGCTTGATGGATTTGTAGCGTTCCAATTACTTCCACCACCCCATTTTGGTCCATCGTTACTGTTATTTTCCCTTCCAAACCCAGAATCGCTTCTATCACCATTTCTCAAACCATTGTCTCTTCCTCTCCCTCGTCCTCCATATTGCCCCCTTCCTCCTCTTCCCCTTCCCCTATATCCACCAGAATCTCCAGCTTCATTGTCGACCTGATTATCAGACCTCCAAGAGGGTCTTTCAGCATTGTCATCACCCCATGATTTCTTCCAACTTCCTTGATCATTTCTGCCATTGAAATCACCAGATTCCTGACCCCTACCTCTCCCTCGTCCTCGCCCAAAGCCACGTCCACCTCCAAAATTTCCAGGCCTGTTCCAACTGCTATTCTGATCATCGCCCTTGTTCCAACCATCACCACCAAAAGATTTCGGTTTATCCCAATTGTTGTCACCAGCTTGTTCCGAAGCTCCAGCTTTGTTCCAATTTCCTATTTCATTGTTTGTTTCTTCAGACTTAGCAGATGACCAGTTTCCTTTGCCCCAACCTTCATCCTGTGCATCAGCCACAACAGATGATTTATTCCAGTTGGCAACAGAAGCATCCCAACCTCCTGCACCACCTGCTCCATCACAACTGTTGTCTTTTGACTTGCCCCAGGTACCATCTTCAGTGACAGGCAAAGAACTGCCCCAAGCCATATCGTTGTCCACATCTTTAGAACCGTTGTCTTTTGCTTGGTCTTCAGTCGAGTTGCACTTAGGTTGGCCCCATCCTTGACTGCCATCCTCCATCTTATTGTCTGGAGGCACTGTAGCCTTTTCCCAGCTATTTGATCCTTCCATATCTACTGCTTTGACCTTGCTTCCCCAAGGGTCTGTGTCAGCTCCAGTTCCCATGTCCATAACCCTGCAAGCTTCTCCCCAGTTGTCACTCTTTTCACTCTCCTTATTGACAACCGCTCTGTCCCAGGAGCTGCCAGCAGCATCAGATCCAACTCCAGCTTGTTTGTCCCATGCATTGCCACTAGAACCTTCCTTCTGAGTGGCACTAGTGTTCCAAGCTTCAACAGCTGATGATGTTGCTTTCTTACCCCATGGATCAGAATCACCATCAGCAGAAGACACCACTTTCTTACCCCATGGATCAGAATCGGCAGCAGCAGAAGGTACTGTTTCCTTACCCCATGGATTGGAATCACTGTCAGCAGCAGATACTGCTTTCTTACCCCACGGATCAGAATCACCGTCTGTTTTCTTACCCCATGGATCAGAATCATCTTCAGCAGAAGTTTTCTTACACCATGGGTCAGCTTCTGATTCTCCACCTGAAAATGTAAAAGTTCCACACCCACCTAAACTGTGAAAACCTCAAATACTGGCAGATGTGCATAGCATATTTAATAAGCATAAATGACAATATCTGCAATAGTGCAAGAACCATCGACCTAAATTTCTTTTACTACCTCCATTTCATGATGTATGTCCAGGGCCTCGGAAGCATCCATTTCGCAATTTAGGTCCATGTATGATGACTGCTTTCATGGTGCGAATTCTGGAGGGTATAACTAATCTAAGTAGGAATTTAATTTACATTTGGAGTTGTGGATTGACTTATTGTTTCTTTTGCATCAGTGTTTGGTTTCCTTGGTCTGCTCGCAATGGTGGGTGTGGACAACTGAACATAACATGAAATCAGTAGAATTAAATCACTATTTAATAGTTTTGCGATACTTTTTGGTTAATGTGGAGCACTTGTTGGGTCTCATCTCTAACCTATCCCAATTTGTTTGGGTAAGGATTCGTTGTTGTTTTTGTAAGAAACCAGTACTTTGTGTAAGATGAATAGGAAACAACAGCTGCTTAACTGCATCCAGAAATGAAAAGATGCAAGTCACCTATTTCAAGTTGCGAGCTATAAGTGCAGCAAGTGTCTAAACCAAACCCACAAGAAAAGTCTAAACCACATTAAAAGTGTATCATTTGTATACACTTTTTATAAAAGAAATTCGAAGGCTTGTAAGAAATCTTGATTAAGAGACCACGCCTCTTTTAATCCCAAATTAGTTCAATCCTCACCAAATTAATAGAGCTGTTCCATCGTTTCGTTCCTAGTGTCATGATCCACTAAAGCCCTTTTTTTGGCAGATTTCACATGGCAAGCATCTGAACAAATAGTAATGCAATGCCTTTCCCCAAAAAATGATGAAACAAAAATACCATTGCAATAAAGGCACGAAAAAAGAATAGTGACACAAATAAATAACAAACTAAATATTACCTGCATTCTGGGCTGGGAGCGTGGAACTTGAAAAGGGTTGCCATGAGTCACTGCAGCCCATCAAACAATTTGGTGAATAACAAGATATATAATAACAATAAAGAGTAGCTCAGAACATCTATTCCTCCAAGTGATGCTTTACATGAGCAAAGAGAAACGAGACAAATAAGAAAGAATTTAGCATCTTTGTTCTGTTCAGAAATTGGACCAGATACAAGAAAGGTTAAAAGGGAACTGACAACTACATCCTTCAGAAAAAGGTGAGTTAAAAGGGAACTGACGACTACATCTTTGGGAAAAAAAAGGTAGACTCAAAGAGCAGCTCACTAACACACCCTCGACAATTCAATAACCACGGTCGGACATTTACTTTTTACACTCACTTATCTGCATATTGGCAAGTAACAAGTAATATATATGATATACTTAGTACTCGAAACAAGCTTAGCTTCAAAATGGAATAGGTGTAAACGCCAAGGAAAAGATCTCTAGTTAACAAAACCAATCCTAGACCAAGCAGACAAGTGGAAGTGCAAAAGCAACATCGCAAAGGCACAAGAAAATATATTTTAAATAATCCATACTAACTGAAAAGCGAAACAATCTTTTCTTAGCCATGTGGGATCAAGGCAGGCTTAAATAAGTACAAAATAAAAAATGTTGGCTCCTCACTTTTCCGGTAATTTAGAACTCCATGTGACTACAAAAAGAGGGTTGTGACTACATTTATTCCTAATCTCAAGGGTTCTTGCTTATCTTGTCTTATTTTTATGTACATCTGGACTACATTTATTCCTAATCTCAAATGAAGGGTTCCTGTATATCTTGTTTTCTTTTTATGTACATCTTTCGTGAACTAGGGCCCTAGCAGCATGTACAGCAACAGCACAAATGAGTAGGAAGTTCATTGTTGGCTGTTGTGGACAACAGGACATACATTAGGGAGCAAGGAAGAGTAGTTCAGCTAGGAAAAGGCATGGCCAATTGTTTGATAAAGTTCAGGCAGAATTAAGAAACCAAGCAGTACAGAGAGAAAGATGATGTGCAAATGGTCCAAGACAGCTATGAGGTGTAGTCAGCTACCAGATTAGAAGGGATGAAGAAACAAGATGGGATCTATGTATCACCTATACGGGACATTCGTTTGGCAATACGGGTACAATGATATATAATTCTGAAAAAAAATGTTGTGGTAATATAGTATTATACAATATTAGAGTATCAAAGTATCAGATATCAGATCAGGGTCCAGATGTGTTAGTGAAGTATAGAATATGCAAGTGTAGATTAAAAGCTAAGTGATGGCGGAATTCTAGGCATCAAAGCCTGGCTGTCTTATAAAAAGAAGTCCTGATCTATTGCCTGTATTTGGCTATTTGCTATCAATCAACATATCTAGTCGTTTCATCCAAAGAGACCCAGCCTATGTCAATTCCTCTCACCATGAATCCTTGATTCCAAAAAACATGTTGGCTCTCATTGCATGGTAATGGTATTTATCCAAATGTGAACTAAAATTTGCAACGACTAATCAAAAAGAAGAACAAGAATTGTTAATTTATGCACTAGCGACGAACAAAATGCTCCAAATGACAAAGCACGTGAACATAAAAAAATGAGGGAACGGTGTTTTTCTCTTCTCCTGTAATGAATGGCAGAGCTCGTGATTTATCTACCAAAAAAATATTCCAACAGAAGAAATGCTGAGGCCACTCTCTGATCAAAATTTATTGCTTGCCCTGCTAAATATAAATACCCCAACAGCATTTTCCAATGAATCAACTAGATGATTGGTGACCATTTCTAGGGGAAGAAAGAAAGTATCAACAGTAATATTTCTAGCACAGCAGCATTGCAATGGAAGATTGAATTTGGTTGCTTTGGGTTTTCATTGTTGGTATATCTGTGCAGTAGACTACCCCAACTTGATTGGGACTAAAAGGCTTTGTTGTTCTTGTACCTGTGCAGTAGCAAATCCACCCCAGTGGTTCAATGGGTGGGAGGGAGTGGACACCCAGAAAGGAAAAACAAGGATTCTAGATGTACGAGTAAACAGCAAAAAGGTGAAGTATAAAACAAACCTGCCAAACGATGGCAACCCATTGTCCCATGAAGTTTTGACTGCTTCTGAACCTAATAAGCAATGAAAGTAATTTTAAACATCAACACAGCTGTACAAGAGAACAAAGAACTCGAACCTTGTAACGTATGAACTTCCTAAATTTAGCTTTTTCATTAAAAGTAACTCATCCCTCAATGGAGCAGATGGCTTTTTAATATACAGCAGTCAGCAGGCTAGCAATTTGGAGACTTTCCTGTTTACACTGTAGAGACTGATCCAAGAAAGACAAGCCCAAAACTCTACATAAAGTATTAATCTCACACTTACCAAAAAAGGATGTATCTTGACTTCCAAATTTACTTGATGGAGCACCAGACAAGTTATCCCTGGTAGGCCATGTAACATAATGAGAAGCTAATATGGAAGTGATACCATACTTTGGCATACTGATGGTGCAATTGCATTACAGGATTTACAGCTAAGCGGCAAAAAAAGGAAACTAAAACATGCTTCAGTTGCTTACCCCCTATTAGCTGGGACTGAGAGAAGATCAGCTTGCACTGCACACATGGAGAAGTCAGCCATTGTCCAAACAACAGCTCAAACAATATGGAAGCTAACCAACCTGTAACAATTTTGAGTAGAGAATCTAGCTTAACAGTCACATCATTCCGAAACATCCGAACTACTCGACAGAGGTAGCCCTTCAAAGGACCCTTTTTAATGCGCAGCATCTGCCCAATAGAGAAAAGTTGTTCTCTGGTGCTCCTGTAAGGCCTTTCAGCTGTATTATGGAGGAAATCAGAATGATATACTTACATGCAGAGAATATTACAGGAGAAATCAAGGAACACTTACGTTCCCGATGCTCATTTTGCTCATAAGCAGGTTCAGAAAACATGGGAGTTGGAAAGTCCTGATACATAGAAAGCAAAGTGACACAAAGAACATCCTCAATTCATTGACAAGTATACACCCATATCTACGTACCGAACTTTCAGTAGTAGAGCTTCCTACACCCTTCCGTATCTTTTCGCATGACCCACTTTGAGCACAGAAAAACCCACAGTTCTCACTTTCACTTTCATTATAAATGAACAGTATTCCCAGGTACAAGTGTTTGACAACTCCTTGCTTACCCTGCAAAAAAAATTAATCAAACCACAAGTGTGCTAAATGGAAGAAATGGTATTCTTGAATACTCCAAAAACACAAATGCTGGAATTCAAAAGCACATGTTACTGCAATAACAGTGCAATGTGTCTTAGATAAGAACAATGTAGCAGTACTAGTACATGCACAATGTTAAAACTATCATATCATTGGCAATGCTCAGTCAAAGAATCCACACCACATTTTTAAAAGACCTCAAATTAATGTTTCCTTGAAAAAAAAAAGAAAAAAAACCATAAATTCCCATACTGCTTACAAAATGAGAGACCAACAGCAGATTCCTGTCAGATTTAATAGTTCAATTTTCACCTGAAATGGCCCTTCCACGACATTAACAGTGTCATTAATGGATATTGTCTTCTTTTGATGATCGACAGCTGTAAACATTTTATCTGCGCAGCCTTTCTTAATATCCTGCTTTCTCACTGTCACCGCAGATCCTTCAGGACCACCCTTTAGTATCTACACAGAAGCCAATTTTTTAGACAAAATTAAGGATATAAAATAAAATTGAAGTGTGCATTATAAGATTATTACCCTAAAACCCTCTTTCTCAACAGCAATGACTACACCAAAATCTTTTCGCCTGCTCATTAGGAAATAAAATATAAGGATAAGGATGAAATCTGTAGTTAGTAGACAATGATTATAAACCATAAAACACACTCACCCATAGAGTACAAGATCATGAAGGTTGAATTCATCATTGTCATCATAATTTTCAGTAGAAGTTGACGCTTTAAGGTCCGAAGCTTTGGAGGATTTTATTTTAGAAGATGATGACTTCATATCTCGTTCTGCTGGAAGGTTCCTTTTCTTAGAACCATACATGCCGGAGAGCCAATCCAAGTCATCAGCAGAAGCTCTATTGCTTGGACTAGAAGAGAACTTCAAAAGCTCTGTTTCTGTCGGTTGTATCCCCCAATAAATCAAAGAACTAAGTGCGACCCTTTTATACAGAAATCCATCTTTGAACATCAAACCATCAAGTACTTCAAAAACTTCACCAGTCTGACGATCGCGCCTCATTTCAATATGAGGCCTGAAGAACCTGCATGACAAATGACATTTTGGAAACTGTGTCAAGACTGGTTAAAATAAAATATAAGTTTAGCAGATGTAGGACAAGGAAGCTTCAGAAAGAAAAATTACTCTAATTCTTGGGAGCTGATCAACCGTGGAGCAGGAACTGCAGCTTCTTTTAGTGAAACTGCACCACCCTGCAAAGACCAAAGTGTGAGATAAGTAGTTAGCAATCAGGCTGCTGCCAAAACAAATGGTTGTTCACAAGCATTGGGAGCCAAAAAATAATGTGGTCTAACAAACAAACAGTTATATAATCAGTTGATCAGTCCAGGCAATGTACATTCAGTAAATAGAACCCCACTAGCATTCTATCTCAACATACAATATGTATTCTAATTTCATTCCAAATTATCAGCAATTCCCGCAGCAACACGTGGGTATGCTTCTAGTTATGTCTACTGTAGAACACAATAATATTGGTGCATCTAGATTCAACAGAGATGTCTCACAGATTGAAGCAAAAGTCCCCCAGATACTTAGATATCTATATCCTACTTAATCATGGCCAGGAACAAAATAAATTTGAGTAGCTTGGATAAATAGAGAAAGCAAATCAATTCAGTAACAGTCATTTTTAGTGCGGAAGTATAAGAGCATTACAAATTTTTTCGCAATAGCATGGAGGTCAACTCTGGGTATAATTTTTATCATCACTCTTTTCCGTCCGTCATCCACGCTAACAACCTAAAAAGTCACATAAAAATAGTGATGTAAGAACATAGAAAATGAAAATATATGAAGAGGGGCGATGCCCCCAGAAAAGATAAAAGGCACAAACAAATTATACCATACCTGTGCCAGATCACCTTTATAGTTTCCATTCTTCATGCGGATCCATGTGCCACGAGAGATTTCAAATGGTTTCGTACGGCTGGATAACAAGCTAGGAACTTCAGCTGCAGGAACAGAAGTAATTCTGCTTGTGTACACACTACAAAACCCTTTGCATGCCTGTAACATGGGATGTCTATGGTCAGTGAGCCATTTTACAGCCAAAATACAAAGCATATACATAGAGATATTAATAGAAAAGAAAACATTATGTTTACACAAAATGAGAAAAGCAAAGCTAAACTATGTCACATCAAAAATATAAGGGTTTTAAATCTTAAACATTAAGATTTTACTCCATCCATTCCAAATTATAAGACGTATAGGTTTTTCCTAGATATATGTAGTTTTTGCTATGCAATTAGATATACACTGTCTTGATACATAGTAAAAGCAATGTATCTAGAAAAAACAAAACATCTTATAGTTTGGAATGGAGGGTGTATATTACACAAAACAGCTATAGCATAATAAACATACTGCACTACATGTCAACCAGCATGCTCTTTCTAGTGTGCATGAATTTTTCTCTTGGTGTAAAAGGGGCAAATTGTGTACCTCTGTAACATCACAGGCCTTCTCCGCTTCAACAAAAACAAACCCTCTTATGTGATCAAGTGCAAATGCTGTGATAATTGGCACTTTGGTACCAATTTTTCGCAGGTCAACAAATTTTTGCATGAAGCAAAAGGCCATTTGGCGCTCGCGCCCGACCTGGAAGGCAGTTAAACAAATCAGCAAATGCACAACAAATGCTAGTCCAGCAATGTCAAGTCAAGGGTTTGATAATCACAAACCATGCATTTAACTCTCCAAATAGCAGGCTCTTTGAGTGCACAATCCATGGGGAAAATGTCATCATCTTCTCTAGAATAGCTCCGATCAGCAGGGTATTTCACACGATTACTGTATCGGTTCTTGATGAATTCCTCAAGTTCATCGCCACTAAGCTCCTCTTCCTTTACAAGAAATGGAAGAGGATGTGACCTTTCAGTTCTTTTGTGATTCAGATTTTGTACATGTTCCCCACCAGTAAAGAAACCTACAGTTGACATAAACAAGATCACGTGAGCAGAAGATTGTGACAATCACTAGGCAAAACCCTTTGATTCTTCAAATACATTTATGGTCATATAGTATGGGATGAAATGACATTAGTGCAATGATGAGTATAGAACAGGCATCCAGATAATTGATAACATTAAGTCAAAGAGCAATGGCAGTTTGCTGTGAGGTGTAACTTGGTTGATGACACTGACAAAGGTCAAAAAAAAAGAAAGAAAATAAAAACTGGAGACTGCTCATGGAAAAATAGAATAGCACATGATGGAACAGGCAAGAAGAATAATCAGCTTACATCCAGCTAAGTATGAAAATGGACAGGAAAAATCCCATCCTGTCCCGTCCCGTCCCGTTTTCTACTTTTGTCCCGCCCGTTTCCGTATTTGCGGGGTCCTGTTTTTGTATTTGCGGAGGCAGGAGAGGGTGTTTTCCGTCCATTTTTGCGGCATCCGTTTTGATGCGGGATGGACCCGTTTGCATCCCTTTTTAATATATGTGTAACAGTTACATGTTCTTGTCTTATGTTAATATACATCTAGTCACCAAATATGCATGTTACACGCGACATGGAAGTGAATATTATATCAATCTTCATATATATACAGTATTGTGTGACTTTATACATGCATAATTGAGAATATTAGGTCATGTGATCCTAATTCAATTTTCTGGCTCTTCATCCGAATTTGTCTGTTTCCTTATGTCCGTACATCCAGATCCCAGCTTTTCCGCTCCTGATCCCGTTTCTGTCAAAAAAAGAATGGAAACGGAAACGGGAGAGGAGTTTTCCGTCCGTTTTCACCCCCACATCCAGCATTACATGCACATGGATGTGGATGAGGGTGTCCAATTCAGCAAATTTGTTTAAGAGACACACCAAATAGCCCTTGGAATCCAAGAGAGGTGTCGGAATCTGGCGCGGGTGCAGGGTGTCGGACTCCAAAAAAATAGGACACATGTTTCCAGGTGACACATCTTATATCTGAATTGCACAATAAATGACACAAAACAGCACAAGGTGAAACTGATTTTGGATGGTACATATTTGTCGATTGCTGAATTCTGATTTCCCAAAAATAGAGGCAACAATAAAAAGACCTTGTCATTGATGTAGAAGAGGAAATTAACATACAGGCCTAATTCATTTTGTGCATAAAAGTGTTCTAAAAAAGAAACCAACAAATGTTCTGAATGTTAAGTAGTTTGCTCATATGGCACACTAAATGACTACATTGTAAAGATGTATTTGTAATAATAACCACATAAAAGCATGACCTTGGGTAACAAAGGTCAGTCCTCACATTTTGCTCAAGGACTAACTCCAAAATCGAAACCAACAAAATTTGCATTTCTATCTATTAGCAAATAGGGATGATTTCGTCCTCGTACAACTAGTACACTACTAGTATATCGGATTCTACAATTTTTAGTGAAGAGATGGAATTTCTACAGTGCTGTATAAGGGTTCCTGTCGTTAAGAAGGGGAAAACCCCCAAAACCCCACAGGCCACATCAATCAACACCAGATCAAAACCTAGGCGAAAGATACAAAGGTAAAAAAATGTATCCCGAAATCATCCGCCCAGATAATCCGCATTGCGCAGAACACAGACCCCAGATGGATCCACTCGATCCATCCACGTCTCTCGCATGCCTCGGGGACCGAACCGAATCCGTACTCACCATCGTCGGGATCATCTTCGGACTCGAGCTCGAGCTCGTCTTCGTCCTCCTCATAGTCGTCGTCGACGCCGGCTACGTCATCGACGAACTGGAGGACCCCGTCGCGGCGGCGGCGCTTCGCGGCGGAGGACGACGAGGGTCCCGCCCCCGCGTCGCCGGAGGCCTTCCGCCGCTTCCCGCCGGACACGGAGGCCCCGTCGGCGCCTGGGGCAGGGGATTCGGCTGCCACTTGTTTGCCCTTCCCCTTCACCGCCATGGCGAAGGGAGAAGCGAGTGGCGGAGTGGGATGGAGTGGGGAATGGAAGACGACGCGACTCGCCCGAGGTGGAGGAGGCCTTTAACCACTCCCGGCCAGGGCCACCTTCCGTTTCCGAGAATGCAGAGGGGTGTTTGCAGATGCCCCCTTGAAGTAGTATGAAATTTGACCGCCGAACGCAATGAAATGAGCGGTGTACCAGTGTGGCCGTGGCGGCATGGTTTTGGGGGTGGATGTGAGAATTTTGTCTTTATAAGGGTTCGATTTCGAAAGGTGCGCATGGGTTGGACCGGAACAGCTAGAATCTGAATAATGGGCTAGAGTCACACTGTGCTCACACTGTCTTATGGCATTGTTAGCTTGAGCTATAATTGACTTTAATCTATATAAATCACTCGTAGAACAGTGTTTTTTTTCTTACAACAAAACAATAATCAACTCATAAGTTACGTCGAACAGAGCCCACGGCCTTCTTTATATTCCTCTCTAAGAGTATGGCTAATAATAAAGTTATTAGTCGGTTGTATGATTTTGTCACACTTTATACGTCTAACTAATAGCTCACATATATAGTAGTTTAGTTAAGACACATATATTAGTAAGAAAATATATGCTATGGAAATTAACATCGTGTGCAAACTATAGAAACTCTAATAAGACCACACTAATCGAATTTGATGGTGGGTTATTTTAGCATTTAAACCTCTTCACTCATCTCATTCTAATCCAAACTGGTGTGGCCACGGTGGGGTGATTAAGTGCTAAAATAACCCACCTTCATAATCATCGGATTAGATTCCTGTAATCTTGATTAAAATTTTTATAATTTATATAGGAGGCTAGTTTCCATAACATACGTTGTCTAGTAGTAAAGCTGGCTCAGCACCCCGCACAATCCATCAAATATAAAGGAATTGTATAAAGTTTTAAATGAAATGTATGGAAAATTTGAGAAACATATTAGTAAAATTACTATGGTGCACGTGCACCAGGAAAGACCAATGTGGCTTCACCCCAGGATCTATCTCTTTCTCTCACAAAGTTTTTTAGATATACGGATCCGCTGCCTGTAAGAATAACTCCAACAACTTGCTAAAACTCACTTGACAAATTTATAGTTTTGTTAAGTCTCAAAATTAAATGTCACGTGAAAAAAATAGATATTCTCCAACAATTTGCTATTTAGGCTTAGCAAATTGAAGGTGAAGGGTTACGAGGATGCTACGCTAGCCGGAAAACAAAATTTTCAACCTCATAAACCAGGAACTACTGCTAGTTATAGATCACGGGATTACCACTAGACGTGCAGATGCAGCGAAAGACGTCTCGGTGTAGACGTGCGCGTCGCAGCGATGCCATGTAGTTGTTCACGTTCGTCCTTCACGTCTCCACGTGTAGTTCGTCCTTGTGCTCCAGATGCAGCACCTCCGAGGTATCCCACACGTACACGGAGGAAGCGTCACACCTCCAGACTGCTAGGTCTGCGAGGAGCAATAGACGCGGGCGTGGGGTGGGCGACGGTTGTCTAATGACGCGGTCAAACCCTGGCCGCCCCACCCCTCTATTTATAGGCGTCCCTAATGAGCCCTCCGACCTGGAGGCCCATTAGCAAACCCTAATCCCGGTCTGATTCGAGTCCAACTCGAATCAGGCTTCCAGCCCCTTAAGCGTGCGACCCTATGGGTTCACGCACACATAGACATGGCCCGAGTACTCCTACTCGCCTGATAGTTGACAGCGGCCTCCAGCAAGACGTGTCAACTCCTATATACACGCAAAGATCATATTAGACGAACCACCACGATCACATACACGTAATTCCCTTGCCACACAATATTTGGTCCAACTCATAGGTTAACACTTAACCTAAGCACGACCATGCATTTTATGATCCAATCATTTGAGTGGTCCAGTGATATCTCTCTCACGTGGAGAGGGGCAAATCTCATCTTGATCGTCTATGTCTCACAGCATACTTCCGGACAAACCCGAAGACTATCTTTATAACTACTCTATTACGAAGTAGTGTTTGATAGTCCCTAAGTGAGTCGATTCATATCTTGAGTACATACCACAATCTCAGGTCGAAGGACATAACGTACATGATGTGTAAAAATATAATAATAAGAACATCTCATATTGGGTCAGTCCAGCCTCATGTCATACATGTGCCCACATTATTAGTTTGACATCTCCATGTCTATGACTTGTGAAACATAGTCATCAACTAATACATGTGCTGATCTAATATCCATGTGTGTTCTCACATGAACTCCGATCAGAGACAACTATCGAATAACCATACAAGTAAAAGAGTTTCACAGACAATTCACATAATCGTCAATCAATACAAGTTGTCTTTAATGGATATTCAATGAACATATAATAAATCATGGATACAATAGAAATATCATCATCTCTATGATTACCTCTAGGGCATATTCCCAATAAAAGGGTGTGCGCAACTAGGACCATTTGCAGTTGCCACCACGTGGAGCTAGAAGCCGCATGTTGGCTTGCATGCATTTGTACGTCGTGATGGCAAGCGACGCCAGGACGCACAAATTTGTGTCGGGAAGGGGAAAGAATGTTAAGCTCTCAAAATTTCTAAGTACTTTTGCTAACTTGTTGGAGGCTATTTTTTATGGTTTTGGCAAAAAAATCCTAGAATGTCAAGTCCTTTTAGTAAACTGTTGGAGTTGCTCTAAGCCAACAGTGACGGACCAGAATGTCAGAGATATCATCAGAAGATGAATACTCGGACCAGCCCTGGACGTCGCGAGAGATCCGAAGACATGATACAAAGTCTACATGGATTAGGGCTCTCATTGTAACTTAGTCGAGTTTCAAAAGGAAGTCTTGTAATTAGAAGAGGACTCCTCTGTTGTAACCGACTAGGACTCGGTATGCGCTAAGCTTTACCCGATTATATAAGGGGAAGCAGGCGCCTACCCCTGTCATTGAATTTAAGATCATAACACAAGACACACGCCGCCACTGGACGTAAGGTATTACGCTATTAAGCGGTCTGAACCAGTATAAATCGTTGTCCCTGTGAACTCGCCGCGTTCTACGAACGCCGATCCCCACCGAACAAATCGGCTGGGAATCCCCAAGACGAGTTGTCGGTTAACAAACACCGACAGCTGGCGCGCCAGGTAGGGGATCTCGGCGATTCCACGATCAAGAGCTCGACGAACCGCTCCAACATGTTCTCGGCAGGATCAATTTTTGTTTTTGGCTCATGGACTTGCATCGCGGATGATCAAGGAAAGCTGCATCGACACCTTCAACCTGAATCAGAAGCGCAAGCCACGCCAAAGACAGACCGTCTCGCTCAGGACCTGGAAAACCTAACAATCCAAGAATCGCAAGAATCTGGGGACCAAGCTGAGGCATCCGACTCCAACTCGAACACGAACTCTTGGTCCAGAAAGGACTCGGATACTAGACATCGTATCCCCTTTGGATTGCGCAATTCAGCTGAAAACTTCCAAGAGTTGATTGGATCAAAATTCAAAAAGCTTCAACATATCCCCCTGACTGGAGCCCAACAAGGACTCGTTTTCAGTTCAACTGAGAAGAGTAACATCGTCCATTGGCCAATACAACCAGCCCCGGCTAGGTTGGTTGGCACAATCGACCAACAACTCCCTTACCAATATGGACATCAGCTCCCCTCTGAGGAGCACGATACCTCAACAGAGCTAATCTCTAGTGCTTCTACCCTGGAATCGGTTACACCGGGATCAATAAATCAAGGCTACACTCGTGAAGTCATTCATGGCAGGACACCAGTCATCTCTACGACCTTCGACTCCTCCAGATGTCTTCCGAGATGATGAAACCTTGAGTATGATATCTGAAGACGATCCAGAAGGACCCGGCGAAACCGAGACCATAAAGGCAGAAAGACTAAGGAAGAATCTAGCCAAAGACGCTCGCAGAAGGCGAGCAACTCATCGTAAGGAGGCTATGGAGCGCTACCAAGTACGACTTGAAGAATATAATAGTCGAAGGCGTCTGGAAGAGGAAGCCGAGCGTCAAGCTCGTAATCAGCGTGATCAGGAGATTCAGTCTCAAAATTATCACAATCGACGACGAGCTGACTGCTCACGCAACCTCGAACCTAAATTCACGAGGGTCGCTGGTCACGAGGTATATCAGACACCCTACCAAAACATCATGGCTCTGGCCACGGAGATGGGAGCTAAGGACAACCGCACCCCCGATGAAGAACGACGGTTGATCATGCTCCAGACTACCGCGCTACAGCTCAAAGGTCGAAACCTTGAGTCTCTAGCTGATGATCAAGACTCGTCTCATCCAAGTCAGAGGCGACCCGTTCATGAGCGGCTCGGTCGGGTCCCGGCCAGAAGTCGTCTGGGCAACCGAGTCCCTGACCAAGCTGAAGGAAGAGTTGAATCATCATATCGAGGAGTCGACAACTTAGCATCTGATGCAGTCGATCGCTTCCCCTGTTTTTCCTAGAGGCTCCGAGCAGTCTCGTTTCCATGAAAGTTCAAACCTGGGAACTACTCTAAGTACGATGGGAAAATAGAACCTAAACGGTGTCTCAAGCTATATGCTCAAGCAGTCGAGCTAGCTGGCGGAAGCAACGACGTCAAAGCATTATTTCTACCCATGGCTCTAGAAACAATGCCCCTTGCATGGTTTGACAGACTTAAGCCCGAGTCCATTGACTCCTGGGAATAACTCCATCGCATTTTCATAGAAAACTTTGCGGGTGTTCCCGAGAGATCAGACCCTCGGACTAAGCTCAGAACCTGCAAGCAGCAGAAAAACGAGACCATGCGAGAGTACTACAAACATTTTTCTGAGATCCGCTCAACAGTCTCAGATATAACAGATAGAGAAGTAATCGACCTTTCCGGCAATGGAATCTGTGAAAGGTACAATTACAAGGATTTCATCAAGCATGACCCGACCAATGCTGACGAGTTCCATCGAGCAGTTAACTCCATGATGGCGACAGAAGAACGCACACAGGAGTGCTTCCCCGAGAGGAACACGCAAGGTGATCGAGGAAATAATCAGAGAGGAAACCAGACTGCTCAGCAAAATACCCGCAAGAGAACCGGGGACAACACTGTTGCAGCCATGGAACCTCAGAAGAAAGGGAACAAGTCGTCAAGCTTCGACGACCTCCTAGATGGCCCATGCCCCTTCCATCCGAAAGGAGGACACCCGGCTAGACATTGTCGACAACTTAAAGAGCGAGGTTTGAATTCCGACTTCAATAAAAGCAAAAAAGACAAGGGGAAGAAGGTAGCTGAAGACCCTCAACAGGGCGCTGGTGGTTTCCAACATCCCAAAGGCACTATCAACGTCATATTTGGAGGAGTAACCACCAGTGACAACAAGCGTCTCCAGAAGCTTTCCCTACGAGAGATTATGTCTACTGAACCAGCGACTCCCAGATATCTTGATTGGTCTGAGCATCCGATCAATTTCTCTCGAGCGGACCAATGGACCAGCGTCTCCAACGCGGGGCACTACCCGCTAGTCTTGGATCCTACGGTCGCCGGATTTAAATTGGGAAGAGTACTCATAGATGGAGGAGCAGGACTCAACGTCATCTTCGCAAGCACCCTACGCAAGATGAACTTGGACCTAGCAACTCAGCTCACACCATCAAGTGCCCCCTTTTACGGCATAGTACCCGGAAAGACGGCCATACCACTCGGAAGGATAATACTACCCGTCACTTTTGGAACTTAGATCAACTATCGGACCGAGTACATCAGTTTCGAGGTAGCCGACTTTGAATCATCATATCACGCCATATTTGGACGACCAGCTATCGCCAAATTTATGGCAGTGCCACACTATCCATACCTTCTGCTGAAGATGCCGGGTCCTAAAGTATTTTAACTTTCAAGGGCGACTTGAAGCGATCCTTCGAATGCGACACAGAAGCTGTACAAATTGTCAAAAAAGCTCAACTCGCCCTAGAAGTACAGGAACTTGTGCAGATGGTACATAACGCCAAACTCGGAGATTCAGAAATCCCAACCAAGAAGGCGGGTACTATACAACCATCAGCAGAAGTCTCTACAAAAGCTATTGACCTGGAAACCGGCGATCCCTCAAAGACGGCGGTTATCAGCGCTCACCTATCTGAAGAATAGGAACTCGCGCTCACCAAGTTCCTTAGAGCAAACAAAGATATATTTGCCTGGAAGCCGGCTGACATGCCAGGTGTTCCAAGGAACTTGGCTGAGCACAAGTTGGAATTAAAAGAGGGTTCCAGACCCATCAAGCAAAGACTACGACGATTCTCACCAGAGAAGAAAGAGGCAATCAAGAAGGAAATAGCTAAACTACTAGCAGTCGGGTTCATCAGAGAAATTCTCCACCCTAAGTGGCTAGCTAACCCAGTACTAGTAAAGAAGAAGAACTCTGTAGAGTGGCGCATGTGTGTCGACTACACAGACCTCAATAAGCACTGTCCAAAGGATCCCTTCGGACTACCGAGGATAGATCAAATAGTTGATGCCACCGCAGGTTCTGCTCTATTATCCTTTCTGGATTGTTACTCAGGATACCTTCAGATCGCTCTCAAGGAAGAAGACCAACCAAAGACATCGTTTATAACTCCCTTCGGTGCCTACTGTTATAAAATCATGTCCTTTGGATTGAAGAATGCAGGAGCCACTTATCAGCGGGCTATCCAAGACTGCTTGGGCGACCAAATTGGCCGCAACGCAGAAACTTACATTGATGACGTGGTTATAAAGACAAAGGATCCGACTACCCTCACATCAGACCTAGAGGAAACCTTTACCCGACTGCGCACTTACAAATGGAGGCTCAACCCCACAAAATGTGTATTCGGAGTACCCTCAGGCCAACTACTCGGATTCCTTGTTAGCCATCGAGGCATCGAGGCTAGTCAAAAGCAGATCTCGGCTATCACCAGTATGAAGCCACCAACTTCGGTCAAAGATGTTCAGAAGCTCACTGGGTGCATGGCCGCACTTAACAAATTTATCTCACGCTTAGGAGAAAAGGGACTACCTTTCTTCAAATTGCTCAAAGCCGGTGATAAATTTGAGTGGACAGAGGAAGCAGACAGGGCTTTTGAACAACTCAAAAGATACCTAACCAATCCTCCTATACTAACGCCACCAGAACCCAGGGAACCGATGATGCTATACATTGCAGCTACCACACATGTTGTAAGCACAACAATAGTAGTGGAGCGCAAAGATGAGAAGCACATCTACAATACCCAGTGACCAGTATACTACATCAACGAGGTACTCTCCGACTCAAAGGTCAGGTACCCGCAAGTTCAAAAGTTGCTTTATGCTTTACTCATATTATCAAGGAAGCTACGGCACTACTTCGAAGCCCACGAAATCACAGTTGTCACGGATTTTCCATTGGGAGAAATCCTTCACATCCGTGATGCCACAAGAAGGATTTCCAAATGGGCAGTTGAGTTGGGTGCACTCAATATTAAGTTCACTCCAAGGAAAGCAATCAAGTCGCAGGCCCTGGCTGATTTCGTCACCGAGTGGACAGAATTTCAGCAGGCTCAAGACACTGCTATTCTAGAACATTAGAAGATGTACTTTGATGGGTCCCTAAAACTCGGAGGCGCAGGTGCTGGAGTTTTACTCGTATCACCCGCTGGAGAGCAACTCAAGTACGTCCTGCAAATCATGTGGCCAGCCACCAATAATGAAGCAGAGTACGAGGCGCTACTACACGGGTTAAGGCTAGCAGTCACATTGGGTATCAAGCGACTATTAGTCTATAGCGATTCTTCCGTGGTGATTCATTAAGTCAACAAAGACTGGGATTGTACCAAGGAAACAATGGACGCCTACTGCGCTGAAGTACGCAAACTAGAGAAAAATTTCTAAGGGTTGGAACTCATTCATATTACCCGAGATCTCAATGTTGCTGCTGACGTTCTAGCGAATTGGGATCCGACAAAGCCTCTGTTCCTAGCGGCATCTTCATACATGAGTTATCCAAACCCTCTATTCAACAGAAGAACGAGCTCAACCCAACACCCTCCGCGCAAATTTTAACAGTATCACCCAACTGGACTAAAGTTTTCATTGATTACTTCAAAGAGCACAAACTACCAGGTGACAAAGCCACAACAGAGCAAGTCACCAGGCACAGCAAGAACTATGTTCTAGTCGAGGATAAGTTATACCGACGTGGCGCCTCATCTGGAGTCCTCTTAAAGTGTATCTCTCCAGAAGAAGGCAAAGAAATATTGAATGAAGTTCATTCCGGGTGTTGCGGCAATCATGCAGCATCAAGGACACTAGTCGAAAAAATCTTCAGATCCGGGTACTATTGGCCCTCTGCCCTAAAAGATGTAGAAGACTTAGTCCGCCACTGTCAATCATGTCAGTTCTTCGCTAAACAACAGCATGTCCCGGCTCATGAGTTGATTTGCATTCCCCCGTCATGGCCCTTCTCATGTTGGGGACTCGACATGGTGGGTCCTCTAAAGCGTGCTCCAGGCAGATTCAAGTACGTCTACGTGGCAATTGACAAATTCACCAAATGGATCGAGTACATGCCTTTGGTCAAATTCAACGCATCAAAATTAGTACAATTCATGCAGAGCATCTTTCACCGCTTTGGGATGCCACATAGAATTATCACTGATCTTGGTTCTCCCTTTACGGCAATTGAGTTCAAGTCATGGGCCAGCGACTGCGGAATAAAGATAGACTACGCATCAGTAGCTCATCCACAGTCAAACGGCCAAGTTGAAAGAGCAAACACCCTCATCTTAGCCGGCTTAAAGCCAAGATTATTTGATCTTCTAAAAGACCACGACGGGAAGTGGGTAGAAGAATTGCCTAAAGTAGTTTGGGGGCTACGGACACAGCGAAGCAGAGCAACAGGGCAGACTCCTTTCTTCCTGGTCTACAGCACAGAAGCAATCCTCCCAGCAGATTTGATTTGGAAGTCCCCATGAGTAGAACAGTATAACGAAGGAGAGGCTGATGATACAAGGAGATTAGAAGTCGACAGCCTTGAAGAGGCCCGGATAACCGCCCTCTTTCAATCAGCAAGATATCTCCAAGGGATGAGGCGCTACTACGACAAGAACGTCCATCACTGCACTTTCCAAGTAGGTGACATGGTCCTAAAGAAGATTCAGAATACCACAGAACGCCACAAGCTTATGAGTCCATGGGAAGGACCCTACATAGTATCCAAAGTAACAAGACCCGAGTCATTCGAGCTAGTCACTGAGGATGGCTCTCCATTGCTAAATTCATGGAATATTGAGCATCTGAAGAAATTCCATACCTAAGGACTACGCTACAGTTTTGACTCAGGGCAAACATGTATCTATTTCTTGGATAATAATAAAGATTGTTTTCCATCAGAAACAGGAGAATCATGAGTTTTTCCAACAATTACATTTATCATGACTACTTAGTCGGATAAATTCTTTCAAGCATACAATAAGCTCTAGCTATTGTATCCCACCGATTAATATATAATATTACTCGGATGGACCCTTCTTGGTTCAGAGATAACCATACTCGAGTTACGAGCTACGAGCTCAATACAACTCACCCGCTAGTACGGCTTAAAAACTCGGCTACAAACCTATAGAGAATACGATATCTTACAAAGAAGATATTGGTTCCTATAAGGTACAACAAGGGGAGCACTCCTCACCCTGTTGTTTACTAATTGGATGAAGGAGAATCCGACTTCGCACTCAAGCTGCGACTACCAAGAGGATATGATTCGCCCGACAGGAACCATCGTATTGGTCCTCGAGAGGTGCTTGATCAAATTTATCCCTTGAAACAGGGTACTAAGAGTAGTACTCGGGCAGACTAAGTTCTCTAAACAAGTCGCCAAAGACTATAAGAGACACAAAGTCATACGACCCAACATCAAGTGCCAAAGAGCACTCGGATAGACTTGTCTATTAAGACGCCTGGTCATACATCCATCAAAAACAAAAAAAACGCATTGACAAGATATTTCTTGCAATGATGAGTCGACAACACATGGAATTAACAAGATTCAAAAGTAAATTATACTTTGATTCTTTAACCACGATAATAACTGTTTACAGAAGATACAAAATTCTGGCCAAGGACCAGGAAGACATACTACTCTACAAGATCTAATATCTGAGAGTAGTCTTCCGCGATGGCCTTGACCTCCTCCTGCATGACCGCATGATCTTCATCGCTCTTGCCGTCAGGAAGCCTCATGATGGACGACAGGTCAAAAGATGGCATATGAAGTCACAGCGTAGCCAGAAGACCACAGACCACCGAAGTCGCCATATCCTTGATGTATCGAGTAAGCCGCTCGGGTGCAGCTTTGGCTTGATCAACCAAGGATTCTTCAGCTCCTCCAGGGCGTGGTATTAAGTCCAGGACCGGCTCCACGGCCTGCTCTAACGCCTTCAAAGTAGCCTGAGAAGTCTTCAAAGATTATTGGGACTCCTTCAGCTGCGTCTGAGCCGCTTCCAGAGCTTCCCGCGACTCCTTCGTCGACTTCAAAGCCTGCAGCAGGTCTCAGTCAGCACCTTCATGAATCAATTTGGCTTCTTGAAGAGTGGTTTGCGCGTTAGCAAATACCTCTTCAAGTTCCGCCTCCTTGCGGTTGAAAGCATTTTGCCATCCAACGGCTAGCTTCTGCGATTCTGAAGAGCAACAGATATCAACCGCATGAGTATCATGAATATACAAACAATAAGGACTCAGGAAAGTACTTCCGACTTACCAGCGAGTTGCTTCTTGGAAGACTTCATGGCCTCTTTGTGTTTTTGCTCCGAGGCAGCATGCTTGGAGAGCAGCTCAATTTCTCGATGATTGGCCGCGTCGCGTTCATCAACAACAACCTTGAGATTGTGTTGAAGCTCATTGATGCGCTTATGAAGCACTTGGGTGGCTACCCTCTGGCTGATCTGATCTTAAGCAATATAATCCCTCAACTGCTGGTTCTCAAGGGAAAGCTCTTGACGGATTCGAGTGATCTGCTCAGTTACCTTCACGTCAAAACCCTGCGCAGAAATAGCAATTTGAGTACCCGGACACGATAACGTAATATAAAGGGCACTTCAAAGAGTTACCTCAATAAATTCTTTGAGCGCCATGGCTGGCGCCATCACTTGTTCACCCAACTCCTTCAGCCGGATGAGATCCGGGTTATATCCCACAACTTCAAGTTTCGAGCCCTGGCGAGAGGACTCGGGGACACCATCGAACTCCTTCCGCAGAGGAACTGAAGCTTCAATTCCCCCTCCAACACCGATCTCAGCTCGGACCATCTCCAGAGTGGGTTCATCAGGCTGTCGGGTACGGAAAAACCAATCG
Organism: Coix lacryma-jobi var. lacryma-jobi; assembly: GCA_009763385.1. Lineage (NCBI taxonomy): Eukaryota > Viridiplantae > Streptophyta > Magnoliopsida > Poales > Poaceae > Coix > Coix lacryma-jobi. The sequence goes on from CM019826.1 coordinate 6,271,179, forward strand.
TTCATCACCCGATCAAGCTCCAATTGAGCGGGAGAGCGAAAGATTGAATAGGGAACACCAACCTGAGGCAAGGGAGGCGCATCCACTTCAGGAACTGTGTTGACCTGAGTACCGGATGGAGAAGAATCTGGCATGGTATTCACCTGACTACTGATGGGAGAAACGCGAGATTCACCTTTCTCCTGCGCTTCCGACTCTTCCACCACCCGGGCTTCAGTCGCACCACTTGAAGATGCATCGATAGGCTTCACCTTCCTACAATGGACGAGTATTGATATTAATACCAGAAATATACAACCATCCCAATGAAGAGTAATACGACTCACTTGGCTAGCTTCAACGTCCGCGACAGTTTCAAGCTTGGCTTCTTTGGCTGCGGGTCTGGGAGCGGAGTTTCTTCAGGAGCAGCACCACCCGAAGTCCCTTGAGCCACCTCGACGTCTGTATCAAACAAAGATATAAGACAGGGGGTTATTAAATCCAAAGCGAACAGTCTATAAAGTACTCGGGTTTTCCCTTACCAGGAGCACCCGGATTACAGTGCTTTTCAGCCAACTCTTTTGATAAAAGAACTTTTCGACAAGCACGACGATTACCAGTGCGAGCTCTCTTCGGGATAGGATCGTCGGCTGCCTGGAGTGGACTCGGAGACCGCTTCCGACTACCCTCAGCTCTGGGATCTAGGATCATGACATCAGAGTTAGTCGATTCTGAGTCTAACCCATCAAGATCACCAAGGGAGCTTGACTCATTATGAGGATCCTCACTTCGGATAGGACCCTCAAGAATGATGCCTCCTCCCTCTTCAGTCGTCGGGGGCAGGGGGGACAGTCATTGTTGTTCCGCCCTTGAGTCTACCAAAACAGAGGAAGAAGATGATGTTTAGTCAGAGTGATTAAGAATCCAAAAGACGGATATTATGATTTCTTACCTCTACAGGTGGGTTGATGGCGGAGAAGGTGGTCATCATCGGAATGAGATGCTCACGACTCTTCAATAGTCGGTTCATCCTCCTCAGAATTTCTTGATTGGACAGTTGCTCGGCAGAATGCCGGTTTGGGTCCTTCATGCCGAGATACTCGAAGCCAAAATTGGCTCGTTGTTGCAGCGGATGGACTCGACGGGCGATGAAATCTTGGACGATGGTGTAACTAGTCAATCCACTCAATTTCAAAGCCGCTATGATATCAATCAAAGGTTGGATGGCCTCCACCTCCTCGGAAGAAATTTTATCCTTCCATTCACGGATCTTCTGGGGTGGCCATCCATCATGACGACGAAGAGCTGGTGGCGGGTTGGCTACATAGAACCATCTGCTAGCCCACTCTCGGACTGACTCTGACAGCTCTACAACTACTCCCTCCGTCCGGTTAAAAATGTCGTTTTAGAGCTGGACACACTAACCAAGAAAGAGGAAAAAAAGTCCTTTATACCCGTATGTTCTCTCTCCTCTACTTTCCAGTTTCTTCATCCTTATCCAGATCTCGCACGAACTTCACCTGCCGCCGTGGGGGGTTCATTCACCGGTGTGGGGGCTATGCCCGCTCTGTGCGGCGGCTTTGCCTAGCACGAGCCCCGCGCTCCTAGCGCAGATGGCCTCGCCCTCCCTGGAGCCTCTCCCAGCGCCGGCGCTGTTGCTCCGATCCAGCGCGACGTCCGCACCCACCGTCCGGAGCTCGCCTCGCCGACGTAGGAGAAGATGAAGGAGAGCCCTGACGAAGTAGAAGAGGATGGAGGCCGTATGAGAAGAGGAGCGCAGACGAGCCTCCGCCTTACCCAGTGACCGCGCATCTGACGTCGTCCCGGTCTGCTCCGCCGTGCAGGGCTGCATCTTGGTAGCACAGTAGGAGAATGGCCCTTGCTCCGTGCCGGTCGCTCCGTCTTGGACGTCGGGACACGCGCTCCAGCTCGGCTGGACGGTGACCCACACCGGCGCCTCGACCCTTGCTGGCGAGGCTGTTGGAGAAGAGGAGGCGGGGTCGGAGGAGAAGACGAGGGGGGCCACTGGCAAAGGGGAAGAAGAGGAGGGGCCGCCGGTGAGGATTGGCAATGGAGCATGCGGAGTGCGCGCGCTGCGCGTGGAGAGGAAGAGGTGGGAGGAGCGAGCGATCCATCCTTGCGAAGGGGAACAAAAGCGAACAGATAAAGCTGCGAAGGTGCAGTGGTGGGTCCTATGGCTAGAACGACTCTTTCTTTGGGACAAGCTTTGAATCGTAAAACGACACTCTTTATGGGACGGAGGGAGTATATATTAGCTAGCTACCTCTAGCCTAACCTGAATACTAGCTCCTCCGACTACCTCTACATTGGAGTCACTGGGTTGACACTTTACCCAAAAGAAGTAACAAAAAAGGGTAAAAGAGGGACATATCCCCAGGAAAGCCTCGCAGAGGTGGGAAAAGATCGCAATATGGAAGAGAGCATTGGGAGTAAGATGGTTGAGGGTTAAACCGTAATAATGCAGCAATCCTCTCAGGAAATCGGATGCTGGAAGACCTAGCCCATGCTCGACAAAGGACTTGAACATCACGATCTCCGTCGTGTTGGGGGTTGGTGCGCGATGGTCAATGGGCACCCTCCATCCATCCATCGGCTGTGACCGGAGCAACCCCTGTTGCGCCAAGAATGCCAACTCTGACTCTCTGGTGTCAGGCGCTTTCCAGGCTAGAACATCAGTAGGAGGGCATGGGTGGCGTGGTTTCCCGCCGGTGATTCTCTTCTTCTTCTCCTGTTGAGATTGCTTCTTTGGACCCATGTTGATGACAAGGGTTTTTCTACGCATCAACTACTGGACCGACTATGGAATTCTTTGCTTTCAAAGGCTAGGGCTTGATGAAAGAGTGAAGAATTTGTGAAGAAAATGATGGCTTATTATAGATCTGTTTTCGGCAACCGTTCAGTTTTCGCGAACGGCGTTACGGAACCGTCCAAAACCCTAATAGCTGGAAGGGCGTTCTGAACGGCGTCAGTGTTAACAAACAGGTCTATCCCATAGACAGACAACATCATTTTTTTCACAAGAGGCATTTAGTACTCGTAAGGAAAGACAAAGGACTCGGAAAATATTCTAAGTACCCAGGATCTCAACAATTATTACTCGGAATTACAATAGAGATATATGGTTACATCTTGAGATACAGCAGCCTCCAGTACAAGTTCAATTAGGATGTAAAACACTACTCTAGTGTAATCAAGGTACAGAGTCTTGATGCGCAGTGCATCAAGGCCTGGGTTCAGTGAGTCACAGTAAAGCAGACACAAAACCTTGGGTAGACACTATCTTTTCAGTGCATCCCAAGGTGGGTTTAAGGCTTTACCCCAGTACACAAGGAACTTGATAGTCAGCCTTAACCCTAACGCCTTTTGACAACCTGTGACCCCGGGGTTGTTCGCGATGCGGGAGTCACAAGAGTTCTTCTAGGCGCAACTCTGTATCCCTTTGCTCCTGACCACTTGGAAACCACCCTGACGGATGATCCCTTCACAAGAGTTCTTCTAGGCACTTCGACTATCCTACATAAGGAAGACACTCGGGGGCTCGGACATCTCCGCTACAGATATTATAAACTTTATGGGAATAAGAGAGGTCATATACTCAGGAGGTTGTGGCATCCTTGCTCCCCAGGCAGGGTATTTATAGGCGACTGCTCTTGGTCTATGGACTTAGTTCACGGATACAATCAAGCAAAGTTCAATAAATGCCACCTTGTACGTACTGTTATACATGTGAAGCCTGACATCACTGGTGGGTTTCTTTTCACGAGCATGCTTCAGGAAGAAACAGACAAAAGTGTTGCAGTTGTACAATACGACAAGGAACCATCAATGTTGACAGGTGATACAGTCACTGGCCAATTATTGTTGTCCTCTGTAGTAATCTTTATTCAGTGGGGGGTGAAAAGGGATGTTTGATAAAAACATTACCCACCTGAAGCCGAATAATTATTACTCAGATGGATTAAACAACAAATCAGTGTCATGTATTAACCTCTTGTAAACTTTAAGGATTACCCAGATGATATATTGAAGACCCCAAGTACCGACTACTTGAGTACTCAGAACTCAGGCTCGGGGGCTGCGGAGTATATATCATTAAGGAAATGTTTTTTCTTAACCAAGGATTACTCGGAAAAAGGCCTGAAGATCCTCAAAGTTATTAAAAATAACAAGAGGCTCGGGGGCTACACCCTATGGGTGCACTTTTCAGAAAAAGTGCACGCCATGGAGATCTTTCATCTATGGTGCGCTTCAAGATTTCTCAAGACATTACTCGGGAGATTCTCAAAAGAAACCAGAAGATAACGTTTTAGAGAAATATTGAAGAGCTCGGGGGCTTAACGAACCAGAATATCAGAGATATCATCAGAAGATGATTACTCGGACTAGCCCTGGACGTCGCGAGAGATCCGAAGACATGATACAAAGTCTACATGGATTAGGGCTCTCATTGTAACTTAGTCGAGTTTCAAAAGGAAGTCTTGTAATTAGAAGAGGACTCCTTTGTTGTAACCGACTAGGACTCGGTATGCGCTAAACTTTACCTGATTATATAAGGGGAAGCGGACGCCTACCCCTGTCATTGAATTTAAGATCATAACACAAGGCACACGACGCCACTGGACGTAAAGTATTACGCTATTAAGCGGTCTGAACCAGTATAAATCGCTGTCCCTGTGAACTCGCCGAGTTCTACGAACGCCGATCCCCACCGAACAAATCGTTTGGGAATCCCCAAGACGAGTTGTCGGTTAATAAACACCGACAAACAGCTTGCTTCTCTTCTCTATTTTCATCTCTCTTCTCCAACTCAACACAAAAATAATATGGCAGTTCTTATGGCCTTCTTACTTATAATACTTACTTAAAACAAAGTGACTATTGGTTGCATGTAAAATCACATTTGATAGACCTATAAAAAATAATATTAGAGTGTGCGGCACAACCCGACCCGACTCGCTATATCACAATCGACGTCTCTTAGGTTCAAGTCCATCGGAGCCCACAACATACCCGGGCATTGGCCCCAACTCAACCTAAAAGACTAACCTTGGTAGATGAAGGTTGTCCCGCCTTATATGTCATGTTCCTATACCATCAATTACTGATGTAGAAGTAAACCTAATAATCTCATCCATCACATATCAGACCAACTGTCCGCATCACACAATCCCGTGTGATCTCTGAAAGACATTTTCTAGGCCTCGAGTCCAGCACTTCATGAGTACTCAGAATCTCGACAAGCGGTTGAATAGCCTGCCTAGCTGACTCACTGTTCCTCACATGGTCAGCAAAAAACAAACTCTCTAATGCCTTCGCAACACTGTAACGTGAATTCCTTCCTCCTAGATGGCAGCAAATTTTAAGAGTCATGGCTCGCATCCTTCCGCCTACCTCTCCCCCTCTCCCTCCCTTCTCCACCTCCCTCTCCGGCGCCACCCACCCTTCCAGCAGCCTCCCGCCGCCGTCTACCCCAGACCCGGCGGCCACCTCCACCTTGTCTGTGTCCCTTCACAGCCCAGACCCTCCCCACCATGTGGCATCGGATTCCACCTCCCCTCCCGTGTTGACCGGGCGTGGTAAAACCCTGCGGTGGTGCCAGGATACCCCTCCGTCGGGCAAGTTGGGTGGCGGCGACGCTCCTCCTTCCTTCAAAGACGTGCCCCTATTTGCGATTGCGGCAGATACCGCGCCTGCTGTCCCGGTTGTGGGGCCTCCGGGCGCGGCTCCTGCACCGTCTCGCGTGGAGTCCAGCGCTGCACCCCGTATTGTTTTGTGGCCTGAGGCCCGTCGCTCCTCCGCCTCCGGTTCCCACGACGGCCCCGACGCCAACGGTTGGTGTTTGCGATCGCGCAAGGTCCGGCGCTCGGTGCGTCCTCCCCGTCGTCCTGTACCGGTTGATCTCAGAGGCAGGTGCTTCAAGTGCTTCTCGACTGATCATTGGGCGTCCTCCTGCCAGTCCCCTCCGCGGTGTTTCCATTGCCGTGAGGTGGGCCACCGTTCCTACGCTTGCTGGGGCTTGCGCCCAGGGGCTCCTGGCCTAGCCTGGCGTCCGGTTCGACCTGCACCCCAGCCTGTTGCGGCTGCGGCAACGTTGTCTGGGCCTCCCCTTGCAGCTCCTGCTCCGATGGAAGCCATGCTGCCCAATCTTGTCGAGGCGATGGGCGCTGGCAGGCGTAAGCGAAGGCGGCGCTCCCGTCAGCGACGCTCCCGGGGCAACAACTTAGGCCCAAATTCATCTCTCCCTATAGATGGATCGGAGAGCGGCTCCGATGCCCCTCCCTGCCTCGCTTCGAGTGATGATGATCACCTGGTTGCTGGTGCTGGCCATCACAGGCCGCGCTGTGTGATCGGTCGTTCGGTCTCCATTGCTCAGCGGGAGGAAGTTCTCACTAGCCGGGGCCTAGTCATCTCCGTGGTCTCGGACAACCTGGGTTCCCTGACGGAGTCGTCCATCTCTCATGAGTTTGCTCAAAGGTTCGAGATCGAGGAAGCTTCGCTGGTCCTCCAGTTACTGGGACCTGCTAGCTTCCTCTTGATTTCACCTAGTGAGGTTGCAGCAACAAGAATGTACAATGAAGGCAGACCACTCCTCACTCCCTTCGGTCGCCTCCATGCTAGACGCTGGACTCGCTTCCTCCATTCTAGGGCAGCGGTCCTGCCTTTCTTTGTTGAGGTCGAACTGATGGGTGTTCCGGTTCACGCTTGGGACCTTGACACGGCTGCTCAGCTGCTCAACGACTATTGTCTTCCTGACGAGCTGCTTCCTGTTTTGTCTACTCAGCTGGAACATTTCAAGTTCTCTGCTTGGTGTTCTAATCCAGAAAGCTTTCCTCCAGTGGTGGACCTTGAGATTGCAGAGCCCGCGGTGGCCGGCGGCGATCCCCTTGAGCGCCACACCCTGAGCTATCCTATCACAATCTCTGTTTCTCCGCTGGGTCCTCAGGTTGCACCGGCGGACGCTCCTCCTCCCCCACCTCCCGGTGACGTTGATCAACGGTGTCGCAGATGGAGGCGCAGGCGGGCTTCGTCTCCGGCTCCGGCATGCCTTTCTGCTCAGGCTGATGGGGCCCAACGTGTTCCGATTCAGGCGCGGCTGGGCCCGCGGGCTGGTGGTCCAGCCTGTGCGAACGACTCTAGTCTTGAGGCGGCTTCGAAGGGCTTGGAATCCGGGTGCCCCAGCCTGATGGGCGCGGGCATTGATGGCACGTCCGGCATTGATCTCCTGGCGGGCCTTTCTTCTCCCAAGGTGAGCATGGCTGCTGTGCTTGCTCCCGAGGCGGGCCCTTCTTCTCCCAAGGTGGACGTGGCCTCCATGCTTGCTTCCGTTGCAGAGCAGCATGCGGGGATTGACGTTATGGTTGGCTCGGAACCCCAAGCAAATCCCTCAGACGATGCTCTGAGGGGTGAGGGAATTAACTCTGTGTCAGTGGCTGCGGTTCGCGAGGAGGTTATGCCGCGCATTGGCACGGCCTCTGAAGCTGCTGGGTCCATCGTCGGCAATCTGGCCCAGGCAGCAAGTCGTGGTGTGTGCGAGGCCCCTGCGGAAACAGAGGATGCAATTGATGTGGCGTAGCCTTTGGAAGCCACCTCTGTTGGTCGTGGTGGGCAGGCTTGTTGCATGGGTTCAGACGGCCCAGAGGCCCTTTTTTCTGTCGAGGCCGAGGCCCATTGTGGGGCAACAGATGGTGTTGGGCCTTCTCTGGTCCAGGAAGAGGATGATGGTGGTGCATCCTGCGCTCCTGGAAGGGGCCAATCCCATGGCGGGGTGGAGGCCAGCGTGTGCTCTCCTTCTACGGAAGCGTTGTGGTCTAATCTAGATCCGCCTGTGACACTAATGACGTCTTCCCCCAAGAATCGATCCCCCGTCGCCCCCTCACCTTTGGTGCCAGGTTTTCCGAAAGTGTATTCACGGCGACGACGCGGAAAACTTCTGGGGGCTGAACCCCCATCGCAAAAGGGGGGTTGGGTGAGGGGACTGAGCTCTCAGCCCCGGCTCCACCCAGCATGCGCTCAGAATTCATGGCAAAGCTATCCAAGAAGACATCCAGGATCCTCCCTGCCCCACGCTCCAATAGGATCCGCCAGCGTGGCCGCACCCCAACGGCTCCTCCACGTCGCAGTCGACGAATCGCTGGAGTTGAGCCTAAAGTGTCGCATGCTCCATCCTCGTACAGAAACAAGAAGAAGGTGATGAGGGCGCTGGACATCTTGGCTGATTCTGAAGGCATCAGCAGGAGGCGCTGGAGAGATAGTAATCTGTTCACTCAATCCTCCTCTTTGTCTAGTGCTCATGCTCAGGCTCTGGCTGCTTTATTTAGCTGGAGGATCCCTGATGAGGACGTTTTAGAGCAAGAATTGGTATCTTGAATTGGCCGTTGTCTTTTGAGGTTACCGGTCGATCTTGGTTATTTTTGGCTACCATGAATCCTCAAATTTATTAAGCTGGAATGTACGGGGACTTAATTCTAGAGCACGTCAGGACTCTGTGCGTACTCTGGTTAATTCTTCAAAAGTGGATATTATTTGTGTTCAGGAAACAAAGATGGTCGGGTTCTCTAGGGGTTTCATTCCGTCCTTGCTCGGCTCGGAATTCTCTCATTTTGTTGAGTTACCTTCTGATGGCGCTAGTGGTGGGATTTTGATTGCCTGGAAACATTGCCTTGGTCATGCAGCCGTTGTCCGTGTTGATAACTTCTGCATCTCGGTTCAGTTTCAACCGATCAATGGTCTTGCTTGGTGGTTTACCGGCGTGTATGGGCCTCAGGGGATGCTAATAAGTTGTTGTTCTTGCAAGAGCTGAGGGAGGTGAGAGCGGTCTGCCAAGGTCCTTGGCTGGTAATGGGGGATTACAATCTAATTGTGAAAGCTGAAGACAAAAATAATAATAACCTGAATAGGGCTATGATGGGCAGGTTCCGTCGCCTCATAAATGATCTGGGTTTACACGATGTGCCCATGCATGACCGAAGGTTTACTTGGTCAAACCTGTAGAATTCTCCTACATTGGTTAGGCTCGATAGAGCTTTATGCTCTACAGATTGGGATCAAACTTTCCCAAACAATATGTTGCAAAGCGCTGCCACTGATGGCTCGGATCACTGTCCATTCTTATTCAGCCTTAATGCTGTAAAGCCAGGGAAGGCTCGGTTTCATTTTGAGGCTTTTTGGTCCAAGCTTGAAGGTTTTCAGGAGGCAGTGGAGGTGGCCTGGACTTCTGTCCCTGCTTCTGCTTGTCCCTTCGACACCTTGGCCAGAAAGTTCAATGCCAGTGTTAGAGGCCTGCAGAGTTGGAGCCACAAGAAAGTTGGACACATTAGTTCTCAGCTTGGACTTGCCAGAGAAGTCCTTCATCAACTTGAAATTGCACAAGATAACCGAAGTCTGTCAAATCAGGAATTGTGGCTGCGCAATCAACTTAAGAGGCACTCCCTGGCTCTATCTTCCCTACAACGCACAATGGCTTGTAGCCGCTCCCGTATTTGCTGGCTTGCCGAGGGGGATGCCAATACTTTGTTGTTTCACTCTCATGCTAGACATCGTAAGCGGAAGAACTTCATATGTAAACTTACCTCGGATGAGGGGCAAGTGCTCACCAGTCATGAAGAGAAGGAGGACAATATTTTTGGTTTCTACGGTAGTCTCCTGGGTGAAGCCCCGGATCGTGATGTAACAATTAACTTGGAGGCTTTGGCCATTCCGCGACATGATTTGTCGGAGTTGGAGGCTCCTTTTTCTGAAGAGGATGTCCGGAAGACTATTTGCTCTCTACCTTCAGACAAAGCCCCGGGGCCGAACGGTTTTACTGGAAATTTCTATAAGGCATGTTGGCCTATAATCAGAGTGGATGTGATGGCAGCAGTTTCTGCTGTCTGGAGTAGAAAATTCAACAACTTTGAGCTTCTGAACTCAGCATACATCACGCTACTGCCGAAGAAAGATGATGCCATGAGTATCAGAGACTTCAGACCTATCAGTTTGGTTCATTCCTTTGCCAAGCTCATTACAAAAATTCTTGCTAACCGTTTGGCTGGAAGGCTTGACAGGCTGGTCTCTCTAAATCAAAGTGCATTCATAAAGGGTCGTTTTATACAGGACAACTTTATGTTGGTACAGCAAACAGCTCGCTTCCTGCATCAACAGAAGCAAGCTAGGATTTTGCTGAAACTTGATATAACAAAGCCTTTTGACTCAGTCTCTTGGCCTTTCTTGTTGGAAGTTCTGAGAAATCTGGGTTTTGGGCAGGTTTGGTGTGACATTATTAGTGGTCTTCTCGCTTCCTCTTCCACCCAAGTGATCCTTAATGGCATTCCAGGAGGAAAAATCAGCTACCAGCGGGGTTTGAGGCAAGGCGATCCGTTATCACCAATGCTCTTTATTTTAGTCATGGATGTACTCAGCTACATGGTTAAAAAGGCAGCAGAGGAGGATCTGCTACAGCCTTTGGCTAGAAGGGCACTGCAGCAACAAATTTCCCTTTACGCGGATGATGTGGTTATTTTTTGAGGCCTTCTGCTAGTGACATCAGCATCTTTTTGGACATACTACATTTGTTTGGGAATGCTAGTGGCCTAAAAACCAATGTTCAGAAAAGTAGTGTGTTGCCCATTCGTTGTCAAGAGGAGGACAGACAAACAATACAGGCACACCTTCCCCGTCAGCTACTGGAATTTCCCTGTAAGTATCTGGGGGTGCCCCTATCCCTACGCAAGCTAACCAAGGCTCAAATCCAACCAATAATTGATAAGATTGCAGACCTACTTCCTGGGTGGAAGGCGGACCTGTTAACAAGGGCAGGAAGGAAAGTGCTAGTTCAATTTGTGCTTACATCCATGTTAATCTACTTAGCCATGGCCATTGATCTCCCTCCATGGGCTCTCAAAGCCATTGATAAGATTAGGAGAGGCTTCCTCTGGAAAGGAAGAAAGGATGTGAAAGGAGGACACTGCTTGGTTGCTTGGCCCAAGGTTACTCGTCCACTAGAATATGGGGGCTTGGCATTACTTAGCTACAACAGCTTGGTTGGGCCCTCAGAATGAGATGGTTGTGGTTACAGAAGACTGAACCGATGAAGCCATGGGCTTTTATTCCCATCTAGGTGCATCCTTCGGCCAAGGCCTTCTTCTCAGTGGCTGTAACCTCACAAGTTGGCAATGGCATGAATACCCTTTTTTGGACTGACAAATGGCTTCATGGACAAAGCCTGGATAAGTTAGTTCCACACCTTTTTGGCTCTGTTTCCAGTCGAGCAAAGAAAAGATCGGTACATGAGGCCCTTACCGATTTGACATGGGTTGCTGACATTAGAGGAGCTCTTTCTGTGGCTGTCTTGTCTGAATTTCTTAGCCTTTGGGATCTATTATCAGAGGTGGTTCTGCAGCCTGAGGTTGAAGATTCTCACATTTGGAAATTTGCAGCATCTGGAAAATATTCTGCTAAGTCAGCTTATGAGGCAATGTTTTCTGGCGCCATTCAGTTTCAGCCTTGGGAGAGGATTTGGAAGAGCTGTTTTTTATGTGGTTGGTAGCACACAACAAGTGTTGGACAACTGATAGGCTTGCTAAGCGAGGACTGCCACACCCTGGTCACTGTCCGTTATGTGACCAGGAGAAGGAGACAATTAATCACCTGCTGCTAGCTTGTGTTTTCTCGCGCCAGATATGGTTTATTGTTATGCAACGTTTTGGCCTGCAAGCTCTTGCCCCACAGACTGGCGATCACTCCTTCGAGGATTGGTGGGTTCATGTGAACAGCAGAGTGGCTGATCATGCCAAACAGGGCCTGAATTCAGTTATAATTTTGGTGGCCTGGTCTCTCTTGAACCACAGGAACCGTTGTGTTTTCGATGGTCTACAGCCTAATCAAAATGGGTTGCTTTCTGCCATCAGAGATGAACTGCAGTTGTGGAATTGGGCTGGGGCTCGAGGAATTCCTCCTCTCCTCGCCCTATTGCCCGATGGTTAGTCTGATAGGCTTGTTTGGTCAAGGGTTGCTTTTTTAGAAAAAGGGTAATAGAATGTAAGTGTGTGGGTGTGTTGGGGGGCTCTTCTATGAACTCCCTTGTAATGGTGACCAGGTGTCTTTTTTTCACCCTTTTTTCTTCTTAATTTATTGAGACGCAGCTCTCCTGCGTGTTCGAGAAAAAAAGTCTAGCACTTCATATCACACACAATTCGTGTGACCTCTAAGACATTAGTAGATACTCTTGAGATTTTTTAGTTTTTTCTACAATGAACTTTGATACCACTTGTTATAGTGCACAACGAAATCCAGCCTAACTCACTATACTATGAGTCGGTGCCCCTCAGGCCCAGGTCCACCGAGGCCCACAACATACCAAGCATTGGGTCTAACTCAGTCCTAAAGACTAGCTCTGATAGGAGAGGGTTTTCTCCGTGCTTATATACCATACTCATTTATATGCGGGATTAAACCTAACAAATGAGATTCACATGTATATGTGCCAATCATTTATTATAAAATGAATTTGGTTGTTAACCTAATAGTATTTATTTTATATCATGAATATTGATACTATTTTTATTATATACATTTGATCAAAACTAATAAGATATTAAAATAATAACATTATGCTAGAATTATATTTTTAGGACGGAAGTAGTGTAATAGCTAATTACTAGCTAGCTAAAAATTAGTTTAAATTAGCTCTAGTGTATTTAAACAAAGGGCTGGTTTTTAAATAAATCTTTAACTAGTTGTTAGCCAACTAGCTAGTCAACCATGACTAATTTAGGTTAATTTTTAGCTTCAACTAGTAACTAATCACATGTATCAAACTTGCCCTTACTACTCTCTCCATTTAAAATTACAAGGTATTTTGAGTTTTCTAGATATATATTGTTTTACCATGTATGTAAACATAGCATATCTCTGTAACAACCCGGAGAAAAACCAATAACCCAAAAATCACAACTTTCAATTTTTTTTTTGAAAATAACCCAAGCTTGGTGAGTGCCATGTAGAAAACCCTCCCTAGATGCATAGGTAACACCCATATAGAGGTAAAAGCATATGCATTGTTATATATAACTTATGATTTGGATCTTATCATTTTATGAGTGTTGCGTAAAGTAAACCTTTATTAAGACTTTGATCCAAATCCCAGTATGCTGTCACAAGTAAACTCGGCACATGATGCCCTAAAAACCTAACCAACCCCTAGAGACCCAAGTGGGTCCCACACAAGCCCACACACACCTTTGGTTCTTATGCCTAGTGAAGAAATAGAAAAGATGAGAGAAATTCAGTAAGAAAAGGAGAAGGAGAAAGAAGCCCGAGCAAGCCCAGCCAGCCTGACCTGTTTCCCCTCGCACACGGCCCCCGTGCGCGCTTCACTGCCCAAACGCGCGCACGCGCTCGCCCAACACCGCGCGACCCATCGCCCACGCCAGCCCAGACGCGCGCGCGCTCCCGCCTCTCCCCCACAAGCCGACTGACAGGTGGTCCCCACTGACCCCACCTGTCATCCCCCACCTTTCCCCTCTCCTCTACTTTTTCCCCGCGTCGGAGCAGAGCGCCTCCCCCACCGGAGCGCATCCGAGGCCGAGCCTCGCGCATCCACCGTCCCCGCCTGAGCCGTTGGGAAGGCCGCACTCGGATGGCCGCCACGTCCGCACCCGAAGCTCCAGCCCTTCCCGGATAGGCACGGCCGCACCGCTGACGCCACCGCCGAGGCCCGCGCCGCTGACGCCACGACGTCCACTTTTGACCAGCCGCCGCCGCGATTAGGAGCGCCAGCCCGCTCGCCCGCTCGCACCTACCCCGAACCCTAACCCTAAGGCCCTAATCGCCCTACACGTACCCCCCACTGTTCTCCGCCGTCCACCACCACCATGGCCGCCGAGCAGCTATAAAACCCCCAGAGCCGGAGCCCTTGCCCACTCCTTGCCCGTCGCCGTTGTTCTGGTGGCAACCACACCGACCAACCAAGCCGAGAGAGAGAAGGAGGAGGAGGCGGAAGGAAGGCGGGAAGACGGAGCCTCGCTCGGTGCTCTGCCCGGAGTCGTCGGAGCAGTGGACGCCGCCGCCCCGATCGACTACACCGACGTAGCCGCTCTGCCTGCACTGCTCCGAATCGCCACGGCCACGCCTCACCACTGCACCGCCATCCTAGCCACCCGAGCCCCACGGTGAGCACCGCTTGTTCCCCTGCCGCTGATCGCGAGTCCGCCATGGCCACCGAGGGCGCCGCCGCGTTCTTCCCCCACTGGGAGGGGCAAGGCGTCGCCCTGTCGAGCACCACACTGCACAGCACACACCGCACACGTGGAGCAGGCAAGGGATGGCGAAGCCGAGCCACATGAGCTCGGGAACGCCCGAACGGACGCCACGCCGAGCGCGCTCACCATGGCCGGTGCACAGCCATGGCGAAGCCGTTCCAGCCGTCACCAACCTCCTCAGCCAGTAACGAGTAGCCGGCCAACCCCGCCTCGGCACCGCGCACCTAGCCGCACCCTTGAGGACACCCCGGGCCCTCCTGGTGGCCTTGACCACGGGAGCCGAGGGCCACCGGAGCACCGCCGCGCCCGTGCGCGAGGAGCGGACTCCGCCGCGGGTTTGGGTCACCGACAGGTAGCAGGGTAGCACGTCTACCGACCCCAGCTAGAAGCCACTAGGTCGAATCGCACGCTATAGCCACCCACGCCGGCTCGCCGCCTCGGTCGAGCGCCGAGATCCGCCACCGCGCCGCCGCCGAGCCCCTGGTGGGCCAAGACACCGCCTTTAGCACCTCGTCGTGTTCGCCATATGACGAAGAAACCCCCGGAGAACACCGCCGGCTCGATTAACCACCGAGGAGCGAAGGAGAAGGGAGAGCTCACCGCCGGTGAGCACCGCGCGGGAGAAGGAATAAAGGGGCGAGGAGAAAACTGTCTGTGCACCCGGTGCGTATAAGCCGGAGGGGGAAAAAGAGAAGGTAGACGCGGTCCACCGCAGACCGTGTCCGCGGTCCACGGACCAGCACGAGGAAGCCCACCGTAGACCGCGCCCAGGGCTTCTGCCCGCTCACAGGCCCAGTAGAGGCCCAAAGCGCCACGTGGCCACGCTCACAGGCCGACACGTGTCCAGGCCGACCCGGCCCAGACCGGCCCAAATCCAGTCCGTATCCGGCCCGCCAAGCCCAGTCACGGCCCGGTCAGCGTTGACCGTTGACTGGTCAACGTTGACTGACACCGGGTCCCACTTGTCAGTCTCACTGAGTCCTGAGCCAACCAGAAGGCGCCAAGTGTCACAACCTGAAGGCGCCACGTGTCAGCAGAAGGAATTTTGGATCTTTTTCTTTTTCAAAAATGTTCTCAAACTTAGAAAATTCATAAGAAATTCATACGACCTTAGAAAAATACGAAACCAGTTTCTAAATGTTTCTAAAAATGATTACTACGTCATAGGCCTATGTTTGAGTAGATTTGGATCTTTTGAATTTCAATTGCTTCTTTGTGTACATCTATAGGAGTCGCTTAATGCGACATTACGTCTCGTTTTTTAGCCCCGGAGGAGCAGGACCCTGAGGAGGATGACTACGAGTACCAGGAGGAGCTTGGAGATGACAACTCCGAAGGTGCCACAGCCCATCCAACCTCGTAGAACCTATTAGTCATGCAATAATGTAGCTGCTAGCGCTTTACTTTCTGCAAATAAACTGTGATAGGTTGCATGGTAGATTGCTTGTGAAGCCAATACCTTGTCGCAACCCTTCCCTTGCACACCCGCTTATAGGCTAGACACCGCTTATTCGTACATGTTACTTGCTTCTTCTACGCATTATATCAGTGATGTGATGCTTGTGATGATGCTTGTGCTTGCCTAAGGCACATGGTGCCATAACAACGGGATGGTATACCGGGAGATCTTGGCGTGAGTCTTGGGTGCGTGTGGGTGAGGGTTGAGTCGATCGGACAAGATCTACGACGAGTCCGGTGACGAGTCTTGCCGAGGGGATGTGACCTGGGCATTCCCTGGGGAGTACTTGTGGCGGGTACAAATGTGATGTAAGAGAAGGTCCTGGGGAGGAGTGTCTATGTGGGACCAATCCTCGGGATGGAGGTGCTGTGTCAGCACGGGGGCGATGGAAGCCCCAAGGAGGAGATATCCTGTCCGATCCTTAGGACTGATTGCGCTGGGGCTACCGGCCATAGTACCTTCGTGCGCACCACTTGTTCTTGTATGGGCATAGAACCGTTCCTACCCCCTGGGCGAAACGATGCCATTACTGCTAGGCTGGAAGGTGATAAGTGTAGGGAGGTAAGGGCTGGATACCCACACCCTCCTAAGACAATGTGGTGTTTATTTGGTACGCCAGGATCCACGTCTCACAGTCTCAGCGTGCCGGTGGATTCCGGGGTGCCCCAAGGCTGAGTGGTAGGATGGCATCGTTGCGGATTAGGGGGAAGTTCGGAATCAGTCTAGGCGAGCGCGATCATCGATGATGACTCACCTGTGGTTCCAGGCATACACACTCTGCAGAGTCGATCGATCTATACGTATAGCCGTGTCCTCGGTCATGGACAACACTATGGTGCTCAGAGTCCCCCAGACTTAGTGAGAGGTGTCCTTCTTTTCTTTCCCCCTGGGTTGGTAGGTCCGGCTTGGCCATTGAGGCAAGGAGCGAGAGGGAGTCGCCCTTGCCGCCTAGAGAGTGCGAGAGTGTGTGGTAAGATGTGTGTGGATGGTCTGGATGGGACATCCGGGAGGGTGATCGGGTAGCCAATCACGTAACTGGATGATGGGAATAAAACTTGACAACTTATATACTTAAAAGGATGACTACATGCATAGGAAAACTATAGCCATAATAGGTTCTTTTGCTCTATCCTTGCATCCACTTACCACATAGCAATTTAAGCATAGGATGGGAAGTGTGGCCAGTACAAATCGTACTGAAAATTCGGTTAAACAGGTGTTGAGCCCGAGTATGACTACGAGGGCGATGGATGGGAGGACTAGGGGGCCTCGTTCTACGCTCAAGTTGGAGGAGTCGACAAGTCTACCACCGAGATTGTGTCTTCTGATGCTGTTCTGGATGTCATGTGATGCTTGATTCCGCCAAGTGGCGATGTAATAATAAGTAAACCCTGCTATTTGTACCCTTAAAATAGGGATTCGATGTATGCACTTTGGTTATCAACTGAATTTCCATGATAATGTGATGGCATGATCTTCAGAGATTGTCGCATTGTTGTTGTATCTGTGGATTTACCTTTGAGGAAATCGGGGTACGTTTCAATTGGTATCAAAGCCATACTTGACCATAGAATGAGACCCTAGAAATGGCTGATAGAATCTGGACCGACCCCTGTCAAAAACCTATTTTCTACAAAAACCTTTACCTCTTTTCATGCTATCTTACCCATATGAACTAACCTATGGCCCCGCTTCTTTCTCGCCTTGCAGATGCCTCGCTACGTTGAGCTGCCGAGCGAGGGGAGAAGTTACGGTGGCTACGCAAGGATGCTGGAGGAGCTGGGAGTTCGCCTGGAGGAGGTCCAGTACACCTGCCGGGGCGAGCCAGGACCAGACGGAGTTGGACTTCAAGGGCATATCATTGTCCATCTCCAGATCTCCGCCAACAATGCGACCCCTGAACTGACCGCCTTAACTGAGATGGAGGTGGAGACGTCCATGGAGGCCTGCATTCAGTCCGTTTCTCGTTCGGCACTCTGCCGGGTGAGACGTGACGCTCACGAGCTTCTCAAGGTTGGGCCTTACCGCTTGCTTCCCCGTGCTCTTGACCTCACCCAGAACACTCGGAGGCAAGTGGTGGAGGCCGATCGCTTTGCTCTCCATGAGGAGGATGCCTGCCTTCAGGTGACAGGGCAGCACGTGCTTGACCAGGATCGCTACATCATGGAGTTGATCTCACAGAACCATCACTATCGGGACATGATGTTCCAAGCTGATGAAGCCTTCCTGGCAGAACAGCAGGAGAAGAGGCGGCTGCGTGAGATCATCCAGAGTCTACACACGGATCTCCACTGTGTGGACCTGACATACAAGGAGCGAGAGGCCATGCTGAAGGACGAAATCGCTGACCTACGGGACAAGGCGGGAGACCTCGGTCTTCGCAATGACTACCTGGACAGCAAGGTGTTCGAGCTGGAGGACGCACTGGAGCGCAAGAGGATGTCCTTGCAAGAGCATCTGAACAAAGAGAAGAGGCACGAGTTTCTGAAGATGACCCTGACCAACCGCCTCAACACACTGGAGGGAAAGATGGTGCAGGATGCCATCAACACTGGCCACAACAAGCAGCACCTCAGAGACTATGTCAAGTACACCGAGTATCTCAAGGAGAAGGCCGATCGTATCCTCGAGGCCTGGAAGGAGTCGGATGCCAAGCGCCTAGAGGAGTATGAGTGCATGCAGGAGAAGTTGCCGATCCGCGCCGGCAAGAAGCCCCGCCAGGAAAAGTTCCGCATCAAGCCCACGCGGCTGAACCTGGCCGTCTTCCCAGCTGAGGAGCTCCTGGAGCCTGAAATGACTCCCGAGCTGAAGGAGGCACTTGAGTACGTGTCCTGACTCTACCGTACAGATGCCGAGCTCCAGGAGATGGACCGCGCCCCTACCCCGCCACCTAGTCAGTCTTAGGCTGGTACCCTATCGTAGGGAGTAGGAGAAGAGGGATGGAAAGCCCTGCGTGGCTACAATCATGATCCATCCAGAGTAGAGTAGAATCACCACCTTTTGAAGCCTACCTGCGTGTAGAGCGAATTCTCGCGAGTCTGCCAAGCGTAGTTGCTGGAGACGTCGCCATGTAATAAAATAATGTAATGAATGCTTGGAGTTAATGCATCTTATGGTTGTTTATGCTTCTTTGTTTGAGTGTTAAGTTAGTATAAAAGTTTTCAAATCATGAACTAACTAAAGACATAATAAAACACCTGACCCATGCCTCGTAACCTGGTTAATGAAGAAGCAGGATGTCGAACCGCCGCTCAGTTCGCTTGGAGAACCGCACTCCATCCCTGTAACACCTCTGGTGTTAAGCTAGCATAACATCATCATCTCATCATGCATAATCATCTCATAAGCATGGAGCATTCATATGTTACTTTCTTTCTCACATAAAATGTCATTTCATGTGATGATGTGCATATAAACATACAATGATATGTTTGTTTGGCTTGTTTTTGAAGAGTTTTAACCTTCTTGGTAGTTTAACCTTGCTAACAAGTCAAAATGAGACCAAGTTTATATTGGTCATTTTGGCTAGTTAAGCCTCTAACCCTAAGTTAACCCTATAGAGCCTAAAGAGCCTTTTTGTTTGACTAACCATGACCACCAGGATAGAGGTCTTGCATGGCTGAGGGCCCTTAACCAAAAGTGTGTAGAATTTAGAGTAGAACAAAAGTTGTTTAAGGTCCAACTCATGAAAATGAGTCTAACAAGGTGTTTTAGGGCCCACAAGGCAGAAAAGGAGAGGTTTTGGACTTAGAAAAATTTCCTAAGTCCTACACCGGTTTTCAGTTCGGCCTAGCCATGTTCAACAGCTTCCCGAACCAAATCCAAGCCGAACTAGTGACCAAGTTTATAATCAAAGTTGTAGACGACATGTAGCTCTAATCAAAGAAGCAAGTGGTTTAGCTTTTCGTCAAGTGGTTTAAGAGAAAATCGCGTTTGAAAACTGGCCGTCAGTCGGCCCAGGGCTTAACTGAATCGCCCGATTCAGTTCAAACGGCCGGCGTCGTGGCCGACCGCGCGCAGGAGAAGAGCGCCGCGTGGCGCCCGATTCCTGGCCGGCCCAGCCAGCGTGCGCGGCGTGGCGAGCTTAAGCCGCCCGGGCGCGCACTCCCCCGCTAGAACGCGCCCCTCCCTCTCTGTGCCTTGCTCTGTGCTCTCGCCGGCGACCGAGCGAAAGAAAGGGGGGAAACGCCGTTCGCCGTCGTTTCGCCGTGCCTTCGCCTAGCAAACCGCACCGCCAGCCTCGCCTTGACCTCCCGCGTCGCCTGCTCTAGCCAGCGCCTCCCGGCAAGCCCTAGTTGAGCCGCGGGACGAGCTCCCGCCATGGCCGCCGTGGCCGGCAAGCTCGGCCCGCCGTGGCCAACCCTTTTCCCGAGCCTATCCGTCCATCCTAGCTAGAGCTCGCGAGTCGCCGTGATCTGTAGAAGGTGTCGGTGGTGTTAGTTTAGCCGATTAGGGTGTGAGAGCTTTGGTTCGCCGCCGTCCGCCGAGTTCGCCGGAGTTGGCATGGCCGTGATCTCAGGTGTTCGGAGTAGGAACCCTGGTTTCCGAGCCTTGGGTTAGGTTTGTGAAGTTCGCCGGAGTAGAAATCGAGGGTTGGTTTGCCTCGGAGTGGCCGAAGTCGGCCGGCGTAGCGAAGCCGCGCCGCCGTGTCCGCCATTTTCGACGACAAGCTTCGTCCGTTGCAATGCCGGACCGGTGAGTAGCACCAATAGATGCGGAAAGGTGAGAGGAGTCCGCTGGTGGAGATGGTTTCGCCGGAAAGTTCGCCGACGGCGAGCTTCGCCGCGGTCAACTCCTCCTCTGTTTTCGGGAGTATGACGAGTGGGGTCAGTTTGACCATGGGTCCCAGTCATCAATCGCTTGGGTGCAGTAGCGCTGTGTGCGTGTAGCAGTTAGGGTTTAGTGTTTTTGTTAAATGTTTTGCAGAAATGTTGATAATGCTTGTTTAATTCATAACTTGAGTTCTGTTAATCCAATAAATGTGAAACAAATTTTGTTAAGTTTGTTTTAATGAGTTCTATGCATGAAAAATATAAAATATTCAGTTTGTGATAAATTTATATGCAGTAATAATTAATTTGTGTTTAGGCTGATATCTTGATAAATGCATAATAAATTGTATATTGCTCAGAAAAATGTGGTTCTTGTTTTGTTCGGTTTGTTAAGTGCTGTAGAATCACAAAAAAATGTTAGATGCTGTTTGACTGTGGAAAAATCTGAAGTTAACATTTAAATTGATTAAATGCTGTTTTCTTGTATGATTTTTAGTAATTAAAGTATATGTAATATGAGCTTGATAATTTTTATAGACTGCTCTTGTGCTAAGAAGTTTTAAACAAAAATATGAGATCTGCTGTTTGACACTTTTCAAGATATGGTGTAGTTCAAAGTGCCTTTTCACCCTGTTATTTGTCTTTTTCATACAGAATACTGCTTAAGTCCAAATGACATAAAAATTATAAAACATGCTTTATTCCCAGATGTGAACCAACAGTAAATTTTATAGATTTTTCTGAAGCTGTTAGCTATAGGTTGCTGTTATAGGCTTGTTTAAAAGAATTACTTGTTAATTAAGTTAAGCATGTGCATTTCTTGTATGAGGGACCAACAGGGGTAAAATAGTCTTTTCAGTGCATTCATAGCAGCTGCACTTTGTATGAAAAGTATAACTACTCTCTAAGTAGAATGTTACACTCTACTGGAGAAGAGATATGCACCTATTCGGTCAAGTTTAATTACAATGCATCTATTCCCTGCACTTTCGGCATTCGTTCATTTCCGCATATGCATCTTGACAGGATCGGTAGAGGAGACCACCGCAGCATAGGAAAATGAGGAGCAGCAACCCCAGGAGCAGGAACTAAGAGTCGGCAGGGAAGAACCTGAAGAGGAGCTTCCGGAGTGCCCGAACCATTTACCCAGCACGTTCGAGAAAGGCAAGCCCCGGAGCATTTCTAACTGCCTATAATTTATAATTAACTTATTCAAGTATGCTTGTTGCATTAAGTTATAGGAGTTGTGTGAAACCGTTGTTGCATTACTTATCCTTACCTTGATTAATTGAAATATACACCCTTGTTACCCTGCTAGGTCTAGGTTCGACTTATATACTTAGCCATGCTTAGACCGGTAGAAGTCGGGCAACCTTCATATTACCCGCGAGTAATAGATGGTTACTTGACCGTTAACAGAATATTGCCAGTAAGTGAGATAACTGAGTGTTGTGGAAAATGGAGATCGGCAGATTCCTGCAGCCTTGTGCTACAATATTTCTAGCCGTGTCGTATGGAAAAAACAGTATCTTGTTAAGACGACCTTCTTGTCACGTTGAACGCATGTCCCACATTTAGCTGGAAGGATAACTCGTTCCGACCGCGAAGCCGCTCATTGTTCCAGGCCGGTTTTTCGAACCCCACGCATCTGCCGAAGCCGCGAAGGGGTATTGGGACGCGGGGGCGCGAAAAGTAAGACCCGGGTGATGGTGGTTAAGTCCAACTCCTTGGCAGTCGGGCTTGCCTCCGGGTATGTTGGTGGCAGTCGAATCCGCGGCTTCCTGGAACAGTGTTGTGGTTATCTGTAGCTCACTGACGGGTGAGTGTGGTTTGTGTGGGAAATAAAATCACCAGCTGGTTAGGAATCGATTATAATCGCCATCGCTCCTGGATAGTGAGCACTTGACTTGAACCCCGCTCGGTCTTGATACTGAAATTGTGGAACACGTGACAGCTATCATTATACTTTTGGCAATGGTTACTCGGTCTGTTTGTTACTTTATTGTGATTTCCGGATCACTACTATGATTGTTATAGTGCAGGAGCTAACCTAGTTAAACAGGTTAATCACTATTTAAATTGCAGCTAGTAAACAGGAGAATCAGTTATTTAATTACTTATGCTTTAACGCAATATGTGGTCTAATCCCAGCCCCACTATATACTAGCCTTGCATACTCCTTGGCGTCACTTATTTCTGGTTTACGACGGGTAAGTCTAGCTGAGTACCTTCTCGTACTCAGGGCTTTGTTCCCTTTTTGTTGTTGCAGATGGCCAGGTGTTCTATGGTTATTGCATCAACTGTCTCTGCCCTGCTTTGGGAGACAACTAGGTCACGGGCAATGACCTCCTCTATTCGCATCTTTTGCTCTGATAAGGATGACTACTATGTGGCACTGTAACCAACTACGTGTGTGTGATTTCAAAACTATGTTTTTAGATTAAGCTTCCGCTACTTGAATTTAAACCTGGTTTGTAATAACTGAGTTGCTACTCCAAAGACTTATGTAATATTTTATCATGTGATGGTCGACGCTGAATTATTACGATCCTATGTTGTTGATGTTGGAAAAGTTTGAAATCCTTAGAGATTTCACGGACTACCGGGTTTATATGGGCTCAAGTGGTGCAAATTTATTGCTTAGGCAGAGGATTTCGTACTTGTGCTCTTATAAATTGGTCGGTTCTGTTACAATCCTCTGCCCCTGCCGCCCGAGGTAGGAGAGGCCGACGTGGAGGGCGCGCTGGAAATGAGCCGCCCTGTCATGAGGAGGAGGTGCCACCTCCGCCGTCGCCGCCGAGGGCTGCGACACCACCACCGCCGCCACCGGCTGGAGAGGAACCACCAGTGGAGAATGCGCCGCCACCTCCGCCACCTCCACCCCAGTTGGCCGAGGTGATGGACCGCCAGACTCGCCTGCTGGAGACTCTGGCAGAAGGCATGATGCGTCGCAATGGAGGTCCACCCAATGACTTCTAGCGCAAGTTGGAGGGCTTCCTGAAGCTGAGGCCGCCCACCTTCGATAGGTCCAACGACCCCCTCGACGTCGAGGACTGGTTGAGGGAGATGGAGAAGAAGCTGGACCTGACCACTTACTCCGACGAGGAGTGTGTCAGCATCGCAGCTCATCAACTCACTGGTGCTGCACGCGCATGGTGGGATGGGTTCCAGGAGACCCATGAGGACCCGAGCCATATCTCTTGGGAGGAATTCGCGGAGGCTTTCCGTGAGTACCATGTGCCTGAGGGAGCGATGGATGCAGAGGTGGAGGAGTTCCGCAACATTACTCAAGGATCTCAGAGGGTCCAAGAGTATGGGAACCGCTTCATCAAGCTGATGCGCTACGCTCCAGAGGAGACCCCGACTGAGAAGAAGAAGATGTACTTCTTCAAGAAGGGCCTCAACACTCGCATCAAGCTGAGCCTGTCAAGCACTACCTGCCACACCTTGAGGGAGATGATGAACAAGGCTATGACGATTAAGTCAGACTGCCTGGAGGCCGACGTCATGTTCACAGAAAAGAAGCGCCACTCCGAGGGGTCTTCCAGGGCCCCGACTGCTACCAGGATGAAGGGAAGCTTTCCCTCTCATCAGCGTACCCGTGCTGCGCCAAGGGCTTTGCCTGCACCAAGTCGAGGTGGGGGTATCAACACCGCCAACGCCCCCCGCCCTGCTCAAAGCAGTGGCACGTGGAAGGCTGCCGCACCAACACCCACAGGCGGTGCGCCTTTCACCTGCTGCGGCTGTGGGCAGCCCGGCACAGGGTGGCTGCCTGCCCTGAGAAGAAGGCCACCAACCCGCCCGCACCGCCTTCAGAAAGGAAGCCGCCGCACCAGGGAACGCCGTACAAGACTCCTGCCAAGACAGCTCAAGGCCGCCTCAACCACATGACCGAGGAGGAGGCCCAAGAGGCTCCCAACGTGGTGTATGGTATGTTTGTTGTTCACGGAGCCAAGGCTTCGGTTTTGTTTGACTCGGGGGCTACATGCTCCTACATATCTTCCAAGTTTGCACATAGGCATCGAGTGCCAGTTACACCTCGCCGTGAGGCAATAGTCACAAGCTCCCCACTCGGGAACTTCAGAAGCACTAAGATATGCTTAAGAGTGAGCATAGTCATCGAGGGACACCCTTTTCTAGCCAACCTCACCTTACTCCCTTCAGATGGTTTGGATGTTATCCTGGGAATGGACTGGTTGACCCAACACCAAGGAGTGATATCATGTTCACCGAGGTTTGTGCAAGTCACACACCCAACAGGTTATACAGTTCGATGTCAGCTAGATCAGGAGAGATCAGTGTCTATGTTGTGTGCTATGGAGAGTCAGGCTATGGAGGATGTGCCTATAGTCAGGGAGTACCCAGATGTGTTTCCTGAAGAGCTACCTGGGATGCCACCCGATAGAGATGTGGAGTTTGTGATAGATCTGTTATCGGGGACAGGACCGATTGCCAAGAGGCCATACCGTATGTCTGTGGACGAGTTGGAAGAACTCAAGAAACAACTCAAGGAGTTGTCAGACAAGGGCTACATCAGGCCTAGTGCTTCCCCTTGGGGATCGCAGTGTTGTTTGTGAAGAAGAAGAACAGATCCATGAGAATGTGCATTGACTACTGCAATCTGAATGCTGTGACCGTCAAGAACAAGTACCCCTTGCCCCGGATCGATGACCTGCTAGATCAGTTGAGGAACGCCAAGTATTTCTCAAAGATCGACCTTCGTTCAGGTTATCACCAGATGAAGATTCGACCAGAAGACATTCCAAAGACTGCCTTTGTGACTAGATATGGACAGTATGAGTTCACTGTGGTGTCGTTTGGGCTCACAAATGCCCCGGCCTACTTCATGAACATGATGAACAAGGTGTTCATGGAAGAGTTGGACAGGTTTGTGGTGGTGTTCATTGATGACATATTAGTCTATTCATCCACCGTTGAGGAACATGAACAACATCTGAGGATAGTGTTAGAGAAACTAAGGAGGAACCAGTTGTATGCCAAGTTCAGCAAGTGTGAGTTCTGGCTTGAGGAAGTTGCCTTTCTGGGACACGTGCTCATGGCTAAAGGAGTTGTCGTAGACCCCGCAAAGATTGAGGCAGTAAAGAGCTGGGAGCAGCCTCAGAATGTGACCGATATCCGGAGTTTTCTCGGTTTGGCGGGATATTATCGTCGCTTCATTGAGAATTTCTCCAAGATAGCTCGTCCAATGACCAACCTCCTAAAGAAGACCAATGAGTTTGAATGGATGCCAGAGTGCGAACAGAGCTTTCAGACCCTAAAGGAAAGGCTTACTACCACTCCAGTGCTACCCCTACCTGATATCCGGCAAGACTTTGTGGTGTACTGTGATGCTTCTCGGCAAGGACTTGGCTGTGTACTGATGCAAAACGGGAGAGTCATCGCCTATGCTTCCCGTCAGTTGAAGGATCATGAGCAATGCTACCCTACGCATGATCTAGAACTTGCCGCGGTGATACACGCCTTGAAGATTTGGAGGCATTACTTAATTGGGAACAAGTGTGACATCTACACTGATCACAAGATCCTCAAGTACTTCTTCACCCAAGAAGACCTGAACATGAGACAACGTAGATGGTTGGAGTTAATCAAGGATTACAATCTGGAGATACACTATCACCCAGGAAAGGCCAATGTAGTCGCGGATGCTCTCAGCCGAAAGAGTTATTGCCACCATCTTGAGACGTGCACCATGCCAGAAGAGTTGAGCAAGGAGATGGAAAAACTACGTCTGGAAGTGGTACCCACGGGACAGCTGAATACCCTCCGTATACAATATGACCTGGAGGAACGCATCCAAAAAGGACAGCAAAACTGCACAGAAATCAGAGATATTCGTCGATTGATGAAAAAGGGAAAGTGCCCAGAGTTTTGGGAGGACAAGCAAGGAACAGTGTGGTATAAGGATAGAGTCTGTGTGCCCGAGGACAAAGCCCTGCGAGAAGAAATCCTCTCCGAAGGACATGATTCCAGGTACTGTATCCACCCAGGAAGCACCAAGATGTATGCCGACATGAAGAAGAGCTTCTGGTGGAATAACATGAAAACAGACATAGCCGGACATGTGGCACGATGTGATGTTTGCAACCGAATAAAGGCCGAACATCAAAGACCGGCAGGACTACTCAAACCGCTGGACGTGCCAGAATGGAAATGGGAAGGCATATCCATGGACTTCATAGTGGGGCTTCCGCGGACACCAAAAGGGCATGACTCAATCTGGGTAATAGTGGACCGAATGACCAAGGTAGCCCACTTCATACCCGTTCATACGCGCTACGGTGGGGAGAAGCTGGCAGACTTGTATGTGGAGAACATTTTAAGACTCCACGGGGCCCCCACCAGCATCGTGTCCGACCGAGGTACCCAGTTCGTGTCACACTTCTGGAAGAGCCTGCACAAGGCGACCGGAACACGACTGAATTACAGCACAGCGTATCACCCGCAGACAGATGGGCAGACTGAGAGAGTAAACCAGATCTTGGAGGATATGTTGAGAGCTCGCGTGCTCAAATATGGGTCGGATTGGGAGAAGAGTTTACCTCATGCAGAGTTTTCGTACAACAACAGCTACCAGGCTAGTCTCAATATGTCTCCGTTTGAGGCACTATATGGTCGAAAGTGCCGTACTCCTCTGATGTGGTCAGAAGTGGGAGAGAGATCATTCTTTGGACCAGCTAAGATCAAGGATGCCGAAGAAGGGGTCGCACAAGTATGTGTGAA
The DNA here is from genome assembly GCA_009763385.1 of Coix lacryma-jobi var. lacryma-jobi. NCBI lineage: Eukaryota > Viridiplantae > Streptophyta > Magnoliopsida > Poales > Poaceae > Coix > Coix lacryma-jobi. The sequence goes on from CM019826.1 coordinate 6,298,388, forward strand.
CCTGAGGGCTGCTCAGAACAGGTAGAAGAGCTATGCGGATAATAGACGCAGGGACTTGGAATTCGAAGTGGGAGACTACGTATACCTCAAAGTGTCCCCACTCCGAGGAACAATCAGGTTCCATGTGAAAGGGAAGTTGGCGCCACGATACGTGGGCCCATACAGGATATGCGAGAGGATAGGCAAGTTGGCATATAAGGTCAAGTTACCTGATGAGTTAGCGGGGGTACACCCAGTTTTCCATGTATCACAGCTACGCAAGTGCTTGAAGATACCAGATGAACAGTTACCCACCGATGTGTTGGATTTGCAAGATACTCTTGAGTACAAGGAACACCCCATCCGTATTTTGGACAAAGCAGTCAAGGAGACCAGAAGCACCACCATTCCCATGTGCAAGGTATAGTGGAGCAATCACACAGAAAGGGAGGCCACTTGGGAGAAAGAGTCGGAGCTCCGAATGCTTTACCCCTACCTCTTCGACAGGTATGTTTACCCTGAATCTCGAGGACGAGATCCTAGTAAGGGGGGAAGTCTGTAACAACCCGGAGAAAAACCCGTAACCCAAAAATCACAACTTTCAAAAAACTTTTTGAAAATAACCCAAGCTTGGTGAGTGCCATGTAGGAAACCCTCCCTAGATGCATAGGTAACACCCATATAGAGATAAAAGCATATGCATTGTTATATATAACTTATGATTTGGATCTTATCATTTTATGAGTGTTGCATAAAGTAAACCTTTATTAAGACTTTGATCCAAATCCCAGTATGCTGTCACAAGTAAACTCGGCAAATGATGCCCTAAAAACCTAACCAACCCCTAGAGACCCAAGTGGGTCCCACACAAGCCCACACACACCTTTGGTTCTTATGCCTAGTGAAGAAATAGAAAAGAGGAGAGAAATTCAGTAAGAAAAGGAGAAGGAGAAGGAGAAAGAAGCCCAAGCAAGCCCAGCCAGCTCGACCTGTTTCCCCTCACACACGGCCCACGCGCGCGCTTCACGGCCCAACCGCACGCGCGCGCTCGCCCAACACTGCGTGGCCCATCGCCCGCACCAGCCCAGACGCGCGCGCTCCCGCCTCTCCCTCACAAGCCGGCTGATAGGTAGCCCCACTGACCCCACCTGTCATCCCCCACCTTTCCCCTCTCCTCTGCTTTTTCCCCGCGTCGGAGCAGAGCGCCTCCCCCACCAGAGCGCATCTGAGGCCGAGCCTCGCGCATCCACCGTCCCCGCCCGAGCCGTTGGGAAGGCCGCACTCGGATGGCCGCCATGTCCGCACCCGAAGCTCCAGCCCTTCCCGGATAGGCACGGCCGCGCCGCTGACGCCACCGCCGAGGCCCGCGCCGCTGACGCCACGGTGTCCACTTTTGACCGGCCGCCGCCGCGATTAGGAGCGCCAGCCCGCTCGCCCGCTCGCACCTACCCCAAACCCTAACCCTAAGGCCCTAATCGCCCTAAACGTACCCCCACAACTGTTCTCCACCGTCCACCACCACCATGGCCGCCGAGCGGCTATAAAACCCCCCGAGCCGGAGCCCTCACCCACTCCTTGCCCGTCGCCGCCGTTCTGGTGGCAACCACACCGACCAACCAAGCCGAGAGAGAGAAGGAGGAGGAGGCGGAAGGTAGGCGGGAAGACGGAGCCCCGCTCGGAGCTCTGCCCGGAGTCGCCGGAGCAGTGGACGCCGCCGCCCCGATCGATTACACCGACGTAGCCGCTCTGCCTGCACTGCTCCGAATCGCCACGGCCACGCCTCGCCACTGCACCGCCATCCTAGCCACCCCAAGCCCCACGGTGAGCACCGCTTGTTCCCCTGCCGCTGATCGCGAGTCCGCCATGGACACCAAGGGCGCCGCCGCGTTCTTCCCCCACTAGGAGGGGCAAGGCGTCGCCCTGTCGAGCACCACACCGCACAACACACACCACACTCGTGGAGCAGGCAAGGGATGGCGAAGCTGAGCCACACGGGCTCGGGAACGCCCGAGCAGACGCCACGCCGAGCGCGCTCGCCATGGCCGGTGCACAGCCATGGTGAAGCCGTTCCAGCCGTCACCAACCTCCTCAGTCAGTAACGAGTAGCCGGCCAACCCCGCCTCGGCACCGCGCACCTAGCCGCACCCTTAAGGACACCCTGGGCCCTCCTGGTGGCCTTGACCACGGGAGCCGAGGGCCACCGGAGCACCACCGCGCCCGTGCGCGAGGAGCGGACTCCGCCGCGGGTTTTGGTCACCGACCGGTAGTAGGGTAGCACGTCTACCGACCCCAGCTAGAAGCCACTAGGTCGAATCGCACGCCGTAGCCACCCACGCCGGCTCGCCGCCTCGGTCGAGCGCCGAGATCCGCCACCGCGCCGCCGTCGAGCCCCTGGTGGGCCAAGACACCGCCTTTAGCACCTCGCCGTGTTTGCCATAGGACGAAGAAACCCCCGGAGAACACTACCGGCTCGATTAACCACCGAGGAGCGAAGGAGAAGGGAGAGCTCACCGCCGGTGAGCACCGCGCGGGAGAAGGAACAGAGGGGCGAGGAGAAAACTGTCTGTGCACCCGGTGCGTATAAGCCGGAGGGGGAAAAAGAGGAGGTAGACGCTGTCCACCGCAGACCGTGTCCGCGGTCCAGGGACCAACACGAGGAAGCCCACCGTAGACCGCGCCCAGGGCTTCTGCCCGCTCACAGGCCCAGTAGAGGCCCAAAGCGCCACATGGCCACGCTCACAGGCCGACACGTGTTCGGGCCGGCCCGGCCCAGACCGGCCCAAATCCAGCCCGTATCCGGCCCGCCAAGCCCAGTCACGGCCCGGTCAGCGTTGACCGTTGACTGGTCAACGTTGACTGACACCGGATCCCACTTGTCAGTCTCACTGAGTCCTGAGCCAACCAGAAGGTGCCAAGTGTCACAACCTGAAGGCGCCACGTGTGAGCAGAAGGAATTTTGGATCTTTTTCTTTTTCAGAAATGTTCTCAAACTTAGAAAATTCATAAGAAATTCATACGACCTCAGAAAAATGCAAAACCAGTTTCTAAATTTTTCTAAAAAAGAGTACTACGTCATAGGCCTATGTTTGAGTGGATTTGGATCTTTTGAATTTCAATTGCTTCTTTGTGTATATCTATAGGAGTCGCTTAATGCGACATTACGTTTCGTTTTTCAACCCCGGAGGGGCAAGACCCTGAGGAGGACGACTACGAGTACCAGGAGGAGCTTGGAGACGACAACTCTGAAGGTACCACAGCCCATACAACCTCGTAGAACCTATTAGTCATGCAATAATGTAGCTGCTAGCGCTTTACTTTCTTCAAATAAACTGTGATAGGTTGCATGGTAGATTGCTTGTGAAGCCAATACCTTGTCGCAACCCTTTCCTTGCACACCCGCTTATAGGCTAGACACCGCTTATTTGTACATGTTACTTGCTTCTTCTACGCATTATATCAGTGATGTGATGCTTGTGATGATGCTTGTGCTTGGCTAAGGCACGTGGTGCCATAACAACGGGATGGTATACGGGGAGATCTTGGCATGAGTCTTGGGTTTGTGTGGGTGAGGGTTGAGTCGATCGGATAGGATCTACGATGAGTCCGGTGACGAGTCTTGCTGAGGGGATGTGACCTGGGCATTCCCTGGGGAGTACCTGTGGCGGGTACAAGTGTGATCTAAGAGAAGGTCCTGGGAAGGAGTGTCTGTGTGGGACGAATCCCCAGGACGGAGGTACTGTGTCAGCACGGGGGCGATGGAAGCCCCGAGGAGGAGATATCCTGTCCGATCCTTAGGACTGATTGCACTGGGCTACCGGCCATAGTACCTTCGTGCGCACCACTTGTTCTTGTATGGGCACAGAACCGTTCCTACCCCCTGGGCGAAACGATGCCATTACTGCTAGGCTGGAAGGTGATAAGTGTAGGGAGGTAAGGGCTGGATACCCACACCCTCCTAAGACAACGTGGTGTTTATTTGGTACGCTAGGATCCACGTCTCACAGTCTCAGCGTGCCGGTGGATTCCGGGGTGCCCCAGGGCTGAGTGGTAGGATGGCATCGTTGCGGATTAGGGGGAAGTTCGGAATCAGTCTAGGCGAGCGCGATCATCGATGATGACTCACCTGTGGTTCCAGGCATACACACTCTGCAGAGTCGATCGATCTATACGTATAGCCGTGTCCTCGGTCATGGACAACACTATGGTGCTCAGAGTCCCCCAGACTTAGTGAGAGGTGTCCTTCTTTTCTTTCCCCCTGGGTTGGTAGGTCCGGCTTGGCCATTGAGGCAAGGAGCGAGAGGGAGTCGCCCTTGCCGCCTAGAGAGTGCGAGAGTGTGTGGTAAGATGTGTGTGGATGGTCTGGATGGGACATCCGGGAGGGTGATCGGGTAGCCGATCACGTAACTGGATGATGGGAATAAAACTTGACAACTTATATACTTAAAAGGATGACTACATGCATAGGAAAACTATAGCCATAATAGGTTCTTTTGCTCTATCCTTGCATCCACTTACCACATAGCAATTTAAGCATAGGATGGGAAAGTGTGGCCAGTACAAATCGTACTAAAAATTCGGTTAAACAGGTGTTGAGCCCAAGTATGACTATGAGGGCGATGGATGGGAGGACTAGGGGCCTCATTCTACGCTCAAGTTGGAGGAGTCGACAAGTCTACCACCGAGATCGTGTCTTCTGATGCTGTTCTGGATGTCATGTGATGCTTGATTCCGCCAAGTGGCGATGTAATAATAAGTAAACCCTGCTATTTGTACTCTTAAAACAGGGATTCGATGTATGCACTTTGGTTATCAACTGAATTTCCATGATAATGTGATGGCATGATCTTCGGAGACTGTCGCATTGTTGTTGTATCTGTGGATTTCCCTTCGAGGAAATCGGGGTACGTTTCAATCTCTAAGTGCATAGTAAAATTTGTTTATCTAAAAAATCCAAAACATCTTAAAAGTTAGAATGGAGAGAGAATATTATTTTTTTTAGAGTTTACTTTTTGTGAACTCTAAAACTCCTCAACTATGGTTATGTTTGCTTTCTAGTGGAAACTATTTTTTATTCGTGATCGTGCCTAAGCATATTTTTCATTACAGATAGTAGAAAGTTAAACAAGATCTTAGTAAGCCTGAGCTTACCAAGATCAACATTACCAAGACCATCATGATCCTAGCAATACTAGTCTCACAAGGATCGATAAGAGTTCACAAATAAGCAATTACAAACAAATAATACATAGTTAACTAGGGGACACACAAACTTGGAGTTTGTCGAGTATATGTACTCTCAATATTAATAGGGATACATCGTTGAACAATGATAAGATAAAATGCTCAAAGAAAGCTTAGAGAGACCCTTTACAAAATGGTAGTTGGAACTTAGGCAAGGACAGTTGGTCTAGCCAGGTTGAAAAATTGGTCTGGTGGCACCATATCCGGTAGTTTGGAGAGAAACCTACAAATACCTCTCCCACTCTACTTTAGCCTAGTTGTCGGTAGGAGTGACAATGGGTCGGATTCAAATTGGGTGGAGCCTCCGTATAGCCAAAACCAAAACCCGAAATTGAAACCTGAAACCATCCCGAATACCGAATCGAGTGATAATCCTTTACCATAACCAAATCTCTAGATACCTTGTGACAGGACCGTCCAAATTATAAGAGCTCAAGTACCGTCTTAGCCAAATCCAACTGACTTCGACTCATACTTGAACCCATATAACTCCGGTAGTCCAGAAATCTCGAAGGATTTCAATCAACTTACATCATACAGCATCACATCGTTCAAGTACCACATTCGCAAGGATACAACAGTTGATAATGGAAATCGAAATTAACATCAGAGTGCGGAATCTTAAAAATTATTACAATACTGAACTTAAAAGTGCGGAAGCTTAAATAAGTTTGAAACACGACCACCACATACGTGGTCCGAATAAAACATTGTTTTGATAACTCACTCCTCCCTTTTTAAATAGTGTGCCACCAGTAGTCTGAGTCCAGCAAAAGAAAAGGAGAAGCTTCTGGATGACCCTGCCCTGGGCCTACTCCTCATCACCCTCCACGGGGTAGAGGCAGTGCTTACAATAGCCGAAGTAGACCTGGCCATCTGCAACAATGGGATAAACCCTGAGTACGGGAATGTACTCAGCTAGACTTACCCGTCCAACTGAAAATAAAAGACACCAAGGGTATGCAAGGCCTTTTCGGTGGAGCTGGGATTTTTAGTTGCGAAAGCTCAATTTTAAAGGGAGTAATATTTAATGATATAAGTGAGGAGTCAAATTTTAGACCTACCTCTTTAGTCTAGGTTTTGCACCTGAACTATTTCATCCACTTGAGTCTAATAATCAATAATATGACCATATCCAGTTGACTTATCCACATTTTAGTTGAACCATAAACATCACATGGAGTTGTATCGTGGTGAAGCTCGACATAGTTTCCCACTGACCGGGGGAGACGGCGACTCGAATCGAATTACAAACCAGCTGGCGAGAAACCTTTAATACAAACCCACACTTTCCACGTCGGGTCCATGCATTGGGTCACCGCTCGATACTGTTCATGGTGGTAATCGTCGCGGCTCACAGCACGGACCACCCAATTGGAACTATACGATGGCCATTCTGAGGTAGATCGTGTTTCCATACTAGAGGGTGCGACACGGGTTGAGACCGACCCGAACAGCGTCTAACCGGCTTCGGGGTCGGGAATACATCACCGGCACCCTAAGTAAAAGGGCGCTTTCAAAAATGAACGAGGGCCAACGTCGGTACAAACCTACATGATCCAACGGACGAGCTGCCCCCAAGTCTCCAAACTTGGTGCCTTGCCCTCCCGCTGACCGTATTTCATTACTACTCAGGTTCTTTTCCACGATAGCAAATATAGCCAACCGTGATCCGGCAAATACCACCAGGGGTATTACGGGAACATCCTTTCTTTACTACTTTATTAAGCAGGCTAAGCAATTCTACATATAATAAGTAACGGGATAACAAAGCAGGTGTAACAATAATCAAGAAAGGATGATGCAGCAATTAGGAATCAATCAACTCCTATACCTAATGCATCACAATATAAAAATACTCAATTAAATTAATTGTAAATGATAGGAGGCTTAATATGCTCCGGGGCTTGCCTTGGGAGAAGACCGATGCCTCGTGAGAGGGGCACTTGGGCAGGTTAGCTTCTGCTGCGGGGTCGGCCTCCTCGCTCCGCGGCACCTCCTGGATCTCCGGCTCGGCGTTTACTTCTGGCTCTAGGTCGGTCTCCGGGGCTGTCGATCCTATTGCAATGCGGTATATAAGTAAATAATGCGGGGTGCACGTATGATGGTATGCAATGTAAACTTTTCTTGCAAACCAACAAACCCAACTTGTTGAACCACTTTTGATATTGAGGACAACACTTATTTACCACATTAACCAAAACCATTATTTTAACTATTTCCTATTTATTAATTCAAAAGAAATCTAGGTTTGAATAGCAAGTACATTTTTCTGAAATAAGAAAAATCCACAAAATTACAGCAGGTAACCTACAATCACTGGACTTTGCTGCACAAATTTTAGCAAGAGATAAATTACTGAATGACAGATACAAAAAGATGAAATAAACTGCCAAAAAGGTACTTTGAACTAACTTTTCTTTTGAAAAGTGTCAAACAGCAGATTTCATATTTTTTCTAGCTTTATCTACCTATAACCACTTTACTGCAGAAAAATTACTGCTAAAGTATGATCATATAAATCTACACAATATAAACAAGTTTATTTCAAAATAAACCTTTTGAACTGCAACCCTACTGCAAAGGGTGCAATCCTCATTCTTATATTTTTTCCAGATTCTACTCCATATTACATACTTATCAAGAAAATTCTATGAACAGAAACATTATATTCTTTTCTGCATGAATTTCCTAAGAAAAACACAGAAAAACACATTTGTACTACAACTTCTCATTTTTCCACACAACAATCCATACCTAACATTTTTCCCAGTTTCTACAGGATATACAAAGAACACATGAATTTTCCCATATTTTATTTCTACATACATTTCTCTCAACAATTATTTAAAGAAAACAGCTAAAAAAGAATTTAAATCTAAACAGATACTTTTTTCTATAGAAGCAGGCCCTCATAAATTTTTTACAGACACATAAGCAGACAAGAAACATACACAATTTTTCCCATGAATTAATTCAGCCAAAAAAAATGTAAACCTATTTATTTCACAAAAAGCACATAAACTAAAATAAATACAAACAGTACCATAAACTGCCACCAAAAATACTTTCATATTTTTCTCTGATAGATCTATTCTTGAACAACTTTACAAAACTAGAAGCACTTTCTTTGGACCATTAATTCGTGCTACACAAATTAAACAAGGTTTTTCTAAAAAATAAAAGGAAAAGAAAAACGTTTGTAAACTCCCGGCCAAAACTTGTGTGGACTCGGCCCATGGACCGTGAGCGGCTGACGTGCGGGGCCGACTGGGTCAACGGGCCCTACTTGTCAGCGAAGGCAGAGCAGAGGGAGGAGTTGACCGGCGATTTCTCGCCGACGGCGAGGTCACCAGCGGTGAGGTTAGGCTTGGTGAGTTCGTCTCGACGAGGCGGATCGGGTGGTGGTGGTGATTTGGCCAGAGGACGGCCGTAGCTCGCCGGCGACGAGTAGCGGCGGGTGACAGCGGCGGTGGAGCTTGGCTAGGCCGTTTTCGGCGGTCGCCAGCCAAATTGGCGCGTGCGAAGGCTTGAGTGAACCCTAGGGAGGCTACGTGGTGGGTTGGTTTGGCCGGTGAAGCTCTGGAAGAGCTTGGCCTCGGGTGAGTGCCACGGCGGCGCGAATGGCGCTCGGCCGGGGACGAGAGGGAGTTAGGGGGCGGTAGAGACCTAGCAGGAGGGTGTTCTCACCTTGCCTTTGCTTGGTGAGGCTTGTCGGTGAAGGAGGGAGGCGGTGGAGCTTCGGGCGAGGCGGAACAGGCTCGAGCTCCGAGCGGCGCTGATGGCGACCGCGGTGGGGCTCCTCCGGTTCCGGTGTCGTCGAGGCTCGGCTAGGGGTGCGGGTGTGAGCACCGTGCGTTCGAGATGAAGGCGAGGTGGTGTGCGCGAGGGATTGAGCCGGTAGGCTCCGGTGAGGCCGGAACAGCGATGGCCGGAGGTGGTCATGGCGGGGCTCGGTGCTCGCCGCGAGCGTTCGCGAGAGAGATAGGGAGAGAGCGGACGGGAGCAGGCGAATGTGTGTGGGGTGAGTGAGGGAGTGAGGCGAGCAGGGCTCGGTTTTGCTCGGCGGGTCGTCGGCCGGCCGGTGGTAGTGGCGGGGGCCACGACAACGGCGACCGGGCGGCGGGCGAGCGGCGCGGCAGGCGAGGCGGTGCGGGAGTGGCCGGGCGAGATCGTGGCGTGATGCGGTGGGCAAAGATCGCGCGCGGAGAGGCCGGGGAGGATCCGGTGTCAGGCGCGGGCGGCCACGCGGCGGGTTCGCCGGCGTACGACGCGGCCGCGCGGTCGGGCGCTAGCGCGTCGCGCGCGGGAGAAGGCGGGGCATGGGCTTGGGCCGAAAGGCCAGATGGGCCGAAAGTGAAGCGCGAGAGAAAAGAAAAACCCTTTTTCTTTTTCCAAATTTTCCCAAACTTTGACCATTTCAAAACAGTTTCAAAAACTTAGAACTAGACTTTGACCCAAAAATAAAAGTTGCTGAAAATAATTTTTTCTACAACTTTCATATAAGACACATTTTCTGAAAATCATTTCTCTAGCCTACACATAATTAAAGCCCATTTTGAGCCATAAATCATTTTTGTTCCCATATTTTTAATTATTAAACTATACTGAACTAGGTCAAGGTGTCTACATAGAAAGTGTTATACTCAATATTACCTATTTTATAAAATTATTTGTCAAGATAGAAATCTATTTAAACAACCAAGTCCTATTGAAACCAAACTTCAAATAAACAAACAAAAGGCAAAAACACTTCCATGCACATGAAATGATGCAATGCATTGCTTATGAAAATTTAGTAGCTAATGTGGTTCCTAATGCAGTGCTTGACACTAGGGTGTCACATACCTGAAACCCGATTGGATATCCGGACCCCGCTTGGCATGGGAACACAGTATGAGCAATAATGAATTTCTATAACATATACATGATATATATATACACATATATAAGTATACATATTCACATGTATAAACAAGAGCCAATAAATAGTAAATAATTTCATGAATCAAATTAGATTGAATTTAATTGTATAGGTAAATTTGTTATTATTAGTATACTAGTTGAGTACCCGTGCGTTGCTACGGGAACCAAAATCCTTTCCTAACGTGTCATGATTAATATCAAATTTGTCAAAGATTATAAATTATCGAGATCACTATTTTTTAATATATACTATTATCCTTTTGACAGTATCCAACGTCATTCATTTATTAACAATTTTTAGTCAACTATCAAGTTCATTATTTATTATTATCCTATCACATAAATCGGCAACCACACAACTAAGAATGTATTTGAACTTTTGAAGTCACACCCTGAGGCCCTGGCCTTTGACGTTAATTTTGGATCCAAAAGAAGAAAAAGAAAGATAATTAATAGGATAACATACATAGTAATAATTCGGTAGAACATCAGATTATACAACAAGCTTGTAGAGACATTGAACTTCTGATCGGTTACAATCTTCCCTTTGACAGGGACATTCCGTAATCAATTGCATGACTATGAGACTGTCAAATACAAGAGCACAGTATGCATATTGACAAGTGAAAGCTCCCACTAAGCAACTGTAGTTGTTATTATCAACCACACTAACATATAACAGACTATCAGAAATAGAAGCCACCAGAAAACATGGTTTTGTAACCTTGTGCCCCCCCAAAAAAGGTAAACCATTTAGTTGCTTTAGCACCTTCATCATACAGAGCCATTCCACTCACACAGAGAGATATCATTGATTGTGACAAATTCTATAGAAAAGAGGGATCTTCAATGGTTCCATTCTATGTGATCTGATAACTGCACCATGTAGTGGGTTGTATATAAATTACAACTTTTAAGGCAGTTCTCTGAAAAAAGCTCATACTGCTTGTCATAGTTTTCGGCAATAGAAACAAAAAAATAAAACACAGTTGCAAACTACCCCATGTAAAATTTCACCTCCCTACCCCATGTTCTACACCATCGAATACTGGTTGTCATGGTTTTTGGCAGTTAACTATTAACAAACAAAGCTATCTAGAATATCTTGGCTAATGCCATCACTGGGTAAACTTTGTTCTTTTCATGAACCTTTGTAGGACTTTCTTTTGCATTAATCTACTAATGCATGAACCTGTTCGTGGCAACCAGCAGATTCAGGATCTTAGAGAGCACAAATTTGTTCACCTCATTACCCTCCCTCCATAGGCTTCAAAACAACTCAAAGACCTGCTTGAACTCCCCACAGGCCCGCACCCACATAGTGTGCACTAAAGTACATGCTGAAGCACCATACTTTTAAATTTTGTCGATATGTTTGTCCTAAAACAAAATTTCAAAAAAGTTTGCTTTAGTTGTAGAGATTAAGTGTTCTAGATTGTGAGCCATGAGACCAATAAATCAAAGATAGGTGAAATATACTAACCCGTGCATCAATGTTTAGAACCAGACATACAATGCTACCATTAGTTCCTCTGCTAACCTCAAACTGACGAGGTCTTGCTGCCACGAATAAACTGGATTGAACTGCTATTGCTATGTCCCAATGAGTTTCCTGCTAAAGTTCTTGCCTATAGACAGAGATGCAAAAAAAAGCTAGTTATTTGCTCCTGTAAAACCAAATAAACAATCCAAACAATTGGAAAAACTCATGTGGTTGGAGCCTTACTAAAAGAAAATAAAATGAAACATGTAGCCTGAGTTTAAGGTACATATAATGACAAAAATCTTATAGAAAGGCCACAACACCCAAAGAATGAGGAAAAGCGTATGGAAAGTCCAAAACCATAGAATAAGTGGTAATTTTGCATTGATTACTCCAAGAAAGGTATGGAACATGCAGAAAAATATAAAAACATTATTTTTCAAAGAGAAGACATTTTTTATGTATGTACAGAGGCCTCTAACGACATGTAGTGATGCTACGAGCTTTCCTTACTTCCATGCCAGTAAACAAGATTGTTCATTTATTGCATATCTGTCAATGCAAAATTGAATATCCCATGCTCAAAAGATATTGAATATCCTCGGGTGATATTGTATCATGATATCTCGTAGTCCAAATAATCTAGACATAAGTGCATAGTTTTAACTGGATGTTATTATTGTCATCACAACCTAAATCAACTTCAGTTTAGACAAACAAGGAACATGGAGCAGGCAAAACTGACATGTACTAAGGATTCTTATCCACCCAACAATAGTACTAAATATATAGATAACATAATCACTCTGAATCACATACCACTTACTCTGATGCCTTCTAAATTGGTGAGCTTGAAAGTGTAAAACAACCAAGAGAAGGAATCATGCTTATAATTAAGTGATAATGCGCTTTACATAGAAAGGAAACTATTTTAATTCAGAAATTGTAGCATGCAAGTATTGGTACATACTTTCTCTGACTATACTACTGTACTTTTGATATCTTATTCCTTCTTGTTTATCAAACATGAACTGATAAATCATGAAAGATATAGAAGGAAACAACCATAAAATACCTTGTGAAACAGTTTTTTAATAGATCACATTTCTTCATCATACCGGGCACCATATTGTAAATAATTGAAATCAACATGCCTCCAGTTTCTTCACCAAGTAGATCAGCATTAACTAATCATAGTCAACGGTTCTTCATGCAGTATTCATCAAACAATATGAAAACATGTGCAGCTTGCCTCTATTTTTTGCATTGTGCAATCCTGATTAGTTTTAGCACAGCTAGACAATATTTTGAAGAGAGTATATACATAACAAGAACCTTGTTAGGTGTCCGGTGTCTAGCATGTAACATGCAGATGTCTTTAGCATTGAGCAGACTTGATATGTATTTCAGCAGCTAGCTCTGAAAATCTCAGTGAGCAGACTCGACAAAGTTCAGTCATGGGCACTCGATATAGAAAACAAGCATTTAGTTGTTCTGAAGTGCACACATAGTTTCTGTTTGAAAGAAATATCTCTAATTATTTAATGCCTGACAGAGCTTGTACTATGTAATAGTATTCGTATTACTTTGATTGTTAGTCATTTTCAGTTTTACTTCACTCCATATCGGTTCAGTAGAATAGTCTTGTATTGGTGCATCGTGTCATTGTTTTTGCGTGTTTCTGGTCACTTTTGTAGATACGGAAACAAACCAGCCTCTGTTTGATTGAGTGGTCATAGCTCTGAGTTGATGCTTATTAAGGTTGTTTGTAATCTTGCCTACCTCTGTTGCATAACCAGCTACATCCTAGATTTTCCTCTTTATAGGTTCATGTGCCTGCATTATTCAATTAGCCTGTGAGTATGAACTGAATCTCATCTGTATTATTAAGTTACCCATTTTATGTATGTTCCAGTTTGATTCTTTCTTTGGCCGACGCAAGATGAATATTCCTAAATAGATTAAATTTTCGCTTGCAAAAGGAATTTTGTTTATGTTTACAGTTTGATGGCATGGAGGAAAGAAAGTGAGTATGATTAAATACTGCATCTACCAAAATTATTTCTGTAAGATTGATTGAAGTATGTAGTTTAATTTATGAGACGAGGCAAGGTCAAGTAATTGATTCACATTATGGCAGATTGGCAAATTTGTGTGAAGATTCCAGTTGTCATGGTGGATGGCTGGGCAAACTATGATGTACAATTTGTATACAGTGTGTAGAAAGGTAGAAGAGGTGAGAGAGAGAGAGCCATGTATACAATGTGTACATACGCTAGCTCTGCAAAAGACAGTACGCTAGCTGTACAATAATCCTAATATTGAGATATATATCAATTTGGAAAAATGGTATATACATTTTATAACAAAAAACATGTATCTGCTATCAGCTTAAGCTAAGAAATTATTGGTGAGTGCCTTGCTTGATGAGATTATCTGGTTGTAATCTTAGTTGTCAAGACATTGTAAACAGCTCCAAATCTGAAACTCTAAATGTGTTGTCTCTGAACTGAATCAGAACTATTTTTTGAGCATTTTACGAGAAGAGAAGGGATTGGCACACATGTGGGTTCTCCTCGCAAGCAGGAAGGGTCGTGGTCAGCATCGGTGAAGCTGTACAATCTGACATGTAGTAGAAAATTATAATTTCAATATTATTTAGAATCAATTATATATGCTTAAAGAACCTTCATGGTGATGGGTGCATACTCCTTATCCTAACCACCGGAGATTGGAGATAATCTACGATGTCATTTTCTATAAGCATTCTCACAAACAGATGGTGAGCATGAGACATTGGCATTCATGGATTCAACAAAATGAACCAGATCAATCGCAGAACATGTAGGCTAGTATTAAAAAAAATCATGAATAAAACCAAAATGCATGCGTCCACTAATCCATGGAAGCGTGAGGGTTGCTTATGATAAAGACACCCATACACCACTTCAATGATCAGCTGCAACTTTGTGTGAAAAAACTTGGTATTAACTGACCGTGTTAAGTTGCGGTAGATCTGTAAATGAATGTTCGTTTGAAGCTCTCATGCTGGAGCCGGGGGCAGAGCAGGCGGCCGGAACTGAGCGTCGGGGCCGGGAGAGCGGGCGTCGGGGAGCCGGGAGAGCAGGTGCGAGCGCCAGGGGCCGAGAGAGCGGACGTGGGTGCCGGGGGAGCGGGGGCGCTGACGGGAGAGTGGGCAGGGCGCCGGGGGAGTGAGCGCCGGGGGAGCAGGGGCGCCGACGGGAGAGTGGGCACGAGTGCCGGGGGAGCGAGCGCCGGGGCCGGGAGAGCGGACGTGGGCGCCGGGGGAGCGGGGGCGCCGCCGGGAGAGTGGGCGCGGCGCGGGGGAGAGAGCGTCGGGGAGAGCAGCGGGGAGCGAGCGCCGGAGGACGGGAGAGCGGACGTGAGCGCCGGGGGAGCGAGGGCGCCACCGGGAGAGCCAGGGCTGGAAGAGCGGGCGTGAGCGCCGGGGAAGCGGGACGGCGAGCGGTTTCGCTATGGAGGGGGGCGCGCTATGAGGGAAAGGACGAGGCGATGAGGAGCCGGGCGGACCGATAGTTTAGCGGTGACGATAACATTCCGATCTTTTTAGTTGTAGAGATTATAAAACATGAGTTTTAATTTCAAATTTATTTCGGGTATCCATTGATATCCATGGGTAAAAAAATCCGATTAGTTTTGGGAGCTAAACCAAAAAAACATGGGTGAAAAATCGTCCTTAAACCCGACCCCCCTATACTCGAAATTCATGGATATCCGACCCGAAACCGCCTCACTGCCATCCTTAGTTGTTGGCGCCTTCTACCTCCCATATATATCCAAGAACTAATGGTTTTTCTTCCATACCTCCGTTTTGTGGGTGATAAGTGTTTAGAGAGTAGAATCTTTAGTTTGGGTTGAGAGATTTGAAAGTGTGAGTCTTACTGTAACAACTCAAATATTTTCCACACCAAAAATCACAACTACAAAAATTTTTCTTTCTTTTAAACCTTGCATGATGAGTGACCCATCATACCTGTGCATTGTAAACTACATGAGCATTAGTATTTCTAGTTAAATATTTTAAGTCTATTTATAAATAACCTAACTAATTAAGATGCTAAGCATATGTGATTTGGTTCTTCTTGGATTTTTGTGTGAAGTAGATGAGACAATACAAAATGTTGTAAATAAACTTTTGCAAGACAATCTCATGATTCCAAAGTAAATTGATTAAGCCTTGGGATCAAACCTGAAATCTAGTCAAACATTAGGCACCTATCTAAGGATGGATTAGGCAAAGAAATGGGAAAAGAAAATAAGAAAAACCACCAGGCCGAACCAGACCTCAAACTCGGCCCACACAACCAACACCGGCGCTCCACCTCACGCGCGCACGGCCTGGACACCAGCCCAAACGCGCGCGCACACACAGCCGGCCCAGCCTTGCTCGCGCGCGCGGCCACGCTCGCCTACCGGCGCACGAAGACGTTGTCACCGAGACCCCACCTGTCAGCGGAACCGGGCGCTATTCCTCTTCCTCCTCAAGCCGCGACGAACGCAAGGGACAGGGGAGCCCCCACCACACCAGCTGGACACCGGCAGCCCCTAACCGCCCTCTGATCTTGTCCCCCTCGACGCAAGCAAAGAGCAGCGCACGCAGAAGCATCCCGCAGCCCTCAGATCAACCGGGTGGCTCCGATCACCGTCCGCCATAGCAAGCCTTTGGGGCTATAAAATTTGAACCCCCATGGAACCCTAGGGCTTCAGGACCAACAAAGCCACGCCGTGGCGCAACCATCAACCTACCGAGATAGGAGGGAGCAGAGGAGGAAGGAGGAAGCGGAGCCGAGCAGGGACCGGAGCGCCGCCACGGAAAACACCGGTGCCGAAGAAGAGAACCACGAGCGGGACGACGGTGAACTGAGGAGACTGCACGGCACTGCTACCGGAGCATCACCGCATCAACTCGCTTGCATCGCCATCCTAGCTTCCCCGCCACCTCAGTGAGTTGCCGCAACGCCTTACCCAACCTCGCCCTCACCTCGACCATGGCGCCCGTACCGGGACGCGTAGGCCATGGCCACCGCCGGCCTCGAGTGGACACACGCGTACGCACATGAGCACCACACAAGCCGAACGCGAGCCCAGAAAGGAGACATGTCCATGCACGTGACGCCGAGACGCACGCGCGACGCCACGGTCTAGCACACCGCGGCGAACAGCCGTTCCAACCGCCATAGTATCCATAGGAGGAAACCAACTCACCGACGAGAACCGCCGCGTCAAGAAGCCCCCCATGCGCACCCTAGTCGTAGCATGAACCCGCAGGCGAGTACCAGTCGTAGGAACGCGTCGCCGCCGTCGCTGGCATGGCGACGCTCCGAGCAACTGTCGGTGTTTATTAACCGGCAACTCGTCTCGGGGATACCCGGACGATTGTTCGGTGGGGATCGACGTATGCAGAAGTCGATGGTAAACGCAGAGACAAGGATTTATACTGGTTTGGTCTGCTGAATAGCATCCCTACGTCCAGTTTGGGGGAATAGTATTGCGCCCTGCGCTTATGCGTGTCTGGTTGTATACCATGACCCATGTGTGTCTGTCTGTATGTGCTCTGCCTCTCTTTATATAGTCCAGGAGGCAAGAGTCCTAGTCGGTTACAATCTTAGGAGTCCTAGTAGAATTACAAGATAGTAATACTACTAAGATTATATAAGGAGAGTCCTAGTTGGAATAGGTCTTCGTCCTTCCTTGCGGAGTACCCGGGGACTCTGTCCCACAAGCCCCCGAGCTCTTCATGGTTTATCGGTGAAGTCATCTTGAGACTCTTGGCCTTGATCAAGTGTCATCCAAGTACTTTCTAAGGGAAACCATAAAGTACTCTTGAAGTCTTCTAATGGTGCGCGCTTTCTGAAAAGCGCACCCATTGGGTGTAGCCCCCGAGCCTCTTGTTGTTTAGCATAAAGAGCTGGAGGGTCTTGTCTGAAATTGCTCCAATTCTTTTCGAAGAAATTTAGATGCATCATTTGAGGATATGTATTCTGCAGCCCCCGAGCCTAAAATCGACTACTCGGAGTCGATTGTAGGATCTTGTAGACATCCTCAAGAGTGCAGCCAAGTAATCTCTCGAAGACAAGGATTGTCATATGCTTGTCGTTGAGTCCTTGAATGCTTGTAATTTTGATCTTTCATCCTTGAATTTGAGCCCCTGAGCGTAGTCGAAGTGAAACTGATTAAGCTGAGGCAATGATCGAGCCCCCAAGCTTAATGCTGACTACTCCGTGGAGGAGAAGGAGCTTGCTCAGAGTAGTGGAAGTAGAAAATTGGTGAGCCCAAGGCTTCGGGTGGGTAGTCTCCTCACCGGAAACCCCATATCACCCCCACCTCAGAACTCCCAAATCATCATAACCATGTTTGAAGGCTCATCACAACAACATGGTGTCCGAGTGAGGCAGCCCTCAGGGGCGTACCTAACCCAGCGGTGTGGTGTCCGAGTGAGGCAGCCCTTAGGGGCCTACCTCACCCAGCGGTGTGGTATCCGTGTAGGGCAGCCCTCAGGGGCGTACCTCAACCGGTGTTGTAGTCCATATCTTTTTTCCTGCAAAGTAGACGTACAAAAATATGTAGTAACTGATATTCATGATATCAAGTTGGGAGCAGGTCCCAACATTATTAAATGCATATGAAATTTTTCGCATCTTGCTCTTGCTAGGTTGTTTAAGTCACCCGAGTAGTGAGCCTGTGACGTTTAAGCACCTGTCCTGCGTGTCGAGCTTTATTTGTCGAGCGTGAGGTACAAGCTTCATGGATTAAGGCATGCACTTACTCAAGTAAATTAACAACTTGCTAAGAGAAGATTATAGCAGTCATGCTGCGCGAAAAAAGAGTACGCTCCGAGTGTACATTGTACACCCATGAGGTGTTGTTCCGACTATAAGCTCGGAGCTGTATGAGTAGTCGGGAATGCAATTATGATGTGGTCATACGACTAATTGATATTTAAAGAATATTAAAGCATGACTTAGCTTGGTTTGATGCCGAGTTGAGTGATCGGCACCGCCGAGTGGAGTAGTCGACACCGTCGAGATATCCGAGTAATGGATGACTTGGTACTCGGACGACTCGCTTATTACTCGGACGACTTGTTTGCAGCTCGATAACGGCTTGATGGTTCAACGCCTGCTTGACAGCTCGCTTGTGGCTCGACGGCTCGCTCGTGGCTCAACGACAACTTGATGGCTTCCTCGTGGCTCAACAACAGCTCGAGGGCTCGCTTGCTTGCGGCTCAACAGTGCCTTGATGGCTCGCTTGCGGCTCAACAGCAGCTCGAAGGCTCGCTTTTGCGGCTCAACGACAGCTTGATGGCTCGCTTGCGGCTCAACAACAGCTTGAGGGCTCGCTTACTTGCGACTCAACGGCAGCTTGATGGTTCGCTCGTAACTCAATAGTAGCTCGAGGGCTCACATGCGGCTCATGGCAAACTCGCGGCTTTACGACAGCATGATGGTTTGATGATTGCTCGACAACTCACCGGCTCGATCCTTTGTTGAAGTCGGAGTCGACACTAGCGTACTCGGACTCGGCGAGAAGGAGTCAGCACGGACAATCTAGGAATCGAGTTGTCATCAGCTCAGTCGGGGTCGAAGCTGCATATGTGATGCGCATGCATCCTCGGGTGGCTATTTTTAGTAATAGCTTGCATCTCTGATCTCTTGCATGGATGATCGGATGGTTGAGGATTATTAAGCTTCTCTCTGATTGGACGCACGGTGGTCCATATGCATGATCCAAGCTCTCATATTCGTCGGAACCGGATTCATGCATGGTGGAGTCGGAGTAATCGACATCAGCATAGTGAGAGTCGGACTCAGCGAAACAGAGTTCGAGTCGAACTCAGGTCGAACTCAGACGTGATGCTTGATTCCATCTAGATTGAATAAACAACAATTGCCTGCTGGATTTCTAGACTCCATCCTCGTGGATTGAATTCCGGTCAATGCATGTGTTAGGTTCCAGCTTCATCGTGACGTGGTAGATTCGGTTGCTGCTGGCAGCTACCATGTCGTGATGAAGTTCTTGTGCAGCATCTTGAGATTGAACGACGCGACAACTTGCTGGTGCACGTGATTCTTCCTAGCGACAGCCTGTACGAGCGATTGGGTGCTCGAGGCCGTCACCAAGAACATGCTATTGATCTTGGGTCCGTCGAGCTCTTGATCGCAAAATCACCGAATTCCCCTACCTGGCGCGTCAGCTGTCGGTGTTTATTAACCGGCAACTCGTCTCGGGGGTACCCGGACGATTGTTCAGTGGGGATCGACGTATGCAGAACTCGATGGTAAACGCAGAGACAAGGATTTATACTGGTTCGGTCTGCTGAATAGTATCCCTACGTCCAGTTTGGGGAACATTATTGCGCCCTGCGCTTATGGGTGTCTGGTTGTATACCATGACCCCTGTGTGTCTGTCTGTATGTGTCTGTCGATGTATGGAGCTCTGTCTCTCTTTATATAGTCCAGGAGGCAAGAGTCCTAGTCGGTTACAATCTTAGGAGTCCTAGTAGAATTACAAGATAGTAATACTACTAGGATTACATACGGAGAGTCCTGGTTGGAATAGGTCTTCGCCCTTCCTTGCGGAGTACCCGGGGACTCTGTCCCACAGCAACCCGAACCCCTACCAAGCCCACGAAGAGCCCTGGGAAACTCTAGCGAAGCCGTGAAGCCGACCGAGGAGTTGGTTTGTCCGGTGGGGCACCGTAGCGCCTAGACCACGGCAAACCAGAAGCCGCCGACTACCCTCCATGCCCCGCCATGAGAATTCAAGCCTCGCCGTGGGTTTGCACACCAACGATACGTTTCGGAAACACACAGATAAGATGGGAAGGAGACCGTGTGCACGAATTCGTTCGGGTAAGATCGGAGCTGACCGATTGGCGTAGCACTGCCGCGGCCCTGCTGCCAGACCGCTTACGCCGACCGCTTGAAGGTCGGAGCCGGGAAATTGAGGGCCCAAGGAGTTCCGCCGAAGTAGCGCGGACACGATGACGCCGAAATTGGGACGAAAATGTCGTCGTATGACGCGGGCGTGAGCTCGCCGCTGTCGGCAAGCACCGCCGCGTCCAAAACGGGGGAAAAGAGGGGGAAAACGCCGGGTGTCAGCCGTGTGAACCCGAAGCACCGCATGCCAAGAGGGGAAAGGAACGACTAGGCACGGTCCACGCTGGACCACGATGCGGTCCATAGACCCCGAGCCTGTGGACCACCATGCGCCAGGTGCACCGCACCCAGGAACGGGTTTGGCCCAGCCCAACCCGCGTCGCCCGCGTGGCGCAGCTGAGAGCTGACACGTGGCGGGCCGGCCCGACCCGCTTGTAACACCTCTGGTGTTTAATATGTAATTAACCTGACATGTCATCATCATTAGTCATTAATCATTCTTGCCTTGCATTTATGTTTGCTTAGTACTTATGTAGCAATCTCTTTTCAAAAAACCCTAAAGCCAAATCTTCCTATAAGGGCAAAAATGGTAATTTCAACTCTGTGCCTAGTCTTGTGTATTTCTTGTTCAGTTTAGTGTCTTGAAGCTTTGTTGTGTTGTTCAAAATCAAAATCAAAAATCAGATTTCAAAATCCCTTTGAAAACCCTAAATTCCAAACCCTGGTTTTTACCTTTCTTTAATAAGTTAAAAACTATTCAAAATTTGGACTTGGTCCAAAAAGCAAAGTTGTAGATCTTGTCAAGAGGAACAACTTTGGTATTCATAGATTTTCAAGTTTCTATATAAAATCCAAAGTAATTTTGAATTTATTCAAATTTCAAAAGTGTCCCCTTTTCTGATTTCAAATATAGTTCAAAAACTGTTTGGAATTTGAAAATATTCTTTTTGACAAAGTTGTAGATCTCCTTTTTCTGCACAACTTTGGTATTTTGAGTTTTTGCTGCTCAGTTCAAGTTTTGGAAGTAATTTGCAAATTCAGAAATCAGCCCATAGTCAAACCCTAAGACCTAGCCCTGTTTGTCTTCAACCTACAGCGAGGGGGTCCCGGCCATGGCCGCGACGCCAGCGCCGCTTGCGCCACGCGTCTGGCAGCCGCCTGACCACCCGCCCCGTCGCCCTCAGAACAGCGCCATCATTCTTATCTGCACGCGCGCGCCAGTTGACCTCCGCGCCCGTCCCCCCTGTTCCCTGCACAGCGCCGCCGCGTGCCGTCACCGCGAGCCTTCGCCCAGGCCCTGGTGGCACGCCCGTCCTCCCGCCGGCTTGCAATCGAGTGCGCACGCCTCGGCCGAGCTCATCCACACCATCCCGTGCTCTCTACCGTCCCCGACCGTGCCTATAAAAGGACCGCCGGAATCCGAGCTCCTCACTTGTCTCCGCCGCCGTCGCCAGCCCACTCCGAAGCTCCCGCCGCTCAACCACCTAGCCCGAAAGCTCCACCTTGAGCTCGCGAAGCTTCCCAGCCCCTCAATTTTACCTCCCCCGCCTCCAATCGCCCGGCGTAACCCCATTCCCCAAACTCCGGCGAAACACCGGTGAGCTCGGGTTCGGGAAATCCCCACTCTCCGGCCATGATCATTTTTCTCTGACCCCTGCTTCATCTTCCTTGCCTTCTTGCGCCCTAACCGGCTACTGGTGGCCGTGCCTGGTGTACAGGGTGGCCGAATCGCCGGAGTGCCGCCGCGGCCGTCTCCTTCCTCGAGCCGCATCCCTCGAGCACGTGTCGAGCCTCACCCTCGAGCACGTGTCGAGCCTCACCCTCGAGCCTCACCCTCGAGCATGTGTCGAGCCTCACCCTCGAGCCTCACCCTCGAGCACGTGTCGAGCCTCACCCTCGAGCACGTTCCCGAGCCACACCCTCGAGCACGCCTGCGAACCGCGCTCCCTCGAAGCAGCCGAGCCCTGCCTCCGACCCGTGGTAAGCACTCGAAGCCCCCGGTCTCTGCTTCCACTCCGCTTCGCCCGAGCCTCCCGCCAGGCCTCGGACGAAACGCTTGTCTCCGCTTCGCCCGAGCCTCCCGGCCAGGCCTCGGACGAAACGCTTGTTTCCGCCTCGCCCGAGCCCTGCTATCCGCCTCGCCGCGATTCGCCCGAGCCCCTGCGAGGAAGGAGCACAACGCTCTTTTTTTTCCTTTTTGAAAGAGTGTGAATAGTGTTCTGTTTTCTCTTTTTGTGTGAATTAATTGTTGTTCCTTAAATCCTGATAAAATTATGGTATGCTCCATGCACTGTGTAGTATTTTAGAAAAATGAAACTTGACTTTTCTGCAAGAATTTGAAAATGTAAAATCCCTCTTTTAATTAATAAATGGATGGTTTTGGATTTTTAGAAAATCATTTATAACTCCAAAAATCATGAGATAAATTTTTGTGAGCTTCCTATGCCATGTTTAGTCTCTGGTGAAATTTTGAAGTCTTTTGGAACAAGTTGATTTTTGAGCATTTATCTTTAATTGTTAAATAGTGCTTTTGTTAATTAATGTCTGATTTTATTTGAGCACCTTAATGACCTCCAAAAATTATGAAATTTGTTTTTCCATCTGTCTACATCATAACGAACTTATGTGATTAATTTGGTAATTTTTGGAGCAACTTCATAAAATGACCTTTTAATAATTAAGAAAAACAGAAAAGGTGATTAAGGTTCATGTTGTATGCCCTGTGTTGCATTGTTCATACTAGCATACTCATGAGCATGCATCATTGCATTCGTATAGTCTCCGAAGAAGGCGTCAAGATCGAGGCAGCCGCCGACGAACCTGTCCCTGAGGCTACCCCCGAGCTCCGACAACTGCCCTGCCGCCCTCGAGCCTGCCCTCTTTGCTCTTCAAGGCAAGCCCCGGTGCATTTAACCCTTCCTTAAATTTATAAAATGATTTCCTTAAATGCTTTTGAGTTAAATTATTGCATTAGGTTTATAGGAGTTGTGTGCTATCCTAATTGATGCACTATCCACCTTGACCACTGATACACCCAATACCGGCTTTTCAAAAGTATTTGAAAAATGCTTAGCAATGCTTATTGAATTAGACTTTGCAATAAAATGCCAATTTCAAAAGTGTGATCACTTAAGGAATGTTTATGGGAATTGGGTCTTACTCCCCGGCTGTTGGCTAGGTGTCGGGGGAACACCAAAGGGGTACCCCCAATCAACGCATAAGTTAAACCTAGAACACCAGTTAATAACCCAGCAAGTCAGGCCACGTGCCGGCGCACGTTCTCCGCTTCGCACCCGAGCCCTCCAGGCCAGGCCTCGGGCAAGCGCTCGTTCTCCGTCTCGCCCGAGCCCTCGCGTCAGGCCTCGGGCGAGCGCTCGTTTTCGTCTCGCCGAGCCCTCCAAGCCAGGCCTCGGCGCACACTCGCTTTCCGTCTCACCCGAGCCCTCCGCGTCAGGCCTCGGGCGAGCACTCGTTCTCCGTCTCGCCGAGCCCTCCGCGTCAGGCCTCGGGCGAGCGCTCGTTTTCCGTCTCGCCCGAGCCCTCCGCGTCAGGCCTCGGGCGAGCGCTCGTTTTCCGTCTCGCCCGAGCCCTCCAAGCCAGGCCTCGGGCGCACACTCGCTTTCCGTCTCGCCCGAGCCCCCGGGCTCGGGCAAGCGCTCCACTACCTTTCTAGCCCCCACAGCCGAACATCACACCTCGAGACCCCACGCGGGACCTCGAGCCCCTCTGGCACAGCGGCTTATCCCTCGAGACGCTCTATGCCCCCCTCGAGCGGTGCAGACGTAGGATGCCAGCCCATACCACGCATTTAATACATCCACCTACTTCAGTCACGTCCTCTGCAGCCCGACGTGTACCACAGTAACAGGGCAAAGTCAAGTCTCGTTTTCACCACAAGCATGGCAAAAAGCAGCACACACACCACCGGCAAAAAGGCACCAGCACAGCACTGTTCGACCACACCTTGCACTGTGGCACGTCCCGGTCACATCTCGAGACCCGGATTCCGCTGTACGACCAGGCTCCCGGGAACTCGCCCATACCTGCGGGGACTCGAGCCCCCCCCAGGCGCCATCTCGAGGCCGGCTCCGCGCCCTTCGAGCCCTAACTACTTTCATGCTATTGGAGGACAGGTACCCCAAGACCCGGAGGGACCCCGCCGCGTCCTGTACGTTCCGGGATGGGTGCTGTACGGCTCCCACCTTGCCGCGCCACCACGTCCGCGCCCAGGATGGAAGCCACGCCCAAGGACGCCTCAACAGCAACGATCACATCGGCTCCAGTGGCCCGACAAGACAGGGTTCCTACCCTTCTCCGTATGGGGCACCGTACGCCCCGACACCTGTAATACCCTTATGTAACCCTGGCCTCCCCTTGCTCTATAAAAGGGGACACCAGGGCCCTCATTCAAGAGGACGGACACGAGACACACAGAGTCCACACACACACACGAGTCCGGACTCCGGTCCACGCTCACTGAGCTTGTATTCGCCCCTGTACAAGCACTTAGGTGCAAGTAATACAAGAACATCCCCCCCGCTGGACGTAGGGCCTTCTTTGCCCGAACCAGGATAAATCCTTGTGTCCTCTTGCATCACCATCCAGGAAGAGAAGCACGCGATCATATTACTCGTTGGTGTGATACCCCCGGGTACGAAACACCGACAGTTGGCGCGCCAGGTAGGGGACTTCGCGTGTCCGAGCCGATTTCTCGTTGATTCCTGGATGGCTTCATCCCCTCTTCCGTTCTCGGCTGGTGCCGTCGTCTGGTTCGGGAGCCTCGAGTTCCTGGCCACAGGCAACAGCAACGAGCTGACTCTGCTCTCCACGGAGGGCCCGAGCGGAGGGCGTGTCACGCCACCCCGCGCGGGGGCGTGACGCGTCGCCCGCACCACCACACGTCGCCACATCGCGAGCGGCGCCGTCGTCACCGTCGTCGCCGGGCGCAGGCGGTGCCCGCGGCAAAAACCCACGCCCCCGTAGCCGGTGCAGGGTCCCGAGGGAAAACCAGCCCGGCGCGCGGCCGGAGACCTCCAGGGCGCGCCCGCGCCCGCCTAGCGACTTCGCATTCATCATGCGTACGGACCAGGAACCAGGCCAGAGGCCTCCGAGCCGTGCGCCGTCGACGCCACTCAGCCTCCTCCCGCACGGGTCGCGCCGCGCTCGACGCCAGCGGTTCCCGGTCGGCCTCGACAACTCTGCGGCTGTATACGCCCACCACCTCGACGAGCGCCATCAGGACCGGACGGTGGCGGACCGGAGCAGCGTTCGGGCGCGCTGCTGCAGGCCATGGCCAACCTGGAGATCGTCCACCCCGCGTGCGTCGACCGCGACTTCTCGCGAGCCTTCGAGCCACCTCGGCGAGCCACCGTCGGAGAATGGTACCGCGAGCTGCGGTCCCAGCATCGGCCAAGGCGGCGTGCCGTCAACAGCTCCGACTCCGACGAATACGACTACCACGACCCCGACCTCTGGGATCCCACCAGGGAGTGCTTCCAACTCGAGGGAGTCGTATGCGATACCGAGGACGAAGGCGACGACGACAGGCCGGCGCTCGACCTAGAGGGACCTAGCGACGTGGCCGCGGCAGGCGGATCACGCGTTCAGGGAAGGGACGAACCTCCAGCACCGGCTGTACCGCCTCAGCACGACGACGGCCGGGCGGCGCAACTCGCACAAGTGCAAGAGGCAATCACCAAAGCCGAGGAAGAACGGCGACACCTGCTGCAGCTCCGGCAAACCCTGATGCAGGAACCACCCCAGCCCGAGGAGCCGGAGCTCGAGGCCGGGCTCGAGAGGTCCACCGGCGGATCCTCGAGGACGGGGCACCAGCACGCCCTGAGGTATGTTTCCCGCGAGCCGGGCAGAACGTGGTGGCGGCGGCTATGATGCTCCGTGACCTGCCCGCCGTCTCCAACCCCGACGCCAGGCGCATGCTCGGAGAAATGAAAAACCTCCTCGAGACAGCCGCGGTACAGCAGGCCGAGAGCTCGGCGTCACGCCGACGCGGAGCAGCCTCGGGGAGACCGGCGGACACGCCCCGCGACGCTCGCGAGGCATCCGTCCACCAGCCGGACGCCTCTCGAGCTAGGCCAGTCCGCGAACGGATCGTCGACAACCGGCCACCTCGAGACCCCAACGACGCCCGCAACGACATCAACCGACGGCGCAAGGACAAGGGGGCCCAAGAGCGTGGCTATAGCGCCCATCGAGGGGGGCGCTACGACAGCGACGAGGACCGGCAGGTCCTCGAGCCCCCGGGCCCCCGAGTCTTCAGCCGGGCCATCCGCAGCTCAACCCTCCCCGACCGCTTCCGACCGCCGACCAACATCGTGAAGTATGACGGGGAGGTCGAGCCCAAGCTCTGGCTCTCGGACTTCCGCCTTGGCTGCCAACTGGGCGGAGCGAAGAACGACGACCGTGTGATCATACGCCAACTCCCACTTTACCTCTCGGACACCGCCCGCCGGTGGCTCGAGGGGCTCCCGCCGGATCGGATCCATGACTGGGCCGACCTAGTCAGGGTCTTCGACGGGAATTTCAAGGGGACCTGCGTGCGTCCAGGCAACCCCTGGGACCTACGGCGTTGCAGGCAGGCGGCGGACGAGCCCCTCCGCGACTTTGCTCGACGGTTCTCGAAGCAGCGTCTCGAGCTCCCCCACGTGCCTGACGAGGACGTCATCTCAGCGTTCCTCGCGGGCACGACATGCCAAGAGCTTGTTCATGAGCTAGGACGCTACCGTCCGGGACGGTCGAGGACCTGATGGATCGCGTCACCAGCTTTGCTTCGGGCGACGAAGCAGTGGGGGCCTTCTTTGGCCGTTCCACGGACAAAGGCAAGGCGGTGATCGCGCCGGAGGGCTCCAACAAGGGCAACGACGCCAAGAACGACAACAATGACGGCAACAAAAGGAAGAAAAAACAAACGCAAAGGCCAGAAGGCGAAGCGTGGCGCCGATGACGACGACGACAAAGAGGTGCTCGCGGGCGCCCTCGAGCCTAAGAAGCCCGAGGCCCCCCTGACGGGGCTGTTTTCGACCAGATGCTCGAGGATCCCTGCACCTACCACAGGGGCCCCGTAAACCACAAGTTGAAAGACTGCCGACTGTTGAAGGGCTACTACTCCAAGCTCGGCGATAAGAGGGAAGACGCGCCTAAGGGAAAGGATACCGATCGACGCGGCGGCAGGAACGCAGATGGCGACTTCCCCCCGGTGCGCGACTGCTACATGATCTACGGGGGCCGACCGTCGGGCTCTCAGCTCGAGAAAGAAAGAAGGAGCGCCGGGAAATCTTTTCGCTTGGCCACGACGCCCCCCGGTATCTTGACTGGTCCGATGCGCCAATCACGTTCGACCGTGACGACCATCCGGACCGTGTCATAAACCCGGGGGCTTACCCCCTCGTCGTCGACCCCATCATAGTCGACGTTCGGTTCTCCAAGGTGTTGATGGATGGGGGCTCGAGCCTCAACATCATATACCTCGAGACCCTCGACCTCCTGGGGATTTCAGAGGGACAGCTCCGACCCAGCGTCGGGGGGTTCCACGGAGTAGTACCAGGAAAGAAGGCCCACCCCCTCGGGCGCATCGACCTGCCGGTTTGCTTCGGCACGCCGGCAAACTTCCGTCAGGAAACGCTCACCTTCGAGGTGGTCGGCTTCCAAGGGACCTACCACGCCATCATCGGCCGGCCAGGCTACGCCAAGTTCATGGCGATTCCTAACTACACGTACTTGAAGCTCAAGATGCCGGGGCCAAAAGGGGTCATCACCGTTGACACCTCCTACGAGCACGCATACCACTGCGACGTGGAGTGCGTCGAGCGGGGGGAGGCCAACGTCCACCTCGACTCGCTCGAGGCCTTGGCAGCTCTGGCCACCGAGGAGGCCCCAGAAGCAAAGCGTCACGCCGGCACCTTCGAGCCGGCTGAGCACACCAAGCAAATACCCGTCGACCCGACCTCGGCCAATGGCAAGACGCTGACCATCAGTACCAGCCTCGAGCCCAAATAGGAAGCAGTGCTCGTCGACTTTCTCCGCGCGAACATCGACATGTTTGCGTGGAACCCCTCGGACATGCCGGGCATACCGAGGGAAGTCGCCGAGCACGCCTTGGAGATCCAGGCCGGGTCCAGACCGGTGAAGCAACGCCTGCGCCGCTTCGACGAGGAAAAGCGCAGGATCATCGGCGAGGAGGTGCACAAGCTTTTGGCGGCCGGATTCATCAAGGAGGTATTTCACCCAGAGTGGCTAGCTAACCCTGTACTAGTTAGGAAAAAGAATGGAAAAATGCGGATGTGTGTAGATTACACTGGTCTGAATAAAGCATGTCCAAAAGTTCCATTTCCTTTACCTAGAATTGACCAGATCGTCGATTCCACTGCTGGGTGCGAAGTGCTTTCGTTCCTTGATGCGTATTCCGGCTACCACCAAATTAGGATGAGAAATCCGATGAACTCGCAACCTCTTTTATCACGCCATTTGGTATGTATTGCTATGTTACGATGCCCTTCGGCCTGCGAAACGCCGGGGCAACGTACCAGCGATGTATGCAGCACATCTTTGGCGAGCACATAGGCAAGACCGTCGAGGCCTACGTCGATGACATCGTGGTTAAAACTAAAAAAGTCGGGAACCTCATCAGCGACCTCGAGACCACGTTCGAGTGCCTCCGGGCCAAGAATGTGAAGCTCAACCCCGAGAAGTGTGTCTTTGGTGTGCCTCGAGGCATGCTACTTGGCTACATCGTCTCACAACGGGGGATCGAGGCAAACCCTGAAAAAATCTCAGCAGTCACGAGGATGGGCCCGATTCGTGACCTCAAGGGTGTGCAGAAAGTGACAGGCTGCCTAGCCGCTCTCAGCAGATTCATCTCGAGGCTGGGGGAAAAAGCACTACCCCTCTACCGCCTGCTAAAAAAGACGGAACACTTTGCGTGGACCGCCGAAGCCGAGGAGGCCTTAACCAAGTTGAAGGGGTTGCTGACTTCTGCACCAATTCTCGTGCCCCGCGACCAGCCCAAGGTGGCGATTCCCCGAGCCCCTCCTCCTCTATGTGGCCGCAACCACTCAGGTGGTTAGCGCGGTCATAGCCGTCGAGAGGCACGAGGAGGGTCATGCATTGCCGGTCCAACGACCGGTATACTTCACCAGTGAGGTACTCTCCGAGGCCAAGGTCCGGTATCCGCACATCCAGAAGCTGCTCTACGGCATCATCGTCACAAGGCGCAAGCTCCAGCACTACTTCCTCGCTCATCCCGTAACGGTGGTGTCGTCCTTCCCCCTCGGAGAGATCATCAACAATCGGGAGGCCACGGGGCGCATCGCCAAGTGGTCCGCCGAACTAATGGGGGAGACCATCACCTATGCCCCGCGAAAGGCCATCAAGTCGCAAGCGTTGGCGGACTTCGTTGCTGAATGGACCGACACTCAGCTCCCGCCGGCACAGATTCAAGCCGAGCTCTGGACCATGTACTTCGATGGATCCCTCACGAAGACGGGGGCAGGCGCAGGCCTGCTCTTCATCTCACCCCTCGGAGTACACATGCGCTACCTGCTACGCTTGCACTTCCCGCCTCCAACAACGTCGCCGAGTACGAGGCCCTCGTCAATGGGCTGCGCATCGCCCTCGAGCTCGGGGTCCGACGCCTCGACGCCCGAGGAGACTCGCAGCTCGTCATCAACCAGGTTATGAAGGCTTCAAGCTGCATCGATCCCAAGATGGAGGCATACTGCGGGGAGGTGCGCAAGCTGGAAGACAAGTTTTACGGCCTCGAGCTCAACCACATAGCTCGAAAGTACAACGAGGCCGCAGACGAGCTGGCAAAGTTGGCGTCCACGCGCGGCACGGTACGCCAGACGTCTTCTCGAGGGACGTCTTCGAGCCATCCGTCGAAATCGACCCGGGGCTGGCCCCTCGACGCCACCCCTCGAGCAAGACACGGGGGCTCGACTCTCAACGCCACCCCTCGAGAAGGACCCCTCGACGTCCGCGGAGGCGATGCAGGTCGACGCACACGCCTCTTCTTCATCACGGCTCCTCGACTGGCGGACGCCCTACCTCGACTACCTGACGCAAGGCGAGCTACCAGAAGACAAGACGGAGGCCCGACGCATCGCTCGGAGGGCCAAGACCTACGTCATCTACGGCGACGAACGGGAGCTATACCGACGAAGTCCGACTGGGATCCTTCAACGCTGCATCCCACTCGAGGAAGGGCGCAAGCTCCTCGACGATATGCACTCGGGGGCTTGCGGCCACCACGCAGCGCCGAGGGCCCTGGTTGGGAACGCCTTCCGTCAAGGCTTCTATTGGCCGACCGCCATTGGGGACGCCAAGCGTTTGGTCCAAGCGTGCCATGGGTGTCAATTCTACGCCAAGCAAACGCACCAGCCCGCACACGCCCTGCAGATGATCCCAATCACTTGGCCATTTGCCGTTTGGGGGCTCGACCTTGTGGGTCCCCTCAAAAGGACAAGTGGAGGGTACACACACATGCTCGTGGCCGTCGACAAGTTCACCAAGTGGATCGAGGCTAAGCCGATAGGAGACCCCACCTCCGAGAGGGCTGTCGAGTTCATCGCCAACATCATGTACCGGTTCGGGGTGCCTAATGTCATCATCACCGACAATGGCACCCAATTCACGGGCAAAAAGTTCACCAACTTCTGCGATGACAACAACATTCGCGTAACCTGGGCCTCGGTCGCATACCCCCAATGCAACGGGCAGGTCGAGCGCGCCAACGGCATGATACTCCATGGGCTGAAGCCGAGGCTGTTCAAGACCCTCAAGAATTTCGGAAAGGGGTGGGCTACAGAACTCCCCTCGGTGCTGTGGGGCCTCAGGACTACGCCGAGTCGAGCCACCGGGTTCACTCCGTTTTTCCTAACCTACGGCGCCGAGGCCGTCTTACCTACGGACCTCGAGTACGGCTCACCTCGACTTCGAGCCTACAACGAGCAAACCAGCGACGAAAGGCTCGCCAACGCCAAGGACCAGCTCGAGGAGGCCCGAGACGTGGCGCTCATCAACTCTGCACGCTACCAGCAAACACTTCGATGCTACCACGACAAGCACGTGCGCAAAAGGGACCTAGCGGTGGGGGACCTCGTGCTTCGACGGCTGCAAGATAATCGAGGGCGCCATAAGCTCACCCCTCCGTGGGAAGGCCCATACACCGTGGCCGAAGTGCTCAAGCCAGGAACATACAAGCTCTACGACGACCAAGGCAGGATCCTGGCGAACGCGTGGAACATATCTCAGCTACGTCGCTTCTACCCTTAAAGGCCTCGAGGCCTTGTTCATTTTATCACTTTGTACAAACATGTCAAAATGAATGAACAAACTCGTGCATTGTCGTTCATGTTGCTTCGCATCTTAAGGTAGCCTCGACCCTGCTTTGCTCAGGGTCAAGCCTCCCTCGGGGGCTGACGGGGGGGCCTCACCCCCCAGACTCCGGAAAAAATGCGCGTTTTCTTTTCAAAAATTTTGACCCTCGTCTCGACTCGCGCCTCGAGTGAACTAGCGACGTCTAAATCTTAAAGTACCTCGAGCCTCCAAGGTCGGGGGGCGTCGACGTAGACGGCCACCTACGCCCCCGGGCTACGGTGCCCTACCTACGCCTCCCCTCGAGGGGCTCGCGACGTATCGAAGGAACACAGACTAAGTTAGCAGAAACTCGAGCTTGCGACAAAGAGAAGTGGTCAAACGCATTTGAAAGGAAAACAACCCCTTTAAACAAACAAGTCATATATACATTCGGGTCTCGACGTACCCTCATTCATGTCATAAAATTCTTACAAGGGCCTCGGCGCCCAAATTTGGCGCGCAGGCCCTAGTCTTCGTCGGTGCGGTACTCCTCCCCGAGGTCCTCCGCGGCGGGCTCAACCTCGACGCCCGAGCTCGAAGGAGGAGGGCTCCCGACACCGCTGCTGGCGTCAGGAGGCAGCACGTCCTCCTCGAAGATCTTCGCGAGCGACGTCCCCGGCCTCTCCATCTTCTCCAAAATTTTGTCGACACGGCGGTTGTTCCACTCCTCATCCTTCCCCTCGATCTCGATGAAGCCATTCGCGACAACGTGGACCGGGAAAGCGGAAACCGGAGCGAACGACCGCGAGTGTCTGCTTGACGCCATGATGGAGAGCTTGCCGGACACGGTCCCGCGCGGCTGCGTCGAAGAAGCACAAGGCGTCGACCAAGGCATCGCCCCGAGCCACTGCACCTTCTGCCGCGGTCACAGGAGGAGCACCCCACATGGGGCCGAGCCGGTCGAGAGAGGTGCGAGCCCGCTCCGCCACCATCGTCTCGTCTTGGAGTTGGTCCAAGAGAGCCTCATTCGTCCCACGGAGCTCCTCGACCGTCTTCTCGACCCCTGCGCAACAAACGAGGAAGAGTGAGACTGCGACGTAACGAAAACTTCGAGACCCGAACAAGGACAAGGTGTAAGCCTCACCATCGCAATGTCGACCCAGTGCGGCGAGGTCGCTGGTAAGGCCCTCAGCGCTGCTCGAGCCTGCGCTTCTCGGTCAGCATGAGGAGCCTCTCGGACTTAAGCTCCTCGATCAGCCTGCCCACCTCGCCAGGGCCAGATCCTTTCGGATCACCTCCTGCCGCGCCGCCCCCTCGGCAGCTCGGGCGGTGGCGGCACCACTCTTGGCGTCTTCGGCCTCTTTTCTTGCCGCCTCCGCTGCGGTTCGGGCGGTGGCGGCCTCGCTTCGGGCGTCAGCGGCCTCCTGCTTCGCCGCCTCGGCTTCAGCCCGGGCGGAGGCGGCCTCGCTTCGCGCGTCCGCGGCCTCCTTCCTCGACGCCTCGAGAGCGGCGGTGGCCTCCTCCTTGGATCGAGCGACCTCACCTCGAGCCGCCCGGACCTCCGCCTCCGCCTCGTTGAGCCGGCTCGCCATTTGGGCGTTCCGGCTCAGCTCCGCGCGGAGATCTTGAAGCTCCGCCTCAGCCCGCGCGAGGGCGGCTGACACCTGCGCGGACCGGCCCGCCTCCTCGGAGCAGGACCGCTCCGCCTCCGCCATAAGCTCGGCCACCTCCCGGAAGATGGACCGCGCCTCGCGCGGGGCCCCCCGCTGGACCGGTTGCTCGACGGAGACCATGGCGAGGGACGGGCTCGGCGCATCGGGAAACGGCCATACTGGCCGGTCAAGCTCGATGTCGGGCAGATCCTTCTCCGCCCCGAGCTGCCCCGACTGCGGCCCGCCGCCGACGGCACGAGCCCCGGGCTTCCCTGGCCGGGCCCTCCGGCGCCTTGTCGGCGCTAGCCGGCGCCTCGGGCGCCTCCACCATCATCGAGCCCGCGGCGAGGAGCGGCCCCTGCTCCAGCTCGTTCAGGAGGTCCTCCACCGTCGGCTCCTCTCGCCAACTCCTCTCCCCCTTTCCCTCCGCCGCAGCCCGGCTCGTGTCGGTCGGGGCCTCGAGGGGCGCAGTCTCCTCAGCCCCAGACACCGGCGGGGCCGTGCTCGCCCCAGGCGCTTCCCCCGGAACAGCCGTCGTGGTGAGGGGAAGGGTGGCGCTCCCAGCTGGCACCATCGCGGGAGGAGGAGGAGGGGGAGGAGGCAGCGCTTCAGCGGATATGGTGGTGGCGGGCTCGATGCCATGAGCTGAGGCCCCTGCAATACGAGATGACGGCGATATCAGAACCAGAAAGAGTACCTCGACCCCTGTGGTCGATGGCGACGGCCTCACCAAAATTCGCGACGATCATCTGGCCTCCTCGAGCCATGGCAGCTCGGGCCTTCTCCAGCCAAGCGGCTTCTCTAGCGGAGGAAGGTGCCATACCTCGAGGTGCCTGTGCCTCGACGGGGCTCGAGGTCTTGGCCCGCTTGGACGAAGCGAGGTCCACCTCCTGGTAGGAGCGCTTCCCCCTGAGAAAACGGAGATAGCACGCGTCATCAAAAGCAAAGAGGTGAAGCCTCACTACCGACGAGACCCAAGAAAACTACTCACCCGAAGCGGCGGCTGGGCTTCTTCCCGGAATCGCCGGACCCACTCGGGGGCTTCGAGCCCACCCCACGGCTCGAGCCCTGTGCCTGGGCCGTCTCCGCAGGGCTGGGATGGGGGGAGGGCTCCCGACGCCTCCCATGGCTCGACCTCGAGGGAGAGCCCTCCTTCCGCCCCACATCGCGGGAGGGCGACCGTACCTCCCTCGTGCTGACGTCGTGGCGCCCGCCCCGGCGCGGGCTCCGGGACCTGCTCCGGCGCTCGCGCTGGTGGTCGCGCCCTCCCGCGTCCGCTTCCGTGTCCCGGCGGCGGTGCGGCGATGGACTCCGGGGACGCTCACGCCCTGGTCACGAGACGCTCGGGGGCTCCCTCCCCGACGCTCGTGATGGCGCGGGCTCGACGCCTCCTCCTGGCGCCCGCTCCTCCGCGGGCTCGACGGCGCCCTTGACGGCTCGCGGCGGTCGGGCCCGAAACCCTTCTCGACCTGTCGACCGCTTCTCGAAGCCCGACCCCTCTCGAGACCCCCGTTGGGCTGACGCGGGGGCGGCCTCCGTTGGCGCTGTGGCGGAGGCGCTCCGGGTCCGGGGCTTCCTTACGACCGGGGGCACATCCGGCGCGGAGCTCGACGGACCTCGGGCCCCTGACGAGGAGGGATCGGCGCCGCCTTCCGCGGCTGCGTCCCGCGCGACCCTTTGTCGGTGGGACCTCCAGTGTACCCTCCTGCACAGAGGAGCGGTCAGCCCTGTCATCGACGAGCCCCGCGCGCATCAAGCGCGCATCCATCCCCTCGTCGTCGCCCTCCTCCTCATCACCACTCTCCTCCTCCGAGCTCGAGGAGCTCAGCGGGGGACCCGTCCCCAGGCTGACGGTTACGACGAGCCTTCGCCAGTCTCTGCTCCCGAGCTAAGCGACGCAAGTTTTGTTTTTCTCCTTCTTCTTTTTGGCATCCTTGCTCTCCTTGTCCTTCTGAGCAGAGAGGCGGCGCGCGCCTGAGAATCCGACCGCGGCATCCCCCTCACCGGGGCCTCGACGCGCGACAAGTAAATGCCCCCTGAAAAAAGAACGCGCGTGATGCTAGACGAAACCACAAGGACGGATGCATCAAGGGACTAGACGGCTGAGAGCGCTCGAGCTGACGGCGGAGCGCTCGAGACGTTGGAGGCTTCAGGATTCGGCACACTGCTCGACTGTCGAGGGCTGTCGTCTCAGGCGGCGAGACAGTATCCCCGTCAGGCGCCGTGGGCACCCGACGGGCTCGATCGAGGAACCACGAGAGAGCGGTCGCCCGGCCACAACTCTCGACGATGAGCTGCGCGATGAGCCAGCGAGAAGACCTCGAGCACTCGTGCGCCTCGCATCGGTGGCGCTGCCGACACGCCGTGATACCCGTGTGCCCGGCCCTGACCGCGTCCGCACCCTCCCTTCGGCCATCCTCCACGCAGGCGATCGGGCCCTCGCAGCGGCGGTCGCCGGGAGAACTCTTCGCTGGTGGAACGCCAAATGACCGCTTGCACGGTCAGCTTCTTCTCGTCCACCAGCGTCTTCATCATCTCCATCAGCGGGGCCAGGTGGCGTTGCCTGTCCGCCGCGACGCCCCAGGTCCACTTCTCTGGGCGTTGAGTGAGGACCCTGCCGGTGTACTACGGAAAGAGGCCACCTTCGTTCCGCAGATAGAACCAATGGTCGCCCCACCCGGCCTGGTTGGTGGAAAGCTTGTATCGCAGGTACTCGCGGGGGACATTGGCCGACGAGGTCCCCGCCCTCGCGGTAATGGCAAGGGAGCCCATGCGCACGGGCCGCCTCCCACTGGGCTTTAGGGACTTGATGAAGAGCTCGCCCCGGAAGAGATGGACGAACATCTCCCAGTGCGGCTCCATCTTCAGGTACCCCTCGCACACCGCGGCGAATATGGCGGCGTGCGAGATGGAGTTGGGGAGAAGAAGTGTTGCAGCTCCACCTCGAAATGGTGGGCCAGCCCTCGCAAGAAGCGGCTCGGCGGGACGCCAAGCCCCATACGGTGGTAGCGCGCGAAGCTCACCACGTACCCCTCCGGCGGGTGCGGCTCCCGGTGCTCCGCCGACGGGATAACCCACCATGCGGGTCCCTCCTCCGGGTTGGGGCGCAGAAGCCCCTAGGCCACCAGCGAGTCCATTTCGCTCTGCGTCACCTTCGACGGGCTCCAGTCTTCGGCCGACAGCATCTGTGTCTGGGCGGCCATGGCGGTGGCGCGGCGCGGATCCGAGCAGTGGACGGGCGGCCGGAAATCCCCAATCGACTAGCTCGAAGGAGAGGGCGCGTGAAGGCTACGGCGGCGGCGAAGGCAAAGGCAAAGTAAAGGGTTCCTTTTCCCCTCTTTCGATATTTATAGGGGGAAACCCAGACGGGCGGGATCTCCCACGACGTAAAAAGGTAACCGAATGCATTCAATGCGCCCACCTAACCGCGTCTCGAGCCGGATACAGGGTACACGCGTTACCTCTCCATTCGCTCCACTACCCGGGCCCGCCACGACCGTCGCTCCGGCTTCGCGCCCGCCGCTCTCCCCGATGGTTTCCGCCTCCTAAAAAGGCGTGCCCAACGGGCAGAAGGATTCCCAGACGACGGAGGCCTCTTCACAAAGGTAAAAACGGGCCCCGGCCCTAAGTCTCGAAGCAGCGAAGGCTGGCCCTCGAAAAGGGTTCGACAGCCGACTTTGAGCGCCTGAGTCAGGGACACCAAGGGGCGCCATTCGCGGCATCACTCGAGGTCTAAGCCCTCGAGGCCCCTTACGTGTATCCAAGGCGGGGAGCTTGACATGCAGTGAGATCCCCTCGGAGGGAGGCATCGAGCCACCGGGTCCTATCGAATGGACCCGGCACTCCTGCAGACCGAGCACCCATGCTTTATGAGACCGCCTCCGGGCCACAGTCGACCCCTATCGAACGGGGCACGAGCTCTCACTTGGATTCCCATTATCAGCTCACCGGGAACCTCGATACTCGCCCGCTCGTGGTAGTACGAGGCATCCCGCCTCGCGTCCGATCGAAAGGACTCGCGGGATGACAAGCCAGGGCAACCGGCGTACCGGACAGCTCGAAGAGCCGGCCGGTCGGTCCAGCCTGGCACCCCTCGACGAAAGAGGGTCTAAAAACTCGGACAGTTACGACTAATCTCTTTTCTTTGTGTGAACATGAGATTTTCAGGCCTCGGGCGAACGCTCGACCCCCGTCTCGCCTGAGTCCTCGAGACCAGGCCCAGGACGAACGCTCGTTCTCCGTCTCGTCCGAGCCCTCCGAGCCAAGCCTCGGACGGAGTCTCCCACGACAAAGGAAAGGTTACCGCGAATATTTAATATTACTACCGAACCGTATCTCGAGCCTGTTCACAGGTACACACGGCGCCACGATCTCCGCACCCTGACGGTTTCCGCCTAAAAAGGCGCGCCCACTGGGCAGAAGGTTTCCAAGCGACGAAGGCCTCTTCAGGAAGGCAAGACGGGGCCCGAGGTCTCACTTGGATTCCCCGTTATCAGCTCACCGGGAACCTCGATACTCACCCACTCGTGGTAGTATGAGGCATCCCCCCTCGCATCCGATCGAAAGGAATTGCGGGATGACAAGCCAGGGCAACCGGCGTGCCGGACAGCTTGAAGAGCCGGCCGGCCGGTTCAGCCTGGCACCCCTCGACGAAAGAGGGTCTAAAAAACTCGGGGGCTCGACACCCCGAACCTAAAAATCGCAACTAAACGCGCAAAAAGCCCACGAGGGAGCTCAAACCACTCCCCCGTGGCCTCGGGGACTACACCCGCGGGTGTCGCTCGCGCGACACCCACGGAACCAGCACGACCAAGCCTTCGAGATCCAACACAGCCAACACCCTCGAGATCCCAATCAAGAGCCCCTGCTCGAGTGCAAGCACTCAAACAAGGGCTCGGGGGCTACTGTCGGGGGAACACCAAAGGGGTACCCCCAATCAACGCATAAGTTAAACCTAGAACACCAGTTAATAAACCCAGCAAGTCAGGCCACGTGCCGGCGCACGTTCTCCGCTTCGCCCGAGCCCTCCAGGCCAGGCCTCGGGCAAGCGCTCGTTCTCCGTCTCGCCCGAGCCCTCCGCGTCAGGCCTCGGGCGAGCGCTCGTTTTCCGTCTCGCCCGAGCCCTCCAAGCCAGGCCTCGGGCGCACACTCGCTTTCCGTCTCACCCGAGCCCTCCGCGTCAGGCCTCGGGCGAGCACTCGTTCTCCGTCTCGCCCGAGCCCTCCGCGTCAGGCCTCGGGCGAGCGCTCGTTTTCCGTCTCGCCCGAGCCCTCCGCGTCAGACCTCGGGCGAGCGCTCGTTTTCCGTCTCGCCCGAGCCCTCCAAGCCAGGCCTCGGGCGCACACTCGCTTACCGTCTCGCCCGAGCCCCCCGGGCTTCGGGCAAGCGCTCCACTACCTTTCTAGCCCCCCACAACCGAACATCACACCTCGAGACCCAACGCAGGGACCTCGAGCCCTCTGGCACAGCGGCTTATCCCTCGAGACGCTCTATGCCCCCCTCGAGCGGTGCAGACGTAGGATGCCAGCCCCATACCACGCATTTAATACATCCATCTACTTCAGTCACGTCCTCTGCAGCCCGACGTGTACCACAGTAACCAGGGCAAAGTCAAGTCTCGTTTTCACCACAAGCATGGGCAAAAAGGCACCGGCACAGCACTGTTCGACCACACCTTGCACTGTGGCACGTCCCGGTCACATCTCGAGACCCGGATTTCCGCTGTACGACCAGGCTCCCCGGAACTCGCCCATACCTGCGGGGACTCGAGCCCCCCCGCAGGCGCCATCTCGAGGCCGGCTCCGCGCCCTTCGAGCCCTAACTACTTTCATGCTATTGGAGGACAGGTACCCCAAGACCCGGAGGGACCCCGCCGCGTCCTGTACGTTCCGGGATGGGTGCTGTACGGCTCCCACCTCGCCGCGCCACCACGTCCGCGCCCAGGATGGAAGCCACGCCCCAGGGACGCCTCAACAGCAACGATCACATCGGCTCCAGTGGCCCCGACAAGACAGGGTTCCTACCCTTCTCCGTATGGGGCACCGTACGCCCCGACACCTGTAATACCCTTATGTAACCCTGACCTCCCCTTGCTCTATAAAAGGGGACACCAGGGCCCTCATTCAAGAGGACGGACACAACTTCGAGTGACAAACACATTAGAACGCCTTACACCCACACACTTAGGTCCGGACTCCGGTCCACGCTCACTGAGCTTGTATTCGCCCCTGTACAAGCACTTAGGTGCAAGTAATACAAGAACATTCCCCCCCGCTGGACGTAGGGCCTTCTTTGCCCGAACCAGGATAAATCCTTGTGTCCTCTTGCATCACCATCCAGGAAGAGAAGCACGCGATCATATTACTCGTTGGTGTGATACCCCGGGTACGAAACACCGACACTAGGTATCTGATCCGTACCTAGTCAATAGCGAGGAGAGGTTGTCCGAGCGTACGGTGCCGTCATGTTGTAGTCCAGGACTCAACAGTTGACACCGACCGGGACAGGGTTGAAAAACTGACGGGACTATTACGCTTGGGTGAGATATAACCAAGGTATAGTTCTGGCTGGAAAATTAGGGACCATCCGTATGGGGGCCTGCTGGTCAAGACTTGTAACTCTTCACATACTTCGGAAAGCTCTGGCTCCGAGAAATCCTTGATTGGGACCGACAACCGCGCACTGGGAGTGGAGAGATGGCGGAAGTAGCATGTACCCACGTGGTCGTCGTACCTGGAAAGGAGTGGTGTACTGTACTTTCGGGTGGCGTAGGACCGGTCCAATCTTGGAGGAATCATGGTAGACGAGTTGGCATATGCAAGCTTGGGTGCTACATATGCAGTGTGGATAGGGATCCTCAGCTGAGTATTATTTATCCGGATTAACGTTGCTCCTCGGTTATGGAGACTTGGTCCACTGACTGTCAACGGAGAGTGGTTCTCAACTAGGAATGTTTTGAATGTAAAATGAATCATGAACGATGAAGAATTGAGGAATACTGAATCTTTCCAAAGTAAAATAAGGTTTACAAAAATGCTTTTCTGCAAAATACTTGATCTTGCTTAAGCCTTACCTTGACTACCCTAAGCCTCTCATTCCTGAGTCTTCTCCCTTTTTCTTAGTCAGGTAAGTCTTGTT
Organism: Coix lacryma-jobi var. lacryma-jobi; assembly: GCA_009763385.1. NCBI lineage: Eukaryota > Viridiplantae > Streptophyta > Magnoliopsida > Poales > Poaceae > Coix > Coix lacryma-jobi. The sequence goes on from CM019826.1 coordinate 6,339,037, forward strand.
GAGTACCCCAGTACTCAGGGTTTGTTACCCATGCTGCAGGTATGAATGAGACCCCGCTGTGTCTTGCGCCCTGCTGCATGATCGTCGTCCAGGAAGAGGCCGATGAGGCCGAAGAATAGTTGTACACCCTCGGGCTGGGTGATTATAAGTATCTTTGTTGTTCCCCACTACGTTGCCTATGTCTATTTCTATTATTAGAACTTGGTTTGTAATAACTGCACCTTAATTTCTATTTGGAACCCTGCTTTGTAAAACTAATGTTATTTAAGTCTTCCGCTCTTTATTCCGATATTATTTATAAAAGTATGCAATGCTGTAACCGAATTGTGAGATGATCCTGCGGACATTGGGCGCTGATGTAGCCCGGTGGTGAACAGGTCTTAATCACATGGAACATGGGTTCGGCTGTCAGAGGTTGACAGAGACACGTGGGCCATGGGATTAGGGTCGTTCCGTCACACCGCTAGGCCCACTTCGAGCCCAGAGGTGACGTCATGCTGACGTCAACACCCTGTTGACCAGGTCAACACTGACCGTGGGACCCACCTGTCATTCGCTGACACCGGACCAGCCAATCATAGCCCGACACGTGTCATGCCCAGATTAAATCGGCCATTTATCTTTTTCAGGAAATGAATTAAACTTTGGAAATTCATAACTAATTCATACGAACTCCAAAAATAGTGATTCAAATTGCTAAATTCATCTAAAATCGAGATCTACCCAATGGTACCATGTTTGAGTGCATTTAGATCTTTTGAATTTCCATTCATTCTTTGTGCTAATCTATAGGGGTCGCTAACGTGACCGTATTCGCCCGTTTTCAGAGTTGGAGGGAACGCCTGACGACGAGGACCACGACTACAAAGAGGAGCTAGGCGACGACTGCTCACAAGGTGCCACAGCTCATCCAACCTCGTAGATCCCATTACACATGCTAAATACTTTCTGTTATTTACTTAAATGCTGCTTTGTATAGGATATGCATGATAGAATTGCTTGTATGCCCGTACCTTGATGCAACCTATCCCCTGCTACCCTGCTAATAGATTAGCCACACGCGCTGCTATGAATATTTACAATTATCTCTATTATACTTAATTATGCTATGGTAAAAACTGATGCATGATGATATATGGTGAATTTCGGGGAGTGTGTGTGTGTGTCTTGGGTGAGTATGGTGGTGAGGGTTGAGTCGACCAAGCCGGAATATACGACGAGCCTGGTGCGAGTCTTGCCATGGGGCCGATCTGGACGCCCCTGTAATGTGAAACCTGTGGCGGGTTATGTGATGACCTGAGGTGTGCCCGGGTGTGAGCCGTTGGTGGAGCCGGGTCAGGAGCGTGCTGTGGTGGCATGGATAAGGAAAACCTTTGAGAAGACATTCCGGCTTAGTCACCCTAGGTTGAGCGGGAACCAAACCACGGGAAAACCTTCCAAGCCACTCGCTCCTTATGGACGGGGACGGTCGGACTACCTGGTAGAGCAATGCCACTACTGCTAGGCGAGAGAGTATGAGGAAGGTACGGGTATGAGAGTCCCACACCCTTCCGAGACGATCATGGCTCCCACTTCGGGAGAGGGAACGTGACTTCACAGACTTAGCCACCCCGGACAGACTTGGGGTGATTCCAGGGTTGAGTGGTAGGGTGGCATTACTCTAGGCTGGCAAGCGACCGGTATCCGCCTAGGCACATCCGGGGTGCTGATGATGGAGATCTTGTGGATATTGTAAAACCTCTACAGAGTGTAGGTTGATCGATCGATACGTTAGCCAACTCGTTGGCTGCGGACCTTTTCCCTGACTTGCTTCCTGACGTAGCGAGAGTTCTCTTTTCTCCCTCTGGTAAGAGTGTGTCGGCTATGAGTCTGGTGAGACTGCGGGCCGTTGAGACAAGGTAAAAGGTCCAAATTGGCTAGAGGGGGGGTGAATAGCCTAATTAAAAATCTACAAAATCACTTAGGCAAACACTATTAGTGTAACAAATGGCGAAGCTTTTTGCGCTAGCCTAATAGTGTGTTGCAAGCCACCTATCCAACAATTCTACCTAATAAAACTATGTCACACAATCAGCTAGAGCTAATATCAAATACGGAATAAAACAATCTAGCTCTAGCACAAGTATGATATACAAGAATGTATATGAGACAAGTGTGTGTGAAAGATGAACTAACCACAACTAGCTACACAAGATATTATATATATATATATGACAAAAGAAATACAACAAGTAATAGTATCTAGATAAATGAAATAGCTCAAGAGTGAATAAACAAAGTAAATGAGCTAGATAGAAGTGGTTTCACCGAGCTTCGGGATCGTCTAGTAGAGAGCCAATCACCGATGAAATCCACTTGAGATACCAATCACCAAGAATGTGAATATGAAGACCAATCACAAAAGCACATGAGACACCAAGATTTATCCCGAGGTTCACGTGCTTGCCGGCATGCTACTCCCCGTTGTGTCGACCAACACTAGGTGACCCGGTGGCTAATCGGCACAAAGCCAAGCTCACAAAGAGCGCCACAAGAATCTACCGCTAGTGAGGTAGCTCAATGACACGAGCAATCCACTAAGGATGCCTCTTGCCGCTCCGGCGAGAGTGAGGCTCCAAAACCTCTCACAATCACGATCGGTGGTGGCCAAGAACAATCTCCTTCTCTGCCAACAACACCACAACGCCTCCAAGCCATCTAGGCACCGGCAAATGCCAAGAGTAACAAGAAAACTCAATGCCGATGCGAAGAACTAGTGCCACTAGATTGAACTCTTTCAAATCACGCACTAGATCACTCAATCTCACTTGGTTTCATCAAATCAACTTGGGAGATGAGTTGGGAGGCTTGCCAAAGCTCACTAGAATGCTTAGGAATCAAAATGTGCAAGAGTGAAGCCAAGTGAGCCGACCAAGCCCCTTAAATAGGCCACTCAAGTCGGTCTACCCGTTGGGCCAGAATCGGGGGCATCAGACGCCACAAATCGACGCCACATCGGACGCGCCGACACCTTTACATCAGACGCTCAACCCCTGCCTCCGATGACCATGCAGAGAGGTTCCAGAGAGGGCCAATCACATCGGACACGTCTGATGGATCCACATCGGACGCAGGCCAGCGTCTGATGCTCCCTGGAAAGCACGCTCGCGCCACGTCATCAGCATCGGACTCTGCAACAGTGTTTTCTCAGCGTCCGTTGCCAGCGTCCGATGCACCTTCAACTTCTGTCAGAAACTAGGGTTAACCATCGGACGCTCAGCCCAGCATCCGATGCTCTTTAGACCAGCGTCCGATGCTTCTGAACATACTACCGCTCTTCCGAAAATCGCTGAATCCTGCCTCGCAAGCTCGGCAGGAGGGAGAAGGACTATACACTAGTTTCTCCTATTTCTCCACAGCTCCTTAACCCCCTTATCCCAAAAGTGCCAACACCACCAAGTGTACATCATTGTATGCAAGTGTGTTAGCATTTTGCAAAGCATTTTCAAAGGGGTTTTGTTAGTCACTCACTAGGTCTATAGCATCGATATGTTAGAGAACTCCTAGTGGCACTTGAACACCGCATAAGCCGCGAATTATCTCCTCTTAATAGTATGGCTATCTAACCCAAATGTGATCACACTTGCTAAGTGTCTTGATCACCAAAACAAAGAGCCCTATAGGTTATACCTTTGCCTTTGGGCCTCTTTGCTCCATCTCTTCTCTTCTTCATTTCACCAATGGTGGAGCACTTGATCTTTTAAGTGCTTGTGACCGTCACCATCCTTCATGGTTGCCACCATGCTAGCTCCACTACTTGGCTTGGTCCCAATCCTTTCTTATAAGCTACACACATGCTTAGCAGTAGGATTAGACCAAATAGGTTTCATCAATTAGCCAAAACCAAACTAGGGCTTTCAATCTCCCCCTTTTTGGTAATTGATGACAACCTATAAAAGATATGTAATTAAATTTGAGTAACCACATTGATAGTATTAGCTCCCCCTACATATGTGCTATAGAGTTTGGTTCTAAATTTGGCACATATGTATGATTATAAAATGTGGATGAACAATACTACCAATGATGATGCTAAGGCATAAGAATGGACCTTTGAAGCGTGATACCAATCAGAGTGCACATGTTAAACCATCCCTAGCATCATTTTTCACTAGACATACATCAAAACTCAAGAACCCCGTGAGATCAACATAATAATAAGGCTCTTGAACCACTTAAAATACAAATATGTCTAGTTATCATCCTATTCATGCTAGTGAGTCATATCATCAATCATGTTCTAACACTAGCATTCACCACATAAGCATGAATATCAAATTAAACAGCTTATGCATTGCAATCAAACATATGAATATGCACATTTCAAATGCAACATACATGTTTATGAGCTTGCTCCCCTATTTGTATGCTCCGATCCCACTTGAAGGTTTACTTAGCATGTCTCTTTTATCTTTGTAGCTTTTCTCCCCCTTTGTCAACAATTTCCATAAAGGTGGGGCAAGTTTTAAAGAAAAGAGACAATCTTTTCATCATGAGATTCATATGTGGGGATGAAACTAAGTCAAGTTATGGCTTAATCTAGCTCATGAGCATAGGATATTAACACGATTTGCTCTAGAGTAAGCATCTTCACACATCTTACAATGGTTATCTTACTCACGTTGTTTAAACACCCATTGCTCACTTACTAGACAAACACTAGAGTTACAGGCTCACAAACAAGTTATATGCTACCACTAGATCAAGTCCAATATAGAAGCAATAGTGGTACCATATATACTTCAAATTCATTTGATTTGCCATGAATGAGCCTAAATAAGCAATGTGATGGCTATATGACCTAGATCACAACCTAATAAGAATGAATGCACATGCCAAACAATTTCACCTTTGCTTTCTTGGAGGAGAGGCATGTCATAAGTGGGGGTGCATTCAACTCATGTTGGAGAAGTCTAGGATATTCAATTCATTCCTTAGCTTGCAAAACCTTCTCTCATCTAGTGGCTTGGTGAAGATATCGGCAAGTTGATCATCGGTGCCCACACTTTCAATAGATATGTCTTTCTTTGCTTGATGATCTCTAATGAAGTGATGCCTTATGTCAATGTGCTTTGTTCTTGAATGTTGAACCGGGTTGGTGGCTATTTTGACGGCGCTCTCATTATCACATAGCAATGGGACTTGTCCAAACTTGACTCCATAATCTTGCAGTGTAGCTTTCATCCATAGCAATTGTGCACAACAACTACCCGCGGATATGTATTCGGCTTCGGCGGTAGAGAGTGCAACACTATTTTGCTTCTTTGATGACCATGAGACAAGTGATCTTCCAAGCAATTGACAAGTGTCCGATGTGCTCTTTCTATCCACCTTGCATCCCGCATAATTGGAATCCGAATATCCAATCAATTCAAATTGAGAGCCCTTGGGATACCATAGTCCAACGTTTGAAGTGTGCTTTAAATATCTCAATATTCTTTTGGTTGCCTTCAAATGACTTTCTCTTGGAGAAACTTGGAACCTTGCACACATGCACACACTAAACATGACATCCGGTCTTGATGCGGTCACATAGAGTAAACTTCCAATCATTGACCGATATAACTTTTGATCCACCATGTCACCACTAGAGTCACTATCCAAATGTCCATTTGTGCCCATTGGAGTGGTTATTGCCTTTGCTTCATTTAACCCAAATTTCTTGAGCATGTCCTTGATGTACTTGCCTTGACTAACAAATGTGCCTTTCTTCATTTGCTTGATTTGTAGCCCAAGGAAGTAACTAAGCTCTCCAATCATAGACATTTCAAATTCTTAGCCATCATCTCTCCAAACTCTTCACAAAAGTCTTGGTTGGTTGATCCAAAGATAATGTCATCCACATAGATTTGCAACACAAACAAGTCACTTCCAATCTCTTGGTGAAGAGAGTGGTGTTAACATTTCCCATCTTGAAACCCTTTGATAGCAAGAAATCCCTCAATCTTTCATACCATGCTCTTGGTGCTTGCTTCAACCTATATAATGCCTTCTTGAGCTTGTACACATGGTTGGGCTTCTTCAAATCTTCAAACCCGGGAGGTTGCTCAACATACACTAGCTCATTTATGAATCCATTGAGAAAAGCACTTTTGACATCCATTTGATAGAGCTTGATGTTGTGTGAACAAGCATATGCAAGTAGAATTCTAATGGCTTCCAATCTAGCAACCGGTGCATAGGTTTCTCCAAAGTCAATGTCTTCCAATTGTGTGTACAACCAATCTTGCTTTGTTTCTACCAACAATGCCATCTTCATCTTGCTTGTTCCGAAAGACCCATCTTGTGCCAATCACATTTGTATTCTTTGGTCTTTCCACTAACTCCCAAACATCATTGCGGGTAAAGTTGTTCAACTCTTCATGCATTGCATTTACCCAATCAACATCTATCAAAGCTTCATCAATCTTGGTTGGCTCAATAGATGACACAAATGAGTAGTGTTCACAAAAAGAAGCCAATCTTGATCTTGTTTGCACACCTCTTCTTATATCACCAACAATTTGATCTAAAGGGTGATCTCTTGCAATATGTGTTGGTTTGTAGCACTTGTTGCGGTTGGGCACTGCACTTGTACTTGGATGAACCACTTGAGAGCTACTAGCATCTTGTTGATCATGAGAACCACTAGAGCTTGCAACGTCATTGTCATGCATGGTTGGAGGAGAAAACACTTGATCTTTATCATCTTCAATGTCAATCACTTGCTTTGGCCTTATGTCACCAATGTCCATGTTCTTCATAGCTTCCACCAATTGTGTTCCTCTCACATCATCTAGATTATCTTGTTCTTCATGAGAGCCATTGGTTTCATCAAACTCAACATCATGGACTTCTTCAACTATTCGTGTGTGTTGTTCCACACTCTATATGCTTTGCTCTGTAGTGGATAACCAAGTAAAACCTCTCACATTTTTTCTCAAACTTGCCAAGTCTCTTGTGCCTTTCTTCAACACTATTAGCATTTGCATCCAAAGACCCGGAAATAAGCAATGTTGGACTTTCTATCATTGAGGAGCTCACATTATGTGCTGTTCTTCAATAGAGGGTGACAAGAGCTTGGTCGGGTTGTTATGTATGCATGCCGTGTTGATTGCTTTGGCCCAAAAAGAATCACTCACATTGTATTCACTAAGCATAGATCTTGACATATCAATGAGTGTCCTATTCTTTCTTTCAACTATCCCATTGGATTGAGGTGTGTACTTGGCCGAGAATTGATGTTTGATTCCAAACTCATCACATAGCTCATCACTCTTGTATTTCTAAACTCACTTCCATGTCACTTCTCACTTTCTTGATTCTTCTATCAAACTCATTTTGACTTCTCTTGACAAAGGTTTTGAATATGCCAAACACTTCACTCTTGTCAACGAGAAAGAAGACCCATGTGTATCTTGTATAGTCATCCACTATCACAAAGCCATACTTGTTTCCCCCAATACTTGCATATGTAGTTGGTCCAAACAAGTCCATGTGCAACAACTCAAGTGCATGTGTAGTGCTCATCATTCCTTTGTTGGGATGAGTGTTTCCAACTTGCTTTCCCTTTGACATGCACTACATAGCTTGTCCTTCTCAAAGTGAACATCTTTTAGTCCCCCTAACCATGTCATGCTTCACTAGCCTCTTTAGTTGCTTCATTCAACATGTCCCAAGCGCCTATGTCGTAGCCAACCCATACTTGATTTGGTGAACAAACATGTTGTCAATTGAGCTTCACTAGCATCAAAGTCCACCAAATAGAGATTTTCATATCTAAATCCTTTGAAGACCAAATCACTTCCATCAACACTCACTATCTCCACATCATCAACACCAAATATGCATTTGAATCCCAAATCACACAATTGTGCCACGGACAATAGATTGAAGTGAGAGATTCCACATAATAGCACTTTGGAGATGCTCAAGTCATTGGATATAGCAATCTTGTCCAAGCCTTTGACCTTGCCTTTCTTTAGTGTCACGAAATGTGATAGCATCCGCATAATTATTGCCACTAGTATTGATTGATTTAAACATTCTTCCATCTCCGGTCATGTGTTGAGTGCACCCACTATCAAGCACCCAATGTCTTCCTCCGCTTTGTAATTTACCTACAAAAGAGATCAATTCTTTTTAGGTACCCAAATCTTTTTGGGTCTCCAAGGTTAGCCACCAAGCTCTTGGGCACCCAAATTGCCTTCTTCTTTGGGCCAACTATGGGTGCACCAATGTACTTAGCCTTCACACCATTAGTCCCCTTTGTAAGCATATAACATGAATCAAGTCTAATAGATGAAACATGAGCATTGTTCTTGTTCTTGTTTTTGTTAAAGCAATTTTGCTCTATATGCCCGAATTGCTTGCAACTATGGCAAAACCGACCATTGCTCTTCACAAAACAAGTCTTGTGAGGAGTAAAAGCGCCTTGACCTTCTTGGGGGTATAGCCAAGTCCCTCCTTGTTGAGTGGACACCTTTGGCTACCCAAGCACTTTAGCAAGCGGGCATCTCCACCATAGGCATTGTCTAAAGCATGAGTGAGCTCAATAACCTTGTTCTTAAGGTTCTCATTCTCTACCACTAATGATGAATCACAAGTAGTAGAAGTAGGATTCTAGTTGAGCTAGATGATGATTGATGCATTTGTGGGAGCAATAATAATAGGAGCATAGAATGATTCATCAAGTATATCACAAGTTACTCCTACCTTGCATGTCTCTACAACATCCTCAATCTTACTTTGATCAAGGAGGGAGGAGTGGGCTTCCTTAAGCCTAGTGTGAGCTTGATCAAGCTTCTCATGGGCTTCCTCTAGCCTCTCATGAGTAGTCTTGAGCTCATCAAAGGATTGCTCAAGAGCCTTGTTAGCCTTGCGCAATTCTTTGCACTCCTTCCTCTTAGTCTCAATGTAAGAGTGAGCATCTTGTAGCATGCTCATGAGGTCCTCCTTTGAGTACTCCTCATCATCATCGCTCTCACTCTCACTCTCATCGGATGATACCTTAGCGGCCTTAGCCATGAAGCATGTCAATGGAGTGTTGAAGATAGAAGGCTTGCTTGAGATAGCAAGACTAGCCATAGCCTTCTTCTTGGTGGTCTTCTCTCATCATCACTAGAATCATCATCATCACTTGAGGAAGCATCACTATCCCATGTCACAAACATAGAAACCACCCTTTCTTTTCCTTTCTTCTCTTTCTTTTCTTTTTTTTTCTTGTCTTTCTTCTTCTTGCTCTTCTTGTCATCATCATCTTCATCACTAGAATATGGACAATCCGCAATGAAGTGATCCTTGCTCTTGCATCTATAGCACCTTTTAGTTGTGCTTTTGGTTGTATCTCTTCTCTTTCTTGCTCCATAGCCCTTCTTCTTCATGAACTTGCCAAATCTCTTGACAAATAGAGCCATCTCTTCATCATCCATTTCACTCAAGCTTGTGTTTGCTTCATCATCACTTTCCTCTTTCTTTGCTTTGCTCTTGCTCTTGCTCTTGGAGGATGAAGCCTTGAATGCCACGGTCTTCTTCTTCTTTTCTTCCTCTTGGGATCCCCCATCCCGTTCCACACGATATGTGTCTTGTATGACCACATCACCTAGTACTTGGTTTGGGGTCACCGTATCCAATCCTTCCCTCACTAGGATGGTCACCAAAGTACCAAACCTTGGTGGTAAGCATCTCAAGAACTTGTGAGAAAAGTCCTTGTCCTCTACTTTTTCTCCCAAAGCCTTCAAGTCATTGATAATAACTTGCAACCGGTGAAACATCTCTGGTATGCTCTCATCATCTTGCATTTTGAAGGTAGCAAGCTTGTCCTTGAGGATATATAGCTTGGCACCCTTGACCGCCTTGGTGCCCTCATATGTCTCCTCCAATCTCTCCCATATTTCACTTGCTCTTTCAAGGTCATTGATTTGCTCAAACACCTTGTGTCAAATGCTTCATAGAACAATGATTGCCACATCATTCCATTGAAGCTTCTCTTCTTCTCTTGGAGTTGGATCAGCGGTGTCAATCACCGCAAAGTCATGCTCAATCACATCCCAAATCTTTCTATTCATTCCTCTTGTGAATGCACACATCTTCTCTTCCAACAATCGAAGTTGGTGCCGTCAAAATGTGGTGGCTTCCCCATAAAGTTTATTTGAGCCATTTTAACACCGAAGGATGTTAAGCCTCAAACAAACGGTGACCATGGCTCCGATACCACTGAAGGTCCCAAATTGGCTAGAGGGGGTGAATAGCCTAATTAAAATCTACAAAATCACTTAGGCAAAACACTATTAGTGTAACAAATGGCGAAGCTTTTTGCGCTAGCCTAATAGTGTGTTGCAAGCCACCTATCCAACAATTCTACCTAATAAACTATGTCACACAATCAGCTAGAGCTAATATCAAATACGGAATAAAACAATCTAGCTCTAGCACAAGTATGATATACAAGAATGTATATGAGACAAGTGTGTGTGAAAGATGAACTAACCACAACTAGCTACACAAGATATATATATATATATATATGACAAAAGAAATACAACAAGTAATAGTATCTAGATAAATGAAATAGCTCAACAGTGAATAAACAAAGTAAATGAGCTAGATAGAAGTGGTTTCACCGAGCCTTCGGGATCGTCTAGTAGAGAGCCAATCACCGATAAAATCCACTTGAGATACCAATCACCAAGAATGTGAATATGAAGACCAATCACAAAAGCACACGAGACACCAAGATTTATCCCGAGGTTCACGTGCTTGCTGGCACGCTACTCCCCGTTGTGTCTACCAACACTAGGTGACCCGGTGGCTAATCGGCACAAAGCCAAGCTCACAAAGAGCGCCACAAGAATCTACCGCTAGTGAGGTAGCTCAATGACACGAGCAATCCACTAAGGATGCCTCTTGCCGCTCCGGCGAGGTGAGGCTCCAAAACCTCTCACAATCACGATCGGTGGTGGCCAAGAACAATCTCCTTCTCTTGCCAACAACACCACAACGCCTCCAAGCTGTCTAGGCACCAGCAAATGCCAAGAGTAACAAGAAAATTCAATGCCGATGCGAAGAACTAGTGCCACTAGATTGAACTCTTTCAAATCACGCACTAGATCACTTAATCTCACGTGGTTTGATCAAATCAACTTGGGAGATGAGTTGGGAGGCTTGCCAAAGCTCACTAGAATGCTTAGGAATCAAAATGTGCAAGAGTGAAGCCAAGTGAGCCGGCCAAGCCCCTTAAATAAGCCACTCAAGTCGGCCTACCCGTTGGGCCAGAATCGGGGGCATCGGACGCGCAGATGCTTGACCATCGGACGCTGCCCTAACGTCCAATGCTCCAGATGGAGCCACGTGTCTCCCTGATATGAATACTGGCCGCCCGATCCCAACGGTCATTTTCCTTCGCGCCACGGTTAATGTGACATCGGACGCGCCGATGCCAGGCATCGGACGCTCCGATGCCACTGCTCATTTCAGCATAAATCGACGCCACATCGGACGCGCCGACACCTTTACATCGGACGCTCAACCCCTGCTTCCGATGACCATGCAGAGAGGTTCCAGAGAGGGCCAAATCACATCGGACACGTCCGATGGATCCACATCGGACGCAGGCCAGCGTCCGATGCTCCCTAGAAAGCACGCTCGTGCCACGTCATCAGCATTGGACTCTGCAACAGTGTTTCCTCAGCATCCGTTGCTAGCGTTCAATGCACCTTCAACTTCTGTCAGAAACTAGGGTTAACCATCAGACGCTCAGCCCAGCGTCCGATGCTCTTTAGACCAGCGTCTGATGCTTCTGAACATACTACCGCTCTTCCGAAAATCGTTGAATCCTGCCTCGCAAGCTCGACAGGAGGGAAAAGGACTATACACTAGTTTCTCCCATTTCTCCACAGCTCCTTAACACCCCCTTATCCCAAAAGTGCCAACACCACCAAGTGTACATCATTGTATGCAAGTGTGTTAGCATTTTGAAAAGCATTTTCAAAGGGGTTTTGTTAGTCATTCACTAGGTCTATAGCATCGATATGTTAGAGAACTCCTAGTGGCACTTGAACACCGCATAAGTCGCGAATTATCTCCTCTTAATAGTACGGCTATCTAACCCAAATGTGATCACACTTGCTAAGTGTCTTGATCACCAAAACAAAGAGCCCTATAGGTTATACCTTTGCCTTTGGGCCTCTTTGCTCCATCTCTTCTCTTCTTCATTTCACCAATGGTGGAGCACTTGATCTTTTAAGTGCTTGTGACCGTCACCATCCTCCATGGTTGCCACCATGCTAGCTCCACCACTTGGCTTGGTCCCAATCCTTTCTTATAAGCTACACACATGCTTAGCAGTAGGATTAGACCAAATAGGTTTCATCAATTAGCCAAAACCAAACTAGGGCTTTCACAAGGCTGGGAGGGAGTTGGCCTCTGTCGACTGAGCGGATGTGTGTGTGTGTATGGATAAGGGGATGGCGATGGATATGGTGAATTGATGGTGGAATTTGAGATGGTGAAACATGATAAAATATATATATATTGCTATACTGATTTGCATAGGAAAACCTAGCCAATTAGGTCTGAATTTCTATTCCTTATGCATGCACTTACCACATATAAAACTCATTAGGATAGGAAAGTGTGGCCAGTACAAATTGTACTAAAAATTGAGGTTTCAGGTTCCGAGTTGGAGTACTGCTCCAAGGAGTTTGATGAGTAGGGGTTCGTGCCTACGCTCGAGTGTGGAGTTCGATTCGACGCTTCTTCTACCGCAAGCTGTTCTGGATGATGTTTTAATTTAAATTTCCCACCGTGTGGCGATGTAATAAATGTAAGACCGTATTATGTACTCTATTTATCGAAGTATGGATTGTGATATTCGACTGGAATTTCGGGTAATTTGACTCGAAAGGGTTTTATTACACTTGACTCTGTGGATTTTCCCTTCGTGGAAAATCAGGTCATTTCAGTTGGTATCAAAGCCATACTTGACCTTAGGACGAAACCCCTAGAAAATGGACGATAGAAATAGGAAGCCACTCTCTTTTCGGTTATATACCGACCTTGCATTTACTTTTCAATGCAAGGCTTACCTTACTATGGACTTGCTAACCCTAGTTTTTGATACGTGCAAATGGAGACCACCCCCGAGTACCCGCCGATAGGACCCCGGTTCAGCTTCACCGTAAAGTGTGTCTCCAACGGAGAAGGGATCGCAGGAATTCCACTTACCCTACGCGAGGTCCTCACTACACTTGGAGTTCCCGTTGACCAGATCCTTTACACCTGCACGGGAGAGCCAGCACCTGAGGGAGGACTCAAGGCACCCATAGTGGCCAACCTCGAGATACCCGCAAGCCAGACCTTACCCTCCGTCCCAGCTTACTCAGAGATGGCAATTGGAGAGACTATTGACGAGTGCGTGCAGGCCATGTCACTTCAGGCTCTCAAGACTGTGACACGAGACGCCAGAGAGTACCTAAAGACCACAGAGTTTTGGCTGCTACCCCAGGCCTTACACCCCCACCGGACACAGGTTGAGCAGGAACACTCCTACACCCAGACTGTACTTGCAGAGACCGACCCCTGCCTTCGCGCCACTGCTTACCACCTGTACGACCTGAACAACTGCGCGAGCCACCTTGAGCTCAAGCAGACTGCGGCTCGCAACAGCTTGATGGAGTACCAGGAGGCAGCGAAGGCCAAGAAACTTGTTCAAGAAGAGCTGAAAGCAACCATAGCCAAACTATAGGACAAGCTGGTCCGACAAGAGGAGCGACACAAGGCAGAAGTTGCGGATCTTCAGGACAAGGTTGCTGATCTTGGAAACAGGAACTGCTACCTGGACAGTTTGACCCTTGGACTGCAGCGAGACCTTGAGGACAGAAAGGCCGAGACTCACCATAGGGGAGACCGGGAACGAGTCAAGGGACTTGAGATGCTAAAACTGAAGTCTGCAAACAAGACACTGACCCAAGACCTCGAGGAGGCAAGGAAGAAAGCACTGCACAACCAAGGCCACCTGATAGAATACGTCAGAACCACTGAGTATCTGCAGGATAAGTGCGAGAGAGCTTGGGAGGCCTGGAAAAAGTCTGACAGAAAGTGACTTCGGGAGATGAAAGGCATCTGGGAGAAACTTCCCAATGAGGAGCGCGCCAAGATCCGTCCCAGGACCAAGGACTTTGAGCTAGCACCCACACGGCTCAACCTCGACGCTTGCCCTGTTCTCCCTGGGGCCAAGCCCACTAAAGAACTCGCTGAGGCGCTAAAGTACGTAGCCCGACTCCACAAGTCTGATGACGACATCGAGGCGGAGGACAGTCATTTCTCTGAGGCTGTTTTCGGGCAGGAGTAGGTGTGCATAATGACCCTGTGTGGTAATGTGATGAGTTTCAGCATGTGTTACCCAAGAGTTGTATCCACGATGCGTAGTACGAATAATGTATCTATTAAGTTATGTAATAAAGCAACCGTGTTATGAGTGATTGGCTTTTATTGCATCTTATGGATTTTTATTGCTTCTTTGTTTGAGTGTAAGATAGATGAATGTTTTTCCTTAAATTGTTGAAGTGACTCTAAAAATACTTGAAGCAATATCTAACTATGAATCCATGCACTAAAACCTTACCTACTTTATGACACAGATGTCGCTACGCCGCTCAGTGCGTCTGAGTCACCCACGTGATCCAACCCCCGAACCCGCTGCAAGAGTTGGGCGACTCCGTGGACGAGGACGCGGGGCTGGAAACGGTCGTGGCCGTGGAGGTGGACGTGGAGTGACATTCAACATGGAGCAAACTCCACCACCGGCAGGAGAAGACCACGTTCCCGCTAATGGTCACGTGCCAATCGGCGCGGCGCCACCGCCTCCTCCACCGCCAGCACCACCAAGTCTGGCTGAAGTGATGGCTCCGCAGACTCAACTGCTAGCTGCACTCGTTGAAGGTGCAAATCGTCGCAATGGAGGTCAGCACAATGACTTCCAAAGGAAACTCGAGGGATTTATCAAGCTCAGGCCACCCACCTATGATGGCACCGACCCTGACCCACTCGCTGCCAGTGACTGGCTACGAGAGGTGGAGAAGAAGCTTGACCTCATGACGTGCTCAGATGAGGAGTGCGTTGGGGCAACTACCCATCAGCTCACTGGTGCAGCTCGCGCCTGGTGGGACAGTTTCTGTGACGCCCATGAGAATCTGGCTGAGATCTCATGGGATGAGTTCATGGAAGCATTCACTGACTATCACGTTCCCGAAGGTGTGATGCAAGCCAAGGCAAAAGAATTTCGTAACATTAAGATGGGGAACGAGAAGGTTACAAAATACACCACTCGCTTCACTACCTTGCTTCGCTTTGCACCACCATCAGTTGTGACAAATGAGGAAGAAAAGCTATACTATTACCGCAAGGGCCTCAGCTCACGCATCAAGGTGAGCCTAGGAGGAGTCAAGAGCTACACCCTGCGCGATCTCATCGATTGAAGTATTCAGATCGAGAAGGATCGCAATGAAGCTGGGGAGGAGTTCAGGGAGAGGAAGCGCAAGGCTGATGGGTCCTTCCGTAACCCAGAACACAAGAAGGCACGCGTGGCCCACGTTACCAACTACTCTCGCCCTGGATCCAGTAGGGGCGAAGGCTCACACTCTGCTCAATACTCTCGCTCCTACCAGGATCGCACTCCAGCTCGCACTTAGGATCGTTCATGAAGTTTCCGTGCACCTCAAGACCGTGCTGCTCAGAACCGCACCACGCAGAACACTTCCACCTGGAAGGTACCCGCGTCAACCCCCACCAGCGGTATGCCTTGGACGTGCTTCAAATGTGGACAACCTGGCCACAAGATTGCCAACTGCCCAGAGAATGCTAAAGCACCGCAAGCACCACCAAGAGCTCAACCTCAACCTCGGGAGTCTGCTTCCCATGGTCGCCTCACCCACCTGAACGCTGAGGATGCCCAAGCTGCTCCAGATGTGGTGTACTGTATGTTTCTATTTAATGGCATTAGAGCATCGGTTCTTTTCAATTCAGGAGCTACATGTTCATATATATCATCTGAGTTTGCACATAAGCATTGCATTCCAATCAGCCCATGCCAATTTCCTATCATAACCAGCTCACCCTTAGGAGACCTAAAGAGCACCCACATATGTAAGGGAGTGAAACTGACCTTCGAGGGATTAGTTTTCACAACTGACCTAACCCTACTACCTTCTACCAGCCTAGAGGTTATATTAGGAATGGATTGGCTAACCCGGCACCGGGGCATCATATCTTGTTCACCTAGATACATCTAAATAACCCACCCTACTGGCCAAGCCATACGATGCACACCCCAAGACGAGAGAACCACCTCCCTCCTGTGTGCCCTTAAATCCAAGGCCAAACCTCGGGATGAACCCAAGACAATTGATGATGTGCCCGTGGTTAGGGACTATGCTGATGTATTTCCCGAGGAACTACCAGGGATGCCCCCAGATCGGGAAGTGGAATTTGTGATCAATTTGTTACCTGGTACGGGGCCTATTGCCAAAAGACCTTATCGCATGTCAGTAGATGAATTGGCAGAACTAAAGAAGCAGCTGAAGGAACTGGCAGATAAAGGGTATATCAGACCTAGTGCATCACCATGGGGTTCACCTATTCTGTTTGTGAAAAAGAAAGATGATACTATGAGAATGTGCATTGATTACAGGAGCCTGAATGTTGTGACCATCAAGAACAAGTACCCATTGTCGAGAATTGATGATCTGCTAGATCAGCTGCGAAATGCCAAGTACTTCTCAAAGATTGATCTCCGATCGGGGTATCATCAAATGAGGATCAGAGAAGCTGATATTCCCTAGACAGATTTTGTCACGAGATATGGGCAATATGAGTTCACAGTGGTATCTTTCGGGCTCACAAATGCACCTGCATACTTCATGAACATGATGAACAAGGTGTTTATGGAAGAGCTGGACAAGTTTGTCGTGGTATTCATTGATGACATTCTCATTTACTTAGCCACAGCAGAAGAGCATGAGCAACACCTGATAATCGTGCTTAAAAGGCTGGCACAACATCAGCTCTATGCCAAATTCAGCAAATGTGAATTTTGGCTTGAAGAAGTAGCATTTCTGGGGCATGTACTATCAGCTGAAGGAGTAGCTGTTGACCCTGCAAAAATAGAAGCTATTAGAGATTGGGAGTCACCTCATAATGTGAGCGAAATCAGAAGCTTTCTAGGATTGGCAGGATATTATCACCGATTCATCGAGAATTTCTCGAAGATCGCTCGCCCAATGACCAATTTGCTGAAAAAGACACAGGACTATGAGTGGTCTGAAGAATGTGAGAACAACTTCCTTGAGCTCAAGAAAAGACTCACTACCACACCTGTGTTAGCATTGCCTGATATCAATCAGAATTTTGTGGTCTATTGTGATGCATCCCGGCAAGGACTCGGATGCGTTCTGATGCAGAATGCAAAGGTCATTGCATATGCTTCTCGACAGCTGAAGGATCACGAGCAGCGATATCCCACTCATGATCTCAAGCTTGCAGCTGTGGTACATGCACTAAAGATTTGGAGGCACTATCTGATAGGCAATAAGTGTGATATATACACTGATCACAAGAGCCTGGAATATTTCTTTACTCAAGAAGATCTAAATATGAGGCAACGCCGATGGCTCGAACTCATTAAAGACTATGATCTAGAGATTCACTATCATCCGGGAAAGGCTAACGTGGTAGCAGATGCACTTAGTCGCAAGAGCTATTGCCACGCCCTGATTGCAGATTCTGTGCCAACTAAACTGAGGGAGGAGATTGATCACTTTCAGCTGGAGATCCTACCTCACGGACTGCTGAATGAGCTGCGGGTCCAATACAACCTCACAGACAGAATCCGCAAAGCTCAGGAGAGTTGTGCAGAAATAAAGTATATCCAAGGCTTGATGAAGCTAGGATACCGCACTGATCACCGGGAAGATGAGCAAGGCACTCTCTGGTACAAGGATCGAATCTGTGTACCCACTAACTCAGAGCTTCGGAATGAGATCTTGTCCGAGGCACATAATTCCAAGTATAGCATCCACCCTGGGGGTGCCAAGATGTACCAAGATTTGAAGAAACACTTCTGGTGGAAAGGTATGAAAACATTTGTGGCAGAACACGTGGCAAAATGCGACAGGTGCAGTAGGGTTAAAGCTGAACATGGAAGACCCATGGGGTTACTCAAACCCCTGGATATTCCCCAGTGGAAATGGGAATGTATAACCATGGACTTCATAGTTGGGTTACAAAAACAAAGAAAGGTAACAACTCCATTTGGGTGATTGTGGACAGATTGACCAAGGTTGCACATTTCGTACCAGTCAAGACCACGTACCGAGCCGATCAGCTAGCTGAGCTATATGTGGATCGTATCCTCAGATTACACGGGGCACCGTCTAGCATCATATCAGATCGAGGCTCACAATTTATGTCTCAGTTTTGGAAATCCCTACATAAAGCAATTGGGACCAGACTGAACTACAACATAGCTTATCACCCTCAAACCGATGGACAGACTGAAAGAGTGAACCAAATACTGGAGGATATGCTTTGAGCCAGCGTTCTTGACTACGGCAAAGAGTGGGAGAAAAGTCTCGCACACACAGAGTTTGCCTATAACAGCAGTTATCAGGCCAACATCAAGATATTTCCAGTTGAGGCTTTGTACGGAAGACCGTGCCAGACTCCGCTGATGTGGTCTAACCCGGGAGAGAGATCACTCTTTGGACCCACAAAAATTAAGGATGCCAAAGAAGGAGTGAACCTAGTCCGCGCAAATCTAAAGATGGCACAAAACCGATACAAGGGATATGCGGACAAAAGGCAAAGGGATCTTACCTTCGAGGTCGGAGATTTCGTTTACCTAAAAGTATCACCACTTCGAAGCACAGTCAGATTCCACAAGAAAGGGAAGCTGGCACCGAGATTTGTGGGACCATACAAGATTGCTGAGAGAATCGGGAAACTTGCTTACAAGCTGGACTTACCTAAGGAATTGGCAGGGGTACACCCGGTATTCCACGTATCCCAGTTACGCAAATGCTTGAGTATAAAGAAGCTGTGCCCACGGATGTACTTGACCTACAAGCAACACTTGAGTATAAAGAACACTCAGTCAAGATATTGGGATGGGACACCAAGGAAACTCGAAGCAAGACTATCGGGATGTGCAAGGTCCAATGGAGAAACCATACAGAAAGGGAGGCAACGTGGGAGAAAGAGTCCGATCTCCGGATGTGGTTCCCTTACCTATTCACCGGGTATGTTTTAGTTTAAATTTTGGGGTCGAGATTCTAATAAGGGGGGAGGACTGTAACAACCCAAATATTTCCCACACCAAAAATCACAACTACAAAATTTTTCTTTCTTTTAAACCTTGCATGATGAGTGACCCATCATACCTGTGCATTGTAAACTACATGAGCATTAGCATTTCTAGTTAAATGTTTTAAGTCTATTTATAAATAACCTAACTAATTAAGATGCTAAGCATATGTGATTTGGTTCTTCTTGGATTTTTGTGTGAAGTAGACGAGACAATACAAAATGTTGTAAATAAACTTTTGCAAGACAATCTCATGATTCCAAAGTAAATTGATTAAGCCTTGGGATCAAACTTGAAATCTAGTCAAACATTAGGCACCTATCTAAGGATGGATTAGGAAAAGAAATGGGAAAAGAAAATAAGAAAACCCACTAGGCCGAACCAGACCTCAAACTTGGCCCACACAACCAACACCGGCGCTCCACCTCACGCGCGCATGGCCCGGACACCAGCGCAAACGCGCGCGCACACACAGCCGGCCCAGCCTTGCTCGCGCGCGTGGCCACGCTCGCCTACCGCCGCACAGAGACGCTGCCGCCGAGACCCCACCTGTCAGCGGAACCGGGCGTTGTTCCTCTTCCTCCTCAAGCTGCAACGAACGCAGGGGACAGGGGAGCCCCCATCGCGCCAGCTGGACACCGACAGCCCCTAACCGCCCTCTGATCTTGTCCTCCTCGACACAAGCAAAGAGCAGCGCACGCAGAAGCATCCCGCAGCCCTCGGATCAACCGAGTGGCTCCGATCACCGTCCGCCATAGCAAGCCTTTGGGGCTATAAAATTCGAACCCCCATGGAACCCTAGGGCTTCAGGACCAGCAACGCCACGCCGTGGTGCAACCATCAACCTACTAAGATAGGAGGGAGCAGAGGAGGAAGGAGGAAGCAGAGCCGAGCAGGGACCGGAGCGCCGCCGCGAAAAACGCCGGTGCCGAAGAAGAGAACCGCGAGCGGGACGACGGTGAACTGGGGAGACTGCACGACACTGCTACCGGAGCGTCACCGCATCAACTCGCCTGCATCACCATCCTAGCTTCCCCGCCACCTCGGTGAGTTGCCGCAATGCCTTACCCAACCTCGCCCTCACCTCGGCCATGGCGCCCGTACCGGGACGCGTAGGCCATGGCCACCGCCGGCCTTGGGTGGACACACGCGCATGCACATGAGCACCACACAAGCCGAATGCGAGCCCAGAAGGAGACATGTCCATGCACGCGATGCTGAGACGCACGCGCGACGTCGTGGTCTAGCACACCGCGACGAACAGCCGTTCCGACCGCCGTAGTATCCACAGGAGGAAACCAACTCGCCGACAAGAACCGTCGCGTCAAGAAGGCCCCCATGCGCACCCTAGCCGTAGCATGAACCCGCAGGCGAGTACCAGTCGTAGGAACGCGTCGCCGCCATCGCTGGCATGGCGACGCTCTGGGCAACCCAACCACCTACCATGCCCACGAAGAGCCCTGGGAAACTCTAGCGAAGCCGTGAAGCCGACCGAGGAGTTGGTTTGTCCGGTGGGGCGCCGTAGCGCCTAGACCACGACAAACTGAAAGCCGTCGACTACCCACCATGCCCCGCCATGAGAATTCAAGCCTCGCCGTGGGTTTGGACACCAACGATACATTTTGGAAACACACAGATAAGATGGGAAGGAGACCGTGTGCTCGAATTCGTTCGGGTAAGATCGGAGCTGACCGATTGGCGTAGCACTGCCGCGGTCCCGCCGCCAGACCGCTTAAGCCGGCCGCTTGAAGGTCGGAGCCAGGAAATTGAGGGCGCAAGGAGTTCCGCCGAAGTAGCGCGGACACGATGACACCGGAATTGGGACGAAAATGTCATCGTATGACGCGGGCGTGAGCTCGCCGCCGTCGGCAAGCGCCGCCGCGTCCAAAACAGGGGAAAAGAGGGGGAAAACGCCAGGTGCCAGCCATGTGAACCCGGAGCACTGCATGCCAAGAGGGGGGAAAGGAACGGCTAGGCACGGTCCACGCTGGACCACGATGCGGTCCATAGACCCCGAGCCTGTGGACCACCATGCGCCAGGTGCACCGCACCCACGAACGGGTTCGGCCCAGCCCAACCCGTGTCGCCCGCGTGGCGTAGCTGAGAGTTGAAACGTGGTGGGCTGGCCCAGCCCGATCCGGCCCAAGCCCGACCCGCCAGGCCCACTCCGAGCCCAGAGGTGACGTCATGCTGACGTCAGCACCAAGTTGACCAGGTCAACACTGGCCATGGGACCCACCTGCCATTCGCCGACACTGGACCAGCCAATCATAGCCCGACACGTGTCACGTTGTTGGTATAAATTAACGCACACTCTACTTTATCCGTAAGCGCACAGATAAAATCTACCGATGTAGCACTTCACCGGAGTAACCCAGTTTTAATATCGAACCCAAAGGAACGGATAGTGTTAAGTCTTAAAGTCTAACCCCTGAGTAGCTAACAAGGACGGAGAATCTAGAAGTATAGAGGGGATCACTAAGGCTGTCTAATTCCAATTCAAGAGTGATATGTTTATATTATTCTTAGTGGGAAAGTTGCCATAAAAGGTCACAAAAAGAGTATGAGTCTTTTATGCAAATGTATAATCCTACCGAGCCTACACACGGGTAAGTGGACTATAGAAGAATCAACAAGGCTATAAGAGTCACCCTTGCGAATAACCACTACTACCGGCGTTATAGGAAGCATTTATGAGCTATCAAGTCTAAGCACCACGCTTACACTATCCAACTACTCTAACTCTAGAATGACTAGAATTAAAGTACTCAAAAGAGAGTCATAAACCTTAAGAATAATAAGAACAATGACTCAAACTTAAATTTAGACGTTGATTACCGAAACAATCGCTGAAGCAAGTTGAAGATAAACTTGAATCCGTAGGTACAAGATGAAGAAGTTGATCCGACAGGCCGAAGCTCCTTCTTGATCTCTTCCTCTCCCTCTCTCTTCTAGTTCTAGTATAAGACTAGGTTCTAAACCTAAACTAGAGGGGTAACTAGTCTTCTACTTGAAAGCTGGCTCCTGAAGTCTTCTTCTAGGGTTTCTAAATGAGGCGTGGCGTAGACTTTTCTAAAGAGAGACTTGATCTTCCCTGGGGCCTGGGGGCCTGTTTATATAGCCCTGAGGGATCAACCGTGACCGTTAGATCAAACCGACTTCACGTAGGGCTAAGATGGACCTCAAAGGCGGTGGAGGAAGGTTCTAGAAGATGGAGGCCATCGGGCCCATGGGGAGACCGACCGGTCTAAGGGTGGGACCGGTCGGTCCCACCTGGCGGCCTCTCGAGGCGTCCCGCCTCGTGGTGTCCTCTGGTGTCCTCTAGATCCTTCTAGAATAATCCTGATGCGTCGGTTCGGTCATCTCCCGTCGGTTTCCTTCTAGAGGAAGCAATCTGTGTTGATTTCCTGGTTTAGTCCCTGCAGAATCACAATTCACAAAAACTCGTGGAATATTGTCAATTGAAACCTTAAACCTTTGTTGGTGATTGAATTCATGCCCTTTTCATATTTATTTATCCTTTAATTGTGATAGATAACCAGTGTCAACAACTCCCCCAAGCTTACCCTTTGCTAGTCCCTTAGCAAAACCAAAACTTAACAATGGATCAGGAGTTGCTACAATATCTTCACTTCCAACAAGTACACCTGCTGTTAAACAAAAATTCTTCGAAACATATCATGTTATTCTTCATGGGGCTTATTACTTTTACCATAGATCTTGAATAATTGAGAGATTGAACGATCAAATCAAGCACTATGTCTATAGTTCTTTCACTTCACTTTTATCCTGGAGTTTTAATTTATTTTTAAAAGTTTTAATACATATGTTGTCAAATTAAACAATGGATCCAAAGAGAAAGTCAACTAACCATTGAATCAAGAAGTGCATGTGTATGGAAAATAGAGTTGGATGCTCTTTAAATATATCACTCTCTTCTGTTTATCAGAGACATATGGCTATCAGGCTAATTCTACTATCAGGCACGTGCTCATTTTTTTGATTTTTTCGAGGTTCCGGACACTTGTCCCTTTTTATTTCCTTGGGATCTATCTTTTTGAGGTTTCAGACACTTGTCCCTTTTTATTTCCTCGGATCTCTTTTCTTTTTTTCTTTTTTTTTCTTCTTTTTTTCATAGCCACATGTTTCCAACAAACTTCAGAGAGTATAGCAACAGATAATTATGAGCATTTATAAGGAAGATGGATGAAATGTGTAAGTGATCTTGATTCAATAGTGTGATAACATCTCACAGGGTCAACAAAGCTTAATTTAACTCAATGCAACTATTAGTCATGTTTATATTTAGAAATATCCGGAACTTTAGTGTTGTTTAGAACAAGATAATAGCAGCTTAGATCATCACATGTCATATCCCCATTACCTAGACCTTAGATCAAGTATTTGCTAACCATGTATTTAATTTTATTTTAAGGCATCATTATTAGGAGAACTCATGCTTTAAAGGCTAGGTACTTGAAAGAAATTAGATAGAGCAACTATTCATCATTTCCATGCAAAAGATGAGAGAGAGTTCTTCTTTGGTCATCAACTTCTTAAAAACAAACTAGACACACTATTTTATTTATTTAATTTAATACACTTAAGATATATATAAAAGCTAGTAGTAGTAGTAATAATAATAAAGACATACCTGAATCGTGAAGATAACGGGGGTGCGTGTAACACCCTAGGTGTTAAGCAACACTAAATGCATAACTTGACATCCCATGAGCATAAGCATCATCATCACATGTTGCATTCTTTATGTAAAGTGTCATTTCATGTGTTGCCATTTAATGTTGTGCTTGGTGTGATGCTTGTTTGACTTGCTTTTGGAGTGTTAGAGTTTTCTAAGTAGTTGAACCCTGTTGAGGAGTCAAAATGAAGCTAGGTTTATGTTGGTCATTTTGGCTAACCAAGTCTCTAACCCTAGTTGCCTTAATAAAGCCCTAGGAGTCCTTTTGTTTGACTAACTAAGACCTCCTTGATAGAAGCTTTGCATGGCTGTGGGCTCTTAACCAAAAGTGTGTAGAATTTAGAGTATAACAAAAAGTGTTTTTGGGTCAACTCATGAAAATGGGTTTAACAAGGTGTTTTAGGACCCACAAGGCAGAAATGGGGGAGTTTTGACTTAGAAAAATTCTTCCAAGTCCTAGCTGCCGAAACAGTTTCGCCTGGTGATCTTTGGAGCTTTCTTGAGAGCAAAACCAGGCGAACCAAAGCTTGATCTTGTAACCAAAGTTGTAGTCGGCATATAACTCTACCATAGAACAAGTGGTTTAGCGTTTCACCGAACGGTTTAGGAGTTAATCGCGCGCAAAGGTCGGCCGTCAGTCGGCTGATGACCGACTGAATCCATCGATTCAGTTTGAATCGACGCCGGTAGTGGCCGACCGCGCCAAGAGATGCGCCGCCGCGTGGCGCGCGAAGGCCGGCTGGGCAGCGTCCGCGCGCGGCGTGGCGAGCACAAAGCCCGTCCGCACGCACTCGCGCAGGCTAGAGCCGCTCTATCCGCTTTGCCTGCCTCCTCTTCGCTCTCGCCGGTGCTAGGACGGAAAAGGGGGGAGAACCGAGCGCTCCCCGCCGTTCGTCGCTGTCCCGCCGCCTCATCGCTAGCCCGACCACCCAGATAGCTTCGCCGTAACCCGCTCCACCTCCTGCCCTAGCTAGCTTGCGCCGAAAGCCTCTGGGTAAGCCGCAGGGCAAGCGGCCGCCGTGTCCGCCTTGGCCGGCGAGCTCGGTCCGCCGTGCCCGACCCCTTTTTCGAGCTCGTCCGCCCGTCCTAGCTAGCGTTCACGAGTCGCCTTGGCCCGTAGAAGATGTCGGTGGTGAT
Source organism: Coix lacryma-jobi var. lacryma-jobi (assembly GCA_009763385.1). Taxonomy (NCBI): domain Eukaryota; kingdom Viridiplantae; phylum Streptophyta; class Magnoliopsida; order Poales; family Poaceae; genus Coix; species Coix lacryma-jobi. Next base: position 6,364,248 of record CM019826.1, read on the forward strand.
GGTTTAGTTGATTAGGGTTTGGTGACCGCGGTACGCCGCCGTCCGCCGCTCGCCATAGTCACCGGAGTTGGCATGGTCGTGGCCGTGGGTGCTCAGGGTGGAAACCCTAGCTTCCAAGCCTTGCGCTAGGTCTGTGGAGGTCGGAGGAGTAGGTCTCGAGGGTCGGTTTAGCTCGTCGTGGTCGGAGCCGGCCGGCGTGGCGAGTTCGCGCCGCCGTGACCGCCATTTGCGACGGCGAGCTCGATCCGTGCATGCGCTGGGCCAGTTAGTGGTGCCATCGGGTGCGGAAGGAGAAGAGGAGTAGAATGGTGGTGGTGGTTTCGCCGGGAAGGTCGCCGCCGGCGAGCTCCGCCGCGGTCAAACCTTCCCCTGCTTCTGTGTGGATGACATGTGGGGCCGGATTGACTTGGGGGCCCGCTGGTCAGTGGCTCGGGTGCAGTAGTGTTGGGTGCATCTAGCAGTTTAGGCCGAAGGATTTTCAAGGGTTTTGTTTAAATAGTTTTCAGAAATGCTTGTATAGTTTGTTTAATTCATATCTTGAGTTCTGTAGATGCTAAAAAGGTGAAATAAGTTTTGTTAAGTTTGTTTTAATGAGTTCCATGCATGGAAAATATGATATGTCCAGGTTGTGATAATTTTGTATGTAGTTATATTTAATTTATGTTTAGGCTGAAATCTTGTTAAATGCATAATAAACTGTGTATTGCTCAGAAAAATGTGATTCTTATTTTGTTAGGTTTGTATTGATGAATAGTTTCTGAGAAAAATATAATATGAGGTTGTTCTATAAAATATTTTTGCAGTAGCAATTAAAATGATCAAATGTTGTTTTCTTGTTTAATTGGTAGTAATTAAAATATGAAGAATATAAACTTGAGAATTTTTGTATACTGCTCTTGTACTAAGAAGTTCAGTAGAAAAATATGAAATCTGTTGTTTGACACTTTTTGCTAGGGTGTGTAGTTCAAAGCACCTTTTCATCATAATATTTGTCTTTTTCATAGAGGACAGTGTTTAAATTCAAATAGCTTAAAAATTTGACAGTAGACTGTTTTGCATGTTGTCAACCTAGGGTAATTTTTGTGGATTTTTCTGAAACAGTTTAGGATAGGTTGTTGTTATGAGCATAGTTAAATGGGATTATTAAAGCAGGCAATTGAAGGAGAATAAATTAATTTAGAAAATATTGCTGTGGTGATTATATGTTTTACATGGTTAGTTAGGAAGGTTAAATGATTGTTGGATGCTAAGGTCTTTTATAATCATTAGGATGATATTGACTACCTTGTTGAAGAAAATGAAGTAGATGACATGTGCTTATCTCCTTAGTTATCTTGTTCTATGTTGCATCGCCAATGCATCCCATTTGCATTCCTTTTATTCATACATGATATGCATCATACAGGGTCGGTAGTGGAGGTCCAGAACCCGCAGCCGCCGGAGGAGCCGAGTCCGGAGGAGACCCAGGACGAGAGGACCAAAGAAGGAGACGTCGAAGACTTACCTGAGTGCCGCGACCATCGACCCTCCGACTTCGAAAGAGGCAAGCCCCGGAGCATCCCACTCCTATGGTTTGCAAATTAATTACGAAATTAACTGGATATATTTGTTGCATTAAGTTATAGGAGTTGATTGATACCGTTGGTGCATTACTTACTTATCCTTGTCCACCTACAATTATTATCCCAATATCCCTGTTAAGTCTAGGCCGTTATATGCTTAGTCTGCTTAGACCGGTAAAAGTCGGGTGATTTCCTGTCTCCCGCATTTAGGTGGATACTAATCATGACTAGCCTGGTGCTATCATGGAAATAACCATGTGATAATTAATTTGAGACCGGGCGGGATGTAGGAGCAACAGGACATGGGTTTTGTGTGCTAGTAGTCTCCCGTCTGTGTCGATTAGGACCCGACGAAGGCACACCTCAGTCATTTTGAACGCGTCAATCACTTAACAGAGTTGGTCTGAGTACCTCCCGTGAAGCCGAGTAAGGTTATTCGAGTCGGGTATGGAGATGTTGACGCCTAACACCCAGGGCCTCAGATGTACCGTGGGCAACTATTCTGATCAACCTGGCATGGTCCGAGGGCAGGCAGGGCCTGATCGACCTGGCATGACCGTGGGCAGTTATAGCTTGAGCGACCTGGCATTGAGATAACCCCCGGTGTAGAAGGGCCCATGGCCGTCCCGCGCGTTGTGTTCTCGAATCTCCTGAGTGGCAGCTTACGACTGCCGTAGCCGGATGTGTCGGGCGAGTGTGAGACATTTTATCCCCAGCTGGTAGGAATCGATTATAATCGCCATCGCTCCTGGACAGTGAGTAACTTGACTGAGCATGTGTTACCGTAGTAACTTATGGAACTAAAGATGGTTATGATGTTAAATCTGAAAAGCTATTGATGAAATATTCGCTCTTGCTTGAGTACTTAGTCAAGTGATTGCTCTAGATCAGGTGCAAATCTAGTTAATCAGGTTGATTACATAAAATTGACTGCTAATACCCGAATAATGAATGTTTAATAATAAAATGCTTTTATGCAAAAGGTAAGTATGGCCAATCCCCAGATACAGCCTTGCATACTCCTTGGTGTCACTTATTTCTGGTTTATGACGGGTAAGTCTAGCTGAGTACCTTCTTGTACTCAGGGTTTTATCCCTTGTTGTTGCAGATGGCCAGTGTTTCTTTGGCTACTGTGAGAACTGCCTGTACCCTGTTACAGGTGATGAATAGACCAGGGGCATGGCCATATCTTATCCTCACCTGATGCTTTTGTGGACTGATCAGGCATTGGCACAGTATTGTGAACTATAAACTTATGTTTTAAGACTATGTTGCTTCCGCTACTATTTCCAAACTATGTTTTGTAATATTGTTTCAAACTCTGATGTATTTGAACTATGTGCAAACTGTGTTGTAACTTGTGGACACGTTCACTGAATTAGTACGGTCTTGGCTGTCGTTGAAATGATTTGAAATCCTTCGAGATTTCCGGACTACCGGGTTTGTACGAGCTTAAGTACACATTAATCTTTGCGAAAGCAGGGGTTTGGGTGCTTAATCTGGTATAAATTGGTCGGTTCTGTCACAGCGCGCCTCCCCCAAGCTGGTTCCCTTAATAGCGTTGAGCCTTCATGTGCCCATATATTTTTGTCTCTTCTTTTTTTCTTTTCTTTTTTAATTAATGGTGAGCCTTCATGTGCTCATATTTTTTTAATTTGAATTTGTTTATAAAAAACTTAAGAGGATAAAGATACTTACGTGGATACATGGGGGTGCCTTCCCCCAAGCTGAATGTTGACGTAGTCGTTCGATCTTGCAATGTAGCAGACTGGCAGTGGATATGTCCTTCCTCTGTTAGAGCTTTGATTGATGTTAATGTTTGAGACAGTGCTCCAACAGTGGATGGAGCATTCACTTGCTCGTCAGCTTTTCTTGGCCTTTCAAATCCTGTGAAACTCAAATAGACAACAAAACTTGTGGAACAGATTAAGCATTAGCGGTTGGCCACTCAAGCCTTAGTTGTCTAGAATTTCAGTAAGATCTCTTTCTCAATATTTTTGTATTTTAGTATTTTTACGATGCAAGAGAAAAATACAACAAGATGAATGTATGCATATTTATTTTTATTATTTGTATGCCACCACGGTGAACATTCCTGTGGGTTTTTACACACCAAAGATTTATTCACATGGGGCTTTATGATGTAGTAAAATATATTTTTTATTTTGTTTTCTAATTAAAATGTTTGTGAATTAAATATGATGATATAAGAAATAATTATGGATTAAATATGAGAAATATGCAGGAGAGTAAATATGAGGATAACTACCGATTTTTACCTTTTGGCGAAGGTTCGGATATTTAGGTCCGACGAACCGGACCTTCCCTTGGTTCAGACCTCCCAAGGTATGCTAGACGTTTAGAAAGTTGTTATTGATTGTACCTTTAGGTGCAGACATTTTCTTCCATACTTTCTTGGTCTGAGTCTTCACTTCCTGTGGTTCACTGTCTTAAGGTTTCTCTCCTTTTTTCAGGGACAGTGCCGATAGCTTCTTCTTCGTGATTGGCCTCTCTATTCTTGATAGCTTGTCTTCTTTGGCTTTGAGAGCGGCGTCTTTCACTTCTAGTCTTCTTGGGTGCTTCATTGGGTATGTAGTTGATGAAGTAGCATCGTACCTTTTTCTCCAGAAAAGTGAAAATGGATTTCCTCTTGTAGATGATTACACTTGTAGCGTAGAGGAATAGTCTTCCTAGGATGAGGTGGACATCATCGTCTTCTCCTATGTCAAAGATCAAGAAGTTTGTGGGGACTTCATGACCTCTAATTATGACTACGACGTCTTCCATCATTCCTTCTTGTTTATGCCTCTTGATATGGTGTCACTCATGTTCTTCGTTCGTCCAGCAGTTTGAAGTGAAGCGATAATTATGGAAGCTGGCGGCATCTTGTCAGTGTGCATGTTCTTGTAGATCCAGGACCTTCGCTCTGTAAAATTTGAGAGTTGATAAACTCCTCCATGTTTTGTTCAAGAGCGTATCCTGCTCATAAAGACAAGGTAGAGATCAAGTGCATGGGCTCTGTTGATGGAAAAACACCAACAGAACCAAAAGTTTTGTTTATTCTCCTCTAACCTTAGGTACATTGTACAAGACAAACTTGTTGTTTATGTGTTCTATTCAATCTTAACATGAGTGATAGGATCAGAGGATGAGCATAAAAGTAGCATCTTAAAATATTTAACAGATCAAATTACTTAACCCAAGGAAGGATAATCTATGCATAATGTGTCGATCTTTTCATGATTGAGATATATCATCTTCCAAAGGTTAGATGCACAACATTTTAGCTCATTTAGTTAAGACAGTGAGATTCAAGAGAGTAAAGCTAGGAACAAAGATCAAAGGACTAAACATGTTGAGTTGATTAGATTGGATCAAGTGAGGTGCAACTTAAACATGTTTAGTTCTTTATTTATGTTCATACTAGAATCAAGGAGAAGCTTTTACAATGATGGTCACTTACCTTGAAGAGTTACTTTGTCATTGAAGAGTGATGTGTCGAACCACCTTGTGGAAGCTTCTCTTGTCTAGCTAGCTTGTCTTCTCTTGTTTGTCTCACAGTGTGATTGAGAGGAGGAAGATCACAGTGGAATCATCTTTAGAGGTATCAACCTTCCTTCTCTTGTGTCAACTTATCAGTGAAGGCGCATTGTTCTTTGAGTGTGCTGACTAGGATCCTCTCTTTCTTGTATTAATCCTATACTATGAGGATGTAGGGATAGTTCCGCATTCTTCTCTTGTCAACCTTTCTTGTTTTCCTTTAATCATTGGGTTGGCAAAAGACTTGAATTTAGAGCTGCTACTCGAGTGCCTCCATGAGAGTCTTTGTCTTGTAATGTCACAACTAAGACTTGTCCTCTCAACAGTGTCTAGATGATGGAGATCTTATCGGCTGTTCTTCTTGATTTACTGGCTCAGGTGCTATCTCTCCATCTTCTAACTCTTGTGGTGCAGTGGCTTCATCCTTCATGATGCCCTCCTCAATTCTTGTCAGTTGGTTCTCCCTTCGACGTCTTCTCTTGGTTCTCTTTGGCTGCTCATAAGTGATGTAGATGTTGAAGATGCCGCGAAAGATTCAAAAGTTGACTTCTCCAGGTTCGGCAAAGATGATAACATTGATGGTGTTCAAGAACGATCTTCCAAGAATCAGTGGTGGATCATATTCTTCTTCTCGACTGGGACAACATCTAGTGGTTTGTACTAATCAAAGTGGTGAGTAGGAGATCAATATGTCTTGAAGCTAGTTTTCTCCTTTCTCCCCTTGATTGTGAAACACATCTAGACAAAATTCTCTCCCAGGCTAGCTTGTGATGTAGATGGATTCCCAAACAACATGTTCATGTGTTTGACTTGTAGATCTTGCTATTGTTGTAGTGGTACCATCTTGTCTCCCAAGCTAGCTCTTGATTAGAAAAGAGGATAACTTCCCACTTCTTGTCTTGATGTCTTGGGCAATGATGGTTGTAGGCATATGTTGTCTCATATGAGGTAAGTTGCATCCTTGTTTGTTATCAGCGCCCAAGCAAGACTCAAAGCTAGGCTAGCACCATTTGCGATCTGAGAGTAGGTTTGTGTGTCTATGGTTTGGGTTTTGGATCTTCAATGTTCAAACCAAACCATGGATGAACAAAATCTCTCTCCTGCATAACGTTAGTGGATATATACCCGAAGGATTGCAAGAATTTAAAGCATGGGTTGTTGTCCACAACATATGTATTTTGCATCTATGCTAATAAGGAGATGTTTTTAGGATTATTTTAGCATAGACTAGTATTTTATGTGTTGGCTGTACTTTAACATGATTCAAGGCAAAAGATAACTTGCAGTAGAAGACAAAATAAATAAACTTTGATACTCACAGTTCTTTCATACATGATGAATGAGCTGAGTCTTCATTGTGCAAGAGTTGTTGAAGTTCATGTGTCTCTTCATCTCCAGTGGGAGTTCATCTCCGACCTTTCCAAATTGATATTGAAAGTTTCCCTGCAAGGGTTAGTCCAACAAAATATCCAGCATCCACTATAGCATACTATCGTCTCAAAAATCAACTTAGACACCATGTCTAATTTGATCTAGGAAGGCATTTTAACCTAAGCTTAAATTAAAAGCCTTTGAAAGCAAAATCACCACTCCTAAGCTAGGCACCATGCTTAATTTAAGAGATGTATGAAAGTACTCCAAACCTAAACATATAATATAACGAATGAGGATAGCATGAAAGTATTATAGAGATTTATTCAGATGGTGATGATTAGTATATGAGCATATCTTAAAGGTAGGGACAACCAACATAGCAACACGGCTAGAGATGCTCTTAGAAAGTTTATTCCCCAAGGTTGGATTTTGCACAAATCAAGATTGGATGAATGTAATTCAATGTTGCATGATGATTGGTTGGACATACCTTGTGTTTGTTGTTCCTTCGTTCTTTTCTGTTCCAGACCTAGAAAGGTTAGTGACAAAATACCCGAAGGAATATTTTCACAATTATATTTCTATGCTCAGTGCAGCGGAAAGGTAGGCATAGCTAATAACCAGGTATTATGATGGGGTGTAAGGATTCTACTGGTTATAGCTTGCGTTCATGGGGTAGTGATGGATAAGAGTGGAATTCAAAAACAACATTCATAAGAATGAACACAAAAATAATGAAAAGACTGGGACAAAAAAGGAAAAGATAAAAGTATAATACAAGGTTAAACTAAGACTTAAGATGATCTACCGTTCCCCGGCAACGGCGCCAGAAATGCTTGTTGGTATAAATTAACGCACACTCTACTTTATCCGCAAGTGCACAGATAAAATCTACCGATGTAGCACTTCACCGGAGTAACCCAGTTTTAATATCGAACTCAAAGGAACGGATAGTGTTAAGTCTTAAAGTCTAACCCCTGAGTAGCTAACAAGGACGGAGAATCTAGAAGTATAGAGGGGATCACTAAGGCTGTCTAATTCCAATTCAAGAGTGATATGTTTATATTATTCTTAGTGGAAAAGTTGCCATAAAAGGTCACAAACAGAGTATGAGTCTTTTATGCAAATGTATAATCCTACCGAGCCTACACACGGGTAAGTTGACTATAGAAGAATCAACAAGGCTATAAGAGTCACCCTTGCGAACAACCACTACTACCGGCGTTATAGGAGGCATTTATGAGCTATCAAGTCTAAGCACCACGCTTACACTATCCAACTACTCTAACTCTAGAATGACTAGAATTAAAGTACTCAAAAGAGAGTCATAAACCTTAAGAATAATAAGAACAATGACTCAAACTTAAATATAGACGTTGATTACCTAAACAATCGCTGAAGCAAGTTGAAGATGAACTTGAATCCGCAGGTACGAGATGAAGAAGTTGATCCGACAGGCCGGAGCTCCTTCTTGATCTCTTCCTCTCTCTCTCTCTCTCTCTCTCTCTCTCTCTCTCTCTCTCTCTCTCTCTCTCTCTCTTCTAGTTCTAGTATAAGACTAAGTTCTAAACCTAAACTAGAGGGGTAACTAGTCTTCTACTTGAAAGCTGGCTCCTAAAGTCTTCTTCTAGGGTTTCTAAATGAGGCGTAGACTTTTCTGAAGAGAGACTTGATCTTCCCTGGGGCCTGGGGGCCTATTTATATAGCCCTGAGGGATCAACCGTGGCTGTTAGATCAAACTGACTTCACGTAGGGCTGAGATGGATCCTCAAAGGCGGTGGAGGAAGGTTCTAGAAGACGGAGGCCATCGGGCCCATGGGGAGACCGACCAGTCTAAGGGTGGGACCGGTCGGTCCCACCTGGCGGCCTCTCGGGGCGTCCCGCCTCGTGGTGTCCTCTGGTGTCCTCTAGATCCTTCTAGAATAATCCTGATACGTCGGTTCGGTCATCTCCCATCGGTTTCCTTCTAGGAGAAGCAATCTGTGTTGATTTCCTGGTTTAGTCCCTGCAGAATCACAATTCACCAAAACTCGTGGAATATTGTCAATTGAAACCTTAAACCTTTGTTGGTGATTGAATTCGTGCCCTTTTCATATTTATTTATCCTTTAATTGTGATAGATAACCAGTGTCATCACACGCCCAGATTAAATCAGCCATTTATCTTTTTTAGGAAATGAATTAAACTTTGGAAATTCATAACTAATTCATATGGACTCCAAAAATAGTGATTCAAATTGCTAAATTCATCTAAAATCAAGATCTACCCAATGGTACCATGTTTGAGTGCATTTGGATCTTTTGAATTTTTATTCGTTCTTTGTGCTAATCTATAGGGGTCGCTAACGCAACCGTATTCACCCTTTTCAGAGTCGGAGGGAACGCCTGACGACGAGGACCACGACTACAAAGAGGAGCTAGGCGACGACTGCTCACAAGGTGCCACAGCCCATCCAATCTCATAGATCCCATTATGCATGCTAAATACTTTCTGTTATTTACTTAAATGCTGCTCTGTATAGGATATGCATGATAGAATTGCTTGTAAGCCCATACCTTGACGCAACCTATCCCCTGCTACCCTGCTAATAAATTAGCCACACGCGCTACTATGAGTATTTACAATTATCTCTATTATACTTAATTATGCTATGGTGAAAACCGGTGCATGATGATATATGTGAATTCCGGGGAGTGTGTTGTGTGTGTCTTGGGTGAGTATGGTGGTGAGGGTTGAGTCGACCAATCCGGAATATACGACGAGCCTGGTGCGAGTCTTGCCATGGGGTCGATCTGGACGCCCCTGTAATGTGAAACCTATGGCGGGTTATGTGGTGACCTGAGGTGGGCCCGGGTGTGAGCCGTTGGTGGAGCCTAGGTCAGGAGCGTGCTGTGGTGGCACGGATAATGAAAACCTTTGAGAAGACATTCCAGCTTAGTCACCCTAGGTTGAGCGGGAACCAAACCACAGGGAAAACGTTACAAGCCACTCGCTCCTTATGGCCAAGGACGGTCGGACTACCTGGTAGAGCAATGCCACTACTGTTAGGCGAGAGAGTGTGAGGAAGGTACGGGTATGAGAGTCCCACACCCTTCCGAGACGATCACGGCTCCCACTTCGGGAGAGGGAACGTGACTTCACAGACTTAGCCACCCCAAACGGACTTGGGGTGATTCCAGGGCTGAGTGGTAGGGTGGCATTACTCTAAGTTGGCAAGCGACCGGTATCTGCCTAGGCACATCCGGGGTGCTGATGATGGCGATCTTGTGGATATTGTAAAACCTCTGCAGAGTGTAGGTTGATCGATCGATACGTTAGCCAACTCGTTAGCTGCGGACCTTTTCCCTGACTTGCTTCCTGACGTAGCGAGAGTTCTCTTTTCTCCCTCTGGTAAGAGTGTGCCAGCCGTGAGTCTGGTGAGACTGCGGGCCGTTGAGACAAGGCTGGGAGGGAGCTGGCCTCTGTCGACTGAGCGGATGTGTGTGTGTGTGAATAAGGGGATGGCGATGGATATGGTGAATTGATGGTGGAATTCGAGATGGTGAAACATGATAAAATATATATAATATTGCTATACTGATTTGCATAGAAAAACCCAGCCAATTAGGTCTGAATTTCTATTCCTTATGCATCCACTTACCACATATAAATCATATTAGGATGAGAAAGTATGGCTAGTACAAATCGTACTGAAAATTGAGGTTTCAGGTTCCGAGGAGGAGTACTGCTCCGAGGAGTTCGATGAGTAGGGGTTCGTGCCTACGCTCGAGTGTGGAGTTCGATTCGACGCTTCTTCTACCGCAAGCTGTTCTGGATGTTGTTTTAATTTAAATTTCCCGCCGTGTGGCGATGTAATAAATGTAAGACCGTATTATGTACTCTATTTATCAAAGTATGGATTGTGATATTCGACTGGAATTTCGGGTAATTTAACTCGAAAGGGTTTTATTACACTTGACTCTGTGGATTTTCCCTTCGTAGAAAATCAGGTCATTTCACTTACCGGTCTTAGGGAGCTTTATGTGATGTTGAGAGAGACGTCAAAATCTCGAGCACTTAAACAAATCAAGGTAGTAGTTTAATAGGAACTGTTACATCTTGATTTTTTGGATCAATGTAGCAGTTTTTAACTCTCCTAAGGAAAAAAGGATTATTTCCTAACTTCATTTACATGAATATACTAGGAGATCGCTCCGTGCGTTGCTGTGGAAATCATTAGTAAAATTATAATATTTATATTTACTAATATATGAATGAATAAATATCATAATACATGCTAGTGGACGATTTTAGCATTATGATGTAGACAACTAAATATATGTTAGTAAATAGTGTGGTTTGCCAATGTGAATAGTTTGAATAAAGACATAATGGTATGTGTTAGTGAGTGTTGATATGGACACTTTGCATGGAGGGATAGTTAGATGTGCTAGATAGTGGGAAAAGTTCCAGTGAATATTGATGTGAATACTTTGCATAGTAAGAGAAATTGCTAGTGGGACTTTGCTTTATAAGATATAGAGATATGGACATCAAACAAATATTTTTTTTAATTCAATTTGAAAGGTGGAATTATAGTTTTAGATGGACAATTATTTTTAAAATAAAGAGTATATAAGCAGATATAATTACCATAAAGTTACGGTTCCAATCATGATTTGATGGTTTTTTTGTTGTAACTTTTGTTTGAACTTTATTAGTCTTATCGTGTTTTGTATCTTTATTAAATATTGGCAATGTTGAAGTGTAATAAGTGTTTTAAGTACATTATAATTATGATTCATAGATAAAATTACTTGATTATGGTTTGAGCACATCTGTTGATCTTTATTACATATATAGATAGAACACACTTTAAATTCAGAACATCACATGCGTGAAGAAAATAATTTAAATATAGACTATATGTGGCATAATTGTGTTTTAATCTAGACCTAGATCATCATAAAATCTAATATTTTGTGATTAATTTTACATTTCTTTAGTAAATCTAAATGCTTAGATCATCGTAGTGTGTATATATTTTTTAAATATTGTAATTTCTACGTTGTAATTGTGTGCCTTTAACACGATTAGGATGGGAGGAGGATTAAGTAGAGGTGGTAATAGATTATAGTCTTTATCCTTCTTTTACAATCCAATTTAGCCTTTTTCAATTTTAGTTTAAAATTGTATGGTATTACGATCTAATCTTTATTGAGTTTGATCTAGACTAAATTAGAGAGCCATTTACCACTCCTAATATTAGCATGTATGTGTTTTTTTTCATGAAATTCTAGACATCAACCATATAGCCAACGGCTGTTGGACTCTACCAAAAAACCCCAACCGCTTTGATACCTCCCGCCTAGACAAGAACCTCCTCCGCCTCCCCTTCCTCCCCGCACCAAATCAAGAAACGCCACCCCCGTTCTTGGATTCTTGATCAGTCCACCGCGCGCACGCATACGCAGCAATGGAGTTCTTCGAGAACGCGCGCTCCGTGCGGCTGAAGAGCCACCTCGGCACGTACCTCTGCGCCGCCGACGACGCAGAGGCCGTCTCCCACGGCTACCGCCGCAACTCCCGCGGCACCGTCTGGGCCGTGGAGCCCGCCGGCGACGAGTACGTCCGCCTGCAGGGCCAGCGCGGGCTCTACCTCGGCGCCTCCGACCCCGCCGCGGCGCTCGACGCCGCCACGCCCAGCTGCAGGGTCGTCCAGGGCGTGCCATCCACCCCCAACGACAGCGCCTTCCTCTGGACGCCGCGGCGGGAGGACGCGCAGCGCGGCGCCGCCGGGTGCCTCACCCTGTCCGGGCCACTCGGCCGCCTCCTCCGCGCCAGCTTTGGGGAGACGCCGCGGGACAACGCCGTCACCCTCGACTTCGATGTCGGCCCGGAGGAGAGCGCGTGGGTGGTCGAGGCCGTCCCTGCGGAGCAGGCGGCGCGCCCGCCGCCCTGCTGCGCCCAGTCCTGCGACGCTCGGATGCAGGCGACCGCGGCGACTTCGGACACCGCGTCCAGCTCCTTCGTCAGGTTCTACTCCGCCAAGGTATCCGAACAGAAGCGCGACCCTGATTGTGATTGGTTTGCTTGCCTATTCTTTTCTGATCTGATGCTTCCGGTTCTTGCACTTTTAGAAGCGTGTTCCCGTCGGTTGATTTCTTGGAGAACGAACGCGGAACGCCTCCCGTTGAGTCGCTAAGATTCATTCTAGCGTAATTGCCAGCTTGTTCGCGCAATTAGTTAACTGGGGGTAAAAAGAACGCTAACTTGATTGGTTTTTGGGTAATTGAAGCGTGTTCTTGGTCGTTCTGTTCTGAAGTCTGAACGAGCGCGTTCTGCTGAATTGGTTCATATGTTGGTCAGTATTCAGTAACATGTTATACGAGCTTAGCGGTCTTGATCAATCTGCATACAGATGCTAATAAGAAACAAATTCTAAGAAGAAATTCGTTATGATTTTCAGGAATCGAAAACCAAGCTGGAGGAGCCGCCATCAATCGAGGAGCCTCTGCACATGCCGGCGCGGCGCACCATCTTCCACAACACGGCCAGGGAGGACGGCGCCGTGGACGACTTCGACGAGGGGACCTGGAGGTACTTCTCGTTCGACGAGCAGAGCCTGTCCGCACTGAGCCGGAGGCTGCAAGAGGAGACCAAGCACACGGACTTCGTCATCTGCCGCCGGAGCGGCGGCGGCGCGCCCGGGCTGTTCCCCGTCGTCCTGGACCTGCCGCCCGGCAACGGCGAGATGGAGTTTGTCCTGGTCCTGGTGCCATCTAGAGGTGCTACTCTACTACTACTACTAGAGCTCATGGTGGCTCTCCTGAACATATTCTAGGCATTTATGAAACAATTGCTAACATTGTGCATCGCCTGTAACTGCAGCGGCAGATGATCTTCAGTGGCCATAGGGGCGTGACCTGGTGGTACCTTTTGACAAGGATGGAGAGTAATTTGGCAGTTCGGCAAGAACTGAACATTTTTGTTCGACTGTAGAAGTCTCGAGCATAGCGGAAACTGAACTATCTTATTAATGCTCTGAAATTTCAATCACCTCGAGGATTCAGGAAGCTCATTCTGGCTTCGTCCTCTAGTTATGGATACTGAACTTGTAGATGGACAAAGGTTGCCAGGAAGGTGTGCTCCAATTGTAAATCCTGTACAACTTCTGACATGCACGAACATTTGTTTACTGTTTGATGAAATCTGAACCATACAATGATACAACATGAACCAAAACCACACTATCCTAAAGGGAACGCTTTGCATTAACCCCAGCTATATGATATCTACTGATCTCTATTTCTCACTGTCACTCCCCCACAACCCCGCACCCAGTATATGAACAAAAACTTCTGTAGGGGTGACACTGACAAGATAAAACCATGCAGAATAATGCATCAACAAGCCATTTGGTCCCGGAAAGTTGCTATCTCCTCAAACACAGGCAGCCTCCTTGATCTGAACGGCGTCCACTCATTCATCACAAGGTCTAGTTTACCCATGATCTCTTCATGGACGCCGAGGCCAACTTCGAATGGCGATGAAACACACTTCAATGGGTTTAGTTCGCGGAGAAGCTGCTCAGCGCGGGCAACCACCTTTTCATCTTCTGATCCATAGATTCTACGTAGCCGAACATCCTCGAGTGCTTGTCGCGCCTCCTCGTGCCTACCCTGCTTAATCAGGCACAGCCCAAGGTTGCACGCCCTGTTGGCATCAGGCTCAATAGTTTGTGCCTTGAGGTACACCAATTCGGCTGCTTCGAAGTTGTTCTGCTGCATGTAAGCCCAGCCAAGATTGCCCTGTGACATATACCAGGAATTTTTTCAGTGAGCTGACTAGCGACTGTGCACAACGGAAAACTTGGTTGACAGGCAAATAAATTATTAGTATGAGTAACCAGGGAGCAAAAATGGTACCAGAATGCGAGACGTCTCTTGTTGGATCGAGACCTGAAACTTCTTGCCATGGGATCGTGCTTTCTTTGTCGCCTTCCCATTGAAGGCCTCACCGAGGTATATCATCTTCAGCTTCTGTTTCAGAAGCTCAATCTGTTCCTCAACTTTCCCACATTTCTGAAAGATGTGACCACATCGCATTAGAATGTAGGAACTCTCGAGCAATTGTGCAAAGATTTGCAGCAGCAAAAGAAGTGTACCTTGTAGAGATCAATGAGGAGGTTATCGAGGGATTCCTGAGCCTGCTTGGAGCAAAGATGCCTGAAGGATCTGATGGCCTCGATTGCCTCCTCGGAGCGATCCTGCTGCTTCATCACAACGGCCATGTCCTTCAGAGCACTGTCCACCCTGTCTCCTGAGTTGATTGCCTTCCAGAACCACACAATTGCCATATCCGGTTGCTTCTCCACAAGCTGATTGATACAATCAAATAAATATCATCCAAATTAGCAATCAAGACTGTTTTAGATGGAATTGAGGAGAATCTTGTATAGTAAGCATAAATTAATCTGTCACAATTAAGTGTTTAAGTACTTAATTCTAATAATCAGTCATGAATCAGATCATTTACTGGACTAGCTAGTGAATAACTTAATAACTTATACTACCCGTTGGGCCACTCCCCATCTCAGACAACCATGTACTCGACGCCCAATATGGTAGCAGTACAATAGAGTGGGTCAATGAACAGTGTATCTAAAAGCGTAGAACCGAATAAAAAGAAACTATCACAGTCAATATCCATATAAAGTAAAAGGCAATCTAGAACCGTGAAGTTGCAAATACACGATATCAACAAGTTTCTACTGACGAACAAAACGAAGACGCTAAGATATTGGAATATCATGCTCATGAAGACATTTACTTATAGGATTTGCCAAAAAAAAAGGGGCATACACTAACTCGATCATGAGGTGGTTTATGCCAACAACAGCATCTACTGCAAAGTTGAATCGGCATGTAGAGCACTGAGTACTCAAGGAGGCACCTAGAAACAAACACAAGGCACTTGCTTTGGTAGTTTAATTTGGTGCAAAATATATTTGCAGTCAAATATGCATACAAGTTAACAGTATTACAGTAACGCTAGGGGTACTGCTATACCGATGCAGTATTGTTATTACAATCTAATAATAAAACAGTCAAGAAAAGGCAGGGATAATTGGCAAGAGCAGGAAGGCTTGTAACCTGGAGGTGCTTGGCTATGACGTACGGGCTGTCGCCGGCGGGCACCTTGTGGACAACATGGAAAAGATCCTTCTTGTCCCCGCCGGCACCACCACCGCCTCTCCTCTTTGAAGAAGCCATGGTGGCCGAGGTCCGAATGGGGCCGGGGTCGTCGGCTCGGCGAGAGACGAGACGAGAGAGAGGAGCAGAGGTGGGCGATGAGAACGAGCAGCGTCCGCTGGGATAGGCGGTTTCTTTTCGCGGGTTGCGGGATCTGGGGGCAACGAGAGAGGGGACCGGGAGGAAGACGAGGGGGGCGGAGTGAACCTGGACGGGAGGGCGTCCAGATTCCGGAGAGCGGGTTGGATGGGGACATGGCGCTCATCCAGCTGAGCCGCTGAGGCAGGTGGGTGACGTGTGATGATCCGAGCCGGGGTGCAACGACAGACGTGCCTGCGGCGCCTTGAGGTTCATGGCAGGGGGGGAGAAGGGACAACTGACCTGAGTGGTGATGGACAGAACAAGAGGGTTAATTACTCCGCTCACATCAGCACTGAACACGTCCAAATGTGTTTGGATCTGCTTCATTGTCTAAATGCGTGTATAATAACAGCAGTGGAGTTGTTTGATCGCCAGAGTTTAACTAGGAGTGTTCCATGTGGATTTTATCTGTTTACAATTTAATTAGTACCTCCGGTTATAATTAACCATATTTCAGGCATCTAATTTGACTTGTAATTAGCTATTATTGGTCATGTACTTATGAACGAATGAAGTGTTTTTCACCCCAGAATTCTTTTGTGTAATGACTTTTGCTATCTATCTGTTGACGGATTCTTCGATGTTAAATCTGTCAAACTTCTATATGTTTAATTGTGCTTTATTATTTGTGATACAAATGTCACTTTAACAAGTTTGTAAGTACCGGATCGTATTTATAAAAAATCTAACAGATTTGATCATATAAAAAAATACCGCCAGATAACTAGGCATTCCTTTGTTAGTAATATTCCTAGTATTTGTTTGCAATACAAAATTTCAAACCTACACTTAACTTATTCATGATGTCTGAACTGTCTTTTTGTATTTCTTTCTATCTTCCTTTATTCTGAATTAAAAGATGTTTTGGTTTTTCTAGATACATTATTTTTTTACTATATATCTAGATATAATGTACATGGCAAAAGCTATATATCTAGAAAAACTCAAAACATCTTACTATTTGGAACAAAGCGTGTATATTTCTTGTTTTATCTCTCTCATTCAAGGTCGAGATTGGAGTTGAATATTTATACATAAACATAATACAACCATGTCTATAAATTCTATTTTTCCGTACTTGGAACTTCTAGCTATGATTTCTAGCAAACCTTTGATATATTCAACATTTATTTTTGCCCCACCTACAGAACACATGTGACTTTAGACGGGATGCTTATAGCTTTTGATAGAGTCCCATCAAAAGCTATAAGCATTCCTTTTGGTCCATTAGAAATTATGGTTTCCCTTCAGTATCATCAATTTTTTTTCTTCTAACAGCAATCTAATGTCTAGCAAACTGTGCATCAAATTAAAGGTGGTGTGGCACATAAGGGAGGTAAAATCCAAATTGATGGCAACGAGAACGGATTCTAGAGAAAAATCTAAATTATTGATGGCAACGAAAATATCTTTAGCATTTTTGAATGACACATAAAGAAGGAGTTTTCTAGTTTTATTTTAAAAAACACTTAATTTGTATATGCTACTCTGCTTGATATCAATACATCTTTTTAAAAAAAATAAAAAAATGAACAGGTTAGGCAGAGGGTATCGGTATATACGGAGATGCAGCAGCGTATCAGTTCTTTTACAAAAGATTGGAATAACCTCCATCATCATCTCGAAGTGCGTATAGAGAGCAAAGTAAAAGACACCTGATTCGATCGTAGACGGATCACATGCACGCTAGCCAGCAGGGATATACTCACATCACATACACGCGTCTTTTTAAAGAATCTATCTACTCCCTCTATCCATAAAAATATATATAACTATAAGTTCCGTACCTATAAAAATACTTCACGTTTGATTATGTTTCTAATAAATAATATTAATATTTATTAATCTAAATAAATTTACTATAAAAGTATATTTCATAATTAATCTAATAATGTTTATTTAATATTATAAGTATTAATATATTTTTATCTATA
Organism: Coix lacryma-jobi var. lacryma-jobi; assembly: GCA_009763385.1. Taxonomy (NCBI): domain Eukaryota; kingdom Viridiplantae; phylum Streptophyta; class Magnoliopsida; order Poales; family Poaceae; genus Coix; species Coix lacryma-jobi. The sequence goes on from CM019826.1 coordinate 6,382,032, forward strand.
ATTATTTAAATTTAAGATACTCAAATGTGGTGATATTGTAGTAGAATTGTATGTTTTCTTGGACGGAGGGAGTATATCTACGTCTCCATCCATGCACGAGCACGACACGAGCTTGCAATGAGTAGATTACACGGGCAGCCGGGAAGGTAAAGATGGCTGTATTTGACCGGCCCTTTGCGGCGAAGATACATCATGGTATATCCCGTATGCTCCCAAAGGCTGTGAAAGAAGGAAAGTGCAGGGTCTCTTTCGAAAAATCTCTCGGAATTAGCGAGGAAAAAAAAAGGACCCTGCTATGTGTGTACAAGTCCATTATTAATCGAACCCCCCCTTCGCGTGGCCGCATCATTCATGCATGCGCTGGCCTCGATCTGCCAGCTCCTGCTAAAGAGGCATTGCACCATTAGAAAATTTTTGTTGCCGTCTCCAGTGGCGGATGCATAACACAATCAAAGGAGACTGATTTTTTTTCTTCCTCTATTTCTTTATTTTTCCTTCTTCTATTTACTTAATTTTTTTCTCATTCTCTTAATTTTTACATCGATGTAGTAGTTTTAGGGGAGCTGGAGCCCACTGAGCGTCTCCAAAGAAAAATGGTTCATAGAGTCATAGACGTGTGTCTAACTCAAGATGAACTATATGCTTGTGTGAAGCCTAAATTTATACGTACACGAACGCATAATACTTATTTCACTTTTCAAGTAAAGTACCTTAGTATAATTGCTAGCCTGGGCATAACTTGATAAACTAGTTATATCAGCGATCCTGTTTAAATTCCTACAAATAGTAGCTTATCTGATAATAATTATATCGTTTGAATCTAAACAGGTATAGATAGTGGACTAGATAGTTAGTTGAAACTCTAGATAATAAAGTATCGAGTACCCAATATTTTCTTCCTAAAAACATCTAGTTTTGTAACTCCTAAAAAATTATTGGGAAGAATAAAAAAGGTCATCTCTAAGAGTTTCTAATAATCCACTCTTATAGAACATAAAATGTAGTATCTCAACTTTGATTAATTATAGATTAAAAATTAATATTTTTTGATATCAAATAAATACTATTATATTAATTATAAAATGTATTTTTTTGATAAATTAATTTAGAGTCATGAATGTGAATAATATTCACTAGAAATTCAGTCGAATATAAACTATTTTTACCGACACGTAACACATAATTATATGTTTTGTTGGATAGAGGGATCTCACTGAAAAAGTTATTGCAATGGCTTAACCCTTGAGGTAGCCGATCTATTTGATAATATAGTACTGGTACAGACATATCGGTTCATGACCGATTACAACTAAGATTAGGACTCTTCAAGTCCTAACAGAATACGATGACTCTACGTACTAGATATGTATTTCTACAATCCCCTTCAATCACAGCTTGCACAAGTTGAGATTGTTTTGAAATTCATTCAATCTATTCACCGTCTGTGGTTTTGTAAATCCATCAGCCACCTGATCATTAGAAGAAATAATCCGAATATCTAGCAACTTTTATGCAACCTGCTCTCTAACAAAATGATAATCAACTTCAATATGTTTAGTCCTGGCATGAAAAACTGGATTAACAGATAAATAAGTCGCTCCAATATTATCGCACCAAAGACTGCAGCCTTTGGTTGTAAAACTCCTAATTCATCAAGAAGAGTTTGAATCAAGATAATTTTAGCTGTTGCATTAGCCAATGTCTTATATTCCGCTTGAGTACCTGATCTTGAAACAGTAGCTTGCTTCCTAGCACTCCATGATATAAGATTGGAACCGACAAATACAGCAAACCCCCCTAGACCGCCTTTCATCAGAACATCCTGCCCAATCAGCATCAGAGAAAGCACTGACCAGATTGGAACTTGACTTGATAAATCTAAGTCCATAATCAAGAGTGCCACTAATATACCGCAATATTCTCTTTACTGCAGTATAATGTGCAGATGTAGGCGAGTGAAGATATTGGCACACTTTATTAACAGCAAAAGCTATATCGGGGCGAGTAAGAGTTAAGTACTGCAGGCCACCAACAATACTCTAGTACCACGTAGCTGTATCACTATCCAATAAATCACCAACATTGAGCATAAGCTTTTCGGAAAGTGACATAGGCGTACTTACAGCTTTACAATCTTTCAGGCCAGCTCGAGAAATCAAGTCTCTTGCATACTTAGACTGTGTGAGCAATAATTGTCCTGACTGAGCTGAAACTTCTATCCCCAAAAAATAATGAAGAGGAGCTAGATCCTTTAGCGCAAAATCATCACGGAGACGGATCAACAATGTCTCAACAGCAGAATTCCTAGAGCTCACAACAATAATGTCATCAACGTATACTAAAAAAATATATGATAAGGGTCTCCTTTCTTGAAGAAAAACAAAGAAGTGTCGGCTTTAGAGGCTTGAAAACCAAGTTGCTGAAGTTTATTGCTCAACCTAGAATACCAAGCTCTAGGAGCTTGTTTCAATCCATAGAGAGATTTATCAAGCTTGCAAATATAGCGCGGCAAACACTTCTCTTGAGGTAGCCGATCTATTTGATTATATAGTACTGGTACAGACATGTCGGTTCATGACCGATTACAACTAAGATTAGGACTCGAGTCCTAATAGAATACGATAACTCTACGTACTAGATATGTATTTCTACACTCACTAGCTGAACTAAATCAGATAATAATGGATCCAAACCCGAACTCAAAATCTAATTGAGATGTTCAATAGGATTACATAATTTATTAGTCGAGAGCTCGTCGGCTTTCCCGTCTCTCAGTCCTCACCACTAGTGGCTGGGGTGTGATGTCATGGTCCCTACCAGGATGAAAAAAAAGACAGTAATTTTAATGGAGCCATTTGATGAGACACTTTACTCAACCATTTGGTTTAATTATACAATCCTGAAAAGTACTACTAGTTTGCTTAGGCGGATAGCCAATCTTTTTCCTTATCAACTTAGAAAATCTGTGCCATTTGCCACGGCCAACTTTTTTTTTTTCCAGAGGAACTACGTCATGCGATTGCCGGCCTGAACTTTTATGTAGGAATACCATATGCAAAGAGAGGAGCATACAAGATTTGTGAAAGCGGGAGAAAAAAAACTGAGATTACTTTGCATTCTAAAGACTCAAGCTTATCGACTGATTTTAGTTATTTTAATAGTATTCTACGAGAGAGATTAAACCAAAGTACGACTGATAAGCCGATTAATAAGGTCAATACATTAACTAGCAAGGTTTCTAGCTCCATCGGCTTGACCTTGATGATCACAATGGACTGACCAGAACTTGCCTGGCAGACGCCTTTCAAATTCAAGGTCTATTGTCCGCAGATCTTCCACGAGTGAAATGTTTCAGGTTGATCAGTCGAATACTCTAATTACTTACTCCCTCCGTTCTAAAATAAGTACACATCTAGAGTTTGAATGAAGATGCTAAGGTTAGTATTAAAATTATAGTTATACCCCTAGAAAGATATAATCATTATACCTCGAAAAAACAGAAAGTAGAAAAAGATAAATAGGACTAATTTGTTTTTATATAAATATGCACTTATTTTGAGATAAATTTTAAACTCTAGAAGTGCACTTATTTTAGGATGAAGGAGTACTTGTCAACAAGCTTCCTCCTTCATCGGACATGCATGATATCTGATGTCGTGCAATTTCTTTTTCTTTTTCTTTGTATATCTTCTTTAGGTTGTGTGTATCTCTTTGAGACTGGGTGTGGTCTTCTTAGACCTTTAGAGATTAGCTAAACTTTAGCTAGAGGCCAAAATATACACAATCTCTTTAGCTATTTTACCTAGTTAAAACCAGCTAAAAAGTCTCAATGATCAAACTACCTTAGCTAAAGTTTAGCTAGCTAAACAATAAGATTAATAAAGGTAGCATGGTCAAGATTTTCAATTAGCTACAAGTTCTAAACATCGCCAATTAAAGTTTAGCTAGCTAAATTTTAATTAAAGTAGATTTATGCAGAGTCTTAGTAGTAGTTGTCTAAAACTAGAAGCTTCCCTTATAAAAGAAAACTTGTACGCAAGCTAAAGAGGTGTCCATAAAAAAAGAGAGAGTATATATATGCTAAAGAAGTGAAATGACGGTGTGCAAGTACAAATATTCCTTAAAATTTCAGCAACTAACCTCTGGAGAACTCATGTGCTTGGCCCTACCTGCCATAATGATGCCAGCTTCTGAAATTTCAGAACAGGGATGTCTTTCTAAAATTTTTCTATCACATCGAATATTGGAACACATATACATAGAGTATTAAATACAAACTAATTATAAAACTAATTTTTCAGTCAGAATCTATTTCGCGAGACGAATTCATTGAGCCTAATTAGTCCATGATTTGACAATGTGGTGCTACAGTAAACTATGCTAATGACAGATTAATTAGACTTAGTAGCTTCATCTCGTTAAGTACTGTGCAGTGATCTAGTTAGTTTTACAATTAATCTATTTTTAATAGACTAAATTAGTGCCGCAATATTCGATGTGATATTAAAAAATCATTTAGAATGCATCTAAACACAACCCTCTGTTTAGGTTCGGTTCACTGCGTGCCACCAACAGAAATACACACACCGTACCCAAAGCGTCTCTCTTTTACTTTGTGACGAGATCAGTTTGTTAGCATGAGACAAGCTAAAAGGTTGTTTTACAGAAAATGGAGGCAGCCATATCCTTTGTACGCTCTCAAAGTCGAGTAAATAAACCAAGGCAAATAAAAGAAGCAGCGGTGGTGTCCTCCGCCGATAGGTTCAATGTCAATGACACCTTCATCCCTAACCCTAGCTTCGGGCAGCTACTTACACATATTCGCTTAGTGGAAAAACTTTTCACCCATCACATTGAACGTTTGGACACATATATGGAGTACTAAACGTAGTCTAAAAATATAACTAATTACACATATTGCGTGTAATTTATGAGACGATTTTTTAAGCCTAATAAGTTTATGTTTTGACAATATTGTGCTATAGTAAACATATGCTAATAACAGATTAATTAGTCTTAATAAATTCGTCTCACGGTTTCAGGCGGAATATGTAATTTGTTTTCTTATTAGTTTATTTTTAATAGACTAAATGAGTGCTGGATTATTCGATGTGACATGCAAAAAAAAAAATTCACACCCTCAACTAAACAAGGTCTTAGTTTTTCGGATTCAGTTCCTACCATTTTTTTAAAAGAATGTAGTTATAAATTTTTAAACCCAAAAATTCCGAAGACCAAATAGACCAAGGCCTTATTGGCTTCCATCAGATTGAAATAGGGTTCGGAATCATTCTAGACCGAGAATGAGTGAACCAAAAAGATACATTTTGATCAGATTGTTTTCGTTCCTGACTTGAAGAGGTGGGAAACAAATCGGGGTATTAGAGCTTAAGAAATGAACTAAATTTAAACTGGATTATATCAGTCCACTCGGAACCAAATCTTAACCGAACGACTATTTTATTATAGACCGAATACAAAACCGAGCGAGATCAATCTCGCCGGAATGATTCCCTTCCGATGGAAACGAACAAGCCCGGAGCGAATTACCCGAAATGACCGAACGATGATGGAAATGTAGCGGCAATGATACTCTGATTTGAATCCCGGCACGAGACTCGACAAGAATCTAGTAGACGCCGCCCGGCGCTGGCCGGAGGAGCAGGCAGCTCGCCATGTGGGCACACCGCACACCGCACCGCACGGCCATCTTCTCTTCTTCTTCTCTCTCTCGGACGATAAAAGAAGCGAAGCCAAGGAGGCATGTCCAGTCCGGGGGGCCCCGCCAGCGCCAGCTTCCAAAGAGGCAAAGAGAGCGCGGAGGACTGAGCTGGGCAGAGCAGAGCAGGTGGAAGGGAACCGAAGCAGCAGCTGGAGCTGGTCACTCTCACGCTCACGTTGGAGCTCCCCCACCCAGCCCCATGCGTGGTCCTACAAAAGCGCGGCAGGTTTGCTTTGAACTCGCAAAGACAAAGAGCAAAGAGCAGCAAAGCTACCAGGGAGCAACAGAGATAGATGTAGAGCTATAGAGAGAGAGAGAGAGATTAAAGAAGAGCCAGGAGCAAGGAAAGCGAGCAAAGCCGCCGAGCAACGAAAGAAGAGAAGCGAGGCGAGCTGCAACTGCAAAGGAGATAAGAATGTTTACAAAACCAGCAGCAAGCAGGATCTCGATTCCGATCCATGTCATGTCACAGATACCCACACCATCACACACTCCACGCCGGCACGTACGCACTGCGTCGTCGTGTCCTCCTCATCCGATCCCTTCTTCCCTGTCCCCCCTGCTGGGATCACTGATCGCCAGCTAGCTAGCTAGCTGCGTTGGCATCCTTGCTTCGTCATCATGCTGCTCTGCTCCGCCCTCCCCTCCTCCTTCCAGCCGGCTGCTCCGCTTTTCTGCGCCACCGGCTGCCTCATATAGCTCGGCCGTAGCGGAGCTCACGCAGCCCTGGCAGCTGTGCCTCTGCTTGGCATTGGCAGAGCGACAGGCGACAGGCGACGCCATTGCCAGCGTCCGTTCTGTTCTGTTCCCCGTGAGACTGTGAGAGCGAGAGCATCTGAAATTTGAGGTGGTGGTGGTGCGCTGCAGCGGCTAGAGGGGAGAAGAAGCCAAGCTAGAGGGAGCGCGCGCGCTCTCTATATGGGAGCAGGGCCAGGCAACAGGTCGCCGGCGGGGGCTTTGGAGTGCTGCTGCGGCAGGCTGCTAGCGTTTGTCTTCTTCTTGGTCTGCGCTTGCCTCGTGATGGTGATGGCTTTCGCGACGACGGACGCCGGCGGAGCGAGCTTAGCGTCGTCGTCCAACGCCGCCGCCGCCGACATGGCGACGGGCGGCTCGACGCCGGCGTGGCGCTCGGCCGGGGGACGCGGCGGCAGGACGGCGGGCGCAGACGCGTTCCGGAGCAGCGAGAGGAGGATCCCCAAGGGGCCTGACCCTATTCACAACAGGTACGTACGTGTACTACGTTGATGATCCATGATCCATGCACTTTTGCTTACCGTACAGTTATCTGTCCACGCATTGGTACTAATAAACAGAGAAAATGGAAAGTTGTTTTTAGTGCTAGTAGGTTCCAATTTATCTACTCCCTCCGTCCAACAAAACATGCAACTGTGGGTTCCGTGCCACCAAAAGTAATTTGTGTTTGACTAAATTTCTAGTAATACTATTCACATTTACGGCTCCATATTAATTTATTAAAAAACTACATTTCATAATGAATCTAATGATATTTATTTTATATCATAAATATTAATATATTTTTATCTATAATTAATCAAACTAGAGATACTAAACCATGACACTGTGCTAGAATTGCATGTTTTTATGGACGGAGAGAGTATCTTATTAGCAGTCTGAGCCTTTCGAATAAAACATCAACAATCGGAACTTAAGTTTCGATTGTTGTTTCTTAAATTCTGGTTGGAGTTTCTTAAGTTTCGATTGGAATTGAACTTTTGTGTTAATTGAGGAATATGTCTATTTTTTCTGTGTCTAGGACCAGTAATTATTGAAATTGCCTGGGCTTGAAATTGCTTCTCATTCTCATAGTTACGAAATGGTAAGAAAGATAAAATACGAGCCTGTTTTATAGCAAGAGTAATTAATCGTTGTTGTTTCAAGGTTAATCTATTTATTCGTCTGGATAATATTTTTCCTTGTATTACATACAGGTCGGTACTCTGCACAAACTGACACAGTTGACTCATACAGTGAGCATATTGACCATGGTATATACTCCCTCCGTCCCTAAATAAGTGTCGTCCTTGCTTCGCGAGAAAAAGTTATCGACAATTATATATTAAAATATATTAATATTTATGCTAAGTAATTAGTATCATCGGAAAGATCTTTACATCTAGTTTTTTAACAAAATTATCTAGAGATATAAATATTGCACGTATTTTTCTATAAATTGAGTCAAACACCTGGCACGCACACCCACGACGACACTTGTTTAGGGACGGAGAGAGTACATGTCTAGTCGAAATTCACAAATGATTAGCACATTGATAATCCTTAGCTCCTAGTATGAGCTTTGTTTGCTACGACTTCTGCATCTGCAGAAGCAGAGGAATTCCTAACGCTGTAATACCAGAGGCTTAGTCCAATGGTTCATTATAGTGATATACTAGCGTCAGTGGCACTGAGGAGTCGTTGGATTCTTGTCTGTAAGTTTTGGCAAAAGCAGACTGAACTGAATGAAGAACAAAACAAGTGTACTGTACTTCTAATTAAACTGAACTGAGCAGAGCAACACATTTGCAGAAGCCACTTTAATTACTGACAGGAGAAGCGTTAATTGTTAGTAACAACTAATACCCACACCTAATTAAGCTGCCTTCTCGTACTGGGACCTTACTTATCCACCTTGGCCTTTGCTTTTGGGGCTCAGCTAGCTTGACCAACAACTGTCCAGTGCGTACAACTAGGAGGAGCCCTTCATCAGGGGACAAATGATTGATTAGTACTCAATAGCAGTGCAGTCGTTACTGTACAGTCCTCACAAGGAAAGAACTGCCTTCCTACTCTCTCTGTCCCATTGAAAGTGTCGTCCGAGAAACGTGTTTGTGAGGGGGGGGCACGGTTTTCTAACGACACTTTTAATGGGACGGAGGGAGTATGTCACAGTCAGGCAGGCAGGCAGGCCACAGTTCAGTGCACTGTTTTTCAAAACTTCTTTTCTTTTTTCTGAAAAAGAAACGCAGCTAGCTCAGTATACATGATGACAGTCACATGTACGTATTTTATTATTTAATTAAACATGTAAACGTAGTATTAATTATCAGGCCTGCCCTACTTCAACACCTGATGCTCACCTTTGTTCTCTTCTCCCCGGTTGGGAAATATGGTCGCTGCCTGCAGGCGTGCCGGGAAGACGACGATCGCGCCGCGCCGGAGAGACTAGCCGGAGCTAGGCCGCCGGCGACGACCACGTACAAGAGCTGCGTGCCGCCGGAACCGGAAGGCTCCGCCGGTGCTCATCGTCCTGCAGCAGCGAGCGTGCGTTTGGATGAGCTACCTGATCAACGACATGCAGGGAGATGAGAACTGTGCAAAGAGGTTAATTAATCAATTACTTACGCGAAAACCCTCCTTGGATGGGGATTTTTTGGTGATTATTATTCCTGGGGGTATGTATAAATCTGCAACCTATACCCTTCCAAGATTGATTTCCCCCCCCCCCCCCTGCGTTTTCTTCTTTCGTTTCACCGAGGTGGCGAGCGAGTGAGGTTGCTCGACACTCTATTTCGCATGTACTTCCGAGATTTTTGTTTTGGATCTGTGGCAATTCGATTTCTCCTACTGTAACCATGTTGTGTGTGTGTGTGTAAGAAATCCAGAAAAACGAAGCTGTCGAATTGGGCGGCGTCCTTTGCCATGCAGTTCTAGCTGCAACTGCAAGTGTGTTGTACATGCAGTGCTGCGTTCTGTGTAAACAAGCCATGCTTTTTATCTATGTTGTACATGCATTATGCGTAGCCTTGTTGTCACCAAACTATCAACTTTTTTTCACTCTCTCCATCACATCATCATCACATCAATGTTTAGACGGATACATGAAGCATTAAATGTTAGTAAAATAAATAACTAATTGTCCTTTACTATGTACATGTCGAGACGAAATCTTTTGAATACACATAGTCTATATTTAGATAAAGTTTGTCAAATAACAACAAAATTGCTACAGTTAAAAAAAAATTCTCATCTTCTCACTCTAAACAAGGCCTAGTTCGCTCGCAGACAGTGGCCGCCTGCTCGCATACTGGTGAAAGCGAAAGTGAGCACCACCTGTATCTGTATGACTGTATCTAGATGACCGGTGAAAGCAGATGCGCACGGCTTGTGTTTGTGCGAGTGCGCGTGTGCCCTGCCGTACGTCAGTAGGTGCTTTTGGCCCTTTTGCTTCTTTTGTTGCAGGCAGGCAGGCGGCTACTATACTCGCGTGCTCTTTTTTTTTTTTTTTTTGAAGTGTTCGAGGAGCAAGAAAAGAGCCGAGCACACCGTCGATTCCCGTCCCGGATGAGCTCGAAGCAGCAGCAGCCAGCTCGTTGGCTCCGACAGTATTTACACGGTGTTGTTTAAAGAAAATGCAAGAACCATCAGATCAGAATGTCACCAAATATATATATATATATATATATATATATATATATATAGAATGTCAGAAGCGTGGTGCGTGCGTGTCCAATTCCAACAACATAATGGATGAAGATGGTGCTCCAATGATTATCCGTGGTTCTCCTCTAGTTCAATTTGCAGAACTAACTAGATAATTTCTTTCCTTATTTTTATGTATCTAGTTCATTTAATTGAACTAGGTAAGAGCATCTCCTACAGCATTGCTATTGCCTTCCGTGATTCTAGATTTACCGATTATGGAGGGAAAAAAAGCATCCAACAGATTTTGTATATGGTTTTCTTTTTTTCACCAATAGCTATCCCGGCAAAATAGCTCGGTAAAAATCCCGAGCCACCATCGCTCGCCATGCAGTCGCATGTCTTCCTCTCCCTCGCGAATTTCCCTTTTCCCCATGTGGCTCACTCGTGTGATTGGTTGATCCGATCAGAAAGATCTAAAATAATATGACCGGGCAAATTTCAAAAATAGAGAAGGGATAGAATGAAGAATCTGTTGGATGCTTTTTCCCCATGTGGCTCACTAGTTTTTTGAAGAGCCAATTTCTTTAGAGAGCCGCAAAATCATGATTTTTAAAGATTTATTTTACAGAGTCTCTTGGAGATGCTCTAAGAACCGCAGTTCGCTCCACCGTCATCCTTCAACAACAGGTCAGCAGGCAAATCACCGCGGTGGCAGAGTGCACTGGAGAACGGCAGACGCGGGCGGGCGGGCGGGCGAGGCGGCTGCTTTTCGGCGTTCCTGGGCTGTGAGCCTGCGAGTGTCCTGCGTTGGGCGCCACACAGAGAGCGAGGCTAGGCCCAGCCCAGCCCAGCCCAGCCCAGACTTCGACGAGGAAAGCGGCCGAGTCTTTCTTGTGTCTACAAAGTGCCAACAAACCCAACTGCCCCATGCCCGCACGGGCCGCGGTGTGCCCCCGAAGATTTAGCGGGCTTTTAAAATGCGAGATTTTTTTTTACCTATGTGTGTTTTAAATAATATACTACTGTATAATGAAGTAGTGTTCACAGCTAATCTCTACCACTAAAAAAAATCGGCTGTTATTGTCCTATAGTTATCAAATCGCCCAACTCGGCTCCTCTCACACGACCGTTCTCTTCACCAGTACAAAAATGACTTTTCATCCCATCTGACTTTTAGCTTTAGTCCCGGCAAGAGTGTTAGGGACTAATGATATTTAGTCCTGATTGGTGTTACCAACCAGGACTAAAAGAGTTACATTAGTGTTCCGACTGGTGTTATCACCCTAGACTAAAGGTCTTGACCCTTTAGTCCCGATTTGTAACACCGCCCGAGACTAAAGGTAATGTAAACCCTTTAGTCCAGTTTGATAACACCAACCCAGACTAACTTACCAACCCGAACTGAAGGTCTACCACCCAGGACTAAAGGTCCCCCATAGATCAATTCAAAAGGAGACTGTAAAAGACTCTGACACATGTTATGTACAGTTGAGTTGGTAAGGAGTTTATGTGCAAGACGAGAGGTACTGAGTTTGAATCTCACACATCCTATAGCTGTTGCTAGCTGGGCAGCTAGGCTTACTGGCCTTTATTGCTTGGCTAGGCAAAGAAGGTAGCCAAATGGGAAAGGAGCACAGATTATTACATGTTTATTCAATGATTGTTTGCTTATGCAATACTACTCCATACTTATAAAGGAAGTCGTTTAGAATAGCGACACAGTCTCCAAAACTTAACTTTGACTCCTTGTTTCTATAAAAATATTTATGGAAAAATGAGATACGTATACTTTTATAAAAGTATTTTTTAAGACGAATCTATTCATATAGTAGTCATATTTTCAAACTCAACAACTAAAAATTTATTGATGATTTATATTTTCAATGTTTGATTCAAATCCTGTCTAAAACGACTTTCTTTATGTCGGTGTTTCGTACCCGGGGGTGTCACACCAACAAGTAATATGATCGCGTGGTTCTCTTCCTGGATGGTGATGCAAGGGGACACAAGGATTTATCCTGGTTCGGGCAAAGAAGGCCCTACGTCCAGCGGGGGGAGATGTTCTTGTATTACTTGCACCTAAGTGCTTGTACAGGGGAGAATACAAGCTCAGTGAGCGTGGACCGGAGTCCGGACTCGTGTCTGTGCGCGGACTCGTGTGTTGTATCCGTCGTCCTGAATGAGGACCCTAGCGTCCCCTTTTATAGAGCAAGGGGAGGCCAGGGTTACATAAAAGTATTACAGGTGTCGGGACGTATGGTGCCCCATACGGAGAAGGGTAGGAACCCTGTCTTGTCGGGGCCACTGGAGCCGATGTGATCGTCGCTGTTGAGGCGTCCTTGGGTCGTGGCTTCCATCCTGGGCGCGGACGTGGTGGCGCGACAAGGCGGGAGCCGTACAGCACCCATCCCGGAATGTACAGTACGCGGCGGGGTCCCTCCGGGTCTCGGGGTACCTGTCCTCCAATAGCATGAAAGTAGTTAGGGCTCGAAGGGCGCGGAACCGGCTTCGAGGTGGTGCCACGGGGCTCGAGGGGCGCGTAGCCGGCCTCGAGGGGTTACAGTGCAGGGCTCGAGGGGCGCGTAGCCGGCCTCGAGGGGTTACAGTGCAGGGCTCGAGGGGCGCGTAGCCGGCCTCGAGGAGTTACAGTGCCTGGCTTGGCCGAACAGTGTTGTACTGGTGCCCTTTTGCCCATGCTTGTGGTGAAAACGAGACTTGACCTTTACACCGAGTTACTGTGGTGCACGCCGTGCACTAGTGGACATGACCGGAGTAGGTGAAGGTATTAAATGCGTGGTATGGGCTGGTACGGCTGTCTGTGCAGCTCGAGGTCCGTGTGTTAAGGCTCGAGGTGTGGGGGCGCGCTTGCCCGAGGTCTGGAGGGCTCGAGCGAGACGAAGAGCGATCGTGCTTGCCCGAGGCCTCGCTGGGAGGGCTCGGGCGAGACGGAGCGTTCGCCCGAGGCCTTGCTGGGAGGGCTCGGGCGAGACGGAGATAGAGCGTTCGCCCGAGGCCTGGCTGGGAGGGCTCGGGCGAGACGGAGCGTTCGCCCGAGGCCTTGCTGGGAGGGCTCGGGCGAGACGGAGATAGAGCGTTCGCCCGAGGCCTGGCTGGGAGGGCTCGGGCGAGACGGAGACGGAGCGTTCGGGTGTTTGCGTTGATTGGGGGTACCCTTTTTTGTACCACCGACAGTAGCCCCCGAGCCCTTGTTTGAGTGCTTGCATTCGAGCAGGGGCTCCAGATTGGGATCTCGATGGATAGCTAACTGGTCTCGAGGGTTTTGTCGATTTGATTCCGTGGGTGTCGTGCGAGCGACACCCGCGGGTGTAGCCCCCAAGGCCATGGGGGAGTGGTTAGAACTCCCTCGTGGGCTTCCCGAAGAATCCTCCGTCGTTTGGGAACCTTCTGCCCAGTGGGCGCGCCTTTTTAGGCGGGAGTCGTCAGGGAGCGGAGATTGCGGCGCCGTGCGTACCTGTCAACAGGCTCGAAATGTGGTTCGGTAGTAATATTAAATATTCGCGGTAACCTTTCCTTTGCCGTGGGAGACTTCGTCCGAGGCTTGGCTCGGAGGGCTCGGACGAGACGGAGAACGAGCGTTTGTCCTGGGCCGGTCTCGAGGGCTCAGGCGAGGTGGGGGTCGAGCTTTCACCCGAGGCCTGAAAATCTCATGCTCACACAAAGAAAAGGGATTAGTCGCAACTGTCCGAGTTTTTAGACCCTCTTTCGTCGAGGGGTGCCAGGCTGAACCGACTGGCCGGCTCCTCGAGCTGTCCGGCATGCCGATTGCCCTGGCTTGTCATCCCGCGAGTCCTTTCGATCGGATGCGAGGGGGGATGCCTCGTACTACCCCGAGTGGGCGAGTATCGAGGTTCCCGGTGAGCTGGTAACGGGGAATCCAAGTGAGAGCTCGTGCCCCGTTCGTTAGGGGTCGACTGTGGCCCGGAGGCGGTCTCATAAAGCATGGGTGCTCAGTCTGCAGGAGTGTCGGGCCCATTCGATAGGACCCGGTGGCTCGATGCCTCCCTCCGAGGGGATCTCACTGCACGTCGAGCTCCCCGCCTTGGATACACGTGAGGGGCCTCGAGGGCTTGGCCCTCGAGTAATGCCGCGAGTGGCGCCCCTTGGTGTCCCTGACTCGGGTGCTCGAAGCCGGCTGTCGAACCCTTTTCGAGGGCCAGCCTTCGCTGCTTCGAGACTTAGGGCCGGGGCCCGTTTTTACCTTTATGAAGAAGCCTCCGTCGTCTGGGAGTCCTTCTGTCCGTTGGGCACGCCTTTTTAGGCGGAAACCGTCGGGGAGAGCGGCGGGCGCGAAGCCGGAGCGACGGTCGTGGCGGGCCCGGGTAGTGGAGCGAATGGAGAGGTAACGCGTGTACCCTGCATCCGGCTCGAAACGTGGTTAGGTGGGCGCATTGAATGCATTCGGTTACCTTTTTACGTCGTGGGAGATTGCGCCCGTCTGGATTTCCCCCTATAAATACCGAAAGAGGGGGAAAAGAACCCTTTACTTTGCCTTTGCCTTCGCCGCCGCCGTAGCCTTTACGCGCCCTCTCCTTCGAGCTAGTCGATTGGGGATTTCCGGCCGCCCGTCCGCTGCTCGGATCCGCGCCGCGTCACCGTCATGGCCGCCCAGACACAGATGCTGCCGGCCGAGGACTGGAGCCCGTCGAAGGTGACGTAGAGCGAAATGGACTCGCTGGTGGCCCAGGGGCTTCTGCGCCCCAACCCGGAGGAGGGACCCGCATGGTGGGTTATCCCGTCGGCGGAGCACCGGGAGCCGCACCCGCCAGGGGGGTACGTGGTGAGCTTCACGCGCTACCACCGCATGGGGCTCGGCGTCCCGCCGAGCCGCTTCTTGCGAGGGCTGGCCCACCATTTCGAGGTGGAGCTGCAACACTTCTCCCCCAACTCCATCTCGCATGCCGCCATATTCGCCGCGGTGTGCGAGGGGTACCTGAAGATGGAGCCGCACTGGGAGATGTTCGTCCATCTCTTCCGGGGCGAGCTCTTCATCAAGTCCCTGAAGCCCAGCGGGAGGCGGCCCGTGCGCATGGGCTCCCTTGCCATCACCGCGAGGGCGGGGACCTCGTCGGCCAATGTCCCCCGCGAGTACCTGCGATATAAGCTATCCACCAACCAGGCCGGGTGGGACGACCATTGGTTCTATCTGCGGAACGAAGGTGGCCTCCTTCCGCAGTACACCGGCAGGGTCCTTACTCGACGCCCGGAGAAGTGGACCTGGGGCGTTGCGGCGGACAGGCAACGCCACCTTGCCCCGCTGATGGAGATGATGAAGACGCTGGTGGATGAGAAGAAGCTGACCGTGCAAGCGATCATTTGGGCGTTCCACCAGCGAAGAGTTCTTCCGCTGGCGGACCGCCCCCTTCTTATGCACGAGATGGGCCCGCAGGCTCAGCTCGAGGCGCTCAATCGTTCGAGGATGGCCGAAGAGAGGCTGTCCCGGAACGAGGGCGTCTCCCGGGTGTCGATTACGATCTAGGGGCCGTTCGTCCCTGAACTCTCCCACCTGGTTGCGATGGCACCCGACGAGGGGTGTCTCGACCTGGTAAGCCTCCCTCGAGTCGAGCTATCTCGAGCCTCCTCCCCCTTCTTCCTCCTTCGATCCGTTTGCATCCGTCTTGTGGTTTGTCTCATCACGCTTCTCCTTTCTTCAGGGGGCATTTA
This sequence comes from Coix lacryma-jobi var. lacryma-jobi, assembly GCA_009763385.1. NCBI lineage: Eukaryota > Viridiplantae > Streptophyta > Magnoliopsida > Poales > Poaceae > Coix > Coix lacryma-jobi. Next base: position 6,397,816 of record CM019826.1, read on the forward strand.
CTTGTCGCGCGTCGAGGCCCCCGGTGAGGGAAGACGCCGCGGACTCTCAGGTGAGGCGCCTCTCTGCTCAGAAGGACAAGGAGAGCAAGGATGCCAAAAAGAAGAAAGAGAAAGATAAAAACTTGCGTCGCTTAGCTCGGGAGCAGAGACTGGCAAAGGCTCGTCGTAACCGTCAGCCTGGGGACGGGTCCCCCGAGCTGAGCTCCTCGAGCTCGGAGGAGGAGAGTGGTGATGAGGAGGAGGGCGACGACGAGGGGATGGATGCGCGCTTGATGCGCGCGGGGCTCGTCGATGACAGGGCTGACCGCTCCTCTGTGCAGGAGGGTACACTGGAGGTCCCACCGACAAAAGGGTCGCGCGGGACGCAGCCGCGGAAGGCGGCGCCGATCCCTGCCTCGTCGGGGGCCCGAGGTCCGTCGAGCTCCGCACCGGATGTGCCCCCGGTCGTAAGGAAGCCCCGGACCCGGAGCGCCTCCGCCACAGCGCCAACGGAGGCCGCCCCCGCGTCAGCCCAGACGGGGGGTCTCGAGAGGGGTCGGGCCTCGAGAGGCGGCCGACAGGTCGAGAAGGGTTTCGGGCCCGACCCCCGCGAGCCGTCAAGGGCGCCGTCGAGCCCGCGGAGGAGTGGGCGCCAAGAAGAGGCGTCGAGCCCGCGCCATCATGAGCGTCGGGGAGGGAGCCCCCGAGCGTCTCGTGACCAGGGGCGCGAGCGTCCCCGGAGTCCATCGCCGCACCGCCGCCGGGGACGCGGAAGCGGACGCCGGAGGGCGCGACCACCAGCGCGGGCGCCGGAGCAGGTCCCGGAGCCCGCGCCGGGGCGAGCGCCACGACGTCAGCACGAGGGCGGTACGGTCGCCCTCCCGCGATGTGGGGCGGAAGGAGGGCTCTCCCTCGAGGTCGAGCCATGGGAGGCGTCGGGAGCCCTCCCCCCATCCCAGCCCTGTGGAGACGGCCCAGGCGCAGGGCTCGAGCCGTGAGGTGGGCTCGAAGCCCCCGAGTGGGTCCGGCGACTCCGGGAAGAAGCCCAGCCGCCGCTTCGGGTGAGTAGTTTCCTTGGGTCTCGTCGGTAGTGAGGCTTCACCTCTTTGCTTTTAATGACGCGTGCCATCTCCATCTCCTCAGGGGGAAGTGCTCCTACCAGAAGGTGGACCTTGCTTCGTCCAAGCGGGCCAAGACCTCGAGCCCCGTTGAGACACAAGCACCTCGAGGTATGGCACCTTCCTCCGCTAGAGAAGCCGCTTGGCTGGAGAAGGCCCGAGCTGCCATGGCTCGAGGGGACCGGATGATCGTCGCGAATTTTGGTGAGGCCGTCGCCATCGACCACAGGGGTCGAGGTACTCTTCCTGGTTCTGACATCTTCGTCATCTCGTACTGCAGGGGCCTCAGCTCCGCACAGGTGTCAGCCGCCCTCGAGCGGGCCGAGGCGGAGCTTCGAGATCTCCGCGCGGAGCTGAGCCGGAACGCCCAGATGGCGAGCCGGCTTAACGAGGCGGAGGCGGAGGTCCGGGTGGCTCGAGGCGAGGTCGCCCGATCCAAGGAGGAGGCCGCCGCCGTTCTCGAAGCGTCGAGGAAGGAGGCCGCGGACGCCCGAAGCGAGGCCACCTCTGCCCGGGCTGAAGCCGAGGCGGCGAAGCAGGAGGCTGCTGACGCCCGTGGCGAGGCCGCCGTTGCCCGAACCGCAGCGGAGGCGGCGAGAAAAGAGGCCGAAGACGCCAAGAGTGGTGCCGCCACCGCCCGAGCTGCCGAGGGGGCGGCGCGGCAGGAGGTGATCCGCAAGGATCTGGCCCTGGTAGAGGCGGGCCGGCTGATCGAGGACCTTAGGTCCGAGAAGCTCCTCACGCTGGCCGAGAAGCGCAGGCTGGAGCAGCGTGCTGAAGGCCTGACCAGCGACCTCGCCGCACTGGGGCAACACTGCGACGGTGCACCAAAAGCTTTCTGCCGCCGCATCGATCGGTATCCTTTCCCTTTGGCGTGTCTTCCCTCTTATCGCCAAGCTTGGAGTAGTAGCCCTTCAACAGTCGGCAGTCTTTCAACTTGTGGTTTACGGGGCCCCTGTGGTAGGTACAAGGATCCTCGAGCATCTGGTCGAAAACAGCCCCATCGGGGGGGCCTCGGGGCTTCTTAGGCTCGAGGGCGCCCGCGAGCACCTCTTTGTCGTCGTCGTCATCGGCGCCACGCTTCGCCTTCTGGCCCTTGCGTTTGTTTTTCTTCCTTTTGTTGCCGTCATTGTTGTCGTTCTTGGCGTCGTTGCCCTTGTTGGAGCCCTCCGGCGCGATCACCGCCTTGCCTTTGTCCGTGGTACGGCCAAAGAAGGCCCCCACTGCTTCGTCGCCCGAAGCAAAGCTGGTGACGCGATCCATCAGGTCCTCGACCGTTCCGGGACGGTAGCGTCCTAGCTCATGAACAAGCTCTTGGCATGTTGTGCCCGCGAGGAACGCTTAGATGACGTCCTCGTCAGGCACGTGGGGGAGCTCGAGACGCTGCTTCAAGAACCGTCGAGCGAAGTCGCGGAGGGGCTCGTCCGCCGCCTGTCTGCAACGCCGTAGGTCCCAGGGGTTGCCTGGACGCACGCAGGTCCCCTTGAAATTCCCGTCGAAGACCCTGACTAGGTCGGCCCAGTCATGGATCCGATCCGGCGGGAGCCCCTCGAGCCACCGGCGGGCGGTGTCCGAGAGGTAAAGTGGGAGTTGACGTATGATCACGCGGTCGTCGTTCTTCGCTCCGCCCAGTTGGCAGCCAAGGCGGAAGTCCGAGAGCCAGAGCTTGGGCTCGACCTCCCCGTCATACTTCACGATGTTGGTCGGCGGTCGGAAGCGGTCGGGGAGGGTCGAGCTGCGGATGGCCCGGCTGAAGACTCGGGGGCCCGGGGGCTCGAGGACCTGCCGGTCCTCGTCGCTGTCGTAGCGCCCCCCTCGATGGGCGCTATAGCCACGCTCTTGGGCCCCCTTGTCCTTGCGCCGTCGGTTGATGTCATTGCGGGCGTCGTTGGGGTCTCGAGGCGGCCGGTTGTCGACGATCCGTTCGCGGATTGGCCTAGCTCGAGAGGCGTCCGGCTGGTGGACGGATGCCTCGCGAGCGTCGTGGGGCGTGTCCGCCGGTTTCCCCGAGGCTGCCCCGCGTCGGCGTGACGCCGAGCTCTCGGCCTGCTGTACCGCGGCTGTCTCGAGGAGGTTTTTCATTTCTCCGAGCATGCGCCTGGCATTGGGGTTGGAGACGGCGGGCAGGTCACGGAGCATCATAGCCGCCGCCACCACGTTCTGCCCAGCTCGCGGGAAACATACCTCAGGGCGTGCTGGTGCCCCGTCCTCGAGGATCCGCCGGTGGACCTCTCGAGCCCGGCCTCGAGCTCCGGCTCCTCGGGGCTGGGGTGGTTCCTGCATCAGGGTTTGCCGGAGCTGCAGCAGGTGTCGCCGTTCCTCCTCGGCTTTGGCGATTGCCTCTTGCACTTGTGCGAGTTGCGCCGCCCGGCCATCGTCGTGCTTAGGCGGTACAGCCGGTGCTGGAGGTTCGTCCCTTCCCAGAACGCGTGATCCGCCTGCCGCGGCCACGTCGCTAGGTCCCTCTAGGTCGAGGGTCGGCCTGTCGTCGTCGCCTTCGTCCTCGGTATCGCATACGACTCCCTCGAGTTGGAAACACTCCCTGGTGGGATCCCAGAGGTCGGGGTCGTGGTAGTCGTATTCGTCGGAGTCGAAGCCGCTGACGGCACGCCGCCTTGGCCGATGCTGGGACCGCAGCTCGCGGTACCATTCTCCGACGGTAGCTCACCGAGGTGGCTCGAGGGGTCGCAAGAAGTCGCGGTCGACGCACGCGGGGTGGACGATTTCCAGGCTGGCCATGGCCTGCAGCAGCGCGCCCGAACGCTGCTCCCGGTCCGCCACCGTCTGGTCCTGATGGCGCTCGTCGAGGCGGTGGGCGTATACAGCCGCAGAGTTGTCGAGGCCGACCGGGAACCGCTGGCGTCGAGCGCGGCGCGACCCGTGCGGGAGGAGGCTGAGCGGCGTCGACGGCGCACGGCTCGGAGGCCTCTGGCTTGGTTCCTGGTCCGTACGCATGATGAATGCGAAGTCGCTAGGCGGGCGTGGGTGCGCCCTGGAGGTCTCCGGCCGCGCGCCGGGCGGGTTTCCCCTTGGGGACCTTGCACCGGCTACGGGGGCGTAGGTGTTTGCCGCGGGCACCGCCTGCGCCCGACGACGACGGTGACGATGGCGCCGCTCGCGACGTGGCGACGTGTGGTGGTGCGGGCGACGCGTCACGCCCCCCACGCGGGGTGGCGTGACACGCACCCCGCCCAGGCCCTCCGTGGAGAGCAGAGTCAGCTCGTTGCCGTTGCCTGTGGCCAGGAACTCGAGGCTCCCGAACCAGACGACGGCACCAGCCGAGAACGGAAGAGGGGATGAAGCCATCCAGGAATCAATGAGAAATCAACTCGGACACGCGAAGTCCCCTACCTGGCGCGCCAACTGTCGGTGTTTCGTACCCGGGGGTGTCACACCAACAGGTAATATGATCGCGTGGTTCTCTTCCTGGATGGTGATGCAAGGGGACACAAGGATTTATCCTGGTTCGGGCAAAGAAGGCCCTACGTCCAGCGGGGGGAGATGTTCTTGTATTACTTGCACCTAAGTGCTTGTACAGGGGAGAATACAAGCTCAGTGAGCGTGGACCGGAGTCCGGACTCGTGTCTGTGCGCGGACTCGTGTGTTGTATCCGTCGTCCTGAATGAGGGCCCTAGCGTCCCATTTTATAGAGCAAGGGGAGGCCAGGGTTACATAAAAGTATTACAGGTGTCGGGGCGTATGGTGCCCCATACGGAGAAGGGTAGGAACCCTGTCTTGTCGGGGCCACTGGAGCCGATGTGATCGTCGCTGTTGAGGCGTCCTTGGGTCGTGGCTTCCATCCTGGGCGCGGACGTGGTGGCGCGACAAGGCGGGAGCCGTACAGCACCCATCCCGGAATGTATAGTACGCGGCGGGGTCCCTCCGGGTCTCGGGGTACCTGTCCTCCAATAGCATGAAAGTAGTTAGGGCTCGAAGGGCGCGGAACCGGCTTCGAGGTGGTGCCACGGGGGCTTGAGGGGCGCGGAGCCAGCCTCGAGGTGTTACAGCGCAGGGCTCGAGGGGCGCGTAGCCGGCCTCGAGGGGTTACAGTGCAGGGCTCAAGGGGCGCGTAGCCGGCCTCGAGGAGTTACAGTGCCTGGCTTGGCCGAACAGTGTTGTACTGGTGCCCTTTTGCCCATGCTTGTGGTGAAAACGAGACTTGACCTTTACACCGAGTTACTGTGGTGCACGCCGTGCACTAGTGGACATGACCGGAGTAGGTGAAGGTATTAAATGCGTGGTATGGGCTGGTACGGCTGTCTGTGCAGCTCGAGGTCCGTGTGTTAAGGCTCGAGGTGTGGGGGCGCGCTTGCCCGAGGTCTGGAGGGCTCGAGCGAGACGAAGAGCGATCGTGCTTGCCCGAGGCCTCGCTGGGAGGGCTCGGGCGAGACGGAGCGTTCGCCCGAGGCCTTGCTGGGAGGGCTCGGGCGAGACGGAGATAGAGCGTTCGCCCGATGCCTGGCTGGGAGGGCTCGGGCGAGACGGAGCGTTCGCCCGAGGCCTTGCTGGGAGGGCTCGGGCGAGACGGAGATAGAGCGTTCGCCCGAGGCCTGGCTGGGAGGGCTCGGGCGAGACGGAGACGGAGCGTTCGGGTGTTTGCGTTGATTGGGGGTACCCTTTTTTGTACCACCGACACTTTACGAGTACGGAAGGAGTATATTCCAATTCAATAAACTTTTGCCATGCTTGAGGGCAAGTCATTCAAAAAAAAATCTTTTTTGCGCTAACTGGGTTGGGCATATGATGTAGGCGACAAGGGAAGGAAGGGGTAGCAGAGATTCTTGTGTGCTTGTTCAATGATAGTTTGCTTATAATTATCTAATTTGAGGAGCAGACTCTGTCTGTACGAGGTACTCTGTTGGATTTAATTCATACAAATCAACTGTGGATTAATGTTTTTCTCTCATAAAAATCAACTATATAAATCAGCCGAACTGGCTTGTAGTTCAAGCGAACATGGCCTCGTGCTTGAGGAGCCAAATCATTCCAGAACATACAATATTCAGTCATAAAGCAATCGGTTCATTTTTGTGTGCTATGAAGATATACCGGGGGTCTCAATTGGCAATCTAAAGCTTGGCACTACTTAAATAGAAATTTTGGTTTATTTTTAATTGGTAGTCGCCAAAAAATAGTATCCAATAGAATGATGTGTAAAGTCTTCACTATTATTAGGGCTATTCAAGAACAATGTGTTACGTGGCGTGCACCATTACTGTTAAGGGCATCCAATGCCACTGGTGCGCTCTATAGGGAGTAGGAGGCTAAGGGCAGTGCCGATGTTCCCGAGGGCGTTAGGAAGAGCACTGGCTGGTCAGTGAAGTGTCATCCAATCATTTTGAAGGTTTTTATTTGGTTCAATAATCTTGTAAGGCCAGTCTCAATAGATGTTTCATAGAGTTTTATAAGCATTAAATATATTGATATGTCACTATATTAATTAGGAGAGAGATGATAAGAGTTTAATGAGAGCAAAAAGGGTTTTATGAGGATGAAATTCTTCTGCACTGTTTCCAAAATCTGAGTGCGTTGGAAACTGTGATATAAAATTTGCATTGAGGATGGTCTAAGCATCTAAACTAAGAAACAAGCAAACTATATGTGATGTATTGCTTGTTTAGGAGATTTATTTTCTCTTAGGAATTGTATTATCATTTCAGAATTGTCCAACACTCTAGATTTGCTCCTGGTTTTGACCAAGGAGTGCCGATCTGGCCGCAACAAGACCAAATGTTGAGAATGCAACTGTTCTTTCTAAGGATTAGTGTGGATCTGCTATTGTACATGCAAACAATGGAGCCAGCAAACAATGATTGAAAATCCCTTACTCAGGTATATTCGACAAAATACAAGTTCGATTACATTTGAAGTATAGTGCTGATGAGAAAGCAAGTTGATCAATCTTTACATGCATGCATGGAACATTAAATGTAGGTAAAAAAATAACTAATTGTACTTTTAATATGTACATGTCGAGATGAATCTTTTGAGCCTAGTTAGTCCATGTTTGGATAACGTTTATCAAATAACAACGAAAGTGTTACATGACTTTTTCCAAAAAATTCCCGAAACTAAACACAACATAAATGTTGTACCTGCAAGAGACGGGGCAGTGCACGCACGCTTCCACTCTCCGCGTTATGACCTCGGGCACCTCCGCCTTCTCCTGAGCTGTGGCACTCGGCAAATATTTTTTTTTAAAAAAAAAGATAATTCTTTACCGAATGTTGTACTTGACAAAAAAAATTGGAAAAAAACGGCATGACCTAGATGAACGACGTCAAATATTTGTCAAGTGCGAGAGCGGCACCCAGTAAAGTCTTTGCCGAGTGGCCAGGATTTGGCACTCGGCAAAGCTGACTTTACTGTAAACTTCTTTGACGAAGCTTCCTTGTCGAGTATTGCACTCGAAAAAAGCCTTGCGAGGTGCATTGTGGTCTTTGCCGAGTACAACAGAGTAAAGCAAGCAGATGCTGTAGTGCACCAATTTCGAAACTCTCCGTGCTCTCCTGCTCGATCTCTGCCGCCTTCTCCTTCTCTCCCGCGGGTCCCGGCCTCCGCTTCTCCCCTACGGCTGGGGCTGCGTCCACTGCTGGTCCGGCCTCCACGGAGACTTTCCAAGTTACCAGCGTCGCGGAGATTCGCCACCAAGCTTGCCCACACAGGGTTCTAGAGGAATTGCTCGCAGTCCGTCAACACCATAGGCCCGCTGGGTCGTAACCAAGAAACCAGCGGGATTGCCCAATGCCTCCCAATCCCGGCCAGCTGTCCTCCCCCAATCTCGTTCTCCCTCTATCGGCCGTTGGAAAAGGCAGTTCTACCAATTCTACTACACTAGTTTCATCTCGAGAGTAGAGTATATATACACAGAACAGAAGCTGCGTACTGTTGGTGGTACACAGAAGGCATGGCAAAGATATATATTTGGTGTTGATGTGCTGAGCGACTGAGCCACCCAATGCGCGCACGTGGCCAGCATGTATTGTTCAACTTTATTTTAGGAAGTGCCACAAGCTTACACCTACCTCGCTCTACGTACTTTTCATACTAAACGATGCAAAGCACAGGGTCACAGGGAATTAGGGATACAAAGATTTGTGAAGACGAGGGCCAGCAAAACAGGGGTGGATGCCCATATATACTAACTTCACCGCATCAACCATAATGAAGTAGTTCGTGGGTGAAAAAGTTTTTTGGGCGGAACTAAACAAGGCCTAAATTTATGTTTTGCCTAAATTTCTTCGGTGCTGATGAAAAACTTATGATCGCTTCACTACTCAGGCCCCCTCGCCGCCATAAAACTATTAGCTTATTCGCTAGAACTTATCAGCGCTTATCAGTCTTGGTATATTATTTTTCGCACGCAACAAAAACCGTATCACCCAACCACAGCTGCAATAATAAATCCCGCTGAACAGACCCAAGATTTCGTGAGGGCACAGTTTTTTCTTGAGAGCAATAAACACACCCACATGAAGGCCTTATTTGGCTCGACTACGCCTAGCTTTGACATAGTAGCGGAGCCGGTGGAGCTGGTTCTTGCTATCGACCAATTCAATTAAGCTAAGCTAGAGCTACTGTACAATGCAGCACAAGGATTAGAGGAGCTGAAGCTTCTTCTTTTTTTTGGAAACGGGAAAAGCCATTCCATTACTCCTCAGTGTTTGCACGCTCGGCAGCAGCAACAATCTGGAGGATCAGCCAAGATAGGGTCATCATCCATCGAACATACACACACACACAAGAGCAGCTAGATCCTGTGCCACTCTATTACAAGAATGAGGAACAACCCTACTAATGAACTCTACACAATTCAGGCTTGCCAGCTCTTTGATTGGGAAGGGGCTTTAGCCCCGGTTTTCCCAACCGGGACTATAGTTTTCCCAACCGGGACTACCAATCCGGGACTAAAGGTGGGAGCCTTTACCCCCGGGTGCTCCGAACCGGGGCTAAAGACTCCCATGAGAAAAAAATAAATTTACGTTTGTGACTATGGTTTTCCCAACCGGGACTACCAATCCGGGACTAAAGGTGGGAGCCTTTAGCCCCGGGTGCTCCGAACCGGGGCTAAAGACTCCCATGAGAAAAAAATAAATTTACGTTTGTGACTATGGTTTTCCCAACCGGGACTACCAATCCGGGACTAAAGGTGGGAGCCTTTAGCCCCGGGTGCTCCGAACCGGGGCTAAAGACTCCCATGAGAAAAAAAATAAATTTACGTTTGTGAGATTAGAACTCAGCACCTCTCGCCTCACGCACGCTTACCAACTGAGCTACACAACCCACGTGATACAGTTCTGAACGTTTTCCTTTTGAATACACTCGTTAAAGACCTTTAGTCCCGGTTGGTAACACCAACCGGGGCTAAAAGGTCACCCTTTAGTCCCGGTTGGTATTACTAACCGGGACTAAAGGCTGGGGGACCTTTAGTCCGGGTCAGTGATACCAACCGGGACTAAAGGTTCACCTTTAGTCTCGGTTGGTTTTAGCAACCGGGACTAAAAGTCTTTAATCCCGGACGCAATTTTTTGCCGAGACTATAGCTCAGTTGATAGATCGTCCAAAGGCCATTTCTGTTGTAGTGTTTAGTTGCAGACGTTTTGGCAGTCCCAGTATGTACGGCACTGCCTCTCTTGCCGATTCAACACTGGCTAAATGATTGCAATGTGAAGACGTGCCCAACTCTGCCCATATTGACACTAATAGAGAAAAGCCTTTCGACGATAGACAGATTCGACCATTAGTCTTGAATTTTTTTTATGTCCGGGACTAAAAGTTCTTAGGTTCCTTTTTCCTCGAGGCAACCGGGACTAAAGGGTTAAGGCACCAACCGAGACTAAAGGTCCTTCCATACACAATTTAAAAAGAAGGAGTATCCTATTCTGTCAGATGTGTAGTGTAGCTTAGTTGGTAACGCACATGAAGACTAACTGTGTGGTCTTGAGTTCAAATCTCCACAACCACAATATTTTTTCGTTTTTATTCCAAACCTTTAGTCCCGAGTCGAATAGAGGACATTTAGTGGTCGAGAACCGGGACCGGGACTAAAGGTCCCTGAGACTTTTTTCATTTTTATTCCAAACTTTTAGTCCCGGGTCGAATACTGTAGAGGACATTTAGTGGTCCAGAACCGGGACCGGGACTAAAGGTCCCTGAGACTTTTTTCGTTTTTATTCCAAACCTTTAGTCCCGGATCGAATACTGTAGAGGACATTTAGTCGTTTTTATTCCAAACCTTTATTTCCGGGTCGAATACTGTAGAGGACATTTAGTGGTCCAGAACCGGGACCGGGACTAAAGGTCCCTGAGACCCGGGACTAAAGGTCTGTTTTCTGGTAGTGTGAAGTCACCCTGCTGTATTTTTTTAAATAAATAAATGACCACCATCTTCTCATTTCTCATTGTAGACCACACAACGATTATCAATATCCATATATCTGAATTTCAAATTAGATCTAAGTGGGTGACTATTTTGAGCAACTCTCCAAAGAAAATGCTTTATTTTATTTGGACAATCCATTTTCCAGATGCGCTTCCATAAGTCCTCTGCGGATAGATGGAGGCCGTCAGGCCTGAGAGAGATGCCCATTCACTGTTGCACTGTTTAGTAAGAAATCTTCTTCTACAAACCTTGTAAGCACTTTTAACTGAAAAAATCTCTGCCCCTCAATGGCACTTCATAACAAGGGCAAAGCCAGAATTTGAACATAAAGAGACCATTTAAACTAACAACAATCATGTATGTTAAAATGTAACATGTTAAAATGTATCATGTGCCAGGCCTCCCTTAGCCCCCTTCCCTCTGCCACTGCTTCACATGTCCTGGATCCGACTTCTTACGAGAGCAAATTTTCAAGTTTCTATGTCGTGGTTAAAAAAAATCTCTTTGCCTGTCACGCGGCCAAAGCACAGGTTGTTAGGCCTGACCTAGTCTCACAAGGCGATGATGTCCCTGTGTCAAGGTGAGGCAGAGGTTCGAAGATTTTTTCGACCTACGAAGGCCTTCTTAAGCATAATGCCCAGAGGCTGTCTAACCCCGTGGGTCAAGTTTTTTTTTATATATAATGTCATGCCAAATAATTATCCCTCACTATATTGTTCGGTAAGGCCAGAATCACTCTCGCATCCTCCTGCAAGAAAGTGTCTTGGTTTGGGGTGATCGGATTTCTGGTATGTTCCTTTGGTAGCCAGGGGTCCTTCCACATAGCAATTCCATATCCATCACAAATTCTCCAAACCATTCCCTCTTGAAGACTTCAATGCCCTTCAGGATACTTCTCCACGTATAAGATATGCCCTGAAGCTTGGCCAAACAAGGAAAAAAAGTTATATTCGTAACAGTTGAAAAAAGCAATAGTTTCAAGCGAGCAATAATAATTTCTACACTTGGTTACCTCTATGAAGCCCAGCCAAAATGTTTCAACCATTTTTTAATGTTCTTATTAATTCATCTTATTGTTACTTCATATTATTTGAAATACTATCAATTAATTTACACTAATCATGCACTAACAATATCATTTGTTTTTAATTCATCTTGCTGTTACTTAAAATTATTTGAAATACAGTGATATCAATTAATTCATGCTAATCATGCAATAACAGTGTCATTATTTGGTAATTGCTCGCATTGCCCAAAGTTTGATATATAAAAAGTAAATTATTTGGTAATTGCTCGCATTGCCAAAGAAGTATATAAAAAAAATATGGCGACAAAGCTCAGAGGTGCTCGAATTCATCTACAAAGATGACAAGGCGTGACGACCCATGCTGTCATGGAGCAATTTCTTCATAGCTTCGGCCAAATTTTATTGGGGTGAGAGAGGATCGAACTATCGACCTCAGGATATCTCAGTAGCTATTAGACCTACGCGCTAGCCAACTGCGCCACCACCCCGTTGTGATAGCTGTGCTAAACAAGAGTCATATTTGTTGGCTGCCTGCAAGACTTTGTGGTTGTAGCCAGTGCAACTGTCCTGCTGCAGATCGAGGAAGCCTGCTCAAGCAAGAAATCAGCAGAAAGATCCATCTCCTTGCTGCCGTAAATGTGTACTTGCATGCACGGTAGATAGAGATAGAGTATTGGACAGAAAACACATGTCTCAACTTCACTGGTGAAGCTGTTTTTTAAAAAAATAGCTTCATAAGCAACTTACTAGATGAAGCTAAATTGTTTTAGAAAAAATGTTTGGTAAAACAACTTCATACATGATTGAGAGAGAGAAATGAGTGAAAAACTATTTTTTCAGCTTCATCTCAACTTATGGTTTTGTGAGAGGGGGAATAAAACATGAGTGAAACTGTTTTGGAAAAAAATGTTTGATTAAAAAAAACAGCTCACAACAGCTTCTGTACCAAACAGGCCCTAAGTATCAGAATGAGACATCATCTTCTCGATGGAAACACCAGATTTTATCACAGCATACAGTGCCACAACGTTGAGTTTGTATCAGGTTGTTATACATGGTTTCTGCAGCTAATCATATATGGGAATTTGTATGGAGCTCATTTAATGAATCTATGAAGCAGGAAGCCCCCTGTTACTAGATGAATAAGTGCAGCACTTATCAAGAGACAAGAGTGGTATTAAAAACTATGGCAAGTTACAATGCATGCAGCAGCTAATCAAAGCTTGTATGAATGCCATGCAGCTAGCTGGCTAGTAATGTATTGCACCCCCATGGCCCCATGTAGCAGACTTGGCCAAAGTCCTGCCGATGTCAAGGTCTATGCCACGGTATTGATCTCCATCAGCAAGGGTCATAACTCACAAGTCAATGCCCAAAAGTCCTATCATTGTGTCTAATCAAAACTGTGATCATTTCTTGTTCAGAAGAATGAGTACTGGAGCAATTGGCCTATTGATCATTTGAAGTTTGCAGGTCGCCCAGGTGTCCACAGGAAGGCTTGATGCAAATGATTCAACAACATCTAGTTCATCCCTAAGGATCAGAGAGAAGAAAGTTAATAAGCCGACAGCCCACTTTTTAAGTAATATTCTGATACAATTCATTGTCCTGTTAAACAAGAAGGTTGTGCCGGCAAGTCAGATCATGCAGAACAAGCAGCAAAGAGTTTTACTTATATTTATTTATTATTATCCATAAAAGAAATGCATTCCTTGTCCATAATCTAGAGCTGTAAGTGTTTTTCGGTCATAAATAAATGAATAATAGTGTATTACAGCACATGGGTACAATGTTTGCAATTGTTGTTTACCTTCCACCTGGATGCCCTATGTAGACAAGAACACTTATGAGTCCCCCAGAACTGAGAATTCTGCTAGCAGCTTGCAGTGCTAGCTCAGTTGTCTTAGGCACTGTGATTACAGTTTTATCTCCTCCTGGAAGGTAGCCCAAGTTGAAAGCAACAAGCCTAAGCTGCTAGCTCAGTTGTCTTAGGCACTGTGATTACAGTTTTATCTCCTCCTGGAAGGTAGCCCAAGTTGAAAGCAACAAGCCTAGAACGAATGTGCCACAGTGAATCAGCAATACTAGGATTGTTACTACTTGAACTGGCATTTCCACTTTTCCAGAAATTGTTTTGTTTGAATTATATAGTACTAAATTAGCTGAATTTTTTAAATAGCAATGAACTTAGGAAGGCCTTGATCACCTGACAGGAGCATCTTTGGGAACAATTTCCTCCATTCTACTATGACATATATGAAATAGTTTTACTAGTCCCTGCTGCCACATTAAAAAAATAGATAGTCACAAGTACAACTATATGAAATATTAGGTGAGAAGATGACACGTTTCCTCTATCTCTAAATACTAAGGTCAAATCTGAATGCCTTCTTGTTATGTTTATTCATTTTCTCTCCTTCTTCAGGGGAAATTAGGTACAAACTTCATAGTTAAAATCCACACCTGATGTTCATCATCCACGGCCATTTTCAGAAAAGAGGAAGTACTCTCTATCGCAGAATCTTGAATGTCCATCCCATAAACACGTCCTCGTGCGGTTTCATCAGCCACCATCTTAAGCAGAGCGAGTGTGTCATTGCCATTCCCACATGTTGCATCAACCACCGTATCCCCCTTTTGAACAATATTTCTCCACACCCTAACCATAAACAATACACACAAAATCAGCTGTCGCCTATCATAAAAGCCTAGAGATAGTTTCTTTTACACATCTCACTTTAGTTACTGTGTATCCACATGCAACTGAACGATTTACCTCTGCAGCAGCTCAGTAAACATAGGGCTAAAATTGCTCTAGGTGTCTATTTACCTAGCATCAGAAGAATTCCATGCTGCTAGTTTCAGCGTTGGAAGTGAAGCTTACAGTATATACACATTTGAACACTTAAATCAACAATGGGGATTAGTTACCTACGCGTGGGCTACCTCGGTGGCCTTCCTCTTACCGGTGACGAAGCCCAGCACCGCCTCCTCCACCCCTGCGTGCGACGGAAACGCACTCCACAACTTCAGCAAATTCGCTGACCAACGCCGACGTGAAGAAAAAACAGAGAGAGAGAGAGAGAGAGAGAAACTAACCGAGTTCAGGTTGCTGCGCCGTCGCGACGCCCGCGGCGGCGAGCTGTGCAGCGGAGGTGCGAACGGAGAAGTGCCTCCTCGGCGCATCGCAGCTGGATCGTCGCCGGAGGAGAGGGGTTAGGGTTTGGGAGCGGAGGAGAAGGTGAAGGCGCAGCGATAGTGGAAGGTGCAGCGGCGGCGGCGGCATGGTGGCGGTCAGCTGCGAGTCCGCGACGGCGGCGGATTTTGAGATGAGACTGCTGCGTTAGCTGGATTACAAGTCTGTCTGTGCGGCCGGAGGGAAAAAAATAAAAAAAAATTGGGCCGAAGCTCAGAGGTGCTCGTATATCATCGGCGAGGATGACATGTCGTGACGACCCATGTGTCACTGAGCATTTCATCACTGCTCCAGGCCAAATTGGGGTGAGAGAGGCTCGAACTCTCGACCTCAGGATAACTCAATAGCTATGAGACCTACGCGCTAGCCAACTGCGCCACCACCCCGTTGTGGTTGCTGTGCAGATGAATACCTTCCCATGCGATGGAAACTCCAGCACAGCAATGAGCAGTCTTAACTTTTTAACTGAACTATCTCGCCTACCGTGCTAAATTGATAGTACTAGTTAGACTGTCTCTAACAGCTAGGACCTAAATTCCAGATGAATGTGTACCGCACAGGAGAAAGGTTTGTCACCCAAAAGTTTTATTCTCCAACAGAGGACGCAAAGAAGAAACACCCAGCGTCGCCATGGAGCCGCTAGCCGCGCCGGGCGCTCCTCGCCGTGGACCAGCCACGCCACGCCGGCAGCCGCCGTGGTTTCGCCTCGCCGCGTCATGCACTCCTCGCGGATCCGCCTCGCCACGTCGAGCGCTCCTCGCGGACCCGCCTCGCCCCACTGCGTCAGCAGCTCCCCGCGGCGGTCGCCGTCGCAGATCCACCTCGCCCCGTCGCGCTGGCCACCGTCGCGCACTCGCCTCGCCCTGCCGTGCCGTCCGCCGCCGCAGATCCACCTCGCCGCGCCGGCACCTCTCCACGGCGGTTCCGCCTCGCCCCGCCGGCGGCTCCCCACGGCGGTCCTGCCTTGCTGTGCCGGCCACGCCCCGCCACGGACCCACCCCAACCGCCAACGGGCCCACCATGTCGACGATGCAGGGATTTGCGTTGAGGAGAGAGACAACAGAGAGAGTCGGCATTTCTGGGTCTCCCTCCCCTCCTCCCCAAAATGGGTGACTTCTTTGCCTATTCTGTTGGAGGTCGTTTTTCCACTGTGCACGAGCCATTTTGAGTTTGGGTAGTGGTTTGCGTATTCTGTCGGAGATAGTCTTAGGGCCTGTTTGGTTCTCCTTCCACTAAAATTTAGTG
Organism: Coix lacryma-jobi var. lacryma-jobi; assembly: GCA_009763385.1. Classification (NCBI taxonomy): domain Eukaryota; kingdom Viridiplantae; phylum Streptophyta; class Magnoliopsida; order Poales; family Poaceae; genus Coix; species Coix lacryma-jobi. The sequence goes on from CM019826.1 coordinate 6,413,763, forward strand.
ACTAAACTTTAGTCACTTTTAGTAGCTAAGTTGCCAAACACCCCTACTAAAAAGGACTAAAAAACCATTTTAGTTCCTTTTAGTCCCTTTTAGGAAGGGCGTTGCTTCTAAAAGTGACTAAAGTTTAGTTACTAAATTTTAGTGGGAGAGAACCAAACAGGCCCTTACTAGCGTCCGAAAGATCGAGGATGTGGATATGTCATATGCTCCCCCACTCCTATCTCTGAATAAATTAAATATTAAAGTTGTCTTAAATTATTATTTTTCTTTAGTTTATCTAATTTATAGAAAAGAATAATAAGATTTATATAGCACTAAACTAGTATAATCAGATATGTGGCAGAATTGTTTTTTCTATAATATAATCGTTTCATGTCATATAAATATTTGTGCTTCTTTCTATAAATTTAGCCAAAAATCTTCATCAAATGTAAACATGCGACATGCACGTGTTTATGAAAACCATTTCAAATGCAATGAGAATATTAATCGAGTTCTTGATATATCAATTCATATATTGTCATTAATAATTCTTTGACTACAAAAATATGATAATGAATTCTTTATTGGATCTATAAATCATTAAAAAATATAAAAAATTATATAAATGAGTGGCACCAGCCTAGTAGTGGAGCTGATGTCACTTGTTCACGGTGCAACAAAATGAAGTTGAGACTACAGACGAGGCACTGTGTACATGGTGAGAGAGTTGGTAATCGTGTGAAGAGAGTTTAATTCTCATAAAACTTATTTTTCTATTATTAATATATTGCCATATTATTAGAAGCGTCTATCTAACAACTTATTTAATGTAAATAAAACTCACGTGAATCTTAAGACTGGCCTAATTGTTTCCTAGAACTGAATCGAGCGCATTTATGTTGGCTTTCATTGGTCTGTTACATTTTTCTCCGGTACATCCGTGCTTGTCCAAAGAAAGTTTCATTGTTCAAACTAACACAGTTTGATTCTGTGAAATTCGCTACTTCTGTTTTTTTATGCACCTTTTGTTTCAATAAATCATAGTAGAGGCAAGCCCCTCCTATTCTCTTCATAAAAAAGAAACAAGGTTTGATTCCGTGAAATTTGCTTCGAGATAGCGAGACATGCATTTTCGCTGTCAATCATTCCCCCAAGGTAAAAATACAAAGTAACTGCCTGCTGCACGCTGCAGAGCTTGGTTTCGATCAACCTCTGTTCTCTGTCGTGTTTGGTTCGCTATGTACCAAAACCGTGTCTTTCCCCTCGGTCCGATTTGAGTGTATGCGACTGGACCCGCTCAAAAACAAGTTTAGTGGTTGTGATGGGCGGATTATGTTGAGTTTTCGATACGGATGGCCAAAATGATTCTAACTTCATCTTATATTCCTATTGCATCCCATTCTTAGGAATCATTGAGCAGACATCATCATCCCTCATGGCCTCTCTCACCTCCCGCATTATTCTCTCTCACTGATGAAATCGGTCGGGAGGCTTTACAATTTGAAATGCTTTATATATTGCCGGTTTGTCATAATGGATAAGCTAGCTATTTATGTAGTTGCACGTAGCGACCGTGCCTGGCGGCACTATACCTCAACAACCAAAGAGTTAACGTAAAAAAAAAAACAACCAAAGAGTTAATGAAGATTTCATTTATGCTTTTCCTTCGTACTATGTCTACTTTCTATCTCTGTCTGTATATATTTCAATACCTATACCTTATGTTCTTAGTTCTCACCGCAAAAACTTTTCACCCATCACATCGAATGCTTGAGATATGCATGAAGTACTAAACGTAAACTAAAAAAATAACTAATTACACAAATTGCGTGTAATTTATGAGACAATTTTTTTAAAGCCTAATAATAAATTTATGTTTTGACAATGTTGTGCTACAGTAAATATGTGTTAATGATGGATTAATTAGTCTTAATAAATTCGTCTCACGGTTTCTAGGCAGAATATGTAATTTATTTTTTTATTAGTTTATTTTTAATACATTAAATGAGTGTCGGAACCTCCGATGTGACACGTAAAAACTTTTCACACTCCAACTAAATAAGGCCTTAATAATAAAGAGGTAAAATTTGAGGTTTTTTTGGTCTGTCTCTATCTAACTACCAAATAATTAATAGAGAGTTTCTTTTGTCGAAACTTATATATAACCTATATTCATACGAGTTAGCATTGCTCACATCTAGGTTAACATGGAGATAGAATCCTAATCTAAAATAGATTTCTTGGATCCTTAGAGCATCTCCAAGAGAGTCCCCATCCATCTTTTTTTTTGGAAAAAGAGAAAAAAAACTTATCTCCAACTGTTTCCTATATCTCTTCCCCATTTTTTTTTGGGAACTTGGCAAAAATCCTCCTTCTCATGCGTATATTTGCACGCAGGCTCATTGTTGCGCATCGTAGTTCCCCGCGTCGTCACCGCCTCCCTTCCTAAACGACATTGAGTCCTTCCTGACCTGCAAAAGCATAAATTGATCGGCATCGTTGTTGACCAGCAGGCTGGCAAAAGCATGGCTATCATCTGCTACTGAAACAGCAAGCCTTGTTTAGATACCATAAACTATCAACTTTTTTTCACTCTCTCTCTATCACATCACCACCACATCAATGTTTGGACGCATGCATGGAGCATTAAATGTTGGTAAAATAAATAACTAATTGTACTTTTAGTATGTACATGTCGAGACGAATCTTTTGAGTCTAGTTGGGTCATATTTAGACAAAGTTTGTCAAATAACAACGAAAGTGTTACAGTTGAGAAAAAATCTTACTCACTACATCTAAACAAGGCCCTACTGCGTACTGCATGGCTCTTCTGCTGCTGTTCTGCGGGCCGGCAAAAGCTAATGCCTGATCGGCTACTGTCATTGCTCTGCTATTGAGGGCATGTTCATTTTGTTGGTTAAAATTTTAGTTGTGTCACCTTGGATGTTTCTGTTGGCGTTTGAAACCACGGGGTGTCACCGGACCGACAAGTAAATTTGTATCTAGGAGGGGACTACACGCTCCTGATCCAGATGGGTTGCATAAGAAGAACACAAAAGATTTAGGGTCTGTTTGGTTCGTGGCCACATTTTGCCACGTCTAAAGTTAAGTATTTGCCACACTGTGGCTTGCCACGTTCTATGGCAAAATCGATATGTTTGGTTCGTTACTAAGTTGAGGCAAAAAATGTGTGGTTGTTGTTTGGATGGCTGCCCCAAAAAATTGACAATTGCCACATATTTAGAGCACATGATGTTTAATCAAGTCACAAATTTATATGATATTATTAGTGGACTAAGAATAAATATGAAAATTAAGACTAATAAATATAGATAATTAGTGGTCTAGCCATTCCCTTCTTTTTTTACTATTTTTTATTTCCTTAATTTTTTTTACTTATTTCATTTTTTCTTCTATATTCTCTCTCATTTATCCCTTGGTATCTTTCATTTATCTTCATCCACCGCACGAAGGCAGTCAGCCTTATCCACCGGACGCAAGGTGCCCAGGCGGCTGCGCGCTCGCGTGTCCCCGTGCCTTGCGTTTCGACGACCGTCGACCAGTACTCGCGCGTCCCGACGCCCCGATGGCCTCGTGCCCTCGCGCGGTCGCGTCCCGTCCACCGCGAGCGCCTCTCCGTCGTCGGCCTTCATCCTTCGCGGCTGCGCGACTCCGACGGCGTGGCTCCGACGGCACGGCGCGACTCCGACGGCGCGGCGTGACTAGGCAGCTGTGCTGGCGGAGATGGCAGGGTGGCCGCTTGGCAAAAAATTTTATGGCGGGGGCGGAGCAAAAGCTCGCCACAAGTTTCAGGCGAAAAGTTGCGGCGAATGCTTCTTCTAATTGTGGCGAGCCTCACCTGGATAAAGAACCAAACGCCACCCGCAACATCTATGGCGAGCCCAGAGACGAAGCCAAAAAAAATTAGGAGGGGCTGAACGAAATTTGACGATGAAATTCATGAAAAAATCACCTGTTCGCCTAGATACCAGGATCCTGCTGTAAACTGTGGCGTACCCTCGGCAACTAGTGTTGCGCTTAACTCCTCTCTCTATACTAGTCCTGCTACCAACGCTCGCTTGCTTGCGGCACCTGGCTCCTTGTCCGCCCGCCTGCTGCGTAAGGCTGCTCGTCCGCTGTCCGTTGTGCTTGGCTGCATGCTCGCGGCTCACCGTGCCGCTCAGCTTCGCGCCTGGGCTTGGCTGCCTACTCGTCGTGGCCCCGCTAGCCCGCCCCTGCACGACCGCATGTAGGAGCCGCTGGCCTCGTTGTTTGTGTCACGGCGTAGTCACGTGTGCCGCCCGCTAAGAGCCGTGCGATGCTGCATGAACGAGAAGCCGTCGTTGAACGCTCTATAGGGATGAGTTAGTGCGGTCGATTGGGAACTGGGAAGTTGTGATAGGGTCGTGTCTTATTGGACTTTGACTGGATAATTCTCTATGTCTATTGAATTGCTTGCCCAATTAACAAAAGAGGTCATCTTCTACTCCCAACAAATCTCAGCCTCTCCTACCATATACATCTATAATCTTAGCCCCTCCTACCTTGTACATTTATAGCTAAAATTTCAATAAAAAACACTAGAGGTTTCACGTACTCGGCAGCGGTAGGGGGGGCTTGAGCCCCTCCCGCCCCACCGCTGCCTCCGTGCCTGGGCGAGCCTAAGCTTAGTTGTGGCAATCTGTGGCGTCCAACCAAACATCCCCTTATATCGCTTCAGGCAAGGAGTATCCTACGTGCAGTGGGGGAGAATGTCCTATATTATCTTGCACCGAAATGCTTGTAGTAGGGGTTACAAGCGGGTAAGAGAGAGAACGAGTCCCAAGACTTAGAGTACGGTGTGTGTGTTGAGCTCACGAGTGTTTGTTGTGGGTTCTTCTATCTTCATTTGTCCTGCTTGAAAACGGCTCTGGCTCCTCTTTTTATAGCCGCGGATGGCACGTTGTCCTTTACATGTTTGACTGCGTAGAGAGTCAAGGCCTAGCCGATGTTGTAGCTCTCCTGTGGTAATCCTGGAGCCATAGGGTCCAGATGTGATATTTGTATGCTGTCGAGACCTCGGTGGTGGCTCCCGTACAAGATAAGGCGACATGGTGACAAGTATGGACATCTTCAGCGATCAACACTCTCAGCGTCGTCTTATCAGGGGCTATGCAGTGCCGATTTGACCCTTGTCCCATTGAACCACGTCGCTTGTACCGCGCGGGCACATAATTGACGTTGTATGAGGTAGCAGGTAGGAGGAGTAGATATGTCGTCTCGTTAGTGGAGACGGTCCGAGCGAGGATTGTGGCGCGGCCGCCCGAGCCAGCCTCGGGCGAATCGGAGAATCATTTCCCGTCCAAGGCATCGCGTTGAAGCCTCGGGCGAGGCGGAAAATGCGTCCTGCCTCATAGCATGGTGTTTGAGGTCTTGGGCGGGACAGAGAATTGCCTATCAGTCGAGGCCTAGCCCTGGGGCCTCGTGCGAGACGGAGAATTCGCTCTCGGGCTACTGGGGCTTAGCCTCTTGGAGGTTTGGTGTGTTTTCACGACCTTCGCTTTGGGTACCTCTTATTATGGTCAGGGTGAAGCCATGTTGAGCTTGCCTAGTGCCAATGCACCACTTAAGAAAAGATTTACCACTAACTAAATAAATTTTTACCATGTATTTGTATCAGATTATGAATATCCTCTTAGCTGTGCACCATCATAAATTTAAAGCTAGCTTCGCCTCTGATTATGGTACCCGATGGTTACATCACTAATTTAGTTTATTAAAAATATACTAATTATAAAACTAATTACAGCATGGGCCTACGGTGATCCTGGCAACACGCCTGCTACCGTGCGGCTATAGGCGACGGTGGCCTAACACAGTTGATGGCAGGCCCTGATCGTAGAGAAAATGCCACCTGAATATAAACCAGCAGAGCTACTAACTACAACAGTTTCACTGCTCACTATAAACCAATTAGGTAGAGTCCACGGCATCGAGGGTCACAATAGATTCTAACTAATTCACCTTATATTCCCATTGCATCCCATTCCCAGCAATCATTAAACTGATGATGCCACCCAACATCATCTTTCAGGCCTTCTCGCTCTCACCCTTCCGAATTATTCTCTCAGTGGAAATGGCTTGGGAGGCTTTACAATTTGAAGTGCTTCCATGTTGAGAAGCTAGCTATTTATGTTGCTGCACGTAGTGACCATGAGTTTAGTTCATTCGTCACCAACCGACTTGGCGCCAACCGACTTGGCCAATTATTGACCTTGTTTCCAGTGGCAGTACCTCATCATCAATAACCAAAGAGTTGATGAACATATACCGAGTGCACCGACATAATCTTAATATGAGATTTCATTTATGCTTACATACTATAAAAGATCATGTAGATATGATGTAGCTGTGGAATTGTGGATATATAGAAGTTGGAAACACGGCAAGACAGATAATAATATAAGCCATGAAAAAAATAACAAAGCAGTGGAAGAGCTCTAATAAAACTAACAATTTTATGTCGTCCTAATCGGCTTTACACTTCATGGGTAAATATAGGCTGGTCCTTGGTGTTGAGTTGGGCAGCCACTGCACCATACCTAAAAAACCATGGCCCGATTGATCATTCAAATATTGATTCTCTATCTTATTTTCCAGCCCTATTAGCATGTTGGATTGAGCAATATAGGCACCATCTAATGCGCGCAGTAAATAATTGCTCAATAACTTTGCATGGTGATCAGTGAGCTGGAGGTGAGAGACGAGCCATCTATTGCTGACGTTTCTAGCGCTGTTCTTGTAGGTGCTTGGTCGGTCATCCCTCGGGAGCACGGCAGAGCGCAAGCACTAGTGTAGATTTTAGCGCTTCGATGACAGATGACGGTACCAGAATGCATGGAATGATCCTATATCTTCACGGAAACTAACGGGGTGTTTGGTTCCTAAAATCAAATCATGCTTAGGTGGTAATGCATCAACTTATTCCATTCCACCAACCAAATAAAAAAATGAGGAGTGAGAAGATGATGGACCATCTCCTTCCTCAAACCAAACACGCTATAAGAGACCACTAATATGTTACGTTGGAGATTTGGAGCTGTTCGTCTCTCGCAGATGAAAATACTCCATCCGTCGTACAACAAAAACATGCAACTACATACGGCTTACATGTCATCAAAAGTAGTTTACGTTTGATCAAATTTCTAATGAATACTATTTATATTTATGACTTCAAATTAATTTATTAAGAAAATACATTTCATAATAAATCTAATGGTATTTATTTAATATCATAAATATTAATATGTTTTTATGTACAATTAATCAAATTTGAAATACTAAATCACACTGCTAGAATTGTATATTTTTGTGGATAGAGGGAGTATGACAGTAGACTCTGCTATGAGGAGAAATATTTTCTCTAGTACCGAACTCGATCACTGCGCTCATGGTTGTTCTATGGTGTCAGTACTAAAAGTTCACGTGCTTGTCATTTCGGTCGTCACTGCCTTTAGGGTGCCTACAATAGCGTTAGGTCGTGACACTCAAACTGCTTTACACAACTAACAACATCATCACTGCTTGCGATTGATCGATCAGGGTTTTTTTTGACCTAATGGATCGATCAGGCGTTGAGTTCACGGCACGCACCAGGCCACCAGCTGGAGTTGGTTCCCTATTTACCACTTTTGTAGGGTCAAAACAGATTTCTGTGACTGGGGGAAATTAGAACCTTCAGTGTCGACCGGCTCTCGGAAGCATTAGAGAACCCCAACTTGAGCATGAGAACCTTCTGCGTCTGGAGAGTCGGGTTAGGCACCCAAGGCAAAACAGATTGTTCCTTCATCTGATATTCCCATTGCATCCCATTCACAGGAATTATTGAGCCAATGATGCCACTCAGCATCATCTCTTGCTGATCCCCTAGCTGGCCCTCTCTCACCCCCTTCGGCATTATTCTCTCAGCAGAAATGGCTTGGGAGGCTTTACAGTTTGAAGTGCTTCATATTTCCACAATGGAGAAGCTAGCTATTTATGTAGTTGCACGTAGTGACCATGAATTTAGTTCTTCACCAACCAACTTGGCCAATTACTGACCTTGTTCCAAGTGGAAGTAGATGAACAACTAAAGAATTGAATGATGAAAACCCAGTGCATCATCTTAATATGATATTTCGTTTATGCCGACGTACTATAAAAAATAATATAGCAGTGAAATTGTGGATATATAGGTAGCACGCAGTTGGAAACATGATTGTCAGATAAAAGCCATAAAAATAATAACAATAAAGTAGTTTAGGGGAAGCTCTAGCAAAACCAATAATTGTATTTCATCCTACTCAGCTTTACACTCTGTGGGTTAATACAGGATGGTCCTTGGTGTTGATTAAGTCGGGGAGCCACAATATAGCACAACCCCAAACCAAGGCCCAATCACTCACTCAAATATTGAGTCTCTTTCTTTTTTTCCCAAATTATCCTTCACATAATTCTTGAGGAAAGGACTCTCGATCTGAAGACTAGTAGGTAATTAGTGGAAACCAATTTAGGGATCGAACATAATTCAGCAATTCGAGAAGGATGCAAATCAATTACAAATGACAACTACTTTTGAGAATCAAGATAGTGACAACAGTATTTTTCTTTCACAATAAATAAGTCGAACAAATGAGCCGAAACGGCTTATATATGAGCCGAACAGAGCCAATGTATGCTGCTTCTTGCCTGCTGGTTTGCTGGGTGACACGATTCATGCTAATACAGGAATGAAATTAAGCTGTGTTTAGTTCCCAGAAATTTTTGGGGAAAGTTCTGTAGCACTTTCGTTGTTATTTGATAAACTCTGTCCAAACATAAACTAACTAGGCTCAAAAGATTCGTATCGACATGTACATACTAAAAGTATAATTAGTTATTTTTTTACCTACATTTAATGATCCATGCATACGTTTAAAGATTGATGTGACAGAGAATCTAAAATTTTTTTGAAAAAATTTAGGAAACTAAAGGATTGCATCCCATTCCCAAGACACCAGTACCTTTGGGCAGGACAGTTCGGCTTATGTTCCCCATGCATCCCATTCCCAAGAACCCTGACTTGCAATGCTAACACCACCATCAATTCAACCTTTCTCGTTACAGCAAGTACTCTGTGTTATAATACAGCCGATTTGCTGGCCGTCAAAGTCCTTGCAACATTCTCTCAGCCTACTCATACAGTGATTGAACTTTATCATTAATATAGGACCCACTAGTCTCTCTCACGGATTTATCTTGGTTCTTGTGTCCAAGCCGGCTGTAAGTTTACAACCTGTTTCTCCTCTCTCTGCTCTCTTCTCTCTTCCACATCAGCATTTAGCCGGCTAGTTTGTAGCCTTCTAGCCCTTCGTGATCATGTGGTGCTCCAAGCAAGTATTCTAGCAGCTAGCAAGCTTCTGCGTGCCATCCACTACAAACCATGCATCTATAATATTCTAGCAGCTAGCAAGCTTCGGTTTTTTCCTGACATGAAATTTTGAGTTTCCAGTAGTGCCATGCAAACTACTCGCAACCACAATATTTCATGGTAAAAACCACTCATCTATTTATGAACTACTCCTACTCCGTAGCTAGGAAAGCTGATAGGCCAATGAGCAAACGAGTGCTGAATTTGATTGATTGCTAATAATTAACACATGCATGTTGCAGTGTTGTACACTTGTGCGGGCTGTCCACAGGCGCGCCTGCTAGCATGGCTTTGTCGAACTCTTGGCTCATCTTGGCTCCTGCTCATCTGTGGGATGATGCGCCAGCTAGCGAACCATGAGGACCCGGTTGAAAAATCCAACACTAGGCTCGGATGCAGTGGTGCCAGTGACTCCATGTCACCGTCGACACCTCTGCTACAACGACGGCAAGTGACGCTGTTCAAGAGGGTGAAGAGCAAGGAAGGAAGTCACTCAAAGGTGGGCCGGCTCTTGAACGAACGGGGCGGACCAGGAAGCCCAACCCAAGGATGACTGGACCGGAGTGGGTGAGGTGATTCTCGGCCCTGCGAGGCCCAGACGGAAGGAAGCCTCTCTGGCCCTTCATGTACGAACCACGAGAGAGAAGGAGGGTCGAACTTGGTCATTACTCCTGAACCGCACCTGAGGGTGGCGGCGGCGGCGAGCGCGGCGATCGCCGGCGTCTCGAGACCTTGTATCCAAATACACAATACTGTTGCTATATCGATCTGAGGGGTTGGTAACATCTGGTATCGGAGCGCTACGATCCTCTGTTTCGTGTCGTATTCCATCGGTCCGCTTGCAAACGCTCTTGGTTGGATCGAGATCTCGAGTGGGCAGTGAGCTGCTGCTACTCGAAATTTCTCTGTAATTCCGGAGCTCGCGAGTCGATTTGTGGGGGAAAATTCGCGATTCTGGCAACGCACCAGTATCTCACTCGTCGGCAGATGTCCATGGCGACGCCCGAGGAACAGTTGGGCCAGATCCTCGCTCTGCTCGGTGAGAACTCCAAGGGCATCAATGATCTCAGGAGCGCCATGGTGGATATGCGAGCTCTGAGGACAGAGATCCTCACCTGGAAGCCCGATGTCGACAGCCGCGTTAACGAGTTGGAGCACGCGGTGTTGGATCTCGGTGAGCGAGTCGACCAAGTCCTGGGGCTTCTTCCTCAAGCCCGACCGCTGGAGTCTACAGTAGTGGAGCAAGCTGGAGATGTCACCATCGCGCAACCTCCGCTCACCGCTGCGATTCGGGAGGACCACTTCGCCTCTCCGAGCACCAAGATGCCGAGCTCTGCCCATCTGGAGCTTTCCCCGTCCCGGGCGGCATCAGGGTCGATAGACCACGACAAGAAACTTCTCCACCGGGGTGCTGATTTCGGGACGGCATACACCACCGTCCCAGAAACGGCCCCGGTCACAGGTGCGACACCCCCTCTGAATTTGTCTACAGTTCAGTTTCCCTTTCAGAATGTCGTGCTTAGTGATCGGCCTTATTTTCCACATCACTCTCCTTTTCCTGATGTTCAGTTTCCCAAGTTCGATGGATCCAATCCTCGTCTGTGGGTCAAGCGTTGTGAAACATACTTTGATGTCTACCAAACTGATCCTGGGTTATGGGTGCGTTTAGCTTCTATGCGTCTCACTGGTTCAGCAGCTCTGTGGTTTCAAACTGTGCAAAATGCCACCCATACCATGACTTGGGACTCCTTTGTCCAAGCTGTGTGCATTAGATTTGATAAGGATGAACACAATCATTTGCTTCGGCAATTTTTCCACATCAAGCAATTGTCTACAGTTTCTAATTATGTAGAACAATTCAGTGACCTCGTTCACCAGCTTTTAGCACATGACCCTTCCTTCCCAACTTCTGTCATTACTAACAGATTTGTGGATGGCCTTAAAAAAGATACTCGAGCTATTATTATGCTTCATAGGCCCCAAGACCTCGATACTGCTGTTTCTCTGGCATTCTTGCAGGAAGAAGCAACTCAAGACCAACCCAACAGAAGGCTTGAGTCTTGTGGCTATACCAAGCGGAATTCTCAAGAGACCTCGAAATCAAATTTTATTTCTCAAGGAACCTTCAACAGTCCTGCTAGACTATCAGAAGACAGAAGGCCTAATGATACTGTCAAGTCCAAGACAGGAGATGAGAAGGTAACAGCCCTGAAGGCTTACAGGAGAGCTAAAGGGTTATGTTTCAAGTGTGGTGAAAAATGGAATCCTCAACACAAATGTCCAGCTGCTGTGTCACTGCACGCAATGGAACAATTGTGGCAGTGTGTAACTGAAGGTGAAGATTTGGATATCTCTGAGCCGAAGGAGGACAGCGACTCTGGTGACGACCTTATGGCTATATCTGTGCAAGCTCTAAGTGGTACTGAAGGGTATAAAACTATGAGGCTAAGAGGTCATCTAAATGGCAAAGAGGTATTCATGTTTGTTGACTTTGGCAGTTCTCATAGCTTTCTGAATGCAGAATTGGCTGGTCAGATACATCCTTGGCACCCTCTACCACATCCAGTAACAGTACAGGTTGCTAATGGTGAGGTTATCCATTGTACACATGAATTACCACATCAGATTTGGGCAATTCAGGGACAAACCTTCCATACCACAATGAAAATCATTCCACTCAGTGGCTATGATGTGATTTTGGGCATTGACTGGCTTTCATCCCATAGTCCCATGGAAATTCATTGGCTTGAAAAATGGTTACAATTCAAGCATCAAGATCGGGTCATCAGATTGACTGGGCTGCAACCAGGACTCACTACAGGCCCTCCTATATCCACATCCCAACTTCAGGCTCTAAACAAAACTGATTCTATTCTTTATACGGTCCAGCTACAACCTGTACCATCTCCTGACCAGCTCTCCGACACTATACAAATGCTCCCTGCTGACCTCCAAGCCATATTACAGCAATTCACTTCAGTTTTTGCCCCACCTATTGAATTACCCCCTCCAAGGCCAGGGGATCACAAAATCCCTTTACTGGAAGGTGCTCAACCTTTCTGTTTACGACCATATCGGTACAACCCAGCTCAGAAGACCGAAATTGAAAATCAGATCAAAGATATCCTGCAAAAAGGATGGATTCAAGAAAGCACAAGCCCCTATTCTTCACCTGCACTGTTAGTCAGGAAGAAAACAGGTGATTGGAGGCTGTGTGTGGACTATAGGCGTCTCAATGCTGTCACAGTTAAGAACAAGTACCCATTACCAGTTATTGAGGAACTATTAGAAGAACTGCAAGGATCTATTTGGTTTTCTTCACTCGATTTGTGTTCAGGCTTTCACCAAATTAGATTGGCACCCGGTGAAGAACACAAAACAGCTTTCCAAACTCACAGTGGACATTATGAATACAGGGTTATGCCCTACGGGGTCACTGGAGGTCCAGCCACTTTTCAAGCTATTATGAACACAGTTCTGAAACCTTTGCTGCGCACATGTGTTGTTGTATTCATTGATGATATACTTATCTACAGCAAGGATTGGCCAGAGCATCTGCATCACATCAAAACAGTTCTCAACATTTTGCAGCAGCATGGCTTTCATGTCAAACTTCATAAATGCTCTTTTGCTCAAAAGCAGCTACGCTATCTAGGGCACATTGTCAGTGAACAAGGAGTGGCAACGGATCCCTCAAAAATTAACATCATCAAAGATTGGCCCCAACCTCACAATGCTAAAGAATTAAGAAGTTTTCTGGGAATGGCTGGTTATTACAGAAGGTTTGTTCCTCAGTTCGGGATGATCAGCAAACCTCTCACCAATCTCCTGAGGAAAGGAACATTGTTTATTTGGACCTCCGCCACCGAAGCATCTTTCCAAACCCTTAAACAAGCATTAATATCTGCACCTGTTCTGGCAATGCCTAACTTTGCCCTTCCTTTCATCATCGAGACAGATGCTTCAGCTAAAGGGATTGGAGCGGTCCTACAACAGCAAGGTCATCCTATAGCATATGTCAGCAAGGCTCTAGGAGTTAAAGCACAAGGGTTGTCCACTTATGAAAAGGAATACCTCGCAATTCTCATGGCAGTCGATCATTGGAGACATTATTTACAGACATCACCCTTCGTCATTCTTACAGATCAAAAAAGTCTCATTCACCTTGATGATCAGAGACTCTCTACTCCTTGGCAGCATAAAGCTCTTACAAAACTCATGGGGCTGACTTACAAAATTGTCTACAAAAGGGGCAGTGATAACAGGGTTGCGGATGCCCTGTCCAGAATTACACCTTCTCCTACCTATGAAATATCAGCCATCTCCACTCTGAAGCCATTATGGTTGGATGACATTCAAAGAGCATATGACTCAGATCCTCACTGCCAGCAACTACTAACTGAACTGTCAGTATCATCTGTATCCGGCCAGTACTCATTGTTGGATGGCCTCATCAGATTCAAGGGCAGAATTTGGATAGGATCCAATAAAACATTACAGCTAAAGATTCTGATTCTATTCTCTCTCCATTCGAGTGCTATCGGAGGACATTCTGGATTCGATGTCACTTACAAGAAAGTGAAGCAGCTTTTTGCTTGGCCAAGGCTTAAACAAACTATTAAACAATTCGTGGAGCAGTGCACGATTTGTCAGCAAGCCAAGGCAGAAAGGGTTGCATACCCTGGTCTTCTTGCACCATTACCGATCCCTGAAGGTGCTTGGCAAGTCATCTCTCTGGACTTCATTGAAGGCCTTCCAACATCTGCAACTTACAACTGCATTTTGGTGGTTGTGGACAAGTTCTCCAAATACGCCCACTTCATACCACTCTCCCACCCATTCACCGCCTTGCAGGTGGCAGTCACCTTCCTCAACAATATATTCAAACTGCATGGTCTTCCGACAGCAATGATTTCTGATCGTGACAAGATATTCACTAGCAACGTTTGACAAGAACTCTTCAAACTCTTGGGCATTGACTTACGCATGAGCACAACATATCATCCTCAAACGGATGGTCAGACTGAACGCGTAAATCAGTGTCTGGAGACCTATCTTCGTTGTTTTGTCCACGCATGCCCTACAAAATGGTCTCAATGGCTGGCTTTGGCTGAATACTGGTACAACACATCCTTTCATACTTCTTTGGGCCGCACTCCCTTCCTGGTTTTATATGGATATGAACCACGTCATTTTGGTATTGACATAACACACGCCTGTCAGTCTCCTGATTTGCAAACCTGGATACAAGACCGTGAACTTATTCAACAGCTGGCCAGACAACATTTGATCCGAGCTCAGTCCAAGATGAAAGCTCAAGCAGACAATGTGACACCCCAATTTTAAGAACAAAATTGGAGCACAATATATGTATGCCAGGATCAATTTTCATACATATATCCACATCATAGTAAATATCAAAACAATGCTTTGTTAATAATAACGAACTTTATTACATAAATGACCCTCGGGTCTGAAAGAAAAGTACAGACTCTCATGAAACTGACTCTAAAGTAAACTCTGGTGTCGATGCGGAAGATCTGGACTCCACTCCACAGGAAGGTCGACCGGGGGTAGCGCCATCCTAGTACAGGTCGTCAGGGTCGTAGCCTCCGTCTTCTGGATACTCCTGCTCCTCGTACGCGTAGTCTCCAGCGTCTGGGTGGGGTAGCAGGGGGGACAAAGAGGAAGGGTGAGTACATCGAAATGTACTCCGCAAGTGTGGGAAATATATGCTTATGAGGCTAAAAACAAAGGTAGGCTGACTCTGTTTGACTCAAGCGCCTAAAGCGACACACCCTATTAATCCTATTAATCCTATGCACTTATTTACTAGGTTATAGCCACAGATACTGTAGAAAAGTAACAACACTCGGAGTCGCACCGAGCAAACCACACTCGGAGTCACACCGAGCAACCAACACCTGAAGTCCATTAGGCAACCGCACCAGAAGTCCATCAGATGACCCGAACCCAAAACCAACCAGTAACCAACTAATCTCGAAGAAGTCCAAGCCCGCTCGTGACCGTGAGCACGGCTGATATATCAGTTTTACACTCTGCAGAGGTTGCACATCGTTACCCATGAGTCGTGCAGATCCCGTCACGCTAAACACTGTCAAGGTGCATAGCAGGTTGCACTGCAAGGCCTTTACAAAGTCCCCTCCAAGTCCGTTCCACACGTACCTCTAAGGTTTCACCCCGTACAAAGGTCTATGACCCCAGGGCCCCCTCGTGAGCCACTAAAACAAACCCCGTGTGGACCCTCAACTTAAAGGTTGCTAATTAATTAGCCAGGTCCAGCCCATCCAGATCTCATGGTTGCGCTGTTTTGCCGGGTTACTTGTCCAAGAACCGGGTCCTAGGGATCCAGGCAGGATAAATCTAGCACTCGCCCAGAACCAAAAACCAAAAGCAGCTGCCGCGTCCCACGGCACAAAACCACCAGTACGGGTCCATCCTGCCGGATTTACCTAATAACCATGTTACTACAAAATTACCATGTCCACATTCGTTTCATAGTTCATTAATCAAGATTATAAACATTTTAACTCCCATCCCAACCATGACTGCAGGGCTAAGCAAGACACCTACCCGAACATCCCAAAACAGGCGACAAAGATAATATAAACAAATTCTAGTAAACCCTAACATGGGATTCAAATTAACGACAAGCATGCATCTACAAGATCTAACTACTCTAGTACCAAAAGTAAAATAAAGTAGGTGCAAGATGTTCAAGGACACTTGCCTTCGGACTGGGTCGAATCAACTGGGTCGCAAGGATGGTCTGGAGCGTCCTCGTACTCCGCACTCTCTGGCCCAAGCAACATACATGGCACAATACATAGAAATAAATAACAGTACAACAAACAGTAAGGAAACAGTAAACTAATAGATCTACTGCGTAGAGAACGAAATTATGAATCTAACGCAAGTTGAATGGGTCAAATCGGAGTTAAAATGAGTAAGTTATGAGCATTTGAATGGGAGTGACAAAACTGTAAATAGAGTGAACTTGATTTTACATTTTAAATAAATAAATCTGAAATTAAAATGACAGCAGGACTAGGCCTCATTTATCCAAAAACCAAGGGGCTAGATCAGAAGGCTATACAGACTCTATGAACAGTGATATAATTAGAGGACAAGTCAAGGGCTAGATCGCAAGGTGCGCATACACTATGTTGTGAACTGAGTCCATGAGTCATGGACCGAAGATGGGTTCGTGTGAGTGGTCTATCATAGACCATGTTCACGGTGAAGGAGATGGATCCTTGTATTTCTATTGTATTACATCTTTTATTTTTTGAAGGAAAACGGCCACAAATGCATGTGCATGTCATCATGACATCATCAAGCTAGCAAGATCACGCATGGCTTGCTCCTGTTTGCAAACGTATAAATTTGCATGCACGTGCATGGCTGCTGGGAAGCGGCGTGTTGCGGTTGGTGCTCGATCTTGTTCAGCAGATTTTGGGGCCGGGTGTCGGCGGTGGCGCCATGGCTACCTACAATGGAATTTTGCCGGCGCAACCTTGGACAGAACACGAAGACACTACGAACTGTAAGAAGGAGTGCAGAAGAGATGGAGAGGCTCACCGCGAGGTCGGCACTGGAGTTCCTGGCGCTGTTCCCGGCTCGGTGCAAGAGAGAGACGGTGGTGGTGATCTGGGCCCCGGGTAACGACGGCGGCCAGGGTTGAGCGCGATGGCGGTGGCGCCATGGTCGATGCGCCGGTGGTGCACGGAACCGGGCTGGAGAGCACGGGGACCATCAGGGAAGGAAGGAGGGGCGAGGGAATTTCACCGCGAGTTCCGCCAAGATGCTTGCGTAGACGATCGGGGCTTGGCGGCGCCGGGCGACGGGGACCGGCGGCGGGGCGAGCTCGGCCGGGGTGAGAGGAAGCACTTGATCCCGGACCCGGTAGAGCGCTGAGGAGAGTTCGGTCCGCCACGGTGATATCCGACACCACTAACAGCTGACGGGGAAAGACCTGCTGTGGTTTTGTGGTGGAGAACCCCGAGCTCGGTCATGTCATCTATGGTGGCGGCGGCTGGTGGCGCTGCAACCTGCAAGCACGGGAGAGGAAGGGAGATGCGGTGTCTTTTTTTAGCGGGGTGGCGGCTGGTGAGGCTGTAGATGCGATCAGGAAAAGGAGAAGATGAGGACGGCGAGCGCGAGCGCGAAGGACGGAAGGGCCGGTGTGCAGCTCGGGCGAAGGTTGTTCGGGAGCGCTGGGCAGGGGATAAGTCCGACAGGACGGTCCCACGTGTCAGCGGCGGAGGGACATGGCCCACTCGGCAGAGGCAGCGAGAGAGGGCGGCGGTGCAGGAACGAGCCGGTTGTGCGAGTGCTCGCAGGCGAGGTGCCGGGCCGGCTCGCGGAGGAGAAAGGAGGGAGTGGGAGAGGGGGTTGGGCTGCTGCGCAGCTCTTGGGCCGGCGCTGGTGAGGGGAAATGGGATGCGGACCGTGGCCGGAAAAATGGAGGAAGGAATGGAGAGAGACCCAGTTACCTATTTTCCTTTTTTTTCTTTTTGATTTCTTTCTCAATTCTTTTGCAAAACATTTGAAAACCAGTTTGAAATCAGTTTCAAAATCAAACCACTTTTGAAAACTTTTAGAAATATTTTCCCTAGGTTTTGAAAATAAAATTTGAGTTTTGAAAATTTATAAAACCTTCATAAACTTTTTATTTAATTTCGAAATAGAATAAATTTGATTCGCCCTATACGGATTTAATAAAAATTCTTTTTCACCCAATAAAAATTATTCAATGGCATGAATGCAACAAACATCTGGCTAGAATTTTCCTCCATCTAGGATTTTGTCTATTTTCTTATTAAATTCTAATTTATTTTAATTAATTAAACACCCGGGGTGTTACAGACAAACACCGAACTGACAGAATCTTCGCTGTTGGTGATTCAGTATACCTCAAAGCCCAACCATATGTTCGGACTTCACTTGCCACTCGCTCCTCCAACAAGTTGGCGTTCCGTTTCTTCGGGCCTTTCTCTGTTACTGAGCGTATTGGTACCTCCGCTTATCGTCTTGCTCTACCACATGATTGCCATATCCATCCAGTGTTCCATGTCTCTCAACTGAAACGAGCCATACCCGCCTCCCAGCAGGTGAATGATCTTCCTAGCTTTCTTGATGAGCTGCAGGTCCCTCAAATTATATTGGATCAACGTCTCCGCCGGGATGGTGACCATACTGTGCCCCAAGTGTTGGTCCAGTGGTCTTACCTTCCAGCTTCTCTGGCGACTTGGGAAGATGAAGGCCCACTCCGCCAGCAATTTCCCCGTGCACCAGCTTGGGGGCAAGCTGGTTCTCGAGGAGGGGGGGGGGGGGGGGGATGTCACCGTCGACACCTCTGCTACAACGACGGCAAGTGACGCTGTTCAAGAGGGTGAAGAGCAAGGAAGGAAGTCACTCAAAGGTGGGCCGGCTCTTGAACGAACGGGGCGGACCAGGAAGCCCAACCCAAGGATGACTGGACCGGAGTGGGTGAGGTGATTCTCGGCCCTGCGAGGCCCAGACGGAAGGAAGCCTCTCTGGCCCTTCATGTACGAACCACGAGAGAGAAGGAGGGTCGAACTTGGTCATTACTCCTGAACCGCACCTGAGGGTGGCGGCGGCGGCGAGCGCGGCGATCGCCGGCGTCTCGAGACCTTGTATCCAAATACACAATACTGTTGCTATATCGATCTGAGGGGTTGGTAACACTCCAGCCCTAACTATTGGTTGGCATACAACTGGCGGTAATCACGCCAACTTGTGCACAGAAAACTAACACTAACATGACAATGCAATCCCGCTGCGGCTTTCCCCCTCTTGTGCCATCCACATTCCGCATGCATCTCAATCCCAGCAGCAGATCGACGATTCTACGTACTCCTACCATGCAGTCCGCTCCTCCCGATTATACAATGACCAAGCAGGTTGACAGACAACAATTTCTCAAAAAAGTTGACAGACAACAACGAGCTTCTTGTATACTATACTATACTATCAGCAACTACGACCGATGACTACTGTCTATGTTACAACTTACAAGCAGAGAAACTGCTGTGCTTATTTATGGACGAGACTCGAGAGAGCTGCTTAGTCACTTCTTCTGGTGGATATATATCACACAAGTTCCGGCCATGCTGCAGCACAGTATGTGAAAATAAACAGAGCTTTTGATTCATGCAACCAATCTAGAGGTGAGGGACGACAGTGGCCAAGAGGTGACATATACTTGAGGAAGACCGGAAGGCAAGCAAAGCAAGAGCTACTTAACAAAGAGCACTTTTGCAGCTGATATGCCAAAAAATCTCATATACTGTAGTGATTCAATTCCACTCATATTTAGTCCTCTCTCTCGGTGCATCTAAGAGGCTAGGAGCTGAAAAGAATAGCTTCTTCTGATTCTGTGATAACTCTGTGAAGTGATTTTCCATCCCGATTTTGAGAACTTATGCTAAAAAATCAAAGAAAAAATCACACAGAATCACTCCACTAGAGAATTAGAGACCACAACAGGAGAATCATGGATCACGGTTCTGTCAAACAGGCCCTAAGCTCGGATGCAGTGGTGCCAGCAGCGCGCCTTGCTCACTATCGCCTATTGGCTGGCATAGAACTAGCTGGCTGGTAGCAGTAATATAATCACGCCAACTTGCATTATTGTACACAGGAAAACTAACGTTAACATAGCACCGAAAATCCAAAAAGCTGAAACCCCGCTGCGAGATGCCGGCGGCAGGTGCTGACCCTATTCTGCATGCATCCCAATCCCAACAGCAGATCGACGACTCGATCTACTGCTCCTACCAACTAGGCAACTACCATGCATATGCAGTCCGCTGCTCCTGATTATGTGGCATTTTTCCTGCAACGACGACCAAGCAAGTTGACACACAACTACCGATGACTGTTAGATACTCAATGTTACAAGCAGAGAAACTGTTGTGCTTATTTAGGCCTATTTGGTACAGCTCATAACAACTTTATGAGTTGTTTTTTTTTGTCAAATATATTTTTCTAGGCTGTTTTAGGCCCCGTTTGGTACAGCTTAATTTCACCAGTGAATCTGTTTTTTTAGAAAATAGATTCATGAACAATTTACTATGTGAAGTTGAGCTGTTTTGAAAAAAAATGTTTGGCAAAACAACTTCACCAACAACTTCATGTATGGTTGTGAGAGAGAAATGAAAGTGTAAGCTATAAAAAACTACTTTTTCAGCTTCATGGGTGAAGTTGTTTTTGTGAAAGGGGGAATAAAACAGCTTCATGAGTGAAGCTGTTTTGTAAAATGGTGTTTGGTAAAAAAAAAAACAGCTGTTGTGAGTTGTATCAAACAGGCCCTTATTCTCCCTCTCATAAAACCATAAGCTGAGATGAAGCTAAAAAAAATAGCTTTTCACAGCTTACACCCTCATTTCTCTCTCCCAACCATGCATGAAGTTGTTGGTGAAGCTGTTTTGTCAAATATTTTTTTCAAAATAGCTCAGCTTCACCTAGTAAGTTGATCATGAAGAGTGAAGCTGAGCTGCTTTAGTCACTTTCTTTGGTGTTGACTTGAATTTTGACGTGCTTCAGCTGGGTCCTAAAGTTTTTCGCTTTTCAGTTTCCTCTAATCTGGTGGGTTTTCACATCTTCAAGCTCAGGAGCTTTGAGTGCTCCGGCTACAAGGTCTTCTTTCATTTGTGGGGGTAATAGACTAATAGAGGTCCGTGTTGGAAACTTAGAACTTGCATCAACAACAATGGCAGATCCAGGAATTTTATAGAGCCTGGGCGAAATAAAACGTCGTGCTAATAGCAAGGCCACTCGTAAAAACTATATGGACCAAAAAAAATTTAGCTATCATATCGAATATTAAAACACATGCCTGAAGTATTAAATATAGACTAATTGTTTGTCAGCCAAAATCTACTTCGTGAGACGAATCTATTGAGTCTAATTAATCCATGATTTGACAATGTGGTGGTACAATAAACATGTGCTAATGATAGATTAATTAGGCTTAATAGCTTTTTCTCGTTAAGTACTGTACATCGAGGTATAGTTAGTTTTATAATTAATCTATTTTTAATAGACTAAAATATTACCGCAACA
This sequence comes from Coix lacryma-jobi var. lacryma-jobi, assembly GCA_009763385.1. Classification (NCBI taxonomy): domain Eukaryota; kingdom Viridiplantae; phylum Streptophyta; class Magnoliopsida; order Poales; family Poaceae; genus Coix; species Coix lacryma-jobi. The sequence goes on from CM019826.1 coordinate 6,435,283, forward strand.
TTTGGTGTAATTAGTGCTAATTAATCTATTTTTAAGTTTTAAACTATCCTAAACGATGTGTGCTCTCTACCTCATCTTTGTACTACCTCATTTTTTGTATGTAGCTTTTTTGAGGGTTTTTTTTCTGGAAAGCAACCTTTTCTTATTTAATAATATTTGTACTTTTTTAGAGAGAAATGAGTAGGATTTTTAAGTAGCTTTTTTATTTTTGATGGAAGCATATACTGTAGCATGTGGTGGGGAGCCCGGCCACCGGCCCAGGGTGGTCGGGCCTTGGCTCCGCCAATGATCAACAGAGAAGAACTTGCTTCCTGGACATCAGTTGGTTGATCCATCAATGGAAAACACAAGCCTTCTTTCGCAGAAGTTATGAAGAAGAGCCCTCTTACACAGGCGCAAACTTGATCCCTCTTAGAAAATCAGTTTTTGAGCACTTGACACTAGCTAGTATAGAAAAGTTTTTTAGGAGCGGTCAAAATCGATTTTAAAGGCAGTTTAAAAAAAACCTCTATAATGAAACCGATTATAAAAATAAATGATTTTTAAAAACGGGTTTAAAACTGCCTCTAAAAATAAGTGATTTTCTTCATATATTGTGCTAGCTTTGTATGTTCAGACAAACACAAATAGCACCCACACACAGAGCGTGATAAGCGGAGCATAGTAGTCTCATGCACGATGCCTACCGGCTACCGCAAGCCATTGCGGTGTTGTGCTCTCTAGCCTTGTACGGGCTTGGCTCTTGCTCATCTGCGGGATGCGCCTGCTGACCACGAGAGCCCCGCTGAAAAATCCAGAGGGGGAATCCAGCACTAGGCTCGGAAGCTGTGACTCCAGCCTCGTCCACGGTCGGCTAGCGTAGAACTAACGATTACAGCGCCACCTTGTGCACAAGAGCTGATGCTAACATGGCACCCAAGCACTAAGGGCTTGTTTAGTTCCGAGAAATATTTGGAATCTGCACTGTAGCATTTTTGTTGTTATTTGATAAACTTTGTCCAAATATGGATCAACTAGGCTCAAAAGATTCGTCTTGACATGTAGATACTAAAAGTACAATCAATTATTTTTTTACCTACATTTAATGCTCCATGCATATAGCTAAAGATTGATGTGACGTCGTATTCAGGGAAAGTTGGGGGAAACTAAACAAGACCTAAACCCCGATGCAAGAATGCAACAATTTCTGTCCGTATTCCACACGCATCCCAATCCCAATTCCCAACAGTTCTTTGGCTGTCGCTTGTAGCCACTCGCTTGCAATTCTTCCTCACGTCACCATCAATTCAACCTTTTTGTCATGTATGGTTGTACTTAACAATGGTGAAAACCCACTCATCTATTTATGAAATACTCCCTCTGTCCCGCAATAGTAGTCGTTGTAGGATTGAAACCAGAGCCCAATACAAAAGGTAAAGGATCATGACACCCCTACGTATTGGAAAGACATGATGACAAACTGAAAAGACGTATGTATTAATTGTTGATGGAAAGCATCGACACACCAACACTTTTCCATTAAAAAATACTAGGGCCAATGTTTGGCCTTGCCCCATTCCATGCACTGGTACTTTTTTAGCCTTAAATAAAACATACGGAAAAACTTGTGGACGACAATGACACAGTGACTGGACTGGTTGCGTACTTTGGTATAGGATGGGTCCCACCTATAAGGCCTAAAACGACATTTATTGTGGGACTTATTTTGAATCCTACAACGAAAATTATGGGACGGAGGGAGTAGCTAGCTGAGAAATGATGGGAGAGATGTTCGAACACTCCTCGGTCTCTGTCTGACAATGTACCACCGATTATTTGAAATGCTTCATATTGCCAGTTTGTCACAATGGATAAACTAGCTATTTATGCACTATACCTCGACAACCGAAGAGTTAACTTAACTTCAAAAAAAACCCAACCAAAGAGTTAACGAAAATATACTGCATTATCATTATGAGATTTCATTTATGCCTAGGTCCATCCCTATCTATACCTTTTTAATATTGAAGAGTGAAGCGTTTCTTCTTCCAAGGGTTTATGTTTTACCAAATGAGTGTTAGAGTGTTTAGACCCAGTTTTTTCAGTCCTTTTTTTCTTGTCGTTCATCTGAGCGTCCGCATGTTTTTTTTTATCTTTGTGTTTGTTTTTCTAAATCTATCTACCCTACTAAAGCACCAACCCCTTCCTTTGCTTGGTGTACCAAAAAAAATTCCCCCTGCTGAGATGGTCACCCTCCGTACACCCCAAAAATATACACAGAAAACCAACTCCATAGAAATCAACCATCCAGATTATTTCTCAATCTTCTCTCTCCTTCCTCACTCATATCTAACGATTAGAATCAATTGTATGGTATCTCCTCCCGTCTCACCACGTTCGCACCCAAGCTGCCCTGTTACCCAACATCCAAGGTTCGATCCTCCTGGTATTGTTTTTTTTTTTGGGTTTTTCGCTTGACCAAAGAAAGCGCGCAACCTCAATCCGTCCTACACTCCTCGTATTGTCTTCTTCTTTTTTTTTTTTTTTGGTTTTTTCGCTTGACCAAAGAAAGCGCACAACCTCAATCCGTCCTGGAGTATAGGTGTGTGGGTTCATTGAACTGGTGTATATATACACATAATACGTCATGAGTCTGTAGTACGTACACGACTACTTTTTTAAGATAAAGACGTACACGACTACTATAATAGAATTTGGTCTCTCCCTTAACGAGGGATTACGTGATAGGATATAAGTGTATTTGAGAAATTCATGTTAGTTTATGAAAATACAAAATGCATATTTTCTATTTTTATAGTTCATCTTTTATTTGCTTTTAGTTCATTTATATGGAACGTCAAGTTGCGCGGATATTGTCATATTGAACACATGCAATTTTAATATCTGGCCAAGATAATAGAGGATTTGCATATTGCAATAATATCGGTGTTTCGACCCCGGGGGTACAACACCAACTAGTAATATGATCGCGTATTCTCTTCCTGGATGGTGATGCAAGATGACACAAGATTTTATCCTAGTTCGGGTAAAGAAGGCCCTACGTCTAGCGGGGGAGGAGGTTCTCGTATTACTTGCACCTAAGTGCTTGTACAGGGGCAATACAAGCTCAATGAGCGTGGACCGGAGTCCGGACTCGTGTTTCTGTGTGTGGACTCGTGTCTCTGTGTGTGGACTCGTGTCCCTGTGTGTCTCTTCTTGCGCGCGAAGGGCCCTGGCGTCCCCTTTTATAGAACAAGAGGAGACCAGGGTTTACATATGATTGACATGTACATCGTTCGGTATGGCGAAGGGTAGGAACTCTGTCTCGTCGAAGTCACTGTAGCCAACGTGGGTGTTGCTGTTGAGGCGTCCTTGATACGTGGCCTCCATCCCGAGCGCGGACGTGGAGGTGTGGCGATGTGGAAGTCGTACAGCACCCATCCCGGTACGTACAGGACACGGCGGGGTCCCTCCGGGTCTTGGGGTACCTACCCTCCAATAGCGTGAAAGCAGTTAGAGCTCGAGAGGCGCGGAGCCGGCCTCGAGGTGGCGCCTACGGAGGGCTCGAGCCCCCGTAGGTACGGGCAAGTCCCAGAACGCCCGGGCGTACAGCGGGATCCCAGGCCTCGGGATGAGGCTCGAGTGTGCTACGGTGCAGGGCACGGCCCAACAGTGTCGTACTTGCGCCTTTTTGCCCATGCTTGAGGTGAAAGCGAGATTTGACTGTGGCTCCGGTTTACTGTGGCGCATGTCGCCGTGCACCAGAAGACGTGACCGAAGTAGGTGAACGCATTAAATACGCAGTATGGGGTTGGTGTCCGGTGCTCGTGCCGCTCGAGGGTGGCGTGGAGCGTCTCGAGGGATAGGCTGTCGCGCCAGAGAGGCTCGAGGTCCCCGCGTGGGGTCTCGAGGAGCGATGTATGGCTGCGGAGGGCTCGAGGCCTATGTACCGGGGCTCGAGGAGTTGGCTTTTTAGAAGGTTATACTTGCTAGGTTTTGCTATTAATTGGTGTTCTAGGTTTGACCTATTGGTTTTGCGTTGATTGGGGGTACCCTTTTGGTGTTCCCCCGACAGTAGCCCCCAAGCCCTTGCTCGAGTGCTGGCACTCGAGCAGGGGCTCCCGACTGGGATCTCGAGGGTTAGCTAACCGGACTCGAGGGTTTGGCCGTTTTGATTCCGTGGGTGTCGTGCGAGCGACACCCGCGGGTGTAGCCCCCGAGGCCACGGGGGAGTGGTTAGGGCTCCCTCGTGGGCTGTTTTGCGAGTGTTAGTTACGTTTTTTAGGTTTGGGAGTGTCGAGCCCCCGAGTTTTTTTAACCCTCTTTCGTCGAGGGGTGCCAGGCTGAACTGACCGGCTGGCTCTTCGAGCTGTCCGGCATGCCAATTGCCCTGGCTTGTCATCCCGCGAGTCCTTTCGATCGGATGCGAGGGGGGATGCCTCGTACTACCACGAGTGGGCGAGTATCGAGGTTCCCGGTGAGCTAGTAACGGGGAAATCTAAGTGAGACCTCGTGCCCCGTTCGATGGGGTCGACTGTAGCCCGGAGGCGATCTCATAAAGCATGGGCGCTCAGTCTGCAGGAGTGCCGGGTCCATTCGATAGGACCCGGTGGCTCGATGCCTCCCTCCGAGGGGATCTCACTGCACGTCGTGCGCCCCGCCTTGGATACACGTGAGGGGCCTCGAGGGCTTGGCCCTCGAGCGATGCTGCGAGTGGCGCCCCTTGGTGTCCCTGACTCGGGTGCTCGAAGCTGGCTGTCGAACCCCCTTCGAGGGTCAGCCTTCGCTGCTTCGAGGCTTAGGGCCGGGGCCCATTTTTACCTTCCTGAAGAAGCCTTCGTCGCTTGGAATCCTTCTGCCCGTTGGGCGCACCTTTTTAGGCGGAAACCGTCAGGGAGTGGAGATCATGGCGCCAGGGCAGCGAACGTGAAGTTGGAGCGGCAGTCGCGGAGGGCCCCGGTAGTTGAGCGGATGAGATGTTGCCGCGTGTACCTGTCAACCAGCTCAAGACGTGGTTAGGTGGGCGCATTAAATGCATGCAGTTACCTTTTTACGTCGTGGGAGACCCCGCCCGTTGGGGTTTTCCCTTATAAATATCGAAAGAGGGGAAAGGAACCCTTTACTTTGTCTTTGCCTTCACCGCCGCCGTAGCCTTCACGCGCCCTCTCCCTCGAGCTAGTCGATTGGGAATTTTCCAGCCGTCCGTCTGCCACTCGGGTACGCGCCGTCATCGCCATGGCTGCCCAGACACAAGCGCTGCCGGCCGAAGACTGGAGCCCGACGAAGGTGACGCAGCGCGAGATGGAGTCGCTGGTGGCCTAGGGGCTTCTCCATCCCAACCCGGAGGAGGGACCGGCGTGGTGGGTTATCCCGTCGGCGGATCACCGGGAGCCGCACCCGCCGGAGGGGTACGTGGTGAGCTTCATGCGCTACCACCGCATGGGGCTCGGTGTTCCGCCGAGCTGCTTCATGCGGGCGCTGACCCATCACTACGAGGTGGAGCTGCAACACTTCTCCCCCAACTCGATTTCGCACGCCGCCATCTTCGCCGCAGTGTGCGAGGGGTACCTGAAGATCGAGCCGCACTGGGAGATGTTCGTCCACCTCTTCCGGGGCGAGCTCTTCATCAAGGCCTTGAAGCCCAGCGGGAGGCGGCTCGTGCGCATGGGTTCCCTCACCGTCACTGCGAGGACTGGGACCTCGTCGGCCAATGTCCCCCGCGAATACCTCCGCTACAAGCCTTCCACCAACCAGGCCGGGTGGGACGACCACTGGTTCTACCTGCGGAATGAAGGTGGTCTCCTTCCGCAGTACACCGGCAGGGTCCTCACTCAGCGCCCGGAGAAGTGGACCTGGGGGTCGCGGCGGACAGGCAACGCCACCTGGTTCCACTGATGGAGATGATGAAGATGCTGGTGGACGAGAAGAACTTGACCGTCTAGGCGGTCATCTGGGCGTTCCATCAGCGAAGGGTTCTTCCGCTGGCGGACCGCCCCCTTCTCTTGCACGAGATGGGGCCGAAGGCCCAGCTCGAGGCGCTAAATCGGTCGAGGATGGCCGAGGGGAGGCTGCCTCGGAACGAGGGCGTCTCGCGGGTGTCGATCACGATCCAAGGGTCGTTTATCCCCGAGGACACCAACCTAATCGCCATGGCACCCGACAAGGGGTGTCTAGACCTGGTAAGCCCCCCTCGAGCTAAACGGTCCCGAGCCTCCTCCCTCTTTCTCTTTCTCCGAACCTGGCACACCCTTCTTGTGGTTTGTCTCGTCACGCTTCTTTTTTTTTGCAGGGGGCGTTTACTTGTCGTGCGTCGAGGCCCCCGGTGAGGGAGGACGCCGCGGATACCCAGGTGAGGCGCCTCTCTGCTCAGAAAGGTAAGGAGAGCAAGGATGCGAGAAAGAAGAAAGAGAAAAACAAAAACATGCGTCGCTCGGCTCGGGAGCAGAGGCTGGCGAAGGCTCGTCGCAACCGTCAGCCTGGAGATGGGTCCCCCGAGCTGAGCTCCTCGAGCTCGAAGGAGGAGAGTGATGACGAAGAGGAGAGTGACGATGAGGGAATGGATGCGCGTCTGAGGCGCGCGGGGGCCGTCGACGTCGGGGCTGACCGCTCCTCTGTGCAGGAGGGTATACTGGAGATCCCCCCGGCGAAGGGATCGCGCGGGACGCAGCCGCGGAAGGCGGCGCCGAGACCTGCCTCGTCGGGGGCACGAGGACCGTCGAGCTCCGTGTCGGACGTGCCCCCAGACGCAAAGAAGCCTCGGACCAGGGGCGCCGTCGCCGCGGCACGGAAGGAGGCTTTGGCCACATCGACCCAGGCGGGGGGCCTCGAGAAGGGCCGGACCTCGAGGATTGATCATCACGCCGGAGGGGATGCCGGGGCCGTCCGCCACGAGGCGTCGAGGACGCCGTCGAGCCCGCGGAGGAGCGGGCAGCATGAGAGGGCGTCGAGCCCCCGTCACCATGACCGTCGAGGGGGGAGTCCCCGGCCGTCTCGCGACCAGAGTCGCGACCGACCCCGGAGTCCATCGCCGCACTACCGCTGGGAGAAGGAGGCAAATGTGGGGAGGCGTGACCGCCGGCCCGGGCGCCAGAGTAGGTCTCGGAGCCCGCGCCGGGAAAGGCACCGAGATGACTGCTCGAAGGAGGTGCGGTCGCCCCTAGAGACAAGGGGCAGAAGGAGGGCTCCCCATGGAGGTTGAGCCACACAGAGATGGCTCGGGAGCATGGCTCGACCCATAGATCGGGCTCGAAGCCCCCGGGTGAATCCGGCAGCTCGGGGAAGAAGGCCCGCCGTCACTTTGGGTAAGTAGTGTTTTTCAATTTTGCTAGTAGTGAGGTTTTACTCCCCCCTTTTTTATCTTTTGTGATGCGCGCCGTCTATGGTTTTTTAGGGGAAAGCGCTCCTGGCAGGAGGTGGACCTCGCAGCGTCCAAGCGGACTAAGACCTCGAGCTCTGCTGTGGAACAGGCACCTCGAGGTACGGCTTCTTCCTCTGCTGGGGAGGCCGCTTGGCTGGCAAAGGCCCGAGCGGCCATGGCTCGGGGAAGTCGGATGGCCGCCGCGGATCTTGGTGAGGCCGCCGCCATCGACCACGGAGGTCGAGGCATCTTCCTGACTCTGACAACGTCGTTATCTTTTTCAGAAGGGACCGCAGCTTCTGGCATCGATCCTGCTGTCACCGCGTCCGTCGCGACACCGCCTCCTCCTGCTCTGGTGGTACCTATCGAGAGGGCCGCTTCTCCCCCCGCCATGACGGCCATTTTGGGGGGAGCGCCGGAGATAGGCGCGGCTCCGTCGGTGTCTGAGGCCAGGGGGTCAGCGGTCCCTGAGACCCCAGTCGACGGGAATCGGTCCGCGGAGGAGGGGCAGGAGGGTGAGGCGTTGGTGCCGACGGTGGAGGAGCTCTTGGATGAGCTGGAGCGGGTGCCGCCTCCGGTCGAGGGCTCAACACTGGAAGAAGCGCTCGAGGCCCCGGCCAGGGGCGACAAGGCGCCGGAGGACTCGGCGAGGGAGGAGAGCTTGGGGGCGAGCCACCCCTCGAGCGATCCGCTACCACTCGAGTCCCCGCCTCCACGCGAGGCCGCGCCGTCGCCCCGGGAGGAGACGGAGCAGCGGGCGGAGACGGAGGAGGGGCGGAGGGAGCCGCAGCCTGTGCCACCGGTTGGCGGGCCGCAGCCGGCACCGCTCGGGCCGGAGGAGGAGGGCCTGCCCCTCGTCGAGGTCGATCGACCGGTGTGGCCGTTTCCTGATGCGCCGAGCTCGCCCCGAGCCATGGTCCCCGTCGAGCGATCGGCCCAATAGGGGGCCCCACGGGAGGCGCGGTCCATCTTCAGGGAGGTGGTCGAGCTCATGGCGGAGGCAGAGCGGTCCTTCTCGGAGGAGACGGACAGGTCCGCGCGGGCGACGGCTGCCCTCGGTAGGGCGGAGGCGGAGCTCCAGGATCTCCATGCTGAGCTGAGCCGGAATGCCCAAATGGCGAGTCGGCTCAACGAAGCGCAGGTAGAGGCCCAGGCGGCTCGAGGGGAGGCCGCCCGAGCTAAGGAGGAGGCCGCCACCGCTCTAGAAGCGTCGAGGAAGGAGGTCGCCGATGCCCGAAGCGAGGTCACCACCGCCCGGTTTGAAGCGGAGGCGGTGAAGAAGGAAGCCGCTGACGCCCAAAGCGGAGCCGCCATCGCCCGATCCGCAGCGAAGGCGGCGAAGAAAGAGGCCGAGGATGCCCAGAGCGAAGCCGCCACCGCCCGGACCACGGCGGAGGCGGCGCGGCAAGAGGTGATCCGGAAGGATCTGGCCCTCGCAGAGACGGGCAAGCTGGTAGAAGACCTCAGGGCCGAAAAGCGTGACGTGCTGTCCGAGAAGCGCAGGCTTGATCAGCGCGTCGAGGGCCTTACAAGCGACCTCGCCGCTCTGGGCATGCACTGCGAAGGTAATTTTCATGCTTTGCCTTGTTTTGATCTCGAGGTTTTCGTCACGCCGCGATCTCACTCCTTGTTTGTTGCGCAGAGGTTGAGAAGACCGCCGAGGAGCTTCGCGGGACAAACCAGGCTCTCCTGGGGCAACTCCAGGACGAGACCATGGTGGCAGAACGAGCGCGCACCACCCTCAACAGGCTCGACTTTATGTGAGGCGTCGCTCCGGTAGCCGCGGCAGAGGGCGCGGTGGCTCGAGGCGACGCTTTGGTCGACGCCTTATGCTATTTTGACGCGGCCGCGCGGGACCGAGTCCGGCACGCTCTCCACCATGGCGTCAAGCAGGCGCTCGCGGCCGTCCGTTCTGCCTTCCGCTTCCCGGTCAATGTCGTCGCCAAGGGCTTCATTGAGATTGAGGGGAGGGACGAGGAATGGAACGATCGCCGCGTCGACAAGATCCTCGTGAAGGTGGACAAGCCGGGGGCGGCGCTCGCGAAGCTCTTCGAGGAGGATGTGCTGCCTCCGGATGCGGACAGCGGTGTAGGTGGCCTCCCTTCTCCTGGCCCGGACGTCGAGGCCGAGCCCGCCGCGGAAGATCTCGGGGAGGAGTACCAGACCGACGAGGATTGAGACCTGCATGTCAAATTTGGGCATCGAGGCCCTTTGTAAAAATTTGTGTCATTACTTGTGGCCTGACGAGGCCAATCATGTGTATATATGACTTGTTTATTTAAAGAAGCTGTTTTCTTTTCAAATTTATTCGATCAATTCTCTTTGTTTCTAACTCGAGCTTCAACCGGCTTGGTCCCTGCTCCTTCGATACGCGCCACGAGTACCTCGAGGGGAGGCGTAGGTAGGGTACCGTAGCCTGGGGGCGTAGGTGGCCGTCTACGTCGACGCCCCCCGACTCTTCGAGGCTCGGGGTATTTACGGATTTAGACGCTGCTAGTATGCTCGAGGTGCGAATCGAGACGAGGGTCGAATTTTTTGAAAAGAAAACACATTTTTTCCGGAGTCTGGGGGGGTTCCCCCTGTCAGCCCCCGAGGGAGGCTCGACCCTGAGCAAGGCAGAGTCGAGGCTACCTCAAGTTGCTAAGTAAAATGAATGACAGTGCGCGAGTTTGTTCATTCATGTTTGACATATTTGTACAAAGCAACAAAATGAACAAGGCCTCGAGGCCTTTAAGGGTAGAAGCGACGTAGCTGAGATATGTTCCACGCATTCGCCAGGATCCTGCCTTGACCGTCGTAGAGCTTGTACGTTCCTGGCTTGAGCACCTCAGCTACGGTGTATGGACCCTCCCATGGAGGGGTGAGCTTGTGGCGCCCTCGATTATCTTGCAGTCGTCGAAGCACGAGGTCCCCCACCGCTAGGTCCCTTTTGCGCACGTGCTTGTCGTGGTAGCGTCGAAGTGTTTGCTGGTAGCGCGCGGAGTTGATGAGCGCCACGTCTCGGGCCTCCTCGAGCTGGTCCTTGGCGTTGGCGAGCTTTTCGTCATTGGTTTGCTCGTTGTAGGCTCGAAGTCTAGGTGAGCTGTACTCGAGGTTCGTAGGCGAGACGGCCTCGGCGCCGTAGGTTAGGAAAAACGGAGTGAATAACCGGTGGGCCGACTTCGGAGTAGTCCTGAGGCCCCACAGCACCGAGGGGAGCTCTGCGGCCCACCCCTTTCCGAAATTTTTGAGGGTCTTGAACAGCCTCGGCTTCAGCCCATGGAGTATCATGTCGTTGGCGCGCTCGACCTGCCCGTTGCATTGAGGGTATGCGACCGAGGCCCAGGTCACGCGAATGTTGTTGTTGTCGCAGAAGTTGGTGAACTTTTTGCCCGTGAATTGGGTGCCATTGCCGGTGATGATGACATTAGGCACCCCGAACCGGTACATGATGTCGGCGATGAACTCGACCGCCTTCTCGGAGGTGGGGTCGCCTATGGGCTTGGCCTCGATCCACTTGGTGAATTTGTCGATGGCCACGAGCACATGCGTGTACTTTTCCGGTTGTCATCTTGAGGGGACCCACGAGGTCGAGCCCCAGACGGCAAACGGCCAAGTAATGGGGATCATCTGCAGGGCGTGCGCGGGTTGATGCGTTTGCTTGGCGTAAAACTGACACCCTTGGCAAGCTTGGACCAGGCGCTTGGCGTCTCCGATGGCGGTTGGCCAGTAGAAGCCTTGTCGGAAGGCGTTCCCTACCAAGGTCCTTGGCGCTGCGTGATGGCCGCAAGCCCCCGAGTGCATGTCGTCGAGGAGCCTGCGTCCCTCCTCGAGGGGGATGCAGCGTTGAAGGATTCCCGATGGGCTTCGACGGTACAGCTCTCGTTCGTTGCCGTAGATGACGTAGGTCTTGGCCCTTCGAGCGATGCGTCGGGCCTCCGTCTTGTCTTCTGGTAGCACGCCTTGCGTCAGGTAGTCGAGGAAGGGCGTCCGCCAGTCGAGGGGTCGTGATGAAGAAGAGGCGGGCGTGTCAATCTGCATTGCCTCATCGGATGTCGAGGTGTCGTTCTCGAGGGGTGGCGTTAACGGTCGAGCCCCCGCGTCTGTCTCGAGGGGTGGCGTCGAGGGGCCAGCCCCGGGCCGATTTTGACGGATGGCTCGAAAACGTCCCTCGAGAAGACGTCTGGTGGAACGGTGCCGCGCGTGGACGCCAACCTTGCCAGCTCGTCTGCGGCCTCGTTGTACTTTCGAGCTATGTGGTTGAGCTCGAGGCCGTAGAACTTATCTTCTAGCTTGCGCACCTCCCCGCAGTATGCCTCCATCTTGGGATCGATGCAGCTTGAAGCCTTCATAACCTGGTTGATGACGAGCTGCGAGTCCCCTCGAACATCGAGGCGTCGGACCCCGAGCTCGAGGGCGATGCGCAGCCCGTTGACGAGGGCCTCGTACTCAGCGACGTTGTTGGAGGCGGGGAAGTGTAAGCGTAGCAGGTAGCGCATGTGGACTCCGAGGGGTGAGATGAAGAGCAGGCCTGCGCCTGCCCCCGTCTTCATGAGGGATCCGTCGAAGTACATGGTCCAGAGCTCGGCTTGGATTTGTGCCGGCGGGAGCTGGGTGTCGGTCCACTCAGCAACGAAGTCTGCCAACGCCTGTGACTTGATGGCTTTTCGCGGGGCGTAGGTGATGGCCTCCCCCATTAGCTCGGCGGACCACTTGGCGATGCGCCCCGTGGCCTCCCGATTGTTGATGATCTCGCCGAGGGGGAAGGATGACACCACCGTTACGGGATGAGCGAGGAAGTAGTGCTGGAGCTTGCGTCTCGTGATGATGATGCCGTAGAGCAGCTTCTGGATGTGCGGGTACCGGATCTTGGCCTCGGAGAGCACCTCACTGGTGAAGTACACCGGCCGTTGGACCGGCAACGCATGACCCTCCTCGCGCCTCTCGACGGCTATGACCGCGCTGACCACCTGAGTGGTTGCGGCCACGTAGAGGAGGAGAGGCTCGGGGGGATCGTCACCCTGGGCCGGTCGCGGTGGCACGAGAATTGGCGCGGAAGTCAGCAACCCCTTCAACTTGGTTAAGGCCTCCTCGGCTTCGACAGTCCACGCGAAGCGTTCCGTCTTCTTCAGCAGGCGGTAGAGGTAGCGCTTTTTCCCCTAGCCTCGAGATGAATCTGCTGAGAGCGGCTAGGCAGCCTGTCACTTTCTGTACAACCTTGAGGTCTCGAATTGGGCCCATCCTCGTGACTGCTGAGATTTTTTCGGGGTTGGCCTCGATCCCCCGTCGTGAGACAATGTAGCCAAGTAGCATGCCCTCGAGGCACACCAAAGACACATTTCTCGGGGTTGAGCTTCACATTCTTGGCCCGGAGGCACTCGAACGTGGTCTCGAGATCGCTGATGAGGTTCCCGACTTTCTTGGTTTTAACCACGATGTCATCGACGTAGGCCTCGACGGTTTTGCCTATGTGTTCACCGAAGATATGCTGCATGCAACGTTGGTACGTTGCCCCGGCGTTTCGAAGGCCGAAGGGCATTGTAACGTAGCAATACATACAAAAGGCGTAACAAAAGAGGTAGCGAGCTCGTCGGATTCTTTCATCCTAATCTGGTGGTAGCCGGAATACGCATCGAGAAACGAAAGTACTTCACACCCCCCCGCAGTGGAATCGACAATCTGATCAATTCTAGGTAAAGGAAATGGAACTTTTGGACATGCTTTATTCAGACCAGTGTAGTCTACACACATCCGCACTTTTCCATTCTTTTTCCTAACTAGTACAGGGTTAGCTAGCCACTCTGGGTGAAATACCTCCTTGATGAACCCGGCCGCCAAAAGCTTGTGCACCCTCCTCGCCGATGATCCTGCGCTTCTCCTCGTCGAAGCGGCGCAGGCGTTGCTTCACCGGTCTGGACCCGGCCTGGATCTCCAAGGCGTGCTCGGCGACTTCCCTCGGTATGCCTGGCATGTCCGAGGGGCCCCACGCAAACATGTCGATGTTCGCGCGGAGAAAGTCGACGAGCACTGCTTCCTATTTAGGCTCGAGGCTGGCACTGATGGTCAGCGTCTTGCCGTTGGTCGAGGTCGGGTCGACGGGTATCTGCTTGGTGTGCTCCGCCGGCTCGAAGGTGCCAGCGTGGCGCTTTGCTTCAGGGGCCTCCTCGGTGGCCAGGGCGGCTAGGGCCTCGAGCGAGTCGAGTTGGACGTTTGCCTCCCCACGCTCGACGCACTCCACGTCGCAGTGGTACGCGTGCTCGTAGGAGGTGTCGACGGTGATAACCCCTTTTGGCCCCGGCATTTTGAGCTTCAAGTACGTGTAGTTGGGGACCGCCATGAACTTAGCATAGCCGGGCCTGCCGATGATTGCGTGGTAGGTTCCTTGGAACCCGACCACCTCGAAGGTGAGCGTCTCCCGGCGGAAGTTGGCCGGCGTGCCAAAGCAGACAGGGAGGTCGATGCGCCCGAGGGGGTGTGCCTTCTTCCCAGGTACGACTCCGTGGAACCCCCCGACGCTGGGTCGGAGCTGGTCCCTCGAAATCCCCAGGAGGTCGAGGGTCTCGAGGTATATGATGTTGAGGCTCGAGCCCCCATCCATCAACACCTTGGAGAACCGTACATCGATGATGACGGGGTCGACGACAAGAGGGTACGCTCCTGGATTTACGACATGATCCAGATGGTCGTCACGGTCGAACGTGATCGGCGCATCAACCAGTCGAGGTACCGGGGTGCTTCGTGGCGGAGTGCAAAGATCTCCCGGCGCTCCTTCTTTCTCTGTTGAGCCGAGAGCCCGACGGTTGGGCCCCCGTAGATCATGAAGCAGTCGCGCACCGGGGGAAACCCGCGTCCCCGTCGTCGCGTCGATTGCTGTCCTTGCCCTTAGGCGTGTCTTCCTTCTTGTCGCCGAGCTTGGAGTAAACCCCCTTCAATAGTCGACAGTCTTTTAGCTTATGATTTACGAGGCCCTTGTGATAAGGGCAGGGGTCCTCGAGCATCTGGTCGAAAACAGCCCCGTCAGGGGGGCCTCGAGGTTTCTTATGGTCGAGGGCGCCCATGAGCACTTCTTCATCGTTGTTCGTTGTCGTCGTCGGCGTCGCGCTTCGCCTTCTGACCTTTGCTTTTGTTCTTCTTCTTTTTGTTGTTGTTGTTGTGGTTCTTGGCGTCGTCGCCCTTGTTCGAGCCCTCTGGCGGCGGTCCCGCCTTACCTTTGTCCGTGGAGTGGCCAAAGAAGGCCCCCACTGCCTCGTCGCCTGAGGCAAAGCTGGTGACACGATCCATCAGGTTCTCGACCGTCCTGGGACGGTAGCGTCCTAGCTCATGAACTAGCTCTTGGCATGTCGTGCCTGCGAGGAACGCTGAGATGACGTCCTCATCAGGCACGTGGGGGAGCTCGAGGCGCTGCTTCGAGAACCGCCGAGCAAAGTCGCGGAGGGGCTCGTCCGCTGCCTGCCTGCAACGCCGTAGATCCCAGGGGTTGCCTGGGCGCACGCAAGTTCCCTTGAAATTCCCGTCGAAGACCCTGACTAGGTCGGCCCAGTCGTCGATCCGATCCGGGGGAGCCCCTCGAGCCACCGGCGGGCGGTGTCCGAGAGGTAAAGTGGGAGTTGGCGTATGATCACACGGTCGTCGTTTTTCGCTCCGCCCAGTTGGCAGCCTAGGCGGAAGTCCGAGAGCCAGAGCTTGGGCTCGACCTCCCCGTCATACTTCACGATGTTGGTCGGTGGTCGGAAGCGGTCGGGGAGGGTTGAGCTGCGGATGGCCCGGCTGAAGACTCTGGGGCCCGGGGGCTCGAGGACTTGCCGGTCCTCGTCACTGTCGTAGCGCCCCCCTCGATGGGCGCTATAGCCACGCTCCTAGGCCCCCTTGTCCTTGCGCCGGCGGTTGATGTCGTTGCGGGCGTCGTTGGGGTCTCGAGGCGGCCGATTGTCGACGATCCGTTCCCGGGCTGGCCTAGCTCGAGAGGCGTCCGGCTGGTGGACGGACATCTCCCGCTCGTTGCCGGGTGCGTCTGCTGGCTTCCCCGAGGCCGCCCCGCGCCGTCGCGAGGCTGAGCTCTCGGCCTGCTGCACAACGGCTGTCTCGAGGAGGTTCTTCATTTCCCCCCGAGCATGCGCCTGGCGTCAGGGTTGGAGACGGCGGGTAGATCACGGAGCAGCATTGCGGCCGCCACCACGTTCTGTTCGGCTCGCGGGAAACGTACCTCGGGGGCGGCTGGTGCCCGTCTTCGAGGATCTGCCGGTGGACCACTCGAGCGCGGCCACGAGCACGCCGCCCTCGAGGCTGGGCTGGCTCCTGCACTATTTTTTTCGAGCTGCAACAGTCGTTGTCGATCCTCCTCAGCCTTGGCGATGGCCTCCCGCAGCTGCGCGAGCTGCGCCGCCCGGTCGTCGCTGTGCCGAGATGGTGTAGCCGGTGCGGGGGGTTCGTTCCTCCCCTGAACGCGTGACCCGCCTGCCGCAGCCACGTCTCCGGGCTCTTCGAGGTTGAGCGCCGGCCTGTTGTCGTCGCCGTGGTCCTCGGTATCGCTTACGACTCCCTCGAGCTGGAAGCACTCCCTGGTGGGATCCCAGAGGTCAGGGTCGTGGTAGTCGTACTCGTCGGAGTCGGAGCTGCTGATGCCGCGCCGCCCTGGCTCATGCCGGGACTGTAGCTCGCGGTACCACTCCCCGAAGGTGGCTCGGCGAGGTGGCTCGACGGCTCGTGAGAGGCCGCGGTCGACGTGCACGGGGTAGACGATCTCCAGGTCGGTGGTGGCTCGTAGGAGTACGCCCGGACGCTCCTCCCGCTCTGTGGCCGCCCGGTCCTGACGGAGCTCGCCGAGGCGGTGGGCGTGAACTGCCGCGGGGTTGTTGAGGCCAAACGGGAACCGCTGGCGTCGGGCGCGGTACACCCCCGTGCGGGAGGAGGCCTGGTGGTGTCGACGGAGCACGGCTCGGGGGCCTCTGGCCAGGCTCCCGGTCCGTGCGCGTGACGAACGCGAACCCGCTGGGGAGTGTGCGCGCGCCCTAGAAGTCTCTCCCGCGCGCGCCGGGCAGGTTTCCCCTCGGGGACTCTACGTCGGCCGCGGGGAAGTGGGCGTGCGCCGCGGGCACCGCCCGTGCCCGGCGTCGATGGTGACAACGGCGCCGCTCGCGAGGTGGCGACGCGTGGTGGTGCGGGCGACGCGCCACGCCCCCCGCGCGGGGTGGCGCGACACGCCCTCCGCTCAGGCTCTCCGTGGAGAGCAGGGTCAGCTCGTTGCCGTTGCCGGTGGCCAGGAACTCGAGGCTCCCGAACCAGACGACGGAACCAGCCGAGAACGAAGGAGGGGACGAAGCCATCCAGAAAACAACGAGAAATCGGCTCGAACACGCGAAGGCCCCTACCTGGCGCGCCAACTGTCGGTGTTTCGACCCCGGGGGTATGACACCAACTAGTAATATGATTGCGTGTTCTCTTCCTGGATGGTGATGCAAGATGACATAAGATTTTATCCTGGTTCGGGCAAAGAAGGCCCTACGTCCAGCGGGGGAGGAGGTTCTCGTATTACTTGCACCTAAGTGCTTGTACAAGGGCAATACAAGCTCAATGAGCGTGGACCGGAGTCCGGACTCGTGTTTTTGTGTGTGGACTCGTGTCTCTGTGTGTGGACTCGTGTCCCTGTGTGTCTCTTCTTGCGCACGAAGGGCCCTGGCGTCCCCTTTTATAGAACAAGAGGAGGCCAGGGTTTACATAGGATTGACATGTACAACGTTCGGTATGGCGAAGGGTAGGAACTCTGTCTCGTCGAAGTCACTGTAGCCAACGTGGGTGTTGCTGTTGAGGCGTCCTTGATATGTGGCCTCCATCCCGGGCGCGGACGTGGAGGTGTGGCGATGTGGAAGTCGTACAACACCCATCCCGGTACGTACAGGACACGACGGGGTCCCTCCGGGTCTTGGGGTACCTGCCCCCAATAGCGTGAAAGCAGTTAGGGCTCGAGAGGCGCGGAGCCGGCCTCGAGGTGGCGCCTACGGAGGGCTCGAGCCCCCGTAGGTACGGGCAAGTCCCGAAACGCCCGGGCGTACAGCGGGATCCCAGGCCTCGGGATGAGGCTCGAGTGTGCTACGGTGCAGGGCACGGCCCAACAGTGTCGTACTTGCGCCTTTTTGCCCATGCTTGAGGTGAAAGCGAGATTTGACTGTGGCTCCGGTTTACTGTGGCGCATGTCGCCGTGCACCAGAAGACGTGACCGGAGTAGGTGAACGCATTAAATACGCAGTATGGGGTTGGTGTCCGGTGCTCGTGCCGCTCGAGGGTGGCGTGGAGCGTCTCGAGGGATAGGCTGTCACGCCAGAGAGGCTCGAGGTCCCCGCGTGGGGTCTCGAGGAGCGATGTATGGCTGCGGAGGGCTCGAGGCCTATGTACCGGGGCTCGAGGAGTTGGCTTTTTAGAAGGTTATACTTGCTAGGTTTTGCTATTAATTGGTGTATATTAGTTTTGCGTTGATTGGGGATACCCTTTTGGTGTTCCCCCGACAAATAAGATTTTGATTATCACTTACTCCATTTTTTTAAAAAGCATTAAAATATGCTCCCTTTCCATAAAAAAACGTAATATTCTTTTTTCAGTAGTTAAATAATTTGAGCTTTGACTGAAATTATATAAAAAGTACTAACATGTATGATATAAAATAAATATCTTTAGAATAGTTATTTTCTATAAATTTAATCAAACCTCTCCCAATGTGTCGTCCTCCTCTCCCCCACTCCCCCCACACCTAGCGTTGCTCCAAGTGTGGCACGACAATACGACAGTGATAACTGTGACGGTGTACAACACCACACGAAACAATTGGGAGGAGGCAACGACAATGCGGAAGCTCCACAGGTACATGACGGTTCAGGGAGGTGGGAGGGTGACTATGGTGGTCGGGGGGGTGGCGAGGCAGAGGTATTCAATACGGCGTGTTACGAGGCGGCGACGGCGGACGAGAAGCTATATGTGACAGAGGGCTGAGTGTGGTCACTCGAGCGTGCACTGTGCGACGTCGTGTACGCCGCCGCCACAGACTCGTGGTGCGAGATGGCGCATGGGATACGGACGAGTGGAGGAGCCATCCGATGCCCGCACTGCTCCGACGGTGACCTGGGGAAGAGCTCTGGAAGCATGGTGGGTGGGACCAACCGCTACAGATCTGGCGTCGAAGGGAGAGCGTCAGGCCAGGCTTAGCGCCCACAGGCCGTCGTTGCTGCCGAAGGGGGCCGATGTAGACTTGGCCACAGTGTCCGTGGCGTCCACCTGGAGTTCGCCATTGTTTTTTCAAACAAGTTCGCCAGCGTTGGTTGGTTGGTGTTGAGGGCGGAGGGTCCTGCGAAGCGAGAGGAGCATTGTCGTCTTGTGGATTAGGACCATTGCTGGGCTAAGCTGACAGATGCTGACCAGGTTGGATATGAGCCGTAGATGTCATAGGCCGAGCCCAAAGGTCGGATGGACTAAATTGGTCCACCCATCGCAGTATTCATTATCGCCTGCCTTAATTTACCAAAAGAGAATTGCAATTCCAAGTTTTAAGCAAGTAAAGTTTTCTATAATTAATCTAATGATTTTTCTTTAGTATCATAAATGTAAATGTTAGTTCTTCTTTGCACAAAATTTGTTGCTGTAGTACTGAATGTAAAAGTGTTTATCTTTTAAATCTTTAGTTTCTTTGCTATAAGATCTTTAAATTATTTTAGTATTATAATTTTTTTTTCTAGATGTTACCGTAGCATTAGCACGGGCAATAGACTAATGTCAAAAAATCAAAGGATAAAAGCATCTATCATGCTGGGTCTTTGGATTTTAATATTTTTCTATAAAATAATGGCTTTCACCATTCCTGCATTTTTCTATGCAAAAAATAGGCTCTGTTCGCCATCCTGGCCCAACTGCCCAAAAAACAGTTTCATTGCCGTTTACAGTTCAGTTGGCTTGCATTGCCTATACATCCCACTTCCCAGGAGCCACGCCACCATCGATTCAACCTTTTTTACGACTTGGGGTGGTGATTATATTGTGCTCCAAACAAGAAGTAGTTGGCAAGCTTCACTGTGCCATCTACTAATGACCATGAAAACTATTCTCGCAATTACAGTAATTCCTCATGTATGGCCGTACTTTACATTAAAAAGGCTAAAATCCACTCATCTATTTGTGAAATAGCTAGCTGAGGCCTGAGGCCGATGGGAGAGGCTGCTCGAACTTCTGCTCTAATAGCTACGATTTTTAGTGTTTCCAACCACTAGTCAACCAGCACTACTATACACTACCAACAAATCTATGTATGGTTCTATACGTCTACGTTTTCGAGCATCTGAAAACTGACTTCAGGGGAGCATACTTTAGATGAACCCGGGGGTGATTGGTTACATGTATCTGGCTTGGCCAGGCTCCTAGGATGTAAGATAGTAGTGATTGGTTGCCTGGATTAGTATTGTGGCCTGGTCCAACTGATGCAAAAGGGGTGGGCGAGCTAGGCTCCACGGATACGCTGAAATCAGCCGTTTCCCATGGGCCTGGCTGCGGCCATGCAACACGCGCATTCACATGAGCTAGAATTAGTATTGGCGCTTGCATTTTGATGGTTCATCCGGGAAACCAAACAACGTCTGTGGCCGAACATGATGGATTGCAGCAGGAAACCAAACATTCAGTACTTGCATGCATATAGCCTGGCCGGCTAGAGCCTGGCTTTCATGACCGAGCCTGGCTATCCACATACGACAACCAATCACGCCCAGTAGCCGTATTTGCTTACACAACAGACGTGTAATGTATTGCTATTTGTGCACTAGTGCAGAACAACCTATTAGTCCCGTCGGTAAGGGCCTATAGTCCTGGTCACCGAGCCGGGACCACGTTTACGAGACTAAAGGTCCATCCTTTAATCCCGGTTCTGTGAACCGAGACTAAAGGTCCCGGTTGGTTACACCAACCGGGACTAAAGGTTCCTCTGGACATTGCCATGGAGGTGGACTCTTTAGTCTCGGTTGATTGAACCAACCAGGACTAAAGGTCCAATCCTGTTGGGGAAGACAGCCCCGAACAGATAGAAAGATTAGGGTTCTCATTCAATGGGAAAGAGTCCATCCCTTCTCTTCCTCCTCTTGTCCTCTATTATACATGTGACGTATATTGGGCCTCTTCAGGGGGAGTTGGCCCATATACCATATGGGCTTCCCCCCAACAGTAGCCCCTCAACTACTAGATCATGACTGGCTATACATGACCTAGTAGTTGCTTATACACGAAGAGGCACAATACAACTCAAAACCTGGTTGCAAGGATCGCCCTTCGCAACCGACACGTGCGTGCCTCACTAAAAACTCCATCCCAAAAACCCAGTGGGAAAAAAGGGCATGGAGAAAAGAGAACGCGCACGGCTCTATCATATACATGTCCTAACTCCTAGGCTTGTGCTCTGAAGCGTTTTGTCGTCGATCTTCCTGATGTCTCCACCTTTGTGCCTTGGTTCCTTTGTGCTGCTTCTATGAGCCGATCCATCTGCTTCGCCGATGCACAGATCTTTGCCTCCCATACTTCCTCAATGTGGGGGTCTTCACTTCTGAAGCCTTCGCCTCTGGTGTGTCTCTCTCTCGGTCAGCATAGCAGTGTCTCTCGCTCCCAAGGCACGTAGTCGTCGTGGTCGATGTAGTCGAAGTAGTCGCGACCGAAGGCTTTCATTCACGAGCGCCGGGCAAGAATCTAGACTTCATGCCTTGGAGTAGTTGGTCCTTCAATGTGCTCCCCTAGCCCCTCTTGGCTGGTGCTCGTAGTCGGGTCCTCAGCTACGCTCGATGTAGGCGAAGTAGTTGTAGTAGTTGAAGCAGGTCTTCGGGGCCAGGCCGTCGACCTCTTGAGTCGAAGTGGTTGACGAAGGTGTGGTAGACCTTGGTGCCGATGGACTTGATGTAGCCCCTCAAGGACGATGGTGAAGCCCCTCTTGCCGAAGACGCTTCATCATGTTGGCGGAGGTGAGTCATCATGATTTGTCGAAGGTGTCGACGAAGGCCCTCCTGCAATGTCGTTTGGCGGAGGCGAGGTTGGTGTAGACGACGAAGGTGTCGATGAAGGCCTCCAAGCTGAAAGAGCTTGGCGAAGGTGTCGACGAAGGCCCCCGAGCCGAAGAGCTTGGCGAAGGTGTCGACGAAGGCCCCCGAGCCGAAGAGCTTGGCGAAGGTGTCGACGAAGGCCCTCGAGCCAAAGAGTTTGGCGAAGGTGTCGACGAAGGCCCCCGAGCCGAAGAGCTTGGCGAAGATAACATTGATGTAGAAGCCGATGCCGCGTGCTGAAGGCCGGAGAAGTCGCGTGAAAAATGCTCCTAAGTTGATAGGGTGCATTTTTTCAGGGACTTAGGTTGCCCATCATTGTCGAATATCGACTTGCTTGTAAGTCTTTCGACACTCAGAAAGATACCCGCTTTCCACTTGCTGCAGAAAATGGTTAGTCATTTCAATGATACGTGCAGTTAGCGCAAAAGCCTTAGCTTTGCGACCTAGTGCCCGTGTAAGTTTGAGACTTCTTCCAGGATATTGATGCATAGAGTCCTAGTGCCCGTGCATTTTTGGGACTTCTTCCAGGTGGCCCGGGCCATGCGGTGCAATGCACTTATGTAAAGTACGCATGTGTATAATGATGCAAATGAATGTATTTGCACAATAATGCTAAATAGAGGCAAACATATCATGCTCCATGCAAAAATGACAGTTATGTTCGAACAAAAGATTAGTTATGTATATAAGAAGTGATGCCCTCAAATTAGAGGGTTGTAGTTTTAGATAACCAGCTGAGGTTACTATTCAAGGACCTGCATGGATATAAATGTGACTTATAATATTGAATCATAAATAAGATCAGTTTCCTGCAAAGATAAAATTTGATTGAAGCATTTTATGAAAATTTGAAGAAAAAATAAAGAGGATTTAAACAATACAACCTGCAAAAAAGATGGAAATACGTTAGCGTTAGTTGGTTCGTATGTTGACTGGCTGTCGAGAGTTGATTTATGAGGTAGATGTTGCGGACTAGGAAGCTGCCGACTGACGAAGGTTGCTAAATAACAAAGGCCAATGAGTGACGAAGGCTGCTGAGAACCACTGACGAAGGCTGATAGATGAAATCCATTATCCATTAACAAAATGATCGAGATCAATAATTGATTAAGGCTAATGAGAATCAATGATAGATGAAACCCACTGACAGATGATGAAGGTCATTAACTGATGAAGGTTATTTACCGGTGACGACCAATTATATTTGAAAGGTTACTGACTGACAACTGGCTAATCAAAATTCACCGACTGACAAAAACCAATAACTGTCAAAAACCAAAAACCGTCAAACGTTGCTGACTGATGAGAACCACTGACAGGTAGAGAATCTGATGAATGTTGCCGATGGATGAAAACCACTGACAGGTAGAGAATCTGATGAACATTGCCGATGGATGAAAACCATTGACCAGTAGAGAATTTGATGAACGTTGCTGACCGATGAAAACCGCTGACAGGTAGAGAATTACTGGAGAACGTTTCTGACTGATTGTCGACGAAATATGGTCGATAGCCCACCTAGGGGTATGCCTGAGGTGGTAGATTAGCGGGGAAGGCGCGTGGAACGACGATCCGGATGTGACACAGGGACGAAACTAGATGAACACGAGGGTTTATCCAGGTTCGGGCCGCTGAGTTCAGCGTAATACCCTACGTCCTGCGTCGAGTTGTCTACTCTGTATATTGATGAACGTGTTTTTTAGGAGGGGTCCCTGCTCGCCTTATATAGCTGCGGGGAGCAGGGTTACAGATCCTAGTAGATCGGATCTCATGGTAGAATAAGGAAACCTAGTCGATTACAATCCCATATCGTAAAGAACACGATATCTTTCCTAACCGACTATGCTTCCTTCTTCGAGAAGGCTCCCGCGCCGTCATCCAACCAGCTGGGCCGCTTGCTCGACCAACTGGGCCTTAACGCCATGGTCCTTCGCAGTGAGTTGGGCCGGCCTTCATGAAGCAGCCCAAGTCTAGCCGTGAGGATACCTGGGTCTATGCCCCCACAGCTAGTACCCGAGCACATTGAATCTTAAAGTGGTGAAAAAAGATCTTGGCAATATCTCCGAGCGGCTTTTTCGGTACTTCGAAACCTGATCTCCGATCAAGTTATATTCTGTTTATTGTCATATCATGAACCCGCAAGATACGATGTGCTCTTAAAAAAGAAAAAACGACTTCTGAAAGTCTGGTGAAGTGTGCCCACTTTATGGTTACATAACAACAACTACTACCCAGTCTTGAAATTCACCTGCATACTCACCGACCAGGTGAAGTGTGCCCACTTAGTCCCCGAGCTTGGCAATAGATGACTCAGTCATGTGATGCCAAGGTCAGAAAATAAACTGTAGATATAAAAAATATACATGCACGACCAAGCGCCATGTATACACGGTAGTCCCCGAGCTTGGTAATAGATGACTCAGTCATGTGATGCCAAGGTCAGAAAATAAACTGTAGATAAAAAATATACATGCGCGACCAAGCGCCATGTATACACGGTAGTCCCCGAGCTTGGTAATAGATGACTCAGTCATGTGATACCAAGGTCAGAAAATAAACTGTAGATCCGTGACAGAACAACCACACCAAAATGCAGACAAAAACATCAACTTTCTACTGCCATGCATCTCTTTAAAGTGTACCTTTCCTGGCCTGTATTCAACTTTCGCCGTACGCTGTCACATTCAGTATCCTTTACTCTGTTGAACTTGTGACATAGTATAAGCAACCTTAACGATGGTCATGGGGTCATAGGCTTGTCTCTACAATGACCAGTGGGAGTACATACCACGCCATTTACTTGAAACCAGCGATAAATATCTTACAACTGTTTTGTCTGAACATATTGATGACTTTTGTTGTTTTCTGCAACTGCAAGTTTTGTCGTTATCCTCTTGATGTACACAGGAGAATCAAATCCATTATCAGTAGCAGACTTCACATGCGATACAGTATACTGGTTGAATTATTGATCCTTTGATCGCGCTGGCTCATGGACACAGTCTATAGACCAAGAAGAAAAACGCCTATAAATATCCTACCTGAAGAGCGAACAACTCATACCTTCTTGAGCGTATGACTTCCTCTAGTGCCATGAGTGTTATAAGGTTTTCAGTAGAGATAGCAAACTCCCTGGATATGTTCCTTCTATAAGATAAGTGTGGTGTCCAGAAGAACTCTTGTGAATGAATCATCCGTTAGGATGGTTTTTAAGTGGTCGCTAGCAGAGGGGTACAGAGGTGCGCCTAGAAGAACTCTTGTGACTACCACTCGTAGATAACCTCGTAGTCACAGGTTGTCAAAAGGGGGGCGACTGTGATGGTCTTGCCCGAAGCTTCTTGAGCATTTCGGGCGATGCCAAAAACCCCACCTTGGGACGAACTGAAAAGGCTCATGTGTCCACCCAAGGTTCTGTACCTGCTTTACTGCGTCTCGCTGAACCCAATTTTTGGTGCATTAGGCTTCAAAGCTCTGTACCTCGACTGTAATAGAGTAGCGTCTTGCTTCCTGATTGTACTTGTACTGGTAATTGCTGTATGTTAAGATGTTTCTATGTATCTCCGTTGTAATTGCCGTAACTGGTAGTGTGAGCAGTCTTTCAACTTTGCTGAAAAGGCTGGCGTGGAAGCCGACCAGTCCCCAGTATGACTGGAGGAGTTGGTCGTGAAGCCAACGCAGCTCTGCCACGTGTGTGCCTGTAACTGGTCGTCTGACCAGTCCCCAGCTTTGCTAAGAAGGCTGGCGGAGGAGCCGACCAGTCCCCAGTATGACCGGAGGAGCTAGTCGGGAAGCCAACGCAGCTCTGCCACGTGTGTGCCTGTAACTGGTCATCTGACCAGTCCCCAGCTTTGCTGAGAAGGCTGGCGAAGAAGCCGACCAGTCCCCAGTATGACTGGAGGAGCTGGTCGTGAAGCCAACGCAGCTCTGCCACGTGTGTGCCTGTAACTGGTCGTCTGACCAGTCCCCAGCTTTGCTGAGAATACTGGCGATTGTTATATTATTAATAAAAGGGAGAAATTTTGTTGATTCGTAGAAGGCCCGACTATTGGGCCGTAGTGATTATTGCGGTACGAAAAAGCCTTTTTCGCGACCGGAGAAATTCCCGAAGGGTCGCACATTTAGGTTATAAAGGTAAGCGCCGTATAGTCCAAACTTACCCTGACCATTGCCATTCCCCACTTCCTTTCCTCCTGCCGAGCCTTGCACTGTAGTCCTAGATCCAGAAACACTCGATCGGCGGCAAAGCTTGCCTTTTTCCGGCGAAATCGATGGCGCAGAGGACAAGAAAGACTGCGGCGGCGACGATTGTGAGATTGGATCAGGAATGGGTTCCGTCGAAGAGCACGGAGGAGAGTGTCGGCCGCCTCGTCGCCGGCGGACTTTTGCCGGACAAGGTGACCGACGGATGGAGAGCGCCCACTGGTGAGGCCTATCCTCAACCCAATGCCGATGAAATAGTTGTTTTTGAAGATTACTTTATTAGAGGATTTGGGCTGCCCTGCCATGCTTTCCTCCGCGGTTTGCTTGAGTTTTGGGGGATTGGGCTTTGCAATCTTGGGCCAAACTCCATCTTGTCTGTGGCCGTTTTTATCCACCTGTGTGAGGCATTCCTTGGAATACAGCCGCATTTCAATTTGTTCCGCTATTTCTTTCAATTGAAGAAGAATAGCCGCGGTTCACGTATTGCGGGCAGTGCATATATCCTTCTGCGTGAGGGGATGGCATCCGAGTACATCAGTGTTCCGTTGCAGAGTAATGTGAGCGGCTGGCAAGAGAAATGGTTCTATATGACGTAATGCCAGACTCCCGCTCTAAGCTGTGATGTGGGGAAGGTGGTTGATTCTAGTTGGACCTGGTCGTCCAAACCCTCATCAGGTGACATGGAGCAGGTTCAAGAGCTGTTTAGTTTATTGAGGGAGATAACTTCTGATGGGATCCAGATTACGGCCAACTTTATGCACCGTCGGATACAGCCGTGCAAGGAAAGGGTGCACCCAGGCTTTGAGTATGCAGGTCGGTCCGACGCGACCCATGAACGCGCCGAAGATTTGGAGTCTAAGGAGCTGGAAAGGCGTGTTCACGTGGTGCACCAATTCTCCGAATGGAAAGCGCCGAAGAAGGTTACACAACCATTTAGCCTGGCGAATCCTATTAGAGATGTGAGTTGTCTTCTTAATTTGCTTTGCTGATTATATCCTGTCACAGCGTTGATGATGCTTGTCTTGGTTGTTTTGTAGGATCGCTCTATTGTGTATGTCTCGAGCGTGCCGTCGACCGAGTGGCCGAAAAGTGTGGATAAGGGCTCTCCGACCAGCCGTCCTCCACGTTTCCGACCTGATGAATCAGCGACTGAAACGACGAGAAAGGACAAGGGAGCTGCAGACGCGATGGACTCGTCAGCTGCGGGTGCTGCGGGTAAGCGTGTGGCTTCTGGTCGAAGGGCGGCCACAAGGTCGTCGACACGAGCTGAGGGTCCCTTGAAGATTCCGGGTGGAGCGGCTCCCAATACCGCCGACTCCATTCGTGACTGGAATGATGATAACGATGAAGAGCCGCCGGCACCCAAACGCATCCGGGTTGAGGAGCTGACGAGGAACGTTCAGTCTTCGCAGAAGCCCAAGGGGCTGAAGCTGAAGGGTGGTCTCTAGGTCAGCGACCTGTAAGTATCCTGTCACCTTTGTCACGAGTTTGTGGCTTATCAGCGTGTTCGTGACTTCGTTTGCTTTTTCCTATCGTAGTGATCTCGTGCCCGAGGTTGAGACTGCGGGAGGTGACATGGCCCGTGAGCCGACCAGCGCCCCAGGTGCAGAGTCCGAGCAGCCACGGGAGGAAACGCCCGTGGGTGGGGCGCCGGATGGAGGGGCAGATAGGCCACCGACAACGGCTGGTGGTCGGGAGAGCAGGTCGGGTAGCAGAGGGACCCCCGACCTGGGGTCGCTGGGTGGTCGTGAGCCGTCTGACACTGCTCAAGCGCCCCCGGATGCACCGCTTCCCCCTCCGGAGGTACACGCGCGAAGCGCAATTAGCCGAGCTTCAGACCCCGTGGGGGGTGGAGAAGTGCCTGGATCGCCTGAGGATGATGTCGTCGAGATTGCTCGTCCGCCTAAATCTCTGGAGCGGATAATCAGGGTGGCACGCCAGCGTGCTGGCGAGTGGGTGAAGAGAGCACTAACAACCGCCCGATGAAGAACTTTGACCGGATGCTTAGTCAGCTCCATAAGTATGCACAGGTAGGTCTCCATAATATTCGATGCTTGTGAAATCAAATCGCATGAATTTAAACGTCAAGTACTGGTATTGACTTGCAGGGGATATCTGATTTGTCGGAAGAGCGCCGTAAATGCTTCGAGTCCGTCGGCCCTTTGCTCGCTGCTAAGGAAAAGCTTGAAGAAGCATGCTCACGATACCGAGCAGACCTTGATAATGCTTGGCAATCAGAGGTCGAGCTGCGTGAAGCTGCGGAGAGGCAGGCGTCCGAGACCGCGCAGCTTCGTCGCGAAAATGAGGGTAAAGACCAAAAAACCCCCCTTTTCTCTTTTTCTTTTTTTTTTGAATGATTCGTGTTTGACAAATGTTGTCAGGAACAGAACTTGCCTCGCAGGTTGCTGTTGAGAAGCTTAAGGCACAGGATGGCGAGGCTGTAGCTGCTAGGGAGAAGGCACGAGCGGATGAGCTGGAGAAGGAGCTGGAAGGTTGCTGCTGAGTCCTTTTTATTTCGGTGCGTACTTCTTTCTGGGTGTTCATGACTTGTTACTGTTATTGATTTGTTGTAGAGCGACGCCGTTCTTGGCAAAACCAAATTGCAATCGTTTGCCAAGACTTGAAGACCTGGGAGGCGCGATGCCACGCCATGGTGCGAGGGATCGCTCTAGTGCTGAATGCCGTGTACGGGGCTGGAAGCTATCTACTCCGACCAGATGGCATGCTGGAGCAGTGTGCTGGGTCGTGGGCAGCCATGAAGAAATTTGTGACTGATGCTGGTGAGCAGGTTGGTGCCTACGTCCTGGCTATTGCGCGAGCCCATTATCTGGGGATTGATATGAAGAGATTGGAAAGTGGCTTTCCCCGGAACACTTCGGAAGCCCAAGCATCGGAGCTGAATGAGGAATCCCGGAAGACGGCCGCTGCTCTTGTTAAGGACCTGGACCTGTTTGAGGAGCCTAGGGAGCCCAGCGCTCCATAGTACCATGAAAGTATTGAATTAGTTTTTGTAAATAATTAATCGTTATGGATATAACTTGGTATGTTTGAACTTTATTTTGCTTGCTAAGTTAGCGTGTGACGGTAGAAGGAATGAAAAAGTCCGGGCGAAAGGACGACAATGTTTTATTCATAATATGCTATGGAAATACAGAGTTGAGTACATATCTTTTTATCCCCATGTAATTATGCATAAAAACGGCGAAGCTGGTCGATATGCCAGGAGTTTGGGACGTCAGTCCCATTTAGGTCAGTCAGCCTGTAGGAGGTCGGTCTTGTAACTTGTTTGATGAGATAGGGGCCTTCCCAATGAGATGATAGTTTGTGCAATCCACCGGTATTTTGAATCCGTCTCAGGACCAGATCTCCTACGGCAAAGAATCTTTCTTTGACGTTTTGGTTGAAGTATCTTCGTAACCCCTCGACATATTTCGTGGTTCGGATGCATGAATCCAATCTTCGTTCCTCAATGCAGTTGACTTCTAGTTCTCTGGCTTGGTCGGATTTGTCCTGGTTGTATTGCTCCACTCTGGGCGACCTGAATGCTATGTCTGCTGGCAAGACCGCTTCTGCGCCGAACACCATATAATATGGTGAGGCACCTGTGTTTCTGCTAGGCTGCGTTCGGAGGCCCCAAACTACTGCTGGCAGTTCGTGCAACCATCGACCAGCTTTTTGGTCCTGGTCGTTTGCCCTGTGCAACCTTTTCTTTAATGCATCGAGTATCATACCATTTGCTCGCTCCACCTGGCCGTTGGCTCTTGGGTGAGCAACAGAGACGTACTTGACAATTATGCTTCTTTCATCGCAAAAATCCCAGAAGTCCGAGCCGGTGAAGGTTGAGCCGAGGTCGGTGATTATGCAATTGGGTAGGCCAAAGCGATGGATGATATCGTTTAGCAGCTCTGCTGCCTTTTGGGCTGTGGGTTTGACCAACGGCTTGTACTCTATCCACTTAGAGAACTTGTCGATTATAACATAGACGTACCTGAAACCGCCTGGTGCTATTTTGAATGGCCCAATCATGTCTAGACCCCAGCACGAGAAAGGCCAAGAGGCTAGTATGGCCTGGAGATCATGTGCCGGAACATGAATTTGCTTGGCGAAAAACTGGCACCCTTCACAATACTTGACCAGCTTCTCTGCGTCCGCAACGGCAGAGGGCCAATAGAAACCTGCTCGGAATGCTTTCCCGACCAGCGTTCGGGAAGCGGCATGGTTACCGCATATGCCGGCGTGAATGTCTGCTAGGATTCGGGTGCCTTCTTCTTGAGAAACACACTTCAGGAGCAATTCTTCTTTTGTGTTCTTGCACATAAGCTTTCCATCTACCAAAATGTACTGCTTGCTGCGCCGAATGAGGCGCTCAGCTTCAATCTTATCTTGAGGAACGTCCGCGCTAGTGAGATATCTTATAAACTGTTCTCTCCAGTCATCACCTGTTAGCTGGACGGAAGCAACGGTCTGGTTAGTCGGGGGCTGGTCGGCGGCCCCGGCTGTTTCTTGCTCGATGGATGGCTTGACCAGGTCCTGGACGAAAACGCCATGAGGGATCTGGGACCTGGACGAACCTAGTTTGGAGAGGGCATCAGCTGCTTGGTTGTCTGCCCGTACCACATGCTGAAATTGCAAACCATACAATTTTCCCTCAAGTTTTCTTATCTGGGCGACGTAGGCGTCCATCTTTTCGCTGGTGGCGTCCCAGTCCTTGTTAACTTGGTTTATGACTAAAGCGGAATCGCCAAATACCTCCAGCCTTTTAACTCCTAGCTCGACCGCGATTCGAAGGCCGTGTAGGCAGGCTTCATATTCGGCTGCATTATTGGACGCTTTGAAATGGATCCGGAGGACATAGCTCAGCTTGTCTCCAGAAGGCGATATGAAATGTATGCCGGCTCCTGCTCCTTCGAGATTTAATGATCCGTCAAAGTACATTGTCCAATGCTCGTTGCTGGTCGGGGAGACTGGGGTAGTCATATCGGTCCATTCAACAACAAAATCAACGAGCGCCTGGGACTTGATGGACGTACGGCTGCGGAACTCGAGGGAGAATGGGGCTAGTTCCAGAGCCCATTTGATTATACGACCATTGACGTCCTTGTTGCGTAGAATATCTCCTAGTGGGTACTCAGTAACCACCGCAATAGAATAATAGTCGAAATAATGTCGCAGTTTACGAGATGTGATTAGTATCGCATATAACAGTTTTTGCACCTGGGGGTACCTTGATTTCGAGTCGTTGAGCACTTCACTGATGTAATATACCGGCGCTGTACCTTGTAGGCTTGTCCTTCTTCTTCTCGTTCCACGACCACGACCATGCTTACAACCCGATCGGTAGCCGCTATATAGATGAGCAGGGTTTCGCCGTCCCTTGGCGCGGCTAGCAAGGGCGGTGTTGTCAAGAGTTGCTTGAGCTCTTGAAAGGCGACTTCAGCGTCCTCGGACCACTCAAACTTCTCGGAAGCTTTGAGTAACCTGAAAAACGGGAGGCCTTTTTCTCCGAGGCGTGAGATGTAACGACTTAGAGCCGCCATACAGCCGGTTAACTTCTGGACATCTTTTACGCTTTTAGGAGGCTTCATCTTTAGAATGACTTGTATTTTTTCTGGATTTGGCCTCAGGCCATCTTTACTTACTATGTTGCCTAGCAAGATGCCGGAAGGGACCCCAAAAGTACATTTTTTAGGGTTAAGTTTCCATCGGAACTTGTTTAGGGCTGCAAAAGTTGCGCGTAGGTCATCTACCAGTGTATGGGCCGATTTCATTTTTACGACAATATCATCGACATAAGCTGCTACGAGCTCTGCTCGGATTTCCTCATCTAAGCATTTTTGTATCGCCCTTTGGTATGTGGCCCCTGCATTTTTAAGACCAAAAGACATCGTTGTGTAGCAATATGTGCCGAAGGGTGTGATAAACGATGTTTTGGGCTGATCTTCTTCTCTCAGAGAAATTTGGTGATATCCAGAATAGCAGTCTAGGAAGGATAAGAGTTCACATCCGGCCGTAGAGTCGACGAGTTCGTCGATGCGAGGCAAGGCAAAGGAGTCTTTAGGGCAGTGTTTGTTAAGATCGGTATAATCAACACACATTCTTCATTCTTTATTCTTCTTTTGAACTAAAACCGGGTTGGCAAGCCACTCCGGGTGATACACTTCTTTTATAAAACCGGCGGCTAAGAGCCGTGTGATTTCTACCCTAATAGCCCCCTTCTTGTCGTGAGCGAACCGTCGTAGCTTCTGCTTGATTGGCTTGGCGGTCTTCGAAACGTCCAAGGAGTGCTCGACCAGCTCCCGAGGTACGCCGGGCATGTCCGCGGGTTTCCACGCGAAGATGCTTACGTTTTCCCTCAGGAAGCTGACGAGCGCGTTTTCCTATTTGGGGTCGAGGTCGAGCCCAATGCGCGCCGTCTTGCTAGAATCTCCTTCGACTAGTTCCACCTCCTTGAAGTCCTTGCTCCTGGTCGCCGCGCGTTTAGCTTCCTTAACTGGAATAGACTGCTCCTCCGGAGCCACTCTCACTGCATCCACGCGGGTCTCCTCCATGCGGATTGACAGGTCATGGGCTTGAGCAGTTGCAAAACTTTCCTTCTCGTACTCATAAGCTGCGGAGATGCTTCCCCTAATGCTTAAGACGCCGTTCTCAGATGGCATTTTTAGCAGGAGGTAAGTGTAGTGCGAAATCGCCATGAACTTTGTAAGGGCGGGACGGCCTAATAGTGCGTGGTAAGATCCTTCGAAGTCTGCCACGATAAAGTTGATGTAGCAGATGCGATGACGCTCCTTTGTACCGAACTGGACTGGCAAGTTGACTTGACCCAAAGGCTGGGAAGCCTGTGATGGTAGGATCCCCCAGAAAGGGGCATCGTATGGCTCCAAGTCGCCTATCGCGATGCCGAGCTCTGGTAACGCATGCTTGAACAGTATGTCGAGGGCGCTGCCGCCGTCGACTAACACCCTCTCAAATCGTACTCTATCAATAGTCGGGTCAACAACAAGTGGGAAGCGACCAGGTTCGGGAACCCTGGCCCACTGATCAGCTCTGCTGAACGAAATTTCTTGATGTGACCAGGCTAAGTAGTTGGGGTCGGAGATCCTTTCGTCGACTCGGTCGATGGAGTAGACTGCTCGCTCCATTAGCTTGCGAATTCTTTTGTCAGCTAAGATTGCCTTGCCGCCGAATATGGTTCTAACGGACTTCTCGGCCTCTCTGAAGCCGCCGTGTTTCGGGTTTCTTCCTGGGTCCTGGTCGTCCTCATTATTTTCTTGAGGGCCTTTTCCTTCACGTCGTGTCGGGGGTCCGTCCTCAGTAACAGGACGTTGCTTCTTCGAACCATTGCGAAATATGGCTTTAAACCCCCTACATTCTTCCATCGTATGTCCTACGTCGGTGTGCGCCGGACAGTCTTGCTTCAGGATCTTGGAGTAGGCTGAGTCATAATTACGCTTGTCTCCCGCCTTGGTGTTATTAACCTCGCTACCCGGTGTTCGACCAGGATTTGGTTGTCTTCTCCTCTCTTCACGGTTGTCATACCTTTGGTTAGGGCGGCGGTTATCCCTGAACCTCTCTCGACGATCATCGTAAGTTTCGTCGTGTCGGTCGCCACGATAGTCATTGCGTTGGCGGTCGTCGTGCCGAGGCCTCGGGTCCCGGCGGTCATCCGCAAGCTGAGTATTATATTCTTCTGCCCGGGCCCAGCTCTGGGCTATGTTAAGGAGTTCCTCGACTGTTCGTGGTTCTTTACGTAGCAGCTTATTCCTCAGCCCTTCATGATGGTGTAATCCCCTAATAAAAGCTGAGATGGACTCATCATCGGTGACGTTGGCTACCTGAATCCGGGCGTCGGAAAATCGTCGGATGTAGTCTCGCAATAGTTCGCCAGGGCGGTCTTTGACACGCTCCAGATCGTATTTGTTGGCGGGCTGTTGACAGGTAGCTTTGAAGTTGGATATGAACGCCTTTTTTAGGTCGGACCAACTATCGATGGAGTCGGGAAGTAGACTCAGGAGCCACTGGCTTGCAGCTTGGTTAAGGACCACGGGCAAATAGTTAGCCATGACATCTCCTCCTCCTCCGGCTGCTCGAACCGCAGTTTCGTACAGCATGATCCATTGACGGGGATCCGCCTTGCCGTCGTATGACCTCAGGTCGTGGATCTTGAAACCTCTAGGCCAAATGACAGACCGCAATCTTTTCGTGAACTGTCTTGGACCAGTAAGGGTTTGATCTAAGAGGCCCTGCTCTCGATCCCATCTGTAACATCTTTCCATCTCTTGACGGAGCCTTGTATCTTTGGAATCCTCGATGTAATTGCGCAGATCAGATCTCTCGGTAATGTGCTCGCGCAGATCCCGGGGCCCGGCACTTGGATTATTTCTGGCACGCTGGTCGGGGATGCCACCTTGGCCGCCTCTGTGGTTATTGCGGTCGTTGCGGTGGTCCTGGTTGCTGCTGGACTCTGGGTGTGGGTCCTGTTCTCTGCGACTTCTCCTGGATCCGGTGGGTGCAGCATGGGATGGTCCTGCCACCTGGTCTTGGACTTGAACTAGAGATGCCTTCAGATATGCTCCGAGCTGCTCGAGTTGAGGTGTTACTAGGAGGTTTTCGACCAGGTTCATGGCCATGGCAAGATTGGCTTGCGGGGTCCTGTGAACTTGATGATTGTTACATATGTCGAATGCGTCGTTTAAATTGCGCTGTATGCGGTGTCCTCCATTAGCCTCAGCCGCTCTCCGAGTAGCTCTGTCAGCGTTTCTGGCTAAACGCTGGGCTTTGGCCTCATCTGTCTCGCCGTCAACCGCCGGCTCATCATGACTTACGGCGAATACTGAGCCCCCGTAGCGCGGTAGGGGCCCGAAGCCTGGGGGATAATCCGACGTCTGATCCGGTGAGTTGGATCTGGTCGATCCAGCGCCTGATGCCAAAGCGGTAGCTGCAACAGTGGCCACAACTGCCATGCAGGTATTGGCACCAGATTGCTTGAAGTTAGATGGCTGCTCCTCGGGAGTGCGCCGGTTCTTGGTATTACCCTGGAAGAGCCCCATAACTTGTTCCTTATATACCGAGGCCAAATTTGTCAGTCCGTGAGGAAAAATAGGAGAAAAAAGGCTATGTTTCGCCTTGCTCAGTTCAGACTCCTGGGGAGGGCGGAACAGGACGGAGCGACCCTCAGGGGTGGAGGTAACGACCAGACCGGTTTGAAGCTGTGCATGTCTCCTAGCACGAGCCGGTCGTCGAGGTTGTTGCCATTCTCCTTCGTCATGCTTGTGCTTAAGCGAACGATCTCCGATCGATTCTGCCAAAGCGAGAGTTTCGGTGACGCCCACCGTGACCCGATCGATGGATTCGATCAGATCAGAGTTATCGAGGCGCCGTCCTTGGTAGCGAGGAAGCGCCGTTTTGCTCGGGGGCTCCGACCTCGACGTCGGGGCTCCCGGTAATTGAGATGCTTGGGGCGTTTCCACGCCTCCGACAACCGGGTCACCTCCGGTAACCCATGAAAAAGACCCGACGGTGAACATCAAGCCTGCCAGAAGATCCATGGAAGCCGGGAAAGAAACCGTCCTAGTCGTCATGACGTCCGCACACACACTCCCCACGGTGAGCGCCAGCTGTCGACGAAATATGGTCGATAGCCCACCTAGGGGTATGCCCGAGGTGGTAGATTAGCGGGGAAGGCGCGTGGAACGACGATCCGGACGTGACACAGGGACGAAACTAGATGAACACGAGGGTTTATCCAGGTTCGGGCCGCCGAGTTCAGCGTAATACCCTACGTCCTGCGTCGAGTTGTCTACTTTGTATATTGATGAACGTGTTTTTTAGGAGGGGTCCCTGCTCACCTTATATAGCTGCTGGGAGCAGGGTTACAGATCCTAGTAGATCGGATCTCATGGTAGAATAAAGAAACCTAGTCGATTACAATCCCATATCGTAAAGAACACGATATCTTTCCTAATCGACTACGCTTCCTTGTCCGAGAAGGCTCCCGCGTCGTCATCCAACCAGCTGGGCCGCTTGCTCGACCAGCTGGGCCTTAACGCCACGGTCCTTCGCAGTGAGTTGGGTCGGCCTTCATGAAGCAGCCCAAGTCTAGCCGTGAGGATACCTGGGTCTATGCCCCCACACTGATTAAAACCACTGACAGGTAGAGAAATATTGAAGTAATTGACCAAGGTTGAATATCTCATGAGAACTGTTGACTGGTGGAGAGTACTGACCGTAGCAAACTCAATAGTTACTGGACATATATGTGACTAAGGCTGAACCACTAACTGATATAGGTGACTGATTTAGATTGAAATGATAAAAACATGTATACGACAAAGAAAATATATTGTAGAAGGAAGGTGTTAGCATGAAGGGATAAGAGATACTTACAGTGATGGTAACCTGCATGTTAGTACCAAAAAGGGGTCTCAACTTAAGAAAACGATAGATGTTTTAAATTTAGCATTTAAGGCCAAGTAGTTATAGTTACTTAGGCCGTGCTTTTGATGCGGTGGAGGCCGCGACACTTTCTTTGTCATCATGGTGACAAATTGTGTGCGAAGATAAATTTTTTTAAAAATTTTTGCCTCAAGAGGCAAGAATTAGATCAAAATAGTGAGAAATCAAATCATAAGGGCAGAAAATATTAATGAATATAGACTGCTGAGAATTAATGAACCGATGAGAAATACTCACTTATGTTGGTTTGGTTTTGCTATGCTGTCAACACGTGTCCAAAAGAGGTTAGTGACTGATGTTTATGTAAATTATATACTAATTATTTTCTTAAATAATATGTAGTTCAAGAGGTGAATAATTGACTTTGAGTGCAATAAGCTCATCAAAGAAGAATGACAAGTTGACATTATGGTTAAGGTGTCATTCGTACCTTATTAGTTGAAAGACTGTTCTTGTCAAGAATATTCTCAAGACATACATATTTGCTGATTAGTTGAAATAAAAATAGTATATGATAAAATACATATATGTATATATGGATCTTGAGTCAAATGCCAGATTTAAAGGGTAAGCTTGGATTACTTACACGTAGTTATTGTCTGGTAATGGCCGAGTGAGCCTTTGGGATGGTGAGAACCTTTTGGTTTTGCCTTTGACAGATAGTCCAAGACTCTTTTGATGAAGACGTTTAGGCCTCAAACGTAGAAGAATATCCGAGAGTTCCATTCACATAAGAAAATAACCTTCGCTAAAGAACCAAAATTCACAAGGTTCCAGTTTCACAAGATAAATAGCTTTGAGCTTGTAAAATAAAAACTCAACTTCCACTGTCAAGTTCTGGCTTCTCAAAATCGAGACATGTGTCTGGATAGCATGCAAAGATTTTGCTAACCAACTACTGAGCTCAGAAAAAAGGAGCTAAAGGCTCGCGATCCTTTTGCAACTTGTTTTGTTGATCAAGAATTTTTTGTTAAATGGTGACTGCAAATGCCATCTTTGTACTCTAGGTCTTAACAGAATATCTAGATGTATAACACATGTGTAACAAAGGTGTGTATGTACTGGAAATCATGTCAAACATAAGTCACCATTTAAAGTCACCATGTAGTACAACATATGTCTAATGTTACACATGTATATCTAGATATTCTGTTTACTGCAAATGCCATCTTTGTACTCTAGGTCTTAACAGAATATCTAGCAATTGCCCGAGAGCAAGTCCTTTCCATTTTCGTGCAGAGAAAGTGCAGTAACTAAACCATAAGTCACCAAACCAAGTAAGGGAAGAGGTATCCCACAGACGACGGAGTAGTCGCTGTCGAGGACATTGTCGCAGCCTGCGCAGCGATGGGGCTGAACGCCTCAGAGCCCGTGAGCTTGAGGTAAGTGAGGTAGCCAGTCTCCAAGTACCCCAGCCCAGCGACACCCGCAGTCCAGGAGCTCGTGGAAATGCCCAACAGAGATGAAGGGGGCGATCTTGCGACTTTCTCCGGCGATGGGGCGGGAGGGGCGGCGGAGGTCTCCTGATCCTGGGAAGAAGACTCCGCGCAGCACCTGAAGCGTGCGGCTCTCTTGATGCGCGAGAAAGTAGAGGTCGTAGTGGCGACGGCGAAGCGAGTTGGCGAGGGCTGCGGCGGGCAGCGCCGCGTCCATCGCCGGCTCCGGCGCGCACGGCTCGATCGGATCTGGCGGGAGAGGCGGGGGCATGGTGGGATTGCTACGTCGTGGCGTTGGTGGAGAAGATCTGCCGGTGAGACCTGGAGCTGCCGCCGTCTCACACTCTCGCTCCGTGCTGGCAGGGGCCCGAACCACCGCCGATGTACACTCTAACCCTCCATCCGGAGCTAGCGCCCGCGGCGCTCTCGCCTGCGGTGGACCGGGGTTCTTACCGGAGATGGCGGCGAAGACGGCGCGGAAGTCGCGCTCGGAGAGTGGACCCCGACCGAGCAGCGCCTACAACAGGGTGTGGTGCTGCCACGACAGCGGCGCCATGGCCCTCTCACTCGCTCGCTCGCTCAGCAACGGGAACGGGAACGCCCGCCGCGGGATGGGAGACGAGAGGTCGGAGCCTGTCGAGGAGAGCAAGTGCGGAAGCGGAATCGAGCTTGGTGGGGATTTTTGGGCGGTGCTGTGTCGGGAGACGGCGGCGAGCGTAGAGCGCGGTGGGCGAGCGGCGCCGCCCCACGGTGGGCGCCAATGTTGGGGAAGACAGCCCCAAACAGATAGAAAGATTAGGGTTCTCATTCAATGGGAAAGAGTCCACCCCTTCTCTTCCTCCTCTTGTCCTCTATTATACAGGTGACATATATTGGGCCTCTTCAGGGGGAGTTGGCCCATATACCATATGGGCTTCCCCAACAAATCCAGTTATAGAATTTTATTAATAATATAGTTTCATCTAGAGCATATCACACACACAAATAACAAGTTTCATTACATACACAAATAACAAGTTTCATGTAGCATTACACACAAATAATAAGTCTGCTCCGGAGCATTACCCATACAAATAATGTCATCAAATCTGTAGCATTACACACGAATAATGATTGTTTTGACCACAGGTCCAATTCTCAAGAGGCAAGTCAAACAAAAATATAAAAACAACATCATGACAGGCTCCTCATCTGTGAATTCTTCTTGTCATATGAGTTGAACACTTAACCCTGCATTAACAAACAATTCAAAGTTGAAAAGACAATATCAGCTTATAATAACAACAAGAGGAGGCATATGATTGAACCTGTATGACTTTAGGTTAATCATCATAGTTGGAAAGAAGTTCAGTGCCCATATGTGACGAAATGGTTTTAGTGCCATCATCAAGGTCATCCATTGAGGTCTCCGGTACTATGGTGTCTTCTGATTCTATTGAATCGGCAAGCTCCTCCATCAAGAGAGCTGCATGAGGATCCACAAGAGGATTGTCTTAGTTCTCAAGTATGTAGATAGGGGTGGTTTACATACTAGTTGGAAGCACCATACATACCTATTTGCCGATGACCTGATCCTTCTGCACCCTGACCACAACTATGACCACCACCCTGACCGGAGGAGGGTTGTTGATACAATGTGTATCGGATTGGAGCATTGGTCGACTGGTCTGCAGAAAGAGTGTTATGTTAGCGGGAACAATGTATCAGTAATAGAGCAAGGACTTGTTGTAATTGCAATTACCGTTCATTAGGGACTGTGAATCACCCAGTGGAAATTGCGTAACAGTAATCCAAAGTGGCCATATGTGCATGGCAGATTGACCGGCTTCCAGGTGCCTAAGGACACCTAAATGCGCAAGACGAGGTATAATTGATATTGATGCATATGTGGTCATGAAGAATGTGAGAGTAGATCGGCTTAACTTCACGTCGTGAACCTCACATATGTTTACGAAGATTCTATGTAGTATTAAGGGTTGCGCGCAAAGTTGTGGTGGAATTCCAGCTAATTGAATCCTGAGGCTCTTTAAGCTGCCAGGTGGTGCTTGTGGGTGTCTTGCTGGTGCCTGGAAGTTAGGAATGGTTGAATCGAAGGGCACCATAGTTGAGCCATACTCCGGAGTCCATGGATAGATGGCAAAGGGTCTGGTAGCCTATTTGGATGGATGGTGTACGCAGAATGTGATTGGCAACTTTGATTGATTGGGCTAGCAATAGATAATCAAAATTTAGCTGTGAAATATTGTCAAGCGCAATCAAGACTTGAGACTGCTATTGGATTGCAGCCTGTATCAATAGGCGACTGATGTCATAGGGGGAATTCTGAGGCTCCTTTGGGTATGCTCATACAGGGAGTCTTACAAGCACTAAGAGGCCTACAAATGTTGGGTTATTAAAATTGACCTCATGCTCGGTAAAGACTGTCAGGTACCAATGATTGAAATGCGCCATCGATTAGTTCTCCTGTAAAATGTTGGACTTAGATTGTGAGTTATGAACAATATGGCACCACCACCACCATGCCACGACCACCACCACCACCACTACCACCACTGCCACCGCCACCACCGCCACCGCCATGCCACGACCACGGGCACCACCACCACCATGCCACCACCGCCACCACCCATATCATGGCCACCGCCATCGCTACCACCACCATACCACACTGCTCACGACCATTCAACAAAATGACACTAAGGGGAAGGGAAGGGCGCACGCCTACCTGTGCCGATGAGAGAGCATCGACGGCTGTGGGGATGCAGGGAAACAACTGGCGCGGCGGGGCTCCTCCTTCTCCTTCCTGGTTGAAGTGCCTGCGAGTTGAACGAAGAAGTGAGGTCTCGAGCCGTTGAGGATAAGGGTTCAGGGTTTAGGGGAGGGAAATTTAATCCCGGTCCCTGTTAATAACTGGGACATTTAATCTCGGTCCCTGTTATCCACCAGGACTACCTTTAGTCCCGGTTGGTTGCTCCAACCGGGACTAAAGATCAACTTTTAGTCCCGGTGGATAACAGGGACCAAAGCCCTCCTACCTTTAAAGCATGGTGCAGTAGCCGTAGCCCAGCGGGAAACAACGGGCTTTAGTCCCGGTTGGAGCCAACAACCGGGACTAAAGTCCTCTGTAGTCCCGGGCCCAAATTTAGCCGGGACTAAAGCCAAATTTGGCAATCGGATGAAAGGTGTGTTTTCTACTAGTGATGGTGAAATCCTGCCACATTATAGCTACATTGCTGCTCCTAGCTAGATAGCCTCCTTTCATTGATGACATGCATGATGATTTTCAAATAGTCAGCATGGATTTGTCCATGCGCCCATCGAAAGGTGGCCGCCACCTCTTGGCTCTTGCTCATCTGCGGGACACGCCTGTGAACCGCGAGGGCCTGGCTGAAAAAATCCTAGGAGGGGACTCTAGCACTATGCTCGAATGCAGTGGTGCCACATTAATAGCTCCAGCCTTGCATTGCTCTCTATCGGCTAGCATAGAACCGGCAGTTATCACGCTAACTTGTGCACAAACAACCAACGTTCACATGTTGCCCAAGTACTTTTCCGTGAACATGCGCCGGAGCACAAGTGTTTCGTTAAGAGAAAAGGTTTGTTACAACCCCAACATTACGGCTAAATCTTACAGTGGCCCTAGCGCAGACCAGAACCTTCTGTAGACCTTCGCGACCAGATTATCTGTGTCCCAACAACTTTGATTTTTGATCATGTGTTGTTCCCCATTGTGTTGGGTTCACTGTATATCGAAACTGTGCCTTTCCCCTCGGTTCGATTTGAATGTGTGCCACTGGAGCTGCTCAACAACAGGTTCAATGGTTGTGATAGATGGATTAGGTTGAGTACACGACATGGAGGGTGAAATTGATTCTAACTCCATCTTATATTCCAATTGCATCCCATTCCCATGAATCATTGAGCGGACAACATCATGCATCCCCCTCTGGCTTCTCTCACCCTTCCATATTATTCTCTCTCACTAAAATGGGTTTGGAGGCTTTACAATTTGAAATGCTTCGTATTGCCGGTTTGTCACAATGGAGAAGCTAGCTATTTATGGACTGTACATACCTCGACAACCATAGAGTTAACTTAAAAAAAAACCAACCAAAGAGTTAACGAAAATATACTGCATTATCATTATGAGATTTCATTTATGCCTAGTTGTCTACATACTACCTCTTTTTCTATGTCCATCTCTGTCTAAATACTCACTATGTCCCTGAAAGAATCGAATTCACGCCGGTCAAACTTTTTTTTTAATATTGACTAACTTTATAGAAAAGAGTAATAACATTTGTTCTCTTTAGGTTGGTGGAAGAAGTCGTTTTGGACAAGATTTGAGTCAAACATTATAATATAAATCATGAATAACTTATAAACTATTGAGTTAAACAAATGTAAAAATTATATAAATAAATTTATCTTAATTTTTTTAATAAAATATACATATACAACTTTTCAATAAATATTTTTAAAGAAACAAGTGGTCAAAGTTATACTTTGGAGACCGTGTCACTTTCTGAAACGACATCTTTTACCAATACGAAGGGAGTATAATATAAAATAGACATATTATGAAAATATATTTTATGTTATATCTTTTTTTTGGAAAAGGGAGATTTTATTGCATCCCAAGAATAGTACATCAAGTTGATACACGGTTTCGGGATGAAAAACTCTCAGCCTCTGCCTAAAAGTTAGGCACACAGC
Source organism: Coix lacryma-jobi var. lacryma-jobi (assembly GCA_009763385.1). NCBI lineage: Eukaryota > Viridiplantae > Streptophyta > Magnoliopsida > Poales > Poaceae > Coix > Coix lacryma-jobi. The sequence goes on from CM019826.1 coordinate 6,477,456, forward strand.
TAAAGACAAAAAACCAAGCATACTCAAGTAACAATCAATCTTATGACTAGATCGCCACCCATATGCCCGGGTAAAGATATCTCTCGCCACTTGCTCCTAGAACTCCGGTCGCTGGAGGATAGCCCATAAAAGGAGCCTGTGGGAGATTGCATGAATAACCTGCAAAGAAAAATTATATTTTTTCTTTTCAAAAACAAAATCATTCTTGTGCAACCAAATAGACCAACATGTCAGTGCTGCCCCAAGAAGTACTAAAGACCTCCAATGTTTTGGTATCCCATTTAACCAACTACCAAACATATGTACTATACTTTGGGGCTTTGTAAGATTGAAGGCAACTTGAGAAAAACTCCAAATGAAACGCGTCAAACGAAAAGCAACAAGTTTTGCTCTCATGCCAATTGCACTTAATTAAATTATCCTTTGTTAACACTACCCCCTCCTAAGATACCACATAAATATCTTTAACTTAAGAGGTGCTTTGAGTTTCCATAATCGTTTATTCAAATTAGGAACCGGAATTTGTATCATTGCTTTATAATGTGATTTCACCGAGAATTGCCCATTCGGATGCAAAGACCAATAGAATTCATCGTGTCCTTGTTCTAAAGAAAAATCGACGAGTTGTGCTAAAAGATTATTCCACTCAACTAGCTTAGAACCTATTAGGTCTCGTTTCCAGGAGAAAACAGGTGGATATGATGTCAATGCTTCAGAGATTGTGACAAACTTTGGTCTAACAATGTTGTATAAACCAGGAAATTGGTTCATGAAACTATCATTGCCTAACCATTTGTCTTCCCAGAACCTGACTTGTGATCCGCCTTTGATAATAAAAGATCCAAAGTGGAGGAAATCATGTTTCACCTTTAGCAAGCTAGCCCAAAAATGGGAGTCACCTTGTTTTCGTTGCACTTGGACTAAAGGTTTAGATCCTAGATATTTATTTCCTGGCAATTGTTGCCAGGTACCGTCTGTCGTTAGAAGCTTAAAAAGCCATTTACTTAGCAGAGCGATGTTCTTAAGATTTAAATCAGCTATTCCTAAACCACCTTGATCCTTTGGCTGGCAAAGAATAAACCACTTCGCAAGTCTATATTTTCTCTTATGTTCATCACCTTGCCAATAAAACCTTGATCTGAAATAATCCAGTTTCTGAAGTACTCCTTTTGGAATTGAAAAAAAGAACATCATATACAATGGAAGACTACTCAAAACAGAATTTATCAACGTTAATCTGCCCCTGATTGATAGATGTTTGCTTTTCCAACTACTGAGTTTTTTTTCTCAAAACGTTCCTCTACCATTCTCCAGTCAACATTTCTTAACTTTCGGTAGTGTATCGGGATACCCAAATATTTAATTGGAAACTCACCAGATTTGTAGCCAAAAAGGTCCACATAACTCTTGTGAAAATTAATCTTTAGTCCGGATAGTTGCTCAAAGGCGCATAGCAAGAGTTTCAAATTTTTTGCCTTCTCTAAATCATGATCCAGAAATAAAACAGTATCATCCGCATACTGTAGAATCGAAAGACCACCATCCACCAGATGGGGTATAATGCCATCAAACTGACCTTCCTCTTTTGCTCTATTAATAAGTGTGACAAGCATATCTGCGACAATGTTAAATAAAATTGGTGATAAAGGATCTCACTGTCGAAGTCCCTTCTTGGTTTGGAAAAAATGACCAATTTCGTTGTTAACATTGACGACAACACTGTCTCCCGAAATGAATGATTTAATCCAAGTTATCCACTTGGACGAAAATCCCTTCATCCGTAAGGATTGTAATAGGAACAACCATTTTACTTTATCATACGCTTTTTCAAAATCAATATTAAGAATTACCCCATTCATTTTTTTGCGGTGTAACTCATGTACGGTTTCATGCAGTATGACAATCCCTTCTAGGACGTTTCGTCCACGCATAAACGCCGTTTGAGTTGAGCTAATGACTTTTTGAGCAATTAGATTAATTCTCAGTGTCGCTACTTTGGTGAATAGCGATATGAATTTGGTACTATCAATCTTGATAGTTTTTTCTAGAAATTCGATTAAAGTTTTAAAAGTTTGACGTAAGATAATTCTAGAAATTGATCCTTTTTAGGGACAAAGGGAGTAAAATGTGAAGTGTTTCTTCTTCCAAGGGTTTATATTTTACGAAATGAGTCTTAGCGTTTTTAGACCCAGTTTTTTCAGTCCTTTTTTTTCTTGTCGCTCATCTGAGCGTCCACATGTTTTTTCTATCTTTGTTAAATGTCAAAAATCAAAGGATAAAAGCATCTATCATGCTGGGTCTTTGAATTTTTTAATCTTTTTGTATAAAATAATGGTTTTCACCATTCCTGCATTTTTCTATACAAAAAATAGGCTCTGTTTGCCATCCTGACCCAACTGCCCAAAAAACAGTTCCATTGCCGTTTACAGTTCAGTTGGCTTGCATTGCCCGTGCATCCCACTCCCATCAAATTCAACCATGAATTCAACCTTTTTTAGGACTTTGTTGGTGATCATATGGTGCTCCAAACAAGTAGTTGACAAGCTTCACTGTGCCATCTACTAATAACCATAAAAACTATTAGCAACTACAATTCCTCATGTATATATGTATGGTCGTACTTTACGGTGGCAAAATCCACTCAGCTACTTATGAAATAGCTAGCTGAGGCCCGAGGCTGATGGGAGAGTCTGCTCGAATTCAGGTCTAGTAGCTACGATTCTTTGTGCTTTCCAACCACTGTTCTACCAGCACTACTATACACTACCAACAAATCAAGCATGTGAACTTAGAAGCATGTGAATTCAGGACATAGAAGTATGGTTCTATACTTCTATGTTTTCAAGCATGTGAACTTAGCTACATTTTAGTGTGTGCTGTAACAGTACACATTAGGATGAAGCATGTGAAAACTATCTATAACCATATTTGGCAGAGCTCTCATAGTTGATTCTTCATTGAATCCAGTAGGAGCTCTGTCAAACAGTTTTCAGAGAGAGTTGATTCTCTGCTGATTTGGTGAAGTGGATCTCTGAAATAAATTAAGATGCCGAGAGCTAAAAAAGTAGCTTCACCTGATTATATTCTGTGAAGTGATTCTCCATGCTGATTTTGAAAGTTTATCCTAAAGAATAAAAAAGAAAATCACTTTCAGCCATAAAATCATTTCTTTTATTAGAGAATCAGCTTCTATAGAGAATCAGAATCAGATGAAGCCCTACCAAACATACCCTATATCAGCTGAAACTGAACTTCAATGAAGCATACTTTAGATGAACCGGTAGGTGTATTTGCTTACACGACAGGAGTACTGTACTACTGTTTGTCAATTCCTGCCACATTATAGCTACAGTTGCTGCTCCTATCCTATCATTGATGACATGACGATTTTCCCCCATTTTGCTGAGTACTGACTTGAGTTACACGGCCAAAGCATAGTGGTTATGTGCCTATTTCAGCTTGTTGTGGGTTGTTTGTCATTTTTGTGAAGTTTGGTGGAAAGCCATATGAAAGTACTCAATTGATTGATTGCTAATAATTAACCCATCCCATGCTTTCTTTTTTTGCGAAACACACAGTAGTGCAGTACTCCCTCCGTCCCTTTTTAATTATCGTCCGAAAAACATGTCTGTGAGGGAAACACGGATTTCTAGAGACAGTTATTTAGGGACGAGTAAAGTCCATCACCGGTCCTTAAACTTGTATCGTTGTGTTATTCTGGTCCCTAAACTCGTAAATCGACCGTTTAGGTCCTCAAACTTGTTCAGTTGTGTCATCCAGGTCCCTAAACATGCAAATCACTCGTTTAAGTCCTCAAACTTAGTCAGTTATGTTATCCTGGTCCCTATACTTTGTTTTGATCCCTATACTTTGTTTTGAGTCTCATCTAGATCTAAACATGACAATTTAATAACTTTATATCAACAAATAATTCATAACTTTTTCATATAAACTCGAATGAAGACAAACTTTTATATCAAAATTGTAGCCCTCGATGTGATCTACAACTTTTTAGTTGAATTTTTTTTGATTTAAAACTGTTTAGTGTCCCAAAATATTATTGTATTATTATAGATTTTGAAATTTAAAATTTAAAATTATCAAAAAATCTTGAATATTGACATGATCTATATAAAAGTTATAGTTCTCAGTTCAATCTACAACGTTGTAGATAAATGTTTTTATTTAGAGTCATTTAGTATCAAAAAAATAATTTTAAATTTTAAATTTTAAAATCTATAAACATGCAATAATATTTTGGGCTCTAAACAATTTTAAATCAAAAATATTTCAGCTACAAAGTTGTAGATCACATCGAGAGCTACAATTTTGATATAAAGTTTGTCTTTATTCGAGTTTATATGAAAAATTTATGAATTATTTATTGATATAATGTTATTAAATTGTTATGTTTAGATCTAGATGAGACTCAAAACAAAGTTTAGGGACTAGATGACACAACTGACTAAGTTTGAGGACCTAAACGAGTGATTTATAAGTTTATGGTCCGGGATGACACGACCGAACAAGTTTAGGGACCAGGATGGCATAACAGAACAAGTTTAAGGACCTAAACGGTCGATTTATGAGTTTAGGGACTGGGATGACACAACGACACAAGTTTAGGGACCGGGGATGAACTTTACTCTTTAGGGACGGAGGGAGTATGTGAAAATAAAGAGAGCTTTTGATTCATCGAACCAATCTAGAGGTAGAGGTGAGGGACGACAGTGACCAAGAGGTGACACTAGAGGAAGACCGGAAGGCATCCCAGTCCATCATAATTGATGCAGTATGTGTGAAAATAAACAGAGCTTTTATTTGATTCATCGATGCTGCCAGTGCATCCCAATGCATCATAATTGTTTCGGGAACGAATTGAGCCTCAATATGATCAGTATGACGATGATGATGGCCAAGATAGCTGTTGATGCATGCCTAGCTGTTGAATTGATGCATCATAATTGTTCATCCCAGTACAATTTTCGGGAAGGAATTGATGCATGCCTTTTTCGTCAACAGTACAATTTTGCATTGATTTGTTGCTCCTCAGTTCATTCTCTGAAATACGGAGTATGACTAGCTACAACCATATTATTTCTCATGTGTTGCATACTAATATAAGTATGAGAGATACTCCTCTATTGTTGGCTATATGAGAGATACTTATGTTGTATTATTTCTACCATAGGGGAGTGAGTTGAAGAGAGAGTCTTATAAATTACTACAAAGTAGAAATATAGCACGATAATCTATAGAATTTATTTTCTTCTTGTACCATATGAATTTAAGATAGAATTATATGTGAACTTTTGTCGGTGTTTCGAAATCGGGGGTATGACACCAACGAGTAATATGATCGCGTGCTCTCTTCCTGGATGGTGATGCAAGATGACACAAGGATTTATCCTGGTTCGGGCAAAGAAGGCCCTACGTCCAGCGGGGGAGGATGTTCTTGTATTACTTGCACCTAAGTGCTTGTACAGGGGCGAATACAAGCTCGGTGAGCGTGGACCGGAGTCCGGACTTGAGTGTGTGGATGTATATGTGTTCTAACGTGTTTGTAACCGGCGGAATAAGGGTCCTGGTGTCCCCTTTTATAGAGCAAGGGGAGTCCAGGGTTACACAAGGGTATTACAGGTGTCGGGGCGTACTGTGCCCAATACGAAGTAGGGTAGGAACCCTGTCTTATCGAAGACATTGTAGCCGACGTGGGCGTTGCTGTTGAGGCGTCCTTGGGGCGTGGCCTCCATCCCGGGCGCGGACGTGGAGGCGTGGCGAGGTGGAAGCCGTACAACACCCATCCCGGAACGTACAGGACGCGGCGAGGTCCCTCCGGGTCTTGGGGTACCTGTCCTCCAATAGCGTGAGAGCAGTTAGGGCTCGAGGGGCGCAGAGCCAGCCTCGAGGTAGCGCCTACGGGGGGCTCGAGCCTCAGCAGTTATGGGCGAGTCCCGGAACGCCTGGGCGTATAGCGGGATCCCAGGCCTCGAGAGGTGGCTCGAGGGTGCTACAATGCGGGGTATGGCCGAACAGTGCCGTACTGGCGCCCTTTAGCCCATGCTTATGGTGAAAACGAGGTTTGACTCTAACTCCGGTCACTGTGGCACATGCTGTGTACCAGAGGATGTGACCGGAGTTGGTGAATGCATTGAATGCGTGGTATGGGGCTAGCTGCCGGTGTCCGTGCCGCTCGAGGGAGGCGTGAAGCGTCTCGAGGGATAGGCTGCTGTGCCAGAGGGGCTCGAGGTCCCCGCGTGGGGTCTCGAGGTGTAGTGGAGCGCTCGCCCGAGGCCTGGCCTGGAGGGCTCAGGCGAGACGGAAGACGAGCGTTCGCCCGAGGCCTGGCTTGGAGGGCTCGGGCGAGACGGAAGACGAGCGTTCGCCCGAGGCCTGGCTTGGAGGGCTCGGGCGAGACGGAAGACGAGCGTTCGCCCGAGGCCTGGCTTGGAGGGCTCGGGCGAGACGAAAGACGTGGCTCGAAGGGCTCGGGCGAGACGGAGAGCGTTCGTTCGCCCGAGGCCTGGCTCGAAGGGCTCGGGCGAGACGGAGAGCGCCCGTTCGCCCGAGGCCTGGCTCGAAGGGCTCGGGCGAGACGGAGAGCGTCCCTTCGCCCGAGGCCTGGCTTGGGGGGCCAGCGTTGTAGACCTCGAGGGGTTGGACTAGGTTTAACCTATTTGTTTGCGTTTGATTGGGGGTACCCATTAGGCGTTCCCCCGACAGTAGCCCCCGAGCCCTTGTTTGAGTGCTGGCACTCGAGCAGGGGCTCTTGACTGGGATCTCGAGGGTTAGCTTAGCCGGTTCTCGAGGGTTTGGCCGTGTTTGCTCCGTGGGTGTCGCGCGAACGACACCCGCGGGTGTAGCCCCCGAGGCCACGGGGGAGTGGTTTGAGCTCCCTCGTGGGCTTTTTGCGAGTGTTAGTTGCGATTTTTAGGTTCGGGGTGTCGAGCCCCCGGTTTTTAGACCCTCTTTCGTCGAGGGGTGCCAGGCTGAACCGACCGGCCGGCTCTTCGTGCTGTCCGGCACGCCGATTACCATGGCTTGTCATCCCGCGAGTCCTTTCGATCGGATGCGAGGGGGGATGCCTCGTACTACCCCGAGTGGGCGAGTATCGAGGTTCCCGGTGAGCTGGTAACGGGGAATCCAAGTGAGAGCTCGTGCCCCGTTCGATAGGAGTCGACTGTGGCCCAGAGGCGGTCTCATAAAGCATGGGTGCTCAGTCTGCAGGAGTGCCGGGTCCATTCGATAGGACCCGGTGGCTCGATGCCTCCCTCCGAGGGGATCTCACTGTATGTCGAGCTCCCTGCCTTGGATACACGTGAGGGGCCTCGAGGGCTTGGCCCTCGAGTGATGCCACGAATGGCACCCCTTGGTGTCCCTGACTCGGGTGCTCGAAGCAGGCTGTCGAACCCTCTTTTGTCGAGGGTCAGCCTTCGCTGCTTCGAGACTTAGGGCCGGGGCCCGTTTTTGGGTGCTCGAAGCCGGCTGTCGAACCCTTTTTCGAGGGCCAGCCTTCGCTCCTTCGAGACTTAGGGCCGGGGCCCGTTTTTTACTTCCGGAAGAAGCCTTCATCGCTTGGAATCCTTCCGCCCGTTGGGCGTGCCTTTTTAGGCGGAAACCGTCAGCGAGTGGAGATCGTGGCGCCGGGGCGACGTGCGCGAAGTTGGAGCGACGGCCTCGGAGGGCCCCGGTAGAGCGGAGCGAGTGCGGAGTCGCCGCGTGTACCTGTCGTCCAGCTTGCAACGCGGTCAGATGAGCACATTAAATGTGTGCGGTTACCTACTCACCGTCGCGGGAGACGGCGCCGATTTGTCGATGAGGACGTGCTGCCTCCTGATGCGGACGGTGGTGTAGGCGGCCCTCCTTCTCCTGGATCAAACGTCGAGGCTGGGCTCGCGGCAGAAGATCTTGAAGAGGAGAACCAGACCGAGGCCTTGATTGCTGCCGAGCTCGCAGGCAGTCGAGGGAGGGCGTCCGCCAGTCGAGGTGTCGTTTTCGAGGGGCGGCATCGAAGGCCGAGCCCCCATGCCCGGCTCGAGGTGTGGCGTCGAAGGTCGAGGCCCCATGCCCGGCTCGAGGGGTGGCTTCGAGGGGCCGTCGAGTCTCCGTGCCCGGATCGAGGGGTGGCTTCGAGGGGCCGTCGAGTCTCCGTGCTCGGCTCGAGGGGTGGCGTCGAAGGGTCAGCCCCCGGGCCGATTTTGACGGATGGCTCGAAAATGTCCCTCGAGAAGACATCTGTTGGGACGGTGCCGCGCGTGGATGCCACTTTAGCCAGCTCGTCTTCGGCGGGCGCCCATGAGCTCTTCTTCATCGTCGTCGTCATCGGCGTGGCGCTTTGCCCTCTGACCTTTGCCTTCGTCCGTGGAGCGGCCAAAGAAGGCCCCCACTGCCTCGTCGCCTGAGGTGAAGCTGGCGACACGATTCATCAGATCCTCGACCGTCCTGGGACGGTGGCGCCCTAGCTCGTGGACTAGCTCTTGGCGTGTCGTGCCTACGAGGAACGCCGAGATGACATCCTCATCAGGTACGTGGAGGAGCTCGAGGCGCTGCTTCGAGAATCGCCGAGCGAAGTCGCGGAGGGGCTCGTCCGCTGCCTGCCTGCAACGTTGCAGATCCCAGGGATTGCCTGGGCGCACGCAAGTCCCCTTGAAATTCACGTCGAAGACCCCGACTAGGTCGGTCCAGTCACGGATCTGATCCGGCGGGAGCCCCTCGAGCCACCGGCGGGCGGTGTCCGAGAGGTAAAGCGGGAGTTGGCGTATGATCACACGGTCGTCGCTCTTTGCTCCGCCCAGTTGGCAGGCTAGGCGGAAGTCGGAGAGCCACAGCTTGGGCTCGACCTCTCCGTCATACTTCACGATGTTGGTTGGTGGCCGAAAGCGGTCGGGGAGGGTCGAGCTGCGGATGGCCCGGCTGAAGACCTTGGGGCCCGGGGGCTCGAGGGTTTGCCAGCTGTCGGCGACCCGCTCCTGGGCTGGCCTGGCTCGAGGGGTGGCCGGCTGGTGGACGGACATCTCGTGTTTGTTGCGGGGCGTGTCCACTGGCTTCCCCGAGGCTACCCTGCGCCGGCGCGAGGCCGAGCTCTCGGCCATCTGCACAGCGGCTGTCTCGAGGAGGCCCTTCATTTCCCCGAGCATGCGTCTTGCGTCGGGGTTGGAGATGGCGGGTAGATCGCGGAGCAGCATTGCGGCCGCCACCACGTTCTGCCCGGCTCGCGGGAAGCACGCCTCGGGACGCGCCGGTGCCCCATCTTCGAGGATCTGCCGGCGGACCTCTCGAGCCTGGACCCGAGCTCTAGCGCCTCGAGGCCGGACTGGTTCCTGCATAAGAGTTTTTTTGAGCTGCAGCAGGCGTTGCCGTTCCTCCTCGGCCTTGGCGATCGCTTCCCTCAGCCGCGCGAGCTGCGCCACCCGGTCGTCATCGTGGTGAGGCGGTGCACCCGAGGCCGGGGGTTCGTCCTTCCCCTGAGCGCGTGATCCTCCTGTCGCGGCCACGTTTCCGGGCTCTTCGAGGTTGAGCGTCGGGCTGGTGTCATCGTCGCTGTCGTCCTCGGCGTCGTCTACGACCCCCTCGAGCTGGAAGCACTCCCTGGAGGGGTCCCAGAGGTCAGGGTCGTGGTAGTCGTACTCGTCGGAGTCGGAGCTGTTGACGGCGTGCCGCCTTGGCAGATGCTGGGACCGCAGCTCGCGGTACCATTCTCCGACGGTGGCTCACCGGGGTGGCTCGATGGCTCGCGAGAAACCGCGGTCGACGTGCGCGGGGTGGACAATCTCCAGGTTGGCCATGGCCTGCAGTAGCACGCCCGGGCGCTCCTCCTTCTCTGCCGGCGGTCGGCACCGGGGTGGCTCGAGGATCTGCCGGCGGACCTCTCGAGCCTGGACCCGAGCTCTAGCGCCTCGAGGCCGGACTGGTTCCTGCATAAGAGTTTTTTTGAGCTGCAGCAGGCGTTGCCGTTCCTCCTCGGCCTTGGCGATCGCTTCCCTCAGCCGCGCGAGCTGCGCCACCCGGTCGTCATCGTGGTGAGGCGGTGCACCCGAGGCCGGGGGTTCGTCCTTCCCCTGAGCGCGTGATCCTCCTGTCGCGGCCACGTTTCCGGGCTCTTCGAGGTTGAGCGTCGGGCTGGTGTCATCGTCGCTGTCGTCCTCGGCGTCGTCTACGACCCCCTCGAGCTGGAAGCACTCCCTGGAGGGGTCCCAGAGGTCAGGGTCGTGGTAGTCGTACTCGTCGGAGTCGGAGCTGTTGACGGCGTGCCGCCTTGGCAGATGCTGGGACCGCAGCTCGCGGTACCATTCTCCGACGGTGGCTCACCGGGGTGGCTCGATGGCTCGCGAGAAACCGCGGTCGACGTGCGCGGGGTGGACAATCTCCAGGTTGGCCATGGCCTGCAGTAGCACGCCCGGGCGCTCCTCCTTCTCTGCCGGCGGTCGGCACCTACGGCGCTCGTTGAGCTGGCGGGCGTAGGCTGCTGCGGAGTTGTCGAGGCCGAACAGGAACCCCCGGCGTCGAGCGCGGTATTCCCCGTGCGGGAGGAGGCTGGGTGGCGTCGACGGTGCGCGACTCGGAGGCCTCTGGCCTGGCTCCTGGTCCGTGCGCACGAGGAACGCGAAGTCGCTGGGTGGGCGCGAGCGCGCACTGGAAGTCTCCGGCCGTGCGCCGGGCAGGCTCCTCCTCGGGAACTCCGCGCCGGCCACGGGGAAGTGGGTGTACGCCGCTGGCACTGCCTGTGCCTGGCGACGATGGTGACGACGGCGCCGCTCACGGGGTGGCGACGCGTGGTGGTGTGGGGGACGTGCCACGCTCCTCGCACGGGGTGGCGCGACACGCCCTCCACCCGGGCCCTCCGTGGAGAGCAAGGTCAGCTCATTGCCGTCGCCGGTGGCCAGGAACTCGAGGCTCCCGAACCAGACGACGGCTCCAGCAGAGAACGAAGGAGTGGAAGATGCCATCCAGGAAACAACGAGAAATCGACTCGGACACGCGAAGGCCCCTACCTGGCGCGCCAACTGTCGGTGTTTCGAAACCGGGGGTATGACACCAACGAGTAATATGATCGCGTGCTCTCTTCCTGGATGGTGATGCAAGATGACACAAGGATTTATCCTGGTTCGGGCAAAGAAGGCCCTACGTCCAGCGGGGGAGGATGTTCTTGTATTACTTGCACCTAAGTGCTTGTACAGGGGCGAATACAAGCTCGGTGAGCGTGGACCGGAGTCCGGACTTGAGTGTGTGGATGTATATGTGTTCTAACGTGTTTGTAACCGGCGGAATAAGGGTCCTGGTGTCCCCTTTTATAGAGCAAGGGGAGTCCAGGGTTACACAAGGGTATTACAGGTGTCGGGGCGTACTGTGCTCAATACGAAGTAGGGTAGGAACCCTGTCTTGTCGAAGACATTGTAGCCGACGTGGGCGTTGCTGTTGAGGCGTCCTTGGGACATGGCCTCCATCCCGGGCGCGGACGTGGAGGCGTGGCGAGGTGGAAGCCGTACAGCACCCATCCCGGAACGTACAGGACGCGGCGAGGTCCCTCCGGGTCTTGGGGTACCTGTCCTCCAATAGCGTGAGAGCAGTTAGGGCTCGAGGGGCGCAGAGCCGGCCTCGAGGTAGCGCCTACGGGGGGCTCGAGCCTCAGCAGGTATGGGCGAGTCCCGGAACGCCTGGGCGTATAGCGGGATCCCAGGCCTCGAGAGGTGGCTCGAGGGTGCTACAGTGCGGGGTATGGCCGAACAGTGCCATACTGGCGCCCTTTAGCCCATGCTTATGGTGAAAACGAGGTTTGACTCTGACTCCGGTCACTGTGGCACATGCTGTGTACCAGAGGATGTGACCGGAGTTGGTGAATGCATTGAATGCGTGGTATGGGGCTAGCTGCCGGTGTCCGTGCCGCTCGAGGGAGGCGTGAAGCGTCTCGAGGGATAGGTTGTTGTGCCAGAGGGGCTCGAGGTCCCCGCGTGGGGTCTCGAGGTGTAGTGGAGCGCTCGCCCGAGGCCTGGCCTGGAGGGCTCGGGCGAGACGGAAGACGAGCGTTCGCCCGAGGCCTGGCTTGGAGGGCTCGGGCGAGACGGAAGACGAGCGTTCGCCCGAGGCCTGGCTTGGAGGGCTCGGGCGAGACGGAAGTCGTGGCTCGAAGGGCTCGGGCGAGACGGAGAGCGTCCGTTCGCCCGAGGCCTGGCTCGAAGGGCTCGGGCGAGACGGAGAGCGTCCGTTCGCCCAAGGCCTGGCTCGAAGGGCTCGGGCGAGACGGAGAGCGCCCGTTCGCCCGAGGCTTGGCTCGAAGGGCTCGGGCGAGACGGAGAGCGTCCCTTCGCCCGAGGCCTGGCTTGGGGGGCCAGCGTTGTAGACCTCGAGGGGTTGGACTAGGTTTAACCTATTTGTTTGCGTTTGATTGGGGGTACCCATTAGGCGTTCCCCCGACAACTTTGAAAAGTGGTGGAATGTCAAAATCCAAGCCAAATAGTCTAGTTTATTGAGTGAATTCTAATTCCTCTAAAATGAAGGATCTATTAAGTTGCATGCACCAACCAATTTAACTCAAAAGTTTAAACTGGTGGGAAGAGGCTTACGAACTCGATACCTCTGACTTTGATATCATATTATGTTGTATGCACCAACCAATTCAACACAAAAGCCTAAGTTGATGGGAGAGATGGAAAATTCACTTATACTCACACAACACAAGATCCAAACACCCCCTCCGAGTAAAATCACACCGGTCCCGACCCTACTAACTCAATGTTGTACTAGTAATTTAACTTATAATCAAAGAAAAAAAAACTATTGCACGCTGGGGGGCTTGAGGTAATGCACATCATTTGCATGACCTAGAACATAGAGAGCATAGAGAACTCTTGAAAGTTGGTTCGATCTCAACTCCTACTGGCACTACAACAGAATAGGCCTTTGGACGATCTATCAACTGAGCTTTAGTCTCGGCAAAAAAATGCATCCGGGACTAAAGACTTTTAGTCCTGGTTGGTAAAACCAACCGAGACTAAAGGTAAACCTTTAGTCCCGGTTGGTATTAACAACCTGGACTAAAGGTCCCCCAACCTTTAGTCCCGGTTGGTAATACCAACCGGGATTAAAGGGTGACCTTTTGACTCCGGTTGGTGTTACCAACCGGTGCAACAACTTCAGCCACACGGTGGCGCGCCGCCACGCCACTGTACCTCTCACAGAGTTCGTCCACTGCAGCACCAACAACATCGAGTGCACTACCGTTGTTGTCAGTATGTCACCTCGCCCGCTAGGTGCTCGACGTTGGGCCTCTGCCAGGCCACCTGTGTTCTTGCGTCAGCAATATCTCCTCTCTACAACACCTTTGCACAAGAATTCAACATCAACAAGGGAGTTTCCTCAAAGGAGATGGCCATGTTGTGTCGTGATGCTAGCACCAGTGATGCCTACAAGGTGTTCAAACTGGAACATGACTTCAGTCCACAAGATGTGTTGGTTGAGTTGGAAACACTATGGGCACCATCGGCATGGAGATGTTCAGTTGTTTCTAGAGCTGCCACAAAGGTAGTGAGAGTGGTTCTGTACTTTGATTTAGTTCACTGCCAGACGAATAAGCTAATAGCTAGAGGTCATGCACCGATTAAAAATGTTGCTATGAAAGACTCATGTGTTGCAGGGGATTCATTTCAGAATATCACATGAGTCTTTCGTAGCATCGATGCTCTAGGATGAGTCCTCTACCTTGGTCGTTGTTCAACATGGTTGAGAGGTATTCTGTCTTGTGTCACTTGGGCTGACTCTGGAAACCCCCATGGTTCCTATCACTTCAACAACTGATCAGGTGTGTACCAGCTGCTGCTCTTCAGAAGCTTGACATCTATAAGGGTGCTATCAGTGAGTATGGCTGGCTGTGTACTAATTCCAGAGCAAGTACAACGGAAGTGTGGTGGCAATTGACAGTATTTCTTGCTTGAAATGACAGGACAGAAATCTCAAGTTGTTGGAGGAAAGGCCGAAGATCACTGGCAGGCTAAACAAGAAGATGTATGCTATGAAAACCAACCTACTGTGCAAACTATAGAAACTTTAATCAAGACAACAAGAATCTAATCCGATGGTTAGAGGTGAAGGTGAGTTATTTTAGCACTTAAACCCCCACTGTACCCACGCCTTTTTGGATTAGGATAGGATGATTCCTATGGTCTTGATTAGAGTTTCTATAGTTTACACATGAGGTTGGTTTTTATAGCATACGTTCTCAAACAAGAATTGTTGCAACAATTTTTGTCTTCTGGTTCCAACTGTATAAAATTGCTGAAAAATTTGTTGTGCTATTTTCAGTTGCTCAGCTCGGATCTTGGTGGACTTGGCATCAGTCAGTATCTCTCAGGTTTGTTATTGGAATGCAATCACTAATGATCCATGTTTCCCGTACATGGAACGTGGTAACTGTCACGATATCCTATTTTATCCAAAGACAACAACAAGGTGCCTGGCAGTCTTGACATATCGCATGGGATTTTAGCATACTAATTCTCTGCAGCGGGTTAATCTAACCTCAGTGCTTCTGCTGGGCACGGTTTTGGCACCTACGTGTTTAGTCAAGGTTGATGATAATGGGTGCATGACTTGTTGCATTGAGTTCCAGCCATGGCCACCGTGGTAAGCTGCTGGCAATTCAATTCTTTTGATGATTGACGATCCTTGATGGGCTGATGACTGGGCCTATATTGATGGCATGAGTTATATATAAACGAAGTTCATACCATTGCCATGACCAATCAATGACGAAGTTCATACCATTGCCATGACCAATCAATGTCATACCACGACGGTTGAAGATTTAACTGTTGGGCAAGTTGTTGCTTAAGCGGGGAACAAGAATGTTAGGATATGGGCTAGTATTATTAATGGCTAATGGGCTTCGGACTTGGGTTACTATGTTGGGCTTGACCCATGGATGGAACATATATGTATCCTTAGCTGTTTAGGGAGAGGGACATGAAGAATATGGTAATCAAAACACCTATCCCAATCTAATGTTACTGTTCATCTTGAACAATCACATCTCTGTTCTTCTCTGATTCCTCTAATTCTTCCTTAATTTCTGCAATCCAGTTCTAGATTGCTAACACCCCGCTGCGAGATGCCGGCGTGTCAGGTGCTGACCATATTCCGCATGCATCCCAATCCCAACAGCAGATCCACGCCTACCAACTACAGTACCATACATATGCAGTCCGCTGCTCCCGATTACGTGGCATTTTTTCTGCAACGACCGATGACCAAACAAGTTGACACACAACACAACGAGCTTCTTGTATACCATACGTACTATCAGCAACGACCGATGACTGTTAGATACCCTATGCTACATGCAGAGAAACTGCTGTGCTTATTTATGGGCGAGCTGGTTAGCCAGTTCTTTTGGTGGATATATATCACACAAGTTCCGGCCCTACTAGCTGTACTAGAACTCTAGTAGTAAGTGCTTTAACTATTATTATGACCTAGTCGAGTTCCTATACTGTGCTCAATGTTGTACGAATTCCTAGTCGATCATATATAATTCTGTTCTTTCGGGTAGGAATTGGGGCTCAGTCATCAGTACGTCACTACTATATGTATTTTGTGAAAAACTCTTGTATAGGTCATGCATAATATAATTTATTTGGTGATTTCCAAGATAGCTATGCATGCTCTTTTCATTAACAACGTTGCACGTTTTTGTTTCTCCTCATCAGTTCATTCTGTGTGAAATATGACAAGCTGTTGGGTATGTTGAGAGCCGGTTCATACATACACATTACACAATGACTTTGTAATAGCGGGGCGCTGGTGCTGTGCCTGCCATGGCCGACTGCTGCTGCCTGTGCCTACACTACTGCTGGCCGGCGGGGGCTGCTGCCTGTTTGTGCGCTGCTGTTGTTGCCCGGCACAAAGCTGTTGTTGCCCGTGCCTGGCTGCCTGCTAGTGCTGGCCGGCAGAAAGTTGTTGCTGCTGCCCTGCCTGTGCCTGATGCGGGATAGCCGGCTATGCTGCCGCCGGTGACGTAGCTGATCTAGCGGGAAAAATTGCTGTGAATAAAATTGTGTGTGGAATCAAATTGTTGGTATTTAGAAAGTGAATTATTAGGTATATTATTCTTGAAGATGACACTATTTATTTCTTCTAAAACTTTTTTTTTGAGACGAAAGAAGAATTGTATTAAGATATACTAGGTACATCATCGTATTACAAGTACTCTGGAAAAAACATGTATCCAGAAATTGATCATCATTTATATTATACTCACGCTATGAAAGACTCAAACTCTCAAATCCAAACCTGATTGACGCTTCGTATAGATGACCGCACAGGCAAATACTCGGCAACAGTTGTTTTTGGCCTGACAACAGATGCCCAACGGACGGCTAACATTCCTGCAGACGGAGTTGACAAACTTCTTCTTACTTGCGTCTTCCTTCTTCTTCTTTCTGCCACCGAAGAATGAGGAAAACTGATCTGAAAATTATTCTCTCTAGTCTTTCATTGTGGCCAGATCCAACCACAACAAAACGAAGAAGGGACCGGAGAAAATTATTCCATGACAGCGACATCATCTCCGTCTGTCGAAGCCCGGAAACAAAAGTCTCCATGTTGTTTTGTCGATGTAGATGTTGACGCCGAAATTATCGCCCTCATCTTCAACAGAGCCACCATGAAGAGACCGGATCCACCCTGCCTCCTCGCCGTCGCCGGAAAGGAGGAGGAGGAAATACACCCCCAATACCAAGGTTTTTTGCATGGAGAAACCCTACTCTAGATGACTCGATCTACCAGAAAACTTATTAAAAACGATTGATCCCCACTCCCTCCGACCTCCGGCTAGATACCGAGGGGGAGAGAGGAGGACCAACGGTGAAGAAGATGGAAGCGGCGGCGACAGCGACGGCGGCGACGCGGCGGTCAAGCCCTAAGCGGCCGGAGAGGAAAACGAAACTGACCGGGCCTCTTCTAAAACTTTTTCGGGAGTTGGAAAACACCTTGTCTTTGTGGAAGAAATTATTGGATACTCTGATTCGACAAGGAGGCCAGGGCAAAGAGGGACGATCCCACCGGCCAGGATGAGCACGACGAGATCTACTTCAATCCCCTGCCTTGGTTGGTTGCTCTGGTTTGATTTGTTCCTAGAGTTTTGATTTGTTCTGTACTCCCTCCGTCCCAAGATATAAGGCGCGATTTGACTTGACACGGTCTTCAAAAATATATTTTGACCTATAATTTCTCTTATAATATATAATTTATAGAAATAAAAGTTTGATCATTAGAAAGTATTTCTAAATACAAATATAATACAATTACTTTTGTAGTATAAGATTTTCATATGATTAGACTAATTTTTAGTCAAAGATAAGAAAGTTTGAATTTTAAAATACGTGCACGCCTTATATCTTGGGACGGAGGGAGTAATTTGATACTACTGATTCAGATTCCAACAGATTTGTTTCCTTTTCCTCAATCACTTATCTGGCAAATTAAAGCGCACAAGCATGTCATCAATTGCCATTTTAATCAGGATGTCAATACGTGATGTGCAATTATTTGACCACTTCAGCATGCCTTTAACCGGACCAACCAACCCAACGAACTGAGCTAGCTTTGTATGGAAACCAAACAGGCCACACCCTGCTATAGCTTTGTATGTTTCACTTTCACACAAAGCGCACCCACACAATTAAAGCGTGATAAGCGGAGCATAGTAGTCTCATGCAGGATGGTGCCTAGTGCAAGCCGTAGCGGTGTTGTGCTCTCTAGCCCGCACCTGCTTTGCATGCCTAGCACAAATCAAGCCACACATGGATCTCTTGGCTCTTGCTCATCTGCGGGCCGGACGCGCCTGTTAAGCATGAACACTAGTAAAAAAAAGCTCTATACCGATGGTGGGGTATAATTTTCACTGTTGGTTTCAGTTATCGAGCGTTAATGTAAAGAAAAAACGGACTGTGCAACTCAAGAACCGCCAGTAGAAACACGTTTACACTGGCGGTTTGGTTAAGTTAACCGCCAGTAAAAATACCTGTGAGGCGCTTGCGGGTAATTGTATCTACTTTGTGAAAGACAAAACGTTTCACTTTCTTTTATATATAGGCATTTCAAGAGGCTCTTCTTATTTTCTTTGAAGGAGTTGCTCTTATTTATCTTCAGGCTGCTTTATCTAAGAAGGATTCTTCTGCTCTTTAAGGAGGTTTTTTGATTTAGGTTGTTAAGAATAGCAAGGGGAAAGTAATTCATTGATGTAGCCGATTTTCTTGATGATAGGAATCTACATTCGTTCTCAACGTTAAATCCCGTCTTATCTGCTTAGTCGCCTAGCGGAGTTGCCTGTGTGAGGCATCAAAATAGCCTTCCCAGCGAGTGGATGAATGGAGCGAGAAGAACTTAGAATTGATTTGTTTTCTACCCACATTCCGGAACGGAACGTCGATCTATAAATCTTCCATGCGTGGATAGATAAGCCTGAAGGTGCTACTAAGTGGTCTAACTCTAATCCCTGGTAACGCTTTCCTATAAGGCCTTTCTTCGGACTCTTTTACTTGGGTGGGACTTTTATAAATAAATAGTGGAGACACTGCTGCTACAACTCTATTTCCTCGCTGATGGATTCTTTCCAATCTTCAGAGGACAGACGACGAGGGTGTATGCATGTGAACGCTTGGTTCATGCTCTTCACATAGACATGATCTCGGAAGACTCGTTTTTAGACCAAGCGATTCTTTGAACCGAGTTCTTTCTCTTTCTTGTGAATGTTGATGGTTGGATTCAATGTTCTGGATCAGGTCCCTTGACCTTAGCGGCCTCGTTCTTTAAAAAACAGAAATTCAGTCAGTAACACAGCTATTGACTCAGTTGTGAAGGAATGAATGGTGAATCGAGCGAGGAATATGGTAAAAGCTATGCTCAAGAGTAGGTGGTCGACAACATTGGTATCCCTTGCCAACTCTTGACCAGAGATACAAAGGGCAGCTGAGGCATATCTCAGTAGCTTGCACGAAGAGAAAGATGTACTTAAACACTATAAATCTTCGTGTGATCCGCTTCCCCCGGACCAGCCAATAGAAGGAATAGAAAAGGAAGACTTCATATACTACATTAGATAGCAAGTGGAAGGATTTGCCAATGCGAAATTGAGTAGTAGGCACTTTCTTAATATCATGCGAACGGAAGGCTGGTATCGATGCCCAGGCTATATATACGCTATTAAATAAATTCTTGGTGTAACGCCAGTCAGCAAAAAAAATAAATAATAATTTAATAAAGAATGAAAGGGAGGAAACAAGGAGAAGGGAGCTAGCAAACAATATAAAGGAAGACTTTAAAGTCTTATTCATACTCTATGGGACCACGTATAATAGTTTCTTCTGAATGAAACCGTACCGATTTACTAAACGAAGGTGTTCACGAGAGGGAAGGGCTTATCTGACTCCTGCATTCATAACAAAGGAAATGGCACTGAAACAACTTATCTGCAACCCTGACACCAGCAAGCACGGGCAAATTGATCCTCAAAACCAAAGGGCGTTAGCCAAGTCGAGGCTTTTGAAAAGCCTTACCTACAACGCGAGTCTCCTATTATCAACCATTCTAAAAAAATGTTCTCATCGTCTCCTATTTCTAGTTATCTTACAATTAGAGTAGAGTTAGGTAAAACGAATTGTGAGGATCATTTGCTTACCATGCATACGTCTAAAGATTCGATGTGATCAGAAATCTTGTAAACATGTCTTTCCCCTCGGTCCGATTTGAGTGTATGCGACTGAACGTGCTCAACCACAGGTTTAGTGGTTGTGATGGACGAATTATGTTGAGTTTACGACATGGATGGTCAAAATGATTGTAACTTCACCTTATATTCCCATTGCATCCCATTCTTAGGAATCATTGAGCAGACATCATCATCCCTCATGGCTCTCTCACCTCCCGCGCATTATTCTCTCTCACTGATAATGAAATGAGTCGGGAGGCTTTATAATTTGAAATGCTTTATATTGCCGGTTTGTCATAATGGAGAAGCTAGCTATTTATGTAGTTGTTGCACGTAGCGACCGTGCGTAGCGGCACTATACCTCAACAACCAAAGAGTTGACGTAAAAAAAAAACAACCAAAGAGTTAACGAATATGTCTACTTTCTATCTCTCTATATATTTCTATATCTTCTAACTATCAAATAGTTAATGGAGAGTTTTTTTTTGTCCAAACCTTGTCCATCTTTATCTATACTTTAATACTCCCTCCGTCCCTAAAAGAATCAATTTCTAAAATCCGCGCAAGCCAAACTTTTTTAACTCTGTCTAACTTTATAGAAAAAAGTAATAACATCTACTACCTCCAGGTTGGTAAAAGAAGTCGTTTTGGATAAGGTTTGAGTCAAATATTGAGAATATATATCATGAATAACTTTTAAATTGTTGAGTTAAAAGATGTAAAAATTATATAAATAAGTTTGTCTTGAAAAGTTTTTTTTATAAAAATATACATACACCATTTTTCAATAAATATTTTTAAATAAATAAGTGGTCAAAGTTATACTTTAAAGACTGTGTCACTGTCCAAAATGACATCTTTTTATTAATACAGAGGGAGTATGATATAAAATAGACACATTATGAAAATATATTATATGATATATCTAATGATATGAATTTGGTACCATCAATCTTGATAGTTTTTTCTAGAAATTTAGTTAAAGTTTAAAAAGTTTGACTTAAGATAATTCTAGAAATTGATTCTTTCAGGAGCAGAGAGAGTATTAAAGAGTGAAGCGTTTCTTCTTCCAAGGGTTTATGTTTTACCAAATGAGTCTTAGCGTGTTTAGACCCAGTTTTTGCAGTCCTTTTTTTCTTGTCGTTCATCTGAGCGTCCGCATGTTTTTTTTTTCTATCTTTGTTAAATGTCAAACAATCAAAGGATAAAAGCATCTATCATGCTGGATCTTTGATTTTTTTTATTTAATATTTTTCTATAAAATAATGGCTTTCACCATTCCTGCATTTTTCTATACAAAAAATAGGCTCTGTTCGCCAACCTGGCCCAACTGCCCAAAAAACAGTTTCATTGCCGTTATATATGTTCAGTTGGCTTGCATTGCCCGTGCAGTTACAAAAAAATAGGCTCTGTTCGCATGTTCAGTTTGCTTGCATTGCCCGTGCATCCCACTCCCAAGAGCCATGGGATGCAGTGCAAACGCCACCATCAAATTCAACCTTTTTTAGGACTTTGTTGGTGATCATATGGTGCTCCAAACAAGCTTCACTGTGCCATCTACTAATAACCATAAAAACTATTAGCAACTACAATTCCTCATGTATGGCCGTACTTTACGGTGGCAAAATCCACTCATCTACTTATGAAATAGCTAGCTGAGGCCCGAGGCTGATGGGAGAGTCTGCTCGAACTTCAGGTACTTCAGGTCTAGTAGCTACAATTCTTAGTGCTTTCCAACCACTGATCTACCAGCACTACTATACACTACTAACAATTCATGTAGTGAAGCAGGCACGTATTTACTACAAATTGAGTCAGACTTATGACACACACACCAATGATGCTGTAATTGAGTCAGCCGGTTCATACATACACATTACACAATGACTTTGTAATAGCGGGGCGCTGGTGCTGTGCCTGCCATGGCCGACTGCTGCTGCCTGTGCCTACACTACTGCTGGCCGGCGGGGGCTGCTGCCTGTTTGTGCGCTGCTGTTGTTGCCCGGCACAAAGCTGTTGTTGCCCGTGCCTGGCTGCCTGCTAGTGCTGGCCGGCAGAAAGTTGTTGCTGCTGCCCTGCCTGTGCCTGATGCGGGATAGCCGGCTATGCTGCCGCCGGTGACGACGTAGCTGATCTAGCGGGAAAAATTGCTATGAATAAAATTGTGTGTGGAATCAAATTGTTGGTATTTAGAAAGTGAATTATTAGGTATATTCTTGAAGATGACATTATTTATTTCTTCTAAAACTTTTTCGGGAGTTGGAAAACACCTTGTCTTTGTGGAAGAAATTATTGGATACTCTGATTCGACAAGGAGGCCAGGGCAAAGAGGGACGATCCCACCGGCCAGGATGAGCACGACGAGATCTACTTCAATCCCCTGCCTTGCTTGCTCTGGTTTGATTTGTTCCTAGAGTTTTGATTTGTTCTGTAATTGATACTACTGATTCAGATTCCAACTGATTTGTTTCTTTTTCCTCGATCACTTGGGGCAGTCCCAATGCTAGAAACCACATGTAGTTTCTATGTGTATTTAATTTACGTAGACACTATGTATAGAAACTATGGTTTCAATGAATGATTTCTATAACATTAGTTTTTGTCCAATCGCATATCTTCTCTCTTCCTCATCTAACAATCATATCGCCTCATATCTTGGTTCTCGTGCAGACATGGTTTCTTGTTTAAGAAACCATTTCCTTATCTCTTTTTAATTAGTGTGTCACCTCATCTTTTTACTTAGTTAACACCATAATTAATGAAGATAGAAACCATCTAGTTTCATGGCCGGGAATGCCCTTATCTGGCAAAGCGCACAAGCATGTCATCAATTGCCATTTTAATCTGGATGTCAATACGTGATGCCAATTTGATGTAAATTTGGCCCCTCCACGCCATAGAGACCTGGTGAATGGTGATGGTATCCTCCTCACCACTTCATGCTAAGAGGTAATCAAACCAAGCTGTAATGATGGGACGACCAACCATCCAAACAAACTGAGCTAGCTTTGTATGGAAACCAAACAGACCACACCCTGCTATAGCTTTGTATGTTTCACTTTCACACAAAGCGCACCCATACAAATTAAGCGTGATAAGCGGAGCATACTAGTACTAGTCTCATGCAGGATGCCGCCTATAGCGCAAGCGGTTGAGGTGTTGTGCTCTCTAGCCTTCCTTGTACGGGGCCACCTGCTTTGCATGCCTAGCACAAAGCAAGCCACCCATGGATCTCTTGGCTCTTGCTCATCTGCGGGCCGGACGCGCCTCCTAAGCATGAACACTAGTAAAAAAAAAAGCTCTATACCAGCGGTCTGACGGTTTCAGTTATCGAATGTCAATACAAAGAAAACGGATTGTCCGACTCAAAAACCGCTAGTGGAAACACGTTTACACTTTACACTTAAGATTTACCTAAGAAAACACCATGACGGTTTGGTTAAGTGAACCGCCTGTGTAAAGGTGTTTCCTCTAGCGGTTTCTTAAGCCAGCCGCTGGTGGAAACTGTATTTGAATTTAAAAATTTTGAAATTTGAATTTTTAAAAATACCTCAAATGGAGAAACGACTAACATGAATATTGTAGATGTCAAAAAGTTATGAAACTTTGTAGTTGACAACTTTTGATTTGAAATCATCTTGTCAACGAAAACTACGTTTCAAATTCTCAAATTTGAAATTTAAACTTTTATAAACTACCTCGGATGGAAAAACTACCAAAATTAAAGTTGTAGATTAATAAGTTATGAAACTTTGTAGTTGATAACTTTTTAATTTGAATTCGTTTAGGGGCTCAAATAAGAAAATTACACTTGGTTTAATATAATATGTGAGAAACCGAAACAGAATATAAATGTATTTGAGTGTGTAGTGCAGCGGTAGAGGAGGCTCCACGCGAGGGAGAGGTCGCGGGTTTAAATCCTGCTGACCGTGTTAGCTGCAAATTTTGAGTGAAAATTGTTGCAACTTAAATAAAATATTTTTCTATTTGTTTTGTTTTTTTCTGTTTTTTATTTGCCGAGTATTTTACACAGGTGACTATTTACACAAGCGGGTCACAAGCAACAGTCTGTGTTGTGGTCCCATTTTCACTAGCCTCCGGTGTATGCGGTGTTGGAAAACGCCCAAGAAAATATATCTGTATTCTATACTTGTGGAAGGCCCGACTGAAAAATCCAAAAAGGAGAACCCAGCACTAGCCTCTGATACCGTGATGTCAGTGACTCCAGCCTCGCTCACAGTCGGCTAGCGTAGAACTGGCAGTCACATCTCATAGAGCGCCACCTTGTGCACAAGAGCTGATGCTAACATGGCACACAACTAGGCCTCCTTTGGAACCGAGGAGAAACAAAGGAAAAATATAGGATTGAATTCCTATGGAATAAATTCCTTTGGTAGCCTTTGGATGGTAGGAAATGCTCATAGGAAATCTAAAGGAAACTTTCCTTTTCCTTCAAATCCATAGGAAAACTAAAGGAAAAAAAGAATCCACTAGGAGCTCATGGAAAAAATCGTGTACACAAGGAACGAGGCACACAATGGACTAATTGGACCTGCTACCGCCTAACCAAGGGAGTGGAATGGAATAAGTAGGTTGATTAAAGAAAGCAACACACACTACTAGAGAACAGGCCTTTGGACGATTTGCAAAATCAGCATTAGCCACGGAAAAATTTGCGCCCGGGACTAGAAAGTCCTTTAGCCCCGGTTGGTAACACCAACCGGGGCTAAAGCTCCCCAGCCCAACGGCTCAATTGTCAGAGGGGCCTTTAGTCCCGGTTGGTGTTACCAACCGGGGCTAAAGACTGGCCTTTAGCCCCGGGCCGTAACACCAACCGGGACTAAAGGTTTTGCCCCGGTTGGTGTATGCAGCCGGGGCTAAATGTTGGCATCTTTAGCCCCGGGCCGTAACACCAACCGGGACTAAAGGTTTTGCCCCGGTTGGTGTATGCAGCCGGGGCTAAATGTTGGCATCTTTAGCCCCGGTTGGTAAAACCAACCGGGACTAAAAGGTTTTGTTCCGGTTGGTGTACCCAGCCGGGGCTAAATGCCAACATTTAGCCCCGGCTGGGAATAAGGACCGGGGCTAAATGTCTCTCCCTATATTTGAAATGTTCTTCTACCTCCAGCCGTGCCCGTGCTCCTGTCTTCATTTTTCTTCATTCAGTCACTGCTTGCTCTTGCTTGCTTGTTTGCTCTCTTCTCCTCCGGTGATTTTTGTTTGTTAACACATCTCCGGCGATTGATTTATTTCATCACATCTACACCGCCATCGACTCGTTGAAAGGTTACTAGCTTAAGTTATTCATTTTTGTAGCTATTTTGAGTTCATTGACTTGATAGTTCAAATTATTAATCTAAAAACAAAATATGACCGTTTAATTAGTTTATTTTAGTCTTTTAGAGAAATGTGACCGGTTTAGAAAAACAAAATATATAATACTTTAGTTTAGAAAATGTGACCGGTTTAATTAGTTTTTTTTTGAAATAGAGATCATTTAAATCATTTGTTTACACAAAAATTAGAAATATATAATACTTTAGTTTAGAAAATGTGACAGTTTAATTAGTTTTTTTTTTGAGGAATAGAGATCATTTAAATCATTTGTTTACAGAAATTAGAAATATATAATAATTTAGTTTACAAAATGTGACCGTTTTAATTAGTATATTTTATTATTTTGGAGAAATAGAGATTAGTTAAATTAGTTGTTTACAGAAATTAGAAATATATAATACTTTAGTTTACAAAATGTGACCGGTTTAATTAGTATATTTTATTATTTTGGAGAAATAGAGATCAGTTAAATTAGTTGTTTACAGAAATTAGAAATATATAATACTTTAGTTTACAAAACGCAGAAGGATGCCTGCTTGGTATGTTGTTTTCGAGGGCACCAAACCAGGTATTTACACCAGCTGGGCCGAGTGCAGTCAGTATGTCCTCAAAGTTAAGGGAGCTGTGCATAAAAAGTACAAGTCTTTTGAGGAAGCTTCTGCAGCTCTAGATGCTTTTAACTCAAGAATCAACTCAATTCCTACTGCACCTACCCCTACCTTACCTTCCTATCCAGTTGGAGTGGCAGACAGTACATCTTGTTGGACTGTGATGTGGGAAAAATGTGCAGGTGTTGTTAGTTGCTTTGGTTGTGGCCAAGTGGATTAGGCTGCACTGTTATCTTGATGTAATAATTAATTAATTAGACAAGTTCAACTGCTACTACTTTTATGCCACCAGTGATTCTTACTAAATTTCATGTCAGACATTTTATAATTTTATTTGTTTATAAGAATGAGAGATCGATATAATTATGTGATATGTCATATAATGCAGACGATGACACGTCACTAGATGTACAATGTCGATCGTCGCTCAAAAGAGTTCATTGATGGCGTGCATTATTTTTTAAGAGTGGCCGAGGCAAACAAGCGGAATGGTTTTATGTGCTGCCCATGTGCCCTTTGTAATAATTCGAAGGAATATTCTAGCTCAAGGAGTCTTCACTCACACTTGTTCAAGTCGGGTTTCATGCCAAACTATAGTTGTTGGACGAAGCATGGAGAAACTGGGGTTATGATGGAAGAAGGTGAAGAAGAACAATTGGACCCTGACGATGACATTATTGCTCAATACGGTGACTTTGGTGATACTGCAATGGGGAAGGTGAAGAAGAGGCAAGTGCAGAAGACACACTCGCTGAAGATGATGCTCTTGGTGATGTCATTCGTGATGCACAAGGAGATTGCGAAAGTGAAAAGGAGAAGGCTAAGTTTGACTGTATGCTAGAGGATCACAGGAAATTACTATATCCGTCTGCTGCAGATGGACAAAAAAAGTTGGGCACAACACTTGAGTTGCTACAATGGAAGGCACAGAATGGTGTATCTGACAAGGCATTTGGACAATTATTGAAGATTATAAAACAAAAGATGCTTCCGAAGCCTAACGAATTACCCGGCACTACGTACGAAGCAAAACAAGTGGTCTGTCCTTTGGGTTTAGAAATCCAGAAGATACATGCATGTCCTAATGACTGCATCCTGTACCGTGGCAAGGAATACGAGAATTTGGATGAATGCCCTGTATGTAACGCGTCACGATATAAGATCAGGCGAGATGACCCTGGCGATGTTGAGGGTGAAGAACGTCCCCGGAAGAAAATCCCTGCACGTTAGTTGCAAAAATATGGTGTTTATTATCCTCCATGTCATTCGCAGGAATGGCCGACCCAGTTGACAACATGGAGGAGGAAATGTACGAATTAATCAACAGCGGCGCTAATCAAAATTTAGCAGGTGATGATAACAATAATCAAGAAGTAGATGACGGCAGTCAATACTTTGCCGATTATGAAGAAATAATGCAAGAAAATACTGGCGAGGTATATACCTACAATAATCTCTATGTGCACATGAAATTCTAAATTATTTATAAATGTATTTATAATCTACTGTTCCTACATATGTAGCCCTCCGGATCGACAACGACTACCGGGAAGAGTAGGACCGTACGAGGTCCAAAGAAGCCGTTGGAGGGCCGGTACATTATCTCAGAATTCAACGAGAAAACAGGCCAAGTACTTGGAGAACATGCACAGAGATTTGTTGCCCACTGTGGGTGCCTTGTAAGGGATAAGATCCCGATCAGTGCTCGTGAATGGAAGAAAAAGGCAAGTGCTCCTGATATAAGTTTTGTCTCTGATCTTGATAAGGAACTGGTTTGGCAAGAGGTCCTTGCACATTTCACACTTGAAACAGAAGATATAAATTTGAAGGCCAGAGTTCGGGACTGGGCTATGAAGAAAATGGCAACACTATTCCAGGGCTGGAAGAAGAACTTATACAACAAATTTATCAAGAAGGACCAAACTCCGGATTTCAACACTAAGGCCTACGTCAAGTTGAGGCCATTTTGGGATGAGTTTGTAGAATTCAAGAAATCAGAAGAGAGTGAGGCACGGATCAGAAGGAACCAGCAGAATGCCCGACAAAAACAATACCACCATCACTTGGGATCAGGTGGCTATAAGAGTGCCATTCCTAAATGGGAAAGAATGGAACGAGAGTTGCAAGCCAAGGGCATTGAACCAGAATCGATAAACTGGCCTGAGCGCGCCAAGTATTGGTTTTTTGGTCATGGAGGAAGCCTGGACCAACAAACAGGAAGGGTACACTATGGCGAAAAACTCCAAAGAGCAGCAGAAAGATTTGTTTATGCTAGAGATATGGCTGCCAGTGGCAGGTGGCAGCCGAACAGAGACAAGGACGAGCTGACATACGCCCTGGAGAATCTTGAACATGGTGGGAGAACCAGAGGCTATGGGGAGCTGTCATGGGTACATGCCTTCCCTCAGGACAAAGAGACCTATAGAAGCCGCGCGAGAAAGAAGGAGGAGGAGGCACAGCGGATGCGCCGGTTAGAAGAAATGGTTATTCAGTCACAGGCCACGGCTCTTGAAGCAGTTGAGCGAGAAAAAGCACTTGAAGGCAGAATGAACGAGGAAATAAAAAGGCAAGTGCAGTTAGCAATGCAAAGTCAATCTGCATCAGAGCCGGGAGTCAACATCAGCCCCCCTGAGCAAATGAAAAGCAGTTGCGCTTCCACAGAGGTCCCAGACGCAGCACTGCGCTTTCCTGTGGACGACATCACCGAGCCTCTCACGACATGTGAACTGCACATTCCACAGGGGAATACCACAGTCATGGTGGCTATAGGTGTTGTATCTCCTATCGATCCTACGAAGACACCAAGAAGTCATGGAGCAATAATACCTCCTGGATATGCTAGCGTCTCGGTGGACAGGGTGGTAAAAGGTTACGAGAATGTCGAACTTGACATTAAAGGAGGTGATGGCGAGAATACATTAGGAGAAGCGGAGAAGACATTCATATGTTGGCGCAAGCGCTATATCATAATTCCTGGCACATCACCTCCTCCTCCTCAACAACCTATCCCTAGGTGTGTATGAAATTAGTGAATGAAACTTAATAGTATTGGTGAGCTAATAGTATAAATGGATACTCATACCATGTTGTTTTCGCAGCAGGACATCCCCCAACCTAAGTCCAATTCTACATTCACCACATGATCACAGTGTTGCGGACGATGATGATCAAGATCAAATACGACGGGATCCATCATCGCCACCGGCCCCATCTCCTCCACGACGGGATCCAACACCGCCACCGGCCCCATCTCCCCCACGGCGTGATCCAACGCCGCCACCGGCCCCATCTCCTCCACGACGAGATCCAACACCGCCACCGACCCAACCATCTCCTTCAAAGCGGGCTCCGACACCGCCACCTGCCCCATCTCCACGGCGGGTTCCAACACCTCCACCGCCAACAAAGAAGAGGCCTGTCACACAAACAAAGGCGTCAGCCCCACCACCTTCGAAGAAGAAAGCACCTGTGAGAAAACCAGCTCCCAAGATGACAAAACTTGCATATGACATGACCGAGGAGGAGACTGACGCTGCAGTGCAAAAAGACTGTAACAAGTTCTTCGAAGCTGCCATTGCTAGTGGTCGAGCAAAGCGAAACCCGGAGAAGCCGTACCTTTTTGTTCGTCC
Organism: Coix lacryma-jobi var. lacryma-jobi; assembly: GCA_009763385.1. Lineage (NCBI taxonomy): Eukaryota > Viridiplantae > Streptophyta > Magnoliopsida > Poales > Poaceae > Coix > Coix lacryma-jobi. The sequence continues at coordinate 6,506,729 of CM019826.1, forward strand.
TGAAAAACTAAGGCAAACTGTGGACGCTCACCAAAAAAGGTACGTGCTGCCCGTAAGGCTTCGCCAAAATCAGACTATGATCGCACACTTAGCAAATCACTTGAGGAGGACAAGAAGGCAAAGAAGAGAGCAGGAAAGGGTGTCCCACAGCTCGGGGAACAAGAGAAGCAATCAGTGCCAGATCTAGTTGTTGATAATGAATACGGTACAAACATGGAAATCATACAACGAGCATATGGAGACGTTGATCCTGCGCAACTGCTCACATTTTTCGAGGAAACTGGTTTGAATGTGGAAAACATACTCGGAGAAGCAGGCATCAAAAGTGCTCCAGAAGTTGATAAATGGCAGAGGGCATATGTATATGGCCAAAGTCTATACAACCCAGCGGCCCTGAGGGATCTTGGTACACAGATGCACTTGCTAAATCAGTGGTACCTTACAGCGTGTGGCAGAAAAGCTGATGACTACATTTGCGTCAGAATTAGAGACCATGATTACTTCCGTGGTGATGACATCATATATGTTCAGTTTAATGAGTTACATCAGCTCTGCCACATGGACGCTCTCGACAAATCTCTCGTCAGCTGCTTCTGCCTGTAAGTGATTGTTTCCTTTAATAATCTCACTTTAGCTTATGTATATGTATAAGTAATTATCCTCACACTGCTAGCAAGCGTTTCTAAACATGTGCAGAAACATGATGAGACAACTAAGGCGTAAAAATGACAAGGAGATTGGTTTCATCGATCCATATATCGTCTTCAAGCACCCAAGCAATACTCACTCGGATGCATGGAAAACTCAAACAGAGAGTAATTTGCGGAGGTTCTTGGTAAACCAAAGGGACAAAAGATATATACTATTCCCCTACAACTTTAGGTGAGTTTTGTTATCATATGCACATTTTATTATAGGTTGACATAAAGATATATATATGTGTTGACTATATAAACATAAATGCAGTTTTCACTGGATTCTAATGGTGATCGATCTCCACGAGAGTCGTTTGCTAATCTATGACTCTCTGAGAAAACCACAAGAAGATTACCAAGATATGATTAATATTATCCGAGGGTAATGTGATCTTTAAATATTGATTCCTGCTATAGCTCTTTAACTCTGCAATAGTTAATTAACGTTCCAATTATTGTGAAGGGTTTGGACTTGGTTTGTTCAGAAACACCGTCCGGATCTGAAAGCGCAACTTCCTGATCCTCTACTCCTAAATGTAAGTTGTAGAGTACCTCCTCGCCTCTTTACCTTAATTAGCATCACTCAGCAGACGCACGCTCAACCGAGAGTACTCTTTTTACATATTGTACAGTGGGTTCTACGGCAGTCACCGGGAAACAATTTATGTGGGTACTATGTTTGCGAGTTTCTGACGGTGTATGAAAAAAGAACTCCTTTACAGAGTCAGCAAGTACGTAACATGTAAATAAATTTATTTTATTTTTTGTTGCTATTACATAAATATTATGTATGTTAATACTTTCTTTTTATTTTAATCCAAATTGAAGGAGACATGGTTGAAGAACCAGGTGATGGATAAGGTCCGCCTCAAAGCAATTCAAGAGACCATCGCGGGCTTCCTTAATGACCATGTCCTTAAGTCTGGCACCGAGTATTGGTTTAATAAAGACGAACCAATGAAGCCAAACCAAGATGAACACTTGTATGACCTCTAAGTTAGGAACGGTATTATATTTGTGTGTAAATATCAAGTTAAGCATGCATGATGGATAATGTTGTATATTTTATGTACATATGTGTGTATAGCTAGCTCTATAATATATATATATATATGTATAGTTTCATATTTCATTTGTGTGTAATTGTAAATTTTATGTGTTTATATATATTTATTAGCAGCGAAGAATAATACGTGTATTTGAAACTGGGCTAATATAATAGAATATATTAGCAGCGAAGAATACGTATTAGAAAACCTAATGTAATTGTAAAACCAAAAACAATAACCAATTGAAAAGAACAGAAAAAGAAAAAAGAAAAAAGCAGATGGATCTTTAGCCCCGGTTGGTAACACCAACCGGGACTAAAGAGGCCAGCCACGGTGGCCCGGCTGGAGGCCCCTTTAGTCCCGGTTGGTGGCTAAAGGTCCCTCCATTAGCCCCGGGCCATGGAACCGGGGCTAAAGGTCGGGGCTTTAGTCCCGATTCCTTAGCCCCGGCTCCATGTCCGGGGCTAAAGGCCAAAATGGCCCGGGGCAATAGGCCTGTTCTGTACTAGTGACACTTTTACTTCTAAAATCCTTTTTACAATTCCTATGTTTCACCTGTGTAGTACCAAAGGCTCTCATATATAGTTTCCTATAAATTCAATTCCTATAGAATTAGAGGAACATAATACCTCAAATCCTATATTTTTCCTATTCCTATACTTTTCCTATCCTATGTTCGAAAGGAGGCCTAAACCCCGATGCAAGAATACACCGATTGCCGCCCCTATCCCGCACGCATCCCCATCCCAGCAACAGATCGAGTGGCAGCTAGCTAGTTAGCTAGCTGTTGGTTCAACTTTTGGCTCCTCTAGATGATGTGGCATTTTAATTTCCTGCAACGACCCGGGCTTCTTCTATACTACCAGCAACTATCGATAGTACTAACGACAGCGCAAGACATGTTACGAGTAGAAATGTAGTGCTTGCTTATATTTATAATATGCGATCTGCAGCTGGTTCATTAAAAAAAAAAGCATGTACAAAGAATCGGAGGCCATTACCCATTAGATAATTAAGTCACATATAACTAGAATTAGAACCTCTGACATAGATATTTCTACATTACAGAGACATCTAAGCGTCATTGTCCTTCCTTTGGTATCTAACGAAAACACGTGGAGAATAGGTTACAGTACGTCAAGATGTGCACTATATATATGAAGCATAGCTTGTCTGTTTTGCCATATATATGCCCTAGCTCAGGCAATTCTCCTTTCTTTGTCATTCGCTTGCAGCCACTCGCTTCCAGTTCTCCCTCACAGTCACCATCAATTCAACCTTTTGTCAATCTTTCGTCGAATGTAAAACACCACGTGGTGAAACTTTCTTTTTAATACAAAGATATGCAACGCTCTGAAAAAAAAAACTTTTCTCATGTATGGTTGTACTTAGCAATGGTGAAACTCACTCATTTGTTTATTATGAAATAGCTAGCTGAGAATGATGGGAGAGATGCCGCTCGAACACTTCAGGTCTAGCAGCTACGATTATTAGTGTTTGTATGCTTGACCACCGATGAACCAGCATTAAACACGAGCACTACTACAGAATATGCCTTTGGTCGATCTGCCAAATTAGTTTTAGTCTTAACAAAAATTTATGTCCGGGACCAAAGACTTTTATTAGTCATGGTTGGTAACACTAACCGAGACTAAAGACCAACCTTTAGTCTTGGTTGGTATTACCAACCCGGACTAAAGGTTGGAGGAATACCAACCGGACTAAAGGATGACATATCCTTTAGTCCCGGTTGATGTTACCAACCCGGACTAAAGGTCTTCGATCTGAGACTAAAGGTCTTTCACGAGTGAATTTAAAAGGAGAGCGTCCAGAACTATGTCACGTGAGTTGTGTAGCTGAGTTGGTAAGTGAGTTATATGTAAGGTGGGGACTAAGAATCCGGTTATGAAATATTTAGTCTCGGTTAAGAAACCGGGATTAAAGTCTCTTCCCAACCGAGACTAAACGGCGTTTGTGGAGTAGTGGAGCTACCAATCATCTATCTACGGTTCTATATTTCTTTGTTTTAATTTCGACCATGCATGGTTTGTTTTGTTGGTGGTAGTGCTCGCTTTAGAGGTTAGAGCATCTCCAACAACTCCCTATTCTCACTTGCTATTCTTATAAATTTGAAGTCGGCGTAGAGGGAAGAAGACTTCCAGCGAGCAGTCGCGACGGCGCTTCCCAAAAACCTTATACGTCCTCTACCCCGTGCAGGGACGCGAGGAGACGTAGGCTTCGGAGATCCTGCTCTCCCAGCACCGATGGCACGTCGGCGGCGGGATAGGGTCGACGGCAGCAGCGCAGCACTAGGGCAGAGGAGGGGGAGAATGTGTTGTATAGAGGACGACGTCTCGTCCCTCTTTTATACACACGCCGCAGTTGTATCTTTAGAAAGAGACAACCGCGTAATCACAATATTAATGTGATTGAACCTACCATTTGTGGACGAATCAATCACCATTAATACGAGAATAATTGGTTGCTAAAACAGGCCAGCGCAATTTTCTTCATATCGAGTGGCAAAAGGAAGTCGCGCACCCGCAAGGTCTCGGTCGGACCATTCACGCGAATGTCGTGCACCCCCGCGCGCCTCGCCCCGCCCGGCGAGGCGAGCGAGCGCGCACGTGGGTTTCTTCCTTTGCCTCTCTTCAATAGCTTCAATCAGTTGGAGATAGCTCAACTATATAAGCTGGTCTCCCTTCTTCTAGAGTAGCAATGTGAGACTAAAGTTCTCCATCATACCATGCATGTGTGATGAACCTTTGGGATTTATTTGGAATATTTATTTGGGCCAGACCTAAATCTTCTAACATGTACTTGCCTACACAGCAGGTGTGTACTGTGTTTATCAATTCCTGGTACTAATTAAACAAGCGGCTCCAATCAACGCGATTTCGGAGATCCATGTGGAAACTATTTGCTCAGATGCCGTTTGGTTGTCAAGATGAAAAAGCAGCTCCTAAAGCTGCTCATCGAGTCATACCAAACGGTGCCCCTCCTAGCATTACCCACGACAGCACCCAAATACTGAATCCCGCTTGCAAGAGGCCGGTTGCCAGTGCCGCCCACATTCCGCATGCATCCCAATCCCAATAGGCAACAGCAGATCGATTCTACTCCTACCATGCACTCATGCAGTCTGCTAGCTCCTTGCTAATTATGTAGCATTTTTCCTGCAACGACCAAACAAGTTGGCAACGAGCCTCTAGCTATAGTATGCTAGATATACCCCGTGCATTGCTACGGGGATTTCACAGAAAGATCTAATATATAGTTCTTTTGATTCACGTATAGAAGTACATGTTATTATAAAGCATTAAATGTAGGTAAAAAAAATAACTAATTGTACTTTTAGTATGTACATGTCGAGACGAATCTTTTGAGCCCAGTTAGTCCATGTTTGGATAAATTTTGTCAAATAATAATGAAAATACTGCAGGAACTTTTCCAAAATTTTGGGAGGCCGAAAGAAAGAGAAAGGAGAAGTGACGGCACAATATGATACTTAGTGATTACCATACCACCGGTACCCATACGTTGATACTTTCCATATATAATACAACCTCTACCCGCGAGAGGATTGGCGCCCTCCCGCGGGTTAGGTTACTGTTGGGTTTTTTTTGTTTCTTTTTTCTTTTCTTTTACTTTTTTCTACTTTTTTTAATTTTTTTTCTTTTTAAGATTTTTGTAGACATATTTTTCTATTAAAAACCGGTGCGACGATAGCGCGTCCAATAATATAAACTCTAATTGTAGGACAACGCTCTCTCAATACTTGCGTGTGTTTTATGCTTATATAGTGACTGATATATTTAGTAATTGTTTAGTTCCAATTTAAAAGTTTTGGGATATCATATCGGATGTTTAACACTAATTTAGAGTATTAAATACTATTAACAAAACTAATTGCATAAGTGGAGAATAATTCGTGAGGCAAATTTATAAGTCTAATTATTAGTAATTATTAAATATTTAATGTAACATCATATTATTAAAACATGAATTTATTAGGCTTAAAAAATTAGTCATCTCGCAAATTATTTTAAATTTATGTAATTAGTTATTTTTTAGTTTATATTTAATACTCTATGTAAGGTCAAAACATCCGATGTAATAAGTGAAAAATTTATAGGGTAAAAACTAAACACATTTGTATTGTTTGGGTCGATCAAGTTTTCGTACATCCATACACAGCAGAACAGAGACACTTATAAAACTTTGACAATCGTACCAATAGCAGGCGCGGCGAAGCGCGCTAACCATCCTTGTACTACATAGCCGGCGAAGATATGACATGACAGTAGGAGGAGATCCGGCTTTGCCGCTTTGGCCAAGGAGATGTCGGCGCCGCCATGGTGTTGCGCTAGGAGGAGCTCCATGGTGCCAATCCTGGCGATAACGGCTCTGCCAGCCGCCGTGCTCGTTACGTCACCACCAGTAAGGTTGACTCGATGGCATCGCAATATAAGCGGCCATCATCAACCAGCGGCAACACCTACTGCTTCCATAGAGGAGGACGGGTATGGAGATCCCGCTCCTGCAGTCCAAGAAAGCATCACCTCAAGAAGAATCAGAAGCCTTGAGGCTCTTATACAGGATCGTACTCCCTCCGTATAGGAAAAGAAAATCGTTTTGGAGAAGGTTTTGGTCAAATATTGGAAATATAAATCATGAATAATTTTCAAGTTATTAGGTTTTAAAATGTAAAAGCTATATGAATAGATTTATATTGACAAATATTTTTTATAAAAGTATACATATATTATTTTTCAATAATTTTTTTATAAAAATAAGGAGTCAAAGTTATATTTTGGAGACCGTGTTATTGTTCAAAACGACCTCCTTTTCCCATACGGAGGGACTACATATCATTAGATCCCATGTTGGTCATACCACATTAATGAACACCACATGATAATATACTCCCTCCGTATCACAATTAGAGTTCGTTTTGGACAGCGACACGTGCTCCAAAGCATACCTTTGACCACTTATTTCTTTAAAAATATTTGTTATAAAGTGATATATATATACTTTTATGAAAGTACTTTTCAAGATAAATTTATTTATATGATTTTTACATTTCTAAACTCAATAATTTAAAAGTTATTCATGATTTATATTCCCAATGTTTGACCGAAAGCTTTTCCAAAACGAACTCTAATTGTGATACAAAGGGAGTATGCTGTATCGAAAACTGTAGTAGAATCGTCATTCAATTTACTGGCACTGAAACATTGTGTTCCAAGTTGCTTATCCACTTGATCAGCAATAATCACTGTCATGCATGCATGTGTTCCTACTGATCCACCGTCTCTTCACATGGCCTAATTATGGCAAGGTTGGCCAGCCTCTTGACCATTTAGGGCATATACAACTTACAGACAGATATAAAGACATATCATACAATCCAGAGACAGAGAGTTCGTCTCTAAGCTGTTTAATGCTTTGCATGTAGTCAGAATCAACTATAAATAAACTCTTGTATACCAATGTGTGGCTATTTGATAGAAAATATATCAAGGATAAATAAGAGCAACATAATTATAATAATTTTTAAAACCATCAATATAATTATATATAGTTGCAACATGATTATAATAATTTTAAACCATCAATATAATAATCAATCCTATTCTCATCCTCGATCTCTTGTAGTTTCTCTTATCTTTATCCTTTTGTCACGTGGTGGTAGCCAAGCTCTGATGCTCATAGTTGCTGGCACTGCAGCTTCTTCTTTCTCTTTGCTCCTTGACCGAACAGAGCCAGGTCAAATCAGAGAGCAGATCGAATAGTCCGGTGGTCGCGCAGAGCGGCCAACATCATCTCGCACGCGACGGCTCGGTGGTCGCTCGTGCCGGGCTCCTGGTGACGACACACACAGAGCGACATGGTGGCTGGCAACGGCCCACGCGGTGATCCGGCGGCACGCGCAGGATGCCTGGGCGGTCGGCAGCAGCCCCGCGACAGGCGCATAGCTCCCACATGACCAATGGATCTGAAATCTCAGAGACGAGGCTGTACAACGCGACCTTCTCATCGCTTCGAGCCTCGGAGCATGAGCCGGACTTGTCGCCTTACGAAACGACGAGGACGACCCGTCTTTAACATGCAAGGGTCCTTTTCGCAAAAAACACCATATAAAGACGAGGGAAAACAATCCGTTGTACGTGCCCTTAGAAACGACTATATTTAGGTCCTGTTTGGTTGGGCTTTTAGCTTTGACTTTTGGCTCCGAAAGCCAAAAGCCCAACCAAAAGGGTTGCTACTGAAGGTGGCTTTTGCAGAAGCAGGTGCTTTTTCGTAGTACATTATTGAAAGGTGCTTTGACTCTGCTTTTGACTTTTGGCTTTCAGCTTTTCAAAATAGGTGAAATAAAAAACGTTTTCATAATTATTTTAAAAAAATAAAACTAGAAGATATACTTTATACTTGTTTAATCAAACAGCTTTTAACTTTTCCACAGCTTACAGCCCACAACAGCTTTTCCACGGCTCACAGCTACAACAACTTTTCCTCATAGCCATAGGTTAACCAAACAGGGTCTTAGGATGTGGAGCATTTCAGCAACACATGCATCGACTTGTGGACGTAGGACTTTGGATGACATGACTCTCTAAAGTCATACAGAAATCTGCTAGTGGAGTTTTGCTTTAAGCGGTAGAGAGAAAAAAAAGGGAAAAAGACACAGAGAAAAAAGTCTGTCGGTTCCGCACGTGGCCCACAATTTACTGAGTTACTACGCGGTGAACGATCGTGAAAATGGTTTTTTTTTTGGCTCTAGCACTACCTAGGCTCGGACGCCATGATATCAGTGACTACCACCCAGAGTCACAAAAGTTCGTAGGTATGAGAAATATAGTATTTAGGACGTAGAACACTTCTTGGGAAAATATTTTTTATTATTATAACAAAAGTAATCCACGTTCTCGATACGTGGAACATGACAATATTCCGCGTGAGTGCTCTAGCCTCGCTCACAGTCGGCTGGCATAGAACCGGCGGTTACAGCACCACCTTGGCACCCAAGGCCTTGTTTAGACTGAGAAGATGAGATTTTTTCTCAATTGTAGCATTTTCGTTGTTATTTGACAAACTTTATCCAAATATGAACTATATATACTCAAAAGATTCGTCTCGACATGTATATACTAAAAGTATAATTAGTTATTTATTTTACTAATATTTAATACTCCATGCAAGTGCTGAACCCCCGTGTCAGACGAAGCTGCCGGTCGAGTGCTGCCCATATTCCGCATGCATCCCAATCCCCAACAGCAGATTCTCCGTTGTGGGTCTCTTGCAGCCACTCTCGATCGCCTCCCCTCACGTCACCATATATCAATTCAACCTGTTTTTCTCATACTTAACAATGGTAAAAACCCACTCATCTATTTATGAAATAGCTAGCTGTAGCTGAGACTAATAATAGTAGAGACGATGCTCGATCGAACCTCATCAGGTCTAGCAGCTACGATTATTAGTGCTGCTTCACAACCACTGAAGAACCAGCATTATATATATTATATTACTACCACCTACCAAGCAACCATCTATCTATGGTTCTATACTTCTTTGTTTTCGAGCATGCATGGTTTTTGTTTAGTAATTTTGTTGGTGGCAGTGCTCGCTTTAGAGGTTAAAGGATTAAGGGGTGGTTTTGGATCCTAGAGCTAATAGTTAGCCTGCATTTTTTAATACCAGTTAGAACATCTAAATGTGGGATAATTTTAAACTAACAAGAGCTAATGAGAGATAATTTGTTGTTAGAGTCCATTAGCCTTTATTAGTGTAAAATTAGCTCATATTTAAACCACTTTTCACGAGATGGACTAATTTTTAGCTCTAGGATCCAAAAATACCCTAAGGATGCAAAGTGCTCATAAGTGTGTCAATATGTGCCTAGGCTATACTATACTATACTATACTATCGTCTCAAAAACAAGAAGCTATACTATACTATCAGCAGAACTGTAGTGTTGGCGAGCTGGTTAGTCGCTTTATTTGTGGATATATATAAGATCGAGTAAAGTCACACCAGTTCCGGCACTTGACTTGATGTTTGTACTAAGGCTCTGTTAGGTCACAATACTTTAACTGTTGTTACTCCATATAACCTACCATACTTATATTTGCTACTAGTATGTTAAGGCATCCACAATGAGATTGAGATTAATATGACTCTCTCGTCTCTACTAGACCTCCACGTATGAGAGAAAAAGAAACGTCACTAGATATAGCGAGCACGAATAATTCCACGCTAAGTGGGCCCTACATGCACCTGTCCACTCTGTCTACGTGGGTGGGGCGGCGCACTATTGGTGGCATAGGTGGAACATAAATTTATATCATAGCCATCGGCTTGACTACCATATTGTTGATGACGTAGGGCCTCGACCTCAGACATATAGGTCGACGTAAAATGGTTGAGGGGTGTGAGTTGGGATCATATGCTCGGGAGAGTGGAGAGACATACGGACTGATTGAGAGAGAGTGGTGGACCAAAAATTAGAGAAAGAAATTATCTCCTTCTAATATTAATTAGGATACATATAGATTCTAGTATATTTTTGTGATTGATCCAGACTGGTCGTGACAGTACGTTGATTAACAGCAGAGATTCGACATGTATATAAAATAATTAATTAATTAATAAATAGATACTGTAGATAAATCCTGGCGGCTACGTGTTTGTTGGGTCAAGTATTGTGGAAATAGTAATAGTCTTGGATCGGAATCTCGTCCCAAAGGGTCAAGGGTCAGGCAGACTTTTGGAGATTAAATATTGGTGGTGCATTTTTGGCAGGAACAGGACAAGTTTAAATGTACCGTGCAGGACCAATAATATGCATGAGTGAATTTATAGCGAAATGAAGGAAAATAACTACCGGGCCATCAATTAATTTGTTACGAGTGGGAAAAAGAAATTGATAATAACCCAACCAGAAAGGAGCAATATATCAGCGCATAAACCCAAATGTGTAATAATGCACTACTGTTCTTTTCCATGAAAGTTGCATTTTGATTTTTGAAGCAACAACAGAATCCTCGTAGCTACAAGGAATAATAAATACCGTGTGAAATGGTACGAACTAGAATCCATATATAGTGCATATATTATTTATACATGGCCAACGGGCCAGCCGGGCCCAGGCCCGACCGAGGCAAGGCGGGCCGCCGGGCCGGGCCTCGTGTCTCTGCATCAGCCCAGGCCCGGCCCAGGCAGGCCTCGGGTCGGTCCGAAGGCCCGTCGGGCCCACTGGGCCCGTGAGGCTCACGGTAAGATTTAGCCTTTAAATCTATACTTTTATATTTATTTATTTATTTCTATGTAAATATATGTATATTTATATGTATTTATGTATATTTATATACATTTATTTTTATAGATGTATATATATTTCTATATAATTTTTTTTTTGTATATATCGGGCCGGGCTGGCCCGCCGTGCCAAGGGCAAGGCCCAGGCACAGCCTAGGGTCGGGCCGGGCTGGCGGGCCTCGTGCCTCATGGCCCAGTATAATATTATTGTTCTTAGTTTTCCAAGCAAGCAGTTGTATTTCGGTCACCAATTCATCGTTGAAGGTTGAAACAAGAGGAAGCAACAAAGAGAAATAACACACTTTGACGTCGTAGAGGTAGCTCGATCAGTATATATGTCCTGAAAAATGTGGCGATCAGGCGAGTGGTACTCGATCGATCTGGATCAGTCAACCTCGCTCTCTCAACCACGGAAGAAGGGCCCTCCAGGGACGTTGCTGTTGGCCTTGGGCGCCGGCGGCGCCCCTGAATCGGTCGTCCTGTCCGGCCTCACTGCATCCTTCCGCCACGCCCGAAATTCAGAGCCTGCATATATATATAATTCCTTCCTGGCTGTGAACGAAGGATCGAAACAACTAGCAATTCAAGGAAATTAAACGAATCTACCGGCATGCATATGTATGAGGGGAGTGATCAATTCCATTTCCATGGGGAGAGCGAGCGAGAGATCCGATCCATTAGAAAAGCTCATCATACATATATATATATATATATACCTCTTTGGCGGGAGCTGAGCGGCCCCTGCCGCGACTCAACCGTTGTTGTTGTCGTCGTCGTCGAGATCGACAGCGGCACGAAGACGAAAACGAGCAGGAGGCAGGAGACGGCGGCTAGCCGCCATGCTGTCCTCCTTGCCGTGTCGTTCTTGCCTCTCATGGCGGGGTGTGTGTGGCTTCGCGTTTGGCCTTGGTTAGGCGGGCAACTAGTATATATACTGTACAGGATTAGGATAGTCTAGTCTCTCGCTCATCAGTGAGGTATGCACATGGCGTCTCATTAGTCACCACACATCAGTGATCAGGCATCATATATTATGTTATGCGGCCGTCGCATTCACATTTCCGGTGATAATCGGTGCATGCAAATGGCCACCGTCGCTGACCAGTTCTTGTGTTCAGACTCAAGACCAGCCAAACGAGTGCGCGGTTGGCCGTCGCTTTAGCTAATCCATAGTCTATCATAGTTTGTACAGACCAATATTGTTTAAATCAAATGGATGAGGAATAATTTTTTACAATCCTCCTACGTACTATACTAAATTTAAACATCATAGGATTCGATTTACGCACATCTATCCTTATTCTATTCTCTCTAGCTATCTAATATTGATCAGGTTTATTTCTTGTACGCCATATAGCTCACAACCATCCGACCGGATCCAATCTTTCCCGTGTCGTTCATACCAATTAGAGTAGTGATGTACTCCCTCCGTCCACGAAAGAATCAATTTCTATGGTCCGCGCGCCACACACTCTGTTATATTCGTACGAGTCAGAGCCAAATATAACAACCACGCTTGTGAACCTAACCAATTAAAATTAGTTTGGAGGTGTTGAGTATACCCGTGAACAATTCACTTAGCTGCGTTTGGATGACACGGATTGGTGAGCAGAAACCATTCCTACTAGAAATGTTTATGTAATTTGAATCGCCTGGAACTATTTCTGCCATGAATCGCCTCAACGGAACGAGCCCTTAGAATGGTTTTGGAAACCCTTGTATGACTCAAACCACTCGGAAGCGGACCACCACAGCCCACTCCAAATTAACCAGGTACCATCACATTAGGAACCAACCAGATCAAGGTGGCCCAAAATAAAGACCAAACTATTAGCACCACTTAAACCCGAACCAGTACGTAGCTACCAGGGCTACTAGTAAATTAATTGTGCGGCAATGTAAAACAACCTGTTCTTAATTGGGGCAGATGCCTATGCGTAATTGCGTATATCTATGCAGCAACTACTTGTGGCGCTGGGTGAGATATATCAACAAGTGAAGGGAGATGTATTGGCCCCAGCATGTTGGGTCTGTATGCCAGCCTCTTTTGAAGCATTGCCGCACATAGTACCTGTGAACACGCTCCTGTTGTGACTGGCGGCTTGCTTTGGTGTCCCTGCCAGAAAAAACCAACCGTAACTCGGCGGATCTAATCTAGCAATCCAACTCTTATTCCTCATGCATCTCACTCCTAGGAAACAGGTTTTGCCATTTTCATCTGATCACAGTAGGCACTTCCAAAGCATCTCTGAAAGCAGTCAGCAAGCTTCTACATATACCCTTTCTCCCCCATCTATATAATGCTTATCGTCACACATGTTATTATATTTGCAGAAACTAGCTACTATATTTATGAGCTTTATTACTAGCAACCATTATCTAGCTAGGCCCAGACCCTGCCTCATTCATAGCATTCAGTTGAATGCCCAAATTTTCTAGCAAAAAGTTGATAAGTACCACTACTAGAGAATAAACTTTTGATCCATGTCTGGTTTGGTCTTTAGTCTCGGTATTTTATTTTTCGGGACTAAAGGGCTTTTAGTCCCGGGCCGGGTTACCAACTGAGACTAAAAGTCATTTTTTAATCCTAGTTGGTGCCCTCACTGGTAGAAAAAAGCTCTAAGCCGACGGTCCTCTTTTTTTCACAGACGGTTTCACTTTAGTGTTGGCTATGTAAAAAATAGGTGGACCACGATTTAGTAACTGCTTGTGGAAATCCATTTCCACAGACAGTTTTCCTAAGTCAACCGTCAGTGCAAATGCAACATTTGCACTAGCGGTTGGCTTATGACAACAGCCTGTGAAAATGGATTCTCACAGGCGGTTGTCATAAGTCAATCGCCAGTGCAAATGCACCATTTTTAGTGCGGTTTTCTTAAGGCTACCGCCACTAGAAATCCATTTCGAAACCGCTACTAGAAATTTAAAATTTGAATTTTTAAAAATACCTTAGATGGAGAAACGACCAATATGAAAGTTGTAGATCTTAAAAAGTTATGAAACTTTATAGTTGACGACTTTTTGATTTGAAATAATCTTGTCAACAAAAACTACGTTTTAAATTCTCAAATTTGAAATTCAATTTTTTATAAACGACCTCGGATCGAAAAACTACCAAAATAAAAGTTGTAGATCTCAAAAAGTTATGAAACTTTGTAGTTGACAACTTTTTGATTTGAATTCGTTTAGGGCCTCAAATAAGCAAATTATACTCGGATTAGTATAATATGTGGGGAACCGAAACGGAGTATAAACACATGTGAGTGTGTAGTGCAGTGGTAGAGGAGGCTCTGCACGAGGAAGAGGTTGTGGGTTCAAATCCAGGTCATGGGTTTGAATGCCGCCGGCCGCGTTAGTCATGAATTTTTCCCTCCCTCGATTTAAAAAATCTCTTTTTTGGGGGGTTTTACTATTTTTTCTTCGACCATTTTCATGGACGGTTTGCTAAGTGAACCACCTGTGAAAATGGATTTCCAATACGGTTCACAAGCACCCACCTGTGCTCTGGAAAACGCTAGTAGGAATAGGTTTTGAATCGCCTGTATAGTTTGTCTGTGTACTAGTGCCCCAACCCGGACTAAAAGACCACCCTTTAGTCTCGGTTACCAACCAGGACTATAAAGGTCTGTTACCCGAGACTAAAAGTCTCTCACGAGTGAATTCAAAAGGAGACTAAAGGTCTCTCATGAGTGAATTCAAAAGGAGAGCGTCTAGAACTATGTCACATGAGTTGTGTAGCTGAGTTGATTAGTGAATTACGTGTGAGATGAGAGATCTCGAGTTCAAATCTCACGAAGCATATTTTTTTTATCTTGAGGGTGGTCTTTAGTCCCGGTTGAGTACCCTAGGACTAAAGCGTGGGACTTTTAGTCCTAGATTGGTAGTCCCGGTTGGCCAAACTGGGACCGGATTTGTATTCTGATCCCGGTTGGCCAAACCAGGGCTAAATGGGGTCTAGAACCAGGACTAAAGCCTGGTTCTGTATTAGTGTACAATATGCATTTGCAATACTCTACAATATACCTTTAGTCCCGGGTGAGAGGTCTTTAGTTCTGGGTGAGAGACCTTTAGTCCCGGCTGGTAACACTAAGAAAGAATCCACCATGGAAATGGAGAGGAAAGGGAGGAGATGCTCTTCAAGCTCACAAGATCAACATGGGCTCTCAATCTCTCTTAGGGTTACCAGCCGGGACTAAAGGTCTCTCGCCCGGGACTAAAGACCTCTCAACCGGGACTAAAGGTCCCTCACGAGTGAATTAAGGAGAGCGTCCAGAACTATGTCATATGAGTTGTGTAGCTGAGTTGGTAAGTGAATTATGCGTGAGATGAGAAATCCTGAGTTCAAATCTCACGAAACACAAAGATTGGTAGTCTTGGTTGGCCAAACCAAGACCAGATTGGTATTCTGATCCCGGTTGACCAAACCAGGACTAAATGGGGTCTAGAACCGGGACTAAAACTTGGTTCTCTACTAGTGTACAATATGCATTTGCAATACTCTACAATATATTATTTGAGTTGTTGTATTTAATGAAAGAAATATGTGCGTATGTTTGGCTACATAAAGCCCCCTGACTTGATCCACAGTTTGTGTAAGCAGATTGTAACCCTTCTTTAATAATTTATATAGAATTCAACCTTTCTGGGCGAAAAGAAGTATGGATAGCTTAAATATAACACCCATCCCAATATGCTATAGCAAGCCCACGTGAAGTATATATGGTTGTAGTTGGTGGGTCTAAAACCACTGTAAATGTTTAGATGGGTTAGTACCCACTTTATGATCCTTGCTGTTGCAAATTTTGAAGTTAACCGACCTTTTCACATGAAGTAAGGATCATGAATGTGTATGAGACATGCGCCATCCATACTTCTTTTAGATGATAGATGCCCAAGCTCCGAATATTGTACTTTTGTTGGAGGCAACCTACTATATCTTAGCGAAGAAAGAAACTGAGTGTTGTTGCACGATCCAAGGTGTGAGCCTATTGTGGGTTTAAATTACTTAAAGGCAAGCCCTTGATAATACAATGTTCTGACAACCAGGCAGTAATAGTGCATGTTCATCGTGATAGAACAAAACATATTGAGACTGACTGTCATTTTAGAAGCTACGAAAAGGGATGATATGTCTTCCATATGTAAATTCAGATAGTCAGGTACCATGTTCTAACAAAAGGATTGTCAGGTCAGGAAGGGCTATCTCTTGTTTTTGTAGCAAGATGTGACTATATGATATTTATTTGTCTCATCTTTAGAGGGAGTGGTGATGTGTGTGTAAATATTGGTTAGTATAGGATCTAAAACAAAAAAAAAGATAGATGGGAAGAGATACGGCCGGGAAGAGATAGACAAGGATCAAGAGGCGCATGGGCGGATCCAGGGGGTGGCTGAGGGGGCTGCAGCCCTCCCTTGACCCAAAAATACACATAACATTTTATTTTAAATTAGTCTAAAATCTTCTGCGGACTAGAAAAATAATAGAAAATTCAGTCCAAATTATCTTAAAATCTACTAAAAACCTCCCGTGAGCCAAAAATATAAGGATAATTTCAGTCCAAACTCGATTCTCTGTGTATTTAGCCCCCCTCGTGAGCTGATTCTGAATCCGCCACTGAAGAGACGAATAGATCAGATTAATTAGTTCCCCCAAATGTCACTGTTCATATTCTTCTCTGTTCCACCCGGCCTAACATACATCGCTATGGTGTTGGTAGTACATACCACTAACATGCACTTCGAACGGTTTGGAACCCATAGGTTCAAACAATTAGGAACTGGACGAACAGAACCCACTTCAAACCAGGCTCAACTGCTTCCGCCTAGGATCCAAACCAAACCAATTCAATCCGACCAGGCCATTAGAAAGCAACCAGATCCAGCCCCAATCAAAGAACAAACTGTTAAAACCACTTGAACCCAAACCCAGTAACAACGCTAGCATCACGCGATACTTCAATACTTCATGGCTGACGGGAGGTCCTGCTTATCATTATTGCCTCCGGCGTTCATTACAGCATGCTCGTTACTTGTTCGTATGAGAGCCTCTCTTGAAGCCGTGGCACATGCGGTGCTTGTGAGCACGTTGGTGTTATGACTGTCAACTTGCTTTGCTGTCCGAGCCGCTGATACCATCTTCTTCAACTCGGCAGCTCTAATCTTTTTTTTTTTAGCTCTTATTCCCGGTACATCTTACTCCTAGGAAACAGGTTTTGCCATTTCAATCTGATTACAATAGTCAATATAGGCACTCCAAAGCTTCTCCGAAAGCAGTCAGCAATATTCTGCATACCCTTTCTTTCTTTTTTGATGAAAACTGGAGAGGCTTGCGCCTCTACAGTGCTTTATTAAAAAAAAAAACAGGCCTTACAAGACTGTCTTTAAAGGAAAAAGCAAGAAAACTAGGGGGCTAAAAAAAGAGGAAAAGAGGAAAGGAAAGAACAAAGAAGGGAAACACAAAAAACAGAAAAAAACAGACAAGAGAGGCCGACCATTGCTGAAAGACCTGTGCTAAACTCTGCTTGATCTTGTGCTTTAGCAAACTGACTTGACTACTAAAGAAGGCTCTGGCTATTTGAACATTCGGCTGTATCCCATTGAAAATGAGAGAGTTCCTTGAATTCCAAATTATCCAGCAGACAAGGATGATGGCTTCCATGAAGAATTGTGACGGAATTGCATCTCTGGGGAAGAGCATCACATTCTCACCAACTGTAGTTTCTCATGGCACATGTTATTGTATATGCAGAAACTAGCTACTATATTTATAGGCTTACCGGGAACCATTATGTGGGCAGATCCTGCCTCATTTAATTTATGGCATTCATTTGAGAGCAAATTTTCTGGCAAAAAGTTATCGAGTACAATATGCATCTACAATACTCTGCAATAGTATATATTTGAGCTGCTTCATTTAATCAAAGACATATGTGCTTATGTTTGGTTGCGTAGAGCCCTCAGACTTGATCCATAGTTTGTGTCAGCAGATTGTAACCCCACTTTAATTTAAATAGAGCTCAACCTTGTATAGTTGTATGGATAGCATAAATGTAAAACTGAGCCAAGTGTCCTATATATAGTAAGGCCACATGGTATATATATGATTGTTGTTGCGTGGTACCAATTTTTTTTTCCTAAAAATACAACCTATCTATTTAAAAAAGTTAGTTATGATTTTTTAGAAATTTAATTATTATTCTATTTAAAATATAATCTATCTATTTGAAGTTCTCATATTTTAAAATTTATTTATTTATAATTATTTAAACAAACTCGGACCAAAACCAAAGTTATAGATCTCGATGAGATATACAACTTTGTAGTAGATAACTTTTTTTCACTTCAAATCATTTACTGTCCTAAAAATATGTTTGAATTCTTAATTTTGAAACTTAAATTTTTCAAATTGCTTGAACAGACATGGATGGAGAAATGACCAAAACCAAAGTCGTAGATCTCGATGTTTGAAGCTCTTATATTTTGAAATTCAAAATTTTTGAATCTTTGAACGAACTCAAATGAAGAAATTACCATAATAAAAGGAGTAGCTCTTATAGTTGACGACTGTTTTATTTGAAATCATTTATGCTTCCAAAATCCTATTTGAAGTTCTCATATTTTGTAATTCATTCAAGTGTTTCGAATTGTTTGAACGAACTCGGATGAGGAAATAACCCAAACCAAAGTTGTAGATCTTGATGAACCAAAAATAGGCAGCAATTTCATATAGTTCTTATTTAAAAAGAATTATTTATGTGCGGATGTGAATACAATCAAATCACACTTGATTACGTGAGGTTTTCATCCTGGCGATGTGGGCACATGATGCTGAATCAAAAATAAAACTTCGTGTTTCAAAACTGCAGATGATGATTACCTCAAGGCCATGAAGAAGATGGTGGTGTCAGTGATGGTACACATGTCTAGAACGGCAGTGTACATATCAGGGATGACGATGGTGGACATGTCAGGCATGATGGTGGTGGCGACATAAATGACGGTGGACATGTCGGCTATGACAACGATGGAGATTGTTTGGAAGAGAACCGATTGGAAACATTGGATCAGAGGTATTACTCACAAGTGCGAAAGGTCAATAAAACTTTGAAAGAGCAAAAAGTGCAGCAAAAGAGAGTTTGCATTGCATTGAAAAGGTTTATTCTGACTCATCGAAAGATGTTATGTTTTGTGCTTAAGCTACTGGCTCTGACTCTGAATGGTCCGACTATAGTTTCAATGATTGTGTCTTTTGTCTTGGTTGCAACCGAAGTCTAAGTCTCTTCCTGTAAACACATATGAAGCGGAGAAAATTATTAGTCTATTGTCAATGTGTGTTAAAAAATTCCACGGTGCCCAAACTATTGTATCCTTCATTCACTGTTGCAATTTGTTAGAGTCATCGGGTAAATGTCTCACATGTGGTGTGAATATTTACAAAACTAATGGCTGTTACATTAGGATAACATAGATAGGTAGCTCCACCGGAGGAGGAAGAAGGGTATGTCACAAAACTCTTAGCCATGTTTGGTTTCTAGGAATAATCGAGAGGAATTAGAAAATGATCTAATAATCCTTGATGATATGATCTCTCCAATAATCTGTGGGTGCACATGTGCTTTTGCGTTCTGCCTCTCGTGACCTGGGCATCGTCGCAGCCCCTGCTGCGTCCATTCTCTACTTTAAACTACTCTAAATTCTCTCAACGAAACATTTGACAAGCACGTTCGTGAAGAAAAAGAGGGCGCGCATGATAGAGTTGGTTCTTGCATGACAGGAGAAGGCTCCGCCGCGGCTTGCTTTGGTGTCCCCAGCCTGTGGGTTCATGTTGAACTCAGCAGCTCTAATGTAGCAATCCGGCTCTGATTCCTCGTGCATCTCACTCCTAGCTAGGGAACAGGTTCTGCCATTTCAATGTGATCACAAATAGACACTCCATCGCATCTCTGTAAGAGCAGTCAGCGAGCTTCTGCTTCTACACAGACTATACACTACCACACCAGCTAGAATTTCTTTTGGCATATGTTATTTATATGCGCAGAAACTAGCTACTATATATTTATGGGCTTACCAGCAACCAACACCTGGCAGACCTTGCTTCGTTTATTCAAGTCATTCGGAGTGTTATTTTTCTTGAACAAATTTTAAAGGAAAAAGTCTACATAACACCTTGATCTTCACCCACAAACTATATAAAACCAAATGTATTACCTCCTGAACTTTCTAAAATCGATCAAATAACCCTCTGAAGCGATTTTGGAGGGTAGTTTTGCTATAGTGACATGATTTTGTCTTTTTTTCTTTTTATTTATTTTGACTGAATCTTTAAAAAATCATAGTAAATCACAGGAAAATTATAAAATAGAAAATATAATTTTTTTGGACTCCATATGGGTAGATCTACACAGTGAACATATAATATAATATGCTTTAGAATAAAGTTTTTGTTATAGATTTAGATCTATGCTTTTCTGTAATTAATTAGAATAATTTATAGATACAGTTTCTTTGATCTAATTATGGTGAGATAATTATTATATGTTTAAACTGTAGTAAAAATTATGGTCTGGGCATGGCAATGCACGGGCCTCGAGGTACTGACGTGGCCATAATAGAGCCTCGCCGCAGGATCTATCCAGACGTGACCTCGTAGGGTGCCTCCACGTGCTTGGCTTGTCTTGTAAGTGGGCGGCGCCCCGCGCGCTTTTTTAGTTGTGACGGCCACCTTCGGTTAGCCTAGAGGACAACATCGATCTCCTAGATTTGAGTTCTTATTTGGCTGTGGCTTTTAAGAATTTTTTAATTTTTAATACTTAATTGGCTCGTTGTGCTGATTTATAACCGATTTGGCTAGAGGGACTGAAGGTGAAATAAAATATTGGACTCGTGACGCCACCACGTAGGAGCATGAGGCGGGAGCTAAAAGCTACTATGATTACGATTAGATTTAATTTTCTTCTTTTGCCTTTCTTGTTTGGGTCAAACTTCATATGTTTGTTCCTAATTTTTTACTTCTTTCACATAGACTCGATTTTGGTATGCAATTTAGTATTCATCTTTGTCTTTCTTTGTTTGGGTCAAACTTTATATGTTTGTTTCTTACACATAGACTCGATATACCTCAATATTGTTGTATTTGGTATTTAATCTTGCCTCTGTTGATAGGGTCTCGAACTCAATTGTCTGTTTGTGATTTTGACTTCTTTCCATATGAACTCTTGGTCTGTTTGGCTCTATCATCCGATCGATTCAATCTTGCCTTTCTTGATTGGGTCTCGAACTCAATTGTTTGTCTGTGATTTTGGCTTCTTTCTCTGTCTGGTCTGCCATCCTATAGGTTTAATCTTGTCTTTTATGATTGGTTTTCAAACTCAATTTTTTTTTCTTGTGATTATGGCTCTCTATTTGGGTGGTTGACCAGGCGAAAAATCTGACAACCAGACCAAAATACGTCTTCGGACCAAAGCAAGCTATGAGCTTATATCTTAATTAATGATCAAGCTATGGTTACCTAGTGGTAGTACTCATTTGCTGGTGACGAAATGCATCAATCATCATTTGTGCTCGCGTTGTGAATCCTCATCTCTACGCCCTGGGAAAAAGTCCAAATTACTCCCTCCAAGTTGACCCCCTAAACTAGAGTTTTGTTACTGTGCTTGGAGGAACCGGTTCCTCCCTATAGAATTTTTATAGAATTTTTTTTGAGACGAAAGAAGAATTATATTAAATTATAGCTGGGTACACCATCGTATTACAGGTACTCTGGAAAAAACATGTATCCAGAAACTGATTCTCATCTATATTATACCCACGCTGTGAAAGGCTCAAACTTTCAAAACCAAACCTGATTGACGCGTCGTGTAGATGACCGCACAGGCAAATACTCGGCAACAATTGTTTTCGGCCTGAGAACAGATGTCCAACGGACGGCCAACATTCCTGCAGGCGGAGTTGAGAAACTTCTTCTTCTTCCTTGTGTCTTCCTTCTTCTTCTTTCTGCCACCGAAGAATAAGGAAGACTGATCTGAAAATTATTCTTCCTAGTCCTTCATCGTGACCAGATCCAACCACAACAAAACGAAGAAGGGACCGGAGAAAATTATTCCATGGCGGCGACATCATCTTCGTCTTGATGCCGAAGCCCGGAAACAAAAGTCTCCATGTTGTCTTGTCGATGTAGATGTTGACGCCGAAGTTGTCGCCCTCATCTTC
The DNA here is from genome assembly GCA_009763385.1 of Coix lacryma-jobi var. lacryma-jobi. Classification (NCBI taxonomy): domain Eukaryota; kingdom Viridiplantae; phylum Streptophyta; class Magnoliopsida; order Poales; family Poaceae; genus Coix; species Coix lacryma-jobi. Next base: position 6,529,006 of record CM019826.1, read on the forward strand.
AACAGAGTCATCATGGAGAGACCAGATCCACCCTACCTCCTCGCCGTCGCCGGGAAGGAGGAGGAGGAAATACACCCCCAATACCAAGATGCTTGGCATGAAGAAACCCTAACTCTAGATGACTCGATCTACTAGAAAACTTATTAAAAAACGATGGATCCCCACTCCCTCCGACCTCCGGTGAAATACCGGAGGGGAGGGAGGGGACCAACGGTGAAGAAGATAGAAGCGGCGGCGGCGGCGGCGGCCCTAAGCCCTAGAGAAAGGTGCGGCGGCGGCTATGCTAGTTCCACCCACGGTTTGGTGCGGTACTCCTCCCTACAGAAATATTGTCAGACTTTTATCACCAAATTAATTAATTAATTATAACTAAGGATATTTTAATACTTTTCCTCTATGTCATTAACTCTAATTGATACAGTTTATTTGCACGAAATTGAGAGGAGTTATCAATGCTCTGTGTTGCCTTCGGCATCACTGTCGCTTGCCTGCTATGGTCACCGTCGTCAACTTGAACAGCTTGTCTTCGCTTGTCTACGGGGCTGAGTTCGCCGGCACATCGAGCTGATGAGCCAAGGGCTATAGGGCTCAGCTCGTCCATGCACCGATCGCTGTGGTGCAGCTCGCGGGCGTGTGGCGTCCAGCGGCCGAGCAGCTCGCCTGTCCATGCGGCGTGGAAAAGCTCATATCCTCTCCACGCTCACTCGTTCATGGCCCAGGCGACGAGATTGGCCATGCGTCATCGCCATTGACTGATATGGAGCTCGCGCCGCCACCGTCTTAGTGGATTATCCTTGCTAGTTGGGTTCTCAGCGAGACAAAAATGGCGACGAGATCGGCAGAGCTGCCGCCGCCATTCTCCACAGAGGAGCACCAGGAAGCGGGGAAGGTTGCCCACTACATAAATGAAGATAGATGTCAACGTTGTTGACGATCGTTAAGAAGAGTACCACTTTTACCCTCAACGGTTTTAATCAGAGTCGGTTCTAGGCCCACTAAATTTTGGTTCCGGCCCACAACTTAAGTTCCATTCAGTAGGTTCCTCCTATTTTTTAACCATCCGATTAAGCCCAATGGATGACTCTAATTTTTTTTCTAAGCACCGTAAAATTTCTCCCTAAACTAACATTCGGTTCAATTTACTCCCTCCAACTACTTCGGTCAGTCCAATTTACACCTCAATAGGATGGTTATTATTTGTTTCTTCTTATATAATTTGAGTTTTAGTATAAAATTTTGTGAGGTTATAGAAGACACCATAAGTTATATTAGAAAAAAAATTATCTTAATTGTTTGCCACTATTTTGATAGTTATATAAAATTTAATAATAAATAAACACTATAGATACAATACCTACAAAACATATTGAAAAAACATAATTTATTTTTCTAATACAAAATATGATGTCTTCTATCACTTCACAAAATTTGAAACTAAAACACAATTCGTACATATTAAATAAAAACGAAAAGTCTTTCATGGTGTAAATTGGACCAGGTGAAATAGTTGGAGGTATAAAATTAAACCAAATACTAGTTTAGGAGGTTATATGGACATATGCTAAACTTAAGGGGAGCAATCAGAGTGACCCTATCGGATCAACTTTCTAGCCTTACGATCCATAAACAAACGCAACCATGGTGACCAAGCTGCAACCAAGACTCCACCCGTATGGATTTTTTTTCCTCGCCAAAGCCCGTTTAGTAGAGCTGTTGACACTCAAAAGTGTCATAGGTAAAAATGAATTTAGAAGAAGCATTCGACCTAACATATTAGAGTCGAATTTGTCTTCTTTTACTTAATGTTTGACGGATCGGATGGGCCTAGTCGTTTTGGGTTTCCGATCACTTATGATATGTCCGACCAGATGGCCCTGGTCGGAAGCCTTATGAAAATTGAGTCCGGTGTTAATATGCAAATCCTTCTCTTGTAAGGCCGATTTGGGGCTGATAAAGCCCATTAAGCCGATCTGTTCGATCTGAAGATTGACAAGATCAGGGTTACTTTGTTGTGACCGGATCGGATTCTATATTTTGATAGAGTCCGGATAGGAAACTTGGAGATTGAATCTAGAAATGTTTCCTATTGGGATAAGACCAACCCCTCTATATATATGAGAGGATCATGACCGATTGTGACATCCAACACCAATCGATCAAAATCAATCTACTATCCCTTTTACCCATTTTTTCCTTCTACCTTGCTGTTTGGCGCATCTCCCTGCGAGATTCGACGGCGTTCTAGGCGGCCTTGCTGGTCCTAGAACAACCTCTACGTGCTTCTCCCCGACGGGTCTTCCCGGGAGGAGTTCTAGAGTTATCTGTGACGGAACGACCCTAATCCCATGGCCCACATGTCCCTGTCAACCTCTGACAGTCGAACCCATGTTCCACGTGATTAAGACTGTTCGCCACCGGGCTACATCAGTGCCCAATGTCCGCAGGATCATCTCACAATTCGGTTACAGCATTGCATACTTTTACAAATAACATCGGAATAAAGAGCGGAAGACTTAAATAACAATAGTTTTACAAACCGAGGTTTCAAATGAGGTAAGGAGTACGATTATTACAGACCATTGTTCGGGAAATTCAAAGTAGACAACGTAGTGGAAACATTAACATAGAGATACATGTAACACCCAGCCCGAGGGTGCATATTTACTCATTGGCCTCATCGGCCTCTTCCTGGACGAAGGTCACGCAACAGGGTGCGAGACACATCGGAGTCTCAGGCATACCTGCAACATGGGTAACAAACCCTGAGTACTGGGGTACTCAACAAGACTTACCCGACTAAAGAAAAAGGGAGAAGACTCAGGAATGAGAGGCTTAGGGTAGTCAAGGTAAGGCTTAAGCAAGATCAAGTATTTTGCAGAAAAGCATTTTTGTAAACCTTAGTTTATTTTTGAAAGATTCAGTATTCCTCAATTCTTCATCATTCATGATTCATTTTACATTTCAAAACATTCCTAGTTGAGAACCACTCTCCGTTGACAGTCAGTGGACCAAGTCTCCATAACCGAGGAGCAACGTTAATCCGGATAAATAATACTCAGCTGAGGATCCCTATCCACACTGCATATGTAGCACCCAAGCTTGCATATGCCAACTCGTCTACCACGATTCCTCCAAGATTGGGCCCGGTCCTACGCCACCCGGAAGTACAGTACACCACTCCAATCCGGGACTTTAACCCACGTGGGTACATGCTACTTCCGCCATCTCTCCACTCCCAGTGCGCGGTTGTCGGTCCAATAAAGGATTCCTCGGAGCCAGAGCTTTCCGTAGTATGTGAATAGTTACAAGTCTTGACCAGCAGGCCCCCATACGGATGGTCCCTAATTTTCCAGCCAGAACTATACCTTGGTCATATCTCACCCAAGCGTAATAGTCCTGTCAGTTTTTCAACCATGTCCCGGTCGGTGTCAACTGTTGAGTCCCGGACTACAACATGACGGCACCGTACGCGCGACAACCTCTCCTCGCTATTGATTAGGTACGGATCAGATACCTAGCCAACAGCCGGGGAGTAAAGCCAAATTCCCATAAAGATTCTTAAGTGATCACACTTTTGAAGTTGACATTTTATTGCAAAGTCTAATTCAATAAGCATTGCTAAGCATTTTTCAAATACTTTTTGAAAAGCAGGTATCGGGTGTATCAGTGGTCAAGGTGGATAGTGCATCAATTAGGATAGCACACAACTCCTATAAACCTAATGCAATAATTTAACTCAAAAGCATTTAAGGAAATCATTTTATAAATTCAAGGAAAGGTTAAATGCACCGGGGCTTGCCTTGAATGGCAAAGAGAGCAGACTCGGGGTAGGAGTAGGTGTCGGAGCTCGGGGTCGCCTCGGGGGTTGGTTTGTCAACAGCGGCCTCGACTCTGGTACCTTCTTCGTCAACTATACGGATGCAATGATGAATGCTCATGAGAATGATGATATGAACTTATGGTGCAAGACAATCCTACTGATTCTAGATTACTCTTAGGCAAGGCATAATCGAAATCTAGGTTGAGCATAAAAGGTAACCATTTCTTCCTTAAGCAATATTGATTAAACTAGCCCTTATTATACTTATCCTAAGCATCATCAAATCATAGCATCACAACCATCATAGACCAAAGGGTAGGGGTCTATGAACATCAATCAATCCAAAGATCACATCATCAAACACTTATTACCAACACTAATCACTTTTTCTATTTTCCTAAATTAATTAAAAAGGTCATTTTATGAAGTTGCTCCAAAAATTACCAAATTAATCACATAAGTTAATTATGGCATAATTAGATGTCAAAACAAATTTCATAATTTTTGGAGGTCATTAAGGTGCTCAAATAATTCCAGACATTAATTAAGAAAAGGCACTACTCAACTAATTAAAATAAATGCTCAAAAATCAACTTGCTCCAAAAGACTTCAAAATTTTACCAGAGGTTCAGCATGTTATAACAAGGTCTCAAAAATTTATCTCAAGATTTTTGGAGTTATAGATCACTCTCCAAAAATACCAAAACCTTCATTTTTCAATTAAAAGGGGAATTTTACATTTTCAAATTTTTGCACAAAACTCAAGTTTCATATTTTTATAAAATACTTCAGAGCATAAAGAGTCTACCACAAAAATTTCAGAATTTTTGGATGCACACAGAAAATCATACAAAAAAAAGAAAACAGAACACTATTCACATCTCTCAGAAAAAGAGAAGAGCACTGTGCTCCTTCTAGGCCGGGCTCGGCGAATCGCGGGGGCTCGGGCGAATCGCGCGGGGCTCGGTCGAGACGGGCTCGGTCGAGACGGCCTCGGTCGAGACGGGCTCGGTCGAGACGGAAGCGACAGCTTCGTCCGAGGCCTGGCCCGGAGGCTCGGGCGAGACGGAGAAGTAAGCCTCCGTCCGAGGCCTGACTCGGGCGAAGCGGAGAGCATGCGCTCGCCGAGGCTTGGGCTCGGGCGAAGCGGAGGGCATGCGCTCGCCGAGGCTTGGGCTCGGGCGAGACGGAAAAACAAGCCTCCGTTCGAGGCGTGACTTGGAGGCTCGGGCGAAACGGAGTGGAAGCATAGGCCGGAGGCTTCGGATGCTTACCACGGGTCGGAGGCAGGGCTCGAGGGTGAGGCTCTACACGCGCTCGAGGGTGAGGCTCGAGGAAGAGACGACCGCGGCGGCGCTCCGGCGATCCGGCGATCCTGCTCAACACCCGAGACCGCAAGGGCCGGGTTAGAGTCGCACGGAACCGAGGAAGCTGACACAGGGGTCGGGAGAAGGTATCCGTGACCGGAGGGGAAGTATTTGACGAACCCGAGATCACCGGGGTTCCGTCGGAGTTTGGGAAGATGAGGTTACGTCGGGCAATCGGAGGCGGGGAAGGTGAAATTGGGGGGTGGGAAAGCTTCACGAACTCTAGGCGGAGCTTTCGGGCTAGGTGGTTGAGCGACGGGAGCTTTGGAGTGCTCTGGCCACGGCGGCGGGGTCGAGTGCGGAGGTCGGAGCTCCGGCGGGCTTATATAGCCGCGGCCAGGGGCCGGTAGAGAGCTCGAGGCGGGGTGGATAAGCTCGGCGGACGCGTGCGCTCTCGATTGCGCGCAGGCGGGAAGGACAGGCGTGCGACCGGGGCTCGGGCGCAGGCAGCGCCGGCGATGGCCACGCGGCGGCGACGCGCTGGAGCAGTAGGGGACGGGAGCGGGGGTCAACTGGCGCGCGTGCGGGGGCGGCATGATGGCGCGGACGCAGGCGGCTAGTCGGGGACAGACGAGCGGCTGCCAAACGCGTGGCGCGCGCAGCGCCGGAGGCTCGGCCACGGCCGGGGCCCCCTAACTGTAGGTGGAAGATGAACAGGGCTAGGTCTTAGGGTTTGACTTTTGGCTGATCTCTGTATTTTGCAAATTACTTCCAAAACTTGAACTGGGCAACAAAAACTCAAAATACCAAAGTTGCTCAGGAAAATGAGATCTACAACTTTGTTAATATGAACATTTTCAAATTCCAAATAGTTTTTGAACTATAATCAAAAACAGAAAAGGGAACACTTTTCAAATTTGATTCAAACCAAAATTACTTTGGATTTCAAACTGAAACTTGAAAACCTTTATATATGAAAGTTGTTCCATTTGTCAAAACCTACAACTTTGCTAATATACACTTTTTCTGAAACTCAATAGTTTTTTGAATAACTTTTGAAAACTCAAAAGGGACAAAAACTGGAGTTTGAATGGATTTGAAATTACTTCAAATTTTATATAGAAACTTGGAAATCTGTAAACACCAAAGTTGTTCCTCTAGGTCAGATTCACAACTTTGCTTTTTGAACCAACCCAGAATTTTGAATTTTGAAAAAGTTATCGAAAAGGGAATAAATCCAGGATTTGGGAATTTTAGGGTTTTGCAAAAGGAAAATCAAATCAAATCTGATTTTAGAACTTTGATCAATGCAACAAACATCAGGGCATCAAATTCAAACAAGAACTACATAGAACTAGGCACAGAGGTGAAATTACCATTTTGCCCTTAGAGAGAATTGGGCTTTTAGGGTTTTTGGAAAGGGACTAAAGCATAGCAATTAAGCAATCCAAATGCATCACAAAATGATTAATGCTTAAGATGATGACATGTCAAGTTAATTACATTAGTAACACCAGGGGTGTTACAACCCTCCCTCCTAAAAGAAATCTCGCCCCGAGATTCCGCGTCGTTTAAAGAACAAAAGAGGAAACTCACACCTATAGAGATTCGAGGAAGTCCGGATAGTTCTTTGCCAAGAAATCTTCAGATTCCCAAGTGGCTTCTTCTTCAGAGTGCTGGTTCCACTGGATCTTATACCATCTTGTGGTGGTTCTTCGGGTAACACGATCCTTGTGATCCAACACGCGAACTGGATACTCAGTGTATGCCAGATCTGGTTCTAGCTCAACGCCTTCAACTTCAACCACATGTTCAGGTACTCGGAGACACTTCTTGAGTTGGGAGACATGAAACACATTATGAACTGCTGAAAGATGATCGGGCAAACTTAGCTTGTAAGCGACCTTGCCACAACGATCCAGAATCTCAAACGGACCAATGTAGCGGGGTGCTAGCTTTCCTTTGACTCCAAAACGAGTGACTCCTTTGGTGGGTGAGACCTTCAGGTACACATAATCCCCGATCTCGAACTGCAGAGGTCGACGTCTCTTGTCAGCATAACTTTTCTATCGAGACTGTGCAATCTTCATGTTCTCTTGTATTTGCTTGACTTTCTCTTCCATATCTTTTACTAGATCAACTCCAAAGAATTCCCTTTCTCCGGGTTCAGACCAACTGAGAGGTGTACGACAACGGCGGCCGTACAGTGCTTCAAAGGGTGCCATTTTGATGCTTTCTTGATAACTGTTGTTGTAGGAGAATTCTGCCAAGGGCAAACACTGATCCCAAGTATCTGCGAAGGTAAGCACACAGGCTCTCAACATATCTTCTAACACTTGGTTGACTCTCTCAGTCTGTCCATCAGTCTGCGGATGATAAGCCGTGCTATACAATAGCTTGGTTCCAAGTGAGGCATGGAACGCTTTCCAGAACTTAGCGACAAACTGAGTACCACGATCTGAGATGATGGTCTTGGGTATGCCATGGAGTTTTACTATGTTGTTCTTGTATAAGGTGGCATAAGTTGGGGCGGTATAACTTGTTTTGACCGGTAGGAAGTGAGCTTGCTTCGTGAGACGGTCCACTATCACCCAAACGGAATCGAATCCTTTTTGAGTCTTGGGTAATCCATTGATAAAATCCATGCTGATATCCTCCCATTTCCAACCAGCTACTGACAAAGGTTGCAGCTCTCCTCCGGGCTTCATATGCACAGCCTTGACTTTCTGACATGTATCACAACGAGCGACATGTCGAGCGATTTCGATCTTCATCTTTGTCCACCAGAATTTTTGCTTCAAGTCTTGGTACATTTTGTTGCTGCCAGGATGGATGGCAAATCTGGTTGAGTGTGCTTCATCAAGGATTATCTGTCTCAGCTCAGGTACCTTTGGAACTACCAGACGGTTCTTGAACCATACCACTCCTTCATCATCAATCCTGAAACAGTCAGCCTTTCCAACTAGAACCTTTTCGATGATGTGCTTGATTCCGGGGTTATCTTTCTGTGCAGCTATGATCTGTTCTCGGATAGAGGTTTCTACTCTGACATTGCCTAGACTTCCTTGTGGAACCATTTCAATACCCAGCTTCTCTAGTTCATAGCATAGGGAAGATTCATAGGATTTCATAACCAGGCAGTTACAGTATGACTTGCGACTGAGTGCATCGGCGACCACATTCGCCTTACCCGGATGGTAATGCACTTCGATATCATAGTCCTTGATTAACTCAAGCCATCTTCGTTGCCTCATGTTCAGCTCTTCTTGGGTGAAGATATACTTCAGGCTCTTGTGATCTGTGTACACATTGCAGGTACTGCCCAACAGATAATGACGCCATATCTTCAAGGCATGAACCACTGCTGCTAACTCAAGATCATGAGTTGGATAATTTTCCTCATGTCGCTTAAGCTGCCGCGAGGCATAAGCGATCACTCTTCCTTCTTGCATCAACACGCAACCCAAACCAGTACCAGATGCATCACAGTAGACATCAAAGGGCTTCTCGACGTTCGGCTGAGCTAGCACTGGTGACGTGGTTAACAACTTCTTCAAAGTCTAAAAAGCTTGTTCACAAGCTGGTGACCAAAAGAACTTCACAGAATTCTTCAGCAACTCGGTGATAGGTTTGGCGATTCTGGAGAAATCTGGGATGAATCGACGATAATATCCAGCCATTCCCATAAAACTGCGGACCTTGTGAACAGAGGTAGGTGGCTTCCAATCCAGGATATCTGACACTTTTCCGGGGTCGACTGACACACCTTCTGCGGATAGGACATGGCCAAGAAACTGTATCTGATCCAACCAGAATTCACACTTACTGAACTTAGCATAGAGCTGATGTTCTCTGAGACGGGATAGAACAATACGAAGATGCTTGGCGTGATCTTCAGGGGTCTTTGAGTAGACAAGGATGTCGTCAATGAACACGACCACGAATTTATCAAGCTCTGGCATGAAAACAGAGTTCATGAGGTACATGAAATGAGCAGGGGCATTGGTCAAACCGAAGGACATGACCAAATACTCATATAGACCGTATCTGGTGGTAAAAGCTGTTTTAGGAATATCTTCAGGACGAATCTTTATTTGGTGGTAGCCGGATCTGAGATCGATCTTGGAGAATACTTTGGCTCCAGCTAACTGGTCAAAGAGAAGATCAATCCGAGGCAAGGGATATTTGTTTTTGATGGTGACCTCATTGAGTGGGCGATAATCAATGCACATTCTGAGAGTCTTGTCTTTCTTCTTCACAAAGATTGCAGGACAGCCCCAAGGAGACGAGCTTGGGCGAATGAAACCCTTGTCCAACAAATCTTGTAATTGGATTTTTAGTTCTTCCAACTCTCTGGGAGGCATACGATAAGCTCTGCGGGATATGGGAGCAGTCCCGGGCTTTAGCTCTATGGCAAACTCAACATCACGGTCAGGAGGCAGACCCGGTAAATCCTCAGGAAAAACATCAGGGAATTCACAAACCACGGGGATGTCACGGATCCCTTGATCATAGGTAGCATTTAGCTGTGTGGTATCTGGTTTTGAAGGCATAGGAAGTTGGAGAAGGAGTTTGGCGGTACTGTTAGGAATATCCACTCTCACAACTCTATTCAAGATGTCGATCATGGCCTTATACTGGCACATCCAATTCATGCCTAAAATGACATCTATCTCCTGATCTTTCAACACTATCATGGTGGTAGGGAACGCATGATTTCCCAACATCACTGGTATACTGCGAACCACCTCTTTGGTGTTTATACGCCCTCCAGGCGATAAAATGCAAAAACTTTCTTTCAACTCCCCAATTGATATTTCATGCTTGATGACAAAAGTACGACTGATGAAGGAATGCGACGCACCAGAATCAAACAACACAACTGATAGCTTCTTCTGATACATAGGCTGATGACTTGATAAGGTGACTGACAGATGATACAGACCGATAAAGGGGAAAAGATACGAAAAGAAAGATACATGCCAGACTTGGCAACAGACAGACTAACGCCCCCAAACCTAGCCTAAGGTTTTAGGTAAGCAGATGGTACAGACACAAGGAGTCTAGTCGTCATCGATGAAGATCAACTCTTCGTCATCATCATCATCCTCGATGATAAGCTCAGGCTCTTCCTCCTCATCTTCATCTTCAACGTGGACATCTTCAGCAGGTTCCACTTCCTCATTCTGATCGGGCTCGTGTTCCACTTCAGGTTCCTCCACGACTCCGTCTTCGGGGTCCTCAACAACTGGTGGAATCACGGGGTGAAGCTGGTTGTGCAGCTGGTGTACTTCCTCATGAAGCATATCATTGAACTGCTCGATCTGGGCGGTGTACTGCTGCAGTCCATGGAGCTGGGCTCTGGTGACATCCTCTCGGATCCATGTTGCATCACGCTGCTGGATAGCGCGAACCACATTCTGGTTAGCTTCCTCAAGAGCGGCTCGTGCCTCGTAGAACTCCAGGCGGGAAAGGTAGAAGTCATGCTCCATGTTCTCTATCTCAGCCTTCAGATTCTTGATTTCCTCCTTCAGATTTTTGCGGGTGCGGCGGGGAAAGCGACGACCATTGGAGGATTCTCCAGTCTCTTCTCCGGTGCGTGGCGCCAGCTGGTGACGCGGCACACCGTTCGGTCCAGTCGACTTGCGGGCGGTCAGCTTGATGCGAGCCATATCTGGACAAGAGGTTATAGATGAGAAAGGCTAGCAAGAAAAGGTATAGGTACACTATCCCAACGAACTCATTTATTAACTTAAGTGAATATGACATGATGCATGAATCGTTCCTACGGAACAAGGCAATGCAATACTTAACATATATAGGGCTTAAAACATGTTGTTCCACTAGCTAGTGTTGCCATAAGAGGGACAAGATGAGAGAAGCAATTTGGACTCAAAATAGTGAAGTTTAAATTTTGTTTGGACTCAAAAGAACTTTTGAAGTTTTCGCAAAAGAAACACTGCAACGTTAAAGTGAGATGCTCCGATACCACTCTGTGACGGAACGACCCTAATCCCATGGCCCACATGTCCCTGTCAACCTCTGACAGTCGAACCCATGTTCCATGTGATTAAGACTGTTCGCCACCGGGCTACATCAGTGCCCAATGTCCGCAGGATCATCTCACAATTCGGTTACAACATTGCATACTTTTACAAATAACATCGGAATAAAGAGCGAAAGACTTAAATAACAATAGTTTTACAAACCGAGGTTTCAAATGAGGTAAGGAGTACGATTATTACAGACCATTGTTCGGGAAATTCAAAGTAGACAACGTAGTGGAAACATTAACATAGAGATACATGTAACACCCAGCCCGAGGGTGCATATTTACTCATTGGCCTCATCGGCCTCTTCCTGGACGAAGGTCACGCAACAGGGTGCGAGACACATCGGAGTCTCAGGCATACCTGCAACATGGGTAACAAACCCTGAGTACTGGGGTACTCAACAAGACTTACCCGACTAAAGAAAAAGGGAGAAGACTCAGGAATGAGAGGCTTAGGGTAGTCAAGGTAAGGCTTAAGCAAGATCAAGTATTTTGCAGAAAAGCATTTTTGTAAACCTTAGTTTATTTTTGAAAGATTCAGTATTCCTCAATTCTTCATCATTCATGATTCATTTTACATTTCAAAACATTCCTAGTTGAGAACCACTCTCCGTTGACAGTCAGTGGACCAAGTCTCCATAACCGAGGAGCAACGTTAATCCGGATAAATAATACTCAGCTGAGGATCCCTATCCACACTGCATATGTAGCACCCAAGCTTGCATATGCCAACTCGTCTACCACGATTCCTCCAAGATTGGGTCCGGTCCTACGCCACCCGGAAGTACAGTACACCACTCCAATCCGGGACTTTAACCCACGTGGGTACATGCTACTTCCGCCATCTCTCCACTCCCAGTGCGCGGTTGTCGGTCCAATAAAGGATTCCTCGGAGCCAGAGCTTTCCGTAGTATGTGAATAGTTACAAGTCTTGACCAGCAGGCCCCCATACGGATGGTCCCTAATTTTTCAGCCAGAGCTATACCTTGGTTATATCTCACCCAAGCGTAATAGTCCTGTCAGTTTTTCTGCCAGCGACAAGCACCTCGGGACTCTAACCCAAGAGTACAGGTCCTGTCGGTTTTTTCAACCCTGTCCCGGTCGGTGTCAACTGTTGAGTCCCGGACTACAACATGACGGCACCGTACGCGCGACAACCTCTCCTCGCTATTGATTAGGTACGGATCAGATACCTAGCCAACAGCCGGGGAGTAAAGCCAAATTCCCATAAAGATTCTTAAGTGATCACACTTTTGAAGTTGGCATTTTATTGCAAAGTCTAATTCAATAAGCATTGCTAAGCATTTTTCAAATACTTTTTGAAAAGCAGGTATCGGGTGTATCAGTGGTCAAGGTGGATAGTGCATCAATTAGGATAGCACACAACTCCTATAAACCTAATGCAATAATTTAACTCAAAAGCATTTAAGGAAATCATTTTATAAATTCAAGGAAAGGTTAAATGCACCGGGGCTTGCCTTGAATGGCAAAGAGAGCAGACTCGGGGTAGGAGTAGGTGTCGGAGCTCGGGGTCGCCTCGGGGGTTGGTTTGTCAACAGCGGCCTCGACTCTGGTACCTTCTTCGTCAACTATACGGATGCAATGATGAATGCTCATGAGAATGATGATATGAACTTATGGTGCAAGACAATCCTACTGATTCTAGATTACTCTTAGGCAAGGCATAATCGAAATCTAGGTTGAGCATAAAAGGTAACCATTTCTTCCTTAAGCAATATTGATTAAACTAGCCCTTATTATACTTATCCTAAGCATCATCAAATCATAGCATCACAACCATCATAGACCAAAGGGTAGGGGTCTATGAACATCAATCAATCCAAAGATCACATCATCAAACACTTATTACCAACACTAATCACTTTTTCTATTTTCCTAAATTAATTAAAAAGGTCATTTTATGAAGTTGCTCCAAAAATTACCAAATTAATCACATAAGTTAATTATGGCATAATTAGATGTCAAAACAAATTTCATAATTTTTGGAGGTCATTAAGGTGCTCAAATAATTCCAGACATTAATTAAGAAAAGGCACTACTCAACTAATTAAAATAAATGCTCAAAAATCAACTTGCTCCAAAAGACTTCAAAATTTTACCAGAGGTTCAGCATGTTATAACAAGGTCTCAAAAATTTATCTCAAGATTTTTGGAGTTATAGATCACTCTCCAAAAATACCAAAACCTTCATTTTTCAATTAAAAGGGGAATTTTACATTTTCAAATTTTTGCACAAAACTCAAGTTTCATATTTTTATAAAATACTTCAGAGCATAAAGAGTCTACCACAAAAATTTTAGAATTTTTGGATGCACACAGAAAATCATACAAAAAAAAAAGAAAACAGAACACTATTCACATCTCTCAGAAAAAGAGAAGAGCACTGTGCTCCCTCTAGGCCGGGCTCGGCGAATCGCGGGGGCTCGGGCGAATCGCGCGGGGCTCGGTCGAGACGGGCTCGGTCGAGACGGCCTCGGTCGAGACGGGCTCGGTCGAGACGGAAGCGACAGCTTCGTCCGAGGCCTGGCCCGGAGGCTCGGGCGAGACGGAGAAGTAAGCCTCCGTCCGAGGCCTGACTCGGGCGAAGCGGAGAGCATGCGCTCGCCGAGGCTTGGGCTCGGGCGAAGCGGAGGGCATGCGCTCGCCGAGGCTTGGGCTCGGGCGAGACGGAAAAACAAGCCTCCGTCCGAGGCGTGACTTGGAGGCTCGGGCGAAACGGAGTGGAAGCAGAGGCCGGAGGCTTCGGATGCTTACCACGGGTCGGAGGCAGGGCTCGAGGGTGAGGCTCTACACGCGCTCGAGGGTGAGGCTCGAGGAAGAGACGACCGCGGCGGCGCTCCGGCGATCCGGCGATCCTGCTCAACACACGAGACCGCAAGGGCCGGGTTAGAGTCGCACGGAACCGAGGAAGCTGACACAGGGGTCGGGAGAAGGTATCCGTGACCGGAGGGGAAGTATTTGACGAACCCGAGATCACCGGGGTTCCGTCGGAGTTTGGGAAGATGGGGTTACGCCGGGCAATCGGAGGCGGGGAAGGTGAAATTGGGGGGTGGGAAAGCTTCACGAACTCTAGGCGGAGCTTTCGGGCTAGGTGGTTGAGCGACGGGAGCTTTGGAGTGCTCTGGCCACGGCGGCGGGGTCGAGTGCGGAGGTCGGAGCTCCGGCGGGCTTATATAGCCGCGGCCAGGGGCCGGTAGAGAGCTCGAGGCGGGGTGGATAAGCTCGGCGGACGCGTGCGCTCTCGATTGCGCGCAGGCGGGAAGGACAGGCGTGCGACCGGGGCTCGGGCGCAGGCAGCGCCGGCGATGGCCACGCGGCGGCGACGCGCTGGAGCAGTAGGGGACGGGAGCGGGGGTCAACTGGCGCGCGTGCGGGGGCGGCATGATGGCGCGGACGCAGGCGGCTGGTCGGGGACAGACGAGCGGCTGCCAAACGCGTGGCGCGCGCAGCGCCGGAGGCTCGGCCACGGCCGGGGCCCCCTAGCTGTAGGTGGAAGATGAACAGGGCTAGGTCTTAGGGTTTGACTTTTGGCTGATCTCTGTATTTTGCAAATTACTTCCAAAACTTGAACTGGGCAACAAAAACTCAAAATACCAAAGTTGCTCAGGAAAATGAGATCTACAACTTTGTTAATATGAACATTTTCAAATTCCAAATAGTTTTTGAACTATAATCAAAAACAGAAAAGGGAACACTTTTCAAATTTGATTCAAACCAAAATTACTTTGGATTTCAAACTGAAACTTGAAAACCTTTATATATGAAAGTTGTTCCATTTGTCAAAACCTACAACTTTGCTAATATACACTTTTTCTGAAACTCAATAGTTTTTTGAATAACTTTTGAAAACTCAAAAGGGACAAAAACTGGAGTTTGAATGGATTTGAAATTACTTCAAATTTTATATAGAAACTTGGAAATCTGTAAACACCAAAGTTGTTCCTCTAGGTCAGATTCACAACTTTGCTTTTTGAACCAACCCAGAATTTTGAATTTTGAAAAAGTTATCGAAAAGGGAATAAATCCAGGATTTGGGAATTTTAGGGTTTTGCAAAAGGAAAATCAAATCAAATCTGATTTTAGAACTTTGATCAATGCAACAAACATCAGGGCATCAAATTCAAACAAGAACTACATAGAACTAGGCACAGAGGTGAAATTACCATTTTGCCCTTAGAGAGAATTGGGCTTTTAGGGTTTTTGGAAAGGGACTAAAGCATAGCAATTAAGCAATCCAAATGCATCACAAAATGATTAATGCTTAAGATGATGACATGTCAAGTTAATTACATTAGTAACACCAGGGGTGTTACAACCCTCCCTCCTAAAAGAAATCTCGCCCCGAGATTCCGCGTCGTTTAAAGAACAAAAGAGGAAACTCACACCTATAGAGATTCGAGGAAGTCCGGATAGTTCTTTGCCAAGAAATCTTCAGATTCCCAAGTGGCTTCTTCTTCAGAGTGCTGGTTCCACGGGATCTTATACCATCTTGTGGTGGTTCTTCGGGTAACACGATCCTTGTGATCCAACACGCGAACTGGATACTCAGTGTATGCCAGATCTGGTTCTAGCTCAACGCCTTCAACTTCAACCACATGTTCAGGTACTCGGAGACACTTCTTGAGTTGGGAGACATGAAACACATTATGAACTGCTGAAAGATGATCGGGCAAACTTAGCTTGTAAGCGACCTTGCCACAACGATCCAGAATCTCAAACGGACCAATGTAGCGGGGTGCTAGCTTTCCTTTGACTCCAAAACGAGTGACTCCTTTGGTGGGTGAGACCTTCAGGTACACATAATCCCCGATCTCGAACTGCAGAGGTCGACGTCTCTTGTCAGCATAACTTTTCTGTCGAGACTGTGCAATCTTCATGTTCTCTTGTATTTGCTTGACTTTCTCTTCCATATCTTTTACTAGATCAACTCCAAAGAATTCCCTTTCTCCGGGTTCAGACCAACTGAGAGGTGTACGACAACGGCGGCCGTACAGTGCTTCAAAGGGTGCCATTTTGATGCTTTCTTGATAACTGTTGTTGTAGGAGAATTCTGCCAAGGGCAAACACTGATCCCAAGTATCTGCGAAGGTAAGCACACAGGCTCTCAACATATCTTCTAACACTTGGTTGACTCTCTCAGTCTGTCCATCAGTCTGCGGATGATAAGCCGTGCTATACAATAGCTTGGTTCCAAGTGAGGCATGGAACGCTTTCCAGAACTTAGCGACAAACTGAGTACCACGATCTGAGATGATGGTCTTGGGTATGCCATGGAGTTTTACTATGTTGTTCTTGTATAAGGTGGCATAAGTTGGGGCGGTATAACTTGTTTTGACCGGTAGGAAGTGAGCTTGCTTCGTGAGACGGTCCACTATCACCCAAACGGAATCGAATCCTTTTTGAGTCTTGGGTAATCCATTGATAAAATCCATGCTGATATCCTCCCATTTCCAACCAGGTACTGACAAAGGTTGCAGCTCTCCTCCGGGCTTCATATGCACAGCCTTGACTTTCTGACATGTATCACAACGAGCGACATGTCGAGCGATTTCGATCTTCATCTTTGTCCACCAGAATTTTTGCTTCAAGTCTTGGTACATTTTGTTGCTGCCAGGATGGATGGCAAATCTGGTTGAGTGTGCTTCATCAAGGATTATCTGTCTCAGCTCAGGTACCTTTGGAACTACCAGACGGTTCTTGAACCATACCACTCCTTCATCATCAATCCTGAAACAGTCAGCCTTTCCAACTTGAACCTTTTCGATGATGTGCTTGATTCCGGGGTTATCTTTCTGTGCAGCTATGATCTGTTCTCGGATAGAGGTTTCTACTCTGACATTGCCTAGACTTCCTTGTGGAACCATTTCAATACCCAGCTTCTCTAGTTCATAGCATAGGGAAGATTCATAGGATTTCATAACCAGGCAGTTACAGTATGACTTGCGACTGAGTGCATCGGCGACCACATTCGCCTTACCCGGATGGTAATGCACTTCGATATCATAGTCCTTGATTAACTCAAGCCATCTTCGCTGCCTCATGTTCAGCTCTTCTTGGGTGAAGATATACTTCAGGCTCTTGTGATCTGTGTACACATTGCAGGTACTGCCCAACAGATAATGACGCCATATCTTCAAGGCATGAACCACTGCTGCTAACTCAAGATCATGAGTTGGATAATTTTCCTCATGTCGCTTAAGCTGCCGCGAGGCATAAGCGATCACTCTTCCTTCTTGCATCAACACGCAACCCAAACCAGTACCAGATGCATCACAGTAGACATCAAAGGGCTTCTCGACGTTCGGCTGAGCTAGCACTGGTGACGTGGTTAACAACTTCTTCAAAGTCTGAAAAGCTTGTTCACAAGCTGGTGACCAAAAGAACTTCACAGAATTCTTCAGCAACTCGGTGATAGGTTTGGCGATTCTGGAGAAATCTGGGATGAATCGACGATAATATCCAGCCATTCCCATAAAACTGCGGACCTTGTGAACAGAGGTAGGTGGCTTCCAATCCAGGATATCTAACACTTTTCCGGGGTCGACTGACACACCTTCTGCGGATAGGACATGACCAAGAAACTGTATCTGATCCAACCAGAATTCACACTTACTGAACTTAGCATAGAGCTGATGTTCTCTGAGACGGGATAGAACAATACGAAGATGTTATAGTACAAAGTTTCATACGTTATAATATAATACGAAGTTTATAATATAATAGATCAAAGTTTTAAATTTAGGTGTAGAGTTTTAGAAATCGCAAAGTTTTTAAACCTAACAGTACAAAGTTTATATTGTTTTAAATATGATGATAAAAGTTTCTATATTTAAAATATAAAGTTTAAACCTTTAAATACAAGGTTTGAAATATGTTAGTATAAAGTTCTTGTATTTCAAAAATAAAAATTTTAAAGCTAGAAATATAAAGTTTAAAATATGTCGGTACAAAGTTTCTCAATTTTAAAAATAAATTTAAAATTAAAATATTTAAATTTTAAAATATAAAGTTGACAACAACCTAGTAGTGCAATATTTTTTTATAGCAGCAATAAAGTTTTGCAATGTCATAGTTTAACATTTTTTATAAATTCTAACTGTAAAGTTTTCAACCTCGCATTACATTATTTATAATATGATAGTTCAAAGCTTTAAATATAGCACTATAAGTTTGTAATGCGATAGTCCAAAAAAATTATTTAATTTTAAGTGTAAAATCTTCAACTCACTATAATGTTTGTAATATCGTAATTTAAAGTGTTAACTTGAAAGCACAAAGTTTGTAATATTATAGTTCAAAGTTTATATATTTCTAGATGAAAAGATTTTCATCCTAACAATATAATGTTTATAATATGATAGATTAAAGTTTTTAACCTACTATTACAAAGTTTTATAATATAATATTTCAAAGTTTTTCATAATTTTCAAGTGCAAGGTTCTAAACTTAGCAATACAAAGTTTGTAATGTCATAATTAAAAGTTATGTAAATTCTGAGTGTAAAATTTTGAACGTTGCAATTCAAAGTTTGCGGTCATATTTTATATTGTTAGGTTTTGAAGTTATTAGAACAAAATTTATAGTTATAATCTAAAGTTTTTATTTAATTTCTGAATATAAAGTTTTTCACCTAGCAGTACTAAGTTTTATAGATTTTTTTAAAGCATAAATTCTGAGTGTAAAGTTTTCAACTTAGAAATATAAAGTTCTAATGTACTACTTTTAAACCTAATAGTTTAAAGTTTATAATATGATGGTTTAAATATTATAAATATTATAATTTTTGAGTGTAAAGTTTTAGAGCTATTAGTACAAAAGTTTATAATATGATAAATTAAAGTATTAAGTCTAGCAGTACAAAGTTTTTCTAGTGTGATAGTTCAAAGTTGTTATAAATTCTGAGTGCAAAATTTTTAACCTAGTAGTATAAAGTTTTATAATGTTATAGTGGAAAGTTTTGAATCTCTTTGTATAATGTTTTTATAAATATCATAGAACAAATTGTTTGAACCTAGTATTATAAATTTTGTGATGTCATAATTGCAGGTTTTAACATTCTTAGTATAAAGTTACGATTCTAGCAGCACAAAATAGTTCAAATATTATAGAACATATAAGATATATTATTTTAAAAATACTTTCGCATCCATATGGATGTTAAACCATCCCCGCTCTTTTGTTCTCCCACAAACCCGTTGTCTCGAAAGAAAAAAAATAGCTCGTAGAGAAATTCAAAAGATCCATTAGTTTCGAATCTAGACAGAAGAAAACTAGATTCCAAAAGCTAAATATACCTTGTACGTTGAGTAGCAGAAGCTAGACAAGTGAATCATGCACAACAAAAAGTTAGACAGGAGAACTAGGAGTAGAGAATCATGCACAGCAAAAAGGTAGATAGGAGAACCAGGAGTAGCAGAAGAGAGAAACGTACGTCCGTACTTCTCTAAGCGTACGTACGTCGCTACCCGTGCCAGCGCGTATGCGTCGCTATTGTTCGTAGCGGTCGCACGCACAGCAAGTCCCCCGGTTAAAGCCCGTTTGGTAGAGCTGCTCCGATCTGAGACAACTTTAGCGCTACAACTTTTTTGAGAAAAAAACCCTATTTGGCATCGAATTTTCTGGTTAGAAAAAAAGTTTGGTAAAAATGTTGGGAGAATTATTAATTTGGCCCTCAAAAAAACTCTGGTTACTTATGTGACCCTTTTTCTTTTGAAGTTATGTATATGGCCTCAAAACGAAACTTTATTACTTACTTGGCCTTCCATTAGATTTGAAAGCATAACGGTGTTAAGTATTGAGTAAAAAGACCATTTTGCCCATAGGCCTAAAAAAATATATGTATATATAAATAGTATATATATAAACAATATATATATGTATATATATATAGTATATATATACATATATATTGTTTATATAATGGGAACGTATCTATATACTTTATATAATATATATACTGTGTTAACACTGTTTTTTAGATGCAGGGGTAAAATGGTCTTTTTACCCAACACTTAACACCGTTATGCCCTTAAATCTAATGGAAGGCCAAATAAGTAACAAAGCTTCGTTTTGAGGCCATATACACAACTGTCACACCCTGAAATTTGCATTTCTGAAATTATAATTAAAATGTTTTATTTATGAATTTCTGTGCTCATAAAATATAGAGAAATAAAAATTTTCTATAAATTAAAATTTATCCTAGGGTTTAGAAACATGTTTGTGCATTCGTGTTGGAGCATTTCAGTTTTTGTGATGTGTGGTTTTGGCTAAAATTCTATTTGAGCTCAAAATGGTTTCAAAACAATTTAAAGAAAAACGAATTTCCTAGAAAAGGGTTTTGAAAATAAAGGCCTTTTGTTTTTCAAGAAGTTTGGAAAAGTTTGAAACTTCAAAACTTACTGTTTCTTTCAAGGTTTTCAAACCGAAAGTTCAAACTGAATTCAAATGGTTTTGAAAATGTCAAAACAAAAATGGAAAAGCTTTCTCCCTCTTTCTCCTCTCCCCTCTCCTCCTTTTGGCCCGAAACGGCCCAGCCGGCCTGCTCCTCCTTCCGACCGGCCCGATCGCCGGCCCGCTCTCCCTTCTCTTCAGCTCAGCGCCGCGCCCCTCTCATCTCCTCTTGGGCCGCGTCGCCCTGGCCCATTTCCCTCGCCAACCCGCCGCGCCAGCGCTCCCTCCTTCAGTCGCTTACAGGTGGGGTCCACCTGTCATCCCCTCCTCAAGCCGTGCCCGAGCAGGACTCTGCTTCGACTCGGTGACCGCCTCCGCCCCGTCTTCAACTCGCCCAGCCGAGCACCCCTACGGCCTTGTCCTTTAAATAGAGAGCTCTTGAGCTGCCACCACCCCTTTTGAACCCTAAATCGCAAGCCGCCACCATAACTCGAGCCCCAAGTGCCACCGAAACCCTAACCGCCGCCGCCGTGTCGAATCCCCTTCCTTGCTCCTTCTCCGTCGATTAGACTCGGTCTTCAAGTTTCGGTTGAAGGTAAGGAAGTCTACCGTGTTGTTCCCGTGCTCTCTCTTTCGTTTAACCGTCCGGACGAGCTCACCGGAGCAACTTCAACGATGCCGACCGCCAAATCTTGCTGACCGTCGTTCCTGTTCCATCTCCGCCGAAACCAGTAGTTCTATCGAGTTCCCCTCCCTCCACTCTATCTCCCGGTGTTCCCAGTTCGGCCGATGGAGGCCTAAATCGCTATTCCGGCGAGTTTCCGGCGAGCTCCAAGCTCGGCCGGCTATGGCGCCGCCGCGGACGCCGTCCGTCTTCCCCTCCGGTGGCCAGCGCCGCTCCCTTTCCCCCTGGCTCTAATCCTAGCCCTTGATCTCAGATCCAACGAACTACAGCGCCTGATACCCTTTCGGCTTGTCGTTTGACAAAAAGGCCCTTATAATTAATAAGGCCTCAACCCGCGGTCCAACCGGCACTATTCCATGTGTCTTGGAAAATTTTCATTCAAGCCCCTGCGCTTTTACCAAAATGAGGCGCAGTCCAGCCAGTTTTCAGATTTCGTTTTATTTATTTTAAAACTGCAAATTTGAGTTTCATTTATTTACGAAACTGCCACTGCTTTCAAAAGCTTATAACTTCTTTGTTTCAACTCCGTTTTAGTCCGTTCAACTTGCGTTAGATTCGTTTCGAAAAGTTCTTTCAAAATATATAACTTTCACTACTGTTTTCTGTAATTAAAATTTGAGTTAAATCTAATCTAGTAATTAGTGTCTTTAATCTTGTTTAGTTCATATCTTTTCCGTTAAAACTCCGTTTAGCGTGATTTTCGCGTCTGTGTGTTCGTAGCAAATCGTAGATCAGTTTTCAAAACTCTTTATTTATTTAGTTATTTATTTATTTATTGGTGTATTGTTCTAATCATAGGCTATGTTTGCTTTGCATGACTGCCTTTGGATGCTTGTGTGGTGTCCTATGATCGTGTGTCCAGTCTGTGAGTTTACGTTGGTGATCAAGAGGAAGAGTTAGTGATCAAGAGATCGTGATCAAGCGTCAATCTTTGGAAGTCTACGAGTCAACAGAAGAAGGATCTTGAGTTTAAGGCAAGTATAGCATGGGATCCTCCTTGATGTCCTAATAACCTTAATTCACCATAATTTTCATATTGCATGTGTCTACCTTGATGCCTATATAGATTTATCCTAGATGTTTGATCATGTACCTTGATAACCATGGGTATGCATTGGATAGCTTGATGCTAGTGCTCAACTTAATATGATCATGTAAATTTTGTTTTAATGTTATATGTGACATGTTAAAATATGACTTTTATAGCAACATGGTTTAGGAACTGCTATAAGGGATCACCCGGGACAACAGTGCAACCATGGGAGTTATATGGCTCTGACCTTAGCTCAGTATGAGGACCTTTTCTAGCTTGTTAGTGGTTACCCGAAAGGGCGCATAAGGCGCTTGCCGAGACGGGTATAGTGCGGCTTCTGTCCACGTGTGTATAGGCTGCGTGTTATTGTGCCACCTGGAAGGAGGGCTCTACATCCCCTTGCCTTAAGACCTAGCGGCCCTAACTTGTTAGACGAACCTTTGAAAGGCTGCGCAGTGAACCCTGCCGTGCACCCTGGGAGTGTAACGTGGGCCTTGCAAACCCCGGCATATGGGAATCACTACTCATCGGGTAAAGTGTACAACCTCTGCAGAGTGTAAAACTGATATATCAGCCGTGCTCACGGTTACGAGCGACCTGGAATTCTTATGGTATAGTTGTTGCTATAAATAATGGTAATAATGATGATGATATTTATTTAATGGATACATGTTTACTTGATCATATGTTTAAATTGGGATGGTTATACTTTGATGCTACTTAATGCTAAAATTATGCCAACTAAAAGCTAATGCAGTTAAACCAGTGTCAGCCTTTTGAGCCTCATGAACCCCATGTTATATTTGTTAAGTACGAGATGTACTTATGCTTGTTTTACTTTTCAACACTTTGGAAAAATCCCAGATGGGTACCAGACTGCAAGAGTTGGAGAAGTTAGGCTTGTGATCAACCAGTCAGTTGTCCCTGTGAAGTTGGTGTCTCCATCTGAAGATCGGAGTGTCTTTCCGCTGTCTGCTCTTTAAGGTTATGTTCTTTTGTTTTATATACGTTATATAAGAGCATTGTCTTTCGATGTTACCCTTTATTTGTGACTATATGTGAGATTTGACTTCCTGGGCTCACATATGGTGTATACCTGGTTCTGTTCAAAAGAAAAAGGACCACATAAGTAACCAGATATCATGTCTGGAATATTTGAGATAGATGCAATTGCTTCCAAGAGGGAGAATCTGCAACGAGAGATGGAGCGACGAATAGTTACTCAGCTGATGGCATGCATGGATGAATTCCACCAGAATATTGGTGGTGATGGTTCTGATGCCGATTCATCTGAAAATAAACCAGGTTATGTTATTGTCATTGGAGCTACAAATAGGCCTGATGCTGTGGATCAAGCTCTTCGAAGGCCAGGAAGATTTGATCGAGAGATATATCTTGGGGTTCCAGATGTGAATTCAAGGAAACAGATACTGATGATGCTTGCTCGGAAGCTTCGACTTGAAGGCCAATTTGACTTTTTAAAGATAGCAAGGGCCACACCAGGTTTTGTTGGTGCTGACTTGAAAGCATTAGTCAATAATGCAGGGTATCTGGCAATGAAGAGAATAATTAATAAAAGAAGAGCTCATTATTGTTGTGATGTAAAGGTAAAATGGTGGAAGCAGCAGTCTTGGGATGCAGGAGAGATGGAGAGTGTATATGTTACCATGAACGACTTTGAGGTATACCGTTGGTCAATACGTAATTAAGATTCTGGCCGCCGCTGCCCCTAGGGTGTGAGCCGCCGCCGTCGTCGTCGTCTCCATCTTGTTCACCGTTGGTCCCCCTCCCTCCCCCTCCGGTATCTCGCCGGAGGTCGGAGGGAGTGGGGATCCATCGTTTTTAATAAGTTTTCTAGTAGATCGAGTCATCTAGAGTTAGAGTTTCTCTATGCCAAGGTCTTTGGTATTGGAGATGTTTTTCCTCCTCCTTCTTCCCGGCGACGGCGAGAAGGTAGGATGGATCCGGTCTCTCCATGGTGACTCTGTTGAAGATGAGGGCGACAACTTCGACGTCAACATCTACATCAACAAGACAACATGGAGACTTTTGTTTCCGGGCTTCGGCATCCAGACGGAGATGATGTCGCCGCCATGGAATAATTTTCTCCGGTCCCTTCTTCATTTTGTTGTGGTTGGATCTGGCCACAATGAAGGACCAGGGAGAATAATTTTCAGATCATTCTTCCTCATTCTTCGGTGGCAGAAAGAAGAAGAAGGAAGACATAAGGAAGAAGAAGAAGTTTCTCAACTCCGCCTGCAGGAATGTTGGCCGTCCGTTGGGCATCTGTTCTCAGGCCGAAAACAATTGTTGTCGAGTATTTGCCTGTGCGGTCATCTATACGAAGCGTCAAACAGGTTTGGATTTGAGAGTTTGAGCCTTTCACAGTGTGGGTATAATTTAGATGAGAATCAGTTTCTGGATACATGTTTTTTCCAGAGTACTTGTAATACGATGATGTACCCAGTTATAATTTAATACAATTCTTCTTTCGTCTCAAAAAAAAGACTTTGAGGTATACCTTTTACATATAGAGCTCACTTCAAGAATCCTGTTTTAATTTACCCATTGCAAGCTGGATTTAGATTGTAGCTTGATCTGTTTCCATAAAAATCTATGTAATTTTCCCCGCTATTAACTTCATGTTGTTTAAGATGCTAAATTTTGCAATATTGCAACAGTTTGATACCTTTTCCTTCCCAGCTGCATTCATGTATTGAAGGCACCAGTTTCTCACCTACTTGCTTCTGCTATTGGAATTTTTATAGATTACTGTGGACTATACAATTTAAATATGCATTTTCAGTTCTCATGCTTTTCTTTTCTCTCTCTGACTTGATTCACTTTACTTGCTGAAGGAAGCAACAAAATTGGTCCAACCCTCTTTGAGGAGGGAAGGATTTTCTTCCGTTCCTGATGTCACATGGGATGATGTTGGAGGTCTTGATTCATTGAGGAAAGAGTTTCAACGCTACATAAGATGTATTAAGAGCCCTGAAGATTGTGATGTGAGTTATGTTGCACTAACAATCCCATCGGACTGTGTTTTACTCTTGATACATTACGATTTGGCATGGTGCCTTTAGTGTTTGGCACATTAGAAGCTATTGCACTTCAGAAACTGAACTACAGACATCCATAGTGTTTAGTTGCAATACTTTGTAATATCTATAAATCTTCGAATCTTTCATAAAGTAATACGTAGTTTTGTTCCATGTCTAAGTTATTTGGAGTGAGCATGCAAGATGGCTTCCTGCTGTTTGGACCTCCGGGTTGTGGCACAACACTCATAGCAAAAGCAGTGGCACATGAGGCAGGGGCTAACTTTATTCATATTAAGGTAACTGGTGTTTGCCTTTCCATTTTTTCACCTTATCAAGTTCACACAAATAATCCTAACATAACTCTTCTTCTGGAACCAGGGGCCTGATATGCCGCGAATTGAAACAACTACCGGAAGGGCTTTAGGGCGTGACCGCCGTGCCGCCGCCGCCGCCGTCGTCTCCATCTTCTTCACCGTTGGTCCCCCTCCCTCTCCCTCCGGTATATCACCGGAGGTCGGAGGGAGTGGGGATCCATCGTTTTTAATAAGTTTTCTAGTAGATCGAGTCATCTAGAGTTAGGTTTTCTCCATGCCAAGGACCTTGGTATTGGGGGTGTATTTCCTCCTCCTTCCCGGCAACGGCGAGGAGGTAGGGTGGATCCGGTCTCTCCATGGTGACTCTGTTGAAGATGAGGGCGACAACTTCGGCGTCAACATCTACATCGACAAGACAACATGGAGATTTTTGTTTCCGGGCTTCGGCATCAAGACGGAGATGATGTCGCCGCCATGGAATAATTTTCTCCGGTCCCTTCTTCGTTTTGTTGTGGTTGGATCTGGCCACGATGAAGGACTAGGGAGAATAATTTTCAGATCAGTCTTCCTCATTCTTCGGTGGCAGAAAGAAGAAGAAGGAAGACATAAGAAAGAAGAAGAAGTTTGTCAACTCCACCTGCAGGAATGTTGGCCGTCCGTTGGGCATCTGTTCTCAGGCCGAAAACAACTGTTGCCGAGTATTTGCCTGTGCGGTCATCTATACGAAGCGTCAATCAGGTTTGGATTTGAGAGTTTAAGCCTTTCACAGCATGAGTATAATATAGATGTGAATCAATTTCTGGATACATGTTTTTTCCAGAGTACTTGTAATACGATGATGTACCCAGCTATATCTTAATACAATTCTTCTTTCGTCTGAAAAAAAAGAACCAGGGGCCTGAGTTATTGAACAAGTATGTTGGGGACAGTGAATCAGAAATTAGGAAAATATTCAACCGAGCACGTACTAACGCCCCATGCATTGTATTTTTTGATGAGGTAAGGGATTTTGTGTACCCGTCTTACTATATATTATGTTCAGGTAAAATTTGTATCAAACGCTTTTAACAAGTAGGGATGCTTCATGTGCTTTGTGTGAAACTGTTTTTATACGTATAATATATTGTTCAAGTGTTTATCCCCTTTCATTTGACAGGTAGATGCATTGACAACAAAAAGAGGTAAAGAGGGGGGGGGGGGGGGGGGGGGGGGGGGGGGTTGAACGACTCCTAAACCAGGTTTGAATGCTTTGGAACATTCTCAAAATTTTATGTTTTCCTTGCCATTGCTTTTCTGATGTATGTTATCTGGCTCTTCTGCCTGCAGTTACTCATTGAACTTGATGGTGCTGGTCAGCGTAAAGGTGTCTATGTGATAGGAGCTACAAACAGGTAACTATCAGCTTCTAATGCACCTTATTTTGTACACATTTAACCCTGAATGGAAGGCCAATAACTGTAGCCCCTTTCTGATTCAGAATTGATATGATAGATGATGCTATCCTACGGCCTGGTAGATTCGGGAAGAAACATTATGTACCTTTACCTGGCGCTCGCGAAAGGGTTTCAATATTAAAGGCACTAGCTCAACGCACACCCGTCTCATCAACCGTTGATTTGGATGTGTTGGCACTTCGAGATGAGTGCAGCAATCTCACTAGTGCCGACCTAGCATCACTGGTAATTTATGTGATATCGTGTCAAATAGACCTCTGTTTGAATTTGCCCACAGGGTGCATTAGTGAAGTTGTTGACGCAAAAAATGACGTTCTGCGCAGCGTAGCTTCAATCGGGTGCACGGGTGTTTTGAGATCCAAAAGCGTGCAAGTCAGTTTGACCTGAAAAAACTAACAAGGAAAAAGTAGTCAAATACGAAGCTGGAACATGCCGGGCGAAACCGGACAGTTCCATATTTACGGTCCTGAAGCCACTTATGACGGTATACAGCTATGGAAGCTGTCTGCCAACAGGTTTAAAAGTCATTCGGCTAACTCTAAACATGAACATACATAAACAACCGATTGCCGAATGCACGTGCATGAAAAAGACATGTTTGAATAAGTAAAAAAAAATTATAAATCGACGTATAACCAAGCTCGGCAAACTAGCCGAATTCGTATCCATGAAGAAGGAACATGCAAACAAACACGATCAAACCAATCTAAAACCTGCATCTGCCGCACGATACCTAGTTTTATCGAAGCTCAAGCGTGATTGACATGTATGAACCCACAACACATAACAATCTAGATTAGAAATTAATTCGGCCATCATGATTGTTGGCACAAAATGCGTCGCACCGTGCCTCACACACACCAAACCGAAAAGCGTGGCTTCAATCGGGTGCCCGGACGGTTTGGAATCCGGAGACGTGCCAGTCGGTTTGACCTGAAAGCCAACAAGGGATAAAACTGTGAGAATAAAACTGGAACATGCCGGATGAGACCAGACAATTCCATATTTACGGCCCTGAAGCCATTCACAACGACATATAGCTATAGAAGCTATCTGTCAACAAGTTTTAAATATCATTCGGCTATCTCCAAACATGAGCATATGTAAACAATTGGTTGCCGAATGCGCATGCATAAAAAGACATGCTTGAACAGAAGATAGATTCTGAAATAGCGCATAACCAAGCTCGGTAAAACAACCGAGTTGGGGTCCATGAAGAAGGAACATGCAAACACAAACGATCAAACCAATCTAAAACCTGCATCTGCCGCACGACACCTAGTTTTATCAAAGCTTAAACGTAATTGACATGTATGAACCCGCAACACGTAACAATCTAGATTAGAGATTAATTCAGCCATCATGGTTATGCAATTATTGGAAAGAACAAGTAAACAACTTGCAAAACAAGGCCGAACAAAGTCAATCTAGATTGGGCAAAAGAGTGTTGCAAAACTAATTAAATAAATTATGCAACACATGGTAACTTAATGAATCTATTAGATCTTGCCGAATCTGATAGAGCCGATAACTATCTCGCTTTTGCTAAACATATCAAACAAACGCCTGCCGCACGATATTTACTCATAAGCATAGCACAAGCAAAGACTTCTTGATCATAAACAATAGTCCGCCGTACGACCATTGGAAACGAACAAGACTACTTGCATCACATCTAAATCCACCGCATGATACTAGACATGATAACAAGGTTGCCGGGACTTACGGAGGTCGACGGATCGATGATTCCTCTCGAAGAACTCGATGACACGACAAAGGACTCGAAGATGGCACAGGGCCGATTTGTATTGATATGGTTGTGAACAATTTTACAATGACCGAGGGTTTATATTTATACCCTGGGCGAAATACGAGTCCTGGAAGATTACGATTTACACAATAAAGCTTGGAAAATACGAGTCCTATTCCTATTTTTTCCTCTTGGTGTCCTCCATCGTCACGTGTCTTCTCGTGCAAGTCGGCTCCACTTGCCATATTTGCTTCCCGAATAGAATCACTTCCTTGCAAGATAACCGACCGCACAGGCACTTGCCGAAACTCCGAGATTTAATCGACCTTGGTCATCTGTCGAATGCATCATACGACCATCTCTCGCACACTGGCCCATCTATCATTTCCTCGTGCGTGAAAATCTGGTGTTAACACATGCCCCTTAATTTTGGGATAAATATTTATTCTAAAATTCCTTTCTCCTGTATAATGACATGGAACCTCCAGAAGCATCCACCTTCGTGTACCATAATTGCCTTACCTGCCGATTCATCTTCCGATGCACTCTTTGGGGTCTTTTTAAGTCACCCTTCACTTCGTTTCGACTTACTCTCAAGCTCCCCTGTTTCAATCTCCAAACCAAGAAAAACCCTTCTTTTTCCTATCATCACCCAATCCAATCTAGAAGATGTCTTCTGTGGCGAGCAGACATAGTACCGAGCTCGGCGTTTCCAGCACCTCCAGGAAAAGGTCGCTCTCTTCTATTTTGTTCCTCAATGAAGCAGCTGTTCTCACTTTGTTACCTTTGTTCAGGAGGATTGATGATGATTTCCTCAGAAATCTGACTCAACAGGTCATAGACTTTCAACTTGATTTGGAGGAGAAGGACCAAGAGATCACTCGAGTCTCCCGGGAGCGTGACGTCGCTCGGAATCGGGCCGCCGGTAAATATTTCCATCACTTCTGTCTTTGTTTTCCCCCTCTTGCCTTTACTCACTCTTCTCCCTTTCAGCTCTCGAGGCCAAACTTTATGCTCTTGAAGCTGCTGCCGCCAATCTCGCCATTACGGCCAATGCGGCGGGTACGACAGCCCTGAGTCGGGTGAATGAGGTTAACCGAATCCTCCCCGACATCTCCAGAGCTGGCATGAGGTATGACGCAACGCTTGCCTTCAACGTTGTACGGATTCACTCCGGCGCCGATTACCGCAACTTCGACGTATGTGAGCGAGGGCTAGAATACAGGGTAGCATACTCTGTAGATGATATGAAGGAAGCTGGAACAGATCTGACTGATTCCTTCGACTGTGATCTCCCGATTAGGAGTAGGATAGGGTGGACGAACTGATTTTTCACTATAATTTTGTACCCTCTTCTTGTAAATAAAAGTCTTTCTGTTTGACTCTTGAAATCAATCTGTGACTGATCCTTCGAGATCAATGCATGTTCTATTTTATGCATTAGTCATTGACTTTTATTTTGCTCCAATGGCGATGTATATCACATCGGCTATTGCTGACAATCATGTCAATCATCTCTGTCCCGTAGGTGATTGCTCTAATCGGCTATTTCAGATCTAATATTTCAGACTTTTCCAATCCATGATGATGTCCGAATAGCGCCTCTTAAGAGATTTTTTATTCTCAGCTTCTTTGAAGACTTCTCTATTAAAACTTCATTGCCTAGAACAAAATATTATCCTTCCCAATTCGAAGACCATTCGCCAAACTTCCCGTCTTCGGTGTCAATCAGTAATATGAGTTCCCAGACAATCAACCAAAACTGAGCTCTTCATGCAGTAACAATCCTTAGCCGAATCCATTGATTTTTTTCGATTCTGGAGTCACGATCTCCTCAAGTCAGCAAAAAATCTGGCCTAGCCCAACAATGGCCCATAAACTGTGAAAACCCTACTCCAATGCTCGGCTTCCCAGTGTGCAAGTCACGGTTCTATAAATATGACCCTACGCAGGCTATCACCCTCAACTTCCAATTGAACTCCACTTCTCGGCTCTTAGCTCAAGCCAGAGAGAAAGAATCTTCGCTTGTGTTTTCACCAATGGCAGACAATGGTGACCAAGGCAAACGTCCTACTAGAGATGAAGTGGAAGGAGGCCAAGCACCGACTTGTCAGTGTTATGGGTAAAAATTGGTCTTCTGCCCCCTTGCGGTAGCTTTCTTGTCCATCCATTCCTGATTTAGTATTCACTTCCCTTCCAGGGTGAGGGCTTTCTCCAGCCAAACCTGGACTCCTTTTCCAGAAACGGCAGCTCCAATGGCCTCTCCCAATCCTTTTCCTGAGTCAGCAGACCCCTCTGAATCTGATGACTTACCTCGGTATACCTGTCCGGACGCTCTTTGGTACCGCAAGGAGAGGGATAAAGCCCAGAAGGCATTGGAAGGTGCATCTAAGAAGTACGGCATCGAGGAAAACGAATGGGAGGACCAACGGAAGCAACTCTGTAATGCTATTACAGGTTAGCGAAATCTTTGCCCAATTTTCCTTCTTCCGTTTAAGCTAACTTGCCTGACACATCTTTTCCTCCTGCCAGCTTGTCGGTGTTTGTTAACCGGCAACTCGTCTTGAGTAATCTCAGACGATTTGTTCGGTGGGGATCGGCGTTCGTAGGACTCGGCGATTACATAGGGACAGCGATTTATACTGGTTCAGGCCGCTAAGTAGCGTAATACCTTACGTCCAGTGCGGCGTGTGCCTTGTGTATTGTTATGATTCAATATTCGATGATCTAGGACCTGCGCTTGGTCCCCCTTATATATCCGGGTTGTGAGCATCTAGGCCCCCAGTGGATTTCGGTGATTGGATGACAACGGTAAATTACTATGACTAACGTGTGTTTTGCAGAAACAGTTGAGTTAAGTCATGGTAATGATGATCGTGAGGGCACTATGGTATTCATGCCCCCTTAGCGATGGAATTCGTTCGGTTTTCAAAGGATGGACAACGAAGACGGTGATAGGCTAGTGCTAAGTGTCATTTGGTGTTGAAGGACACTTAGAGTAGCATAGGTCTTTGTTTTATCTTTGGCCGTACTATAAAGAGGGGTTTGAATCAGTAGCTTGACCTAGGTGAGACTTTTGAGTTAGGTGTGGTGCACACTTGTTAACCAAAGCCCTAGGTAGCTTAGAAAGGTCCCTAAGATCATAAGGAAGAAAGTTCGTGAAGGGAGCGTCGCAAACCAAAGTCGTTTCAGACTTCAAAATGTGACCGGCCGCTCCAACCCTAATGACCGGACGCTGGGGCGTGTGTCCGGTTAGTAGGTTTGGCTGCGACCGGACGCTCTTCAGTATTCGACCGGACGCACCAGGGGGTGAGTCCGGTCGCGTCCAGAGAGGTTCCAGAGAGGGAAATTGATGACCGGACGCGTCCGGTCAGTGGTGATCGGACGCATGGGTGCGTCCGGTCAGTGTATCGTACTGGTGTCAGGGCTAACGTCACGTAGCCGTTAGACACTGACCGGACGCGTCCGGTCACCCCGACAGGTGCGTCCGGTCAGTGTGTAACTGGCTGGACTTACCCCTTCGTGCATGTTTCGAGCTGGGGGGGTATAAATATGACTCCCCCTCATTCATGCTGTCTCTCTTGCTCATTTGAAAGGTTGCCAAACACATTGTGATTCCAAGTGAGTGCAAGAGGCCTAGTGAGGTTGAGAGATTTGATAATTGAGTGATCAAACACCTCATTAGTGAATAGAGAGTAGCAAGTGTGCATCCACTCATCTCATTAGCCTTGCGTTGGTCAAGTGAGAGTTCTTGCTTGTTACTCTTGGTGATCGGCATCACCTAGACGGCTTGGTGGCGATCGGAGAGCTTGGTGATCATCCGGAGGCATTGTGGATGACCCAAGCCAAGTTGTGACCGGTAGCGAGCGATTCACCGGGCCGGAGTGGCGAAGAATCAGCTCGTAGTGAGCACTTGATCCTTGCGCGGATCAAGGGGGAGCGATACCCTTGCGCGGGTGCTCCAACGAGGACTAGGGGGGGTGTGCCGACACCTCGATACCTCAGCAAAAAGATCATCGTGTCATCTCTACTCTCTTCTCTACGCATTTACCTTTGAGCAATTCAATTCCGCATTTACTTGTTGTTCTTTCATAAGTTGAATTGCAATGCTAGAATAGAAATGGTTTAACGACAGTCTTTTGTGCAATTGATTCTTGTCAAACACACTTCTAGGCACTAGGGGGTTAATTGAGGCTTGATAAGTTTTATTATCGCAAGAAGTTTTAGAAAAGCCCAATTCACCCCCCCTCTTGGGCATCTTGATCCTTTCAATTGGTATCGGAGCCTCGTGCTCTCGATTTAGGCTTAACCGCCTAGAGTTAAGATGTCCGGAGGTGATGGACCACCTCCCATGTTTGAGAGAGACGACTTTCCATATTGGAAAATCCGTATGGAGTCGTACCTAGAAGCGGTTGATGTGAAATGCCGTGATGCCGCCATAACCGGCTTTGCCAAGCCCAAGGAAGGCACAAGCCTCACTCCTAATGAGGAGGAAAATGATAAATGGAATGCAAAGGCCAAAAACATTCTTTTTAGAGGCATTTGCAAAGATGTGTTCAACCGTGTTCGGAACCACAAAAATGCCCATGATCTATGGGAAAACATTTGTGCGCTCCATGAGGGAACCAAGAGTGAGCATGAGGAACGCTATCATTTAGTTATGCAAAAACTTCACTCTTTTGATATGCATGCTAATGAAAGTGCAAATGAAATGTACTCACGGTTGAATGTTCTTGTAGAAGAGCTAAATGGACTTGGCCTCACGCAAATGCAACCATCCGATGTTGTGAGGAAGATTCTTTGTGTCCTTCCAATTGAGAAGTATGGACACATCGTGACGGTGCTACATCAAGGTGATCTTTCCACCGCTACACCAACTCAAATCTTGGGAAAGATCAATGTGCATGAGATGTACATGCACATCACACCAAGTGGTGGCTCCTCCACCGACAAGAAGAAGGACTTGGCCTTCAAAGCTAGCCATGACAAGAAGGGCAAGTCCAAGGCTATTGTGGTGCATCATGAGAGCACAAGTGATGAAGAAGATGACTCCAACATTGCTCTCATGGTGAGAAGGACCACCAAGATGTTGAAGAAGCTTCACAAGAATGGAGTCAACTTTGACTCAAGAAAGAAGAAGTTCTTCACAAGTAGCAAGAGGAGGCCAATCTCCGAAATGGATTGCTACAATTGCGGTGAGCTTGGCCATCTTGCTCATCAATGCACCAAGCCCAAGAAAGAAAGCTACAAGAACAAGAACAAGGGCAAGAAGTATGACTCATCAAGTGAAGATGAGAAGAAGGATGAA
This sequence comes from Coix lacryma-jobi var. lacryma-jobi, assembly GCA_009763385.1. Lineage (NCBI taxonomy): Eukaryota > Viridiplantae > Streptophyta > Magnoliopsida > Poales > Poaceae > Coix > Coix lacryma-jobi. The sequence goes on from CM019826.1 coordinate 6,563,187, forward strand.
AAGCCCTACTACAAGAAGGATGGCAAGAAGAAGAAGCAATACCACAAGAAAGGTGGAAAGGCTTACATTGTTGGTGATTGGCTCACCGACATTGATTCCTCCGGTGGCTCATCAAATGAAGATAGTGATGATGAGAAGGAGAAGGTGGCCGCTTTAGTCATTGGATCCTCTACACCACCACCACCACCGTCGCCATCATCACCTACACACCTATGCCTTATGGCCAAGGGTGACCGGAAGGTACAAAACAATGATGACTCTAGTGATAGTGATGGTGAATTTGAGGCTCCCACTTATGATGAACTTGTCAAATTGCTAAATGACTACTCTAAAATCATAAGAAAGACTAGAGCTAAGAATGAGAAGCTTGTTGATGAAAATGAATCTCTTGTTGAAAAATGTGATCATGCTATTCATGCTAGTGATGAACTAAAAGATGAACTTGCAACTATGTCATCCACTATCAAGGAGCTCAAGTCCTCTAACAAGGAGCTCATAGCTAAAAATGAAAAACTTGATAAGATGCATAGTGACTTTACCACTAGTTATGCTTTGCTAAAAGAACAATACACTCAAGTGAAAGTTGACTATGATGCTCTCACCATTTCTTATGATATGCTTTCACATGAGACACATGATGCTCCTAACCTTGTTGTTAAGTGTGACATAGCAACATCTTGTGAGGACTTGGTTAGTGAGCATGATGAGCAAAGAGCTAGTGGCAAAGGCAAGAGTGTGGTTGTGGCCGATCACTATGATGATTACATCAAGATCAAGAATGAGAATGCAAAGCTCAAAGTTGATCTAGAGAAGCTTGCAACCACAAAACAAGTCATTGTTGAGACCCAAGATGATGAGTATAGCATGACACTTGAGCTTGACATGCTAAAAGAAGAGAACAAGAGATTGAAGATGGAGAGAGATTACAAGATGACACCATCTCAATTAGAGCTCCAACAAGAGAATGACAAGCTCAAGAAAGAAAAGGAACACCTCACCACCGGATTGAGGAACTTCACAAAGGGCCAATGTCTTCAAAGTGAGCTTCTCATGAACACCGTCATGAAGACAAATAGAAATGGCATTGGCTTTCTTGAAGAGAAGATGAAGCAACGCAAAAGCATCACTAAGCCAAAGAAGAAGAAGATTGGAAGATGCTATGAGTGTGGAAAGGAAGGTCACTTTGCTCATGATTGTGAAGAGCCAAAGCCCACACCCTTGCCCAAGCATGCTAGGCCCTTTGCTTTCAATGCTCACTACATGCTTAGACAAGATTCTAGTGGCAAAGTGAAAGTCATGTTTATGGGGCCACCTAACAAGAGTAGACCAAAGCAAATTTGGGTTGCCAAGTCACTAGTTGAGAAGGTTAAGGGACCGCAACAAGTTTGGGTCCCAAAAGCTCAAGCTTGATTTTTTGTGTGTGTAGGTGAACTACAAGACCGGTGGATCTCATTGGGTGATTGATAGTGGTTGCACACAACATATGACCGGTGATCCCCGGATGTTCACCTCACTAGAAGAGAATGTCAATGACCAAGAAAAGATTACATTTGGTGACAACTCAAAGGGCAATGTCAAGGGATTGGGCAAAGTGGCTATATCAAATGATCATACCATCTCCAATGTGCTACTAGTTGCATCATTGAGCTTCAACTTGCTATCCGTTGGGCAACTATGTGATCTTGGCTTTCAATGCTTGTTCACCGACAAGGAAGTGGTTGTGACCAAGAAAGATGATACACAAGTGATATTCAAAGGCTTTAGATACAACAATCTCTATCTAGTAGATTTCACCTCCGAAGATGCCAACTTGAAGACATGCTTGTTCACTAAGCAATCACTTGGTTGGCTATGGCATAGAAGATTAGCACATGTTGGAATGAACACTCTCAACAAGCTATTGAAGAAGGATTTGGTTAGGGGCTTGAAGGATGTCAAATTTGAGAAGGACAAATTGTGTAGTGCATGTCAAGCCGGCAAGCAAGCTGCAAATACACATCCAACCAAAGCCTTTGTGTCAACATCAAGAGAGTTAGAGCTACTTCACATGGATCTATTTGGACCAACAACATATGCTAGCTTGGGTGGAAATCTCTATTGTCTAGTGATTGTTGATGACTACTCTAGATACACTTGGGTATTCTTTCTTCATGACAAATCCGAAGCAACTCCTTCATTCAAGAAGTTTGCCAAGAGAGCCCAAAATGAGTTTGACTTGAAGATCAAGAAGATAAGAAGTGACAATGGAAGAGAGTTCGACAACACCCACATTGAGCAATATTGTGATGAAGTTGGGATCAAGCATGAAGTCTCCGCAACCTACACACAACAAAATGGGGTAGTTGAGAGGAAGAACCGAACACTAATCACCCTAGCAAGGACTATGTTAGATGAGTACACTACACCGGAAAGATTTTGGGCGGAAGCAATCAACACCGCTTGCTATGCATCAAACCGGTTGTTCCCCCATCGTCTCCTTGGCAAGACCCCCTATGAGCTACTCAACAACAAGAAGCCGGATGTATCCTTCTTTAGAGTGTTTGGGTGCAAATGCTACATCTACAAGAAGCGCCAACACCTAGGGAAGTTTCAACGCCGATGTGATATTGGTTTTCTTGTTGGTTACTCATTGAAGTCCAAAGCATATCGAGTATTCAACCATGCCACCGGGATGGTAGAAGAAACATATGATGTGGAATTCGATGAATCTAATGGCTCTCAAGGAGAGCATGGAAATCTTGATGATGTAGGTGATGAACCATTGAGGGAAGCCATGAAGAACATGCCGGTTGGAGCTATCAAGCCTAAAGATGATGATGATGATGTGCAAGTCATTGACAAGCCATCCTCATCCAATGTACCACTTGATGATGACAAAGATGGAAGGGATCCAAATGAAGATACTCATGTCTCCCATGATCAAATGGTGGTACAAGCTCAAGATGTTGGTGCTCCACAAGCGGCCCCTCAAGTGGTTGATCAAAGGACTACTCCTCTACTACAAGCTCATCCTCAAGATCTCATCATAGGGAGTCCTACAAGGGGTGTAATGACTCGATCTCAAAAACTTGCTTTATTTATTGAACATCACTCTTTTGTGTCTCTTGTTGAGCCCACCATTGTAGATGAAGCTCTAGGTGATCCGGATTGGGTGAATGCTATGCATGAAGAATTGAACAACTTCACCCGCAATCAAGTTTGGACACTTGAAGAGCGACCTAAAGGCGCAAGAGTCATTGGAACAAAATGGGTGTTTAGAAACAAGCAAGATGATCAAGGCAAGGTTGTTAGAAACAAGGCAAGGCTAGTGGCAAAGGGGTTCTCTCAAGTTGAAGGTTTGGATTTTGGAGAGACCTTTGCACCGGTTGCAAGACTTGAAGCCATCCGTATCCTCCTTGCATATGCATCACATCATGACATTAAACTATATCAAATGGATGTGAAAAGTGCATTTTTAAATGGCTTTATAAATGAACTAGTCTATGTTGATCAACCTCCCGGGTTTGAAGACCCTAGATATCCTAATCATGTTTATAGGTTGTCCAAGGCGCTATATGGGCTCAAGCAAGCCCCAAGAGCATGGTACGAGCGCCTCCGGGACTTCCTCATTGAGAAGGGCTTCACCATCGGGATGGTTGACACCACACTATTCACCAAGAAGCTTGATGGAGAGATCTTCATTTGTCAAGTCTACGTTGATGATATCATCTTCGGGTCAACTAATGAAGCATATTGCAAGGAATTTGGTGACTTGATGTCGAAGGAGTTCGAAATGTCCATGATTGGAGATCTCACATTCTTCCTAGGCTTCCAAGTCAAGCAATTGAAGGAGGGGACTTTCATATCTCAAGAGAAGTATACAAAAGACCTCCTCAAGCGCTTCAACATGGATGATTGCAAGCCTATCAAGACTCCAATGCCAACAAATGGACATCTCAACCTAGATGTGGGAGGTAACCCGGTTGACCAAACTCTCTACCGCTCTATGATTGGTAGTTTGTTATATTTGACCACATCTAGGCCCGACATCATGTTTAGTGTGTGCATGTGTGCTCGGTTTCAAGCCGACCCTAGGGAATCACATCTTGTAGCGGTGAAAAGAATCCTTAGGTACCTAAAGCACACCCCAAGCTTTGGCCTTTGGTATCCCAAAGGAGCTAACTTCCAACTCGTTGGGTATTCCGATTCGGATTACGCGGGTTGCAAAGTAGATAGAAAAAGCACATCCGGAGGGTGCCATTTGCTTGGGAGATCACTAGTGTCATGGAGTTCAAAGAAGCAAAATAGTGTGGCCTTGTCCACCGTCGAGGCGGAATACATAGCCGCGGGTGCTTGTTGTGCACAAATCCTTTACATGAGGCAAACCCTTTTAGACTATGGTGTAGTTCTAGAAAGGGTACCTTTGTTGTATGACAATGAGAGCGCGGTTAAGCTTGCTAACAACCCAGTTCAACACTCTCGCACAAAGCACATAGATATTCACCATCACTTTCTTAGAGATCATGTTTCAAAGAAAGATATATCCTTAGAGGGAGTTAGAACCGAAGATCAATTGGCGGATATCTTCACAAAACCCCTAGATGAGAACACCCTTTGTAGATTGTGAAGTGAGCTTAATGTGCTTGATCTAAGTAACTTTGTCAAAAGGTGAAAGGGGGTTGTCTTTGCATTGCATTGTATCATATGCCATGTTTAAATTCCGCTATGCATATAGGCCTGTGAGACGTGGTTAAGATAACCGCCCTAAAAAGCGTGTGAAGAAGCTTACTCATGAGCAAACTTGACAAGCAACCTAGATTCAAATCTCGTATTGCATTGCATATGCATGTTTGTTGCTTTGTCGTTTCTTTTCGGTTATGTTTTGAGCAACCGCTGTGTTCGTCCACCGCTAGGGGGAGCATTTGAGGCTCCAATTGGTTAAGTCCCCTAGTTTTGGTGGCCACATGTTGTCTCCTCGGGTTTTATTGCCTATTTTATCTAGAAAACTAACTTAGACTATGGCAACATATTTGAAAAATTTGAGGGTTTGAGAGAGGTCACTCCTCTAAGTTCCAACTAGTGTTTTTTTGCAGATTCTTTGAGTTGGAACTTGGTTGGGAGAAGTCGGCGCGAAAAATCGAGTCAAAACAGAGTTTTCCCTATGACCGGACGCTTCGACCGGACGCTCCCGGTGCGTCCGTCAGTGCAAATCACGCGCAGATGAACAGTACTTGCGGCGCGTCCGGTCACAAGTATTTGCGTGAGTCCGGTCGTCTGTTGCCGTTTGATCGGACGCTCCGTGCGTCCGGTCGCGTACGACAGGACGCGTCCGATCGCTGAAATCAAGTTTCGGGAACTCTCTGTTCGTGACCGGACGCTCGGGTCCTGTGCGTCCGGTCACACCCCCGTGAGTCCGGTCGCAACTTAACTTGTGCAATAACTTCCTCCGGCTGACTCGTGGGCCCCTCCTCACTCGTCTTCTTTCTTCGACCGCGCCCGAGCCGTGCCCTATCTTCCGCGCCGCCGTGACCCTCCTCGGCCGCCCGCACCCCTCCGCCGTGCACCCCCACCACCACGCCTGCACCGCCGTGCCCCATCTTGGCCGCTCGCATCGCCGTGCCCGTGCCCGCACCCCTCCGTCGCGCCTTCGCCTCCCCGCCGGTGTTCACCCTACCGGATCCGTCCCTCGCCGGCGCTCGGCTTCACGTCGATCGTACCTCTCGTCCGGCGAGCACCTCCTCGGCCAGCCCAGCACCCTCCCCGTAAGCTCCCCACACCAACCGTGCCTGCAACGTGTTCGTGAAAATGCCCCAACCAACTTTCCTGTCAATCTAACCACGTTTTCACCTTAATTCTCGCGCAGATCCTTCCGGCGAGAGGTTGTGGTGCCCGCACGTGTCGGTCTCTTCCCTTTGCTTGTCCGTTCGTCGCGTCGTGTCAGGTAGCAAAGCCATGCCTCATATCTCTCTTTCCTTTTGCTTTGCTTCCGATAGGCTTCTTTTCTCTAGATTATATGCTTATATATATCCCCACCTATCTATTGCAGCGAGTCGGGACCGTTTCAGTGAGCCGTGTGGCAGTGACAGCAAAATCCGGGGCCAAGCTCGCGGATACGGAATGAGGCCAAGCCTCTGAGGTTCAGTCCAGTTTCTCTTGTCAGTGGCAGTTGGTCTCCTCAGTGGCCGTGGTTTTCTGTTGCCGAGTTTCTCAGTTACTCTCAGTGCTAGTTGTTCTGTTCTTGTAGCGATGGCTCGCTGCAAGAACGTCGGCGGAGGTCCCAGGGCAGACCCTCCTCCTCCTCGTCCTCCTTCTGGTGACAAGGGGAAGAGGCCGCAGAAGATGGTGTCCAAGAAGCGCAAGCGCCTCGATCGGGATTCAGAGATCGCGCTTGCAGCAGCTCGAGCAGCCGAGAGAGCCGAGCAGGGGGGTTCGACAGGTGGTCTCCGGATTCTCGACTAGTCTACAGAGCCGGCCAGTCAGGGCAATGGTCAGCAGACCGGTTCGCGCATTCGCGACTTTCTCACAGAGCAGCAGGTACAGGCCTTGCTTCGAACTGAGGGAGGCGTCGTCCGGATTCAGGATAACAAGTACTCTCTCGATGACCCAGCTGAGCTCCTCCCTCCCCACTTCCAGTTCCCGTCAGAGGCAGCTTCAGCACTTACCGCAGCTACAGCCAGTGGGTTAGCTCCCGAGCCCCGCTCCGCTACAGAGACCCAGGCAGAGGGTCAGACAGAGGCACAGCCAGCTCAGCAGCCACTCCGCAGGTCTACCCGCTCTCGCACTCAGGTGTCTCCTCGACCTGAGGGGCAGAGGCGGGGTGGACGACCCCCTCCGAGGCCATAGGGACCCCCACCTGTGGAGCACTTGGACCTGCGGGCGGCGACGACACGTCAGGTACAGGCTCTACGTCTGATTCCGTACGAGGAGTGGTTCCCAGCTGCCAGGCACCCTCAGGCCGCCGAGGGATTCTACACAGTTCTTCAGGAGGATTTTTACAGAGCCTATGTCAACAGCGGCGTCCACATCCGTGCTCACAGAGTTTGCCCGCTGGAGACGATAGTTGCAGTTGCTGGTGAGGCCATCCGACCGATGCTTTCATACCTACCTGGCCTGGCAGATCTACTTGGTCGGGGTGGCCTGTACATCGAGGACTGGGTGCGACAGTTTTACGCGTCCCTGTGGATCTCCCCGGATCACCGGTTCCTCCACTTCGCTTTCAGGGGGAGGTCCTACAGGCTCTACAGCTCACGTGCCAGAGAGTATCTCGGTCTGACAGCGTATCCGACTAGAGTGCACACCGTTTGCTATGGAGAGACAGAGCCACCCAGGCGACCTCACGCAGGAGAGATTCCACCAGCGGACTTGGTTCGTGCCTGCTTCCGGGAGCCGTTCGGCGAGGGGTCCAGCCGGCGTCCTCGTGACTTGACGCCGACGGCCCGTCTCGTGAACGAGGTCATGAGGCGCACTCTTCTTCCCCGGACAGGCTACAGAGAGGGGCTGACACGTATACAGATCTGGCTAGTTCACCACCTGGTTTCACAGCTCGAGTTCGACATTTAGGATGTCATTATTTCTAAGATGGAGGACACATTGGCCGAGGGCTTCAAGGGTCACCGGCAGCTCCCCTATGCTCACATCATTTGCTATCTATTGAGGAGGATTATTCCAGGCTTGCTTCCAGAGCTTCTCTAGTCTCCAACAGAGTTCCCCGTCTACGACACTCGCCAGATTGCCGGGGACCGTCCAGACACTCGCCCCAGAGGTCAGCGCCAGAGGCCAGTGGTTACTGAGACAGAGGCTGAGCAGGACGAGGCAGTTCGACAGCTGGCAGAGGCTGAGCTTGCCGGTCTTGAGGCAGAGGGCGAGGACCCTAACGACGAGTTCCCGTCCGACAGCACCGACGACGACTACGCTCCTCTTCCGAGGATGCGTCCACAAGGTGCTCACGACTCTGAGGCCTCCTCCTCGCGTATGGCAGGCTCCGACCCAGCACTCCTAGCCATCCTTTCTCGGATGGAGCAGCAGCAGTCTCGCCTTTCCGAGGAGGTTCAGCGTCAGGCTGAGGAGCAGCGCCGACAGGCACAGGAGCAGGCCCGACTGGCAGAGGCACAAGCAGTGGCAGCCGCTCAGGCACAGGAGCGCCAGGACGCTCTCCAGAGGCAGATGATTCAGCTTCAGACACAGACTCTAGCCTTCATGGAGAGGATGGCAGCTATTCCACAGTTACCCCAGCCGCCTCTGTTTCAGCTACAGCAGCCCGGACCGTCGACCTCGTTCTACATGTCAGCTCCTTCGACGACGGTCTCGCCTTTCCCGCAGTACCCGCAGTGGTTCTCACCTCAGCCAGGGCAGCTGCCAGGGTTCACACCGCTTCGGTCAGGCTTCACTCCTACTCAGACGGAGTCGGTCCTAGTGACACCGAGGAGTCTGGAGGCTTCCTTCAGTGAGCTCACTGGCCTACCCACACCGCCCGAGTTTCAGTTGCCGGTGACCTCAGCTCCAGCTCCTGCTCCAGCTACTGGTACCACAGAGACACTACCTTCCTCAGTAGCGTCGTCCGAGCCGCTGACCTCTCAGAGTCAGACTCTTCCTGTCAGCTCAGCTCCTGAGACTTCGTTGACAGTGTCAGTGGTCGCGACTGAGACCGTGGACCCTCTTCCAGAGGACGCTCCAGAGACAGTTGAGCAGACCCAGACCGCTTCTCCCTCACGTCCAGTGTCAGAGGGTCAGTCAGCTCTCAGTACGTCGTCCGACGAGGAGACCTACCTGGCTCAGTTCGAGACTCTTCCACGCACCTCGTCGCCCGGCTCGTCTGCTCCACTCCCGCCTTCCGACCCTTAGGTTTTGGTCTTTGATGCCAAAGGGGGAGAGAGCGTATGTTAGATGTAGGGGGAGCCTGTGAGAGGGTTTCGGTTCTTTTGTTTGATCTTGCACTCATATGCATACATGTTTATCTTTTGGCACCCGTACGATATGTGTATGTCTTTTGGTTGTGACATGTGGTGCTACACTTGTTATATACTCATGTCACTCGTTTATGCTCAGTTGTGACATGTCATGCTTCACTCGTTATCTTATACATGTCACTTGCTTATGCTCATTTATGTTGCTTCCGCACTTATACTCCGATAAATGAGCTTGTTCATAAGTACTTGTGTTAATTCTTATATGTTGAGTACTTATGTGGACTTGGTCCATATAAGCATGCCTAACCACTTTTGATCTTATTGTCACATGCTTATATAAACCAAGTTGTTGAAAACCTCACCTCTCTTTCAAACATACTTGAGGTTGTCATCAATCACCAAAAAGGGGGAGATTGTGAGCATCTAGGCCCCCAGTGGGTTTCGGTGATTGGATGACAACGGTAAATTACTATGACTAACGTGTGTTTTGCAGAAACAGTTGAGTTAAGTCATGGTAATGATGATCGTGAGGGCACTATGGTATTCATGCCCCCTTAGCGATGGAATTCGTTCAGTTTTCAAAGGATGGACGACGAAGACGGTGATAGGCTAGTGCTAAGTGTCATTTGGTGTTGAAAGACACTTAGAGTAGCATAGGTCTTTGTTTTATCTTTGGCCGTACTATAAAGAGGGGTTTGAATGAGTAGCTTGACCTAGGTGAGACTTTTGAGTTAGGTGTGGTGCACACTTGTTAACCAAAGCCCTAGGTAGCTTAGAAAGGTCCCTAAGATCATAAGGAAGAAAGTTCGTGAAGGGAGCGTCGCAAACCAAAGTCGTTTCGGACTTCAAAATGTGACCGGACGCTCCAACCCTAATGACCGGACACTGGGGCGTGCGTCCGGTCAGTAGGTTTGGCTGAGGAGCAGGCTTGGCTGCGACCGGACGCTCTTCAGTATTCGACCGGACGCACCAGGGGGTGAGTCCGGTCGCGTCCAGAGAGGTTCCAGAGAGGGAAATTGATGACCGGACGCGTCCGGTCAGTGGTGATCGGACGCATGGGTGCGTCCGGTCAGTGTATCGTACTGGTGTCAGGGCTAACGTCACGTAGCCGTTAGACACTGACCGGACGCGTCCGGTCACCCCGACAGGTGCGTCCGGTCAGTGTGTAACTGGCTGGACTTACCCCTTCGTGCATGTTTTGAGTTGGGGGGGTATAAATATGACTCCCCCTCATTCATGCTGTCTCTCTTGCTCATTTGAAAGGTTGCCAAACACATTGTGATTCCAAGTGAGTGCAAGAGGCCTAGTGAGGTTGAGAGATTTGATAATTGAGTGATCAAACACCTCATTAGTGAATAGAGAGTAGCAAGTGTGCATCCACTCATCTCATTAGCCTTGCGTTGGTCAAGTGAGAGTTCTTGCTTGTTACTCTTGGTGATCGGCATCACCTAGACGGCTTGGTGGCGATCGGAGAGCTTGGTGATCATCCGAAGGCATTGTGGATGACCCAAGCCAAGTTGTGACCGGTAGCAAGCGATTCACCGGGCCGGAGTGGCGAAGAATCAGCTCGTAGTGAGCACTTGATCCTTGCGTGGATCAAGGGGGAGCGATACCCTTGCGCGGGTGCTCCAACGAGGACTAGGGGGGTGTGCCGACACCTCGATACCTCGGCAAAAAGATCGTCGTGTCATCTCTACTCTCTTCTCTACGCATTTACCTTTGAGCAATTCAATTCCGCATTTACTTGTTGTTCTTTCATAAGTTGAATTGCAATGCTAGAATAGAAATGGTTTAGCGATAGTCTTTTGTGCAATTGATTCTTGTCCAACACACTTCTAGGCACTAGGGGGTTAATTGGGGCTTGATAAGTTTTATTATCGCAAGAAGTTTTAGAAAAGCCCAATTCACCCCCCTCTTGGGCATCTTGATCCTTTCACGGGTGAGCCTCAGCGCAGACCGAGTCCTAGCCGGTTACAACAGTGGAGTCCTATTCTAATTACAGGACTTCCCTTTACAACTCGGCTAAGTTACAAAGTAGAGTCCTAATCCAAGTACACTTCGTTACAAGTCTTCGGATATCTAAAGCCATCCTGGATTAGTCGGAGTAATCATCAATAGATGATATCTCTGACATCCTGGTCCGTCAAGCCCCCGAGCTCTTCATCATTTCTTCATGACATTATCTTCCAGTTTCCTCTTGAGAATCTCCGAGTAATGTCTTTGAGAAATCCTGAAGCGCTCTGAAGTCTAAAGAATTTTCCATGGCGTGCACTTTTCTTCAAAAAAGTGCACCCTATGGGTGTAGCCCCCGAGCCTCTTGTTATTTACAATAACTTTGAGGATTTTTTAGAGCCTTGTCCAAGTAACTCTTGAATAAGAAAAAACATTTCCTTTATAGATTATACCCTGTAGCCCCCGAGCCCGAGATCCGAGTACTATAGTAATCGATGCTTGGGATCTTCAGAAAGGTAATCTATCAAGGTCTTGAGAAGTCGGACTATGACACCATTGTATTGCTTAGACCGTCCGAATAATAAGTACTCAGCTTCAGGTGGGCAATGTTTTCAACAAACATCCCGTATCACCCCCCACTGAATAAAAATTACCATGAGTCCAGCAATAATTGACTGGTGAATGTTCCAACTGTGCGCAATAATGATGTTTGTCGTTTTCTACAACTGCAAACTTTGTCGTCTTCGTCTTGAAGTGCTTGTGAGAATCAGCTCTGTTACCCATGCCGAGCTTCACATGCACTACAGTACATTAGTTGAATTATTGGTCCAGCAATCACTCTTGTTGATGAACCTGGTCTATAGACCCAGAAGAAACCGCCTATAAATACCCTGCCTGGGAAGCAAAGAGCTCATATCTTTTGATAGTATAGAGCTTCTTATTAGTTCCATGGGTATTGTAATAGCAATAGCTCAGATGATCGAGCCCCCGGGTGTCTTCTTTCTGTAGAATAGATGAAGTGCCCAGAAGAACTCTTGTGAAAGGACCATCCGTTAGGGTGGTTTCCAAGTGGTCGCGAGCAGAGCGACACAGAGGTGCGCCTAAAAGAACTCTTGTGACTCCCACTCGTAGACAACCTCGGAGTCACAGGTTGTCAAAAGGGCGGCGAGGGTGATGGTCTTCCCCGAGTTCCTTGAGTACTGGGGTGGTACCAAAGACCCACCTTGGGATGCACTGAAAAGATAGTGTCTACCCAAGGTTCTGTGTCTGCTTTATTGCGTCTCACTGAACCCGGTCCTTGGTGCAATAGGCATCAAGGCTATGTACCTTGAATTTACTAGAGTAGCGTTTTACACCTTGATTGTACTTCTATTGAAAATTGTTGTATCTCAAGATGTTTCCATGCATCTCTGTTGTAATTCTGAGTAATAATAATAAAGATCCGGGTACTTGGAATATTTTTCGAGTCCTCTGTCTTGTTGTCCGAGTACTAAATGTGCCTTGCGGAAGGAAAACTTGTCTGTTTACTGTTCCTGTTCTCTATCTCTAACGCCGTCTGACACATGTTCCCAGCCGTTAGGGTTACAGACGTTGCCATGACGCCGTTTAGGAAAGCTGAACGGTTATCAAAACAGATCTATAATAAGCCGCCACCGGGCTTGTGCTTTCCTCACGCTTTCATCAAGCAATTGCCTTCAGAGCTAGAAATTCCTTAGCCAATTCCATAGTTTATGCGTAGAAAATCTCTCGTCACCAACATGGGTCCCAAGAGGCAGTCCGCAGCGGAAAAGAGAAAGGCCAAAATCACCATCACCGGGAAGCCTAAGCATCCGAACCCGCCAACTGATGTTTTGGCGTGGAAGAAGCCGGATACCACTCTGGCGGAACTGGCATTCTTGGCGCAGCAAGGATTGCTCCGGGCGCAACTGCTTGACGGATGGAGGGTACCCACTGATCATCGCGCTCCTGCCCCTAATACCACAGAGATCGTGATGTTCAAGTCCTTCGTGGAGCGGGGATTGGGGCTTCCTGCTTCTGATTTCTTCCGTGGCTTGCTGCATTACTATGGTTTGACTCTGAACCATATCACTCCTAATGCAGTTCTTCATATTGCAATCTTTGCTCATCTTTGTGAAGCTTTCCTGGGAATTTGCCCCTCTTTTACCCTTTTCCGCTACTTTTTCTGGTTTAAGTGTCAACCTAGTGACGCTAATACCGAAGTAGTCGGAGGGGCTAGTGTAACACCCTGATTTAATTTTTCCCCAATTTAATAAAAGGAATTAGGAATTAAATAGGTTGGATAGTTTATTAGAGGAGGAAAATAAAATTTATTTATCTTTTTCATGTTGCATTCATGCCATTGCATATTTTATTGAGTGAAAAATAAATATTTATTAAACCCGGATAGGGCGAATCGAATTTATTCTATTTTAAAAAAAAATTATAAAAGTTTTACAAAACCAAACTCAAGTTTTGTTTACAAAACCTAGGGAAAAGGATTTGAAAAGTTTGTGAACTGTTTGATTTGAAAAGGTTTTGAAATTTGGAGTTTGAAAGAGTTTGCAAAGAAAAGAATCTGAAAAAAGAGAAAAGCTCAGGCCTTTGGACCCCAGCGCCGGCCCGCTCTCCTCTCCTCAGCACCTCCCCTGGCGGCCCACACAGCGTCCCCACTCCCTCCCAACCGCGTGCAGCCGGCCCAGCAGCCACCGCGGCCCAACCCCGCTCCCACCGTGCGCCCTCCCTCCTCTTCCCATCGCTGACAGGCGGGACCCGCAGGTCAGATCCCTCCCCAACCTCTCCCCGCCTTCGCGCGACGCAGCAGCCTCACCCCTCCGCCCGCACCGATCGATCTGCTACAACCCCCACCTGTCTATCCAACCCTCCCCACACCCTATAAACCCTACCCCGACCCTGCGCCGCCACCGCAAGGACCCTCGCCCCTCCATCTAGGATCTCCAGAGCCCGCCGCCGCCCTCACCATTGTAGAGCTCTGCCGAGCTCTCTGCCGCACCAAGAAGGCCTCCGTGAACCCCTCTCCGACCTCCCGTGAGGCTGCCGAAGCGTACCGCGTCCAGGAGACCCATCTTCGGAGTGCGCCCGAGTCGGGAAGCCACCCCTCGACCTCGCCGGAGACTCAGGAGGCGGGGATCTGCACTGCTCCGTCGACCGGCCACCTGCGAGCTCGGATAGGCGTCACCGACCCCTCCATCAAGCTCGTGGTGAGCTCCCCTATCCCCTAGACCCTTTTATTTAATCTCTACCGAACCCTAGCGGATTCCCGAGCGAACTCCGGCGAGCTCCCTATGGCGCCGCCGCGTAGAGCCCCTGCGCCGCCGCGTCTAGTCTCACCGGCGCCGCCAGCACCCCCACTCCTCTATCCGGTGCCGTCCGATCTCCTCTGAATGGCCCAGATTAGATCCTAACTCGAACCGGTATGCACCAGGTGCATAGCACCATGGACCCAGTCCACACAAGCCGCGTCAGCTGGTTCACCGGCCGCGTGGCGCACCGCTCCAATCCACGGGTGACACATGGCGCACACGCCAGCTGACCGCCCCGATCTAATCCTAGCCTCGGGCGAGTCGGAAGGAGGAAGGCCGAGGCTAATCGAGCGCTAGCCTCGGGCGAGTCGGAGGAGAACCCGCTAGCCTCGGCCGAGGCTAATCGAGCGCTAGCCTCGGGCGAGACGGAGAAGAGCCCGCTGGCCTCGGCACGAAGCGGAGAAAGAGGACGCTGTCACCCGGGGTCTGGTTATCTGTGGCCGTAGGCTATCGCCAGATCGACGGCCGAGAGCCGCCGGTACCCCTTCGCCGCTTGTTTTGCCAAAGAGCCCCTGAACTTCAGAGATATCAACCCGCCGTCCACTCCTACTATGCGCTGAGTCTGCGTTTTCTTTTGATCTAGCCCCGTTTTTCCTTGAAAATGAGGCCCGGTCCAGAGTTCTGTTAAATTCAGTTTTTATTTATTTAAAATACGAAAATGAGTTTGATTTATTCACAGAATTGCCATCCAACTTCAAATGCTTATAACTTTTGCGTTTTAACTCCGATTCGACTCGTTCAACTTGCGTTAGATTCATAATTTCGTTCTCTACGCAGTAGAACTATTTGTTTACTGTTTTCATACTATTTGCTGTACTGTTATTTATTTTGCTTGTATGTGCCATGTATGTTGCTTGGCCAGAGAGTGCGGAGTACGAGGACGCTCCAGACCATCCTTGCGACCCAGTTGATTCGACCCAGTCCGAAGGCAAGTGTCCTTGAACATCTTGCACCTACTTTATTTTACTTTTGGTACCAGAGTAGTTAGATCTTGTAGATGCATGCTTGTCATTAATTTGAATCCCATGATATGGTTTACTAGTTATTGTTATATTATCCTTGTCGCCTGTTTTGGGTTGTTCGGGTAGAAGTCTTGCTTAGCCCTGCAGTCATGTTGGGATGGGATGATGGTCAAATATAATTAATCCTGATTAATGAACTATGAAACGATGTGGGCATGGTAACTTTTGTAGAAACATGGTTTAGGTAAATCCGGCAGGATGGAACCGTACTGGTGGTTTTGTGCCGTGGGACTCGGCAGCTGCTTTTGGTTTTTGGTTCGGGGCTCGTGCTAGACATATCCTGCCTGGATCCCTAGGACCCGGTTCTCGAAGCCTGTAACCCGGCTTAACAGCGCAACCATGAGATCTGGATGGGCTGGACCTGACTAATTAATTAGTTTCCTTCAAGTTATGCTACACGGGGGTTGTATAGTGGCTCAAGAGGGGTCCCTTGGGGTCTTTGACTTATGGACAGGGGAGAAACCTTAGAGTACGTGTAACACAGGCTTGGAGAGACTTTGTAAAGGCCTTGCAGTGCAACCTGCTATGCACCTTGGCAGTGTTTAGCGTGACGGGATCTGCACGACTCATGGGTAACGATGTGCAACCTCTGCAGAGTGTAAAACTGGTATATCAGCCGTGCTCACGGTCACGAGCGGCTTGGACTTCTTCGAGATTAGTTGGTTACTGGTTACTGTTTCGGGTCATCTGATGGACTTCAGGTGCGGTTGCCTGATGGACTTCAGGTGTGGGTACTTGGTGCGACTCCAAGTGCGGTTGCTTGGTGTGACTCCGAGTGTGGTCTTGCTCGGTGCGACTCCGAGTGTTGTTGCTTTACTACAGAGTCTGTCTATAACCTAGTAAATAGGTGCATAGGATTAATAGGATTAATAGGATGTGTCGCTTTAGGCGCTTGAGTCAAACAAAGTCAGCCTATCTTTGTTATAAGCCTCATAAGCATATATTTCCTACACTTGCGGAGTACATTTCGATGTACTCACCCTCCTCTTTGTTCCCCGCTACCCCACCCAGACGCTGGCGATTACGGAGACACTGGTGGCTACGTTCACGAGGAGCCGGAGTATCCAGAGGACGGTGGCTTCGACCCTGACGACCTGTACTAGGATGGCGCTACCCCCTGGTCGACCTTCCTGTGGAGATGGAGTCCAGACTTCCGCGACTACTTCAGAGTCTTCATTAGAGTCCGTTATCATGAGAGTCTGTACCTTTTTATTCAGACCCGAGGGTCATTTATGTAATAAAGTTCGTTATTATTAATAAAGCATTGTTTTGATATTTACTATGATGTGGATATATGTATGAAAATTGATCCTGGCATACATATATTGTGCTCCAATTTGTTCTTAAAATTGGGGTGTCACAGAGTGGTATCGGAGCCGTGTTGACCGTAGGACGCTACCCTAGTCAGTCGTCGAGTTTACAAAACTATTTTAAAAGCCCCATCTCTTTTTCCCACTTCTGTAGACCCTTTCTCTGCTGAAAATTCAAACTTTGTTTCAAAGTAGGTCCTCCAATAGTAGGATGCCCACCATAATTGTTTGAACTCGTAGCACGTTGATTGACATGTACTTGTGCACATGTATTGATTTGGTTCTTTGTAATGATTGTTGGTGTGTTGCGACCGCCAGGTTGCAGCAACATCATTGTTTTAAATGTTTTACTAATCAAATTAACTAACCAAATCAGGGCTGCTATATATCTATCTATCATATCTCACTCTTACTCCTGGAAAATGTAACAGATGGTTGACGCCAGGAGCAGCGCGGGTAACGCCGGTCACGCTGGCGGGAGCGGGGCAGGTGGCAACCAGCCGCCTCATCCTCATCCACCTCCACCTCCGCCTCCGTACGACCCGCTCCAGATGGCCCAGGTGCAGAATGAGATGATGCAGAACATGGCCCAGATCATGCAGCACATGCAGCAGATGGCGCAGGCTGCTCAGGGTGCTCAGGGTGCAGGAGCTGCACAGCCACCCCGACCGGATGACACCCTCAGGAGCTTCATGACGACGCGCCCTCCAGTGTTCCACCACGCCATAGAGCCAATGGATGCAGATGATTGGCTCGAGACGATTACAGGCAAGTTGCAGCTTGCCCATGTCGGGGACCTTGATAAGGCCCTCTACGCCTCGCACCAGCTTCAGGGCCCGGCGAAGAACTGGTGGACTGCGTACACCACAGCTCATGCGGACGCCGACTCGATCACTTGGGAGGAGTTCCGCAGGGCATTCCGCGACCAGTACGTCCCTTTCGGCGAGATCAGGGTGAAGCGCCGCGAGTTCCAGGATCTCAGGCAGGGCGCGATGACAGTGCGTGAGTATCTCACGCGGTTCAGCCAGCTGTCCCGTTACGCCCCAGATGACGTGGACACAGATGATAAGAAGCAGGAGTGCTTCAGGCAAGATCTCTGTCATTCTTTCATATTAATATATTCTTCATATACCCTTGTTCATTCCTTTTGTTACCTGATCAATAATGAAATTGTTATCTGCTTCAGGCATGGGCTCAACCCAGGACTCCGCTATGCCCTAGCTTCAAATGAGTATTCCTCATTTCAGAAGCTGGTTGACCGTGCCTTCGCAGTGGAGAAGGAACGGAAGGACCTCGATGCTGATCGCAAGAGGAAGATGACGTTCCAGGGACAGTCCTCTGGCAGCTCTACTCGTCCCGCTACGCTCCACCTGCTCCAGGTTCCAGGCAGATTCCCCAGCATCAGCAGTACCGACCGCCCCAGTCCCGGCAGCCCGCTCCCCAGTACAGGCATCCAGCTCCACAGTATCAGGCTCCACCTCAGCAGCAGCAGCAGCAGCAGCCACGCCAGGCTCAGGCACCTCGCCAGGGTCTTCCAGCTCCGCAGCAGCCCGTCCAGCACAGGGGGCAGGTCAGGTTGGCCCGTGCTACAAGTGCAACCAGATGGGACACTTCGCCAACAAGTGTCCGTTGAGGCAGCCAGCTCCACCGCAGTCTCGTCCTGCAGGCCAGTCCCAGAGCTACACTCGTGGTCGTGTGAACCACGTGACGACAGAGTCTGCCCAGACGGCACCAGATGTGGTGTTTGGTACGTTCCTTGTTGACTCTCACCCAGTTACAGTCTTGTTTGATTCTGGAGCATCTCATTCGTTTATATCAGCACCCTGCGCATCTAAATATAACATGAATAGAGTGTTGATGAAAAAGCATCTGCTAGTGAATTCTCCTGGAGGAGAACTGATATCGAGGCATGTGTGCCCGAATGTGAGCTTAACCATAAGGGGGGTAGTCTTTCCCACCTCTCTTATTGTTCTGGATTCCCAAGGTATTGATGTCATTCTGGGAATGGATTGGCTACGCAAGTACCAGGGAGTCATTGATTGTGCTCAGAGGCTCATCACAGTGAAGCATCCAGATGGCACGGAGATTGTGTATCGAGCACCGACAAAGATGATAGAAGAAGCCAGAGCATATGAGGCTGTCGTGGTACCTGATATCCGAGTTGTCAAGGAGTTCTCAGATGTCTTCCAGAAGGTGCCAGGTATGCCACCTGATCGTGAGATTGAGTTCTCTATTGATTTAGTTCCTGGCACTGCACCTATATACAGGCGACCATATAGAATGGATGCCGAAAAGCTAGCTGAGCTGAAGACGCAGATCCAAGAGCCTAGAGAAGGGGCATATTCGTCCTAGTACATCCCCGTGGGGAGCCCCTGTGATCTTTGTTCCGAAGAAGGATGGAGGTCTGCGGATGTGCGTTGATTACCGCGCATTGAATGAAGCTACCATCAAGAACAAGTACCCGATTCCTCGCATTGATGATCTGTTTGATCAGTTGAAGGGTGCTCATGTGTTCTCGAAGATTGACCTGCAAACAGGTTATAATCAGCTGAAGATTCGTGAAGCTGATATTCCGAAGACGGCATTGTGACTCGATATGGGCTATATGAGTACACAGTGATGTCCTTCGGCTTGACTAATGCCCCAGCTTTCTTCATGTATCTGATGAACAAGGTCTTTATGGAGTTTCTAGATCTGTTCGTCGTGTGTGTTCCTTGATGATATCCTGATATTCTCGAAGACTGAAGAAGAACATGAGAAGCATCTGAGGTTAGTGTTGCAGAAGCTCAGAGAGCATCGGTTGTATGCAAAGCTGAGCAAATGCGAGTTCTGGTTGAAGAAGGTTGCATATTTGGGGCATATCATCTCAGAGGGTGGTGTATCAGTGGATCCAGGCAAGGTCCAAGATATATTGGACTGGAAGGTACCTGAGAGCGTTACTGAGATTCGGAGTTTCCTCGGTATGGCAGGATATTATCGCAGATTCATTGAGGGATTCTCCAAGATCGTGAAGCCGATGACGAGATTGACTGAGAAGGGTGCCAAGTTTGTATGGTCCCCTGAATGCCAGACTGGTTTCGAGGAGCTGAAAGCGAGATTGACCTCTGCTCCTATTCTTGTCATGCCAGATGTCCAGAAGAACTTCATGGTCTATTGTGATGCTTCGCGACAGGGTTTAGGATGTGTGCTTATGCAGGAAGGTCGTGTGATTGCTTATGCCTCGAGACAGCTCAGGAAGCATGAGCTGAATTACCCTACACATGATCTAGAGTTGGCAGCAGTTGTTCATGCTCTGAAGATCTGGAGGCACTATCTGATGGGCAAGAAGACGGAGATATACACCGATCATAAGAGCTTGAAGTACATTTTCACCCAGCAGCCAGATCTGAATCTTCGCCAACGAAGATGGCTAGAGTTGATCAAAGATTATGATCTGAGTATCAACTATCATCCGGGCAAGGCGAATGTTGTTGCAGATGCCTTGAGCAGAAAGGTCTACTGCAATGTGCTTGAGATCAAGGAGCAGCAGCCCGAGTTGCATGAGGAGTTTGAGAAGCTCAACTTGGGTATTCTTGGTCATACTGATGCAGTAGCCTTGGAGGTTGATTCGACCTTGGAGCGTGATATTCGAGCAGGACAGCTCACTGATGAGTACTTGCTAGAGATCAGACAGTTGATCAAGGAGGACAAAGCCCCAGGGTTCACAGAGGATGATCAGGGTGTCTTATGGTTCAGAGGCAGGATCTGTGTTCCGATGTGAAGGCTATCAAGGAGATGATTCTGAGGGAAGTTCATTATTCAGCCTACTCTCTCCATCCAGGTAGTACCAAGATGTACCAGGATCTGAAGCAGTATTACTGGTGGTATGGGATGAAGAGAGATGTAGCAGAGTATGTGGCCTTGTGTGACACCTGTCAGAGGGTTAAGGCCCAACATCAGAGACCAGCTGGTTTGCTACAGCCACGCAGGTTCCAGAGTGGAAATGGGAACAGATCAGCATGGATTTTATCACTGGTTTGCCCAGGACACAGTCCGGATATGATTCCATCTGGGTCATAGTTGATCGTTTGACCAAGGTGGCTCACTTCATTCCTGTCAAGGAAACATATAAGGGAGATAGACTTGCAGAGTTGTACATGTCCCGCATTGTTTGCTTGCATGGGGTACCTAAGATCATAGTATCTGACAGGGGTACACAGTTCACATCCAGATTCTGGAAGCGGTTGCATGAGTCTATGGACACTCGCCTCAGTTTCAGTTCGGCTTATCACCCTCAGACTGATGGTCAGACAGAGAGGGTGAATCAGATTCTGGAGGATATGTTGAGAGCCAGTGCGCTTCAGAACAGCCAGAGTTGGGATGTGAGTCTGCCATATGCAGAGTTCTCATATAACAACAGCTATCAGGCCAGTCTGAAGATGTCACCTTTCGAGGCACTGTATGGCAGGAAGTGCAGAACCCCTCTGTTCTGGAATCAGGTTGGAGAAAGGAAAGTCTTTGGCCCCGAGTCTATAGAGGAAGCTGAGGAACAGGTCAGGCAGATCAGAAGCAACCTGAAGACAGCTCAGTCTAGACAGAAGAGTTATGCAGATGTCAGGCGACGTGAGCTGGAGTTCCAGATTGGGGACTATGTCTATCTGAAGGTGTCACCCTTCAGAGGTCTTCGGAGGTTTAATGTCAAAGGGAAGCTATCTCCGAGGTTCATTGGCCCTTTCAAGGTGTTGACAAGAAAGGTGCAGTTGCTTATCAGCTGGAGTTGCCTGCACGTCTGGCAGGTATTCATAATGTGTTCCATGTATCCCAGCTGAAGAGATGCCTCCGAGTTCCAGAGGAGCAGTTGCCACTTGAGGAGCTTGATCTGAGAGATGATCTGACATTCTCTGAGCCGATCAAGATCCTAGACACGATGGAACGAGGTACTCGCAACAAGAGGATTAAAATTTGCAAGGTGCAATGGAAGCATTACTCACTCCGAAGAAGAAGCACATGGGAGAAGGAAGATGATCTTCGGGCAGATTTTCCTCACCTCTTCGCCGACTCTTCCTAATCTCGAGGACGAGATTCTTATAAGGGGGGGGTAGGTTTAACACCCTGATTTAATTTTTCCCCATTTAATAAAAAGGAATTAGGAATTAAATAGGTTGGCTAGTTTATTAGAGGAGGAAAATAAAATTTATTTATCTTTTTCATGTTGCATTCATGCCATTGCATATTTTATTGAGTGAAAAATAATATTTATTAAACCCGGATAGGGCGAATCGAATTTATTCTATTTTAAAAAAAAAAATTATAAAAGTTTTACAAAACCAAACTCAAGTTTTGTTTACAAAACCTAGGGAAAAGGATTTGAAAAGTTTGTGAACTGTTTGATTTGAAAAGTTTTGAATTTTGGAGTTTGAAAGAGTTTGCAAAGAAAAGAATCTGAAAAAGAGAAAGCTCAGGCCTTTGGACCCCAGCGCCGGCCCGCTCTCCTCTCCTCAGCACCCTCCCTGGCGGCCCACACAGCGTCCCACTCCCTCCCAACCGCGTGCAGCCGGCCCAGCAGCCACCGCGGCCCAACCCCCCCGCTCCCACCGTGCGCCCTCCCTCCTCTCTCCCATCGCTGACAGGCGGGACCCGCAGGTCAGATCCCTCCCCAACCTCTCCCCCGCCCTTCGCGCGACGCAGCAGCCTCACCCCTCCGCCCGCACCGATCGATCTGCTACAACCCCACCTGTCTATCCAACCTCCCCACACCCCTATAAACCCTACCCCGACCCTGCGCCGCCACCGCAAGGACCCTCGCCCCTCCATCTAGGATCTCCAGAGCCCGCGCCGCCCTCACCATTGTAGAGCTCTGCCGAGCTCTCTGCCGCACCAAGAAGGCCTCCGTGAACCCCTCTCCGACCTCCCGTGAGGCTGCCGAAGCGTACCGCGTCCAGGAGACCCATCTTCGGAGTGCGCCCGAGTCGGGAAGCCACCCCTCGACCTCGCCGGAGACTCAGGAGGCGGGGATCTGCACTGCTCCGTCGACGGCCCCTGCGAGCTCGGATAGGCGTCACCGACCCCTCCATCAAGCTCGTGGTGAGCTCCCCTATCCCCTAGACCCTTTTATTTAATCTCTACCGAACCCTAGCGGATTCCCGAGCGAACTCCGGCGAGCTCCCTATGCGCCGCCGCGTAGAGCCCCTGCGCCGCCGCGTCTAGTCTCACCGGCGCCGCCAGCACCCCCACTCCTCTATCCGGTGCCGTCCGATCTCCTCTGAATGGCCCAGATTAGATCCTAACTCGAACCGGTATGCACCAGGTGCATAGCACCATGGACCCAGTCCACACAAGCCGCGTCAGCTGGTTCACCGGCCGCGTGGCGCACCGCTCCAATCCACGGGTGACACATGGCGCACACGCCAGCCGACCGCCCCGATCTAATCCTAGCCTCGGGCGAGTCGGAAGGAGGAAGGCCGAGGCTAATTAATCGAGCGCTAGCTCGGGCGAGTCGGGGAGAACCCGCTAGCCTCGGCCGAGGCTATCGAGCGCTAGCCTCGGCGAGACGGAGAAGAGCCCGCTGGCCTCGGCACGAAGCGGAGAAAGAGGACGCTGTCACCTGGGGTCTGGTTATCTGTGGCCGTAGGCTATCGCCAGATCGACGGCCGAGAGCCGCCGTACCCTTCGCCCTTGTTTTGCCCAAACCAGAGCCCCTAACTCCCTGAACTTCAGAGATATCAACCCGCCGTCCACGCCTACTATGCGCTGGTCTTCTGCGTTTTCTTTTGATCTATCCCCGTTTTTTCCTTGAAAAATGAGGCCCGGTCCCAGAGTTCTGTAATCAGTTTTTTTTATTTAAAATAACAAAGTATTTGATTTATTCACAGAATTGCCATCCACTTCAAATGCTTATAACTTTTTTTGCGTTTTAACTCCGATTCGACCCGTTCAACTTGCGTTAGATTCATAATTTCGTTCTCTACGCAGTAGAACTATTTGTTTACTGTTTTCATACTATTTGCTGTACTGTTATTTATTTTGCTTGTATGTGCCATGTATGTTGCTTGGGCCAGAGAGTGCGGAGTACGAGGACGCTCCAGACCATCCTTGCGACCCAGTTGATTCGACCCAGTCCGAAGGCAAGTGTCCTTGAACATCTTGCACCTACTTTATTTTACTTTTGGTACCAGAGTAGTTAGATCTTGTAGATGCATGCTTGTCATTAATTTGAATCCCATGATATGGTTTACTAGTTATTGTTATATTATCCTTGTCGCCTGTTTTGGGTTGTTCGGGTAGAAGTCTTGCTTAGCCCTGCAGTCATGTTGGGATGGGATGATGGTCAAATATAATTAATCCTGATTAATGAACTATGAAACGATGTGGGCATGGTAACTTTTGTAGAAACATGGTTTAGGTAAATCCGGCAGGATGGAACCGTACTGGTGGTTTTGTGCCGTGGGACTCGGCAGCTGCTTTTGGTTTTTGGTTCGGGGCTCGTGCTAGACATATCCTGCCTGGATCCCTAGGACCCGGTTCTCGAAGCCTGTAACCCGGCTTAACAGCGCAACCATGAGATCTGGATGGGCTGGACCTGGCTAATTAATTAGTTTCCTTCAAGTTATGCTACACGGGGTTGTATAGTGGCTCAAGAGGGTGGGGTCCCTTGGGTCTTTGACTTATGGACAGGGGAGAAACCTTAGAGTACGTGTTAACACAGGCTTGGAGAGACTTTGTAAAGGCCTTGCAGTGCAACCTGCTATGCACCTTGGCAGTGTTTAGCGTGACGGGATCTGCACGACTCATGGGTAACGATGTGCAACCTCTGCAGAGTGTAAAACTGGTATATCAGCCGTGCTCACGGTCACGAGCGGCTTGGACTTCTTCGAGATTAGTTGGTTACTGGTTACTGTTTCGGGTCATCTGATGGACTTCAGGTGCGGTTGCCTGATGGACTTCAGGTGTGGGTACTTGGTGCGACTCCAAGTGCGGTTGCTTGGTGTGACTCCGAGTGTGGTCTTGCTCGGTGCGACTCCGAGTGTTGTTGCTTTACTACAGAGTCTGTCTATAACCTAGTAAAATAGGTGCATAGGATTAATAGGATTAATAGGATGTGTCGCTTTAGGCGCTTGAGTCAAACAAAGTCAGCCTATCTTTGTTATAAGCCTCATAAGCATATATTTCCTACACTTGCGGAGTACATTTCGATGTACTCACCCTCCTCTTTGTTCCCCTGCTACCCCACCCAGACGCTGGCGATTACGGAGACACTGGTGGCTACGTTCACGAGGAGCCGGAGTATCCAGAGGACGGTGGCTTCGACCCTGACGACCTGTACTAGGATGGCGCTACCCCTGGTCGACCTTCCTGTGGAGATGGAGTCCAGACTTCCGCGACTACTTCAGAGTCTTCATTAGAGTCCGTTATCATGAGAGTCTGTACCTTTTTATTTCAGACCCGAGGGTCATTTATGTAATAAAGTTCGTTATTATTAATAAAGCATTGTTTTGATATTTACTATGATGTGGATATATGTATGAAAATTGATCCTGGCATACATATATTGTGCTCCAATTTTGTTCTTAAAATTGGGGTGTCACAGCTAGTCTCCAGGTTAGATTAGAAGTAGCCAATCAGTATATAGCTGTTGAGTTGTCAGAGTCAGTAAAAGACTAGGCTGTTGGGTGGTTTTATATGGGTAACCCACCCCCAGTTCTTCGTCGTCATGATGGATGGCCACCACAGAAGTGCCGTGAATGGAAGGAGAAGCTCACAATTGAAGAAGTAGGAGCTATCCAACCCCTCCTCATGATGATAGACGCTTTGATAATCGATGTACTGACCGGATACACTGTCGTTCAAGACTTTGTTGCCTGGCGCATCCACCCGCTTTAGCAGCGAGCCAACTTTGGGTTCAATTATCTCGGTAAGAACGACCCAGGTCGCCACGCTGTTGAGCAATTAGCAGACTGCGAAGTCCTCTGGAGAGTGAACCGGCTGCTTAAGAGCCGTGAACGTCTTGCTCTAGTGATGACGTCCTTCTCCGCCATTAATCCTCCTCCTCAGGTAAGTACTTGATTTGTCGGCTCTTCAAGGTTTGGAATAAATATCCTCCTGACCTGACTAGGTACCCTTCTGTTTTTTTAGGGCCAGGGGAGAGATAACAATGATTGTCCTCCCCTGCCTCCGGCGACTGAAGAAGGCGGAGGCATAGCTTTGGAGGGTCCTATCCGAAGTGAGGATCTTCCAAACAAACCAAGCTCTCCTGCCAATTTGGATTGGCTTGACACAGACTCGACTGATTCCGATGTCGTGCTTATAGAACAAGAGGCTGAAGGTAGCCAGAAGAGGTCGCCGACTCCTCAACTAGAAGCCGGGGGACCCGTCTTTAAGAAGGCTCGCACTGGTAATCGCCGTGCTAGCCAAAAAGTTCTTTTATCTCAAGAATTGTCTGATAAGCACTATAAGCCGGGTGCTCTTGGTAAGGGAAAACCCGAGTACTTTGTAGTCCTTTTGAGTGTTGATGATCTTTTGTCTTATATATGTCACTGTATCAGATGCTGGGACAGCGCAGGGGACTTCAAGCAGCGTGGTGTCCGAGAAGCTTCCGACTTTAGACCCGCTTCTGATACAGCCGCTCTTGAAGCTACCAAAGCCTTTGAAGCTCGTGAAGTAAGTTTTCAGCTTTGTAGAGTGTTCACAGAGTTCTGTTACTGACATGTATACTTGTTTGCTTGCAGGAAGGCAAAACCAGGTGCAACAGCCTTGTCGGTGTTTCGTACCCGGGGGTATTACACCAACGAGTGATATGATCGCGTGCTTCTCTTCCTGGATGGTGATGCAAGAGGACACAAGGATTTATCCTGGTTCGGGCAAAGAAGGCCCTACGTCCAGCGGGGGGGATGTTCTTGTATTACTCGCACCTAAGTGCTTGTACAGGGGAGAATACAACCTCAGTGAGCGTGGATCGGAGTCCGGACTCGTGCCTGTGTGTGGACTCGTGTGTTGTGTCCGTCCCCTTGAATGAGGGCCCTAGTGTCCCCTTTATAGAGCAAGGGGATGCCAGGGTTACATAAAGGTATTACAGGTGTCGGAGCGTATGGTTGCCCCATACGGAGAAGGGTAGGAACCCTGTCTTGTCGGGGCCACTGGAGCCGATGTGATCGTTGCTGTTGAGGCGTCCTTGGGTCGTGGCTTCCATCCTGGGCGCGGACATGGTGGCGTGACAAGGCGGGAGCCGTACAGCACCCATCCCGGAATGTACAGTACGCGGCGGGTCCCTCCGGGTCTTGGGTACCTGTCCTCCAATAGCATGAAAGTAGTTAGGGCTCGAAGGGCGCGGAGCCAGCTTCGAGGTGGTGCCACGGGGGCTCGAGGGCGCGTAGCCGGCCTCGAGGGGTTACAGTGCAGGGCTCGAGGGGCGCGTAGCCGGCCTCGAGGGGTTACAGTGCAGGGCTCGAGGGGCGCGTAGCTGGCCTCGAGGGGTTACAGTGCAGGGCTTGAGGGGTGCGTAGCCGGCCTCAAGGGGTTACAGTGCAGGGCTCGAA
Organism: Coix lacryma-jobi var. lacryma-jobi; assembly: GCA_009763385.1. Classification (NCBI taxonomy): domain Eukaryota; kingdom Viridiplantae; phylum Streptophyta; class Magnoliopsida; order Poales; family Poaceae; genus Coix; species Coix lacryma-jobi. Next base: position 6,590,188 of record CM019826.1, read on the forward strand.
GTGCGCGTAGCCGGCCTCGAGGGGTTACAGTGCAGGGCTCGAGGGGCGCGTAGCCGGCCTCGAGGAGTTGCAGTGCCTGGCTTGGCTGAACAGTGCTGTACTGGTGCCCTTTTGCCCAATCTTGTGGTGAAAACGAGATTTGACCTTTACACCGAGTTACTGTGGTACATGCTGTGCACTAGTGGACATGACCGGAGTAGGTGAAGGCATTAAATGCGTGGTATGGGCTGGTACGGCTGTCTGTACAGCTCAGGTCCGTGCGTTAAGGCCGTGTTAAGGCTCGGGAGAGTGGCGAGGGGCGCGCTCGGCCCTGGGGACGCGCGGAGAGAGCGGCGGGTGCTGCGCGGGAGTGAGGCGACGGGCTCGTCGCTATCGGGCCGAGGAGCCCGAGGGCCTCTCGGACGCGCGAGGCCGCTCTGAGGAAGGCTCCCCTAGGAGGAGTCGGACGGAGAGAGCGTTCGGGCCTGGCTTGGCGACCGGATGGCTGGCAGGAGATCGGATAGTCTTAGAAGCCCCGGCCTGGCTGGAGAGGGCTAGCGTGGTGCAGACGAGATTTGAGCGTGACGCCCGAGGCCTGGCTGGGGGCTCGGGCGAGAAGCGAGATTAGAGCGTTCGCCCGAGGCCTGGCTGGGAGGGCTCGCGGGCGAGACGGAGATAGAGCGTTCGGGTGTTTGCATTGATTGGGGTACCCTTTTTTGTACCACCGACAGTAGCCCCCGAGCCTTGTTGAGTGCTTGATTCGAGCAGGGGCTCCAGATTGGGATCTCGATGGATAGCTAACTGGTCTAGAGGGTTTTGTCGATTTGATTCCGTGGGTGTCGTGCGAGCGACACCCGCGGGTGTAGCCCCGAGACCATGGGGGAGTGGTTAGAACTCCCTCGTGGCCTTCCCGAAGAATCCTCCGTCGTTTGGGAATCCTCTGCCCAGTGGGCGCGCCTTTTTAGGCGGAAAATCGCAGGGAGCGGAAATCGCGGCGCCGTGTGTACCTGTCAACAGGCTCGAAATGCGGTCGATAGTCTCATTAAAATATTTGCGGTTACCTTTCCTTTGTCGTGGGAGACTCCGTCCGAGGCTTGGCTTGGAGGGCTCGGGAGAGACGGAGAACGAGCGATCGTTCGAGGCCTGGCCTTGAGGGCTCGGGCGAGATGGAGGACGAGCGTTCGCCCGAGGCCTGAAAATCTCATGTTTAAACAAAGAAAAGAGATTAGTCGTAACTGTCGAGTTCTTAGACCCTCTTTTGTCGAGGGGTGCCAGGCTGAACCGACTGGCCGGCTCCTCGAGCTGTCCGGCATGCCGATTGCCTGGCTTGTCATCCCGCGAGTCCTTTCGATCGGATGCGAGGGGGGGATGTACTACTCAGACTCCCCGAGTCGGCGAGTATCGAGGTTCCGGTGAGCTGGTAACGGGGAATCCAAGTGAGAGCTCGTGCCCCGTTCGTTAGGGGTCGACTGTGGCCGGAGGCGTCTCATAAAGCATGGGGGCTCAGTTGCAGGAGTGCCGGGTCCATTCGATAGGACCCGTGGCGCTCGATGCCTCCCTCCGAGGGGATCTCACTGCACGTCGAGCTCCCCGCCTTGGATACACGTGAGGGGCCTCGAGGGCTCGGCCCTCGAGTAATGCCGCGAGTGGCGCCCCTTGGTGTCCCTGACTCGGGTGCTCGAAGCCGGCTGTCGAACCTTTTCGAGGGCCAGCCTTCGCTGCTTTGAGACTTAGGGCCGGGCCCGTTTTTAACCTTTATGAAGAAGCCTCCGTCGTCTGGGATCCTTCTGTTCGTTGGGCACGCCCTTTTAGGCGGAAAACCGTCGGGGAGAGCGGCGGGCGCGAAGCCGGAGCGACGATCGTGGCGGGCCGGGTAGTGGAGCGAATGGAGAGGTAACACGTGTACCCTGCATCCGGCTCGAGACGTGGTTAGGTGGGCGCATTGAATGCATTCGGTTACCTTTTTACGTCGTGGGAGATCCCGCCCGTCTGGATTTCCCCCTATAAATATCGAAAGAGGGGAAAAAGAGCCCTTTACTTTGCCTTTGCCTTCGCCGCCGCCGTAGCCTTTACGCGCCCTCTCCTTCGAGCTAGTCGATTGGGGATTTCCGGCCGCCCGTCCGCTGCTCGGATCCGCGCCGCGCCACCGTCATGGCCGCCCAGACACAGATGCTTGCCGGCCGAGGACTGGAGCCCGTCGAAGGTGACGCAGAGCGAAAGGACGCTGGGCTCCCTTGCCATTACCGCCGACGGGGCGGGACCTCGTCGGCCAATGTCCCCCGCGAGTACCTACGATACAAGCTTTCCACCAACCAGGCCGGGTGGTGGGACGATTGGTTCTATCTGCGGAACGAAGGTGGCCTCCTTCCGCAGTACACCCGCAGGGTCCTCACTAAACGCCCGGAGAAGTGGATCTGGGGCGTTGCGGCGGACAGGCAACGCCCACCTGGCACCGCTGATGGAGATGATGAAGACGCTGGTGGATGAGAAGAAGCTGACCGTGCAAGCGGTCATTTGGGCGTTCTACCAGCGAAGAGCTCTCCCGCTGGCGGACAGCCCCCTT